>OZ007588.1:450670654-451954939 GCA_963931845.1 Maratus michaelseni
AATGTCCTTTAAAATGACGCCTTTGGTTTTAAAAAATAGTAATATTAACTCTTTAAAAAAATCTTTTCCGAAAGTCACTTCCGCGATTTTCGTTTTTTTTCTGCAATATTTAAAGCCTCAGCTTTAAAAAAAAATCGTTTCTGGAACTCACTTCGCGATTTCGCCAGAATTTCTTTTTCATGGGTGAAGAGATATTTTTTACAAGCATGAAATTCGAGTGTTTCATGCTTCAAGAGTTAATGTACTTATTTTCAGTTTCCGAAGCAACGTTTATACAATTTTCAGCACCAAAATTACACAAACATTGATTGAAAACATCGAAAACATTATATAGAGAGAGTTTCGACATTAAGAAATATTTTTTAACGTTAAATGTATTCCATAGGGAAAAAAAATTAGAAGAAAAACACTTCTTCTGAGCTTTTTTACCACTAAATATAAATATTTTAACGCCGATTTTTTTACATTTCATCGGATACATATTTTATATAACACACAAAACTATTTAAACATTTGAACAATTATAAGTATTTAAAAAAATAAAATCTGATCTTTGTTAACTTTTTCCCCAGTTAATTCCCAGAATGCATGTGGAAAGTTTGATATCAGTAGAAACAAGGCAGGCAGAGCGTTGTGTTTAAGAAATTTTCAGATTGGGAATGTCACATGTTTAATGTATTAAAACAGGTAGTTATTATTTAGGATTTATGAGGAGTATTTGTTCAAAATTGTCTAAATGTCAGAATTTAAATCGACAATCGCTTATATAAAGACGCCTTATTTTTTTTTTTTTTTTTTTTTTAACGCCATGTTAAAAATATCACTACTTTGTTTGATATTGTGCAGACGATCGCTTAGTGAGAACAAAAGTTTTGTGCATGCTCAAAACGTTTTGAAGCATGTTGCAGCTTAGTTTGTGAGTATAGTAATAAGAGTAATACAATTCAAACTGATAAAAATTATGCCACTCATGAAATTTCAAATTACAATCTATTTAAATTTGCGTAGATGGTCAACTGCAAAGTTACATTTGAGGGATACAAAAAGTGTGAATTGGGTGTATAAAAAAAAATGCGAGAAAATTTGTTTAAACTATATGCTTATTATGTTCCATAAAATGACAGAAAATAAATATTTCTCCTTTTTATACAATATAATATATAATAATCGAATATGCCAATCCCAAAATTTGCTTCTATCTCATACATGTCAAAACTTCAAAATTCGCTATCACATCGCTATTAAAATCAAAATTTTCCGTCATTCTCTTGTACGTCAACCGCTTTCGAATCGTCGGGTTACCTGGATGCGATGCACCCTTCGTTGTACTAGTAGCCGATGTACAACACAACTACGAAAAGTTCGTCTGGCTTGTATCGGAAGAAGAAGATAACCTCCCTATTCCTTAGTTTTTTTTTATTAATATTATTCGAAAACACGCAGCTAAAATGAGGGGAACCCGCTTACAGAAAATTCATTCGCAGTTCACGTCAATATTGAATTTGAATGAGAATGTCGTCAAATTAGTCAGTTATAGCCAAATTGGCTTCATTTACGGCAACCAATTTGTGTCGCCAAATTTGGCGATACTTCGCCAAGTGTCGCGAAGCTTGGCGAGAATTCGACACTGGCGTATATGAATATATAGTGTTAGAAAGATGGGTACAACAATGAAAGAAAATTTGCCAGAAACCACGTTCACACAAACTCATAAATTAAACTCGTTTATGGAGAAATCTTGGTCCTGTTTCAAAATATCCGCTACCTTAAAATTTCAAACTGAACAATGCCATTGAAAACTGAACAATGCCATGAAAAATGCCATCCTCAGCCATTTTTAAACGTAGAGGCAAAACAAAAATTTCTCCGGAATCCTTGGATCAAGGCCAAAAAATTAATGGACAAAACTTTTAGGATTTCTATTTCTTGTGCATCTTTTTGAATTTGAAAACTTTAAGCTGCTATCAGAGTGCACCCTGCCGGCAGAATATCCCCAAATTGAACTGTGACCTTTAGATCATAGTCCAAAACATGTACCTAAAATTTGCTACAATTCAATGCATGACTTTATACACTTTTGGATGATGCAATAATGAAAATGAAACAAAAATTGCTATTACAGCTCTCCCTTCTGGCGGAATATCCCCAAATTCAAGAAGGACCTCCTGCCCATAGATAGTGACATATAACAAATGGTTCAATAGTACGCATACTTTTCTGATGATACAATGAGCACACACACACGGACAGACAGACATTTGTAAAAACATGTTTTTCAGAATATCTGATTCCTAAAACGTGTAAATCCTTCGAAAACCGGAAGTCGAAAAAAAAATTCGATTGCAATACTTTCTTCTATTATATATAGAAGAATGTAAAAAGGAAAGTTGGTTAAAAAGTGAAATCCACGTAAAGCTCATATCACATTTCACATATATTATTCAGTATTATCATTTCTTATAACTTTGAAATGCAGAAAGGAAAAATTTGAAAAGTTGTTGTATAATAAAATTGCATTATATGAAACTTCTATTCTGCGTATTAAAATTTAATAACTTAATAACTATAAGAATATCAGTTAGAAGTTAATTAAATAATAAAATTTTATGGAACTATCACAGAGATTTTTAAAGTTTCAAAAAATTGTCGATTGCATATAGAGCAGGATATGGGAGATTTTGCAAAAGATGTTATTAAGAGATAGATATAATCTACTGCAAACATTTTACTCTTTTCACATATAAGTCTGTTCTTTGGGAGCATCTTTCATATGTTATTTACTAATACAAGTGAATAGAAACAAGAAGAAACTTACTGCGAAAAATATTTAGAAATCGTTTTATTGTGTACCACACTTTATATACAGTGAGACAGTGCTGATTGTTTGTGTTTAACCGTCATATTCACCAATTTGGTATATGACATGGATGTGCAGGGTTTTCTAAATATCCATGTATAAATGATCTCTTTCTGGAACGTTATAAAGTGCCCAAAATGTGATGAATCGAAAAACTGGATTCGTAATTTCTATCTGGTGGTAAGGTATGAAAACCGTCTAGTTTTTAGGAGTACATGTCTCAAGGATATAAAAGCATACTAGATGAAACCCGTCAAAACTTGACGGAAAAAAATTACAATAACAATATCAGTAAAATAAGCTTCTTTATTACATAAGAAGGGTGCGTATGAAACAGTCTTTCAAATATTTTATTTTAAAAAGTTTTTTGCCCCATTGAAATACAGTACTATTTCCGATGCAAACTCCAAACAAACAATCCGTAAACAACCGTGTAATGCAAATCAGTTTGACATTACTGCCATATTCCCCACCGCAAGAAAGAAAATTTCATGGACTTAAGAAGTATCATACAAATAGTATATCCCTACTTTCATCTCATATTCAGTAAATAAAACTACATAGTAAATAAAGCACACAATGCCCCCCCACCCCTGTGAAAATGCAACCGAATGAGCTCCTATGCGCATGTGCATTCCATCTGCCCAAAGGCATCGTCGAAATTCGACGTTAAAAAAAGTTTTAAAATATCCTCTTTAATAATTATTCGTTTCAAATCGATATCTTCTAAAATGCATTCATTGTTTTAAGCTAATCAGTTTTTATGTAAAGATGCAGAATTATTTTTACAATAATAAATCAATCTGCAGATGAGGAATATTTTTAATATTTTCAAGTGGCATTTATTTGTTGTTGTTTTTTTGTTTCTTTACATAATCAGGATGATTATTCCTTTTCCATCGCAGTCGGGGATCTTTTCCCTCTTATACAGTTAAATATCCAATGAATCTTTAAAAAAATAATAAAATAGAGTTCCTAGCATACTTTGATGCAACATGAACATCAACGAATTCAACATATCAATTTTGTATTAATCATAGATTTATTTATATATTTACTTATTTATTAATTTATTTTGACATATTTTAGTTTAGCGCCAAGATGCTCTATCTGATGGATAATCTGATCTTATGATTTATCAGTTTTTTTTTAATTATTTAATTTTTTTTCACTTTTCATGATGGTTAGGGAAATCTATTTTCAATTGTGTCAACTTTCTCAGGGGCTATGTTACATTATTAAGCAAAGTGACGTTCATTGTTAAGATAGAATAGAATATGCAGTTTTCAAATAAATTTCAATCGAAAGCTACCTTTTTCTAATTGTTGATGTAAGAATTAAAATTGTAAAATGTAGTAAAAAATGGAAATTTTTAGTATTTAGAAGTCATGTAAGCGCGATAAAAGCTAAAGCGATAGCACCGTTTGTTGTCACAACTGTTATACATTTCTAAAAATTTCCACTGTGTTTTAGCTGGCGTCCAAAAGTAGACTACCATTTTTTGACATCGAAAAAGAGAAATTCACAGTAAAAGAAATATGACTTTGCCGCTAATAAGGAAATGTTAAATGAATTTATAACAAACCTACCAAAACAATTCCTATAAAATATTAGCCTTACATTGTTTATTCTAGCTAAAAATACAATAATGATTTCAAGATATATATATATATATGTATATATTACCATAACACTATGTTTAATAATTTTAATTTTCCTGTAATCCTTTACTTTTGTGAATTTTTTTCTTAAAAAAATGAAATATTCTAACGTATAATTAAAAAAAGTAATTGGTAACATGTAATCAAGGTATGCAATCAAGATGGAGCTCCAATTCTAATCTTTATAATTATGAAAGGAAAAATCAGTTAAAATTACGTCATGTTGACACAATCATATAAATTTTTCTCTTTAGTTTTATCACTGTTAAAATGCATTTCAAGCTAAGCATAACGTCATTTTGACCGGTGCAAACTTTTCACATGTACTTTATATACGTTACTTGTATGCTTTAACACCATGTATACAAATAAAAATATATTTTGTATTTAATTGTAATGAAAAAAATGGCGTCAACAAAGTTATAATGCATAATGATAAAACAAACCCAATGGACAATAGTCCCGGGACGTCACAATAAATATGAATGTTTATTCGCTTATAAAACACGCGATAAATATTTTTACCGAAATTTAACTTGCAAATTAAAAAATTCGGCCTCGTTAATCTGTGCCTCGCAACAGTGGGAGTTAACCGATTGCTGACTTTATGACGTCATACGCAGAAATAAAATTTGAATTTAAAATTACCGCTAATTAATTAAATTTTCGAACAAACGAATGTACGATAACAAATCTGTGTCCAAATATATTTCATTTAAGGAAAGAATGATGTAATTTGATGCAGTAGTTTGTTCTTACGGACTGTCGAAAGAAAACGCTTAGCGTTTTAAATATATAGATGATGCATATAATTCAATATAGATTATTTGAGTAAAGGACTCGCTGCTTTGTCTTACATACTAAAAAAGCTTATTAAGACCATTTTTGAAATTATTCAAACAAATATTATATTTAAATTATTAAAATAGTGAAATTTATTTCATTGCCCAATGCTTCATCGATATGGTAATTGTTGATAAAACTGATATAATCTTTCATGATCTCTTCTATCAATCTCACTGAAAGTATGATTCTTCTAATGTACCTCTGATTCGTGTTTTGAGAAAAACACACGCCATTAAATCTTGGTGTTCAAACACAACCGATCATTTTGAAAGCTGGAAGAAATGAAATTCTGTTCCAAATACATAAAATCAATATGTCTGTCAAAAGAATCGTCAAAGATATATGTTTTCTCAAATACACTGCTGGAAAAAGTAATAAAAACCGAAAAATAAATTTTTTGAGTATAAAAGAAATAAGATTTTGTACTATGGAAAAGTTTTTTCTTTTCCTCATACATTTTCTTTGGTAAAAAATGAGAAAGTAGTTTTGTAGCTAAAGCCACTTTTGGTATCACTTTGGATATATATATATATATATATATATATAAACCTGGAAGATTATTCAATTTCTAGAAATATCTGAAATTTCTTGCCTAGAGGTATTTGTTCAAAAATATAAATGTAACTTAAATAAATTAGAAACAATAAATAAAACTGACATTGATGTTTTCAATCTATTGCGTGATATTTATATTTTAAAGAAGGCAAAGTACTACACACTTGTTTTGCGTTAAATAAGAAAAAGTCATACAATATAAAATATAAACGTAAATGCTGTATATACATTTTAGTCGAAAGGAAATAAAATTACATTTTTCAGAATACAGAGTTTTTTTTTTTTTTTAAATCGTATCCGTTAAGAAATTAAAAAAAGTTAACGTATATTCATATAAATACTGGACGATTACACCATGAAACAGAGCTACATTAAAGACGGGAGTGTAAAATATCACGAATTTAGTAAATGGTGTATACAAATGTCAAATTTAAAACTTATACATACATTAAAATCAAATTAAAAATATATCAACGTTTCGACCAACGTCTATGGTCATCCTCCTGATGCTTCCAATCCAATTCAACCATCTGTTTTAACATCATCTACTATATACAGGATGTTCCAAAATTCGACCAACAAATTAGGAGGGATGATAGAAGGTATCAAGAGAATAAAAACTTATCAAAATTCTAGTCAATAAAAATACTAATAATAGATATTCTCAAAATCCAATTCAAGCACCTGTTTTAACATTATCTACTATATACAGGGTGTTCCAAAATTCGACCGACAAATTAGAAGGGATGATAGAAGGTATCAAGAGGATAAAAACTTACCATAGAACATGAGGTCGCGAACCATGTTTAGTGGGGGAAAATCGCAAAAATATATATGAAAAGTGTGACGTCGAGTGGAACAAAAAGGGCCAATTATAAATAGAGAAAACATTTATATGACGTAAAGCATGATTGCAGTGCATTACAGTTCAACGTCAGAAAGGAGACGACGAGACATTTTTATAGGAATATTATTTAACGCATCCGGTAATCCTTCGTCCATCGGTATCGGCTGTGCATTGAGCTTCGTAGCCGCCACTTCAAACCATTTCTATAAAAATGTGTCATCGTCTCTTTTCTGACGTTAAACTGTAATGCAGTGTAATCATGCTTGAAGTCGAATAAATGTTTTTTCTACATATTATTGGCCCTTTTGTTCCACTCGACGTCACACCCTTCATAACTATTTTTGCGATTTTCTCCCACTAAACGTGGTTTGCGACCCCATGTTCTATAGTACGTTTTCATCCTCTTGATGCCTTCTATCATCCCTCTCAATTTGTCGGTCTCATTTTGGAACACCCTGTATATAAATTCAAATGGGAATTTCGTTCCGGCTGTTTATATTTTGAGTTCTGCTGAATGGAGTTTGATGGAACTTGCACTGTTAGATAATTTTTCAACGAAAGTTTTAGTATATAACATATCAGTCTTGTTTAGTTATAGAATAACTGGGGAGAGTTCTATAATCAGATAAACTCTATTATGGATGATTTGCCTTATTAAAAGTATTCTGCTGAATGGATTCAATGGAACTAGTTAGTTAGATAATTTTTTCAGGGAATGTTTTGGTATATTATGTATCGTTCTATTTTACTTAGTGATAGAATTATAGAGTAAAGTTTCATAATCAGACAAGCCCATCTATGACAGATTAGCCTTTTTAAGAAGTTTTACGTGACAGATTTTGATGAGATTTGGATTTCTAGTTAGGATGGTTTTCAGAAATGGTTTTAGTATATTGTATAGTGTTCTATTATTCTTCATCAAGTAATACTGTAAATGATCAACTAAAAGTTTCGTTGTCTGTAAAAGTTTGCAACAAAATTTTATCTAACACACGAGAAAATGTAACAGCGCAATGGCGTATGTATCGTTTTCAGTAATGCGGAAGGACATTCCAGGTAAAGGACCATTTTTCTTTAAAACAGACTTTAAGTTTTCCACAAAGGTACATTATGTTTATATTTAATATCATATATACATAATATAATATAAAATTGAGTTCTATAAAAGTAATTTTTGTTCGAAAAAAAAATATTTTAGATTATGGTACTTGGATTTTAACATTAGTTGGAATCTAATTATTATTTTTAATACTACACAATTACCCCGTCCATACTTCTGCGATGTACACATCTTATAAAGAATACCGCGAACTTTTTGTGGAAATAAAATAAATATGAATTACTAGGGGGCTCAGCCCCCTACTCGCTAACACTCGCCAACCCCCCGTGAATTGCAAAGCAATTCGCATTGAGATCGCTACGCGGTCACAGCTCGCTTCGCTCGCTCACCCCTTTTTATTTTTGCAGAAATTCTAGCCGGAATAAGTACTACTTTAATAAGTCATTTGAACATTTGAACTTGACAATTTTTTTAATGTAAAAAAGTAATTGAATGCTGTTGAAAACACAACTGAAAATGCATTTAGTTGGAGCTACTAATAAGCATATAAATCATTTAAATACTATGAATAAAGGATCTTGGAAACATAATTTGTTTAAAACTTATTGCACCTATAATATTGTACAGCACGGCTTATTCATTAAAAAAAAAAAAAAAAAAAAAAAAAAAAAAACACTACGTAATAGGAAGATAGTTTATCAGCAATGATTGTTTAAATTTCGTTCGACATTTTACTATTCTAATTGATTATAGACTTCTGCAATAGATGGCAGCAGGTGCAAACCTAGACAGTTGATATTTTTACTTCTCTCCGATTTTTCATGTGAGTGAAATTCATAAATAAATTCTAAATAAGAGTTGAGAATTCATTTGAAATTAGCAATATTACTCATAATTAAAATGAGGAAACATCTCAGACGCTTTGGATTACGTACATGTTATTTTATTTTTAATATTTGCTAGCTTGATTTTCACTGCTCTGACACTGACCGCCATATTGGAGGTGGAGCTGATCTATCTAACACAATCTAGTCTTTTCATTGGTCTGATCTCTGGAAACTACGGTTGTTGCCAATAATAAGCTAGAAATTCAGCCCTATTTCCGAGCCACGTAAGACAAATATATATATATAGATATAGATTATGGAATTAATTTTTACTGGCGTCTAAAGGATTTAAGTAAAATAAATTTAATTGTTATTTATACAAAACAAATACATCCTAATTTTAGATATTTTAATTTAATAAAGAATCCATTTTAGAAATTTTATTTTATTATCCAAAAGGATTTATATTCATCATTCATGCTTGTCTTCTAAACGATTCTTAATGACAAATTATTATAATCCCTAACAAGTCATTAAAAGAATAGTCGATCTCTAAGAAGAGTTTGAAGAATTATTTTCAAACAAATTTATTCTATTTATTTTACAAACATAAAGTATTATTTTCCTCGTACAACAGTACTAGACATTGTATTTATGACCTCATTATGTTTTATACAAATGCATTTTGTTACAAAACTTGACGCCCAGTTGTTCTGATTTACAAGGCAATTAACATTTTACATTTGTTTCACACTATAATAGTTGTCTTAGAAAAATGTATTTGAGTTGAATCACATTAAGAACATCTGTTTAGCTGTCCGTGCTTCTCATCGGATGTAATTTGTAGCTTATCTTCTTCTGAAAAATACATATTTTACATAAAATTCAGTTGCTTTGACCAAGAACATTTTCTTTTAGATTTTAAATGATTCGTTCTCTTTTTAGATTCTTTGAGATCTTAAGATTTTTTAATGTAATTGCATATGTTAATTTAGTCCCATTTTAAAAATATAAAGATGTGAAATTGATTCTGCTTTACTCGATCACTTAATTTCATGTACAATTTTATACTATAAAAGTTTATTATATTTTAGTTTCATTGCCTTTTTATGGCAATAAAACTATTACGATAATGCGTATTTAATGTGCTAGCGAAGCCCTCTTTCAGCCCACTCCAATTAGTTTATTGATATTTCTCCTCGTAATGTTTTGGCTACTGACCATCATATTTAGTACAATAATAGTTGTCATAGACATGATTAGCATAAAAAAGCTGACACAATTTGGTGTATTTTGGGAATAATTATACATTAAATTAATACAAAAACAAAATTGATAATATATTAACAAACACACACGTACACAACAAATTTGTATTATGTCGATCAGTTTCTGCTTCACTGGACCAAATGAATGTTTGCAAATTAACCTAATCAGCTAAGTTTCATGCACGCCCCACATGCTCTTTCTTCCCTAGTTTATTTTCTATTAAACATGGTTTGTGTATAATTCTCACAAAACATTCTAAATTAATACAAAAACAAAATTGATAATATGTTAACAAACACACACATACACAACAAATTTGTCTTTTGTCGATCGGTTTCTGCTTCACTGGACCAAATGAATGTTTGCAAATTTACCTGAACAGTTAAATTCCACGCACGCCCCACATGTTCTTTCCTAGTTCATTTTCTACTAAACCTAGTTTTGTATAATTCTCCACCTAAATAAATCTCCCTCAAATACGCAGATACAGCAGCTTCTAAAATTCGTATGACTCTTAGAAATATCAGAATGATCAAATAGTTAAGAAATATTAAAATTATTTAAAATTATTTCTGAAGGTTTAATAAATCGTACACATCTACATATTTATATGATATAAATATTGTCAGGCAAAAATAGAAATTTGAATCTCAAAATTACTAATTTTCGTAAACATTGCAGAAAACTACATCACAAAAGTGACCAGACAATTGTAAGATATTAAACAAAACTATTCTTTATGAAAACAAAACAAGAAAGAAAAATAATGCGTCAAGCAAAGATTATGAAACACTTTCTAACACTACCAGAATAACAGTAACAGATCCTTCGCCCTTTAATTAGGTAAAGAAGATACCTAAATAGATATTTTAGAAAATGTATAACACATTAGAAAGCCTTATTTCATCAATAACCGTTCTAAACCTGAAAGGTACTCTAATTCGTTTTGGTAGTCGTGTATATGGTCTACACATTTACTCAATAATTTATATTAATTTCATCATATTTGAAATAATGCAATATAATTTAAAATACTCTGCAAGCAGTTTTCCACGCACACCATTATTTAACCAAATTCTTTTGTGTTACCCTGTAAATGAATGATAGTTTCTTTGCACTCCATAGTCTACAGAAAACATATTTCACTGCACCCGAGAAATCCATATAATTATGTTTGTAACAGTGTAACATCATTAAAATTAACCTAAAACGATTTTTCTTCATGTACCATAATATAACTTAATTCTTTTGCGTGTCACTGTAAATAAACTGTAACTGTTAAATATAATATATTCTAAAGTAACTTTCTTGTAATGCACTTTAATAATGCATAAAATTTCATTATGTTTCGATCAGTATATCTTTATTAACATACACCACAAATTGTTTTTCTCCATAGTCCATAATGTATCTGAATAATTTTGATTGCCCCTATAAGTGAACTATAAAAGTTCCATACTTCATTTTCAAAACCGGATATGCCATAAACAACATATATCAATTACATTGCAATCCCGGACAGACAAACCGAATTCACAAACACCTTTTAACTAAAGTATTAAAAATAAATGCAATACAATATTTGGTACTGTATGGCAATACATTTTACAATCGTCCACTATATAATAAAATATTCTATATAATAAGTAAATTATCACTTTAAGAAGACCGCAAACAATTATAATAGATAAATTTTGATTTTACTCATAAATGAAGTTTTGACATAGAAGATATTCATAAACTGATTAAGCAGTCTTCTTCTTGTCGAAATACATTTTTCATAAAATCAAAATACATTTCTAGATTGTTTAGTGCTTAAAAGAATTGAAGACAAGAAAATGTATGGGATCTTACAAACTTATTCCTACACTTCACCTGTCAGAAATTTACTTTAAAAAACTTCTCTTCCCCTGTCCTTTGTAACTTTACAGAATTTTGTATTCTCTTTTTTCAAGATAAAAAGCAGATTTTTTTTTCACTATAGCTCGTTGTTTTTTCACTTTGACATTTCAGAATAGAAGAATTGAACATGATGCATATTTCTTTTCGGCTAATAAATCTGATTTTCTTATTGTCTTGTATTTCTTGACGGAAATATTTTGTAATTTTAACAATGCGATATTATTTGTGATCATTTTCTATTATTTTGATAGAAATAGATTTAATAAAAAGGTTCAAGATGGGAAAATTGTTTAAATAATGCTCTTGATTTAAAACAAATAAATTAATTAATAACGTCTAATTCCTAAAACACACTTTAAAGTGTATAGTTGTACGTTACAGAACAAAAAAACAAAAACAAAAAAACTCAATAAAGCAAAAAGTGCTTAGTTAAACTGATAGCATTGAGCTCACCGGCTATTCACACAAATTGTATATTATACTCTTATTTCAAACAATAAAGCCCCTCGAAAAATAAATAAATCGACAATAAACCTGTATACCAAATTTGAAGCAAATAGTATACAGGCATATAATAGCAATTTGCAGGATAACTCTGTATGAAATACCCATTTAGCTAAATTAAGGGGGGATACCCCCCCCCCATTTCCCCTTAATACTTAACTAACGAATCTCCAAATCTAATCAGGGAAGTGCATTATCATAAGAAACCTGTATACCAAATCTGCAGCAAATCGAATAATTATGCATGAAAAAACCTTTTATCTAAATTAAGGGGACGGATTAGCCCCCGTTACCCCCTTTATACTTAACCAGTGAACCACCAAAACGCAAGGAAGTGACTTATCAGAATGAACCCATTACAAAATTTGAACCAAATCGGATAATTCTGCATGAAAAACCTATTTATCTAAATCTGCTTCCATAATGCTTTAATTTAAGGATGGATTAGCTCCCGTTTCCCCCCCCCGTCCTTTATAATTAACAAATGAACCCCCAAAACTAATCAGGGAAGCACTTTATCATAATAAACCTGTATACCAAATCTGAAGTAAATCGAATAATTCTGCATGAAAAACCTATTTATCTAAATTAAGGGGGTATATTAGGCCCCCGTTTCCCCCTTTATATTTAACCAATGAAACCCCAAAACTAATCAGGGAAGCGTCATATCAGAATGAACATATGTATATACAAAATGCGAAGCAAATCGGATATTTCTGTCGAGAGTTTTCGCGTTACGTACATACAGAACTAGCGGGCACATTAATTCTCAGTCTTTGATAGCCTGTGAGCTAAAAATTATCTTCTTAGAAAAATTATATTCTTAAAATAATATTACGGCCACTACTTATGTTTTAAAAATTATAATAATAAACTATTTGTTGGGACAAATATTGAGCATGTGATATTGAGAAAGCCTGAGCATGTAGTTTTTAATAAGGTGTTTGACAATTATTTGCTGCCTACTTTATCAGGATGACTGCAAATATTGTACAAAAGGGACAAATAATTTGGAATTCTCCTATAAAAATCTTAAAATTTTTGTAAGTTAGACTGTATGTCAAAAATTAACATTTAGTGCTTCCATAATGCTTTAAATTTAATATTTAAGGTGTCAACACCAGTAGTTCATCGAACCCCAGTAGAACGCAAATTCTTTAGTTTAAAACTCAAGAACGAAAAATCATGCATCTAGCATAGATTATAAAACACTTCCCAACATATCCAGAAAACTGTAACGCAAATTGACTGTTAAATAAGGTAAAAGAAGGTATGTAAGTAATCAGTTTAGAAAGCATATACTACATTGAAAAATACAGTTTTCGAAATTACCTTCCAAAAAAAGTAGTCTAATTATTTTGTGTGGCCTGTATATGATCTGTAGATTTAGATATATAATACATAGCATGATAAAATTTAGTTCAGTTTGAAAATTCCCATTTAGCAATTTTTGCCAGTCGATGGAAATGCACTCGAAATCTTTTGTACAGCCCTGTATATTATTTAAACACTTTTGTTCACATCACATATTAATCTAAAATTTAATTCAGGCAAAAAAATTATGTTCTTTGCGCAACCCTGCATATGAATTCATTTATATTCCAAACTTTTATTAGTCTACCAAATATAGTTCAGCAGGAAAATGCGTAACACAATTAAAAACTATTCTTAAGCAATTCACTCCCATAGTCTGTAATACTTACGAATTCCCTTTGTGTATCCCTGTATATGCTCAACTGAGTTTATAAACACACACGTACTACGAAAAAATTTAGTTACATTTAAAAACGCAAACCAAAGATGAAAACGAACTTATCACATATAGATTGTGTAAATATCGCACATGTACTGTAACCGATATATTTTGTGTGTCCCTGTAAATAAACGCAGTGCACACAAGAGAGCAATCCATAGTGCACCTCAGTAGTGCATATAATTTTCATTATGTTTGAAATAGTGTAACATCATTAAATTACACTGCAAACGATTTTTCCCCGTCGAACAATGTATAACATAATTCTTTTGTTTGACCCTGTAAATGAAAAATAAATGTTTTGTACCCCATATTTCATAAATATATATCAATCTCATCATGTTTCAAATGACGTAGCATCATCAAAATGCAGTTGTAGCGATTATTTTCCATTGACTGTAATGTAACGGAATACTTTTGACTGTCCCTGTAAAAAAACTATAAGTGCTACACGTTTCATTTGAAATAGGGAACATGCTGTAGTAGACGACAATAACATACAAAAATTTCAGGGCAATCGAAGCATATTTACGCGGGTTAGAGCACGGACAGACGGCAGACGGCCAGACAAACCGAAGTCATAAACACTTTTCAACTAGGTTGGAAAGTATTCAAAATAATCATTCTTCGTATGTTGAGTAAGTATATTCATTTAAACTAAATCATCAGATGATATAAAAGCTGCCTTTAAATATTATTTATACTAATAAAAGAAAGTTTCGCTCTGTGTGCGTGTCTGTGTGTCTGTTGGCGATGGCTAGGGAAATCCAGCCCACCTAGAAGTCTGAAAATTTAGGTGTGGATAGTCCAAGGTCTGACTATGTGCACCTAAGTCTCAGAATTTTAATACTTTCAAAATTGACAAAAATATTAATCAGAAACTGATCAATAACTCATCTCTTTTTTTGTGAGCCGGCTTTTAGAGCTCGCGCATGCCCAGAACCCGATTTTGAATATCGGACGGGAATGAAGAACCATTTGCATGAAGAATGCGTTTATTACGCAATTTGGTTTTAAATTATATCGACTAAACCGTTTGGTTTATTTAAAAATGAAAAGCATATTCTGGAAGATCGCACTCTTACGTCTCCAATGCCTTAATTAATTCGAAAAAAAAAATTATGTTAACCCTTTGAAAAAGGGTCATTTCACCAGGCTTTAGTTTTCTCCCTTACGCCAACGCCCCTCAATAGCACAATTTTAGAGATACAGACAAACCAAACATATGCTCTTAAAGCTGAAACCTTCTTCTAATAGGCGGTATAATTATTTCTTTTAAATATGGATTTCAACCCTTTGAAAAACACCAGCGAACGTCATTTAGCTCCTCACCAGAAGATATTTTTTCTTGCTCTAAAAGTTACTAAACGTTCGTTTTTCGACACAATCGTTTTAGAAAATTTTGGTATACCAGATTTACATCACCTACAACAATTTCAAAGCATTCGGATAAGAACAAATATTAAAAAAAATTAAAATCTGAGATATTTTCGGCGAAAATCCATAATAACGGGAGATTTTTCGCAGTCACGCTCGGCTTCTGGTAACCTTTTCACTATTTAAAATGCATATATTTTCACATAATTTTATAGAGGACTTGGAAAGAATTATATTTATAAACGATTAAAATTTCAGAGAGATCGGACGACGAACACTGATCATACATTAAAAAAAGAAGAAAATGTTTTTTTACGATTTAGCGATTTCGTCATTAAAGATATTAATTTATACGAAATCGAGTAAAATATATACAATAATACAAATTTGGGGTTTATTTAAAATTTTATCACGGGCTCCGGCAACGCTGGGCAGGTCAGCTAGTTAAAAATAAAATTTATTCATTACACATTTTTTTATATAAATTCCAATAATCTGAGTAGGTAAACTTTACAAAAAGAATAATCAAGAAATACTGAGCTTATGCAATTAAGAAGTTAAATATTCTTAAGATATGTTTTTTTTTTTTTTTTTTTTTAACGCTGCTGTAACATTTTTCATCAATTTTTTTTTGTCCCATTTTCTTTCCCAGATTATTTTTATGTAGAAAAACTGAATTGATGTTTCTTTTTGTCGTGCTAATAAATCATTTTTTACGAAATCATTATGTAATAAATTATTTTGTATGGTAAATAGATTTCTATGTTTCTAATTTCATTTTAATCAGTTACATTGGATCTTTACCATATTAAGCACGTACCATATAATTTTATTTATCAATCCAGAAATAAAAGGCAAATATAAGAATATTTTCAAATTTTGAAATTATTAAAAATTATTTACGTTAAAATATGTAATGCTTCATTTTCAGACGTCAAATGTTCTTTTAGTATCAAATTTGAAAGCCACGCACATTAGTTGAAAATCTAACAGAATTTATTTTAAAAGAAATAGGCATTTCCAGACACTTTAGTGTGTTTCTATAATATATTATTTTGTCTGAAAATGATAAATAAATATCGCAAAATGGTTTTTCCATATACCATGCGAAGTATTTCTAAAGCATTAAAGCCACCTATTTTTTACTTAGAATGAGGTTTTCGCCAGAGGACAAAGAAATCAATAGTACTTTTTTCTTAAAATATAATATTAGATATGAAATATTTTCACATTTTTCTTCAAATACTTTCAATCGCATTTCTTTTCTATTGTTTCTGTCTATGAATTTTTTTTATGCATTTATTTTGTTTTTTATGTAATCGTATGATATATTAGCTGACAACTTTAGGCTTTTTCTATTTATTCCATTGCCACACATTTTACTTTTGATAAGAAAAGGTCAGTTTTATTCCTATATTCATCTTTGTTTATTCGTTTTCATTTCAAAATTATGGCAAACTTAACAGTTGAGCTGTAAGAAAATGAGGCGTATAAAATTTAATTTTTTTTTCACAATCGAAATAATTTATATATATATTTTTAGGTACTTCTCTATTATCCCGTCGAACACTTTTCATAACAAAAAAAAATCGCCAAACTGTAAGATTAAACGCCAAAAAAGCAGTCCCATTTCCTTGATGTCTGAAGCATTATACGTGTTTGTTATGTCATCAAGTGGTTTTTAATTCGACATTTGCCTGTATTTTTCGTTATGTTTACTGGTTTATTAGTTATTTCATTCATTAAAATAACAATTGTGTCCTTAAATTCTTATATTTTATTCATTTATTTATTTTGATATTCCAATGGCAACGTTCTACCGTTTATTTTGCGTTACAGTTTGGCGATAGTTTTTTGTTATGAAAAGTGTTCTACGGGATAATAGAGAAGTACCATTTTTTACAAATGTAAATATGTATGTTATGTAAAAAATTTATTTCACATTAGTCCTTTAACTTAATCTAACTTCTGACATAGTCAGTATTTCCTTAATTCTTAATAATATTTATTCCTATTTAATGTCCTTTTAAAAGTAAATACCCGTATATTAATAATTATCTTATTTCAAATCTTAATCTAAAATTTTAAGTTCATTCATAACTTTTATCAGCTCCCCAATCTATAAAATTCCGAGAGAAGTTTTTCTCATTTCGAATGTTTTTAAAAAAGCCATTTTTTTTCATGCTAAGATTTCGCGCACTGGGGGTTTTTCACTTCGAAATTAATGCGCGGCTACGAGAGGAATACTTTCGTGTTAGAGCTTCTCCCTCGCGCCTCATTCGCTTGGCTGGAGCTCGCCTCTCACTCATTGGTTTGTGTGCTCGTGACGTCGTATTCTGTATCACTGCGCTCAGTGAACAAAACTCGCTTGCACGATTTGGAGAGCAGATTTTTGACGTGCTTGGAAGTGTAACCAAATGGTTATCTGGTGTTTAAGTCATGTAGAATTTTCCTGCAGCTCTTTAAGATCTTTTAAAACGATGTAGTGAGCCATGGTGAAGCCTGATGGCTATAAGTTTCTACCGAATACTGTGGGAACTGTTACTTGCATCGCTCTTGTTTCTAAATAAACGATTTGTCTGGAAATTGGCTGGTCTTTATTGAAGAAACTCTTGTGGAATCTCATCATTGCCTCACCTCTTCGCCATGATTATTGAGTACGACTGCAATCATTCCCCATCTTGAACGAACTGTCATTTTTCATGGAGTAAAAAACTATCTTCGTAAAAACACCACATGTATATGTGCATTGTAAAAATGTATAAAAGTTTCGCCTTACACATACTTTATTTCAGGATGATTCACTGCTTTGATTCAGTTCCCCATCGCAGTACACCATTTCATGTTGCATACCCGGAGTTGATTATTTTCTGTGATCTATACACACAGGGACCTTACTCTTCTACCGCCAATTGCTCTCCTGCACAGTTTCCTGTCTTTACCAGTCTTGTTTTGCGTGACTTAGACATCACTTTGTTAATTTACTTCTAATTGTATTTCCAATTTCTTCACAAACATAGCTTTATATACTAAACAATATTGTCATACAATGATTTCTAAGTAACTAATCAACTCTTTATGATATTTTCTTACTTTTATTATGCTTTACTAGCTCAAACATTGAAAGGTGGCAAATAACCTTAACAACTTGATAGCAATCATAAAAAATAGTGATAGAAGTCATCCTATAAGTACCAAAATATGGCATATTTCTTTTAAAATCCTACCCTAGCTTTGATTGACACATTACCAAATAAAATGCAATCATTCTGTCACTCCAAACATTCATACGCATTGGCTACGGTGTAAACAAAATGGGTCGATCTACTAAAAAAAATTTAGTTTTTCTCATTGATCTTTGCAATTACTAAATTTTTTTTGTATTCTTACTCAGTTGCAAGAAAATCTATAAGAATTACAAGAAAACAGCTAACAACGATTCTGGTTTATAGTACCGGTTACTAAAAAAATCTGTGGAATACAAATATACTAAAAAAACTTTAGTAACCTCTGGATTTTTTTTTTGCAGTGTACATTCAAGAAAAGGAAAACTGATTACCATCAACATAACGAGGTTTTACAGCTTTTTTATGATTATTGGGCTATAACGTTTGATAAAATGATTATAATTCAACAAACTGTATTGTGTAATATTTGTGATTAAATTATCTTTCCAGTAGTATACTGCTTTTATGGTATTATTAAGAAATATTTTGTGTTATGATAAAGAATTTTTCATAAAGAATTTTTCCGAAAAGGTGTTCACAATTTTGGCCCCCACGTTATATTTAGTATTTTCAGTGATATTGAGTATTAGTGGCAGTTTCAGAGATATGAGTGTAAATGTACATATGCATCTTAATTAAGAGTTAGTGACAGATTGTTACGAAATTCTTGGGGTCCTTTCGTTATTTTAGTATTTGAGTTTTAAATTTAAACAGTTTTAACTACTTCCCTGCTCCAAGGCCAACACGATCTAACAATGATTTTAAATAAACCATATTTATTATTATTTTAGTGTCATGGCTACGTATTTAGTGGACTGTCGAGAAGGTTCTGCCACGAATATATTAAACCAGAAGGACCCGTGCGAAACTTCCGCACTACAAACTTTGATATTATTTCCTGTTACATTTTAGCACTAATTTTTAATTAACTTTTTTTTTAAACAAACAACGCGTTTTAAAGAAATGTGAGTATACTATGTCAGAAACTTGTTCATAAATTTTTCGAATGATACCCCATTCATCATTGTATGTTTTGTATGTGAATAGAAAAAGGTATGATGCGAACTGAAATCATATGATGATTGCTTCTGTATAAGAAATGAATAGATTGCCAGAAAATTTGTTGTCAAATTTTCTTCTCTCGCTAAGGTCATTTCTCTAGGTTGCCAAGACCCATATACTGAAAAAAAAACTAATTACAAAAAAATTGAAACACTGAATCAAACGTTTAGTGAATTCATATGAAAGCATTTCCTCAGATTTTGCAAAACTGTTCCAAAAATGTCTTAAATACATAAATGGTACTTCTCTATTATCCCGTCGACCACTTTTCATAACAAAAAACTATCGCCAAACTGTAAGATTAAACGCCAAAAATGCAATCCCATTTACTTGATGTCAGAAGCCTATGGAAACTTAAACATGGGATGTCCAAGCTTTATGGTCCGGCAGCTATTTAAGTGACGTCGGACTTCACTGGCGTATTAACAGCTTAATAAAATATTTAAAAAATGATACTCACAATTTTTGTAAATTCCAAAGAAATATATATCTAATTAGAAGATAATCCGTAAATTACGTAATCTACTGGTGCTGCGATACAGTACGCATATACACAGCTATGATTAAACAAAGAAAACTAATAAACAATAGGTGACGCACGCGTAAAAATTAAATAAAAACCCGATTAAAAACTCGATATTTTTCCAAAAAGTACGCACAAGAAATAAATTAACAATCGTATTTTAATTGCATTAGAGAATGACGTCATCCGATAGTGCAGTATTTTATTTTTGTGGCCACGCTGATTTGAGAAAATCTTTCATTTCATTTATGAAAACAATGTCAATTTAATTTTTAATTAACAGCAATTTTTAATCGAAAAACATGTTTTTAAAAAAAATGTATTTGTACTATGTCAGAAGCCTGTTCAAAATCCTTTCATATGGTATCTCATTCGTCGTTCTGCGTTTCGTATTTTCTTAGAAAAAGGGATGTTGACAGCAGAAATAATATATATGATAGTTAGTACCAATACTTGAGTATGGCTGATATAGATTGATTGCAATTTAAATTCCTGTTGCCTAAAGGATTATGTTTTATAGCACTTATTTCTAGACTTTTTTTTTTTTCATTTACACAAATCAAATATTCTTCTGTAATTTTGTACAAACGAAATATCACGCAATGCAATGAAAACATCAGTGACAGTTATATTTATAGTTTTTCATTTACTTTAATTAAATTTATATTTCGGGAAAAATATTTTCGGGTAAGAAATTTCTGAAATCAGTAGAATCTGAATAAACTTTCAAGCAAATTATACACACAAACACACACACGCACATATATATGTATCGAAAGCAAAGCTGAAAATGGCTTTAGCTAGAAAACTTTCTCACTTTTATATAAAAAAATTGTACGTGCAAAAGACAGAAACAAATCCTCAGTACAACAAATTTCTATTACTTTTATACTAAAAAAATTTATTTTTAGATTTTTATTATTTTTGTCAGCAGTGTTTATCAGAAAACGTATTTTTGACGATTCTTTTGACAGACATATTGATTTTATGTACTTGGAACTGAATTTCGTTTCTTCCAGCTTTCAAAATGATGGGTTGCGTCTGAACACCAAGATTTAATGGTCTACTCTGTTTTGAAAACAAAAATCAGAGGTATAATACAAGAAACATACTTTCAGCAAGATTTATTCAACAGATTTCGATTTAGTGCAAACATCTGTGCTTGAAATACCATTTTCATAAAGTTTTATGCAATGAAATATTTTTTTATTATTTTAACCACTATATATATTTAGTGCTTACTTTCAACAATTTTGAAAAGGATCTTAATAAGTTCTCTATGTTATAAAAGTATTATCTTGCTCTGTACGGAATTGATAACCTTTTGTTATTTATAAACTTTCTGTGTTAGTTTCATCAAATTTTAATATTTAATAAACCTCTGATTTTTATTCTTGTAGTTATTAAGTTATCAATAAAAGTTAATATACAGAATAGATATGTTTATTTAAAATTAAATTTTTATTTATCAATTTAATTATTATTTTTCTAGTGTAATGGATCAATTTATTTAGGTACTACTTGAAAAATCATACTTAAAGACATTTCTTCCTCATTTACTCTGAAATCAGCATAAGTTACCACATAATTTAATAGTTCAGATTTTTAAGCATGTAAATTTAGATACATGTATTATTTACGAAATGTTAAAAATTTACAAACTTAAATGTAACATTTATAAATTTAATGGAAATCTCACATAGAATGTTATGTGAATTATTTTACAAAAAACTTTTTTATTGCATCAATTTGCATTTCAACATTAAAGAAATTTGAAGTATTGAACGATACTTCTTAAGTGTAACATTGGATTTTGTTGAGCTTTTCATGCCCCTAACATTGTATTTTTTAATTTCTGCGATCTTTAATACAAAAAATTTTGCAATCGAAATTTTTTTCGTCTTTCGGTTTTCGGCGGATTTACATGTTTTAGGGGTCAGAGTATCCAAAAAACATGTTTATACAAAATGTCTGTCTGTCCGTCTGAGTGTTTGTCCGTGTGTCTGCCCTCATTGTATCATCGAGTAGTGTATGAAGTTATGAATAGAACCAAACCAATTTTTTTTAGGTTTGTCACTATGTCTAGCAGGTCCTTCTTGAATTTGGAGATATTTCACCGGAAAGAGCCGCTGTAACACTGATTTTTGTACCATTTTAATTATAGTATCGTCGAAAAGTGTAAGTTATGCATAGAATGAACAAAATTTTATGGTCATGTTTTTTATTATTGCCTGCAGGTCCCAATTGAATTCGGGGTTATTCGGACGGAAAGGGGCACTATGATAGCGTTTTTTGTGCGCTTTTTTTTATAACAGTAGTTCTGTTGTAAATTGTTCGAGCAGCGAAGGTAATCCGGTGCTTCGCAAGCAGCTGACGTACAGCAAAATAACGAAAAATATTGATTTTATTGGCGCTGTGATACCGAATTTTGAAGTATTAACATGTATGAGAAAGAAGAAAGATTTTGATTGGCACATTCGACTAGTTATATTATACATAAGAATAAATAACATTGTTTTTTTTAAAAAAAAAAAAAAAAAGCTTTTTTTAAAAAAAAAAAAAAAAAAAGAAATAAGAACTATTTAGTTAAAAAAAATTTCTCTCTCGTTGTTTTATATTTTCTTCACAGATTGATCCTCTTCTCATGTTTTCTACTTTCTTTTATCTGTAATAAATGAAATTTGAGAAGGTTTTAAGATTTCAAAAAAAACATGTATTTATAAAATGTTTGTCTGTCCGTGTGTCCGTGTGTGTGTCCTCATTGTATCATCGAAAAGTGTTTAAGGTTATGCATAGAAATGAACCAAACTTCATTTAAATATTTTTGACTATGGCAAGCAGGTTGTATTTGAATTTGAAGATATTTCACAGGAAAGAGGCGCTGTGATAGCGATTGTTGTTCAGTTTCCATTATTGTATCATCGAAAAGTGTATAAAGTTATGCATTGAATTCAACCAAATTTTTCGTATATGTTTTTGACTATGGTCTGCATGACCCAGTTGAATGCGGGGAAATTCCGCCTGTAGGTGGCGCTGTGATTGCAAGTTAACGATTTCAAATTCAAAAAGTAGTACAAAAAAAATAATAAGTCCTAAAAGTTTTTTTTTCGTTACATGTTCGGCCTTGATCCAAGGACTCCGGAGAATTTTTTATTTTGCCTCTATCTAAAAAAATGGCCGAGATATAGTAGTTTGAAAATTTTAAGGTGGCTAACATTTTGATTCACGACAGGAGAATTCCTCCATAAAAAGGTTTTATTTAGGAGTTTTAGTGAACATGCTTTCTGGCAAATTTGCTTTCATTGTTGTAACAATTGTTCCAAATTTTATATGCTTAACACTTTTAGATTCGTGTTCGCCACCTTCAAATTATGATCGTCAAGCTTGGCGACACTTGGAAAAATATCGCCATATTTGGCGACAGAAATAAGTTACCATAAATGAAGCCAACTTGGTTATAGCTGAAAATTAGGCTTAATTCTGATTCCAATTCAATATTGACGAGAACAGGGAATGAATCTTCTGTAATCGTGTTACATGCATTTTAGCTTAGTAAAATTAACTAAATTGTTAAAAACAAGGAAGAGGGAGGCTATCTTTTCCTGCCGTTGCAGGCTCGAAGGACTTTTCATGATCTTGTTGAACATCGGCTGCTTGTTCAAAGAAGGGTGCTTCCCATCTAGGTAACCGGACGATTCAAAAGTAGCTGACGTACATCAAAATGACGAAAAATATTGATTTTATTGGCGATGAGATAGGGAATTTTGGAGTATTAATATGTATGTGCTAGAAGACAGTTTTGGGTATGCCACATCTTTCCAGTTTTTTAGGTATCAAATGTAGCTGTCAGGATGACTATCGGAGCAACTATTAATATCCTATATGTTTGAATACCATGAGAAACCTTATTCTTTTTTAACTAATTAACAATTTGAATAGTTTAAAAGTATTTTCTGAATTATTCGAATATTTATGTTCTAACGGCATGCAATAATCGTGTAATTTATACTAAGGTAGAACAGTATAATAATTGTTACTGTTTTTTTATTATGATAAATAAAAACTGTACCTTCCGAAAACAATACTATCTATATTGAGGAAGAATCTTTAGAATAACAAATATGAAAAGTTCATGTTACGCATAGTGCTTATTTGATTTCAATTATATCAAATACATTTTAACTGAAAAATGATTTTGAAAGCGGAATATTTGCATGTTTTCTGTAAAAACGTACATTTTCCTGTTAAATCAAAATTGCATCAATAACGTTTCTGTTTGAGAAAATATATATAAAAAGAACTTGTGTAATTTAAGCAGTATTTCTATTTATTTTCTGGGTAGTGATTGATGTCATGAAAATATGTTTTAGAAAAACGACTGGTGAAATATGTCAAAGATGTCATAATTATTTTTCTTCGAAAGAAATATGTGTTTCCGCCGTCAATATGAATTAAAATTAGTGATGGATACTGATGGTGTTTTATCACAAAAAATAAAATATTTCTGTGAGAATATATATTTTTTTAAGAGAGCATTTCGTTTAGGAAAATTTGTCAGACAATATCAGCTTCAAAGTAATAAAGATGCTTCCATATGATAATTTATCAAATATTTTGGGAACTTATAGAAACTTACGATAAACCATTTGATAGACCACTAAAATAAAATCAAACGAAAAAAAAATTTTTTTTAGAGGAAATAATAGGATTGTTCTAAAATAAATAAATAATATTCCTTCCTATATAATTTGGCTAAAAACAGTACTATAACAGAATAAAAATCACAATTTTAAGACTGTAAATATATTATTTAATGCAAAAATAAAATAAAATAAAATAAAATAAAATAAAATAAAATATTTTCTCATTGGATTGAAGAGTCAAGATTTTAATATAATAAAAGCATCATAAATAATTATGTATAATAAAATTTATTTTTAATACGAAGAGTAATAGGTAAAACATTGACAGATTGAAATAGTCTTATGTTGTTAGAGAAATTCGCATTTAAATTATTAAAGTTATTTTTATTGTATTTAGTTTTGATATAAATTGTTTCGTGAATTATGAAAAAAATTAGATATCGTAGTATGTGCACTCTAAACAGGACTTGATAAAAATAAATTGGTTTTTATCTCACATAGCCATTTCAAGAAAAATTCAAGCATTGTTTGATTTTCTTGTTATAGTTTTTTTTTTCATTTCAAATAACTATATTGATACTAAATGATTCTAAGAACAATATAAAAAATCAAAAGCATTATTTCGATCATGATAATTATTAGAAAGCAAGCTTCATACTTACATGCAATTTTATTTTCTGTATTATCATAATCTGGAAATGATAATAACTCGTTGAAAGTAGGAAGTACGTTGTGCCTTTCTTATAAAAGATCAAATGTGTGGCTATAGAAAAAATGGAAAATGACAAAAATGTGTCAGCAAATATATCATACGATAACAAAAATACTTTACCAGAAACAATAGAAAATAAATAAAATTGAAATTATTCATAAAAAATGTGAAAATGTTTCATATTTTATATTATATGTTAAATAAAAATGTATTGGTTTCTTCGTTCTCTGACAAAAAAGCTATTCAAAATAAAAAATATCCGACAGAATGCACTTTATTACATCATATTGTATATTGGAAAGTAGTTTTGCAATATTTATTTATCACTAGCAGAATTACCCGGCTTTGCCCGGGTTAACATAAATTAAAATACAATTATACGACAATCACAATGACGACAGTATGATTTGTGTGCATATTCAAAACTATAAATCGATAAAAAAGACAATTAGGAAAAAAAAGTTACTTTAACTCAACCATAGTAAAATTTATCAGCTTTGTAAATGAGAATGTGCGTTTTCTTTGCGCATACAATATAAAAATATACGATTTTCCTGACAATGAAAAAAATTACCAAATGTCGTAACATTTTGCGAAATTCTCTTTCATATAGCCTCTATCTATATTATAAAACAAAACATATCCGTGAATAATGTCAACATCCTATTGACGGTAGCAACGACCTAACCATTAAATTTTGCTTGTGCTGCATATTTGTAACTACTAAATATCGCATAATTTCATTTTATAAACTATCAATTAGAAAAAGAAATGCACTTTCAAATGTAGTTTGAAAAGTTAAATAACAACAATAAAATAAATCATATCAAAATATATCTCAATTTACTGATTTTTTTTTTTTTTTATGGATTTTAAAGTAGTTTTAAAGCATGTATATTTTTAAATCCGTGTCCAAGCCAATTACGAAGGATTAACTTATTTTATCTTTATAAAGTAAAGACATTTATTTCTAAACATAGCACATTCAATTTTTATGCGGTCGAATAAAATAAATTATAATGTACTCTCAATGTTATAAAATGTACTCTCAATGTTATTCGTTTGAAAAGCATATCTCAATTTACTGATGTTTTATGGAGTTTAAAGTAATTTTAAAGTAATTTAATATTCTGGAAAATTGTACGGTAAAAGGATGTTAAACTTATACTTTGGCGACCAATACATTCTGTGGAAATTACGCTACTTTGTGTAATTGCTATAAAATACTAATATTTTGGGAATGAAAACAGGCACATGATTTAAAACATGACGACACTTTCACCGGGGTAGATTTTCCTCCGAACCGATACGTGTCTAGTTAAAACAAATTCTTTCACTTCATGAATCATGTACAAATATGCATTTATATTTATAGAGAATGTGCATGTTTGTCAACTTAACGTAGGCAAAACGTTGAGCTAAATTGATTGAAGTTTCGCCAAGTTTCTCGTAATTTTCAAATAGTTAAAATACATTATATTATGTGTAGGAAATAATAAATTATGAATTACTAACTCTGTTACTTTTCGCCTACAGATAATTGAGAAAAACTACTTTACTTGAGTGTGTGACGTCACATGCTCATTTGTATTTAAAACATGAAAGCGATTAAAGAAATCCAATACAACTGAACATAGAAAAATGCTACTCATAGAAAAAATTTGAACAATATTCTTAAATACTAAATTTAACTCCGAAATTATATTTACAATGTAATTTAAACAGAATTTGCTAAAATAGCGTTTTGAAATTATGTGATTTTTGATGCAAAACATTATTTTTCAAATATATAGTGTTCTCTTAAGAATTGGATAATAATTTCGAAGCTGGTGAGATGAAAATATCACCACGTTGCCGAACATATAAAAAATATATTAATTTTTAAAATTAAAATAAACGTTTTATATTTAAAAAAATATATCCGATAAACCATTTTACTTTTAATCCCATTTGTTTTAACACCCATTTTTGAAGAAAAATAATGGTAAACACTGTATTGTTTTCTTTAAAGTCAATTTTTATTAATAGGACATCCTACACCACCTACATCCCGTCCACCTACATCCAAGGAATTTAAATATGCCTCCTTGGTTGAGGCTCAAGCTGAAAAAAGTTACGATGTAATGATTGCTAAATGTCAATATATGACAGACGATTTTTGATTATGTTGAATAAATTGAATCAGGAAGTTTGAATGTGCAAAATATATGTTTTTCTTTCTTAGAAAATTTACTTTAATATTAAAAAGAAGTGGAAACAATTTGCCTTTGTAAAATTAAGAGCAAAGTTATTTATTTTTCTCCAAACTCATTTAAATATAAGTACTATGCCGTTTAAAGCACTTATAGTAATCTTTGTAATATGCGAAACAAATTACAACTGACAAAATTGACGTCACTTTCAGATTTCAAATTATAGCGAGTTAATCTGAAATTGGTTTATAAAAAGTATTGCCCATACGCAGTTCCTTTGAATGGCAACGGGAAAGAAACTGAATTAGAAATTGAGTAAAGAAAATGGATTTCTGTAATGATAAACTATGGAAAATGTTTGAAAAAAGTGGTAAAGAATGATCTGAGAGATTTTTAAAGTGGACAGTAATTTTACTCGTGTTCAAAAGTATATGTACATCAAGTTTCGTTCTAATCGGACAAAAACTGTAGATTTGTATAAGGAACATACATACATACCAAGAATGGTTATTATATATATAGATTTTCAGACATGATAATATATTATGGAGACAAACTGAAATAGATTGAGAAAAGTTTTAGTTTATTTTGTTCCACAAGATTTCCAATTAATGTGCTTGGCTTTCGATTTTAAGATTTAAAATAGGTTCAATGTCACACGAAATGATGATTTATATATTTTAAAGTAAATAATTGTTAATTCTTTAAAATTTTGAAATATAACTTACTAGCTGTTACCCGTGACTTCGTTCACGTAACATTAAAAAAAGAATAAATGCATTAACTTAGTAAAACATTTCACTTGATAATTAACAACATATATAATTAACCAAAGCTTTATCCCATTTTATAGGAGACCATACGGTATTTCTTTGCTATAGGGGCCTTGACATAACCCAGTCTTAAAAAAGGGAAATTTCATGCCAAATAATATATACAATCGCGAAAATGAAACTGCAACAAATGAAAAAAAAAGGAGGACCAAGTAAAATCGTGAAAATCGAGGAATTCCTCTTCGTAAAACGAAAAACAACACTGGCAGAATTCTTCTATACAACAGTGCATTTTAGGTGGTATTTGGTGTACAATTTGTTTATGTGTGCATTGCTAAATGGGCATTATTATATTGTTTATTTGCATAGACATGTTATATATTTCTTACTACATTATCCTGTTTATGTAATATACTAGCTGTTACCCGTGACTTCGTTCACGTATCATTAAAATAAGAATAAATTCATTAATTAAGCAAAATATTTCATTCCCGATAATTAGAAACGTAAATAATTAACTAACTCTTGATCACATTCCATAGGATACAATACAGTATTTCTATGTTATAGAGGCCTTGACATAAATAAGTTTTAAAAAAGTGAAATTTTGTGACAAATAATCACGAAAAGGAAACTGCAACCAATAAAAAAGGCGGGCCAAATAAAATCGTGGAAATCGGCGAATTGTGTAAAAACATATGTCAAGTTTACCTGGTAAACCATATTACTTTTAACGCCTTTGTGAAACGTTTTAATAGCCATCCTTCAAAGATAATGGAAATAGTATATTCTTTTTCATTAAATTCAATTCTTGTGAATAGGGAGCAATAATTGTAGACCTAAATGCATGGAGCTTAAATTTGCCTCCTTGATTTAATCTATAACTACAGCGCCTATATTCTAGGGGCTGTACTACAACTGAAAAAAAAAATCTTTGTTTCTAAATGAAAATATGTTGACAGACGATATTTGTCATCTAGAATAAATTGACTCATGAAGTTTGAATATGTGAAAATACGTTTTTATTTTTTAAAAAAATTACTGTAATCAAGATTTTTTTTTTCTTTCACCATCTATTCAAATTGAAAATAATTCTTTTTTTCAGTTTTAATGAGAAAAAATATATTATTCTGTTTCATTTCTTCTTTTTTATCCACAAAATTGGAATAATTTAGTTGCCATTTTTAGAGCAACTTCGTTAAATTTATAAAAAAAAATAATAATCATATCTCGGAATTTAAATCATTTTTAGCCACACACAGGGTGGCTTATTCTTTCAATCTCTATCATTTTTCATGTTTATGAAAAGTCACAGCAATCCATCGTTGCCACATATTAATCTCGGAAAATGAAACATTTGAAGTTACTTAAAAAAATAATAACTCGAAAAGTATTTGTCACAAAATTGTTTTACAAACTGCGTTAGAATGGTAAAAAATTGTATTTTTCTTGAAATAAATTTCAAATCTAATGATTATGTCGTTTTTCAAATATTAGATTTCAAAAATTACAAAACTTCACAATGGAGTACCGTAGCGAAACTTTTACGCGTAAAAAGATAATGATAAAGGCATTGTGGCTCGACGTGTATTATGTATACGGGTGCATAGCATGAGTAACGAATTATAGTAAACTTATTATTCTGTTAAAATATAAAAGTGAATTATGTATATACATTTTTAAAAAATAAAGACAAACATTTTATCACAAACATCAACAAAATTTTTTCTTCTATTTATTCCCTTATTCCAAAGATATCGTTTTATCGTCTGCTGCCATAGCAACATGAATTAAATTTTATTAAAAAAAATTGCTCAGTGGTAGAAAAATATTTTTCTAAATTGAATGGTTATTGAACAACTCAACACTTTAACAGGGGAATTTTTATTTGTTATTTAGATATTTTAAAATTGTTTGTTGTCATTGCGTTTTTATTCTGAGTTACAGCTAGTTTATTTATTTTTTAAATAAAAGCCGTGTGTGGCAATCTATATTCGGCCTTATAGCAGAATTTTCCCCTCTTGTTTTTTAATTCTGAGAGTTTATGACATCCCTCCATCGTAATTTTTGGCAAAAACTCTCATCTGTATGTAACTGATATTCATGCATAATAATCGCTAGCTAAAAAAATATATTTAAATTTTTCGTTTTAAATATGACGTGAAACTCATCTACTTTCTAAACTTACCGATTCTTGTATTATTAATGTAATGAATTGATTCACGCTCCTTCTAAAACACATTTGAAAATTCCCATTTTATTTCAAGTATGACGTCACTTTTTCCTCAGAGAAATCTCTTTTAAATGGCAAAATTCTTGTTAATTTTCTTTTTCTGGCAATCAGGACGTAAATTTTAGCGGAAAACTCACATTTGTGTGTAACTGGTATTCAAGCTAATTATTAATCAGTATCGATAAAATATATTTCAGTTTTTCATCTTAAATATTACGTCCATTATCTATTTACTTTCATTATACATTGATATTCATGGTCCTTGTATTATTACGAATATTTGAAAATACATGTTTTATTTATGACGTCATATTTGTCCAAGCCCATTGGATCCTTTTCATGGTTCCATTGTCCAAGCGAAATCTATTTTTTAATAATATAATTATTGTTGCACTTTTCCTTCTAATTATAACGCAGTTTCTGTCCCTAAGACAGAAAAATATCTTTTTATTTTAACCGATATTCATACTTCATGTATATTAACAAATACTCCATATTTTTGTTTCAAATATCACGGAAATTCACCTTCTTTTGAATTTTTTTAATTTTCAGTTTTCACGTGAAAATCGTTCAATTGAAAATTAGTTGTTGGGGAAAAATTATTTTTTCGTGTTTTTATTTTTGTGGCAACGATCAAAGCCCTAGCAACGATAAAATAAAATGGTTAAATTGTATGGGAAAATGTCCATTTATTCTCTATGAAAATAATTAAATTTTTAATTATTAAAGAAAATATTTGAATAAAATAAACAAAAACCAGCCTATGTTAATTTGAGTATTATAATCAACCTACATGCAAAAATACAGGATCATTAAATGCTCCATTTTGACGCTGGCTTCAGCCTAACATTTGCACACAATGAGATTTATAATATTACTAGCTGTTACCCGTGACTTCGTTCACGCAACGTTAAAAGAAGAATAAATACATTAATTAAGAAAATATTTTACGCCTGATAATTAAAAACGTTAATAATTAACTAACTCTTTATCACATTTCATAGGAGACATTACGGTATTTTTTGTTATAGGGACCTTGACATAACTCAGTCTTTAAAAAGTGAAATTTTGTGCCAAATAATCGCGAAAATGAAATTGCAACCAATGCAAAAAGGAGGGCCAAATAAAATCGTGGAAATAGACGAATTGGGTAAAAACAAATGTCAATTATACCTGATAAACAATTTTACTTTTAACGCCTTTGTGAAGCGTTTTAACAGCCATCCTTCAAAAAAACATTAATTGGAAATAATACATGCTTTTTCTTTAAATTCAATTCTGCCTCCTTGGTTTAATGTATAGCTGAAACAAATCTTATTTTCTAAATGACAGTATGTTGACAGGTAATTTTTGTTCTCCAGAATAAATTGATTCATGAAGTTTGAATATGTGAAAATATGTTTTTATTTTTCGGATAATTTACTGAAATCAAGATTTTGTTTTCACCATCTATTCAAAGTGAAAATAAATTCTGTTTTTCAGTTTTAATGAGAAAATAGCGTAAAAAATATACTGATCTATTTTATTTCTCCCTTTTTTATACACAAATATGGAGTAATTTACTTTCCGTTTTTAGAGAAACTTTGTTAAAATTAACAAAAAAGAAAAAAAATCTTGGCATCTAATTTAATTTTTTAAAATCTGACAGTTTGTGTGACATCCTCGGATCAATGATAACCGGTATAAAGTAAATCGCGTTGCGTTCGAAAATCTAGCACTGTAAAAGAAAATTGTAAATTCACGGGCATTCTCCGTGAATTGCTGCCGTAATTTTACGCTCCCTTCCCAAGGTAAACGGTCAATTTCCGTAAATTTCACGTTTTTACGGGCAAAAACCGTTTATCTAATAACAAAGCTCGTTTATCTAGTCACAAAATCGGTTTTCTTATGGACATTGACTGGAATCTCTGCTGCAGTAATTTTACTGCAGCAATTTTTTATAGTGAGGAGTAGTTGCGAAATACAAACATTTTAATATAATAGATTCATGTTCATATTCCTTTTCTTAAAATTATGATGCGATTTTTAGCAGAAAATTCTCGTCTGTATATAACGGATATTCATGCTTAATAATCAGTATAGATAAAAAACATTTAAATTTTTCCTTATAAATTTGCGTGAAACTCATCTACTTTCTAACTAATCCTTGAATTATTAATGTAAGGAATTGATTCACACTCATTTTAAAACATATTGGAAAATTTCCGTTTTATTTCAAATATGACGTCTCTTTTTTCCCAGAGAAATCCCTTTTTAATGACATAATTCTTGTTAATTTTCTTTTCCAGGCAATTAATTTCAATACTGGCATAGGGGAAATTATGTTACTTTAACGAAATAATATTAAATCTTCAGGTTTTATCAACAAAAATGGAACTATTAACATTCGTCATTTTTTTTTAGGTAATCAAGTTATTTCTTTTTGTTTTAAGGATGAAAATAAATATTTCTCGCTATCCATGACATCATTTTCGACATGGATAATTTTGTGGAGCAAATTATTGACATTTGCTAACCATTTTCTTTTGAAAATCCTTTTTACTTTTTAAAAATTTAAATAAAAAATACGGTATAGTTATATTAGCCCTGCGCAGACGGTAAAACGCCAAGCATTATTACCATACAAAAGAAAAAAGTGAAGAAAAAAACCAAAGATCATTTTATTTCACCAATCAAAGCATATCCGCTTTATTTTTTATGTATGGCGTCATATTCGCCTGTTTCCTATAGTTACTCATATTGAAACCTTGTATTAGTATCAAAAACTAAAAAAAAAGTATGTTTTATTTCTAATCATAGAAACTCGACAGAGTTTCTCGCCAAGCATAAGAAACAGCAATGCATTGAACCGTAAATGAAAGGAATTTCCGCCAATGGATGCCAAACGATTTTACAATTTTTTTTTTTTTTAACTCTGTCTAGTTTATATTTTGCGGACGGGACAAAACATGTTTTTGACACATCTATATATCGCGTTCTATTTATGATAGAAACAAAATTCTTGATTCTATGGAATGGGGCGTGCCCAGTTACTCAGAATTCAAAAGTAAAGCAAAATCCGACGAATAGGTTTTCAGTAAATGCGATTTTAAAAGTGCTGTTTTTTGCCCTTTTTAAATCTTGTTAAATCTTGTCAAATCGGTTAACGAACACTTTCGCGTAAGATTTTTATGTTCGGGGAACGAACACCTCACGAAACGAAGCCATGATGAAGCAATGCCGTGTTTCATATTTGCCGAGCTATACTTTTTACCTCTATTGTCAACTTTGAGAACATTTTAGCAGTTGCATACATATGTCCTAATTAATTCATGGACTGCCGGAGATTGGGGACCTATATTTTAGGATCACCGAATTGGAATGAACAGACTATATGAACAGAAATCACTTTAATAGTTTTTATACTTTTGCAAACGTTGCGAATTTTATATTTTTCAAATTCTCGAAACGTTGAGTTAAAAAACTTAAATAAAAAACTTCTAAGGTGCTCAGTAATTTTCAAAAATAATATATTTAATATGTTAATATAAAAATCCCTGTAAATGTTTATACCAATAGAAATAGGTTCGTAGAAAAAAAATGTTGATTATTCTCGGTAAAGTATGCTCCATAAACTTATCGTTGTAGTTGACCGAAAAAAAAGTGCTTCTTATTTTTCCACATTTTTCTGAAACTGTAGTATTTTAATTAGTTTGTAAACTACTGTAAAATTGTCTATTTTTTTTTTGTTTTTGAATGTATATAAACGGAAGAGTGATATAAACAAAAGGAAAATAAATATGTCATAAATAATCTGATGAATACAATTTAAGGAAATTAATATAAAAGTTTCCCCGTTGTTATGGTAGCGACATGTACATTGGAATAAGTCACTCATTAAATTGTATAATTCTGTTTATAGCATCACTATTATTTTTTTTTTGCCACTTTCATCTTTTCTTTTCTGAATAAATATGGAATCCGTATAATTGAAATTAAATACCTTACAAAAAGGAGTGATATCTCATCAAAAACAACTCGTTGTAAATGATCCCGCCAAGCCACAAACCTAAAACGTCAGTCACAAAAAGAAGTGATATCACATAAAAAGAAGCGATATAGAAGTGCATACTCCGAGTCCCGTGTAAAAATCTATCACCACTCATAATGTTTCCAAAGGACTCGGAGTGAGGTACAGTATGTGAAAACTGCTTGGCGACCTGCAGGCTTTTATAATGTTTGCGTTTCCTGCAATTACATATGGCTATATAATTTTTATTTTATTTTATTTTATTTATTTATTTATTTATTTATTTTGCTCCCATAAAATTGTAAAAGTTGAAGCTTCTGTGTTTGCATGTCCTTTCTTATTTATGAGTTTGAAAAATCAATTTGTCGATTTTATTTACCATTATTTAAACTAAAAACACCACTCTTACGAAGAGGATTTTTTAAGTAAACGTATAAATATTTTGAGTTTGTAATATATATATATATATATATATATAAACCTTATAATTAACGTTAACTAAATTGAGATATATTGCAATAATTCTAGCGTAAGGGAATGACATAGGTCTGGGGGAAAAATCCGTTCTGTCAGTTCTTTCGCATACAAAAATATTTATAAAAGGGGTATAACAAAAATATAAAATTTATTTTTCGATTTTCAAAATTGATATACTATATATATTATAAAAGCCTGCAGGTCGCCAAGCAGTTTTCACATACTGTACCTCACTCCGAGTCCTTTGGAAACATTATGAGTGGTGATAGATTTTTACACGGGACTCGGAGTATGCACTTCTATATCGCTTCTTTTTATGTGATATCACTTCTTTTTGTGACTGACGTTTTAGGTTTGTGGCTTGGCGGGATCATTTACAACGAGTTGTTTTTGATGAGATAATATTATTTAATCTTCTTTTTAATTCTTTAATTTTTTTTATTTCATTTTTATTTTTCACGTGGAAATTTTTCAATTGAAACTAAATTGTTGACTAAAAATTGTTATTTCGGGTTTTGAATTAGTTTTGGCAACGATAAAGTATTAGCAACGGTAAAGTAAATTTAACCATTTTAAAATATTATACGAAAGTATGTCCATTTACTCTCTATGAAAAAACGAAATTTTGAATTATTAAGAGAAATATTTGAATAAAATGAAAAAAACCCAGCCTATGTTCAAATGAGGGTTATAATCAGCCTATATGCAAAGATACAGGATCATTAAATTCTCCATTTTGACGCTGGCTTCAGCCTAACATTTGCACACAATCATATTTATAATATTATTAGGATTAGGATTTCCCTTCTTCGATTCTAGATAGATAAAAAAGGTCTTTTACAAGTTAAAAAGTTCAAATTTAACGTATTAGTACAAATAAAAAAAAATAAATACACATGTAAATAAAAATCCTTTTTAAATACATGAAAACATTTCATTACTCATACAAACTAATATTTAGCGCTTGAATGTTATCTAAAATAAGATTTATAAATAGGTAAGAAAGAGCATTGATTCAATTTTTATATAAGCACACTGCAACACTGCAACTTTTACACTGCAAAAAAGGGTATTGATTTTACAGTATCATACTGGCACCGCAGTTGCCAGTTTTATACAGTAAAATTAACAGTAATAAACAGTAATAAACAGTAAAATTAACAGTAATAAACAGTAAAATAATTAGCTGCAGCGCAAATTATATAACACATTCGATTTTTTTGAATATGTAAAAATAATAATTAAAAATATCCAAAAAGTAAATTTAAATTAATTGTAAAGTTAAAGACAATTTTGTTTTCTACTGAAAGATTTAATGTATACAAATATTTATTCGCAACATGAATACAAATATACAAATATACATTTGCAAGTATTATTGAAAACTTAAAGTACTTGCGTTCTAACTCGCTAGAAACATTGCAAATTATTCGAAAACATGTTACCCCATTTACAATCTCTCTTCTATTAGTATACAAAATATTCTAATTTATATAAAAATAAAATCTGTATATCTGTGTCGCCGTTAATGCAAGTTATTTGGGAACTTTTCCTGTACTTTTTGAGTACTTTTCACCTTGGCGAAATAGCAAAAATGGCCTTGGCGAGTAAAAAATGAAATTTTTATACATATTTTCTGGCAACCTGTTCACAGTTTCATACACACAAGAAATGTTTTTACTATTTATGCAGTTTATTTAATATAAAGTAGCCATTTCTCTATTTTTATGTACTACCAGAAGTAAATAGTATATATAAACAATAACAATATATGTATATATATATATATATATATATATAATACCTCTGAATTCTAAATACATCAAATAAATTCTTACAACAGATCAAACCAAATCTCCAATTTAAATATAGGTAATTATAAAGTGTATACAGAATACTATTAAGTTAATAAATAATTAACAAATTCAAACTAGCTCCAATCCAGAGACGGCACGCAGCCAAACATACATAATAGTTTTAAAGATAATTTAGGAAATAAATACATAAAATGATAAAATATAACATATAAATAGAACAGATGTAACCCAATAACAGAACAAATAATGAAATTTGGATATCAAATGATATTAAAAATGGAATTCGATAAAAAGAGAGATAAGTACACTGCATATGTCTAAAAATAATGCAAAATTTCATAAAATATAGTGACAAATTTGCTAAGAGCAGTAAACTTCTGCCAAAAATATTGCATTAGTAGAAGTAAACGAATGAAAGAAACCAAAGAAAGATAGATAACAAAACAAAATTACTCACAAACGATCACTGTAAATTACACGTTTCTAAACCATCATACTAACATCTTTTAAATTGAGCACATGAGATCGCATAAAACTATGAACATGGCTACAGTTAATTTAAATTTAGACAGTAATAGATGAAAGAAAACCATAAAATGTATTTGACAAAAATTATTAGATGTAAAAACACAGTAAAGTGTAATAAAACCATATTTAGTTTTTGAGAAGAATAATTATGTGAAAGAATTGTATAATTATTATCAGCAAAAAATAGAACAGAACTATACTGCCCTCTACAGTCCGCTAAAATATTATTAGCTAAAACGATTTGCTATTCCAAGTACTGCCATCTGTGTCCCACTTTTAAAAATAAAACAAATATAGAGGGCGGCATAAAAGATTTTTTAACTAAAATAAATAAATTTTAATATTAAAAAATATATACATATATATGTATATCTTAAAATAAATTTTAAATAAAGAAGTATATTAATTCAATTTATTCTACCACATTATAAAACAAGTTAAACATCAAAAACATTATTTATCATTTATTACCTTAAATACCTGTATAAAATTATGTTCATAATTAATAATAATGTCAACATTGATATATAACTATCATTTCTATACCGAAAACAATTTAATCTAAATGTAATTAAATCACTGAATTCCTTTGTAACATCTAAGAATTATAAATAATTATAATAATAAAAAAGTATAAGTTATTTCAGTTTTGAAAAAAATATATATATATACATATATAAACCAGCATAAAAGTTCATAACATTTGTTTTGTTAGTTGTTTACGAGGGTTGCCTTTTAAGTTTTTACAAAAAGTTGGAAGAAAAATAATTTTTTGGGAACAAAGTGTTTTATTGCTTTTCAAAATATTCGCCTTTAAGATTTATACACTTTTCCATCCATTCAAACCAATTCTTGAAACAGTTTTTCCACTCTGAAGTTGATATCTCAGAAACATAGATTTGGAAGGCATCAACAGTTTCTGGAGGTGATGAAAATCGCTGCCCACGCATTTTTTTGTTTGACATAAGGGAACAAGAAAAAGTCGTTAGGCGACAAATCAGGAGAATATGGGCAATGAGACATTAATTTGATATTTTTATCCTTCAAATAATAAATTGTTTCATGTACTGTGTGGGAGCTGGCGCTGTCGTGGTGAATTATGATGCGGCGTTTTTGTTGTTTTTCTTGATTTCGTTGATGATTTTCGGCAAACAAATTTTTGTATACCATTTAGTATTAACAGTTTTTCGATCCTCTAAAGGAATTTTTGCGATATGTCATGTACGGCCGAAGAAACAAGCAATCATTTTCTTGGAAGTGCTTCGTGAACGAACAACCTTCGTAGGATACGGTTCATCTAGAAACACCCAAACTGTGGATTGTTGCTTAGTTTCTGGCTCATACGAGTATATCCAAGTTTCGTCTCCTGTAACGATGTTGTATACGGATTTTGCAGTTCCAAATTAAATTTTTTTAGAATTTCCTTACACCAATTTGCACGAGCCTCTTTTTGAGCTTCTGTCAAATTGTGCGGAATCTATCAGGAACAAATCTTTTTAACAGCTAAATGTTCGTGCAAAATCGAATGTATTGTAGTCTGTGATATGCCAAGAGATGCTTCTATCTCACGATACGTGACGTGCCGATCTTCTTCAATCATCTTGCGCACAGCATCGATGTTGTTTGGAATCACTACCGATTTTGGTCGTCCTTCACGAGATTCATCACTGACGGACGAACGACCACGACAGAATTCTGCAAACCAATTGTAAACAGTCTTTTCTGATGGTGCTTCATTACCAAAAAGTTCACGAAGCGATACTAAGCATACTTGTCGAGTGAGGCCTTTCTTAAAATCATAAAAAATCATCCAACGGAAACCTTCATGAGTTATTTTCATTTTTATCACTCACTTGTTTCTTTAGAACACTCACTGTAAACAAAATACGCAGACGATTTCTAAGATGCCACGGATTCCAAGATAAAAAAATGTGAATTTTACGAATATCCTGAAGACAAATTTCAGTAGCGCCTTCTATTGGTCGTTTGTAAAAACATAAAAGGCAACCCTCGTATATCATTTGGCAATAAATCTCACTTTCTGAAGACCTAACTGCGCCAATCTTATTAAAATAACGCTAAGACCACTATAAATGTAAAGTACCGTTATTTATTTCTTTATCGCGATCATTGTATAGTCATGCGAAACAATACTTCTTATCTTTTGACTGCAGTATTTAAGTTGTTTCTTATGTTCTTCGATGTGTTACGTTAAAAAATGTGGAGCATCGCCTTTATCATGTAAAGTTTTTCATAGAATCAGGACGAAGTTTCTGGAAGATCTCTCAGAAAATCTAGCCAAGTTTATTGAAATAAACACATAAAAATAAGAAATATCTTGTATATATGAATTTATTAATTTTATCACGACTGCCACAAAGTCCAAATCGCTAAAGTGTTTTTTCATACCTCTCCTCGTTCGACAATGCCACATTTAGAAGACTTTTGTTTTGAAGACTTTTGACCGCTTTTTATGATGCAACTATCTGTAATCTACTATCTTGTTGACTGGCATCTTCTGTTTTTATGATTAAATTTACCATTCACTTTGTAATATACCAAGTGGACAAATTCCTGTGACTTTAAAATTAAATTCAGAATTTTGAACGATACAGAAATTATCGATTTGTGAGAAAACTGTATACGATAGACTTTTTTGAATATATTTACAAAAATCCACATTCAAAGGAGGACATAATGAATACACGTCACGTTAAAGAAAAAACGGTACTTACGTATCTTTAAGTATCTGTATTATGCGTACCAGATATGTACAATGTGTCAATAATGGCAAATATAATATTAATTATAGTAACCCTGTTTTTTTTCTTTATACATTGTTATACTAAAATTAATATTATGTATTAGAAATATTTAAAATAAGTGTAGAACCATTTGTATATTAAAAATTTAAATATAACGAGCAGGGAAGAACAAGCTATGCTTGACCAAAATCAGCTTTGATTTCAAATATCATGACCCACTAATAAAATTTTCTCGAACATATGTGACCCTGCCCAATTGCCTTCTCGTGCCCGAAATCCGTAGGATATAAAATTTAGTCAAAATACTCTGAGCCGCTGTTTATATAAAATTATATTGACCCACAGTGACCCAAAAATGACATACTAATCGGATTTTCTCGAGCATGTGACCTAGCCCAATGATTTTCTCTTTCCCAAAAATCGTAGGATACAAAATTTAGTTCAAATTGTCTGAGCCGTTTATAAGATAAAAATAGCTTGGCCCATAATGACCCATGACTAGAGTTGCAAAGAAAGGGTTTATTCCCGGATTTATTTCCAATAGACCCGGTTTATTCCCAGGTTTATTCCCAAAATACCTGGTTTATTACCAAAAAACCCGGTTTATTCCCAAAAAAACCCGGTTTATTCCCAGGTTTAAACCGAGTTTTTTCTAACCTTTGCAACTCTACCCATGACCAAAATGACCCAAAAATGTGTCCTACATGTGTCCTGTGAATATGTGTCCTAGCCCAATAGTCTTCTCGTTACCTAAAACTGTATGAATGAAGACTGTATGAAGGTTATGAATAATATAAGAAATTAATATATATTATTAGATTATGTAGAAATGTTAGATTATATAGACATTAGATTATATAGTAATTAATTAGATTATATTACTATAATATTTATTATATTACAGTTATAAATTAATTAGATTATATAGAAATTAATAGATATTATATAAGAAACCAAGTTCAACCGGAAATGACTTATGAAGCGTTCGGTTTAACAACTAATCAGAAAGCATGATAATCACAATCGGCTATCCGCGGTGGACAGGGAAATTATGCGGTTTTTTTGCAACAGGTCAGTAGCGTCACTTGAGCGGGAATCTGAAGCGTGTGTGTTTGGCCGCGCACAGAGAGGTTGAAAAACCTTTTCAGTTGCATTGGCTGGTTCGACGTTCTTCTTAAAAAGAAAACTTTATGAAAAGATTGTCGCAAGAGATTATACTTAATCAACGTCAATACGTGTTATTAAAATGAATACTTTTTGCGAATTACAGTGTTCTAATGAAGATGATGTCCAGTTTACCGCTTTTCCTCTGAATTTCCCTCTCTGCCTAGATGTATGACTTAGTGTGTCAAAAGATGTCTCCTATATATCTACAATTTGTGCAAGGAGACAAAGTTTTGTGTTGACCGATCTGTGATTCTATAATCATCTCAAATTAGTGTGATATTGTGTGATAGTATCTTCTAAAATTACGCAGATCGCGTAAATTAAAATGTGAATGTGTTTTTCTGATAAACGTTGAAGTATACGAAATGTGGTGTCGACAGTTATCATCTATAAATATTTCGAAATAGAAAAATTAATTCAATTGATGAAAGAATTGTCATTCGAATTAATTTAATCCAATATCTGCTAATTAGGAATCAGTGGAAGGCTGGTGATAAAATAGTAAAATAAAATCCCAAAATGAAATTTCAAGCAAGTCAATTAAGGCCTAACGAGGCCACATAATTCTAGTAATAATGATTCTAGTTTGTTTTTTTCAACAAAGTCATTCATTTATCCTGTGTGCAAGATCTCACCAGTCTTTATTTATTTACTGCTACATTTATATGCATATTATGTGTCTTTATTAATTTATTGTTTAATCTATATATTATTTTCATTTTTGTTTCTATTCTATAAAATAAATAATCCAGAATTTCACATTTAATTTAAATTAGTATGATTATTTCAATGTTTTAAATTGTATTCATTTTGCAAGGTAATCGGAGCTTATTTATTATCATTATTTTTATTCAAAGATCATGCCACTATCTGTATTTTATGTCTTATCTTTTCATATATCTACTTTCAAATTAATTTAATATGTTCAAAGCATTATTTGATTAAATTCTTTTTAATCATTTATTCAAATCATAACGCTATTTCTTTTCATTATTTAATTATGTCTGTTAATTTCTATCCTAAAAAGTTAAATTCCAGTATACTTTCAACTAAATTCCCTTGTATAGACCCATGACAAAAAGGACCCACAGATCGAATTTTCTTGACCTAGCCCAACAGTCTTCTCGTGCCCGAAAACTATAGGTTGGCAAATTTAGTCTAAATAGTCACAGCCGTTTTTTAGATAAAATTACCTTGACCAACAGTGACCCCAAAATGGCACACTAATCGGATTTTCTCCAGTATGTGACCTAGCCCAATGATTTTCCGAAAACTATAGGATACAAAATTTCGTTCAAATCGTCTGAGCCGATTTTAAGATACAAATACTAGCTTGACCCATAATGACCCACGACCAAAATGACCCATTAATCGAAATTTCTCGAATATGTGTCCTAGCACAACAGTCGTCTCGTTTTCTAAAACTGTAGGACACTAAATGTAGTTCAAATCCACTGAGCCGTTTGTAAGATAAAAATAGCTTTAACCATAATGGCCCATGACCAAAATGACCCACTAATCTAATATTCTCGAACATTTGACCTAGCCCGACCCGACAGTCTTCTCCTGCCCGAAAACCATAGGATGCAAATTTTAGTCTAAATAGTTGAGCCGTGTTTTAGATAAAATTAGCTTTACCCAAAGTGACCCAAAAATTACCCACAAATAAAATTTTCTCGGGCATGTGAACTACCCCAATGATTTTCTCGTGCCCGGAACTCGTACGTTACAAAATTTAATCAAAATCGTTAGAGCCGTTTTTTAGATAAAATTTACTTAACCCGCGTTGACCTCAAAATGACCCAATAATCGAATGTTCTCGAACACGTGACCCATCCCAATAGTCTTCTCGCGCCCGAAAATGGTAGGATACAAAATTTTGTTAAAATCGTTTGAACAGTTTTTTCGATACAATTAGATTAACCCTGACACATGGTGACCCAAAATGACCCACTAACTCAATTTTCTCAAACATGTGACCTAGCCCAATGTTTTTCTGGGGCCCGAAAACGGTAGGATACAAAATTTCCTCACAATCGTTAGGGTCGTTTTTAAAATAAAATTTGCATTATATATATACAAGATCGCTCGTATTAGAATATATGATAATGAATTAATGGCTATAATATTGATCGATAGTATAACCATTTGATAGGAAAGTATTTAAAATTGGAAAATCTGTTATTCCTCGTATTAGATTATATGATATAATTAAAATATAATATAACATAGTATAGATTTAGATATAGATATGTATATTAAATTTATATATATGTATATATATGTGACATTTTGCCACAAATGGAAGACTTTTCTGGCACACTTGAATTAAACCGCAGTCTTAAATTAATTTGCATCTTCGCAGCCGAGTATTTTGGTGATTGCAGAAAATAAAAACACGGTGCAGTCGAATCCATTTTATTCAAACATAATCAATCTTCTTTAGGCTACGGGGAAATGCTCTATTTACTAAACAATAGCTTTAACAACTTGGTTATTAACAACTCTCCATAGAACAACATCATATCTATTAGATACCAATTTGGCAGCAAGCAACAGTTTGTTTTACATTCTTTTCGACGACAAAATCCCCTGCTCTCGTTAGGTTGATAAAATTTACCGCTCGTTGTAGACGAACACATCAGTTAAAATAAAAATAAAAAAACTCTCCGATGACAACGTTCCATTGCATGCCCAACTCCGTCCCGTTTTTCTTTAGCAAACTCCAACGTCCTAAATTCTCTCCGAATCAGGATGTGTAAGAGTTTTTAAACTCACTGGCGAAAGAACACAAAAACACGTCACGTGACCGATTTTCATCAAATCACAAGGCCTTTTAAAGAACTCTATTAGCATTTCCGGTGGAATTATATTGTCGAAAAACGGTTTCCTTACCGCGAAAAATGTTCTACGCCTTTCCAAAATTTTCGGATAATCTCGTACCAGATGCCTGCCATATCAACAAACCAATTTATCTGTTTTGAGAGTGTGTTTAAACTTCGAATTTAATATGTAATAAAAAATAATAATAATAAAAAGAAAGTGAATCTTTGTACAAGGAAAAAAAAGAATTAAAGTTTTTCGGAAATATTTTAATAGACATTTAATATTTAATAATAGAATACCTTTACGGGAATAAGGTTTTCTGAGCAGAATAATTTAAGAGATATTTTAGCATTTAAATAAAGAAGTTATAGCAATTTGATTACACGAGAATAATAATAATGAATTTTAATAATGTATTAAAATAAAGATGTTCTATTTAAATAATAAATTAAACAAGAACGAAAAATCATGCGTCAAGCATAGATTATGTAACACTTTCCAACGCTTCCAAAATAATTTTACGAATCATACTCTTTTATAAGCTAAAAGATAACATCTAAGTAATCCGAATACTTTATTCAGCCCTGTATAGGATCTATAGATTTGTATATATACTACATAGGATGCTAAATTTTAGTTCAGTTAGGAAACACGTAGCACAGTTTAAAATTCTCCGTCTGGAGTTAAATAATACGGAAATGTGTTCCCGAACTTTTGTACTTCCCTGTATAGGATCTACAGAATTTATACACACCACGTAATATACAAAAAGCGATTTAAAATTAAAATCGCATTCAGTAACTTAAAACGCACTTCCAGGAATTATTGTTAACATACAGTAGAGAATTCTTTTGTGTGTCCCTGTAAATGAACGATGACTGCTTTCCACACACTATTCTGTAGTAAGTCTCTTGTAATGAACCTTATATAAATTTCAATGCGTTTAAAATAGTGAAACATTATTTAAATAAACCGCAGACGATTTTTCTCCATAGACGTAATGTAACGGAATTCTTTTGACTGTCCCTGTAAAGTAAGAATAAGTGCTATGCACACCCTATTCCATATTAAGCTTCTTCTAATGCACCTTAGAGATATATATAAATTTCAATGCGTTTAAAGTATTGAAACATTATTTAAATAAACCGCAAATGATTTTTCCCCATAGACCGCAATGTAACGGAATTCTTTTGAGTGTCCCTGTAAAAAAACTATAAGTGCTACACACTTCCGTTGAAATAGGGAACATGCTATAGATAACGATTATAACATATAAAATTTGCAGGGCAATCCGAGCATATTTACGGGAGTTAGAGCACGGACAGACGGCAGACGGCAGACGGCAGACGGCCAGACGGCAGACGGCCAGACGGCCAGACGGCCAGACGGCCAGACAAACCGAAGTCATAAACACTTTTCAACTAGGTTGGAAAGTGTTAAAAAGCTATCGCCATTTTTAGAACTAACTACTTTCGAATAATTATTATTAAGTGGATTAGGATAAACTGGCTTTACATATGGATAGTAAAAGACTATTTTAAGAATAATAATTATTTTAATAAGCTGGGGGTTATATATGGAACATTATTAAATGGAAAAATTTCGTAGTATATATATATATATATATATACATATATTATTTATTCCGCGGGGCATAAAATACAGCCAAAAATACAATTATAAAATCTTTTGTAGATAAAAGCAATCAATCGGATGTTATGTGTTTAATAAATGTATACTAAATTATTGTTTTGTATTATTATAGTTAGTTTTTATGTAATTTACCGTTTTTAATGATGATGCGTATTTCACAAATGTATATATTTAATTACTGTTTTGAGCGCACTTGGCGATTAACAACAATTTTTGACGATCCATCTTCCTGTCACTGATAATACGTAAGACTTCATCACAGACATATGTTTTTTTTTTTAAAAACGGTTATTCTATTACAAAACTACTTATTAGGTGCATTCCTATTGAAACAATAAAAAAAACTCGATTAATAACACTAAATAAAATAATAAACAAAAGTTACAAATAAAAGTTACAAGTAAAATAATAAATAAAATTTATAAAATGTTTCTGTCAAGATATGCAACACAAAATGAATATTAGATTTATTAGCCAAAAAGAAATATGCGTCATGTTCAAATCTTCTATTCTGAAATGTCAAACTAAAGAACAACGAGCTTCCCTAGAAAAAGTTTTTCATTTTACTTTTTATCTTTGAAAAAAAAAATACAATATTCCAAAAAGCTACAAAGAATAGCGAATGGAAAGTTTTTCAAAGTAAATTTTTGACAGGTGCATTTTTCGAATATATTTATGTGATCTCGTAATTTTCTCTGTCTTTTTGAGGCTTCAAGTATTGAATAATCTACCAATGGATGTTGACTTTTTAAAAAATAAATTTCGAGAAAAGAAAAGTTTTTTATTAAGTTTTATACTTGTTTTCAATTTGTTGAAATTTGATTGTTTGGGTAAAAACATGTATATCTTATTACTTTACTAAATGATCCGTCTGGTTTTGCCCGGGCCCCATGATAATAAAAATAAACAAACCTAAATTTTGTATGATTTTATATATTTAACGCAATTTTACATGAAATCCTTTATTAAAAGTGCTGCGCACGCGACGGAAATACCTTTATTTCCACCTTCCTCCGACAAGAGCGCATTCTGATGTAAACGAAACTCCCACAGGTTTTTCTAGCACCTGGTGGTGGAACTTGGAACTAAAATCTGTAAGGCTATCAAAATCAAGTCTAATGAGTCAAACCTCGTTGTTATCGGGCCCATAGAGCCCGAGAAAATAAATCCCCTTTGGAGATTAATATTCTGAAATAGTAGTAACCAAGGGCTGAAGTGGTAAAAAATGAAATGTCAATTTACATCTCGCACCCCACCACCCCTCTGCATCCCTTTCGAAGGTCTGTAGATTAAAGATAGGATAAAATAACAATATTTTTTTTTTGATTTTTTGTATTTCTTTAATAAAATATTATTTTTCATATATATATATATATATATATATCAATTTTAAAATCCCTATCTTATATGCTTTTAAATATTTGAGCATACGTTAAAATTTGTGATTTAACGCATTGTTTATTTTATTATTATTTTTTTTATCTTTTGTATTTGTCGATATTTTCGAAAAACAAAATTCTATATACATCTAAATTCTCAGTTCTATTAATTCATCTATCGCTCTGATCCGGAAACCCTTTCTTCTACCAGGAAGTTAAAACCACATGTATTTTCACATGTAAAGAAATAATTTTCTGAAATAAATAATTTTTTTCTAAAAAAAAGTTACAGGTCGAATTTTTCAATTTTTAGAAATTCTTAATCATTATATCATTTTGCGCATATAGACCAATTTTCCAATCTGTATCTTATATAGTTTTAAAAATTTTTGTAGGGCCCGAAAATTCTGTAGCTCTCCATTTTCAGAGTGTGAAAATGATAGTCTTCAAAATAAAAGCCAGTGTATTTGCAAGATAAAATCATTTTAATTTAAAAAGGAATCTTCTGTTAATTAATAGCTGGAAAAGTTACCGATGATTTTTTTAACCCTTCTTTGCCTGAGTTTTTCTTTTACAATTGTGTTTTTTTATACATATATTAAATATTAGACACCAGAAATTTTAAGATCGATTTTTAATTTTGTTCAGCAACATAGTTCACGGGAAATTTACTGGATTAATATTTCTATATAAATATAATGGTGGCGAAGAAGTTGATTTATTTATTAAAAGTTAAATAAACAGTGATGAAAATTTACATCACTATGCAATTAAGGGTTAATTGGATTTTTTTTTAAACTTTTTTCCTGAATCGGAATTTTTTTATCTAGATCTACAAATTTTCGTGTCGTTAGACCTAATAGTTTTTGTTATTTCGACGTGTTTCGAAAAGGGGTAGTTAAAAGTGAATCTGGTAGTTCGGCCTTTTTCGTGTAAACCGAAACACTTTCTTAACCCTCGCAACACAGAAATGCCAATGGTCGGCCCCATTAAAAATAATTAAAATTAACAAATTTATTTACTTTTACTCAAAAACATTAGTTTATTTATCCAGTTAATATTGGAGTCTTATAATTTCAGAAAATAATAAAAATAAATTAATACAATGCCATCAATTAACCAAAAAAAAAGGAAAAATGGTTATTATCTCAGTTTTATTTTGAAAAAAATGGCTGATTACTAATTCAATAAAAATATCCACAATTCTTTGGTGATAGTTTAAGACTTATGAAAGATGAATGCATATAGAGAAATTGTAATATTTCATTCAAAACCAAAAATAAGCTATTCGTAAGGCATTTTATCTCACTGCGGCCGACTATTGGTATTTTTACCCTATAATGTTTAAAATAAGTATTTTTTATTAATTTAAAACTAAATGAGAGAAATTGAGTTAAATGTTGTTTGTTGTTCATTATAACGTTGAGTGCATTAAAATTAGAAAGCTATATTCTGTGGAATCGAGAAAAACTGTAATTGTAGTAGTTGAAGAAAACATTACATCAGTAATCTATTAAAAGTTATTTATTCAAAATGATATTTAAAACATGTTACCTTATATAAAAGTTTTATAAGTAGTATTAAAAATGATTGCTAATTCAACAATTATATTTTTAGTACATATTAAAAAATAACTTAGGCATAAATACGTTTATTTTCTTTGAAATTTTTGTCCTTTTATGGCTAAAATGTCTTGCATCTTTTAAACTTATTAACGGATTATCCTAATAAATCAATTCGTGCAATACAAAAGGAAAATCATCATAAAAAATTAAATTATAGTATGTATTTTAAAAAATTATGAAAATTTTGTTTAATAACAAATTAAATTTATCTAAAATGGTTAAAATAGCTCATAAAGTTTATCATTTTTGTTAAATAAAGAATTTTTTATATTCCATAACTGAGAAACTAGTAAAAACGTGTTCGTCCAAAAAAGTCCCTTTAAACGTTCCACTTGAAAATAGTGCTCAGCATAAAAATTTGTTTGAAGTATCCATGTCTGAAAAGAAATTTAAAGTGATTGTATCCGACTTGAATGAAAAGTTTGTTTTTATATAAAATAAGAATAGAAAAATGCTCTTATTTGTTTAAAAACACATGTCGAAGAAAATAGTTTATTACTTTTAAAAATGTGACATGTTTTCCTGTTATTCATTATTTTTAAATATGAATAATATCTTTTAAGACTGTAAACATTAGAATCTTATAAAGAAATACGAGAAAAAAATGTTTTTTTTTTAAAGATAACTTTGTTTTGCATTTAAATTTTAAAATATTAAATTTGCATTTATGACGAGGTGTATGATTGAATGGAGATAAATAGGTACATACTATCGCTGATCAATTGAATGGTATTCTAGCGGTACATATAATTTAATTTTAAAAAGGCTATGAAAATTAATATAAATTACGTTCAACAATATTGGGTGTATGCTTAAACATACGCACTGTACAATCACGTTGTATATAGTAAAATATGTACTTTTTATAGCATTCCTTTTTTAGGGTTTCGTTCATCTCACGAAACCCTATTACTCCCGCTCCATTGTCTGTCTGTCACAGAGCTATTCTCAGAAACTATGTAACTTACAGAGTTGAAACTTTGTGTATATAGCTGAATACCAGCTCAAAATATTACAATTTTAAAAATTCGTATTATTTTAATAAATAGAGATAAAAAAACCCAAAATTCTAACAGCTTTTTTCTATTTAATTTAAACATTTTTCGTTATAGCAGATGCCAAAAATTAAAAATCCACGATGAAATTCTTTCTAAAAACTTTAATTTTCTATTAGACAATTTCCCCGTGAAAAATGAAAATGTAATAAAAAGTTTCACCAATTGAAAAAAAAGATTAATATGAAATAAAAATGATTGAAGTCATAGTGATAATAAAATGGAAATTTTCAAAGATTTCTCAATAATACGAGGAGTATGTGTATGTACGCAAAGCAGATAATTATCACGTCATTAGAGAATTAAAAAGAAAATCTAACGCCATATTGAAAGTTTAACGAATTTTTCAGATGTTTGAAAATAATACAAAGCGAATATCAATATCAGTAATAGAGAATAGAAAATATATGAGTTTAAGAAACAGATTGACATGATAAAAATTCGATTATGGAAATATTCGCATATTTTAACATTTTGAAGGTGTACAACATGTTTAATTTTGAAATTATTTTTTTATATCGCATTTAGTCCGCGTGACAGATATTATGACAGACAATAATAGCCGGCTTCGCCCGCTATCGGGCTGGTTTGGATACTTGAAAGAACGAAAAAATAGACCGGTAAATTTTTATTTTATAAAAACAAAAAACATGAGGTTTTTTATTTTTATTTATTTATTTATTTATTTTGTTTTGGTTACTAAAGGAAATTTATTTTTATTTATTAAAGAAAGGATAAAGTGTTTTGAAAGGAATATTAAACGAAACCTTAAAATGACATTTTTTTTATACACGTTGCGGCAATGTTGGGGTAATAAAATTGTTAATTATAAAAGACTTCAAAAGTAAATAATTTGAAGAGAAGTAGTAAAATATATGTGATCAAGGAATACTCCAACAGTGGATTGTATAATCAAAAGGAATACTAATATTCATATTTAGAAAATAATTTTGCCTTAAATGTTAATACGTAAGCAAAAAAAATTATTATAATTTTTTTTAATTGTCTGAATTTGGAGAAAAAATTATCACAAAAAAAGTAGAAGATAAACATATCCTAAGATCATTCTTTGGTTTTTTATTTAGGCTTCATATTTTGAGAAACAATTTTAATGTTTTAAAAAACTAAACGTTTTTATAAAATAAATCATGTTACGTATGTTTTACCTGTGACTTTGTTTCCATAAGGAACGTACATTTATGGCGTAAAGTGTATTATAATTAGAACAACTGCATTGTTCAGTACTAAGGTTTAATTTATAATTAAATGATAGAAAATGTCGATTACACCATTTCCGTTATAAATTGTAAGGTATTGAGCAGTTGAAAATTTATATCAAAGTATTTATCGAAATGTATCTAAAAACATAATAAATTTTGTGTAATTGATTTATAACTTTTTCAAGTACCAAACTGCACTGGGACAATATTATATGTATGTCGAATTGAGATTCAAATATATACAATTAAGTTTAATAAACAACTAAATACACAACTGAAGATTCAACACATACTGAATAACAAAGACAACCTCCCATTTTCAATAAGTAAATGCTTCGCCGGATTTTCTAAGCTTTGAGTCAAAACTCTAGCAGCTACTTAAGCTCAAATCTATGGAGCTCTCGTTCATGCTTGCGCGTTTTCATTCTTGTATATCGCGACTTCATATTCGTGCTTGCTTTTATTGCAGCTCGTTTTTATTAGGGTTTCGTTCATCTAATGAAACCCTATTACTCCCGCTCTGTTGTCTGTCTGTCACAGAGCCATTCTCAAAAACTATGTAACTTACAGAGTTGAAACTTCCGTGTATATACCTGAATACTAGCTATAAAGAGCTCAAAATATTAAAATTTGAAAAATTTGTATTATTTTAATAAATAGAGATAAAAGCAAAAATTCTAACAGCCTTTTCCTATTAAATTTAAACATTTTTCGTTATAGCAGATGCCAAAAATTAAAAATCCACGGTAAAATTCTTTCTACAATAATTAATTTTCTATCAGACGATTTCCACGTGAAAAATGAAAATGAAATAAAAAGTTTCACAAAAAAGATTAATATGAAAAAAATTGATTGACGTCATAGTGGTAATAAAACGGAAAGATTTCTCAATAATACAAGGAGTATGAGTATGTGTATGTACACAAAACAGATTAATATCACTTCATTAGAGAATTTAAAAGAAAATCTGACGTCATATCGGAAGTTTAACGGATTTTTCAAATATTTTAGAATAATACAAAGCGCGTATCAATATGAGTAATAGAGAATAGTAAATGTATGAGTTTGAGCAAAGTATTGAATCATGATAAAAACCCGATTATGGAAATATTCGCATATTTTAACATTTTGAAGGTGTACAACATGTTTAATTTTGAAATTATTATTTTTATATCGCATTTAGTCCGCATGATAGATATTATTATGACAGAATATAATAGCTGGCTTCGCCCGCTATCGGGCTGGTTTAGATATTCGAAAAAACGAAAAAAATAGACCGGTAAATTTTTACTTTATAAAAAACGACTTTTCTTTCGGGGTTGCTAAATGAAATTTATTTGGCTTTATTAAAGAAAGGATAAAGTGTTTTGAAAGGAATATTAAACGAAACCCTTTGAGCTATCTTCGATCACACTTACCCACTTGTTTTTATTTCATCGAGTTCGTGCAATTTTTGATGTTACTCATTGTTACTTTTCCTACATGTATTGGCTATTTCTTGACCAATATTGATAATATTGGCATGAAATAATGACCTACATTTTACCAATATTGTACCATTATTAATAACGTCTTTTGCATGAAATATTGGGAGTTCATTGTAAATACTTGCGATGTAATGCCAATTTGTCTTTAATAGTGGCATTTGTTTACAAATATTCCCAATATATCGACAATATTCAACCAATAGGTTATTTTATTGTATGTACTTCCTTAGAATGTAATATTGGCGCAATGTTGGCTCCTAATAAAACCAATGTCCCAAATATATGTTTACTTCTAAGTTTTAGAAAGTTCTTATTAAGAAGAATGTCTAGAAAAAAAATATTTAATCAAAATAATGTCTACTTCACATCCTTACAGCTTTATTAAATTAACATCTTCTTTAATAATGGAAGCTAATTTTAAAGTACAATGACTTCCAGAGAAAAAGAACTTTATATAATGCAATGACAAGCGCATTTATTAGATTTATCAAAGCATTAAGACGAGAATACATGAATAATAATACCGAGTACAATGAAACTCATATACTGGCCTTTGTTAACAACTCCAGCTGCGGCTCAAAGAATAGAAACTGTCATTTATAAGCTGTCCAAACTTCAGCTATTCATATCACAATCTCAATAAAAAGCACTATAATGCCAATTAGGTTTTGATGAAATGCATAATTAAACTGACAAAGTAGCATTTTCCCATATAATGATATTCGGAGTAAAGTTTTAAAATTTGAATAAAATAATATATATATTTTTTCAATGTTCGTGAATGTTTTGTCGCAATATCCTTTGGCTTGGTAATAGAATTAGTCACAATTGGCTCAAATAATACAGCAAACAATACAGCAAATAAAAGAAGCAAATGAACCTATTCAATATTTGAATTTTGTATGGTCTATAGACTGGAATTTATAATACCAAAGTATTACGAATACGCAAAGGGATCATTTTGCAGTATATAAATATTTATATAATTATGTATCTAGTGATATTTTAACGCAAATTAATTAGTCAAATTAGGCTTTGGTAAAATGCCAATTATTTTTTTGTCAATTTTTGTTTTGTGTGTGTGTGTGTGAATAATAGATACTCCCAATCGATATCTTAAATATTTTTTGTTTTGAATTATTTTAGAAGCCAATGTAAATTGTTTAATTAAGTTAAGTTATTTGCAGTAAAATTATAGATATAAGAGAATAAAAGTAGATAGGTGTTTTTATACTTAAGCTTACTAGCTATATTATAAAGGACAAAGGTGTCCGTGCGTAATGCTGACGTCATTTTGAGAATGGCAACACTTGACGATGAAATTTTAGTTTTGCTACTGCATTTTTTAAAAATTTCTAAGCATCGCATATTTTTAATTTTTACACCATTATATAGGGACAAAAATCTACTTTCAAATGCAATTTGTTTTAAAACTGTATCTTAATTGACTGATTTATCCTGACTTTTAAAATAATTTTCAAGCGTGAATTATTAATCTCTTTTTTTAAAAAAAAACTAATTCAGTTATTCTTTCCTGTTGCCACACTCTAAAAAATAATACCCACAATAATTTTAAAAATAATGATAACACGTGTACTTTGTTTTTATTAGGCAGTAAAAATTCAGACTCATCGCTATATTTTTGCTCTTCTGAAATTGACATCATTATAAGTAGAAAATGCGCATTTTTCATATATAAATAGAAAAAGGTAACTATAAGTGCTTTAAAATGATGTAGTACGTTAATTTAAATTTATTGGAGGTTAAATATCTACTATAATATAATACAGATGTTTCAATTTCATGTTAACAATTTAGGAAACATGCGAAAAAGTATTATTGCTAGATGTGGAATTCCAGTATCAAAATGTCTTTACCTAATAGGAATCCCTAAGACGGACTTAAAATACATGAACTGTTTAAATATCTACAAAACTGTTAGAAGTCAACTCAATAGCTTTTAAATAACTAAAACAAATATATTTGTACCTTAATTTTACTAATGATAGAAGGCACTAAACTATGCTCCATTAGTTTATTGAACATCTTCTCTAGAACAAAATCAACAACAACTACTACTGTTGCCAAAATGTTTAAACAAAATTAATACATTAAAACAGTCATTTCTTAATATCTTTCCACCTTGAGTTAGGGGAAAGGCATAACTCAACAAATGAAAGTTACAAGTCCAATCTTTCTTGTACCTTAATAGCTCATCCATGTCTGGTTTTTCGAATTTCTATCTTCATTGTTTCGCGTTGCTGAGATACTTTTGTAGTTGGCGGACGATCTTTAAAAACTTGCGCTTGTACATTGTCAGCTACAGACAATGGCATTTTCCGTGGGTAGAGACGCTTTGTAGATCTAATAATTCTCCACGTGCTGTTTGGAGTTTCACCAATCTGACGATTCCTTCTTTTCCAGGGATGAGTTCAGTAACTCGCACAAGTGGTCAGTCAATAAGTTTTCTATTATAACTTCCAATAAGGATTATAACTCCTACAGCTATATTTGACCATTTCTTAAACGTGGGTTTTTTGAATTAATGTGAATAAAATTTCTGACCATAATCATTTACTCAAATCTCTCTGAATAAGAGCCAGTCCGTACTTGACCCTTTTGTTTATAAATGTTTTTTTTATGTGTCATTATTAATATTCTTTTTTCAGCTATTACAAACTCTTCTGAACCAAGGTTGTTTTCTCAATTGTTTGGGAGTACGACAATTCCTCGAGAATCTCAAAATCCATCCAATTAATTTTACTATATTTTCGTACTGAGAATGATAGCGAGAATATCAACCAGTTTCAGCACTTTCACCATTGCATATTAGGACAGTAACCAAGAAGGAAATAACACCTTTTTTTTAAAAAAAAAGAACTTCGTCTTCATCAGCAATAAATTTAGTGGCAGGCCATTTATCATAGGGCAAATACAACCATTCTGGTTCTCCCCATCATTTCAATTTCAGTAGTTAATGGCTATAACAGCTTTTACTGGGTAGGTCTGCAGAATTTAGATTTCCAGGTACTTGTCTCCATCTTTCTTTGGAAGTCAAAGTTCTACGTTTCAGTACTCGATTGTTTACAAAAGTTCCTCAAGATTCTTCTCTCTTAATCCAGCTGAGAACGGTGGTAGAATCCGTCCAAGAATAAATTTCTTCATGTGGAATCTCGCGCAAAATCCTAGATGCAAGACGAGATGAGATAGTTTCCGCAAGTAGCGAATGAACTTTGAATTATAAAATTTAAAAAATATATTTGCCGAAACGTCAGTGAAGGCTCATTGTGGAGACGCGAAACGTTTTTGGTTTCTGTCTGTCTCTTCCGCGATAACTGCCATAAAAAACGTTCGATTAGGTTGATTTTTGGTCAGTATGGTGGCGAAGTACCCGGAATTAGCTGTATAGCTTTTAGTTACATTTCGTTCATTCGTTCGAAAAATATAGAACATTTATTTTTAGGTCATAATGCTTTTCAATGGGAAGTCAGACGAATTTTTTTTTTTTTTTTTTTTTTTTTTTTACATTTACCGAAAAATAATGTCGCATTGGGATAATTGTAAATGCTAAATTATGAATTCTAAATTTACGAAATGGAGATATTAATTTAATTCTATCGTTTTGACAATTTGCCAATATATTTATTAGAATTTCGAAATTAATTGCATAAATTATTGAGAATTTTATGCATTAATTTGAAATATATGAAACATTTTAATTTCTCATTGTTTACAAAAAAATTTAATGCATTGTTTCTCTCTTTCATTAAATGCTTGCTAAGCAACTATATTTCAAAGAATATCAACAAAGAAAAATTCAAGTGAATCGCATTATTTTGATGTGCGATTTTATTTAAAATAGCTAATTTTCGGTTTATATAATTTTTTAATATGCTTTTTTTAATGAAATAGATGAGAATTTATTTTAACTACTAAAAAATGATCACCAAATCGATTTTCCAAATGAAAATAATTAAAACTTGGAATGCATAAATTGAATATAGCTCACATAAGAAGAATTTTCATTTGTATAAGTATATCTTATACACGAAATTTTATTCAATTTCAGCAACATATGATGTTTAGTAGTTAAAATAAAAGTTTTCTTTTAAGGATAGGTGTAACATCTTTTGTACAAAGAGATGGTTATTCTAATGAAATTAAAATAGTAAATACATTCAGACATATACTCAAGAAATGACATAGCGCAATTACTGGCAATTGAGAATAGAATATTAAAACGACAACGGCGGGGGGGGGGGGGGTTCAGGTTGGCGAGTTCCCCTGAAGTAATGTACTGTTATTCGGAAAAATACAGTAATAAGTAGTTTATCCTATCATTGCGTAACATTGTGTTTAATGCGAAACTACTAAAATTTCTGGAACTTTCGATACATTTTATATTCTTATAAATGTGTAAATAACTTGAAAAGATTGAATTTTAAGTTATCAAGTATTTTGCAGATAATGTTAAAAATGAGTGAAATTAATGAACAATGATTTGTAGAGCTGACGTTGAGGCCTCTGATTTGTAGATTTACTAATAATAAAGTTTATTTTATCAATTAAAATTCTCAAAAAATGTATACACGATAATGAAGCTTTTTAATATATTTTAAATTATAATATACTTTTTACGAAAGAATTATTCTTGGATGCATTACGCGCATGAATTTTCACATTTTAATTGCTAAAACCTGACAAAATGTTTTTAATAAGTACAAATATAGTGCGTTCTCAAAATGACTTACGATGAAAAAAATAAAATGCGTAGATCCTAAGTTTTTTTTTTTTTTTTTTTTTTTTTTTTTTTTTTTTTTTTACAGAAATTTGAAATATCGAGGTGTTTTTTTTTATGCAATAGTATTTATGAGTTATAAACTTGTTATTTGAGAAACATACACTGTTAAAAATTTGCAGCAAACTGTCCTGTCATTTGACTGTTTTTGTAGAAAACGGTTACATAACCGTAATTTAACTCTATTCTGACCATAAGATGAGCAATAATATGTTCAGAATAGAGTTAAATTACGGTTATGTAACCTTTTTCTTCAAAAACAATCAAATGACTGGACAGTTTGCTGCAAATTTTTAACAGTGTAGTAATAGGTCATTTTGTGCATCTGTATGGTTAATACATTAAAATTTCATGAAATTCTAATCAACCATTTTTCAGACCGCATTGACCAAAATCGCCGTTTCGAGAAAATTGACCTTAAAGATCAAACTACCCCTTGATCATATAAAAGGAGCTCAGACTGTTTTAGACATAACTCCTCTTCTAAAGAGAATTTTTCCATGGGGTTTATTTTAAAATATTCCTAAATAATCATATTTAATTATAAGCTAATAAAAGAAAATCGAATTTTTGACACTGCATGTAACACTCAACCCTTAATGCAAACGCGTGTCAAAAAAACGATATATATATATATATATATATATGTATATGTGTGTGTGTGTGTGTATGTGCGTGTGTTCGTGTGTGTGCATTTGAAATATTTTTTAAGGTTTATTGCTGTTATAGCTTTATTATATGTGGGGGGTGCACCATTAGTTGGAAAAAGTTTTGTTAAAATGAAATTATTCTATAGGAAACATAATATAAGAATTTTTATAACAACAGAGGAAAACAATTTATAGTAGGATGTAACAAAATGAAAGTGTGGATATTTCTATTTCGTTTTGAATTTTCGCATTCGTATTTAAATATTCTCTTACAAGTTTTTATTTTCTAATTACCTGCATTTTCTTCAGTCTCTTTGAATTGCATATTTTAAAAATTATTTATATTTTTCAATTATTTAATGACAAGAATTTGCTTTGTATATATTATTACATATTTTTGACCAATGCACATGCAAATGATTATCGATATTTTCCGCAAAAAGTATTTATAACATTTTTTTTTTTTAAACTGCAATAATTAATAAAATATTTTCGATGCATTTTTAAAATATCAATTTATTTCCATAAAATGATGCAACTGGACGAAATATCAGAACATTATTTATATAAGTACTCATCTTTTGTACTTTTTGAAAACAAATTCAATATTTTTCAAAAAGTAATAATTACGATGAACTTTAAACAATATGCATATGTTATTGTTACGATCCCGAAACATCTCATTAAAATGATAACAGATGTTTTAAAAAGATATCAAGAACTATTTTCTAACAAATGAATTCTGTGTGTTTCATAAATGTAATATTTATCTGAAATTTATAAGAGTTACTTTTCTAGAATAGCGCAAGTGGCAGTGCTTATTGCCTTATTATGTTTTACACAAACGGATTATGCAACAAATGTTAGCTCACATTTGTTCTGATTCACAACCCAAATAACATTTCATATTTCTTTGACAAAGTAATAATTGTCTCAGATAGAAGAATTTCTTAGAAAAAGCCCATTATGAACATCTGCTAAATTTTGAACGTTTCTATATATTTATGCATCTGTGGTTTCTGAAACAAAATATAAATTATGAATGCATTTGGGATTGTTTGACTATAAATGGTTGCTTATCATAAAACAATATTTTAAAGATTATTCTGGTCAAATCACTTTTATTAAAATTACTGTTTTAATTTATTGTAATAATAGTGAAGTTTCGCTCGAAAATTTTAAAATTATGTTTTTAATGTTTTTAAAAATATCGTTTCATTTAAATTTGTTATTTATAATAGCAAATTGGCAATATATGCAAATCGGCAATTTATTTTTAACCCTGTTTGATTATCATTTTAGATGTGATTTAAAAATTTTATTATCTTTTTATTTAAATATAGTTTTGGAAATTGCTAAAATGTATGCAATATTAAAAGTTTTAAGTAAAATATTAGCTACAAATGATGTTTTATTCATGAAGCAATTTTCGTAATATAGCAATGTATTTCTGCCATTTAATGAATATTTTGTCATACAAGTAAAGTTGAGTTGAATATTTTTGAGTCTTTCGATCAAATAAACTATTATAAAAATATAACAAATTATAACACCTTGTAATAATATACGTATTTTAATTGCCAAAACACGTAAAATGATAACTTTATAAGCTGTAAAATACGTTCTATTAGACTTTTAACATGTTTCGGCTCCAACGAAACCATTATCAAAATAAATAAGAATCGTCTAGAATTGCGTGGTCTATGAAGTTACTATTTGAATGGAAATAAAAATCCAAGTAAAAATAAAACATAACGTGTGTAATCTGAAAAAGTATGTGAAAAATTAAATGATGGCGTTACAAATGATAGCTACATAGAGATTGCAATTGTAGAATATTCTTATTTAATAAAATACATATTTAAATGCTATAATAAAATACATATTTAAAAGTGATAAATTTAGAACACAGAAAGTCTTATAACGTAATTCAAAAGAGGCTGATTCATTTCATATGTTCTCATTACGCAGATAAGAAAATGTTAATTTTCACGTTTACAGTTCACTATTTTTAAGCAGCTGATTTTATTACACATATGATCACGTCATTTATGTTTTTCAAAATTATTTTCAAATATTTTGCTAGAATAGTTTGTTTATCGTGAAAATTTTGATAATGGCGCCGTTTGTGCGTTCGAAACATGTGGATCATTATATTAAAAGGTTTTATAATTCTTTTTGAGTTCTTTTTTCATCACTTAAGCATTTAAATCTGAATTTTAATAATTATTAGTGATTTTATTATATAATTATGAAATATTCTTATTTGTTTTGATAATGACTCCGATGGAGCCGAAAAATCTCAACAGTTTAATAAAAATTATTTTAGTGTTTATAAAGTTTTTATTTTACGAAATTTAGCAATTAAAAGAAATATAAACTATTATAGTGCAGTCTTTAGGATTGAAGGATTTTTAAAATTTTATAATGACATGATTTTACATGTGAAATAGACTATATTTTCTCCAGAATATGTACAGTCCTGGATTTAAAAGAAACGATCTGCTCTACCATAAAACATCGTAAAATATACGATTCAAACCAATCGATTATTAGAAAAGTATACTAATTAATGCTATGTTTTAATTTTCTTTAGAATGGAACAAACAAATACAAATTGTAAAAAACTTGAAATTTTTCAATACGGCCACTTAATTTTGACGTCAAATTTGGATTTTTTGAAAAGTTTTACCTTCGGGTACCAAACGGAAAGTCATTCGGTCATGTAAGTTAGGAACTATAGAAGTTTAAAGTATGCAATTCATAATATTAAATTCTCTTTTAATCGATGCAAAACCGATTACAATGCGAGTAGGTTTTTAACCATAACAAGGCAAGTTTGTAATTTTGGATTCTACACTGAAAAAAAAAATGATTTTACAGTATAATACTAGCATCCCAGCTTCCAGTAGTATACCGTAAAATCAACAGTAATAAACAATAAAATAAGCAGTAATAACTGCCGCACATGCGCGGTAGTGTATTACTCCTTGTTTTACTGTTTATTACTGTTATCTTTAAGATTCAACGATTTTTTATTTATTTATTTTTTAAAAATAATAATTGAGTATTTTTAAATACATACCCTGTTTTTAAAATCTATTTTAAAAAAAATACTCATTATAAAAAAATTACATTTAAGAACTGGTTTTCGTGTAAATAAATGTTTCATGTTAATCATACTCATTTACAGTTGATTAAATAAAGCGAAAGCTTTAAGAGGATTATTCGCGAAATCAATATTAATATTTAAACAAAGCTTCCGATTATCAATGCAAAGTAATCTTTCAAATAAAAGTTGTAGTTTTATTTAAAAACTGCTATAAATTGAAATGCTTTAATGCTAAGAAAAATAGAACTACCATTTATTTTAGTTTGCCATTTAATTTGAACATTTCTACATGAATATTTTAAGTCATAAAAGGGAAATAAAAATAATCCGGAAAAGTTAAATAATTCAATTCGAGGAACACGACAGGTGAAGTAATTTTTCCTTCTTTCGAGAATAATTTTCCCAAATACATAGCTTTTTTTGTATTATTATTCTACATTGAATTATTCAACAGTTTCAAATAAAAATATCCAGTTGCGTAATGTACTAAATTTGAATAATAAACGTGTAAAGTTCATACGAAACTTCAGACATGTTTTTAAGAGTGCACTTTGTATTACACTAGGGATTGAAAATTGAAGAATGTATGTCTTAGAAAACAATAGAAATGGTCATCAGTTTTCAAAATTAAATGGCTCTTGGAGAGGATATAGAATTTTAAAAGTTCGCTTAGTTGCACATTTTTGCTTTTATAAAAACTAATATACATTGGATGTGACAGAAATGTTCTTCTTTATACTCAACTAAGGACCAACTGCACAAATACGAAAGATAAAAGAGATAATGTAAGAAATTCATACATTCCATTATATTATAATGTATGAAATATATGATAATGTCATTTCACTTTACATATATTTCGATAAAAAATGGTACATATTTAAATACATTAAAGACAAAATAATTAATTGCATTAAAAAGTTTTTTATTACTGAAATATTTTCGGTCCTTTACCAAGGCATCTTCTGTAAAAATAAAACATCTACTGAATACTGAACCAAACAATATTTTTTTCATTTAATTTTTTTTTTTTTTTTTTTTTTTTTTTTTTTTTTTTTCTGGAAGGAACGCTATCTAGTATTAATTTTTGCGTGTATATTGTCATTATATGCATATTACACATAATTTTTTTAAGGCCGTTCTGAATGAAAAAAAAGTTAATATTCACAAATTATGTTTTTTTTTTTTTTTTTTTTTTTTTTTTTTTTTTTTTTTTTTATAAAATGAATACTTCTATTTTCACGTTATTTAAAAATAGATGTTAGCTGAATTTTTAAAATTTTCTTAGTTCGAAAAAAAAACATAGAAATAGCCGTTACGTAACAAAAAGTAAAACTTGAAATTAAAGATTAATTATTTAATTTACAAACAATTTAAAGACTAATAACTTTTTTAGACATATTTATGTATTTAGGCACGTTTCCATTTTTTAATAGGAACAAATATCTTCATACATTGTCGTCATTTAAAATTTGCAACCTTAAGGCTCTTCATCTGTCAGATCTAAAATTCACATTTTTCTTATTCGCATTTTTTAAATTTTCATCAAAAATTTATTATTATTTTCTTTTTTCTATATGCTGTTCTTAAAGGAAATCTCATTCTTTTCGATTGGTAAAATATTTCTAATTATTATATTTAATTTTAAGTATTAAAATCTTATCTATAGTCCTAAAGCTTCACTTGGATTTTAAAGTTAAAACATAAGATTAAGTGCAAGTTTTTGAAGCATCGGGGGATTCAACCTGTGGTTCCCGGGTTTCAGAACATACTGCCTGGTGTACAGAACATAGGTGAAAACAATTTTATTATTAATTGAAAACTCTAATACATATTTTTACACGTTTTTTTTTTATTTTAGATTGTCCACTAATAACACCAAAAAAATCAATTTCTTAAAAATATCAATTATGTATTCAAATAAAGTTTTCATATTCTTTGTCTTTTACTGTAAGTCTGATTTGCGTACATCTGATTTACATTATGCATGCCAGCGTCATCTATAGGTAATTTTTTGAAACACAATTTTTTTTTTTGTTATTAAACAAAATCCGATCTCCCTTTAGTTCCATTCGGGTAAACCGCATTTTTTTTAACATCATATGTTTCTTTTTAATGAATTTTTGAAACTTTAATGAATTTATGGTGTACTTGTTATATCTGGTAAAATTGAGTTTTAATTCTTTCTTTGTTTTGATTGAAGTTTTAATTTCGTTATGGAGTATTATTAGAAAACAAATGCTGAACTACATATATTGTTTTAAATGCAAACATGGTAATCTTTCGAACAAGAAAGAAGTGTATAAATAAAAAAATATCATGCTCGAAAATTATTTTTAAAACTTTAAAATATCAGTAAATTAAGATACAGTTTTCAAACAAATTGCATTTGAAAATAGTTTTTTTTCGTTTTTCGATGGTGTAAAAATTTAAATTGTGTGATGTTTAGAAGTTAATAATTTTGCAAAATAACGAAATTTATTATTTAGGTCGTTGCCACCGTCAAAATGCCGACAGTGTTACTCAGGGACATGTTTTCAGCTCACAGGCTATCAAAGCCTGAGAGCTTATGTGCCCGCCGGTTCTGTACGTACGTATGTATGTATGTATGTATGTACGTAACGCGATACCTCTTCATAGAAATATCCGTTTACCTTCAAATTTTGTTTATAGGTTCACTGTGTTAAGGCGCTTACCTGATTAGTTTTCGGGATTGATTGGTTAAGTATAAAGGGGGAGGGGGAACGAGGGGTGCTAATCCCCCCCTTAATTTATATAAATGGGTTTTTCATGCAGAATTATTCCGTTTACCTTCAAATTTTGTTTATAGGTTCACTGTGTTAAGGCGCTTACCTGATTAGTTTTCGGGATTGATTGGTTAAGTATAAAGGGGGGGGACGGGGGACTAATCCCCCCCTTAATTTATATAAATGGGTTTTTCATGCAGAATTATCCCATTTGCTTCAAAATTTGTTTATAGGTTCATTGGGTTAAGACGCTTCCCTGATTAGTTTTCGGGATTGATTGGTTAAGTATAAAGGGGGGGAACGGGGGGGGGCTAATCCCGCCCCTAATTTAGATAAATGGGTTTTTCATGCAGAATTATCCGATTTTCTTCAAATTTTGTTTATAGGTTCACTGTGTTAAGGCGCTTACCTGATTAGTTTTCGGGATTGATTGGTTAAGTATAAAGGGGGGGGGGACGGGGGGCTAATCCGCCCCTTAATTTATATAAATGGGTTTTTCATGCAGAATTATCCCATTTGCTTCAAAATTTGTTTATAGGTTCATTGGGTTAAGACGCTTCCCTGAATAGTTTTCGGGATTGATTGGTTAAGTATAAAGGGGGGGAACGGGGAGGGCTAATCCAGCCCCTAATTTAGATAAATGGGTTTTTCATGCAGAATTATCCGATTTTCTTCAAATTTTGTATATATATTCATTGTAATTAGAGACTTCCCTGATTAGTTTAAGGGGTTCATTAGTTAACTATGAGGGGGGTAACGGGGGGATGACCCCCTTTGTATAATTACCCCCCTTAATATATTGTTGATTTCTTTATTTTTCTCTTATTTCAGATTCTTTGAAATAAGAGTATAATATACAATTAGTGTGAATAGCCTGTGAGCTCAATGCCCTCAGTTTAACTGGGCAGTTTTATTTATTTTTTTTTTTTTTTGTAATAACGGTTAATATTGCAAAAAAAAAAATCGAATAAACTTCTTTTAAGACTAGTGTACAAAATAAAAGAAATAAAATATTTCATTTGTCTAACAAGAAATTTGAAAGACACGAAAACATACCATGTCATGGGATTAACATTGGGGATTGGCATTTTATATCTCACCGATGAGGACCCTTAAATTCAAGAATTATATATTTTATACATTAGTAAGGGTTTATTAATAAAATAGTCGCCAAATTTCAAATAATTAACACATTTCAGAGACATACATTCGCCATTGAGCACATTCGTAATTAACACATTCGTCATTGAACAGAAGATTTGCATAGAACATAATAACATATTTTTCATAATATTTTGCTTTAAACAAATAGCGCATGGGCTGAAAAGTTCCTGGTCTGGCACACAGATGGTGTTGCAATCGCCGAACCGATCATTTTTTAGTAAATAATAACCTTTAAAAGGTAGAAGAAAAAAATGTAATGATGATTCGCCGTGTGGATAAAACATTAGAGTGGTTTTAGTTGAACGACTTTGTTGATAAACAAAAAAATGGATAAACAAGAATTTCAAGAATTGTTATTTGATAGGGAAAAACACCGTTCAAACAAAAGCTTGACTTGATAAGCGTTATCCGGGCACTGCACCAGGTAAATCAACGATTACTGACAGGTTTGCTGAATTTAAACGTGGTCGTACGGACACCAGTTTTGCACCACGTAAAAGAGGTGAACACTCCGGAAAACATAAAAAAGTCCACAAAATCGTTTTGGGGAACCACAAAATGAAGTTGCAGGAGATAGCTCAGACTCTGAGGATATTCAAGGAACGTGTAGGTTTTATTTTGAATGAATATTTGTCTATGAAAAAGCTGTTGTCAAAGTGGGGACCGCGCGTGTTGACTTTTGACCAAAATCAACAACGAGTCGATGGTTCTGAGCACTGTTTGGAGCTTTTTCGTTATAAAATTATGTTATTTATTATTAAATTATTATTATTAAAATATTATTATTATTATTATTATTATTATTATTATTAAATTATTATTTATTATTAAAGTTATGTTATTTATTAAAGTTATAAAGTTATGTTAAAAAGTTATGTTTTCTTTATTAGACCGGGAACTTATCAGCTTTTTTATTAAAACATTTTAAACGTTTACTTTTGCTCTATAACAAAGCATTCGGAATTTCATTAAACCAATAAAATTAATCTGTGTTAAGAAAGAATGTTTGGAATTTTGTTTTACTCTGGATGAAATTTATTATAGCTGTAGTATGAAATACTTTTTGGTTTAATAAGAATATTGAATAAAATTTTTATTTTTGACAATCCAGTGAATTTATTATAAATACTTTGCTTAACAACACAGATAACATATTGATTACCATAAATATTTTATCTAAAAAGTTTAGTAATATACGTATAACAATTTTTTACTATATTACTTTCATTGAAATAAAAATTAAACATAGTAATATTAAAAAAAAATGTTTTATGTATATATTGTGTCATGTTTTAGAAAAGATTGTTTTAAATATAATTAAGCAGAAAGAACTATCTTTATTTAGATCTTGAAATTTATTGATTTATATCTGTAACAAATAATCCCCAATCACAGATATATTTATTTATATTATTTTATTACATTTTGGATAATTAAAAAAAGAACACTGCCCGTGCCACCTTTATTGTGGCGAACTCCATGCAAAAATTGTCTATGGTAGCTTCTCCTTTCAGCTCCAAGGGCGAGAAATGCTTCATCCAAGCCTTCTGGGATAAGCAACGTAACCCGTCAGTCAGCGTAAAACAAGCCTGTTTATTGTAATTTAGATGAAAACGAACCGTATTCTTTAAAAGTAAAATTTTATTGAATGTGGAAGAAATTCAGAAGCTGGACTGTTTTAATTTTCTTTTGAGCTGATTTGAAGTGTTAAGCGACTTTACTGAAATAATGCGCTTATTAAAGAAAACTAAATTGTTTCAAAAATTTACAAATGATCTTATCTTATATGAATTTCATCTAAACTGATTTTTGTTTGATAAAACATTGTTTGATAAGTATCATAAATACCTGTATGTTAAAATGTATGTTTAAAATATCTTGTTTAAATTTATGTTTAAAATCGTGTGTTAATGTATGCAATTGTATTTTAAAGTGAAATCGAGTAAATAACTCCGAACTTTGAATTTTTGGTTTTCGTTGTGGGATGGTACACGCGCCTGGATTGGGGCAGGTGCAAGTGAGGTAAATGGTGCCTTTCACGCACGCGCGAATTCTACTGTCGTATTTTACGATCAACTAAAACTTCCTTTTCTTGTTTGTTACTGTTTTTTGACAGTAAAATGTTTCGCTAAGTTCCTCATTTTACAAGAGATGCTGTTGCAATTTTTGTAGAATGTACTTTTGGTACACGTTTTTTATGTTTAATTTTTATGTTTACATTTTATTTCAGGGAAAGTATCATTTTTACATTGTACTTGCACTACGTTTTTTATATTTCGCAGTTTTATACAGAATAATAGTTTTGACTGATGATAAAAAACTATGGAGTAAAATAATGGAAATTTTAATCTTACTTTTATTGTTACTTTATGATCTGCGCAACAAAAGTTCCTATAAGTTTTCTATACCTTGTAAAATAGCAGTGAAGACTTTTTATGTAGGCAAACGCGAGTAACATCTGAAATACTGATTCAAATCTTGCAAGCGGTGGATTGCTGGCGAATCCAAACAAGTTGGAAACTGTACGTTAAACGTGACAGATGAGGTGCGTTCGTGCTATAACTAGTTTTGCACAGTAAAAAAATCATCGTTATTATTTCAGTGAAATATATTATAACGTCTGTTATGAGCGAGATGAACATGGCTTTTTTTAAGGTTTCGTTCATCTCACGAAACCCTATTACTCCCGCTCCGTTGTCTGTCCGTCACAGAGCCGTTCTCAGAAACTATATAACTTACAGGCATAAAAATTTGTGTACTTATAGCTAAATACCTACTATGAAGCTCAAAATATTAAAATTTGAAAAAATCGTATTATTTTAATATACAGAGATAAAAAACCAAAAACTTAACAGCCTTTTCCTATTAAATTAAAAAAAAATTCCTTATAGCAGTTGCCAACAATTAAAAATCCTCAATAAACTTCTTTCTACAATAATTATTTTTCTATTGAAAGCTTTCCACGTGAAAAATGAAAAATGAAATTAAAAGTTTCACCAATTGAAACAAAAGATTAATATGACGTCATATTGGTAATAAAACGGAAATTTTCAAACATATCTCAATAATACAAGGAGTATGTGTAAAGACAGAAAACACCTTTATATGACGTCATTAGAGAATTAAAAAGAAAAGTAATCTGACGTCATAACGGATTTTTGAAATGTTTGAGAATAATACAAAGAGAGGATCAATATGAGTAATAGGGAATAGTAAATATATAAGTTCGAGGAACGTATTGAATCATGATAGAAAAACGATTATGAAAATATTGGCATATGTTAACATTTTGAAGGTCTCTATACAACATGTTTAATTTTGAAATTCATTTTTTTAATATCGCATTTAGTCGACATGACGGATATTATTATGACAGCGTATAATAGCGGGTTTAGCCCGCTATCGGGCCGGTTCAGATATTCGAAAAAACGAGAAAAATAGACCGGTAAATTTTTACTTTACAAAAAACAGGACTTTTTTGGGGGGGAGGGGATGAAATTTATTTGGATTTATTAAAGAATGGATAAAGTGTTTTGAAAGAAATATTAAACGAAACGCTTTTGCTATCTTCGATCACACTTACCCACTTGTTCCTTATTACGTATGCCATGTTTACAAATGCGAATTTTTTTCAGTGCTGCAAAATTCACGATGGAGATTTTGCTTTGTGAATGATTACCTCTACGGTTTTATATTTCTATGACTCACGATGAATGAATCTCTTTTGTTTATTTACTTTAATGGATTGAGATATTTGGCTGTTAACCTAATTTCTACTGTTAGTTATCTCACAATCTATACATTTTTTAATGCAACTCATCTCTCAAACAAACAATTTTTTTGAGCGATCTTTCTAAAAATGTAACTTTTATGCAATTTTATTCGAAAAAATAATTTTTAATAAAAATGCCTGCTTGGCATATGAAAAAAGATGGTGTTAGACCGTATTTGTTTTCCCCAGTCACATGATTTGCGCTTTTATTATATAGATTACGTATGATAGGATTTAATCAAATAAAGAAAACTTTTTTTAATATCTTTTTAAGTTTTGATTCAATTTTCATAAAATTTAAAAAGACGAGATAAAATTATGCAACGATAATATATATTAAATTTCAACCATTCGGTTGGGTAGATTTTGTGCTGTTATATGCGGACGGACAGACTGACGAGCAGACAGACGGACGGACCAGACGACGGCTATAGGTGCTACGTATTTATATAATTACGAACGCACCTAAAAACTAGTAACTCGTAACTTAACGAACTAAAAGCTTTAAGTTACCTGGGAAGCTTATTTTTCACTTGTGAAGTTTTGAGGTAAATTTGCATTAACTCTGATTTTTTGAAGTTAATAAAGTTTGGTTTTCCGCAACCTTCTCAAGGGACGTGTATAAAGTTTTTAACCGAGTTCAGCCTTTTTCTCCCTTTCTTTAAAGGGTAAGATCTTAAATAAGGATAAGATCCAAGCATTTGGGCCGAAAAACTTGTAAGGAAGTAGAATTTATAATTGGATTGTGGTTGTCCATACTTGATGGTTTATAAGTCTGTTATTTAGCAAAATTCTAATTGATCAGCCTTTTATTCTTTGGATTTTGGCTCTATAATCTCTCTATATTAAAAAAAAGTAACCACCGCTGCCGCCGCTGTCAATTAAGATTTTGTGCCTTGAAGTCTTTTTGGACTAATATCTAGAAAACTATTGCATGTAAAATTTTAAAAATTGGTAGTTTTATAAAGAAATGTTCGATAAACACGCTGAAGCAAACAGTTTTTAAATCGAAGAATTATTTTAAGAGATATTTAAAATCAAAGTTCGTCAAAACAGTTTTTTGAAAAAAGTTTTATAGGAACGAAAACTATCCGCAGGAATTTAACCATAATTTGTAAGGATATAGTAGACAAGTTTGCGGAGTGCAGACTGCAATCACTTTTTTAATTTGAGTAATTTTTTCAGGTTATATTTCAATTTTTTATTCAAAATTTTCATTATTTTAACGAAGATTTATTTCATATTTCATAAATTCCATTATTTGAACCGTTGCCAATTTTTTATTCAAAATTTTCATTATTTTGACGAAGATTTATTTCATATTTCATAAATTCCATTATTTGAACCGTTGCCAATTTGTAAAATAGCGCACGTAATAAGATTCCCTTTCAATTAAGAAATGTATTTACACGAGACTATTAAAAACAGAAATAAAACTTTAAAATAATATTTAAATGATCACGTGTTAAAAGCAATAAATGTAGAAAATGACGTAATAAAAATATACTTGCGCGTGAATATTACAAAGAGAAATACGAGTAACTAGGGAAATTCACGTCACATTTAAAATGATAAAAAAAACAATATTTCCAAACAATTTCAATTAATTATTATATTTTCATGAGAGATCAATTTATTTCGACATATCTTTTACCCATTATTGCAAATTTTAAAACAGCGTAAATAATAATATTTCCTTTCCAATGTCAAAATTCTTCTATTTGTTTATTTGGTGTTACAGTTTAACGATAGTTTTTTTTTTTTTTTTTTTTTTTTTTTTTTTAATGAAAATTGATTGACGGGGTAATGGAGAAGTATCAAAAGACAAATAAGCGTTGAATTAAAAATTCCCCGATGAAAAAACTAACTCGTGTAACGCATCTGATGTCAACTGAAAGTGACGCGACGCCACGATTATGCACGTTTGGCGCTAAATCATATATTTTGGTGACAGTTACAGTTGTAATCTGTTTCAACAGCAGTTGATTCGACCTTAAAATCCCTCAGTCAAAGGAAAATGAATGGAAACCCTGTTACAGCAGATCGCCACTGGTTGTTTAATTATAATACAATCTTCCGTAATCGTTTTAGAGATGATCAAATCAGAGTGTTTTTAAATCATGCGGTGTCAGAACGGGGGTTGGCGAGCGCAGCTCGTAGGGGGCAGAGCCCCCTAGTAATAAAAAAAACCTTCATCTAAATCGAAAAGTAAATTTTTTTTTTTTTTTTTTTTTTTTTTTTTTTTTTTTTTTAAGGGGCGGAATTGTATGAAAATTGTTAAACAATTTTTGAAATCCTGTTTTAATAATCGTCCATAGTATGTATCATGTTCCGGACGTTCAAACGACGTTCGAACCCAAACCATTCAATTAGTGACATCGAAAACTTTTGCGTGTCCATCGAAAGTTTTTTTGTTACTTTAAGAGCTACATAATTGATTAACTAAATCATACAAGATACTGGCAGGATCAATTCACTGTTAGAATTAATCTTTTGTTGGTTCAGTATTTTAGACATTAGCGTGATGATATTTTTTTTTTGTCTTTCGGTAGCTTCGCATCCGAACTAGAAAAGCCACGTACTTGCTTAGAGAGCTCTTCTAAGATAATCTCCATATCAATACTTTGCCCAAATTAGGTTTGAACTCGTTCAGGTTTTCAGACGTTTTCGTCTTGACAAATTATGCATGTATTTTTACTTGGGTGTTCCTGTAATCGAACTATAATTGTTACATACTTGCTTAACAAACTTACTCTTTAATAAATGTACACTCGTTAATAAATGTACTCTAGTGGACGAGAAGTTTTGCTTGCGAATGCGTAGTTTTGCGTTACTAACATTGAAGGTTAATGAGGAGTATATTATGTCTTTTTTTAACTTTCACATATTAACATCTGTCTTCCTTAGAAGCTAACAGTTTCAAAGTGTTTGCTACAAGTTAACTAAGTGGTTTTTCTTATTTGTTTAAATTATAAACAAATGGTTCAATCATAAAGTACGAATTTGAAAATGTACAAGTCCTTATAAAGCATAAAGAAATTCCTTGATTAGAGAACTTCGACCACAGGTTCGTTTGGAAAGATTTTCCTTTAAAAATATTATATAATCATACAAATTTGACGTTCGTTTGAAAACAAACAGACCAGAGCGTGCGTAGCGCGACTGGTGTACGCTACCTAAGTCAGCGAGATTCCGTCGTGAAAAGTTCATTTGGAAAGATTTTCGTTTAAAAATATAAATTCATACAAAATAGTTTTAAGGATATAAAATCATACAAAATAATTTTAAAGATATAAAATCATACAAATTTGAGAATTATGTAAGATTATTATCACGGCCGAGGCAACGCCAGGCGGGTCAGTTAGTATACGATTTAAAACTAATAATGTTTTGGTATTTTACATTACAATTTTTAAATACACATACAGTAAAAAAAAAATATACGCTTTCGAGGTCCAAATCTATAAAAATGGTTAATGTCTTAGTGGTTTATACCATACTATCTTAAATATTTAAAAATAAACTTTTTATTCGAAAATTTACATTCAACTCAATGAGGTAGAATATTCTCTGTTGTACATGCTGAAATTTGAAATTATATTTTATACTATTAATAATAGTAGATTGATATGTCTAGATTTTTATAAAAAACTATGTTCTAGAAAATTCTTATAGAGACAACGTACCTTAATACACTTTGAGTTAACTTGCAAAATTCGTGATTTACACCTCTATGACTTTAAGAGAATCAGTTATTCAATGTTTTTATCTAGCTAAACGTACTAATATTTGCATTTTTCTTTATTATTTTTATAGCTATTTCAAAACAATAAATTATTTAAATTTCATTAAATATGCTAAAGCCTTTCAGTTAAAAATAGCATTCGACAAATTATAGCATATGTCACAGCCACCAATTTTAATACTGTGTTACTAGTAAAAACGTTCTGTTAAATAATAATTACTACAGAGCTAAATATCAGAAATATTATATATTTCAGATAAAATTTTGTTAATGGAATATACTTTTGTTTAAATTATTCCAATTTCGAGCAACGTTTGTTTAATCGATAGAATGTAAGTATAAATTGACAAACAACATTTCATTATTGCAGTATAAACAGTTGTTGGTAATGAAACTCATTTTAAATTTGTTTTTCAAAAACAGCTATTGCTATGTCGAACAAACGTAAAATTTTAATTGCCTTAGAAATGAGATCTTCTATACGTCAATTTTATGAGCAAACTACATTTGTAAGGAACATAGAAAGACAATAATCTAAATCTACTGTTCAATTAAAGTAAACTAATTACAGTAATTAAATGTGTATAAGTACTTTATGCTTGTTCCAAAAATATTCTCTGCTGTTAGGACCTAGTTCGTAAACGACTTATGGGATGAAGCAATTGCTCTAACGAGGATTTTATAATGATCATAATTTAATGAAAATGTTTGATAATGTCTCATACCAAGACGATGATAAAATCTTTATTTAAATTAGATGTTACTGCTAAATTATCAATTACTCAAAATCTTGAAATTTTGATTTTCGAAATTGATTTGTAAAAATGTCTTTTATGTACTCTTTTGCTGAAATTTTATTTGAACATACAATTATGCTGATAAGTGAACATTATAATTACCTATAGTTATAAGCATCCTATTTCTTGAATAATTTTCCTCTTCTTATATATTTTCTTTTACATATGTTACTGAGATATTACCCCTTTAGAAACAAAATAATATAAATTCATAATACTCCGGCATTTTTTTCTTAATGAGAAATGAGCATATATAACGATGTCCATACCATTTTAAATATATTGACTCCTTCTCCCGTTTCAGTCTGTGTCAAGTTGACTACTCAATCTAAATATAATAAAACACAGTGTGACGATTCCGGTGCGAACCTATCCATCTTATCGGATTACTTCCATTGTTGAGAAAAGAGAAATAATGAAAAAAAATTAGATACTTGTCTTTTTGGATGCATATTTCTTAATTTGCCGGTTAAATTTTTGTAAAAATATTTCTGCACCTGTACTTTTTAAAAGTGAATAAAAATTCATATTTACTGTGACGTCACGAGAAACAGTTAAACAGTTGAACGTCTCAAGGGGATTCCCAGTTGCCAGCAACTCCACTCCCTGTATATGAGTACTTGTGTACTCATATACAGGATATCATGTATCAGGTAATATATTTTTTATCCCATTGGGATATAGATAGTAGCATCATACGCATACAGAGAAAGAAAAATAAGTAAACTACGAGAAATATCGTTAAAATAAAGCGAAAAAAGTGTTGGGCCAAATATACTTCTTGTATAATTATTACATTTAATGAATAATTATTACATTTAATTAATACATTTAATGAAGGGTAAAAGATATAATGTGTTATTAATGCGAACGAAAAAATTACGGTCGCCCATGTATGAGTGTATAAAGTGTCAATATATAAAGTGTATATATAGTGTATAAAGTCCGGATGGGATATTGAGCCGAATTAGTTTGTATATAAGGCCCTCATGCCAAAATTTTTTTTTTTGTTATATTCAAAAAAATAATTTTGTTATCTTCAAAAAAAATAATTTTGAATAAAAATGGCGGCTTGGCATATGGAAAAAGATGTAGTTAACCCGTATTTGTTATCCTCAGTCGCATGACATGCTCTTTTATTATACAGATTACGTATGATAGGATTTAATAGAATAAAGAAAACTTTTAGTAATATCTTTTTATGTTTTGATTCGATTTTGATAAAATTTGAAATGCCTCGACAAAATTCTGCAACATTTATGTATATTAAATTTCAAAACATTCGGTTGGATAATTTTTTCGCTATTTGCAGACAGACGGACGGAACAAACGACGACTATAGGTGCTACGTTTTTTACATAATTACGAACGCACCTAAAAATGTATAACGATATCGTCAACAAACGCCGCTATCGCTTTCGATTTTATCGCTCTTACATCACTTCAAAATACTGTACACTTTCATTTCTTACATCATGGAATAGGAATAAAATTAACTTTCGAATGACATTTATTTGGAAACTATCGCTTAATTTGCCGAATTTTTAAATAATTTTCAAGGATGAATGGCTTTTCAAATGTATTTCAGTAATGACCATCTGTTTGTTTCAATAATGTAAAGTGACCACTGTCAAAGTTATCATAACTGGACATTGATTGCCCTATTCAATATAGACAGTGAAATAAAAAACAATAACAACAAGAACAATAAATCATAAGATCAGAATATCCATAATGAGATTATCCATAACATTTAGATGCTAAACTGAAATCTACCAATAAAAAGACGGTGTTTCAGTTTATGTTGAAGATAAAATTAATATCGTGTTGAGTCGGTTGAAGAATATGCTAGAAGTTGTATTTTATTATTTGTTTAAGGATACATTGCGTATATCACTTTATAATAGCGAAAGTATCCCCGATTGTGGAAAAGGTACACCACCCTATTATGGAAAGGGAACGAAGTAATCATACAAAGAAATTATCATTTGAAAACAGTTAAAATCTGTCTGATCTGCAAATTCTGTAATAATATATGAAATAATTTCTCTATTTTTACATGCAAATTGTTAGCTTAAAAACAGGTTTTAGAAGATATGAATTGTTTAAAAGGACATTGATTGGTGAGGACATTTTAAAACTTTTTTAAGCCGAATTTCGACGGGTTCCACACCGTATTTTTCTGTAAAAAATTAAAACAATCAAAATTTCAATGATATGCGCAATTGACAAAATATATCAAAAATCGTGTTTAATTTTGCTAATGTAAACGATCTGTGTATTGAGTCATTCATTTTTGAGATTCATTGATAAAAATGTAAAAAAAAAACTTTCGTGCATTAAATATTTTAACCTCATGTAGTATTAATATTTAAATTTTGAGTATTTTAATAATTCAAACAAAATTATCGTGTTTAATTTTGCTAAAGTGAACAAACAAAAATCATAAAAATGCCTTTGACGGCATAACATATGAACCAATGAAATATATTTTGTTTCAGAAATAAACTTTTAGACAACTCCACTCGAATTTCTGCGTATTAATTTCTGAATTGGAAAAGGTAATAAACGTCGTCTTTTGTTTGAGGTTTCTATATATAATTTATATTGGTAAAATTAATTGATTTGATGAATCATCAATCCATTTCCCTTTTCTGCAAATTTAATTACTTCTCAACATCGCATAATTTTAAATTTTACACCGTTGAATAGAGGAGGAAATGTAATATGTTTGAAAACTGTATTTAAATTTACTGACAGCGTTTCGTTCCGGTTAATATATCACAACGAAATTAAAACCTCATAATAAAACATAAAATAAAACTATATCTTTATATATATATATATCTGTTTCCTTTTACGAAGTAAGAAAGATTTGCAACTTCTCCTCTGTTCTGTCTGTCCTCTTATTTACATAAGATTAAAATTTTTTTGTTAAAACTCCAGAGGCTCTGAATGTAACGTTTCAGGTAAATTTACCTTATTGTCAATGGATAGTACGAGTATATAAACAATTTTGTATTTCTTGCAGTACAAGTCAATAAAAGCTATTAGTAGTGACATTGTATTCAATCTATATATCTGTGTTTTATTTTATTAATTAAGATAGATATTCAATTTCTGCTGTGTTCTGTAATATTATTTACATCAAATTGTAATACTAAAACCCCCAGAGGCTCACGCATTGGTCTTGAAATTAACGTTTCGTTTCAGTTCTCCTTATTGTCGATGAATAGTATGTTAATATTTTTATCAATTATTTCGCATTTTAAGTGAAAACTACGATTTCTTCACCCTGTCCTAGGACGGACATTTACACTAGTTAATTATAAATATGAAAAGAACGTGAATGTGTATCTTTTAAAGGCAGGGTTTCTTTTTTTCTACAAATATGTCTATTTCCAGTTAAAAGTATCTGTTTTATAATAAAACATGAATTGTACTCATTCACGTGATTCTTTCCTTTTACTTTTTTAAGGTCACTTTTCATATTTTATTGCATATCTAAAATCATTCCATACGCTAATGCCTATTTCACTTGATTTTATCAAGCAGTGTAGTCTGAAAATTCACAGGAGCTCATAATTTTTTGTATGAATGAAAGAGTAAGCATAAAGCTGAGACTTTGATATGTATACATTGTGTGTAAACCTGGAACTTTTTCAGTTTAACAGATACAAAATTTAAATTTTAATAATAAATATGTTAAACTTGATGATTGTGATTATGAATGGATATGAATAAAAGATTGCTACAAACATAGTGGATTTGTAGGTGCGTTCGTAATTATATAAATACGTAGAACCTATAATCGTCTTATGGGCCGTCCTTCCGCATATAACAGCGCCAAAACTACGCAACCGAACGGTTTGAAATTTAATGTATATAATTGATTCAGAATTTTGTCAAGTCATCTCAAATTTTATGAAAATTGAATCAAAACTTAAAAAGATATTAATAAAAATATTTATTAAGTATTTGCAATTTTTAAAAATCGGTACCTCCATGTTTTAGAAGCTTCCGTGGATTATCGTCAAGCGACCGAGATTTATTGCCAAGTTATCTGACATGTATGATGTGATAGTCATATATGATGTATATGACTTTTATAACCTCTATGATCAAGTTATAGTCACATTCTTCATTCTATTAAATCCTATCCTACGTAATTAATTTAATGATATTGCATGATAGGTAATGATTTTAGGTTGTCATGAGATACATCAATTGAGATACATCAAATTTAAAATGGAGTTATATTATTTCCGTATTACTGAATTCAAAATCCGAATTCGTATACTAAAATTGTTTAATTATAACAATTATATAATCTACCGACAGTTTTTTGGATAGATGTTTCCGGAGAAGTAGATATTAAATGGACAAAATAGTCTAAATATGTATTTCAAGTTCTGAAATTTTCTAAGCTAGGCAAGTTTCCCATTGGAATTTTCCATATATGTCAACAAAATATAAAATGTTGCTTACTTAAAATGTACTTATTTTATTAGGGAAATCAATCATATCATAATGACAGACGATATAATTCGTTTCGTTGAAACTAGTTATAGTACGAACGCACCTCATTTGTCACGTTTGACGTACAATTTCCAACTTTTTTTTTGTTATTATATTTGAGACATTAAATTGTAACTTCATCCCACGCGGACGCGGACGCAGCTCTTAGACGAAGATACTACTCCAAAACCGGATGAATGGAAACTTCACTGGCTGTTCAGCACGTATCAAACTCAAACTCAAAACTTCAAAAGTAGAAGGCGATGAAAAACTTGACTTAAGTTCCACGATGGGCGAGATACGTTTAATCAGTCGAATCCAATTTCTACCGCAATGTATATAGCAGCTAAAACACCACAGATATCTGATTATCATATCATTTCAAAAAATAACTGTGAAAAAGAGATTTCCGAAGATTCCGTCCCACTTTGCGAAATTTGGAGATATTATACAATAGGTAGCTCATTCACGCATAAAATTTAGAATTAAGGACAACACGATCGCACGCAAAATCTCCAAAACTCGCTGGACCAGAGACTACCTTTATAAAGTAGTAGCTAGGCACCGCTACAAAGTCTTTAGTCTTACGTATTTAGAAAGCAGTTTTAAATATTTTTGCTGAATAGCAAATATCTTTCAAACTCAAAAATCTTAGTAATTTCTCTGAACGGAAATTAATTTATTTCTTATATTACCATAAACACTGTAGATATTTTTAATGTCCTCAACTCGTTATGATCGATGATAAACATTCCGAATTAAAACAATTTGCAGTATTTTCAGCTTAGTATTAAAATCATAATACATATAAAAATAATTTTCTTTCTAAAAATGAAATATAATACAAAACTAATGCGAAACAATATCTGAAACACTCTATTAAAAAACTTTCAATAATACACTTAAATTGAAAAAAATCGGAAACTGCATAAAAAGAAAAGAAGATAATACTTACACTATTTTTTTCACCGCATAACAGTTTATATCTAAATCACTGGAAAAGCTTTAGTGCTGTTTCGTAACATTTCCTATTTGTTTTCCTTTTCGTATCGAAGTCCGTAATCTGTCGTAGAAGAAATAAACGGTAATCCAGATTTCTCAAGATTTAATGCGATTGTCTTTTACCTTACTCCTTTTTCTTTTCTCGGTTTTACTAAAAATGTAGCAAAATTATGTAACAAACATATGTTACTGAGATATTACCCCTTTAGAAACAAAATAATATAAATTCATAATACTCCGGCATTTTTTTCTTAATGAGAAATGAGCATATATAACGATGTCCATACCATTTTAAATATATTGACTCCTTCTCCCGTTTCAGTCTGTGTCAAGTTGACTACTCAATCTAAATATAATAAAACACAGTGTGACGATTCCGGTGCGAACCTATCCATCTTATCGGATTACTTCCATTGTTGAGAAAAGAGAAATAATGAAAAAAAATTAGATACTTGTCTTTTTGGATGCATATTTCTTAATTTGCCGGTTAAATTTTTGTAAAAATATTTCTGCACCTGTACTTTTTAAAAGTGAATAAAAATTCATATTTACTGTGACGTCACGAGAAACAGTTAAACAGTTGAACGTCTCAAGGGGATTCCCAGTTGCCAGCAACTCCACTCCCTGTATATGAGTACTTGTGTACTCATATACAGGATATCATGTATCAGGTAATATATTTTTTATCCCATTGGGATATAGATAGTAGCATCATACGCATACAGAGAAAGAAAAATAAGTAAACTACGAGAAATATCGTTAAAATAAAGCGAAAAAAGTGTTGGGCCAAATATACTTCTTGTATAATTATTACATTTAATGAATAATTATTACATTTAATTAATACATTTAATGAAGGGTAAAAGATATAATGTGTTATTAATGCGAACGAAAAAATTACGGTCGCCCATGTATGAGTGTATAAAGTGTCAATATATAAAGTGTATATATAGTGTATAAAGTCCGGATGGGATATTGAGCCGAATTAGTTTGTATATAAGGCCCTCATGCCAAAATTTTTTTTTTTGTTATATTCAAAAAAATAATTTTGTTATCTTCAAAAAAAATAATTTTGAATAAAAATGGCGGCTTGGCATATGGAAAAAGATGTAGTTAACCCGTATTTGTTATCCTCAGTCGCATGACATGCTCTTTTATTATACAGATTACGTATGATAGGATTTAATAGAATAAAGAAAACTTTTAGTAATATCTTTTTATGTTTTGATTCGATTTTGATAAAATTTGAAATGCCTCGACAAAATTCTGCAACATTTATGTATATTAAATTTCAAAACATTCGGTTGGATAATTTTTTCGCTATTTGCAGACAGACGGACGGAACAAACGACGACTATAGGTGCTACGTTTTTTACATAATTACGAACGCACCTAAAAATGTATAACGATATCGTCAACAAACGCCGCTATCGCTTTCGATTTTATCGCTCTTACATCACTTCAAAATACTGTACACTTTCATTTCTTACATCATGGAATAGGAATAAAATTAACTTTCGAAGACATTTATTTGGAAACTATCGCTTAATTTGCCGAATTTTTAAATAATTTTCAAGGATGAATGGCTTTTCAAATGTATTTCAGTAATGACCATCTGTTTGTTTCAATAATGTAAAGTGACCACTGTCAAAGTTATCATAACTGGACATTGATTGCCCTATTCAATATAGACAGTGAAATAAAAAACAATAACAACAAGAACAATAAATCATAAGATCAGAATATCCATAATGAGATTATCCATAACATTTAGATGCTAAACTGAAATCTACCAATAAAAAGACGGTGTTTCAGTTTATGTTGAAGATAAAATTAATATCGTGTTGAGTCGGTTGAAGAATATGCTAGAAGTTGTATTTTATTATTTGTTTAAGGATACATTGCGTATATCACTTTATAATAGCGAAAGTATCCCCGATTGTGGAAAAGGTACACCACCCTATTATGGAAAGGGAACGAAGTAATCATACAAAGAAATTATCATTTGAAAACAGTTAAAATCTGTCTGATCTGCAAATTCTGTAATAATATATGAAATAATTTCTCTATTTTTACATGCAAATTGTTAGCTTAAAAACAGGTTTTAGAAGATATGAATTGTTTAAAAGGACATTGATTGGTGAGGACATTTTAAAACTTTTTTAAGCCGAATTTCGACGGGTTCCACACCGTATTTTTCTGTAAAAAATTAAAACAATCAAAATTTCAATGATATGCGCAATTGACAAAATATATCAAAAATCGTGTTTAATTTTGCTAATGTAAACGATCTGTGTATTGAGTCATTCATTTTTGAGATTCATTGATAAAAATGTAAAAAAAAAACTTTCGTGCATTAAATATTTTAACCTCATGTAGTATTAATATTTAAATTTTGAGTATTTTAATAATTCAAACAAAATTATCGTGTTTAATTTTGCTAAAGTGAACAAACAAAAATCATAAAAATGCCTTTGACGGCATAACATATGAACCAATGAAATATATTTTGTTTCAGAAATAAACTTTTAGACAACTCCACTCGAATTTCTGCGTATTAATTTCTGAATTGGAAAAGGTAATAAACGTCGTCTTTTGTTTGAGGTTTCTATATATAATTTATATTGGTAAAATTAATTGATTTGATGAATCATCAATCCATTTCCCTTTTCTGCAAATTTAATTACTTCTCAACATCGCATAATTTTAAATTTTACACCGTTGAATAGAGGAGGAAATGTAATATGTTTGAAAACTGTATTTAAATTTACTGACAGCGTTTCGTTCCGGTTAATATATCACAACGAAATTAAAACCTCATAATAAAACATAAAATAAAACTATATCTTTATATATATATATATCTGTTTCCTTTTACGAAGTAAGAAAGATTTGCAACTTCTCCTCTGTTCTGTCTGTCCTCTTATTTACATAAGATTAAAATTTTTTTGTTAAAACTCCAGAGGCTCTGAATGTAACGTTTCAGGTAAATTTACCTTATTGTCAATGGATAGTACGAGTATATAAACAATTTTGTATTTCTTGCAGTACAAGTCAATAAAAGCTATTAGTAGTGACATTGTATTCAATCTATATATCTGTGTTTTATTTTATTAATTAAGATAGATATTCAATTTCTGCTGTGTTCTGTAATATTATTTACATCAAATTGTAATACTAAAACCCCCAGAGGCTCACGCATTGGTCTTGAAATTAACGTTTCGTTTCAGTTCTCCTTATTGTCGATGAATAGTATGTTAATATTTTTATCAATTATTTCGCATTTTAAGTGAAAACTACGATTTCTTCACCCTGTCCTAGGACGGACATTTACACTAGTTAATTATAAATATGAAAAGAACGTGAATGTGTATCTTTTAAAGGCAGGGTTTCTTTTTTTCTACAAATATGTCTATTTCCAGTTAAAAGTATCTGTTTTATAATAAAACATGAATTGTACTCATTCACGTGATTCTTTCCTTTTACTTTTTTAAGGTCACTTTTCATATTTTATTGCATATCTAAAATCATTCCATACGCTAATGCCTATTTCACTTGATTTTATCAAGCAGTGTAGTCTGAAAATTCACAGGAGCTCATAATTTTTTGTATGAATGAAAGAGTAAGCATAAAGCTGAGACTTTGATATGTATACATTGTGTGTAAACCTGGAACTTTTTCAGTTTAACAGATACAAAATTTAAATTTTAATAATAAATATGTTAAACTTGATGATTGTGATTATGAATGGATATGAATAAAAGATTGCTACAAACATAGTGGATTTGTAGGTGCGTTCGTAATTATATAAATACGTAGAACCTATAATCGTCTTATGGGCCGTCCTTCCGCATATAACAGCGCCAAAACTACGCAACCGAACGGTTTGAAATTTAATGTATATAATTGATTCAGAATTTTGTCAAGTCATCTCAAATTTTATGAAAATTGAATCAAAACTTAAAAAGATATTAATAAAAATATTTATTAAGTATTTGCAATTTTTAAAAATCGGTACCTCCATGTTTTAGAAGCTTCCGTGGATTATCGTCAAGCGACCGAGATTTATTGCCAAGTTATCTGACATGTATGATGTGATAGTCATATATGATGTATATGACTTTTATAACCTCTATGATCAAGTTATAGTCACATTCTTCATTCTATTAAATCCTATCCTACGTAATTAATTTAATGATATTGCATGATAGGTAATGATTTTAGGTTGTCATGAGATACATCAATTGAGATACATCAAATTTAAAATGGAGTTATATTATTTCCGTATTACTGAATTCAAAATCCGAATTCGTATACTAAAATTGTTTAATTATAACAATTATATAATCTACCGACAGTTTTTTGGATAGATGTTTCCGGAGAAGTAGATATTAAATGGACAAAATAGTCTAAATATGTATTTCAAGTTCTGAAATTTTCTAAGCTAGGCAAGTTTCCCATTGGAATTTTCCATATATGTCAACAAAATATAAAATGTTGCTTACTTAAAATGTACTTATTTTATTAGGGAAATCAATCATATCATAATGACAGACGATATAATTCGTTTCGTTGAAACTAGTTATAGTACGAACGCACCTCATTTGTCACGTTTGACGTACAATTTCCAACTTTTTTTTTGTTATTATATTTGAGACATTAAATTGTAACTTCATCCCACGCGGACGCGGACGCAGCTCTTAGACGAAGATACTACTCCAAAACCGGATGAATGGAAACTTCACTGGCTGTTCAGCACGTATCAAACTCAAACTCAAAACTTCAAAAGTAGAAGGCGATGAAAAACTTGACTTAAGTTCCACGATGGGCGAGATACGTTTAATCAGTCGAATCCAATTTCTACCGCAATGTATATAGCAGCTAAAACACCACAGATATCTGATTATCATATCATTGCAAAAAATAACTGTGAAAAAGAGATTTCCGAAGATTCCGTCCCACTTTGCGAAATTTGGAGATATTATACAATAGGTAGCTCATTCACGCATAAAATTTAGAATTAAGGACAACACGATCGCACGCAAAATCTCCAAAACTCGCTGGACCAGAGACTACCTTTATAAAGTAGTAGCTAGGCACCGCTACAAAGTCTTTAGTCTTACGTATTTAGAAAGCAGTTTTAAATATTTTTGCTGAATAGCAAATATCTTTCAAACTCAAAAATCTTAGTAATTTCTCTGAACGGAAATTAATTTATTTCTTATATTACCAGAAACACTGTAGATATTTTTAATGTCCTCAACTCGTTATGATCGATGATAAACATTCCGAATTAAAACAATTTGCAGTATTTTCAGCTTAGTATTAAAATCATAATACATATAAAAATAATTTTCTTTCTAAAAATGAAATATAATACAAAACTAATGCGAAACAATATCTGAAACACTCTATTAAAAAACTTTCAATAATACACTTAAATTGAAAAAAATCGGAAACTGCATAAAAAGAAAAGAAGATAATACTTACACTATTTTTTTTCACCGCATAACAGTTTATATCTAAATCACTGGAAAAGCTTTAGTGCTGTTTCGTAACATTTCCTATTTGTTTTCCTTTTCGTATCGAAGTCCGTAATCTGTCGTAGAAGAAATAAACGGTAATCCAGATTTCTCAAGATTTAATGCGATTGTCTTTTACCTTACTCCTTTTTCTTTTCTCGGTTTTACTAAAAATGTAGCAAAATTCTGTCATTATCATTTACCGTAGTGTAAAAACAGCTGTAAAAATATTTTTTAGTTTGATTTATAATGTATATATTATAAAATTCCAATAGCTTGCGAACACAATATGTGGAAATGTTTTGAGCTGAACGTGTGTCAGTGATAAGAGCAAGCAATTTTTGAATCATTATTTCATAAATTTTATAACAAGAATATTTAAAAGTTAATATAAGAAAAATAATTTAAAGAGTAGGGGAGATGGGGGGATGAATAGGACAAGGGATGCATGGGACGTTCTCAATATTTCAGGCAATAAACTTTTCTTTTTAGTTGCTTCCTATCCCCGTAGATTTCACTACGATAGTGTGCTTCAGAATCAAAAGCAAGACCACATGCCTGTTTTCATTTTCCCTCGAATTTGCATTTCCTGAAAACTCTGCTCAAAAGTAATTTTTTTTACATTTGATGTTACTTAAATATCTTATGCAATATAAACAATTAATATATGTTGTAGTTTTTTTATTTAAAGCCTCATTATTGGTAATTAAAATGAATGAATATTAACCATTGTGACAGAACTATTTTTGAGACAAAATGGCTGACAATTGAATCTATGCATCATGGGAATGATTGGGACATTTCAAATGGGGATGAATGGGACTGTCTCATTCATCGCTAGAGGATGCTGAAAAACATATTTATTAACTAAATAATATTATACAGGTTGATAAATTAATAATTTATGGTAATTATTCTTTTAAAATTTCATCCTCATTGTATCCATCATCTTCAGCTATTGAATCCTTCCGTTTATGGGCCTTTTAAGACAAAGCTGAGATGAGACCAAGATGATTGGCTGACAAATAATCCTGGAGATCATATTACAATTTATAATCTCTAAGCTTTTGCCAAGGAGGCATTTTTGTCAGCTTTTCGTCCTTAACATTGAATACAGGGAGGGAAATAAATTGTGTCCCATTCATCCCTGCTGTGGGGATGATTGGGACAGAGAGGAACATTTTTTTTAATTCCATAATATATTTCTATATAATAATAATCTTGAACAGATATTGTGCATAAGACGTAGTCAAACACTTAATATATGAAATGTGATATATAATATTGATAATAACTTTAAAAAAAATATTTAAAATAAATATTTTTGTTAAAATGTCCCATTCATCCCCCATCGCCCCTACAATTTTTGAAGAAATAATAAATTAATAATTATTTATTGTTTTAAAAAATTGCTGTAATTTACCTAAAGCTTGTAAAGTAGTTAATGTTTTTTACAAAATTTAGCAATTCCACACCCAGAAAAAGGAATGGATTAAAACTACAAAACATGTTTTGTTGTGTACATTTTGTTTGTTTTAGCAAAATTTTGAGTTGGAGTAAAAAAATTGGTTTTATTGCTTGGACAAAAAAATATTGTTAACACTCTAAAAAAATTTTAACAAAATTTCATCAATTTTACTTGAATTAACAAAATCTGTTTTTTTTTTTTTTTTTTTTTTTTTTTTTTTTTTTTTTTTTTAACAATAATTTTGTAGTTTAAATTTGTAATTCCAGCAAAATTTTGTTGTTTTTGCAAAATTTAAATTGTTTTGTAGTAGCCATAACTCTCTCACGTAACTCGAGTTATTTGACTTATATAGCTACATAATTAAAGGATTAACATAATTTTTGGATAATTAAAACTTTTTTCATTGGGACGAACCAAGCTAGTTTTAAACATCCCCCTGTCCCATTTATTTACTTTCTTCTATCTTTACAAGAAGAAAGTATTGGAATCATGAAAATTTTCGACTTCCGATTTCCGGCGGATTTTAGAAGGTCCTAAACACGATTTGACTGTTTTTAGAAAATGACTGTCAATGACTCAGTCTGTCTGTATGTGACAAAAATTTCGTTGGCGCTCTATCTCAAGAACTAATGCACGGAATTTAATAAAACTTTATATTCAGTTACTTTCTGATATAAGTTGTTGATTATTAGTTTTTGGTGTAAATCGCGCAACAGGTGGCGCTGATTTGTTGCATTTTCCGCGATCTCTGCAATAGCTCTATCTCATTTTCAGCAGTGAATTACGCCTGTAATCTTTGAATAATAACTAGTGAATTTTTATCCTGCTTTTTTGCAGGCGTAATTCACTGCTGAAAATGGATTAAAAATTAACTATATGTTGCCGTATGCTGGGCTTTGTATTGTCGTCTCATGTTTGCCGCAGAAATTTGCGTGCTCCTGATGACATTTCCATCTTGTGCTGCGGTTGCAGCCGGTCCGACATATATAAGAGGGAGAAATGCCGAGTTCGGATATCGTTCTTTGTAGCGCGGTGGTAGAGCCTCAGAGCGCTGTTCTGAGGACATGGCATCGAATCCCGGCTTGCGGCATTTTTCACTCTCTCGGTTTGTGCTTGAAAATAATCAGGATAAAAATTCACTTGTTATTATTCAAGGATTACAGGCGTAATTCACTGCTGAAAATGAATTAAAAAATAGTTAAAATTGGTTCATTTAACAAAAGTTTTTGTAGTATAAACAAAACAAGTTCGTAATATAACATATTTTAATATTTAAACAAACAAAATATATTTTGTTGAAAAAAGAAAATAGATTGTTAAAATAACACATAGCATATAGCTATGTGACAAAAAATTTTGTTAATTCAAGTAAAATTGAAGTCAACAAAACATTTTTTTTCTCACGATACAAAAATTTTTTGGGAATTCAAAAAAAAAATCAACAATATTTTTTTCGTTGATTCAAACAAAATTTCCATTGACCCATATTTAAACGAAAAGTTTTGTTTGGTAAACCAAATTTTTGTTGATTCAACAAAACTTTTTTCTGGGTGCATCAGTTTTGTAAACAAGGTGATTTTCTACTCATCTTTATAAATTATGCATTTAAGTGTTAAATGGTCTGTAGCTTAAGGATTTAGAAATTACCTCACGTGTTCTTTTCATAATGCATTTTGAAGTAATCTGTTTTCTAATCTATCGAAATACAAAACAAAACTAATGCGAAACAAAATGTGAAACATTATAAATAAACTTTCTATAAATAAACGTTCAATAATGCACGTAATGTGAAAAAATTAGCTTTTTGCTCGGAAACTGAAAAGAAAAAAAAAAGATAATACTTATACTAAATATTTTTTTATTGTACAAAAGGATTTATCTAAATCACTGGAAAAGGTTTAGACTGTTTCCTTACATTTCCTATTTGTTTTCTTTTTCGTAGCCAAGTCCGTAATCTGTCGTAGAAAACTTAAGCGGTAGTCCAGATTTCTCTATATTTAACGCGATTGTCTTTTCACTGACTAATTTTTCCTTTCTCGGTTTATTAATAATGTTACAAAATTGCCTCATTATCATGCACGATAATGAAAAAAAAGGCTCAGAAAACCGTCTTTCATTTAATATTTAAAGTAAATCGAGAAATTCAAATATCTTGCGTAAATTTTGAGAGCTGAACGTGTATTATTGATAAGTGAAAGCAATTTTTCATATATTAGTAGGATACATTAGAACGAGAACTTTTAAAAGTTAACATAAGAAAACAAATATGAAATTCCTCTTATAAGAAATGATTATTAATCACTTAATCACTTAACCCCTTAACGTACAATGACGGGCATAGCCCGCGTACGATGGTCGGGCCAAACGTAAATATTACGGGCATAGCCCGCGTACGATGGTCGGGCCAAACGTAAATATTACGGGCATAGCCCGCGTACGGTGATCGGGTCAGAAGTGAATATTACAGTCATAGCCCGCGTACGATGGTCTGTCCAGAAGTGAATATTACGTGGAATATTTGATATGCAATTACAGCCTGATGCAATAATTGTTTATTACAAATTGTTTATTACAAAATGTTCATTTATACAAAATTACCTCTGTTTTTAAAGGCTCTCTATTTTTCTGACCAATGAGAATGCTACATAAACGCCCTAGGAGCGTTCTCATTGGTCAGAAAATAGAGAGCCTTTAAAAACAGAGGTAATTTTTCACGATATACGATTTCGGCCCAACATCTTCGAATCTAAATCGTAGGTTAAGGGGTTAATTAAGAATTAATTATTATTTTTTAAATATTGCTGTAATTTGAGTAAAGACTGAGAGGTAGTTAAACGTCTTTTATAAAATTTAACAATTCCATTAGTTCTGTAAACAACATTCATTATAACTCTTTATAAATTATGAGTTTAAGTATTTAAAGGTCTGTTTATCAAATCTTTGAAATTACATGACGTGATTTTTTACAAAGATGAATGTAATGTCATTTTTTCCTTTGCATCATAGATCTTTTCTAATGGGTGCTTCGTTTATATTAAATTTTTGAAGATAATATTTATTTTCGAAATTTAGATTTTTAGCCTAATCTTGGAGTTTTAAATTTGCCGAATTCCTATAAATATAGTGGAAAATCCTGTACAGTAATATGGAGTTTTGAAAAAAAAGCTAATTCAGAGCTAGATATAATCGACCGAATAAATTTTATACATACAAACACAGACTGGGAGAGGGAAAGGGAAATTTTTGAAAGTAGTAGTGGTAACCCTTCGAAGCTGGTAGACAGGTGCGATTGAAATTCTTCAGTGCCCAAGTACCTGCCATTTACTAATCATGGACTAGTGAGTCGTTTCACAACGTGCATTTGCAATTAAGGCATTTTAAATGGTGGCAGTCTGACTGATGTTCGTAGGTGATTTTGACATCATTACAAATAAGGATGTCATGGTCGCGTTCTATCATGCCACAACATCAAGACATGGTTGAAAATTTTGAGGTTCAGCAGTAATAAAGAATCCATCAGCAGGTCAACGATTCTTCAAAGTACCATGCAAAATCTCAGAGCGGTATTCCAGGAAAGCATGCATGAGAACTTTCGTCATCTTATTGGCATCGTTTTTAGAAATAAAAATGATTTTTCTTGGGACGTCTAATGGCGTGTTGTTTACTTTTTTTTCAGAAATAAAAGTAGATTTTTTTTTTTTTTTTTTTTTTTTTTTTTTTTTACATTTATACTTGCCGGTTTCCCTGTGCCACCTTTTATATATCTGCTTATCTGAAGCATCTTGAATACCTAATTTTCTTTTACACGCGAATTAAAACAGAAACAAATCACTTAGAAATATCATTAGAATCAGCCTTTTTTTGTACCATACTTAGTACACACTGGGGCAGATTTGATTTTCATATGTCTTTCACAGACACACTCAGCAATCTGATATATGAGATAGTGGTGAAATGATAACTGATGATCCATGTATCAATGGTTTCATTGTTGAACGTTTTAAAGGATCCAATTGTAATTTGTAGCTGCTATGTCATGGCAAGCTGAGACAAGTCCCTCTATTTACAGACGTCTATTTTTCAAGGACATAAATTGTTTTCCTATCTAATTTAAATTAAGCTTTCTAATTGAAATAAGCAGATTGTAACATCACGTACACATTGTGCAAAAAAAATAAGTGATACAACACCTTTTTGTGATTTTAAAATAATGCAGCACAAAAAAATACATTAAGAATATCTAAAGTTATTTAAAACTGATTTTTATTGTAGTTCTGTGTTATTTAATTATTAAAAAAATTAAAGTACAATTATGTTTAAACAGTGCAACGTAATTTGTGTAGTCAATTTTTTTTCAAATTCTACAAACATATCTTTGTTTTTTAAATTCTATTTTTCTTCCGTTTACATGAAAATGTTACTGAAATAAAGCTTTTTTTTCCTTAGATTAAAAAAGCACTTCGTAGTTAATAATAAAATAGATTTATCGATGTAAAATAAATGTCATTCAGATTTACGTAACAGTTATGAATAATTCATGCTAGATATAAAATTTCTGTTGTAAAGTTTGGAAGCTTTTAGAAAAATTTATTTTTCAAGTGTACTGAATCAATAGAGGATATATAACATTATTTTTGAAGAAGACGATCATTTCATAAATGATTAAAACGAATTATTTTCAGAGAAGAAAATATATTCGAATTATAGAATATAATTAATAAATGTGTGAGTTTCTTGTAAGGATTTAGGGGTCTGTTTTAAACTTAGCAGAATATATTTGAGTAAACACATGCTTGTTTTTGCACTGTAAATTTAATTCCAGGTTTTTTTTTCCCGTCAATAGTCTCTTGTTTTTTGCCAAAATGTTGGATTTAAAATTGACTAGGAAAAAGTGACTGTAATGCTTAAGAATATTGATAGTAAGAAAAACCTACTTTGTTTGTGATTACACACTAGATCGAATAATCTCCTGTGACGTACATTTTGCAGTTATTATTTATATAATACAGATATTATATAATACAGATATCTGCCTTATTGTAAATGTGAATGGAGATGATTTAAAATTTGTTTATCTATGAATCCCAGTTTATATTTTCAAGTGAATTCAATAGAAAATGATTAATATGTATTTTAATAATGTTCGTGCACCCGGAAATTACAAGGTGTTTTTTTATGAAAGGCATTTAATGGGGTGAAATCCATCAATATCCCAATCCAAATGTAACAGAAATTTTCATTTTTCCTCACCGGTTGCGGAAAAGAAAGCATGAGAATGTGACAATTTAGTGCTTTCAAATTATGCTTTCTATTTTGAATAGATGGAAAGGTAACAAATGTTTTCGTATTTTAGGAAAAAATTAAGTTTTACTTAACGAAAAATGCACTATCTATATTTAAAAGGTGATTTTGCCTATGTGATGGGATTTCGAATGAGTTTCTCATCTTTAATGTATATTTCTCATTTAATTAAATATAATACTAGTAAGTGTGGCTCGTAGGGGACAGAGGCTCATAGCATCTAAAAAAAGAAAATGCACAGATTGCGGAAAACATTCCAACAATTCCAGAATATTTTACAATCTTCCGATTTCTTTACTTCTTACTGTCACCATTTATAGATGGCAATGTGTGAAAATTCATTTTATCAGGCAGTATTTTAATTTATTTAAACATTCAAACATCCCTTAGAATATATTTGCTAAAATACAGTTTATAACACATTTCAAAACTCACTTTAAGCAATTTGAGCGCATAGACTGTAATACGTATGTGCGTAATATACTAAAATTTAGTTGAGTTTAAATATGTGTACCACAGCTGGAAATACAATTCAAGAAATTAACACTTATAAACAGTACTTTTACTTTTACTGCCCTAGAAGGACTGCTCAGAATAGAAAGCAAGTCTGTAGAGCATAGATATTTCTCCCGGTCCCCTTTATTGCGGTTTAAAAAATATATACAAAATTCTGACGGTAAACGTGACAGAGGACGGCGTAGTAAACAATAGATATGTATAGATGAATACAACGAAAACACTATTTTGGAAAAAATAAAAATACAAAATAATATCACTGCTGGAGAATATAAAGCTCAACACGACAAGGGGCAGGGAATAAGAGAAGAAACCATGTCCTTAGCTCAGTGATGAATTAAAAAATTACCACTTAAAAATATATAATAATGCTGATGAAAACAAAATAATATTGGTTCCAAAGACGAGATGAATGATGATTATAGCGATAATTTTAATGTTAGCCGCTTTCGATGCAGTTTCAAGTATTTTACTCTAAAAAGAATTCAATTTTTTATCAAAGGCAAATACAGGTTTAATATTAAAATACTACCATTGCTTTGGAGAAAAAAAAAACATTCTACCCCAATTTCATTACTTCCAACTCCTTTACCAAAAAAATTCTGATCCAATACTGAATGGTTGAGTAAAGAGAAAATTGTTTCTTTTGTCAAATGTAGCGATATATCTGTAAACGCTCAAGGGAATGACTTTACGTGAAAGATCAAATATATTGAAATATTTGATGTTTGAACAAGCATTATTTTTGACAAACAAAATGAAAAATATTTCTTCAACTCTGCTACCGAAGATTGGCGAATTTTACAGTTACGTTTAAATTTTCCTAAATAAGAGCTGTTTTTTTTTAAATTTCTTTTCATGCAGAATTATATCATCTTGATTTAGATACTTTCTAAATATTTTTAAGGCTTCTTTTTTGTAATGTACTGACTGTAAAATAGCCATTTTAAATAACAAAGCATATATACGAAACATTTCTGACTGTCTACCCATTTTGTTATTTAAATAGTTTGAAGGAAAAACCTCGAAATACCTCAGAAGAATAAAGTAATGTTACATTTTTTTAACTGTCTTATTTAACTAATCTATTTCTATTTTCTTGATTGAAAAATGACTATTAACTCCAGTCGTTAAAATTTTTCTCGCAAGTGTGATGAAGAACGTGGATTTAAAGTTAAGGTGCTTATAAAGCATTTAAATGTAATTTTTTCTTAGATAAAATAGACTGAAAGATTAAAGTATCTGTCCTTCCAAAATTCTTTTACGAAAGCACTGTTTTAGAGCAATGTACATAAAATAAATAGTATAAAACTGGAAAAAATGGATGGTGCTTTAAAAGAAATTCTTCTAAATTTAGAAAAAAAAAATGTCTAAACAATTATCTAGTGCCGGCGTTTCCAAACCATGATACGCGCAGCAGTACTGCTACGTAAAACTACGAAAGTCTGACATTTGTACGTAAAAAGCAATACAGCATATTATTATGAAATCAAAAACAGCTGAAATTTATCACCTTATAGAATTATAGAATGTTTTGAAAATTTACTAATGCGGTTTAAGAATTTTGCAGTTTTTTTTTTTTTTTTTTTTTTTTTTTTTGTAATTCTAGAAATATTTATATTATATTTTCTAACAAAAACGCGATCATTGGATAAACCGCTATAAAATCTGTAAATAAATATAAAAAACATGATTATTTTACCAAATAGAAATGGAACTGGTGCAATTTACAATATACATCAGTAGATTTCTTTTTAAAACATATTTAGCCAAATTATAATGGGATACAAAATGAAGTGAGATTTATCCCATGCGTGTGCAAAAGTTACAAAAATACACACGTGTGCGTATGGGTTAAAGACATTTAATTGTTAGATTTATATATATATATATAATTTTATAAATAAAGACTTAATTTTAAAATCAATGAATTCAACATGTTTAATTACTGGAAAAACTCTTTTTTAAACATGCTTTTTTAAATTGCATTATCTGAAAGTAGTGTCTGTATGCATGGAAATAGGAAAATAAACAAAAAAAATAATCCAAAACATTACCAAATGTAATTTTTATTATTAATTATAATGTAATTACCAAATGTAATTTTTATTCCTGTTTGCACTGGACAGTTTGCAGGAGGTGTTGAAATACATTTTGTTCATTGGCATTATCTCTTCTTCTGTACAAAATGTGTAAGTTTCTTTCTATTTCACAGAAATAGATTTTTTATAAAGTTATTCAAAATAGTGATCTGAATTCAAATAAAAACACTGGACATATGCAGAACGGATTTGTGATAAATCATTGTATGTTTGTATTTATGTGGTATATACATAAATATATGAAGAAGCTTGTAAGTTTTTCACATTAAGCACGAAATTACTTTCGTAATTGAATGTACAGATAACTAGTACAGTTATTTTGAGTCTATGTTGAATGCGTTAACCCAGTAACGCCTATTGCTGCATTAAAGCAACACCATAACTAAATATACTTTTGTTGTTTTCACACCAGCAATTCTGAAAAGAAATTTTCGCTTTCATTGACGACCAAAAACTCCTCTATAAAAAAAGACAAAAATTGCTATTCTAAAAAATCAGTGTGAAATGCAATATTTCCTTTTTTCAAGAGAAAAATAATTGTGGCGTTAATGAGTTAACTAAGCTTCCTTAACTATCGGCAAGAAAACGCTAGGCTCAATTTGTGCTTCTCACTGCACTATTTCTTTACATACGAGTGAATTTGTGAAAATAAAGACAACGTGACATATTCCATACATTTCTATTCAAAACTTCTGTTATAATTATCTATTTGATTTCAAATTCGATTTTTGTTTATTACATTGATTTTATTGTCTCCTTGTTTTCGAATATTAATTACTTCTAACCAACTTTAATTTTGAGAAAACCATTCTGCCTTATATCTCAATTTAAATAATCTAAATTAAACATTAGGGTGGATCGAAAAGTATACGAATTTTAGGTAGCTTTCAATACAAAAATGTATAATGTTACCTATTGCAGCCGTTCGGAGGAAAGCAGTTCCGGAAAATTTCGATATATTTTCACCGATCATGACCCCCAGACACCAAAACCACCACCTGTTCAAATGTTGATTTATATATATATATATATATATATATATATATATATATATATATCCATATATATATATATATATATCTGACCTATGTCATACGATAACGCTCGTATTTATAAATCAATTTTGATGAAACTAATTGTGTGTATTAAGCTCACCAATGTCTCGACCGAGTTCGTTGGACAGCTTGGTCCGCCATTTTGTTTCAAGATGGCGGCCAATTAAAAATTTAAAACTAAAATAAATATACAAAAAAGTTAAAAATTCAAATTTATTTTTTAATTCAGTGTTAGGCCTTGAAACGAGGATTCCAGAGCATTTTTTGTTTTACCTCTATCTTAAAAAACGGCTGAGATAGAGCAGTTTGAAATTCTAGGGTGGCTGACATTTTGAAACAAGACAGCACATTACAAAAATTTTCATTGTTGTAATAATTTTCCCAATCAAACGCATAAAACTATATATTCATATCCGTTAGCGCCGAATTCTCGCCAAACTTGGCGACATTTGGCAAAATATCGCCAAATTTGGCGACCAAAATAAGTCTTCATAAATGAAGCCAATTTGGCTATTGCTCAATAATTTGGCGAACTTCTTATTCAAATTCAGTATTAACGAATCTTTTGTAAACGTTTTATTTGCATTTTAAGTTGCTGTTTTCGTGTAACATTAGCTAAAATTTTAAAACAAAGATATAGGAAAGCTGACTTTTCCTCCCGGTACAGGCCGGAAGGACTTATTTTTTTTCTAAATTACTTTTGGCGCGGGGTGTAAAAGTTGCCTTTTACGTATACTAGTTTACACGTTTTTTTATTGAAATCCATTCATATCTTCCGGTGCCCCAAGGGCGCCAAAAATGGTTAAAATTTGAAATTTTTATGAAAACTTATAATATTTTTGGTTTTTTTATTTGTTTAAAATTACTTTTGGCGCGGGGTGTGAAAGTTGTCTTTTATTTATATTAGTTTGCATGTTTTTTTTAATCGAAATCCATTCATATCTTCAGGTGCCCCAAGCGTCCCAAAAATAGTTATAAATGGAAGGTTTTTTGGAAAATTATAATTTTTTTGTTTTTTATTATTTTTTTAATTCCATTTGGCGTCGTGTCAGAAGTTGTGTATTGGGTGCATTATATAATTCTGTATTGTTTGCAAATTTGGCAAAATGTTCAATTAATAAAGTATAAATATATAAATAATAATAAATTTATAATAATACATGAAGTATAAATTTAAAAATTAAAGCATTAAATCATAAAAATTATAAAAATTGAACTTACGTAGCAAACTGTTTACTTCTTTTAATTTGGAGATTTACATATTTATAAAGTTTGTTATCCTTTTTGGGATTAAAATGTTTGATATGGCGTCTTGATTTTAACCTATTCAATATTAAATCGAGTCTCTTTTCTTGTCCAGGTACACTTTCTGATGCCTGAGGCACTAGGCGAATGCACCTTTTATCATCTTCTGTATGGCATTGATATTTTGACCATTCCCCCGTTTTTCCTACTTTTACCGCAGCCTAAATTTCTTCTTAAGGCACATTCATTAAATGAGGTGGTACAAAACGTCCAACTCATTGCCAGTCAATATTTTCACAATAATACTTTGCTTTGAAGTGTATTTTTGGTACTTGAAAAATTCTTACTTCTGGTGATCCTTTATTTTCATTTCTACCACAAAATAGTTTTCGTACTGCTAAAGACCTGATAGGCTCTGTGTTATCTCATATCATAGATAATAACAAATTTTCAGGATGACAAAAGAAGATATCTAGTTGAGCAACAGCGTCTACAAACTCTCTTAAATTGGGTTCCAAATATGTAGAAAATGTGATAAGTTTCCAAACATACCACTGTCCTTCTGTTATCGACGACTTTGTTTTGACATGGAACCAAATAGGTCCATTCTTTCATAATATATGTTGTAAGAATAATGAGATTCTCAGATGGATTATCTGCGGCCATCTACAACCTTAACGTTCTACCTGCAGTCGTTAGCCATCTTGAGTAAACAACTGAAACAGGGTTTTCAAATGCCAGGTCAGAACCACTTTCACCACGTGATATTTCTACGCAAATATCACATAAATATTGCTGATCATTGCTGAGAACTATTCTACCTATGTTATCTGGCATATTCTCTACACTTATTTAGGAAAAGGAAGCTACAGGTAGCTCCTCGCAGGTTTTGATTGCTGTACCAATTGGCCCACAAAAGGCTTTAGTACCAATTGCATATCTGAAGAATGCAGTAAATGTCGTAAAGGCCTTTAGCTTCTCCTGTTGCAAATGTAACGTGTTCAATATGCAGAGAGCAGATTCCAAATGTTCCTACTTTGTGATCTTTATGTTGGACATTGTGCTATTCATCACTAGCATTTTTATATTGTATTTTTCCCATCGGTAAATAATCCGGTTAAAATAGACAGAGACACGGCTAAATTGCTTGTCTATGCAACTAAATTTCGAACCTTTGTACTTTATCGACGAACTTTGTTGCGATCTACTAAATTCAAAGTCCCTTTTTTGCATAAAATTCCAATATCTTGTAAAACAGCACTTGCAAATTGAAGCAGCTGCTCTATTCAAAATTCGTATATAACAATAAAGTATAAAAAATAATTTTATACTTTTAATATAAAGGATAAACGATTTGTCATCCCCTGGATCTAATAATTACGCTATACAAATGATTATTTAACTCTTATTTTTAATTATAATTTTAAGTTCAATATTTGCATAAAAATCGATTTTAGGCAAATATTTAAGTTTTTTGGGATACCCGGAAGACATTTATCGAAGTTTAAAATGTTTTGCTTGTGTGTTAGTATGCTTAAAATACAACTTTCGCACCCCACGCTAAAAGTAATTAAAGAAATAAAAAAAGAATTAAAAAAAAAAAATTAAAACTTTTCATAAAACTTTCCATTTTTAACTATTTTTCGGGCGCTTGGGGCACTGGAAGATATGAATGGATTTCAATTTTAAAAAACATATAAACTAATATGTATAAAATACAAATTTTGTATCCCGCGCCAAAAGAAATTTTTAAAAATCATAAAAATGATAAAATATATAAAATTTTATAAAATTTTCATTTTTTAACTATTTTGGGAGCGCTTGGGGCACTGGAAGATACGAACGGATTTCAATAAAACAAACAGATGTAAACTAATATACATAAAAGACAACTTTTGTACCCCGCGCCGATTCGATTATCCAAATTTCAATTTTTCGATTCACCCTATTAAACATGCATCTTGTCCATTTAAGCTTAATTTTTATTATAAATCTCTAGCCATAAATGTTGTCCCATGTACGGCTTTCCAATTTCATTTCTTCTGATCAAAATATCAGGTTCATACAAAGACGTATAATTTGATAAAAAATTGTTCTTGAGAACGACCACATGAAGATGATAACGACTCTTCGTTTCCAGCGCAGTAAACGGGCCAACTTTGTAATTAGCCGCCAGTAATGTCTTGCCTGATGTTTTTAACGCAGGAACTTCAACACAGAAATTTGACAGCGGTATGCCGTAGAAAAGCAGCATGCTGAAAAATTAAAAGATATACGCATGGAAATGCAATCTATCATATTTAAAGTATGGTTTCAATTATACTGGGGAAGAAAGTGCACCTATTCTCCTGTCTATAGTGTATAATGAGACTCCCCCTAATCGTGCAATGGAACCATCTCTCCTGATGAGACATTCTGAATATAAACATTAGGGTTTATATAATAACCTTATGGAGGTTTTTGCAAAGGAAATTTACAGACAGAGTTATCTGCTTCTGCAAGCAAGCAGAACGACAGATGTATGCATAATAACACTGTAGATATAGGTCATATACAGGGCTGAATGAAATTATTCGCACACAGTACCGGATATGGAGAACAATTGCTGAAAATGGATTTTTACTGAATTATGTGTTTTTTTTTAATTACTTATATAGTTATCTTAGTTCATTGTATAAAAAACTTAATTTTTTGAATAATATTCTATTGCATTTGGAAAAGGTTTCATAATCCATGCCTAATGTATAGTTTTTCGTTCTTGTTTAATCATCGTCTGGTGAGATAAAAATATTTACGCCAGTATATTTTTCATTTCCAGTGAATTTATCATTGTTTTTTAAATCAACAATTATAACACTTTGACTTAACGATGCCTAAAATTTTCAGATAGCTTTAAAAAATTATCTTAAATATCGTTATGGCAGAGGTGTTACATTATCAGCAAAATTTCTCTGTGGTTAATAAATAACATATCGTGTCACAGTTTTCTAACACCATACCTTCTCAATCAATTAGGTACGAGAAGATCAATCTCATTATTAACCAAAACAGTCAATAATGAGATTTATGAGTTCTGCTTAGATTAATGACATAATACCGATAAAAATTTTAATGTAAATTTCGAATTTTTAATTGCAATATCAGGTTGTCTAGAGCATGGTTCAATTTGTAGAGAATTTATTTTAAATATGTATAGAAGTAAAAGGAAAATGTATTTAGGGAAGCAAAAGTTTTGTTGTTTAAACGTTTTTTTATTATTATTATTTGGTTACATTAATTATATAATGAAACGTTTTTTGAACATACAAAAGTTTCTTAGAAATATTTAATGAATAAGACATAATTTAAAATAGTCTATTACATTTTACTTACAGAATAAAGACATCAGTTAATTAAATACAAGCAGATCAATCTTAATTATTGATCTCATATATTACCATGAGATTGATGATTTATCTTTAAATTAACAATGAGAACTCTATAAACAATCTATATCTACCCAGCTAAAAATGAACTGCAGTTTTTCTACAGAAGTGAAGTATTTTTAAAGTTTTTCTACAGGCAACTGTAGATTTTCTGTAGTGCAATCTTGACTGTAAAAATACTTCAGTTATTTTACAGTTAATGTGAAGTAATTTTGCAGTAATTTATTTCAAAAATACTGTGAGCTTTTATCTGCAAAAATACTGCAGTTTACGTGAATTTATGTTATAATCATAAATTTTAAAAATAATGAGACTTTACATCTGTAGTAAAACTGTAGTAAATTTGAAGTATTTTTACAGTCATTATTTCAGTATTATATTTTCTGATGTATCTGCAGTATAACTGCAGTTACTTTAAGGTAATTTTAGAGAACTTAATTTTAGTAAGTTTGTGAGATATTTTCTGCAATTTATCTGCAGTTTTAAAAGCTAAGCAATATTAAAGTCTTTCAGTTTTTGACAATATTGCGTATTTACTCTGTTATTATTAATTAACACTGTTTTCAAGACTTGTAGTTTAATGGGACTAAATTGAACAAAAATCAAAATCCTCAGGCGGGGGGGGGGGGGGGGGCGAACACTGCTTCCACCCATTTTGAGATAAATTTTTAACACATAAATATATATATAAAAAAATAACATTCATGGGGAATTTAAGGGGGAAAGTCCGCCCAACGGGAAATTTGTACTTTCTCTTAGTGTTTAATTACTTTAAATTACTCGGAAAAAGAATAAATTTACTGTTTTACAAAATCGGTCATAATAAAAAATTAAATAAAATTTTAAAATCCAGGGAGGGTTAATGACGCATCCCCCCCCCCCCCGCCTCCAACGGAAAATTCTTAGTTCCTCTTTTAAGTTAAGCGAGGAACAGCGAGTTAAGCAGCGGACACTGCTTTGAACCACCCCTTTTTAGATAAATTTTTAACACATAAATATAAAAAATAACAAATAAATAACTTTCATGGGGAATTTAAGGGGGGAAAGTCCGCCCTTCCCCCCAACGGGAAATTTGTACTTTCTCTTATTGTTTAATTACTTTAAATTACTCGAAAAAAGAATAAATTTACTGTTTTACAAAATCGGTCAAAATAAAAAATTAAATAAAATTTCAAAATCCAGGTAGGGTTAATGACGCCCCCCCCCCTCCAACGGAAAATTTTTAGTTCCTCTTTTAAGTTCTCAAAAGAACCAATTTTATTATGCTGTTCAAAAACGGAGAAAACGTAATTTTAGTTACTTAAACTTTAAAATTCAGGAAGAAAGTAGTAATTGAACACCCCCCCCCCCCCCCACACACACACACACATATACACCCTACACACAACGAAAAATTCTTTGAGTTCTTTTATTTTAAGTTTTTTTTTATTATTATTATTATTTATTTTAGTTATTTTAATTATTTAGTTATTTAAATTTCAAAATGGAGGGAGGGGGAAATTGCCTTTCCACTTATTAACTACAGGCATGATGACTTCCAGTTTTTAAGAAAATTTTACTTCAAAAAACAAGTGAAAAATGTAAATCTCCTTTTGAACATTTGATTTTTTTTTTTTTTCGTAACTGACTATGTGAAGAAACGCTACATCTCAACTCAACTCAGATTCTGATCGTTCTGTTTACATTTTGACGGCGACGGCGGTAAGCGGTAAGTGCAAGCGTTTGTATATTATTTTTCTTATTCGCTAGCTTTGTTAATATAATAATTAATGCCGTAATTTTTTAAATGTTTATATATAGCCATAAGATGGCTAAAAATATGTACCGACAGACACCTCTACAAATCTAGATAGATTAAAAAATTAGATACATTCAACGTATTTATAAAGTACCACGTTGTCTTGCCAAAAAAAATTATTTCGGAGGAGATTTGTATTGTCAATGTGTCGTCCATATTGTCTTATTTTAGATTTTTTTTTTTAAATACTGTAATAGCGATGGAGTTAATTTAAAGTTTGTTGCCCCTACAATTACGATTATGCCAAGGTTGCAGCTATGATTTTATCAAAATCATCGCCAAGCTTACATATGCATCGTATATATGAATATATATATATTACACACCAAACACTCATTTTAATGCTATATACATCATTATATATATATTATTTGCATCATATGACTATAACTTTCGGCCAAATCACGAAATGTTGAACACATATAGTATTATTATAATGTCATATATGCTTTATAATTTGATAAATTTTGGTCACTAGATGTTTTTTCTTATATTAATTTTACATTATTTTGTAATAAAAAATGCAAATAATGAATCCTGAAATGTGTTTTATGGTGTTCAATGGATAAATAAGCTAAAAAAAAAAAAATTATTTTCTTTAAATCCAAAGTTTTTATTATTACAAACAAGTAACAGCATCCAAAATTTTAAAATAAGCTATCAAGCTGGGGTGTAAAAATCTAGGAGTCAATGGGCCAATTCTCACCACTAAATTTTATTAGTATTCTTCGGCTAAATTTTATTATTATACTTCACCTAAATTTTATCAGTATTCTTATTAGTCGAAGAATATTAAAAATTTAGTGGTAGTAATCTACCCATTGGCGACTAGATTTTTACACCCCTGCTATCAAGTATAAAAATATAGCAACAAATATTTTGTTATTAATTGAAAAATGTTAACTGACACCTGTAACATACCAATTTGGCAAACTATCTTGGAAAAAGAAGAAAAAGCTTTTAATCACATTTCATGTAACATATCATCATTCAGGAGGACAATATTTAAAATAGCATTACTTTAAATTAAATTGTAATTTTTATAAAGTTATTTTCCTCCTGGTATATTATTTGTAAACTTTGATTAAAAGTAAATGAAAATATATGTAAAAACCTTGAGAAACCATTAATTGTATTGACACACAGGCTAAGTACAGTCAAGATCAACCCAAACAATATTATAAATTTTATTGTAACGATAAAAGGCTCAAATATTTAATTTAATTTTGTAATAAATATGAGTTATTTGAATTCACAATAACAAACTCTAAATTAACTCCATCACTATTAAAGAAAAGTTTAAAATAAGATAATATGAACAAAACTTTGAAAATACAAATATCCTATGAAATATTTTTTCTAGTAAGGCTTTTATAAATACGTTGAATCTATCTAATTTTTTTTAAAAGAGAAACCAGTTTTGAAGAAGTGTCTGTCGGTACATATTTTTAGCTATCTTATGGCTATGTATAAACATTTAAAAAATGAATTAAGGTGTTAATTATTATATTAACAAAGTTAGCGAATTACGGAAAATAATGGGCGAACGCTGTCACTTATTGCTCAATGCCGAGAGTCGCATGTAAAATGTAAACAGGTTTAGAATTTAGCTATAGGTGAAAATTAGCAGTAGCTATTCACCACATAGCGATTAAAATTGTAAAACGGCAATTAAAACATCGTCATTGTTTACCACCTCTGCTTTCAGGTAACACATTCCATGGCAATCCTTGAGCGACTAATTTTGCGATCCCCCCCCCCCCCCTTTAAAGGTGAAAATAAGCAGTCGCCAGTTGTTGATTAAACTTTAAAAACTGGCGATTAAAAATGTGGAAAGCACAAGCAGGATTTCCCAATTACCATTTTCTCCTAAATTTCAAGATTTTTCAGCGTCCATTCGACGAAATTCATAATTTTTATGCGTCCGTTCGAAGAAATTCATGGCTTTTACGCGCCCGTTTGAAGAAATTTACGATTTTCCGTGCATAATCAAAGAAATTCATGATTTTTACGTGGCGATCCATAAAATTCATGATTTTTATGCGTTTGATCGACGAAATTCAGAATTTTTGCACTGCCGAATGACGAAATTTGATTTTTACGTAGCCAATCGACAAAATTCATTATTTCTCTCCAGCCGATCGAAGAAATTGATTATTTTTATGCACACGATTGACAAAATTCAAGATTTTTACACTGCCGAATGACGAAATTTGATTTTTACGTAGCCAATCGACAAAATACATGATTTTTACACGCCGATCGATAAAATTCATGATTTTTATGCACTCAGTCGCTAAAAATCATGATTTTTACATGCCCGATCGACGAGATTCGTGATTTTTATGCATTTGATCGATGAAATTCAGGATTTTTACACTCCCGAATGGCGAAGTTTTTTTACGTAGCCGATCGACAAAATTCATTACTTTTTCTGAGCATGATCGACAAACTTCATTATTTTTACGCACACGATTGAGCAAATTCATGATTTTACACGCACTATCGATGAAATTCAGGACTTTTGCACTCTTGAATGGTGAAATTTGCAATTTTTCTTCCGAAATTCAATTTGTGTTTTTTTTTTTTTCGGTTAATGTGCGTGAAGTGTACATATATATATAAGTTACTAACCGCTGTTTGAATGAATTTCATGCATTCTAGAGATTGCTGCATTGTGGGTTTCCTGCATACAGGAGTGTTTTTTTTTTTTTTTGGGGGGGGGGAGTTATTGTAGGCGAAGCGTACATATATATGTTACTAACTGCTGTTTGAATGAATTTCATGCATTCTCAAGATTGCTGCATGGTGAGTTTCATACATCCACGTTTTTTTTTTTTTTTTTTCAGTTAATGGGTTGGGTTGGGTTGATTATTGACGGCCAGTTATCCACACTAGGGATATAGGTCCAGGGGGAGTGCCCTTCGTGGGGGTCTTTCTAAGGGAACCTAACCCGTATTTACGCATGGATAAATCCACGGCTCGAAGAAAACCATGAAAACTCCGAACAATTAGGACGACGGGCACGATTGGGATCGAACCCAGCACCTCCCGTCTACCAGCTTCGAGAGCACAACCTCTCAGCCACTGGTGGGGCTTTTCAGTTAATGTATGCGAAGCATACATATATATGTTACTAACTGCTGTTTGAATGAATTTTATGCATTCTAGAGATTGCTGCATGGTGAGTTTCATGCATCCAGGGGTTTTTTTTCAGTTAATGTATGCGGAGTTAATGTTCGGTTAATGTACCTGCTTAATCCGGTAACGGATAATTGCATATATTTGCATTTATATAAGTGTCTTCGCAGTCTCCTCTGGTAATGGGATCCAGGATAATGGATATTCAGGGCCATGTTGCCTGCAAGTTTGTTGTAAATGTATCACTTGTACGTGCCACTATTCGAAACAAGCTAAATTCGGCAGCAAAGGCTGTGAAACGTGAGAAGAATTCGTAAATACATTTGGTATTTAAATACGATGTAAATTATATAAAGCATAAACATCAAATGTTAATAAAATGTTTTTTTTTTTTAATTTAAACATTATTTGCACCATAATTGTATACAAGATAAAATTGGAAGGACAAATCAGGACGCAGGTAAGAGTAATTTTTGTAAATTTTAGCATTTTTTTAGAAAAACAGAAAAGCATATATTTGTTTTGCTTTTAATATGAATTTTATGCAGTTATTTTTTATTAGCTGTAACATATGTAATACATTTTATTTCATAGTAAATGGTATATAATTTAGAAATTTACATATATGTAATGTATCCTTTCATATAATTTATTTTATATATTCAAAATTATATAAATATTCAATGCACATATAGATAATTTCTTTAAGAGATGCAAAAATATTCAAATTTGAAATTTACATTGTGGAAAAATTAGTTGCAATTAAAATTAATTTTTGCATTTAAATTTCGTGTAGGGGAGACCGGTACACACTGGACCTATGGGACCTATTAAAGAGAAAAAAAAATTTAACTGAAAAAGTGGTCCACTGTGTACCAGTCTGCCCTACATTTAATATTTAAAATTATCATCTAAATCTGCCGCAATAGACTTCATTGTGAATTGCTTATGAGATTAAAAATTTGTAATCCCTTTCGCACAATATATATATTCTCACAAGCTTCGTAATATATATTCTCACAAGCTACAAAGAAAATCATTTTTTTTTTTTTTTTTTGGGGGGGGGGGGTGGCAGTAAGTACATATTGAATAATCAAACAGTTACAGCAATTAAAAAAACAAGGATATTTTATAAAAATGTTTAAATGCTTGGGTAACAAAATTACAATGGACAAAGAAAAAGTTATGTCCACTCTGATTTAAATTCTTGTGCATCTATTTGCTTTATCAATTTGAAATTTCTGTAGAGGATTGAAAAGATATGCCATTATATAAAGAATTATAATTTAATTTTTTAAAATTCATATACAATTATTTTTAATTGCAATTTTTATTGTTGCAATGGAATTACTAAATACACATTATCAATTTTCTTCTTCACATTGAATTTATTTATAAAATTGCACTTTTTATTACAAAATTTTAAAAGTAAGATTTTAATTTTTAGCCAATAACCACGTGTCCTTGATTTCAAAGAAATTGCCCAGTAATGAAACTATTGAAAAAATAAAAACAATTCAATACCATAAAAAAATCATTGCGTGAAGATTGAAGTACTATGATTATTATGAATACTTCACTCATCTTTCAATATTATTATTTTGAGTAAAGTCGTTCATACAATTTCTTGAATTCTTTCATTTTTCAAAAAGTAACCATAATAATTGAATAAGTCAGCCATGATCAAAAAAAATTTTTCAGTGATGATTAATCGTTGTATGCATGATATATTTTATGCACAGATTGCATATCAATTGAGATATGAAAAAAAATATTTAATTAGATTTTAGTGCTGATTTTTTCATACAGAAAAATTAATATTTTATATATATACATATTTTGTAATAAATTTCTAAAAGGCTGCAGTGAAACTGCAAAAAAATGCAGTTTAAAGACTGCAGTGATTTGTCACAAATCATTGCAGTTTTTTTTAAGTCGACATAACTACACATTTACTGCAGTAAGTGTGTAGTTAAAATGCAGTTGGAAGTCTGCGGTGATTTGGCACAAATCCCTACAGTTTTTTTGAAGTCGACATAACTACAAATTTACTGCAGTAAGTGTGCAGTTAAAATGCAGTTGGAAAACTGCGGTGATTTGGCACAAATCTCTGCAGTTTTTTTGAAGTCGACATAACTACAAATTTACTGCAGTAAATTTGTAGTTATGTCGACTTCAAAAAAACTGCAGGGATTTGTGCCAAATCACCGCAGTTTTCCAACTGCATTTTTTTTGTAGTTTCACTGCAGTTCATTTTTAGCTGGGTATATCTATATCTATATCTATAGATAGATGTGGGTGTCCGTATTGCAGCCAAAACTAACCAGCGCAGATCACTGGTGTTTGTATATAGTAGTATTCTCGAGAATGTTTGAAATCGTCTTCAACGGGAACTGGTTCATTCAACTTAACAGGAACTAATTAAGATATAGATAATTTAGTAAAACGATTTCGTCCCCCCCTAGCGGTAGAAATTGAAACTAAACGATATTGCAGCGCGTGCGTAGCACTCCTGTTATACAATGCCATAGGCAGTGGAGACGAGTGCCGCAGTTTTGTTCGGAAACTGGTTTGTTAACAACAGAATGCGCGCCGAAAACTACTATATCGCTGAAAATTACTATAAAGGTCGACGCAATGGAGCTGGGAAACTAAATTAAGGATGTTCAACTAAGTCTCAAATAAACTAAAAAACAATTTATTAAATTAAAAACTCAACTTACGTAAAGAAAATGTCTGCTCTAATCATATATAAGAAGACTGATACGTCGAAGTTCTCTAACACCACTGAAACCAAGTTGAATGTGCACTTGGAAATACTTTAATTGTCACTAAATAGATAGAATCCCATGGACTCCGAATTTAGGTTTATTTGAAGTATCGAATTTAACTTCTTACCAAAAGCACACTACAAAATGGCACGAAGATTGAAATCCTGCTCAGAAAAGCTGTTTTGAAGCACCACTCGGCACATCCGCTTCACCCAACTCTAATCAGCGTATTTATACTCGCCAGTTGAACACAACAAGCTAATTAGCATATAACCGCACAAAATAACCGTATCAATCAGATTCCGGGAGGCTCAATAATACTTGCGAAAGTAAGTTGAACGAACAACATAAGTGTCGAGTCGGACAACACGTTCCCAACACAAACTAGACTACCCTCATTAGAGAGTAGCTAGGCACTGCCATAACGTAAGTGAATACATCATTTATGTAACTCCCTGTATTCGTTCAAAAAATCAAATAGTAGGGTGACTGAAATGCTTAACACACTGTATATACGAGTGTGTTTCTACAAACTTAATTTTTACGTATGTTAATAAACTTATCTCTTCTTCTAAGTAAACTGATATTCTGTGTATAAAATAAGTCTGTGATTCAAACAGCTAAAATCTTTCGTGAAATAATATTTCTTTTTTTTTCAGTAGATAAATTGTATATATATTACTATATGTATAATATTAAATTGTTGATAATTAAAAGTAAAATGGCTTTATATATTTTGATTTCTAAGTCTTATCCTCTTGTGAATGCATAAGTTCCAAGCTTTGTTTAAAAATGTTTTATGCGCATTTTATTTACGAAGATAAGCAATCTTTTAAGTACATATAATGTAAACACCTCGTTAATTAAAATAGCAAGCAGTTATTATTTTATGCATAATAAATATGTTATGTTCTTTAAAATAATCTTTTAACACACACATGACATACTACAATGGATCAGAAACACTTGCATTCGTGGTATTTTCACTAAACCACTAAAATTAATCTTTGTTAGTTGTGAAAAGAAAGGAATTTGTTTTATTCTGGGAGTGATGTATTGTAGTTGTCGTATTAAATACTCTTCAGCATCTTAGGCTGATTTTTCATCTTTGATTGTTAAATGGTTAAATAAATTGTTAATTATGTAATGTGCGTTGTGTGTTAAATATAGATAAATGTTAAATAATAATTTTATACCCAAAAAATTTAAATCATTGAACCAAAATTTAACAAATGCAGTACATTTCTTATGATAAGAATAATTTTGAACTTTGCATGTTTTATGATCTTCATTCGTTTAATTAGTGAAGTCATGAGAAAATCTTCTGTGTACATTTTAATTTTTCCAGGTAAATTAAATCTTAAAAGAAAAAACAAATCTTATAATAAAATCTATTAAGTAGCTTAGAAATGATAAAACGTCATGTTGTATATAAAGGTTATTGAAAAAAACATTCACATATGTACACACTTGCCAAACTCTGGCTTTAAAAAAATAAAATAAAATAAAATAAAATAAAATAAAGAAAGAGCATACTTTGAACCACAAAATTTGTTTAGTTAAGTGTGTGTTTCTTTTACGTAGTAGTCATTTGAAATCTACTTAATTTTATTCGTAAAATAAATTTCTGGTTTAAAGTAAGTTTTTTTAAATTAAAAAACAATGGTTGGCATGTATGCATGTACATTTTTACTTTGCTTTCAAGCTGAAATTAGAGAAAGTGAATCAACATTTTGGTTTTTCATTCAAGTAAATAAAAATTGGGAATATCTAAATAAAATACATAAATTTATTAACTAAATTTCTTCAAAACGTATGTTAATAAACTTATTTCTTCTGACTATGCAGATTTGTACATTCTTACTTTGCTTTCAAGCTGCAATTAGAGATTGTGAATCAACATTTTGGTTTCTCATTCTAGTAACTAAAACTTGGAAATATCTAAATGGAAATCCTATATTTATTAACTAAATGTCTTCATAATGTATTTTATTAAATTTATCTCTTCTGATTATGCGGATATGTACATTTCTACTGTTCTTTCAAGCGGCAATTAGAGATTGTGAATCAAAATTTTGGTTTCTCATTCAATTAAATAAAAATTGGAAATATCTAAATGGAAGACCTACATTTATTAACTAAATGTCTTAAAACGTATTTTATTAAACTTACATCTGCTGATTATGCGGATTTGTACATTTCTACTGTGCTTTTAAGCTGCAATTAGAGATTGTGAATCAGCATTTTGGTTCCTCAATCAATTAAATATAAAATTGGAAATATCTAAATGGAAGACCTAAATTTATTAACTAAATGTCTTCAAAACGTATTTTAATAAACTTATCTCTTTTGATTATGCGGATTTGTATATTTATACTTTGCTTTTAAGCTGCAATTACAGGTTGCTGATCAACATTTTGGTTTCTCATTCAAGTACATAAAAATTGGAAATATCTATATGGAAGATCTACATTTATTAACAAATGTCTTCAAACGTATTTTAATAAAATTATCTCTTCTTATTATGCAGATTTCTATGTAATTATATTGCCTAAATTTTGAAAAGCACAGTGTTAACGTCTTTATGTGTTTATTTATTTGCTTTATGCATTGGATAAGTATCAATTGCTTAGATATTTGATAGAATTATTTTAAGCTAAATCTTAAAAAAAAAAAAAAAAAAAAACAGCGTCAATAAATGCTACATTTATTTTTAATTAGGTTCAATGAGTATAAAATATAATATAACACTTACTAATAAAATCATAAAAATACATTTTGACACTTAATCAGAAGAACATATTCTGTTTGGAACATTTCTTCTCATTTCTTCAACTTTTCATACATAGAATACATATACTAAAAACATAGATTAAATTGGGAAATATTTAATTTTTAGTTAATAATAAAATACATAAAAAAATGCATTTTACTGTACAACATATTACAACCACGAACGAAAATATACAATAATCTCTTCCGAGTTTCTCACGATTACAAAAAGCGACATCAAAAAACAATATAATTTCGACATTTAAAAAAGAACTTTTAAAATAAAGTTTTTTTTTCTATCACCAATTTTCCGAAACGTTTTCGAGAGATTTTTAAAATGTGATTATCAGTTTTTTTCCACCCGGAAGAAGGGGTTTTTGGATTCTATCAATTATCTACCAAAAATTTCCCTATTCAATAAACATGTTTTACAGGCAAACATGACAAATTAGCAACGTAACTGAACTTTTACATGCAAGAGTAACAAAACAATTGTAATTTTACCGTTAATAATGATACTGTTAATTTATCATGTTTGTCTATAAAACATGTTTATTGAATAGGGAATTTTTTGCTAGATAATTGATAGCATCCAAAAAGCGGATTCCTGGTTGAGAAAACTGATTAAAAAGTAACTACTAATTAAATAAAAACTACTGATTAAATAAACTACTCGAAAATGTATACGAAGATCCGTAGAAAAAAAAAACCTTTCTACTTAAAAATTCTCCTTTAAAAGTCGGACTTAATATATCGGTTTCTCAAATATCTAAAGATAAAGAGCGTTTTTCAGAATCGAGGATAATTTGGAAAAGGCTACTGTATATTTTCGTTCGTAGATATATTACATTTTCGTAGATTAAGAACCATTTGCTTTACAATGTATTTGGAATCCTAGTAAGTAACGCAGGATTTGCAAATCAGTAGCAAGAATTCATTGTTTTCTATCTTACCAAATTCAACACCAAATATTCTTTTTTTAATCGGTATATTTCTCTTATATCGGTATGTTTCTCAAATATCTAAAGATAAAGATCATTTTTCAAAATGGTGGGTAATTTGGAAAAGGCTACTGTATATTTTCGTTCGTAGATATATTACATTTTCGTAGATTAAGAACCATTTGCCTTTTTTACAATGTATTTGGAATCCTAGTAAGTAACGCAGGATTTGCAAATCAGTAGCAAGAATTCATTGTTTTCTATCTTACCAAATTCAACACCAAATATTCTTTTTTTAATCGGTATATTTCTCTTATATCGGTATGTTTCTCAAATATCTAAAGATAAAGATCATTTTTCAAAATGGTGGGTAATTTGGAAAAGGCTACTGTATATTTTCGTTCGTAGATATATTACATTTTCGTAGATTAAGAACCATTTGCCTTTTTTACAATGTATTTGGAATCCTAGTAAGTAACGCAGGATTTGCAAATCAGTAGCAAGAATTCATTGTTTTCTATCTTACCAAATTCAACACCAAATATTCTTTTTTTAATCGGTATATTTCTCTTATATCGGTATGTTTCTCAAATATCTAAAGATAAAAGATCATTTTTCAAAATGGTGGGTAATTTGGAAAAGGCTACTGTATATTTTCGTTCGTAGATATATTACATTTTCGTAGATTAAGAACCATTTGCCTTTTTTACAATGTATTTGGAATCCTAGTAAGTAACGCAGGATTTGCAAATCAGTAGCAAGAATTCATTGTTTTCTATCTTACCAAATTCAACACCAAATATTCTTTTTTTAATCGGTATATTTCTCTTATATCGGTATGTTTCTCAAATATCTAAAGATAAAGATCATTTTTCAAAATGGTGGGTAATTTGGAAAAGGCTACTGTATATTTTCGTTCGTGATTATATTTCATTTTCGCAGATTAAGAAACATTTGCCTTTTTTACAATGTACTTGCAATCCCAGTAAGTGACGCAGGATTTACAAATCACAAGTCCTCTGAATTCATTGTATTCTATCTTATCAAATTCAACACCAAATGCTTTTCTTAATCGGTATATTTCTCTTAGATAAGGACATGTAAGACCCAAACTTGTTCAATTTAATTTCTAAGTTTTTGGATTAAAATTCATAAAAAATATAATTCCTTAGCGACGGAAAACAGAAAAAAAATAATAGCGAAAATCTTATGGTAAAAATTGTATTAAAAACACATTTTTCATTAAAAATTCTAAACAAAAAATCCCATTTATTTTTTGCTTTTAATATGTTTTTGTTTTAAAAAAATTTAAACTCTTAAATATAATTTTTTTTTTCTATTTCAGTTCCAGAAACTAAAATATTTTTACAAAAAAAATTTATTCTTGGAAATATAGTTATCTGATATAGATTTTTTTTTCTTTCTTAAATTCTTACGTGGGTGTTTCTACGATTACTTTTTTTTTACTGAATCACAAAATAACAAATAATAAGTAATTCTAAAAATGTTTGGAAAAATATATCTCTGGAATAGTTTTCAATATATTTTAAATTATGTGGCTCATACAAAAAAAAAAAAAAAAAAAAAAAATTCCTTTAAACATAACACATTGGCTGATAAGTTCCCGGTCTAATAAAGAAAACACAACTTTTTAACAAAGCTTTATAACTTTATAACTTTAACAAATAACCTAACTTTAATAATAAATAATAATAATTTAATAATAATAATAATAATTTAAAAATAATAATTTTATAATAATAATTTAATAAAAATAATTTTAAAAATAATTTAATAATAATAATTTTATAATAATAATTTAATAAATGATTAATAATAATAATTTAATAATAAATAACATAATTTTATAACGAAAAAGCTCCAAACAGTGCTCAGAACTCGTTATTGTTTTTGGTCAAAAGTCAACACGCGCGGCAGCCACTTTGACAACAGCTTTTTCATAGACAAACGTTCATTCAAAATAAAACCTACATGTTCCTTGGATATCTTCAGAGTCTGAGCTATCTCCTGCAACTTCACTTTACGGTTCCCCAAAACGATTTTGTGGACTTTTTTATGTTTTCCGGAGTAACCACCTCTTTTGCGTGGTTTCAGCACTGGTGTCCGTACGACCACGTTTAAATTCAGCAAACCAGTCAATAATGGTTGATTTACCTGGTGCAGTGTCCGGATAACGCTTATCTAGCCAAGCTTTTGTTAGAACGGTATTTTTTCCCCATCAAATAACAATTCTTGAAATTCTTGTTATCCATTTTTTTGTTTATCAACAAAGTCGTTCAACTAAAACCACTCTAACGTTTTATCCACACGGCGAATCATCCTGGCATTTTTTCTACTACCTTTTAAAGGTTAGTATTTACTAAAAAAAACATCGGTTTGGCGATTGCAACGCCATCTGTGTACCAGACCGGGAACTTATCAGCCCATGTGTTATTTTGGAAATTTGGAAATTTTTAATGAAAATATTCTTTTGTACAAAGTAAAAACTAAGTACGCCGATTTAAATTTATTTTTCATCTGTATGTTCTTTACAATTTCCACATATTCCAAGAATTTTTTGAAATCGTTTTTCAAATTTTAATTTTTTTTTAACTGTGTTACTCATTCTATAAATGTTCCAAAGGAATTGCAAAATTTCTAATTCGACATTCACTGAAGAATAAAATTTTATCTATATAATATGAAGAAACTTTTTATTAAACCATTTTTTTCATTTATGAAACTTAAGTTTGATTGTAAAAATGATGAATAAAAATTGAGTGAATTGGTTTAAGTAGAGCAAAAAATATATTGCAATCCGTAATGACAAATATAATGATTAAATTAAATTTTCAAGGCAAACAAAACAATAATGGGCTATTTTTAACAAATTTATGATTAATTATTTTATAATCAACTTGCTGTATGTATGAAAATATTTTTACAGCGTGTCCATAAACTGAGTTGTAAAATAAGACGTATGATAGTACTGTTCAAGGATAGCAATTCCAAGTCTCTTACCAAGTATCTTCCAAGTTGAACCATGATTTTCGTTCAAAGCGCGCCCAACAATGAAGATATTGTGGCAATATTTAACACAGATATACTTTGTTTCCTGCGAAATGTGGTGACATATAGAGAATTTCTCAACTAAATACTCCAGAAATATAAATCATTAAGTAGATGACAGTATATACGGTTTCACTGACTAAATTACAGTCTTCTTTGCAAACTCCCCGTGGTGTCATCACCTTTCACTCAAAACAAAGCTATTCTCTTGAACTATATATATTATCTGTTCCCTAATATATAACGAATATTAAAGTTAACAAAAATCTGCATACAGTGTGTTTTAAAATCCTTTGTATTTTTGGCTGATTAAGTGGATTGCGATTATAGTTTACTATGTAGAGTTGTTTTTCTTAACTTTTAAAGACATGAACGTCGTACTGAAGAGTACACCACTCAGTAAACAAAAATATATATACAAGATCAATATCTACGTTTTATTTACATCTTTTTCAAAGACCTGTATATGTTCAACAGATGTTTAAAGTTGAAGTTCTCATTTGTTTTGTTCTCTTTCATTGTATTTATTGGTAAGTCACAGGTGGTGTACGGAATATGCCTCCCACAAATTTATGAAATTTATTTTACTCCCTTTCTTAATGAAATTATTTTTTTTTATAAATGTGATGTCTATTACTTTTATACTACTTTCTACACATTACACGCTATTATTCTTTAGTCTCGAAAGTTTATATTTAGGCGTAAAAATGCGTCGGCACTTGAGGTATGCCACCCGTTTATTTATGTTACTACAAACCATACGTGTTATAGTAGTTCTTATTTCGACAGTCTTTTTTTCTGGAATTTGTTATTAATTATTAATTTTTTTATTAATTATTAATTATTTATTTTATTTTATTAATTATAATTATTAATTTAATTTTATTAATTATAATTATTAATTTTATACTATTACTAGATATTGCATGAAACAAGGACATCATTAAAAGTTGTTATTTCAGCTTGCTCTGGTGCACACAGTACGACAAGTATTTTTATGGTACTACAAACCGTCCGTGTTATATTAGTTCAAATTTAACTAGTCCCTTTTTTTAGCAATTTAATGTTTATTAAATTTATAGGGGAAACTGCCCGAAAATGTCATACCCTATGGAAAAAGTTATTCTATTTATACAATTTTTTTATGATGACCTTTATGTTTTTACAAACCAACTTTGTGAAGTATACAAAAAGCAATGGTGTCTTTTAAAAAGTAACAAATCATCACATTATAGTCACAACGTCATACTAACGATTTATATAAAATGCCGGATTAAGTTATTTTATCTACACTGCTGTCCTAAAACGATACACACTTTATTTTTACTTGCATACATCCCAAATATTTTTTTTTTGCACTCCAATAAACACTTGCACATCCACTATGTGCCCACATAGAACACTTAATAAATTTTATCCACTTCTTCTTCGGTTTTGAGTGACTGAATAAATGATTGCAATAAAGACAGGCTTCATAATCATCATCATCATCGGCAGAAAGATGCATATAGTTTTCGTCATCATAGAATGTAACAAAGCGAATTTTCTTCTTAGCCTGTAGAGTAGCACGTCTTGACAGTAAATTATGTTTCTCAGCAGCTTCTGCCTTCGCTTCGGCAATATTAAGACGGTTAGTCAGAACTTTTGCACCTTTGCTAGTCAGAATTTTTTTATGCTTCCTTGTTAGAGGATGCTTGTTAGAGGATGACCTAACAAGAGGTGCTCAAGGAAGTGGAGATACATCAAGTTATCTGATAAATGAAGATGATGATCTTGAAGATGCTGCCAGTTGCAAAATATACACAGGTCTTCGTAGCACCGTAAACAGATGTCGTTGGCACTGGAGTTGGAGGAGGTGGCATTGAATCTGTAAAAATTGACGAATTAGGTTCAGATAGGCTATTATCTGTAGAACGTGTGTTGATGTCGTTGCTTTCATTATTTTCCAATTGAATTTCTGTCACAAGAGATTAACAGAAAACATTATCGGCAAAGATGTCTGGGTTCATGGGATAGATTCTATGTTTCAACAATCCACTGGTTTCGTTTTTGATAGTGGCAGCTCTTCCATACGCTGCTGAAAACAAACTGGCCATTTGGTATTGTGTCACAACTCTGCCTGGATGATTTAGCAGCCATTTTGAAATTTCTTGGTCGTAAAATGTTTTAAGTGGACCGAAAAAAGTAACCTCCAATAGTTGTAGGCAGTGTGTGGAGTGCGGTATGAAGGATATCATTATTCTGCTATTTTGTTTAGCATAAATCAGAACATCAATACTTTTATGGCTTGAATGCCCATCAAGCAACAGTATTAGGATAAAATGACATATTGTGTCATTTTATCCTAATAGGCGGCATGTCATTTTACCTACAATCGCCATATTGTATAAACAGAGGCAGTATTCGAGAACACATGTATTTATAAATTGCCGCATATGCAAGAAATAATCTAAAAAGAAACAAGTACTCACATTATACTTCAGATATGTAATCACTGAAAAGTAAAAGACGTGAATTAGTACCAAAAAATAGTCCCAAAAAAGTTCTGACGAGAGTGTAAACAGTTTCTTTGTAAACAATGAAAAATACAAACTTGAATCTTTCTCCGTTAAATGCTTATCATTGCGGATCGATTCCACAATATAACTGCGTATCGTAACTGCTGGCCTCTAGCGATAATATTAACGCGGTCCCAATTCAGCTACGGATTTTTGAAGTACAACGAGCATTTGTGAGAACAATCAACCATCGGCACTGATGACCATGGTTAAACAGTATATAACTAGGAGCCATATTGTGTTTTGATTGAGCATCAGCTTCAACTTTCTGCACTCCACGTATGTCGAGACTCCTGCCACAATGCATCTTCTTCTGGAAACCACATTGATTTGAATTCAATCTGATAGCTAGATTGTTTGTTGCATTTGGGCATATTTCAGCGATGAATCTGGCAACTGCTGCTTCTCGTTGAGCTTAGTGCTGTGTAGTAATCCTCCCTACGAATCTCGCGAATTTTCGTGACACAATGTTGTATTGATTTTTAAATTCCTGTGTGAGATACTGTGCCATCCGTAAACTGTAGCACAGAAATGTGTTGCAAAACCCAAATACTTAAATCGTCGTCATGAACGGGATAACGTTGTTCACGAGCTTGGAGGAAATTTTAATAAACGTGGCTGGAAATCTGTTGTACTTTGACCAAATTGGCACGCTAGTGCGTGAGGCTTTCAGTCGTTTCTCCCAACTGTAAAACTGGGAAAGGAATGTCCCGAACCTGAATAACTTTTGTACTGTAGCCAAGTTTAAATTTTTAGTTTTTCCAGATATCCAGTATGAATTTCCCTTTTCTTGTCCTCTTCCGTAATCCCACTTCTTGGCCTCTTTCTATCAGGACATGGATGATAGCTTGATGCTGATGACTTTTGTGACGTTTCATCTTCACTACTTCTGAAACTTCACTTTCATCGCTTGTCATATCATCAAATTATCATTACAAGGTCATTCTGTACTTCAAAATCAACACCCCTAATGAAATTAATTACTCCTTATCTGTGTGTTTAAAAACAATACCCTCACTAATATAATATACACTTCCTTTATCACTAATGAAAAAGCAACACTTACGTTAAATTTCGCTGTAAAGGTGTAGTTCTTCTGGATAAGTGTCTTTTCTTTCCGTTTCATATGCTTGATAGTGGACCATTACTTTACAACACACAAGTAAAGGGTTGATACGAGACATTTTTTAGTATAACAAACGGTTCACACAGACCCTAAAATGAGAATGAGATGTTTTATTGGTTCGTAGGAAAGCAGCAAGTATAGATTATTTTTAGCGTGTTTTGACAGGGTTTTATCGCGTCCCTTCCCAGTAATCCTTTTCCATCCCTTCATTAAATAAATAAAATTAAAATACATTAAATAAATAAAGTAACAAACTTTAATATTTTATATCTCGATAACGGGGAGACGAGGATAAATGATTTATGCGTTAAAAAAAAACCGATTCACTATGCTATTTCGATTGCTGTTTATTTAGATTTTTTACATTATTACACTAACTGCATGGTTTTCTTTTTTAGCCAATTTTTATACAAAAAAAAAACAGCCGTTAGAATAAATAACTTGGTCGCCAGATAAAAAACTTAATCGCCATTGGCGACCTGGCGACCGCATTTGTCAAGTCCTGTTAATAAGTACTATCACTCGTCTTATTTTATCAAAGCGGTTTATGAACACCCTGTATATTTTAAAATATAACTCTATTTTTTTATTAACCTCTTAAAAAATAAATGGATCTTTTTTTTGTAAAATAATACTATAATTTCATTTTTTTTATTCTGCAGACGGAAACACACTTGTGATTAAAAAGCACATCAGGAAATTATGCAGCATCCGAATGCTTCTACTTTTCTTTATCGTGAAAAAAAAATAAAAAGAGAACATTCGACTCGATTTTCTTCATCTGTTAATTTTTTTTTTCTTAAATTACTTTATTTCATGTTTTTAAAAACCAATTTGTGTTATTATGCGTAAAATAAATAAAGAATAATAAAATAAAACAAAACAAAAAAAAATTAAAGTAAATGTTACAGAAAAAAGTAAACAATATATACCGTTTTGATACTGTTAAATAAAAAAAATGTTTTTTTCTAACTGACGGTGCTTTTTATATTAGTGTATTATTTTACTGGTTATTATAAACTAATCACCTTTCTATGATTTTGAAAGTTGATCAAATCTTATTACATAAAAAGTATTGCATTATGATAAGTGTTTTTTAACTAAATAATTTTCTTAGATATATCAAAGGAAGGTAATAATATATAAAACGTGCATGCGAAATATTTTCATTTTAATGTTTAAGCTAGGTCATGTATTTTAAAACACACTGCAGTATCTCTCTTTTCGTGAGGCATACTCTCTTTCAACAGTTATATTACAAATATATTTTCCTAAAATATGTAAAAACATACATTTTTTGTGTAGATACTGAGAGCGATGAAAAAAATGTTTTTTAAAGAAAACAAAAATTGGGACTATTTAAAATGTGTACCAAAAATGTCTTCGTAAACAATCATAGAGAAAAAAGTCTAAGGGAACTGCAAATGTTTAACCAAGCGGGAGGGTTTGACCGGGGCCTCCGAGATGTCGCTGTGTGTCCTTCACCGGGCCTGCTACAAGTATTAGTGACGTCACAGTAGTGATCCACTTTGGTCAATGTATCGCAGCAGAAAGATGTAATAAAAAGAGCATTTCCGCTCTTATAATTTGTGATTACATAAATAATATTAAACTTCATAATCGTGAAATAAAAGGGAATCAATACACTTGTTTTATTAAAGGAAATTAAAAGTTTTAAATTAAAAAAAATGCTAAGATTAATAAATTAGATTGAACCCATTGACTTACCTTTTCCTAAACACATTATTTTACAATAAATATACGTACAAAAATATAATAAATCTACCAAAAACTTTACAAAATCAATTCCATTCCTCTCTTTTACAACTACATACCATAATTTAACCACCAAAACACAATAAATGTCAATTTAAATAGAGAAATCGACATTTTTTAACTATAGAGACCTTGGCACTTTTTTTAACGCTTTGGCGTAATCCCGGCTTCAGAAAGTTAGATATGTTTTTAAATTATATACACAATTATGAAAACAAACCTAATGAACTTTTACGTTTATTTATATATATAAAATTATTTATATATACAATTCTGTTCTACCTGCATATAAAAAGAGATATATGGCTTCTTTATATTAAATAAATTATATAAATATTGAAAAAAAAAATACTTATTTATATGAAACTACGAATAGGTTGCCAGAAAATATGTTGCCAACTTTCCTTCTCTCGCCATAAGCCTTTTTCGGTACTTTTCGGTTAGCCGGGCGCCAGTGATACATGTACATATATAAATATATATATATATTAATTCATACATATATGTGTGTGTAGATATGTGTATATGTATATCACTGGCGCCCGGCTAACCGAAAAGTACCCAATTTTGTATCTTAACTTTGTAACTGACTTGTAATATTTTAATAATTTTCTATTTATTGTACTTGGGTGTAGGACCTAATAACCACTCAAATTAACTTATAAAAAGTTTTATTTTCATAATATATTTGTACACTTAAGTTAGCTAAAATGTTAAATGGAACTACGTAGAACTACTAAGTTGTGTAAATCAGTTGCTTTTAATTTTATAAACAAAGCACACTCACTTCTAACTAAATGTATCCAGATTTCATTCAATTTATTACAGTATTTCTTTCAAAATCATTTTTTAAACTGTTTATCGTCTGCTTCTTTTATTATTTTTTTTTCTGAAGATCATTTGACTCTTTTTGATTTGGAAGTACAAATTCATTCAAATATGCCGGAATATTTCCATTACAGTACTATGGACATTCGTTGTTAGGGTTTTTTTTTTCTCAGCACAGCAAGTTCCATACCATCATATTAATTCTAGCTTCACGAATTATGAAACGTATATCGAAACATTTAATGCAGAGCACTTCTGTTGAAATGTAAAAATAATTATCACAAGGTAATTTTCGTAGCTAAAATTTCTTCTTTTCATTATCATTAGCGAATTTGAAAACTTAGATTAGAAACTAGGAGCACAACATTTTCTTCTCATTATTTTATAGATATAATCTACACTTTCTTTAATAATTATAATCAATAATTATTGATAGCATTATAATCTAAATACACTGAAAAATATTATTAATTACTATATAAAACAATAAATAAAATCAAAATACTATCGTAAACAATACGTACAAACGAACAAAGTACATGAAAATTTCTAAGTTATTATGGATCACTGTTTTGACGTCAGCAGGTTGTGACGTCACTTGTAGCAGGCCCGGTGAAGGACACACAGCGACATCTCGGAGGCCCCGGTTTGACCCACTGCCTTTGTTTTATTTTTTAAATATACTTTTTGCTGATAAAAACAATATGAAAGCAGTAATGTGTTTCCATTGTTATTGCATTAATGTTATTATATGCCTTTTACAATATTTTATGCTGTATTTCTCTTATTAGTAGTGATAATCTACCCTATATATATAAAATCCTAATGAAACGAATTTGTGAAACGATTTTATGAAACGAATTTATGAAACGATTTTATGAAACGACTGATTAAACGACTGATTATGTTTCAGGGCTATTTTTAATAAAATATTAAACGCTTGATGGTGAAATTAATACCAATTGCCCATAAAAATCCGCGGATGTCAAAACTGGTAATAGAATTTTGAAATTGGAATTAGCTTTCGAGATACTAATTTTTTTCTAATTTTAATGACATTTCTGTAATGATGGCAACTAATTACTCAGTTTTTTGTGACAAAAAAGGGAAAAAATAAAAAAGGATCCCGATAGGGATTATTGATTTATTTTTATTCGTCATTTTCAAATTGAAATTGAATTTATCTTTTATTTCAACCGATAATGAAGACAAGATTGTGATTAAATTATGTTTTTCACAAAAATTAAAAAAAAAATCACATTTCTATCGTCAGGATTCAATCGTCTGTCAGCATTTAATTTAATTTATAAACTGAAAATATTTTGCATAAATTCGTCCAAATGACGTCATTTATGTAAATACGTCATTTATGTTTATACAATTTATTTAATATAAAGAAGCCATTTATCTATTTTTATGTACAAAAAGAGGTACAGAAAGTGACCTTGGCGATGAATTGAAATTCGGCAACATGTTTTCTAACAATCTATTTGCTTTTTGATATACACAAGCAATTATTTCGATATTTATACAATTTATTTATAAGCCATTTATCTATTTTTATGTGCAAAAAGAGTTAATTGAAAGACAATTATAAATAAAGTGTATATATACATATAAATACATGTATAAACAAGCATAAAAGTTCGGTGCTTTTCCAGTATATGGGGCCTTGACGAAACAGAGAAAATAGCCTTGGCGGAAAAGGAAATTTGGCAACATACTTTCTGTCAACCTATTTACTTTGTCATTTCGTATACAGAAGCATTTTTTCAATATTTATACAATTTGTTTAGCGTAAAATGTCATTTATCCTATTTTATATATAATCAGAAGTAAGTTGTACAGAAAAAGCAATAATAATATAAGTATAATTAAAATACGCATAAAAACAAAAAAAATCGTCGAATTTGTTCCCATGGCTGTTTATGTCATTTGGCACCAAATCTCACTTTCTGATGCCCGAATTGCGCCAAGCTTTTTATAAAAGCGTCAAGACCCCTATTATAGAAAATCACCAAAAGTTCATTGGGTTTGTTTTCATAACTTTTGGCAACAAATATATGTATATTAACGAATCTATTCGTTTTTGAAACTCGAATTACGACAAACCTAAAAGCAAAGGATCCTATACTGGAAAAGTACCCGATTTTCTTATGGACAATATTCAAGTGACATAACATGGTGTAAAATTATCGCGGATAGCAAATTTGTTTAAATATCTCATCAATTGATGCCGAATAAATGCAGGCATGCATGCACAAAATATTTAATTAATTTTGTATGATAAATAATTATTAGAAAATTCGTATATACACATTAATTAAAATAAATAATTTACATATTTAAAATAACATGAAAATATGCATGATGGTGCACTAAAATACAGAGAAAATTAAAACCTGTTACTGAAAATGTCTACAACATAGTACTTTTCAATAACGTGGTTCTTAATGTTATTCACAAGCAGATGGAATTTTTCTCATCCTTAAACGCAAAGAAAGAATAGAATACAGATCGTTGTTATAAAAGTGCGAGAGGTAGCCACAATTTAAACCTAACCATTTTATACAAGCTGGTTTTCAAGGTGTAATTGATTTTACTTATCAATCCCTAAAACAGTCGTCAGTTGTCGCAACAGCTGTGTATGAGGCCATGATAACAAAAAAATGCCCCATTAAAACGTTAAAAGCATGACAACCCAATTACAGATTTACCAATATTTTTAAAACGAAACACGCTGTCATGTTTTTAGAGGCCTCGAAGTCTGAGCGGGGGTTGGCGAGCGTAGCTCGCAGGGGGTAGGCCCCCTAGTTTAAATATAAAGTGGAATCTGGAAATTCCCTTCTCAAAATTCTTTCATTTGTCACTTGTAACCTCCTATGCTTGTACTAAATAAAGTAAAAGAACATATTTTTGCATAGGTGTACTTTAGACGGGTAGACCCACGCCTTTGTGTTATTTTTAAAATATTTTTTATTCTGATAGACACAATATGAAAGTATTAATGTGCTTTCATCCTTATTTCATTAATATGATTTCATTATGTGTCTTTTATATTGTTTTATGTTTTTTTCACTTATTATCAGGAATACTAGAAATATAAAATTCCTTCACAAAATTCTTTCATTTATCATTCGTATCCTCCTATATTGTTACTAAATAAAGTAAAAGAAAATATTTTTGATTAAATGTACTTTACATAACAATCCAAAAGATAAGATAGTTAATTAGAATTTGGTATACCTAATTGTCATATTTTTGTTTTAAAATGGCAGCTTCGGAATTATGACCCACTGTATCTGTGGGATGTGTAATCGGAGTCAAATCTCCTATTTTGCGTTTATTGTAACTGAACACACTTTAGATATAAATATATCAAATAATGATAATAATTATTCTCTATCAGTAATTAAGAGCATTATTTATGTAAACATATTTCAATGTGAACTATAATACAATATTTCAATTCAAAGGGCATGGAAAAATACCTACTAAAATTTTTTGAAGTATAAATACAATCCAAAATAATTTTACAATATGGAAAAAAAATCAGAAATAAGGTACATAAAGATTAGTTATACGCATATGTGTTGTACGCATGTTGAACGCATAATTGTCATAGCATCTGAATTTAGCGGAGCGGGGTGCAAGTGGTATCAACTTTGTGATCAGGATTCCGGCCGTACCGCAATACGCAAAGCTACAAAACTGGACAAGGTACGAGAAAAAAACTAAGGTGGAGTTCGTTGCACAAATCAAGACGTGCCACTGGAGCACGTGGAGAAGGCGTTAAAATTTACATTTTACCCATAACGATTAGACTGCGATTGCTTAAAATTAATTTTAAAAAATAGCTCTATTGCTGTAACTCTCATGCATTTAAATGACATTGATGCCCGCAGTATTATGATGTCAGTGTTACTGACGAACACGTTTGTGTTTTATAATATCGATTTCTAGAAGTTTCACCTGTAACGTTCGAGGTGACCAAATGTTATTATTTTTGTTTCGAAAGCCAGAATGGATGGATAGTCAAATTAGACATTAGATACTTTATAACGCCCAAATCGATCTAACTTGGTTTGGGTTTCAAATTAACTTCTTAACGCACTAAGCATGGCTGTACATGTTACTGAAAGAAATGAAATTCCAATACCTAAGAATGCTGTTTTGGATTCCCTAAGGAACACGTCTCTTACACTAATCCTTTTAATGACAATGGCTACTTGATATTCCATTGTAGACGAAATGGTCTTTTAATGTATATACAAGAACGCATTCGTAGAGAAAGTTTGGAGTGGCATTGACTTCAATTTGATAACAGGAGATGATTCAACATTAAGATATATAATTGTAAGAGCGTCCCAAATTTTGTAAAAGTATCGGTTAAGTATACAATTCTGCTCATATAAATATTGAAAACTTCAAGCGACGTAAATCAGGTAGTAGCTGCAATTTAAAAGTTAATTATCTCCTGCTTCTCAAAGGCACACATATTATAATGGAATTACTTATGTTTCGATGCACCAAAGCAGCGGTTTCTCACTGTGGTCCACGGACACCAAGACTTCCGCAACACGGTACACCATTCCGTTTAGGTCTCGTGTACAATGAAACATTTTTTACTTATCTAGATTATAGCGAAATTCTATGGATAAAATAAAAGGAAAAGTTAAAGGTACTTTTTAGAAATACTGTATAATCAGCTTATATATTTATATTAAATTCTGTATCTTGTACTTGATATACCAAATATTAAAAATTTCAGTGTTAAATCCCCTGGGTCCGCAAAGACTGGAAAAATACAAAATGGGACCATGGTAACGAAGAGATTAAGAACTTCTGCATCAGAGAATTGGTTAACCTTAGTATTAAGTATGATGATTAGTATGAAGTAAACTTTGAAAATGATGACAGAACACCTCAATGTATAGTAGAAAAATACATTAATCGCAAACAATAATTTGACAATTACAGTGGTTTGAAGTTTGCAAAAAATGTTTACAAAAATGTAAGACTAAAAAAAACGGCTAACAGAAATGGAGCATTTGTGCGAATGTTGCCACTCATCTGTCTAAGTACTGTCTTTGAACAGAGAGAAAATAATTTAAAGCAATAGGGCACTACTAAATTGTTTTTCGAAAACACAACTACACTCCATAAGTGCTAATGACTTTTGCAAATTCCAATCATGGCAAGAAGTATTTCACAGCCAGAACGTAGATACTTTCAAAATGAAAAAATTCAAAATGTGTCAATTGTGCAGATATTTTAAGTTTCTTGTGAAATTTTGAGCGAAATTCGTTCGTGAAAATTGAGTTTAGGATGCTCTCTGAAATTAATTTGGATATATAGTTATACATAGAGATACATGAAGTATCATAATTTAAATAAAGGTTACAGAATATATCTCTTCTAACAGTGATCGGCGATAAAGTGTAGTGCATCTGAATTATTTTGCGTTACACTGTAAAAGAACAACAGACGTTACCCTGCATATTTTTAATGGAGAACATGCCTCAATAAGCCTTCGTAACATACTCAAATTTTCTAAAGTTTGAAATAACACAATGACACTAATACGTATTTTAAGTAATTATACTGTCCGTAGACGGTATATGTAAACGAATTATTTTGAGCACGCAGTAAAATAACTATAAATGCTCTATACACTCTCTTCAAGAACAAATATGCCGTAGATAACTGTAACAACATATTGGGAGATTGAATAAGTTTTAGCTATTTCTTCGTGAATCTTCGTGTTTGTTTAAAACTAGCTGACCCGCCCGGCATTGCTCGGGCCCGTGATAATAAAATTAAACTAACCTAAAGTTTTTATGGTTTTTTATCTTTAACCCGATTTTGTACAAAATTATTTATTTAAAAGTGCTTTGCACGGCGACCGAAAATCCTTTATTTCCACTTTCCGCCGATTCGGGCGCATTCTGATAAAAACGAACCTCCGACGCGTGTTCCCGCTGCCTGCAGCACCGTATAGTAGGCATGCAGAGCACACGATGCAAACTCTTTTAGTTCCACCTTCCGCCGCCAGGGGGCTCACGCTGTTCCAAAGAAACCACCTTCTGAACGAGATTTCAAATCGTGTCGCCGCTGCCTCCGGCACCGTATAGCAAGCGTGCTGCGCACGCGCTCAAAATCCTTTAGTTTTGCTTTCAACCGCCAGGGAGTGCAATTTGTTCCATACGAACATCCGACACGGGTACACGTTGTATAAAGGGAGTTGAATGAACCAATTTCCGTCGAAATCAGGCCCATACAACTCTAGAAATTAATGCGCCCCCTGGCGGTGGAAGCTGGAACTAAAATCTGTAACACGAACGAAAATCTAGTCGAATCACCCAAAGGCCGTTGTGATCGGGCCCATAGAACCCGAGATAACCCGAGAATGCACAGTTAGATAAAGAAACTTGTAGGATTGCCCACCAGGGGGCACTTGGTCAAGTGCTCAACACCACCGCCCTCCCCATACCTGCAAATATAACGAATAATTTGTTCAAGAAAACCACCTTCACCTACATTAACGCGATCATAAAAAAAAATTAAATTTTTCTGTTAATTAGAACCAAACGAAATTTCCTTTCATTTTCGCAAACTAAATGGAGGGATCTGCCAGAGAAACAGATCTCTTTGTAGTTCAGTTTTTAATGAAAACAGATCCCTGTTTGAAACTTTCTCGGATTTTTGTCACTGGCGCCGGGAGATTTTTGGTAGTTTTTTGGATAAATTAAGAAAAATTACCGGCCGAATTTTTCAAAAATCATATAGTCGTATGTCGTATGCATTTTTTTTTTCACATATGCTCAGAAATTTTCAAATTGATATCTAAATTAGTTTTCCTAAAATTCGCTAATTAGTAAAATAATTTCGAATTCGTTCATTTCCGCTTGCAAATCCAGAACAGCAGTTCTTTTCTTTAGCCATTTTGATTTAAAAGATGGCATTTTCGATACGATGTTTAAGGAGATTATAATTAATATGATGGGTAATTATCAAAATATTAAAATTCTGAGACTCAGGTGTACATGGATAGACCTTGGACTATCCACACCTAAATTTTCAGACTCCTATCTGGGTTAGATTTTGATAGCCATCGCAGACAAACAAACAAACACACACACAGAGGGAAACTTTCTTTTATTAGTATAGATAATTCGTAAAGAAACATGTCATTGAAAGTATTGTCCATCGCTTGCCACTACTTTTTCCCATCTTTCTTGTGGCATTTGAATTCCACGTCAGAAAAACGGCCCGTCTTTTCTGGCAATTTAAAAGCAGACCCATTTTTTGGCATCTTCATAAGAATGGAAGTGCTGCTCAGCCAAGCAATATGTCATCGACCGGAAGAAATGATAATTGGAAGTGACAATGTCTGGTAAATACGGAGAGTGTGGTTTGACTTCCCATTTAAGGGTATCCAAGTAGGTTTTCCCCTGTTATGAAACATGTGTCATAGCGTTGTCACATGGCAAAATCACTTTGTTGTCTCTCTGTTCACATAGTGGCCGTTTTTCCTTCAATGCTCGGCTGAAACGCATCAATTGTAGTTTATAGCGATCTCCCAAGATGGTTTCGGTCGGTTTGAGAAGCTCATAATAAACTACACCCAGCGGATTCTACTAAATAAGGAGCAGAATCTTGGAACCATGGAATTCGATATTGCTGACGATGTTGATGTATGGCCAAACTTATCTCACGATTTTCTACGCTTAGAGGTATCATAGAGTATCCATTTTTCATCGCCAGTCACGACAATGTTCAAAAAACCTTTCATTTTCTGCCGCTGAAGCAGCTCTTCGCACGTGAAAAGACGTCGTTCAACTTGTACGGCACCCAATGTCCTTGCTTTAGAATCATTCTTAATGTTTTCAAACGTTCAGCTAGCATCTAACATGAGTCTTCATGAAATAATGCTCTAATAACTGAAATAATTTTCATCTTCAAACTTTTTCGTTACTCCAGAGCGTTATACAGGGTCATTCCTAATTCCCTCCGGGGTTTCGAAACGTTATAGTAAAAAAACGAAGACGAATATGAAAAAAAGAAACATATGAAATTATTCCGAAACTATTCAAGTTTTACTTACATACATTACAGGTGTTCTATGTGTGAACCCTTGGTCACATGGCATACATCCACGCGATAGTCCAGTTCCTGCCATACTCCGTTTCTTTAAATTTCTGGTACCACACATGAATTGTTTTGTCAGTTGGTCCCTGTTTTCAATATTTATTACGAAAGGCCCGTTGAACTGACACCACTGATTCAGATTTAAAGAAACGGAGTATGGCAGGAACGGGACTATCGCATGGATGTATGCCGTGTGACCAAGGGTTCACACATAGAACACCTGTAATGTATGTAAGTAAAACTTGAATAGTTTCGGAATAATTTCATATGTTTCTTTTTTCCATATTCGTCTTCGTTTTTTTACTATAACGTTTCGAAACTCCGGAGGGAATTATGAATGACCCTGTATATACTAGGGCATCCAACCCGGGCTTCCCGGGATAGGGAATGTAAGTGAAAACCATTTTTATTTATTTATTTATTTATTTTATTGAAAACTCTAATAGATTTTTTACATTTAATAATTTTTGTTAGATTGCCCGCTAACAAAACTAAAGAGCATTTTTATATCAAATATGTCAATTATACATCCAAATAAAATTTTGAAATTTATTAAAACCGGTAATTTTGTATAGGAATCCAGCCATAAGTTAATAGCTGAAGAAATCGGTAAAAATTTCATTATCTACAGCCGTTTTTTTATTCTGATAATTTCAGCAGTTTTAAGCGCTTGTTTCAATTGCATGTCCTTTAAATCTGTGTTTTATTTATACTGTTTTATTTATTCCTTAATGATGTTTTAATTTCGTTATTGAATATTAGCTAGAGAAATGTTGAACTTTTTGCATTATTTAAAGTGCAAACAGACTAATATTTTGTAATCGTCTGCAGTCGATAGAGATAGATTTTTTTTTTTAAATCATGCTTGAAATTTAATTTAAATGCTATAATAAATCAGTCAATTAAGATACAGTTTTCAAACAAATTGCATTTGAAAGTAGATTTTTTTCTTATATAACGGTGTAAAAATTAAAAATGTGCGATGTTTAGAAATTTAAAAAAATGCAGTATAGCAAAAATCGCAAAACCGAAATTTCATCGCCAACTGTTGCCATTCGCAAAATGACGTCAGCGTTACGCACGGACACGTTTGTCCTTTATAATATAGATAGTGAACATCGAAATCCTTATATTTGAAGCGTCTAAACCAATCTCTGCATGATGTTTACGACAGAGAATGGTCGCCGGAAATCTCAAGAAGAATTCTATGTGCTTCAGCTGCAATTTTTTTTTAAATAAAGTAGTGGAGTAAAAATCCCCGCAATTAGTCTTCTTTTGTCACGAAATTCTACTTGTTTAACACTATGAAAAAAAATGTTTTTACAACTTCGGCGAAATGACATACACAGAATTTCAAGCTTGTTTATAGTAAGTACTTCTTTATTGAAGTTTTATCATCTTAAACTGTACGCACGCAGTTCTGGTAATGCCATGTGTTTGAAAACAGCGAGAACTTATTCAACCTCCCAATACTAAAATTACATTACCCTCATTGTTCTACAAATCGCTCAGTAAAGAGTTTCAAAAAATTATAAAATCGTTTTTTAAAATTGTTACATAAACCCGTTTTATAAAATTATAGCAATTGTATTTTACATACAAAACGTATATTTAATTCATTTGAACTCATATGTAGAATAATAGTGTGATAAGCAGAAGAAATATCACGCAGCCAAAGGATGAATAATTTATCGAATTTCTTAGGAATTTTAGATTAATTTGGTTATGTATACATCGTTATTTCACAAGGGAAAATCCTATATTTTAAGGTGTTAATAATAACTGTACAATATTCTGACATGATATATTTCGTTCAAATAATTTCCAGGCAGTCGAAAATTAATTGTAAAATCTAATAAACAGTAATAAACGCTACATTTAGGTAGAAATAGAAAAATAGTACAATACACGTCAGAAGCAAGGGTGGCTAAAACTTTCTAGAAAATTTCTTTAAAATAATCAAAAGTTAAAATTAAATAGTTCTAATATAAATGAAATTTAAGATCACAATTTCGAACTATTCATCACTAGAATTCTTTAAAAAATTCTACAACTAGCCCATAGCGATAATATAATTATATATATATATATATATCCAGAAACGGATTAGTATAGCCGACTGTATAAGTATTAGCCGACTGTACAAGAGAAAGAATTACAAGAGATTATACGAAAAAGAATTCACCGAGAAAGGGGAAAAGAGAGAAACGTACACGTCAATGGGGTCTGGAGACTTCAAGTTACTTAGCTTCGCAGTAGATAGAGATATCAGACAACATTCTACTTTCCCTAAATTTTAAATTCTTTGAATGCTATATTTTCGCGAATAATTTTACAGATGTGTTTAAAAATTGCTTTAATGTTTATAAATTAATTATATATATATATACAGTGTAAAATGAACGAGATTTAAAGCACTGATTGAATTTTGTAATATGTTTCTTTGAAAGTTCTAAATGTAGGTGAATGTTGATAAATTAAAAAGTAATATTGTGTACTGCCATAACCAGAGAATATTTACAAATTGTTCGTATCAAATGTTATATTTTTCCACCTCTCCCCTTTATAGCTCACAGGCTATCAAAAACCTGAGAGCTTATGTGCCCGCCGGTTCGTGTACGTATGTACGTAACAAGACATACGTACATACGTACTTACAAACGTACTTACATACGTACATACTTACGTACGTAAGTACGTAAGTATTTACGTAACACGATAACTCTTGATAGAAAACCGTTTTGCTTCAAATTTTGTTTATAGGCTCATTGTGATAAGGAGCTTCCCCGATTAGATTTGGGGGTTCATTGCTTAAGTATAAAGGGGAGGGCTAATCCCCCTTATTTTAGATAAATGGATTTTTCATGCAGAATTATCCGATTTGCTTCAAATTTTGTACATATATTCATTGTAATAAAGCGCTTCCCTGATAAGTTATGGGGGCTAATTGGTTAAATATACGGGTTGGCAGCGGATGACACCTTTAATATATTGTCGATTTCTTTATTTTTCGAGAGCTTATTTGAAATTCTTTGTAATAAGAGTATAATATAAAATTAGTGTAAATAGCCTATGAGCTCAATACCCTCAGTTTAACTGGGCAGTTTTCTTTTTATTTTACATACTGAGCACATCCTTGTAAATTGCGCAATTTGGATGTTTCTGGTGCTTTGAGGTGAAGAACTGATATACGTTTTAATGATTTATTAGATTAAATATTTAAAAGTCTTAGGCAGATTAGGTGTATTGCACAAGTGCATTAAGTCGGTTCATCTTTCTAGATGTCTTCATTTAAAAAAATTGTTATATGTTTTTATTGAAAAGAACAACGGAAATATTCAATCAGTTTTCTTCTTCAGAGGTCATTTTGTTTTTGATTATAAAATATAGTTTACAAATAAACCGAGTATATTGCATACATAACATAACATATTTTTTCACTAACACATGCATATAAACTTCTAGTTTCAAAATTTAAATAAAAGGTTGTTTTTTTTAAATATTGATTTTTTTTGGGGTGGGGTGGAAAGCGGGGATAGTCGATCTCAGACTCTTGTTTTCTTTTCCCGGCTGTCACTGAAGACACTATATATATGTATATATAAATATATAAATAATTGATTAAATTACTTCACACTTTAGCAAAAGCAAAATAACTATGTATTGCTTTTTAAATAATTAATCCATCGTTTATCCATTCGTTTATGCACATATGAAAATATTATAGATATCAAAATGTAATTCTACATTATATTATTTTGTTTTATAAACTGTTCTTACAAGTTATAATGCGTGCGTTTTTTAAAAAATAAAATCGATGATTTAAAACAGTTTTCCTGATCCAGGAAACGCAAACGGGGTTTTGAAAGACACCAGGAAATTATATCGTATCCGGGTGTTTGTAAATTCTCTATTCTTGTTTTTCAAAAAAATGTGCAGCAAAAATGTTTGCATCAACATATTTTATGCATCAAATATGCTGTTCTGTTTTTTATTTGACTTTTCACTAAGTCAATTTATATGAAGATTTCAAGCCAAAAATAATGTATAAAAACATTTGAAAGAGATCTAATAAATTAAAATATGAAATATAGAATTAAATATTTCAGAAATGAATTTAAAGTACGTTTGTTATTACGTTCTGACGCAATTAAATTAAAAATTAATTGGATAACCACTGACTTTTATAGTTCATATAGGATTGGTAGAATTATTTTGATAAAGACTGATACTTTGTTATGCTCATATACATATACATCCCATATACATATCCCAATAAAGCAGCTTATTATTATTATTTTTTTTTACTGATACTCTGATATTTTATTTTAATACCATGAATTTAAGAATTTTTAAGAACATTTCATTTTATGTATTTTTTAAAGAATGAATATAAAAAAAAACGTTGAATAGTTTCCCTACAATTCAACGTTGTCTCACTCATAAATGACAACTATTTATATTTGCCTACAAAATTTAAAGGAACGTGTATTTCGTAAATACCATTATTGATGAAAACAATATTTTATTCTAGAAAAACAAACGTAATATTTCTAAAATTCAAGTAACAAAGATACATGTGAGACTAATATGGAAATAAAGCTAAATATACATCGGAAATTTTAATATGTCTTTAATATTAATTGAAACATACCTAATAATTTGGAAAGTTGTCTCACTATTTCTAAAAATAAATTTTTACTTCGTTTGCATATAGTAACTAAAAGTATAATAGATGCAGCAACCACCAAAATGCTAAACAATAAAACACAGTTATCATTTGCATCTAATGCTAAATAATTAACAACATTATAACTTCTTACCATATCACATATGATGTTTCTGAATAGAAGGGGTATTGAAGGAAAATGCCTCAAAGTTTATAGAAATATTGATAAATATTAAAAGAAAATAAATTCTTAGAGTATTGACGAAGATACAAAATATTTTTAATACCTCATCAGTTGAGTAGCATAATAATTTACGAGAATTATTACTAACTTACAGACACATAATGCGGAGAAATAGTTTCTTCACATTATTGCTGCAGACTAATTATAAACCGATTTTCTTCAAAATGATGAATACTCTTATTCTGTTCATTGCTATTTTGGAACTGCTTAGTAAAATTTCACAAATATGGAATTACGTGTACATTTATGAATAGTCTCTACACCAAAAACAAAATTAAAGTTAAATTTTAAAGCAAAAAAACTTAACTCATGCAGAAATTTTTGAATGTGTATATTATTATTATTATTTTTTTTTTTACAATTGTTAAAAATTTTTCCAACAATTTTGCAACTATTTCAGTTACGCAACCTTTTCATTACTGCATGTATTGATATAACTCTACGAACTTCCCGTAAATGGTTTCAGACTATCAATGCACAGAAACATATAGTAACTCATCACTCTGAAAGAAAAACCACATTAAAGATTGAAAGATAAATGTGGTTCAACGTTGAAGATTTGTCTAAACTGTCTATAACTCGAATAATATTGAAAAATATTTTTAAAAACTTTTCAAAAACAGAGTAAGAAAAGTTAAAAACGTGGAAAATGAATTTTAGCATATTTAAAGATATCTTAGGCATTAAAAAGCATTCCAACGCATATTTAAATAACAAGTGTAGAAAATGTGGTTAGAGGTTTCTGCATAAAAAGATAAATTCACCTCGATACATGTCCAGGACAAAGATAACATCATTGATACGCTTTTTTATGATACGTTTGTGTACATTTAGTTCAGTTACAACTTTGTCTCCATATTTTCATTATAATTGCACAATTTGTAAACTTTCATCAAAAATTAATATGATTCAGTCATTAAATTCACCGAACTTTACTGGAATTTATTACATAATCAAAATTTACTTTCAACCACATGTAATGAGTTCATGATCAGCATCCACAAACTGTGTATTACCATTAAACATTTTTTAAGATGACAAGATGCTACTTTTAATATCATTCTTCCATCTTTTCGGTTTATCGAGATTATAATGCATTAATCGTACTACAAAAATAAAAATAAAATGTAAGCAGAGAATTAAAACACTAAAATATTTACAATAGCTAAGCTAAAACCGTGTACTGTGGGAAATACAGAGAAAATATAAAGAACAATTAAAGCATTTAAAAATATAATAAAATTTTCCAATAGTTTTGTCAAAACCACATTTGCCATCCTCAAGGCATTTCAAGATTAGAATAGTCAAAGACTCAAGTTCTTACTACGGGCAGAAGGGTGAATGTAAACGAGAGGGACAAAAAGGACAAGGAAGAATATCTTGGGTAAAATCTATCAACTGGTGCCTTTTCTTGATAAAGCGAAAATATACGCATAATTACACAACATCGAAAAAACATAAAAAAGAAGAAAAAGGAGGTGGGGGGTAAATTATGTTTCAATAAATTAATCTTGATATTAGGAATAGTGAAAGATAAGTTATGGTTACAGATGTCATTTTGTCTCATGATGATCATCTCATCTGACTCCCTGATTATAGTTCCGTATGAGATATTCTAACAAAAGATAATTCTTGCATTATTGAAGTATATACTCTTGATTTTGACATATATATGATTGACATATGTATAGTAATGCGAGCGCTGCTTTGATCTGCCAAATTTAATATCACTTTGATGTTTATTTAGTTTCTCGAAATTTGTCTGTTAGTCATGTCGATATAATAAATATTTTAATTGTTATTTAAGAGTATAGGTATCTCATAAACGACAGAAAAATGTTCAGGGAGGAGGGGCGTTCTTTATATTTTTATTTCTAATTGTGCACTGTGTCAGCGTATCTATTGTACGTATTTTAGAGTTAAAATTGCTTCTTATATATTATTTACAATGTACAGTTCACTCTCAACATTTTTTTATAAAAATAAAATACTTTGTAAACTTCAAATTTCTGAATGACCAATGTATTTTAATTTATAAAGTGCACAGAATAAATTTAATTTGAAATTAAAAATAAAATACTTTAGATTATATTTAAAAAAAAGTTATAACACAAACTAAAAAACATCAGGAATTTACTCTAAATTAAAATAATTTCAAAACTGTATTATGGAATTATTTATTGTTTTCGCATTTGATAGAATTCTTACATCGTATTGTTTCGACAACAAATGCAAAATCTCTCTTGAGATTATAACAAAAACCACAAAACACCTGGAATTTACTTTAAGCCAAAAATTATAAAAAAGTCTATTCTGAAATTGCGTTTCATAAAATCTACCGTCATCTTTTCAAAAAGAAGTGATCACCCTTTTTAAAGATATTTGAACTATGTAAATATTCGTTGACTTAAAAAAATAAAGTATTGAAAGAATTTTTAATTTGTAATCCTTGAAACTTCAATATCAATTCAATATAAAAACAATTACTCAAACAATTCAATTCTGGCACACGTAAATCTATTCTTTCACATTTGGGAAAGATCATTTCTATTTTGAAACAGATGTTTAAAAAGAAATCGAATTCTATTACAAAGTCATTGGAAAAATTCTTATCATTGTCATTTAATATAATCCTTTTAAATTTATTTTGTTGAAAAATAGTTCCAGATATCACATTTCTTTCTTTGGTATTTATTATACGTAGAAAATGAAAGCTATAATTTTATTGATAATTTTTTTTCAGAATTTATTTTCTCAATAGCAGAACTAAAATTTATGAAAATATCAACAGCATTATTCTTCATGATGATTTTTACAATATGGTACATTTTTAGCAATAAAAGTTTAAAGAGAAACTCACTTTTTTTAGTTTTAAAGCATTTAAAACATTTATATGTGATTAAAGAAACAACATATAGGACATAATTTGTAAATGTTCTCTGAGAGAATATTTTATATTACTTTGGTGAGGAAAATCTCAAGACCAAGAAACTTATACAGATTAACTCTTACCAGTTTTACCGTAAAGCTCTTTTTATGGCCAAAGATAATTATAATCTTAACCTTTTAACTACCACATTATGAATTAATAAAAGGAATTGTATGCAAATTTCATATCATGATAATATAGTTTTAACTAAAAGATAAATGGCAAAAAATACTCAATTTCCAAAAATTACAATAAATACGCTGTATTAAATGAAATGGTACTTTTAAGTACCGTCAGTTTTAAACATTATCAAAATATTCGGACTTGGAAAATGAATTAAATCATTCAAAAAATTATTATTTTTAGTTTTATATATGATTTTTATAAATGATATATTTATTATAATAAGAAGAATAATTTTAACAAATCTATCTTTGATGATCTTAAAAAAAAAAATCTTTGTTTACACACAGAAAAACATTACATGTGCTGCATTTTGAATGAGGCTTTGATTTTATGTTGCTGAGTGCGCAAAGTTCACAGAGATCTCGATTCGGTACAAATGTTGACCAATGAAATTCTCTATTTTCCAGGCGAATGTTTTTGAAAACAGAAACTTTTTTTTCCTTTTGAGCCCCCCCCCCCCCCAAACTCGGATGCGCAACGAACCATCTTTCACTGTCTTTCTACTTATCCCAGCGAGCAGCATTAAGCTAGAGGCGTAGGCTGAAAGGATATATCCGACCTACTGCCTTATGGGTCAGGGCCCGCGTGGATAAACTAACCCATCCTTACCAATATGGCTCTTTTAACCGCTGCGCTAGGGGATAGAAGGGCCACGTACAGCTTAGCAGTTTTTAGAAAAAGCAGTAAAGAATTTTGGTATCTCCCCAGTAAATTTAGCACTAGTTATAAACATTATATAAATTAAATTGTTTAGTTAGTATATAGCCATTTGTCCCTCCCCCATACTTCCCATTTTTAGATTTATCTAAGTTATATAAATTGTATACATTAAATTACATATTGATAATATGTAGCCGATGTTCCAACCCTTCTCTTAATTTAATAAATCACACATGTAATGTTCCTCTTCTAGGAGTAAGCAACTTTGTAGAATCTTTAGTATTAGTTAAAATAATTATGTGGTAGAACTATAGGTGAACTAAGTCAAACAATTAAGTAAAGTAATAGTACTTAAATTCTAAAAGTAGCACTATGAAGGAGATTTAACTTCATATATTAGAATGCAATTCATATGTTAAATCGCCACCCCCCCCCCCCACTTTAAAGTATAAGGTTCCTGTTTAACGTAAAATTTAATTGTCTGGTCACAAATTATTTATTCTCAGTTCCGTTGCCTAAAATGTAAGCTCTCATTTTATTTCGCTCATTAATACCCTCTCACCACATTTTCATCTACTTAAAAAAAAAGAAAAGAAAAAGCTTTGTGCCTAGCAACAGTTAGAAATCTTTGTTCACAGATGCACTTTACATCTGTATTTTAACGGATCATCATCTGATGTCATTTCTCACGGCATATAAAAGTTATTTCGGCTTAGATGCTTTACACTGACGCTAAAAAAAAAAAATAATCGGTTAAAAGAAAGAAAAAAGTCGCAAAACTTTGGGGACTGTTTTTTCTTTTATGGCAACCCGGCTATTAAGCTTGTATTTAGTTACTGGTGTTGAAATTTGTTATTGTAATCTGTATTTGCGTGGAATTTAAGGGAAATGTTTGCGCATGTCTGTATTACGTCATTGATGATGAAAAATAGAGAAAACGGGATTGGTTGTAGAAGAACGTTCTATTGCACGTTATTGGTTGCTGAGTCGCGTATTATAGAACCATATATGGGACGGGAATAAATTTGCATAGAAGAATGACGTAGGTAATGTATTAAATTTATGTTAAAAAAAATTATTTTTCGTTTATTTTGATATTTACTTTCTGGTTTTACTAATACGTCATTATTTATAAATGTTGTGTTCGTCATGAAATTAGAAACTAAATAATCGAATGTTTACTCTGATATAGTAGGGCACTTTAAAAGATTGAAATGACGTAATGATTTTAACTAAAAGTTTGTGTGAAATTAAAATTAGCATCAGCGAAGGATTACTGTAATATAGTAGTGCACTTTAAAAGATTGAAATGACGTAATTAACATTTTCCATTAAATTTATGTTGTAAAAAATGTATTTTTGGTTTATTTTAATTGTTGTGTAGAAGTACGATTTTCTGTTACGCTTTCGAATACGTTATTTATAAATGTTCTGTTTTTTATGTTTCCAAAATAGCAACGGAAAATAGTAGCTTGGCGCAGTCTTGGAAATCGCGCCAACCAAACAGTCGCCAATCTTTTGTTTACATTTTAGCGTCAGTGTAACACATCTGTTCCGTTATTTCTTCTTATTATAATTTACACGGCCTTTTACTTGCCATATATGGTATACCGGCGCCTGTTTGGGATAATTTTAGCTCACATCTTCTCTCTTTTCACAGTAACCTTACAGGGCGGTTTCTCTCAAAAATTTGCCGGGTTCCATTATGCGGTTTTAATCGGACTGGCGTTAAAAATTCATAATTCCTCTCTGACGTAATCCCATTCACTTAATACTAACGGATAAAAACCACATGTGTCTCCTCGCTATATTGTATCGCCAGAATATATATTTGTGGCTAATTTCATTGCTATTGTTTCGCCAATGCTTCATTCGAGCTGAGAAAGTTGTATCAGTTCTCGACCCAGATTTAGCTCTTGCCCTGTGTAGATAAAGGATGTAAAATTGTTTATGCCTCCTCTCTAGCCACCGGCGATTGCTGACGGACCTGGATCTAATAAAAGAAGTATCTATATGCAACCATGGACTCCTTTCATATGGTATATTAATCACGGCACTGATTATTCCTGTTTCCTAATTAAAAATATTTTAAATGAAGTGTAAATCCCTGGGAGAACAAAGTAATCATCACAAGCACCTAGTTTCTAGTAATAAAAGTGTTATAAAATGTCTAACCCTATTCTTTTTCAGGAGACCCTGAAAATTCATTTATTTGTTTTGTTTTTTTCTTTTAATAAGAATTATTTTAATAAGTATATACTAGTTCTAACTGACATCAATTTTTATTTTATTTTGTTGACAGTTTTTTTAAATATATAATAAAAGTACCATTTGTGTAAATAATTTCCTTTTTATATAAAAAAATAAAACGCTTTTACTAAACCATTTATCTTAAAGTACTTCATCTGACTATTTACGCCAATAAATTTTCTATTTTTGTAACATGACATCTGAGTGAATGAAATCAAGAATCTTTTGGATTCTTCAGCATAGTAAACAGATTCCGAAGATATACAATTACTAGAGAAACTGCCAGAAACATCCGCTATAAAATTCAATTGATGTATCTGACTACTTTTAAAAAGGGATTTTCGACCAAAATTGTCAAAACGATTTTATTACATTTTATTAAAGCCCAGCTTTGTACCTTTCCAAAACTGTTTTTATTTTTTTTTGTACGATAAAATAACCGGAGTTGTAGCGGTTTTTAAACTACTCGACAGCTGTCACTCAAACCGGGAGTACAGTTTAAAGGACCGGAAGTACTATTTAAAGGTACTAACTGGGAGGGGGAAAGCAAATCTATGACCTTCTAGAAATAAACAAAGGCTCAGTACTTAAAAAAATGTGTATGGCTCATAAAAACAGTGAAGTTTAGATGCATATTACTGTGCAAAATCTTGTAGTAAAACATAAATCTCAACTTTAAATGCATTTTTGGAAAATGTAATGTTTGGTGAAAATTCAATACGCGAAACCTGATTTCTCAAAAAATTATTATAATATCACTATGAAATTTAAATTGCATGTTGTTTACATTATTGTGAAGGCAATGAACTAAAGATTTAATTTTAGAATAAATATTTTTTTGTTTTATGGATGTTTTCGTGGAATAACATCAATGAATTTTATGAAAATCAGCATGTAAAAAGATGCGATATGCTATAAGTTTTGAAACGTTTAAAATATCTGTTAGATTTTAGTTCATTGCCTTCAGCAATGTAATAAGTATGACGTGTAAAAAGGAAATTAAGATGCATTCAATATATTTTTCTATTGTTTGTTTTGTGTATTGGGCCATATTTCGCCAAATTTTACCACAAAATCCCCCATTTACCAAAATTTCATCAATGAATGAAATATTTTTTGCTTTTTTTCAGTTTCTAGTCCTAATATTAATAAAAATAAGTTCAAAAAATAATTAAATAGATTTTTTGGAAAAAATTTCTCCGTACGTAGTCAGGCACCTTAAACAAAGTTGCTCTAAAATGCAGTCGAAGCAATCAATTTCAACTGTTTACAACTCTCATATTAAAAGTTATATTAAAGTCGAATTCAACAGCACAGTCAAAAAATGATATGTTATTGAAAAATTCTGTTTCAGATAAAATATTCTGAAAATATATTAAAATAATTGTTAAAGTTTAATCAAGCTTTTCAAAGGTAAATATTATGTCGCATAAATTAATCAGGTTACTAATTCATACATGTTTTCTAGATAGAAAAAATAATCTAATTTATACTTAATGTAATAGTATAAGAAGAATTTAATAAAATGAAACTTTATATTTAGAGAAAAGCTATCTTTTATGTGATTATGTGTATATTTTGAGAATTGGAGAGAATTAGTTGAAACGAAATTAATAAAAAAAAAATCTTTTTTATATGTTTAAAATATTTGAATATTTCTTAAATTTTGTTTTGATATATAATTTAGAAAAGCAGTGTGTTTCGCAACTGGTATTTTAGCGAAATTGTGTATAAACTGACATCATTTTGCGCTAAATGAAATGACATTAATGGAATCGCTGGATGCGCACTATAATTTATTTCATGAACCTTTCATTCTGCCACACTTATTTTAAGATACACAAAGTCCAGCTCAATATATCCGGACGCAATAGCTGACCGCTTCAAACAGTCCTCGTTATGTCATCACATTTACGAAGAAATACCTCTTGGAAATATTGTTACAATATCTTCATTATTATTAAAGGTTATAATCGAAAATCTGTATGTCGGCTTGAAGTGCGAAACACTATAATTTGACCTGAATAAATAGATTGCGACCTTGGTTTTCTGTACAAAACATATTATTTCAACTTGCCTAATTTTATCTTACAAGTTGGTGAGATAGTTTTCCTGCAACATATAACACCTGTATAAGTGTGCCAAAAGAGAGCATTATTAACTAAAAATAAACGCCTTAATATCGATATTATATTTCATGTCAATGTGGCTAATATTGTTCCCAATATAGCCAATTCTAACACGATTAGCCAAATTCGCATTTACTCAGTGTATGTAATTTTCGAACTAAAAATTACAAATATCTAAAATTCTGGAACATTTTGTGCTTTAATGCACAATATTACATTTTTTAGTGTAATTCTGAAAACAATAAAAAGTATCATTTGGAGTATTTAAAATACGGTGCAGACGTATGCAGAAATTGATGTTGATTTTATATAAAAGACAGGTAAGGCATTTGCGATTGTATATAATTACATAAAACAAAATTTATCATAATTAAACTGAATTCATATTCTATATCCTAATCTTCGTTATTCTGTTTTATATCAACTCTAGCTGCATAATTGAATAAAAAAAAGTCTTATTTGAACTTAAATAAAGACCGGCCTTGTGAGAGGATATTTTTTTCACCCAAATGCGAAACACGTTTTTCGTACAAACCGTCTGATTTATATTTATTTGCTTGGAGATGTAATTTAATTCATGTTTTAATTTAATTTTCATAAACAGTCACGTTTCTTTATATCATGTGAATTCATTGGACACATACGTACATTGTTTCTGTTTTCTCAAATAATACCATAAAACCTATAAAAGTGGAACCTTTCTGTAGTAAAATCCAGTTTGAAATGGAAACTTTTCGTAGTACGGAAAGAGGATATACTATATAATAATAGTTTCTAAAACGGAAACTTGTCTAAAAAGGATTTCTTTCAGTCTTTGTTGATTCCAGTTTCATAGATTTTACTTTATTAATATTATATCAATTACTCTTACTTAATTTTGGCAGATTTATTTTATTTTTTGCCATAGGTTAGAATGCTTATGCATTTTATAAATATCCCTTTCCTTGTAAATATATGTATTGACGCAAAATTTGATTTATGACGTTGCTAAAGCCTCAATACTTTTTTTATAGTAATAAACACCCAACCGAAATGTATTTGAAAAATGTTTCACATTACAACCACATGTTACCTCTGCGCTATCGATTAAAAATAAATTCATCTGATAATGTATTTACAGGCTGTTGCTTCAGCCTCATATTCATCATACTTCGATTCAATGTTTTTATGTGAAATTAGATAAATATATATGTATAAAAAGTAATGAACTGAAATAATTTCCCGATACATTTTCAATAAAAGTAGTTTTTAACTTTATTTTCTATAATTTTTAAGAAATTATTTTCTTTATTGGTTTGAATTAAAATTTTCCCTATTTTAAAACAATTTCTAAAGTGATATTTAAGCTTCTTTCATTATGCCCTTTTTATTTATGTTTATGAGATTGTTAATAAGCCCTGAATTTGGCCAACGACAGTGTTGTTTTTAGGGTTTTGTTCATCTCACGAAAACCTATTGCTCCCTCTTCGTTGTCTGTCCGTCACAGAGCTGGTTCTCAGAAACTATTTAACTTACAGGCATAAAATTCTGTGTACTTATACAGTGATGGTCAGAATTATAAGAACAAGTGAAAGTTGCACAGAAAAAAATTATTTCTGAACTAAATAAAGTGAAATTTATGCATAAAATTATGCTAGGATTCTGGTAATTTTATTCTGGTAATTTTTATGTATTCTGGTAATTTTATGCTAGAAATCATTGTAGAATGCAAAACATTGGAAAATGCAAAATATGAATGTTTTGCCATAATTAACAAAATATGTCATTCCGAAAATTGGACAAAATAATAATAAGGACAATGAATGTTTTTTCCTGAAACACACTAATAATTAATAATCTCCCCCTTCTTCTCAATCACTTTTTTCAGTTTTGACGTCATGGAGTTTTACAGTTCCTTCAGAACGTCCTTGGAAATTTTTGACCAGGATTTTTCGATGGAGGACATGAGCTCTTGCTTGTTTTCATATTGTATACAATTTTTGTATACTTTGGGTGCCAGAATACCCCACAGATTTTCCACTGGATTCAGATCAGGGCTTCTGGCCGGCCAATCAAGTAGTTTCACGGAATTAGCATCAAACCATGATTTTGAAGTTTGGGAAACATGTACTGAGGCATTGTCCTGCTGGAAAAAATAGTCTCCACTCGTTATCAACGGTGCTTCTGGTAAAAGATTATCGCCCAATACATCAACATAACTCTCAGAATTCCTTTAACGCTTCACAAAAATTATTAGAGTAGTTCCACCAGTTGCGAAATCTCCCCAGACAATTACTGACCCACCTCCAAATGCATGCTTTGAGAAAAAAATTTCTCTACGGAGATCATACCAAAAGTGGTAAAAACCATCTAGTCCATCCAAAGTAAACTTTTTCCCATCGGAAAATACAGCATCCCTTTTTTCCCATATTAATGCATTTTTGGCAAACCCCACCCTCAGTCTCTCATGAACTTTTGTAAGAGGCGGTCCTGACATATGATTACCATACCGCACCTTTTTTTTCCTTTGTAAAACACGTTGAACAGTTTGAGCACTGCATTCTAATTTCATTCTAAGTTATTTATGTTTATGTTTGTTTTTTGTAGCAAGCTCAGCTTATTATAATTCTTTTCTCTCGTACAGAAACATAAGGTGGTCTACCTGAATGTCTTTGTAATCCATATTTACCAGGATATTTAAGATAATTGTAAATAACCGTTCTTGATCTATTAAGCTTTGTCGCAATTTGACGTACAGAAAGTTTTGAAGTTTTAAATGCATCCACTTTCCCTTTCTCAAACACCGAAAGCTTTGTACCCAGCGGCATGACTGAAAAACAGAATATGACGATCCCATCTACGCATTTATATCGTCAGGGAGTTCCGTGTGCAGAACAAAAAAACATGCAAATTTTACTTTTTAGAACACACAAATACAGTTGTTCTTATAATTTTGTCCATGAATATGACGATCCCAAACGTTTACTACGCATTTATATCGTCTGTAAGTTCCGTGAGCAGAACAAAGAAACATGCAAATTTTACTTTTTAGAACACACAAATACAGTTTTTCTTATAATTTTGTGTATATCACATGGCTGTATAAATCCATAATACATTTATAAATATGAATTTTCTACATATTTCCATAAAAACTTATAAAAATATTCTTCATTTTTCATTGGTTTTCTGCCGTTAAATTTGCACAATTTTCCGGCCAAGTGCATCCAAGATTTGGCAATTTTTGCCTTGTCCTTATAATTTTGACCACCACTGTAGCTGAATACCTGCTATGAAGCTCAAAATCATAAAATTTGAAAAATTCGTATTATTTTTATATAGAGAGATAAAAAAACTAAAAATCTAACATCCTTTTCTTATTAAATTTAAACATTTTTCGTTATAGCAGTTGCCAACAATTAAAAATCCTCAATAAAATTCTTTCTACAATAATTACTTTTCTGTTGAAAGATTTCCACGTAAAAAATGAAAATGAAATAAAAAGTTTCACAAATTGAAAAAAAAAACAGATTAATATGACGTCATATTAGTAATAAAATGGAAATTTTCAAACATTTCTGAATAATACAAGAAGCATGAGTATTGTTACTAAGGAGTATGAGACTTGTTATTCATTTGTAAATACAGAAAGCAGCTAAATATGACGTTATTAGAGAATTAAAAAGAAAATTGATATGACCTCATAACGGATTTTTCAAATGTTTAAGAATAATACAGAATATCAATATGAGTAAATAGAGAATAGTAAATATATAATTTTGAGGAACGTATTCAATCATGATAAAAACCCGATTATGGAAATATTGGCATATTTTAACATTTTGAAGGTCTCTATACAATATGTTTCATTTTGAAATTGATTTTTTTAATCGTATTTAGTCCACATGACAGATATTATTTTGACAGAGAGCGAACATTATCGCATAAATAGCGGGCTTCGGCCGCTATCGGACCGGTTCAGATACTCGAAAAAATGAGAAAAATAGACCGGTAAATTTTTACTTTATAAAAAAAAACATGACTTTTGTTTTGGAAAATGAAATTCATTTGGATTTATTAAAGAAAGTATAAAGTGTTTTGAAAGGAATGTTAAACGAAACACTTTTTGCGATCTTCGATCACACTTACCCACTTGTCTTTTTATCTCGACCGACTTCTATAATGTACGCTCTACGACATTTAAGTTAATTTTAAATGAATCTTTTAGCTAGAACATATGAAGTCAGATATTTCCTATACCAATCGATAATGATCGGTACATGCAATACCATCATTAAATGAAGATAGCATTTTAAATACCGTTTTAAATATCGCATTTAGTCTACATGAGATATATTATTATGACAGAGTATAATAGCGGGCTTTGCCCGCTATTGGGTCGGTTCAGATTTTCGAAAAAACGAGAAAAATAGACCGGTAAATTTTTACTTTATAAAAAACATGACTTTATTTTATTTATTTTTTTTTTTTTTGGGGGGGGGGGGGGTGAATGAATTTTATTTGAATTTATTTATGATAAGATAAAGTGTTTTGAAAGGAATATTCGAATTTTGTGCGATCTTCGATCACACTTTCCCACTTGTTATTAATTTGTCTCAGATATTTTGATTGTTTTATTATAAAAGGGATCCAAACCGGGCTTCCTGGGTTGCAGATCATAGGTGTAAACAAGTTTCTATATTGAAAATTCTAATAGATTTTTTACATTCAATATATATTTTTTGACTCTCCACTATCACGTGAAAAATCATTTTTATATGGAAAAAATCAATTAGGCATTTAAATACTGTTTTGAAATTTATTAAAAGCAATCCTTTCGTATTAGCCGTATGTCAGGGGTTAATAGCCAAAAATATTGCTATAGATTTCGCAACTTACATCCTTTATGATTCGGATAATTTATGTAGTTTAAGCTAGTACTGCTATTACATGTGTTAAATGTATGCTTTATTTCTTATACAGCGTCTAGTTCGATTGGCAAAGTCGATTAAATTGATTTTCATTTATAATTATTTTAGTTATTTATTGATAAAGTTTTTATTTGTTATGGAACTTTAACCAGGAAGAAATGCTTGTTTTATGTGCAAATGGGTTATCATTTTGTAATAGGACAGAACTCGACAGAAATAAATTTTGAAAATATCATGCTTAAAAATTATTTTGAAAACCATAAAGAATTAGTAAATTGAGATGCAGTTTTGAAATAAATTACATTTGAAAGAACGCTTTTTGTCCTATTTGACGGTGTAAAAATTAAAAATATGTTTTGTTTAAAAGTTTAAAAAATTGAAGTTAAAGCGACATTAATTGGGCAGGTTTTGCCGCCATTAATATGACGTCAGCGTTAATCACGGACATGATTTTTCTTCATAATATAGATTTAGGATCAATATTTGCTGTCGATCAGATTGGTGTGCGTTTTAATGTTTACTTAATGTGTTATATGAACTAAAATTAAAAATTTTCGATTATGTTAACCTGATTTTTCTTTCAATGTGAGAACCGCTCATAGCACCGCCGTAGTTTCCCATATGTTGTATTTAATATTAACATTTTACTACATGTAAAACATATGATGGAGGTATGAGCACTTCATATCAAAATAAACTATGTTGATGTAATTAAAATGTTATACAATTTATTAAATATACCTGTGTTTCTGATTTTATATAAGACATTGAAGCAATCTTCAATCGAAAATCAATCAGGGAAGCAACAAACATAAAACATAAATTAGATTAAAAAATCTAAAGAATTTTTTTATATTATCCCATGTAGAGGGGAGACGAAACGCAGGAGTGTAGATATGAATAAAAAGAAGACCAACTGAAGTCCTTGCTTGTTTTCAGGTAGTACAGAACTTTCGAAGGTTACAGTGTCATATTAGAATGTCCGAGAGTGTGTATTAGATGCGTATTAGATGTGGTGTGTATATGATGTGTAGCTCATATCTACACATCAAATTATATCTTGGACACGCCAATGCCTATTGTCACCTCCAGGGGATACTTTATTGAAAAAGGCTCTTTAGGGATAAATTTTAAGTAAATCAGTAACACACATGGCGCTTTTGTTGTAATCTATAAGAGGTTAATTTAATTTTTTCAGTGAAAACAATGTAATACAACCAATGAATTTGAAATAGATATATAGCTCATATCTACACATCAAATTACATCTTGAACAATACCTCCAGGTGACAGTTTATTGAAAAAGGTTTAAGTAAATCAGTAACATTGCGATTTTATTGAAAACTATAAGAGGTTACGTAATCACAGAAACAGTCGCATATCCCTCGGACTTTCTGATATGACACTGTAACCTTCGAAAGTTTTGTACCACCTCAAAAAAAGCAAAGACTTGAGTTGGTCTTCTTCTTAGGGATAAAAATATTCAGAAAGCAGTAAGTTCTAAATTTATTTGCCTGAATATTAATGATAACTAAATGTTGAATTGATATTTATAGGAATTTGAAAAAATATATATAGCTCATATATACAAATCAAATTACATCGTTTCAGTGAAAACAATGCAATACAACCAATACATTTGGAAAAAGATATAGAGATCATATCTACACATTAAATTACATCTTGAATGCCTATTGTCACCTCCAGATGATAGTTTATTAAAAAATGTTCTTTAGGCATAGATTTTAAGTGAATCAGTAACATGGTGCTTTTATTGGAATCTATAAAAGGTTACGTAATCATAGAAATAGTCCCATATCTCTCGGACTTTCTGATATGACACTGTAACATTCGAAAGTTTTGTACCACCTCAAAACAAGCAAAGACTTGAGTTGGTCTTCTTTTTAAGGATAAAAATGTCCAGAAAGCAGTAAGTTCTAAATTTATTTGTCTGAATATTAAGGATAACCAAATGTTAAATTGATATTTATAGGCATTTGAATGCTTAATTATTTTTTGTTGTTCTGATGCGATCTTGAACTTGTATGTTGATCATACGTGACATGTGCGTTTTCACAAAATTTTATCTTATTACACGTTTTCAGTTAAGACAATGCAATACAACCAGTGAATTTGAAAAAAGATATATAGGTTTACTTATTGGTGTTGAAATTTAAAATATTGCACCAGCACTTAAGTGCCTTAATATTCTTATGACGATAAATAACACAAGAAATAAAAATTTGTTAAACGATGCTATTTTAACATTCTCGTGAAAAGTAAAATGTATGCCAATGGAATAAATGGAAAATGTCAAACAATGTCAACTAATATATCTTTCGATGAAAAAAATATTACAGATATAGAAACATTAGAAAGGAAATGGGATTGAAACTATTTCGTGTAAAATGTCAAGAATTCATATCTAATATTTTATTTTAAGGTAAAGGACTGTGGTTTTTTCGTGATCTTGCAAACACACGATTCTTAGCAAAAAATATCTCGATATTTTAGGCTGTAGAAATACCACACATTTTATATAAAAAGGCGATTTTTGCGATACTTAGTAATCAATTTTAGACAAAGTAATATACTATCAGTAGATAAATGAAATCTTTTTATTTCGTAGGATTTTAAAGTAATCTATGTGATTTTTTATTTTAAAACTTAAGCTTAGTAATGTTTTTATGTCATAAACATTTTCAAGATCCGCGAAGACTGAGGAGATACGTAAACCGGGAGGAAGGGAATAAAACACCTTTGTAACTAAAAGATTAAGAACCTCTGTACCAGATAATTTGTCAACACACTGTTAAAAAAAATCTGAAATTCACGGGTATTTTTTTCCTGAATTTCACAGAAATAGTCCTTTTTTGCGACAAAAGGGTATTTTCCGTTAAAAAACAGAAAATTTCCTCATATTTCCTGAAAACAACGGAACGGACGGAAACGAAAGGGGATAACGGAGATATTCCGTTATCTTATCTGCTGCATATTTATTTTTAATGTTTAAAAAACTGACATGTTGTTGCACAGAAAAACTAAACATTTAATAAATTAAAATTTCGAGTTTATTTAAAAAAAAAAAAAAAAAAATAGTACTTTCGAATTAAAAAAAGTAATAATTTTCCCATTCTTTTAAAATTATTTGCAATTTATTTTTTAAAGTTATAAGAAAATATTCGCACTTAAAATATATTCTAAACAAGCAGATTAATATATATATATATATATATATATATATATAATAGTTAAATTAAGTGAAAAAAAAATCTATTTTACTCAAAAAAGCAACATACAAAAATAATGCTTTCAAATAAAAAGAAAATAATATTTTTCTCATTCCTTTAAAATTATTCGCAATTTAGTTTTTAAAGTAATAAAAAGTACTCGCACTGAAAATATATTCTAAGCGAACACATTTAAAAAATATATAATAGTTGGAAAAAAAATCGCTTTTCTTAAACAAGCAAACATTTTTTATCGAATTTAATTCAAATATAATATTCATATTTTACATCTAACAATCAAGTTAAGAATATATATAATTCATGTTTTTATCCTGTATTAATATTACAATGTTAAAACATCAACATCATATCATAACGAAATCTCCTGGCAATTAACTTCAAAATTACCAAGCTTCTAAACCCCAAATTATAACTGTTCTAAGCCGCCATTTTGAGAATTTCCAAATGATCCGTTCAAACTGCTAATCTAGCAAGCGCCCGCTGGTCAAACCGGCAAGACGGCCAACTCGAGGCATTATCACCCCTGGTTCAAAACCTAATGTCGACCAAAAGCTGTTCTTGACGTATGTCAGATAGTAAATACTCCCGCAAAGTCGACAGATGGCAGCACCAAGTGAGATGTCAAGATTTTTTTTAAACCGAGTTTATCTAAAACGGAAAATGTCCTTTTCTGTCAGTTCTACGAGGAATATTTCCGTGATTTCTGAGAGCGTTAACGGGAAGTTACCGCTTCTGCAAACGGCGATTTTCCTTCTTTTATTTTTCAAAACGGAAAATCTACTAACGGAACGGAAAAAGTCCGGCAACTTCGCTGCCAGTACTTTTACCGTGAATTTACGGATTTATTTTTAACAGTGCATTAATATGATGAATTAGGATTGGTATGAAGTAAACTTTGATAATAACGACAGAACTCCTCAAGCTATAATATAAAAATATATTAACTGCACACAGCAATTTGGCAATTACAATATTTTGAAGTTTCCTAAGAATTTTTGCAAATTGGTAATACCACATAAACAGCAAAGAAAAGTAACAGCTGTACAAATGTTGCCACTTATCTGTCTAAATACTGTCTTTGAGCAAAGAGTAAATCTTTTAAAGCTACAGACATTACTAAATTGTATTTGAAAACACCACTGCACTCCATACGTGGTAATAACATTTCAATTTCCAATCATGGAAAGAGGTATTTAATAGACTGAATGTAGAAACTTTACAGAATGAGGATTTTCAAGATGTGTCAATTGCTCTCAGAGACTAAGTAATTGAAGATTAAACCGTCTGGTTCAGGAATTTATAGCAGCTGCAGGTATAAGGCCCGACTTTTAGGAGAAAGGATGCTCTCACATCCCAAAAGTCATTTGATGACTCATTTTGTCTACCTTGTTTGTAATATTCCATTGCATTTTTAAAGAAAAAATAAGATCATACTCACCATGTGATACTTTAAATTATGTTTATAGTTTTTTAGTTATGATTAGATACTTTTACTTATGTTTATAGTATATGTTTATGTTTATATTTTTAAATATGTTTATAATATATTTTGATAAAAAGTTTCAGCTATTCGCGATGGTTTGTTGTCCTTTTTAACAGTTTTGAACATAGTTGAAAAGTGTTTATGAATTCGGTTTGTCTGTCTGTCTGTCTGTAATTCTGTCCGTGTTCTAACTCTCGTAAATATACTCGGAAAAGCATAAAAATTTTACAGATTATTTAATTTTACTATAGAATGTTTGGTATTGAAAATGAAATTTGTAGCATTAATAGTTCATTTACAGGAACACACTAAAAATTCGATACATAATGCTCTATGCGGGAAAAATCGTTGACGGCGCATTTTATTGATGTTACGATATTTCAAGCCTAATTAAATTAATATACATTACTAAGGTGGACTATACCGTGTTTTTACTGGAGTATACAATTAGTAGCATTTGTAGTTCAATTAAAGGGACGTACTTATTCTCTTACCATTCTCTTACATTATGAAATATGGGGGAAAATCTTTTGCGTTGTGTTTTGAAACTGTTTTGATACTTGAAAAATAATGAATTTTAAAAGGATCACTAAGATACAATACAACTTATTTTCTATGGATTATGGAGTGTAGAGGAATTATCGTTCATGTTCAGAGACGCACAACAGAATTCGGTTAAAGAACTGATTATGATCGGTTATTGCTAGAAGTGCTCTTTCGCTGTGATAAACAATTCTATGTAATTATTAGTGCATTACGTGATGTTTACAAATTCTGTAGATAATATACAGGGCTGCACGAAAGATTTTGAATATTAGCAACAATTGCTGAAAATTGATTTTTACTTACTTATGTATTTTTTAAATTGCTTATATAGATACTATCTCATTTCATCGTATGAAAAAATTAAATTTCTTAATAATTTTCTGCTAGTGTTGGAAAGTGTTTCATAATCTTTGTCGGATGCATGATTTTTCGTACTAGTTTCCTTTTTTAATACGACGGAATGAATTGTACACCATATATCACAGCTAAGGCTAAAGCTATTATGTTAATTTCTTTATAGAGTCATCTTGAGCTCCGATCACCATTAACGATTTAGAAAGAGCTAGTTAGATGTGTGATAGAAACATATTATGGATGTGAGATATGAACATATTTAGGATTGTACTAAATTTACCCAATGGCGAGGTAAGTTAAAGATGTTTCTTACCAAGAAATGTGTTTAGCAAACGAATTCAAATAAATTCCCTACATAAATGTGTTACATTTCATTAGTACAATTGCGGTAGAAATATCCGTAAAGTTGGCAAATTTGACCGAGTTAAAATAGTTATGGGAATTTTTTTTTAAATATCTTAGTGCATTTTTATACTGTAAAGTACGAGCAAGACTCGAACCCTAAGAGTTCCGTACTGTTATGCCATATTACCGTAAATCTTAGTAAGTCCCTAGTCTATACTAATAAAAGAAAGTTTCGCTCTGTGTGTCTGTGTGTGTGTCTGTTGGCGATGGCTAGGGAAATTTAGCGCACCTAGAAGTCTGTAAATTTAGATTTAGGTTGTCCAAACCCTCTCCTGGTACACCTGAGCGTCAGAATTTTAATATTTTAATTACTTTCTGAAATATTAATTAAAATGCACAAAGAACTCTCATTAAAAATACGCTTTTATTCTCTTGGGTTGGTTGGTTCACTGGTTGGTTGCACCGATTCTTCACGGAAGTAATTAAATAAACCAGAGTAGCGATGCATAAATAAGGATTTCTAACTAAATAGTGTCAATATGGATTGAAGTTATCAGCGTAGAGGAGCCATGCGATTGTCGCGCCACCTGTACATGACAAATTACACATACGTCCCACTGATTGAAATATTTTCCAGGCACATTTTTCTTCATGACAATTAGTCGGGTTTAAGTATTTTTTTTCTTTTTTTACATGACATTTATTATTATGATGGAGATTGTTAATACAGAAAACTTTATTTAACAGATTCTTTTTTATATTTGCAGGAATGAAGAGGGGCAAGGGTCTAATTACATTTAAGCTTCAAGGTGTATTTCTAGAAAGCAGTTACCAGAATTTCCGAATAATAGTGTAAGCAAATTTCAAATTAAGTTCCTAGCTTAACCAAATGAATCAATCATTAAAGATGTATTGTGATCCTCCTCATTAGTTATTTGCTGAAGGCCTCTTGAACAACCCCCCTCCCCTCCCGGCCCGTCCTTCAAGGTTTTTACTCTAACTCTGCTCCGTTTCCATATAGGAGCAACTATCTTTCCGATTTCAACGCAAGTGATTTCAAACATTATAATTAATTTAATAGTCACCTTTTATAACATTAAACTAAATTTATGAGTAGCGGTTACAACTATTTACGAATAACAGTTTAAGCCGAATTTGTCATTAAATTCAAAGCTTAAGGAAACGAACGAATTTTGAAAGATGCATAGTGGTCCTCCTATTTAGTCATTTGCTGAAGGGCACTTGAACATCCCCTCCCCCCCCCCCCTCCGGGACCTCCTTCAAGGTTTTTTCTCTAACTATGTTTCGTTTCCATATCTCAGCAACTATTTTTCCGATTTCAACGCAAGTGGTTCCAAACATTATAATTAACTTAATAGTCACTCTTTATAACATTAAACTAAATTTATGAGTAGCGGTTACCACTTTTTCCGAATAATAGTTTAAGCCAAATTTGCAATTACGTTCCTAGCTTAAGCAAACGAACGAATTTTGAAAGATGCATAGTGGTCCTTTTAATTAGTCATTTGCCGAAGGACACTTGAACAACCCCTCCCCCCGGCCCGTCCTTCAAGGTTTTTTCTCTAACTCTGCTCCGTTTCCATATCTCAGCAACTATCTTTCCAATTTCAACGCAAGTGATTCCAAACATTATAATTAACTTAATTGTCACTCTTTATAACATTAAACTAAATTTTTGAGTAGCGGTTACCACTATTTACGAATAATAGTTTAAGCCAAATTTGTAATTAAGTTCAAAGCTTAAGCAAACGAACGAATTTTGAAAGATGCATAGTGGTCCTCCTAATTAGTCATTTGCTGAAGGGAACTTGAACATCCCCTCCACCCTGGGACCTCCTGCAAGGTTTTTTCTCTAACTATGCTCTGTTTCCTCTTTTCTCTAACTATGCTCCGTTTCCATATCTCAGCAACTATCTTTCCGATTTCAACGCAAGTGATTCCAAACATTATAATTAACTTAATAGTCAGTCTTTATAACATTAAACTAAGTTTATGAGTAGCGGTTACCACTATTTCCGAATAATTGGGTAAGCCAAATTTGTAATTAAGTTCCTAGCTTAAGCAAACGAACGAATTTCGAAAGATGCATAGTGCTCCTCTTAATTAGTCATTTGCTGAAGGGTACTTGAACAACCCTCCCCCCCGGCCCCTTCTTCAAGGTTTTTCTCTAACTATGCCCCGTTTCTATATATCAGCAGCTATCTTTCCGATTTCAACGCAAGTGATTCCAAACATTATATTTAACTTAATATTCACCCTTTATAACATTAAATTATATTTATGAGTAGCGGTTACCACTATATACAAATAAGAGTTTAAGCCAACTTTGTAATTAAGTTCCTAGCTTAACAAAACGAACGAATTTTTATGCATGCATAGTGGGCCTCCTAATGAGTCATTTTCTGAAGGACACACGAATATCCCCTCCCCTCGGCACCTCACTCAAGGGTATTTTCTCTAACTGTGCCTTATTGCAATAACTGGGCTAATAATGTTCCAATCTTCTCGAAACCAGCTCAATTTTGCAGTGCGCCTACTATACAGTAACGTAGGCAGCAGGGGCCTGTCTCAGAAGTTCGTTCGGAAAGAGATTTGTTTAGAACAGAATGCTCCCCTGGCGGTGGTAGGGGGAAATAAAAGATTTTATAGAGCGTACGAGCATGCCGGATATGCGGTTCCGAAGCCATCGTAGACCGTGGCCAGAGTTCCATTTTTTAAGAGATTTAAGTTTATTACAAGGGCTCGGGCAACGCCTGGCGGGTCAGCTAGTTTATTTATAAATATACTAAGATAAGAATAGCCTACATTTTTAAGGGTTGCCCAATTGAAAAGTGGACAGCTTCGCGCAGGGTTAGTGGCGCATTAGACAAAGTTGCGGCGTTTGGAAAGAAGTTGTGTGTGTGTAACGAACGGCGAAAAAATATAATGAACAGGATGGATGCATCCAGAGTCGAGCAGGGAGTTGTAGTGCGTTTATAGTGTCTGCTGATGCAACAAACGCAGACATTTTTCTTGAATGAAGCTTGTTTATGGTGAACACCATTAAGCCGTACAACTGTGAACAACTGGTGCCAGAGTTTCAGACAAGGCAGACAGTCAGGGATGCACCTAAACCAAGGCAGATTCACGCTGCCATCACCGATGCATCAGTCACCGCTGTCGATAAGATGGTTCAGTCCAGACCTGTCGCCTTGTGATTTTCACATCTTCGATCCGACGACAATTGTTTACATCGGACGAAAAATGAAGCATGGGATACGAACATTCTTCCGTGATCAGCCCCAAGAGTTGAACGCCAGGGGTATCAACATACTGGTGACACGAGGGAACAAATGTATGAACAAATACGGTGATTATTTTTAGAGTTGTAATAAAATCCTTACTTCTACACTTTTTGTCCACTTTTTATTTGAACACCTCTTATAGTTGAATGCTTCTTATAACGGATGTATCCTAAATCTGTAACTTATCTATTATACTATATTAACCAGATTTATTCGTGATAACCAAAGAATGAATGGATTACACCACATTGCATGCCAAAGTTACAAAAGGACATTGTCTGTAACCGGATTGGTTCTAGGAAATATTTCCCTTATTAATGTCTGCATACCTGTCAAAGAATAATATAAAAATATTTCGTTTTAAATGCATTAATTTCGTCTTAGTTAAACGCTACTTACGTATTTTTTGTGCCCTAAAGATAGAACTGCGCCAACAGTGTTTCAAAAAATACTAATTACAGTAACCTTTATTTTTTTACAACCATATAGTTTATTTATTATAAAGTATAGTTTTTTATATATTTTATTATTATTATGTATTTTTTATTATTATTTGTTTATTATAGCGTATTTATTTATTCATTGTCTTTTTATATTATTTTATATATCAATTTCATTTTTACAATGGCAAATTACTGTTTTGAACGTGATTGACAACAATAAAGAATATTGGCAATTGGCAACCATTTTTGACGATCTCTCTTTAGTGCATGTATAATACGTAAGTTCCCAAAATTCAAATATTGTAAAACGTTGTTTTAAGACCATAACATTTTGATGCATTAAGAGCCTACGCTAGTCACGCGAAGAAAGGCTTCAGCTAATGTTAAGTCTATGGGAAGGTTATCGCGCGACTTCTCGCTCGCATTTTAATATTTTTAAATGATTTTTTTTTTTGCATAGGATAGCTGAGGTCGATCTCTAACGTTGTTAGTTTTTACTTTTTCGATTTTGGTTCCAGTATTTTTATATAAGGGTACTTTCTCTTTCAGAACCGGTTCCAACCAGTTCCAAAATTGAAAATGCCCGCTTTTTTTAAAAACTGCAACAAAAATCAAAAAAGTAAAAACTAACAACGTTTGAGATTAACCTCAGCTATCGTATGCAAAAAAAGCATTTAAAAATATTAAAATGCGAGTGAGAAATCGCGCAAGAACCTTCCCATAGACTTAAAATTAGCTTGAGCGTTTCTTTCCGTGAGTAGTGTAGGCTCTTAAGTGAGAATCTCGACAATTTTGTTTGTGGACCTTACTATTTGATATCCATTTCAACTTGCTAATTTCAGCTGTACCTGATAAAAAATGGTCTTGGCGGACTGAACGTCAGAAGAGGTTGTCACATAATAAATCGACAAAATATAATAAATAATATGTAAAATAAATAGAATTATAAATAAAGGATCTTCGTATTTTTTCTTTACATGTGCTATAAGACTTTCCTTCGTTGCAAGTTTAAATGTTTTTTTTTTTGTTGTTGTTGTTTTTTAAACTTATAGGGTACTTTACGTTGGCCCAGAATCTTGACAAATTGGCACGTAGGATTGTTTATTTTTTATATTAGTTTATAGGCGCTTTCTTTACATGTGCTATGAGACTTTCCTTCGCTGCAAGTTTAAATGTTTTGATTGAAGTTTCCCTATAGGTCGTGAAAGGGAGTTTGAAAGAAAAAAATGTTGATTTAAGACTGTAACATTTTATTGCATCGCACATTATATTACAAGCTCGTACATTTAAAAACAATGGGGCTGTGGACTTAATTGTTTTATATGAATTTTAATTTGATACCTTCAGTCATGTCATAAAATAACAAGAACGAAAAATCATGCGTCAAGCATAGATTATGTAGCACTTTCCAACGCTTCTAAAATAATTTTACAAATCATTACCGTTTAATAAGCTGAAAGATGACATCTAAGTAAACAATTTGGAAAACGCATAACATATTTAAAAACGTAATTTCAGGAATTTTCAATATATACAATATTCGGAAAAATATCCGAATACTTTTATGTAGCCCTGTATATGATCTATAGATTTGTATATATACATAGGATGCTAAATTTTAGTTTAGTTAGGAAACGCGTAGCACAGTTTAAATTCTCCTTCTGGAGTTTCTGTCAATAAACGGAAATGTGTTCGCGAACTTTTGTGCTGCCCTGTATAGGATCTACAAAATTTATACACACCACGTAATAGACAAAAAGCTAGTTAAGATTAAAATCGCGTTCAGTAACTTAAAACGCACTTCCAGGAATTATTGTTAACAGACAGTAGAGAATTCTTTTGTGTGTCCCTGTAAATGAACGATGACTGCTATACACACACTATTCTGTAGTAAGCCTCTTGTAATGCACCTTAGTAATATATATAAACTTCAATGCGTTTAAAATAGTGGAACATTATTTAAATAAGCCGCAGACGATTTTTCTCCATAGACGTAATGTAACGGAATTATTTTGACTGTCCCTGTAAAGTAACTATAAGTGCTATGCACACCCTATTCCATATTAAACTTCTTCTAATGCACCTTAGTGATATATATAAATTTCAATGCGTTTACAATAGTGAAACATTTTTAAAATAAACCGCAAATGATTTTTCCCCATAGACCGCAATGTAACGGAATTCTTTTGAGTGTCCCTGTAAGAAAACTATAAGTGCTACGCACTTCAGTTGAAATAGGGAACGTGCCATAGATAACGACAATAACATATAAAAATTGCAGACAGACGGCGGCCAGACAAACCGAAGTCATAAGCACTTTTCAACTAGGTTGGAAAGTGCTAAAAACGATCTTGGTAGACAGACGGGTAATTTACAAAATAACTCTCAAAACTTATAGGGTACTTTCATTTGGCCCAGAATCCTGACATTTGTCACGTTTTATTATTTTTTATATTATTTTATAGGCGCATGTAAAGGAAGACGTTAATATGAAAGAATCCGTTACGTTTATTGTTTTGGTTTTTTTAAAAATATAATTTAGCTTTCTGAACTCAAAATTAAACTAATGTGAGACTAAGCTTTCAGCTTTCAAGGTATTTATTTACTGAGTATTTTTAGAAACGCCATATACGGAATGCAAACAGAAAAAATGTTCTTACATCCCCAATATTTTAGTATATGGTTAAACTCTTTTTCTTTATATAAAATTAAAAAAGAAAAGCAATTTTTCCTCTATTCCAGCCACCCACCTTTCATATTTGTTTAAAGCATGAATTATCATTTCAGTACTGCTTATATGTAGTCGTTCATTTATAATAGATAAATAATAATCTGTTGAACTAGAATGAACATAATAAAGCATTTGAACTATATACTTGTTAAGTTTGAAATATTTATTTTTGTTGGAATAAGACGTTTTTCAGACGATTTCTTGAATTTTTTCGCACTACATTTAAAATATTTTCATCCATCATCTAAAATTAATACAAACAAAACATATTTTTTTTGTATAATAATCTACACATAAAATAAACAAGAACGAAAAATCATGCGTCAAGCATAGATTATGTAACACTTTCCAACACTTCCAAAATAATTTTACAAATCATACTGTTTAATAAGCTGAAAGATAACATCTAAGTAAACAATTTGGAAAACGCATAACATTTAAAAACATAATTTCAGGAATTTCCAACATATACAATATTCGCAAAAATATCCGAATACTTTTATTCAGCCCTGTATATGATTTCTTGTAATGCACCTTAGTGATATATATCAATTACGACGTGTTTGAAAGTGTTTAACATCATTAAAATAAACCGCAAATGATTTTTCCCCATGGACTGTAATGTAACGGAATTCTTTTGAGTGTCCCTGTAAAAAAACTATAAGTGCTACACACTTCCGTTGAAATAGGGAACATGCTATAGATAACGACAATATCATATAAAAATTTCAGAGCAATCCGAGCATATTTACGGGAGTTAGAGCACGGACAGACGGCAGACAGCCAGACGGCAGACGGCAGACAAACCGAAGTCATAAACACTTTTCAACTAGGTTGGAAAGTGTTAAAAAATACTTATCTTATCTTGCAAGTTTTGCTACAGGTTATGTAATTTTATCAAAGTTATTTGAATTGAATCTGTAATCAATTACTTTCGTTAATATATATATATATAATATATATATATATATATATATATATATATATATATATATATATATATATATATATATATATATATAAACTATTCGCAATAATGGTTCGGTCCATTATCTGGGACGCATGTGCCTAGCAGTCAGGCATCTCTCATTTACGAAAGTGACACGGAGTTCTGAGGATAAAAGTTTTTTAATACTCTCATAACTGGGTTGAAGACGGTTGCGTGACGTAATGGACAAAGATGAACAGTGCAGTGTTTCCAAACAGCTGAATGTCCTTCCAAAAACGAAATTAGTTGTAGTATGGTTGCCGTCTACGGCGAACATTGCATTTCATTGGCCACTGGGAAGCGTTGGAGCAAACTGTAGAAAAAAGGACGTGACAGTTGCAAATACGATCCAAGACCTAGGCAAAGCCACCGTGCAATCACCCACAACAAGTTCAAGTGGGAAACGCTGCAACATCCAACATACAGAAGACCTCTCTCCTTGTGACTTTCACATTTTCGGGTAATTGAAAAAACAGCTCAGGAACAGATTCGTGTCGGATGATGACGTGAAAGAGGCAGTTGCAGACATTTTGACGCAGCAACACAAGCAGTTTTATGAGACGTGAATCACGAGACTCGTTAGTCAGTGGGACAAATGTCTAAATGCTCATGGAGACTAAAATAAATAAAGTACTCCGTTTGTCATATATTTGCATTAGCTCGCTTTCATTTGACTCGCCCTCGTATAATATTTATTGAAAAAAAAAAAAACATACATGAACGTATCGCGTTACTTATTTTTATACTGCTTACTACTGCTAGCTTGATCAGAAAACTGTATTCAAATAAAAAGCATGTTTCAAATAAAAAGTATGTAAATACGTTAGATTATGAAAAAATAAAGTTATATCAGAAACCACAAAGCACCTGGAATTTATTTTAAATAAACATATTTAAAACTATATCATGGATTTTTTCTATAGTTTTCGCATTTCATAAAATACTAACTTTGTATTTTTTTTTCAAAAACAAACGCTCAATCTCTCTTGAGATTATTTGAACTATGTATATAATCTTTTACTTACAAAAAAAAGAAAGTTTTGAAAGATAACACAAACCATACAGCACCCGGGAGTTACATTATGACAATCAGTAACAAAAGTCTATCTTGGAATTGCATTCTGTAAAAATCTAACGTCACATTTTAGAGAGCGAATCATCAACGTCTCTTAAGATATTTGAACTACGTAAACAATCTTTATCTTTGAACACAGAAAGTTTTGAAAGAATTTTCAATTTTTAATCCATGAATATGCAACACGAATTCAATATAAAAACAATTACTCCAATAATCCAATTCGTGCTTTTTAACATTTGAAAAATATCATTTCAGTGTTGAAGTAGAGCTTTAAAAAAAAACGAATTCCATTATAAAATCATTCGAAAAAATCCTTTCCATTGTCATTTAAAATAAAAATCTTTTCAAAATTATTTTCTTGAAAAATATTTCCAGATACCAAATTACTTTCTTTCGAATTTATTAAACGGGGAAAATGAAAGCTATATTTTTTTTGCGAAAGAACTAAAATGTATGAAAATATCAAAAACATTTTTCTTCGATAAGACTATTTTTAAAAATTTAAAGCAAATACATGTGATAAAAAGAAACAAGATATGGATATAATTTGTAAATGTTCTCTAAAAGAATCTTTTGTGTTAGTTTGGTAAGAAATCCCAAGACCCAGAAGCATATACAGATGCACTGTTATCAGTTGTAGCGCAAAATTTTTTTATTGACAAAGGAATTTAGAGTCTTAATGAGAAAACATTTATGACAGCGGCTGAACTGATCCATAGCACATGCTTTAGCCTACAGAAACTACACAGCGATTCAATGCAGAAAGGACCAGGACTTGCTGTGCCCAATTTCGCTTTCATGACCATGGGCCTTGTGTTGCTTTATGACATATGTCTCGGTTAATTTGTCAGCTTGATACAGAACATCCACATTTTATACAAATAATAATTTTTAAAACTGAGTTAAATTGTTTTCAAGCTGTAAATCGAACAAAGAACATTTCACATTAATTGGCAATGCTCTTCCAGATGAGCTACCTGGACGAAAAACAAATCCAACACAATCCACTCAGACAATCATTTAATAATGATATCTAGTCCGTTATCTGAAACTGCTCTACAGAAGAAACTGCGGGTATATAATACTCCAAATAAACGATACATATATAATTAGACTTCATTAATTTCATACAATCATACTGATTGGTAAACAAATAGAACGGATATTAATTTTTTCAACTGAGTGAAGGAAACAAGGTTTAGTTCCTCAAGGACGCATGGTACTCATTTTACCGATCCTTGAACGGATGGATGAAAACGGTCTAATTAACCTTGTCTATATGGGAGGTGAATTTCAGTCATAATGTGACAGTTCAATGTGCTGACCACTGACGTATCATGTTTCCGAAACAACACCTAGAGACCACATTTTTACACTTTTCTGCCCATTTACTTCATTCCGTGTAAAATTGTTTCATGTAAATATGAATTTGTATGAATATTCGGCATATTTAAAATTAAAACTTTACACTAAACTTAGAAAAAAAAATAATAAACGAGAAAAATCAATATTTAAAAATTCCCAGTACTACCCCTACTACTACTATTCTATACCCTACTACTAGTACTATTCCCAGTACTCGCTACTGAGATAACTGAGCCGACAACATTTGTATTTGAATTAGAGAAAAATCAACTTGGAGTCTCACCAAAGATCTTTGACTTAAATTCCCAGTACTAACCCTACTACTACTATTCTATACCCTACTACTAGTACTATTCCCAGTACTCGCTACTGAGATAACTGAGCCGACAACATGAGGACACATTTCACTCACATAATCTTATTGGCAATAGAGTTGAGTTAAAAATAATAAATTGTATCTACATATCCATCGTTTATTGGAGTCTCATTGTTGTTGGTGGTGGGTCAGAGAAAGTGCCAAGGCACTTCTATGAAATAAGGGGGTGCCAAAGCCTCAAGAGAGGTTGGACTTCTAGAGATGGTCTCCTGATTTTGAACCAATTCCAGATGAGAGACCTGCACATGGATTGGCACGCCCAGTGGACTTTCATTACCTGTGGTATATTATGTTGGGCTTTCAACATGGCAGATCACACGCAATTGCCAATACTGTCACTTAAGTGATAATACCCCCGGTTGTCGGCCCAGAAAGCTCAATAGGTAGGGTGTTGGCAATTTAAGTGAAAGGTCTTGGGATCAACTCTCGGACTGGACATTATTTTCAATCATTTGGAAAAATTAAATTCGTATGATATATTTACCAATCAGCATGATTTAGTTAAAACTAATAAAGAGAAAACTCATATCCACGATTTAATTCAACATTTTTTCAGTTTGATAAATATTTAAATTTAAAATTTATTTGTAATTTGAAATCATCAATGATGAAAAGTATGTAATATTTGTAACTAACATCGCCTTATATTGCATTTTGTTGACACAAAAAATTCGATAAATATATATTAAAACTGCTATTTGCTGAAATAATTTCCTTGCTATAAAAAAATAAAATAACTTTCACTAAAATGCCATGTATGATTAATTATGCCTATATATATTTTATTTCTAACATGACATCTGAGCGAATGAAATGTGGAATATTTTGAATTATCTAGCATAGTAAGCATAATACCCCCGGTAACTGCTTTTTAAGAATTTTACTGTAACAAAAAGTTTTGTAAAAATGAAGATCTTATAAATATATCAGCATTTCTAATCTTTGGTTCCAATTTTATAAACAAACAAAACCATCAAATCAAAACTGTACGTAATGTATATGTAACGTTTGTATATCTAAAAATTAAACATAGTTATCCACTTCCAATACTCGTTTTAGGTTCGTAATTGAAAAGAAACAGATAAAGATGGCGCCAAGTGGAGATCGAACACATATGAGGGGATTAAATCATATAATTGCTTTGATCAATGAGCTCTGTTCATTTTAATCTGATGTTCACTAACCTAAGGTCTAGGAATCAAAGCTGTACAGTTAACGAACATTTCGAAATTTTAATTTGCGGTTAGATTTGCTAATCTAGTGTTTCTTAACCGAGAGTTAAAACTTGGTAGTAAAAAGTCCCGCATGTCTCTATCTTTACCGTACTAATACATAATTCATAAACTTTTAATAAAAAATATGATTCAATATTTTAGTTATTAAATGCCTTCAACTTTGTTGAATTTTATTACAAATATAACATTTACTTTTAATCTCATTTAGGGAGTTCATTATTAGCATCCTTTGTATTAGCATTAAAACTTTTTAAAATGGCAATATGTTACTTTATATATCAATCGTCCATCTTTTCTGTGCATCCCCGCTATAATGCATTAATCGTACATTATTGCATATACTGCTATAATGCATTATTGCTAAAATAAAATAAAATACTTTGTAAACTTCAAATACGGCTTCATATTTTTAAATAACTTAAGAAGTTCTAGAACTTCTGCAATGCACAGCGTAAATTTAATTTGAAATAAAAATATGTAACTATGTTAGGTTATAAAAAAGAAAGTTATAACAGAAACCACATGGCATCTGGAATTTATTCTAAATAAACGCAGTTTCAAAACTGCTTCATGGAATTTTTCTACTGTTTTCGCATTTCAGAACTTTTTGAAAGGTATAACACAAACCACACAGCACCTGGAATTTACGTTATGCTAAATCAGTATTAAAAGTCTATCTTGGAATTATATTTTATAAAAATGTGACGTCGTATTTTCCAGAACGAATCCTTAACGTCTCTTAATATATTTCAACTATGTAAATAATTTTTATCGTTGAAAAAAGAAAGTTTTGAAAGAATTTTCAGTTTGTAATCCTTGAATATTCAACATGAATTCAATAGAAAATTAATTACTCCAATAATCCAATTCCTGCACACGTAAATTTATTCTTTCACATTTGGGAAATATCATTTCTCTTTTGAAGTAGAGCTTTAAAAAAATAAGCAGAATTCCATTATAAAATCATTCGAAAAAATCCTTTCCATTGTCAATTAAGCTAAAAATACTTTCAAAATTATTTCCTCCAAATGTTGTTTCGGATATCAAATGTCTTTCTTTGGTATTTATTAGGAGTTGAAAAGAACTATTTCTTATAAAAATATCAACATTATTCTCCGTGAGGACTATTACATTATTTTACATTTTTGCAATAAAAGCTGGTATTACTTTTAAAAATTTAAAACAATTACATGTGATAAAAGAAACAAGATATGGATATAATTTGAAAATGTCGTCTTAAAGATCTTTTTATATTACTTTGGACATATGCAGATGCTCTATCACAATTTTGCCGTAAAGTTCTTTTTTATTGAAGATGAAAAAATTCTTACAGCAGCGGCTAAACTGATCCATCGCTATAGATCTAGCCTACATAAATTGAACTAAACTTCAAAGCTGAATCCACTTAGAATCAGGACTTTCTCTGCCCAATTTAGCTTTCTTGACCATGAACCGTGGAGTTCTTTATGTCACATGTCCCGATCAAGTTGTCAGCTTGATATAGAACACCTAAGCGTTATTCGAAAAATATTTGTTTTTCAAATGAGTGAAAATGTGTCCAACTGGAACTCGAACCCAGAACCTTTGACTTTAATTGCCAAATCTCTTCTATCTGAGCTATCTGGATGACATCCTAGCAAATACAATTCACTCAGGCAACCATTTAATAATGATATATGGTCTGTTATCTGTACAGGACAAACCGTAGGTTAAAGAACTACAAATAAACGACGAATATGTAATTACACTTTATTAGTTTAACACAATCCTACTAATTTGTAAATAACTCAAACTAGTGATAAGTATTCAAACTGAGTGAAGAATCCAAGTTTTAGTTCCTCAAGGACGCATGGTACTGACTTTAACGATCCTTGAACGGATGAAAAAGGTCTAATGAACCTTTTCTATATGGGAGGTGAATTTCAGTCATAATGTGACAGTTCAATGTGCTGACCATGTTTCGGAAAAAACACCTAGAAACTACATTTTCAATCTTTTCTTTCCTTTTACTTTTTCTGAGTAACATTTTTTCATGTAAATATGTTTTCACATAAATTGTCTGGATAAGTAAAATTTCACACTAAGCTTAGAAGAAAAAATAATAAACGAGAAAAATTAACCAGGAGTCGAACCCAAGAAGTTTGACTTAAATTGCCAGCGCACTAAACTATTGAGCTACTCTGGCCGACAACAGGAGGACATATTTCACCCAGATAACTTTATTTGTAATAAGGTTGAGTGAAACATAATACAGTGTATCTACAGGGTGTCCCAAAAAGGAGTACCCATTTTTAAAAATGAATAAGAAACAAACGAATAGAGTTATTAAAAGAATTCTTGCAGGAAACGGATATGTGAAGTCTGGAATTTTATTTAGAGTATTTTATTATGTTTGTTCAAATTCTTACCGACAGATGGCGCTGTGGCTACCGCATTCATCAGCAATAGTTGAAAATTAAATGACAATATTTTCAATATGTCCTCCATTCATCACAATAACATGTCGGAGTCTTAGAATGAAATTAGCACACACCTTCTGCAACGTCTGTACGGAAATTGCTGTACACTCTTGAGCGGTTAATCGCTGGAGCTCAGCTAGCGAAGTGGAATTTTTGCTGTAAACTATATCCTTCAGATGGCCCCAAAGAAAAAAATCACAGGGATTTAAATCTGGTGAATAAGGTGGCTAATTCATATCCTTGCCGGTTAATTTCGGGTAATTTTCGGTGCTGTAGCACCATCTGTCGGTCAGATTTTGAACTATCATAATAAAGTGTTATAAACAAAATTCCAGACTTCACACATCCGTTTCCTGCAAGAATTTTTTAAATAACTCTATTCGTTTGTTTCTTATTCATTTTTAAAAATAGGTACTCCTTTTTGGGACACCCTGTACGTACCCATTGTATAAAGGAGCATACAGCATAACATGCAGCATATTCTGTTGAGTTGCAAATCAGATGCTATTGCCAATAATGTTATATAAATGAAATGTGCCCACGGGGTGATGCCGAGGAAGATCAATAGGTAGAGCGTTGGCAATTTAAGTCAAATATCTTGGATTGAACTAGCAACCTGGGCAGTTTTTCACTCAGTTGAAAGAGGTTGAAATTCGTATCATATATTTATCAATAAGTGTGATTGAGTTAAAAATATAAAATAAAAACTCAAATCCATGAATAAATCCAACTTTTAATCTATTTGATAATAACTTCAATATAGAATTGTATCTGTAATTTGAAAATCATCAAGCATGAAATGCATATGATATTTCTAACTAACGTCGTCTTTTATTTTATTTTTTGACGTAAAATGTTTTATAAATTCATATTAAAATTACCATTTGGACAAATTTCCTCCCTATGAATAAAATAAAACACTTACAATAAAGGGCTTTATCTGATTAATTTCGCCTATAAAGTTCGCATTTCTGTAACATGACCATCAGAACGAATGGAATCAAGATTCTTTTGAATTCTGCAGCGTAGTAAATAGATTCCGGAGATTTATAGTTACTAGACAAACTGCCAGAAACTTCTGCCATAAAATTCAATTAAACAATGCTGCTCGAAAATTCGGTTGAAGCAATCAATTTAAACTGTTTACAACTCTCATATAAAAAGTTATTTTAAAGTCGAATTCAAGAGCACAATCTCAAAATGATATATTGAAAATGTCTCTTTCAGATAATATTCTGGAAAATATATTTAAATAATTGTTAAAGTTTAATCAAGCTTTTCAAAGGGAAATATTATGTCGCATAAATTGTTCATGTTACTAATTCATACATTTTTTCGAGATAGAAAAAGTTAATATAATTAATACTTAATGTAGTAGTATTAAAAGTAATTGCTAAAATGCAACTTTACAATTTGGGAAAATTTATCCTTTAAATAAGTAGATGTATTTTCAGAGAAATGAAGAGAATAATTTCCAGTACAACGTATGAAATTTCTTCTCTTTATATCTTTAGAAGTAGTTCATATTTTTTATACTTTATTTGGACAAATACTTTAGAAATGCAGGATGTTCTAAATGTATCAAGAATGAAAATAATTTAATGAAATATTCAGTGACTTTACATCACACTGTGTTAAATGCAATGACAATAATAGAATTGCTGGATCACACTGTATTTCTTTTTTATGATACCTACAGAATTTTAGAATGTCTAGCTGTGTAATGTTTCTAGGTAAAAGTTGGGCAATTGAAACAATCCTCGCTATATCATCACATTCACGAAGCAGAGTCTGCTTAAAATATTGTTGCAATATCTTCATTATTGTTAAAGGTTTTAAACAAAAATATGATGTCGGCTTGGAGTGAGAAATTTGGAGTGCGTAAATGGGTTGCGAGACTGCTTTTCTATAAAAAACTTATTGGTTTTCTCGTCTATTATTCCGCCATACAATTTAGTCAGATAGTTTCTTGCAACAGATAAAACCCGGTATAAGTTTGCCAATAGGGGCGCACTGGCAAAAAATAGAAACCTTAATGTTGAGGCTATAGTCCATGCCTGTATGGCTAATACCTGTCCAGATATAGCTAATACAAACAAGATTAGCCAAATATTGTTGTCATACTATTTGCATTTACTATGTAATACCGTGTAACTGCTACGTAATATTCGCATTTACTATGATTACATGTGCATATAATTCTGGATCTAAAGATCATAAATATCTAAAAATCGGGAATATTGTAATGTTGTTCGTGCACAGTAAAGGATTTTTCAATCTAACTATCGAAACAATAAAAAAGCATAATTTGGAGTATTTAAAATACAATGCAGAATTATTGAGAAATTGATGTTGAGCTTACATACATTACAGGTAAGGTAATTGCGATTATTCCTTAGTATAGTGGAATATTTGTTTTCTATAATTGCACATAACAAACATTTATCATAATTAAACTGAATTCATATACTTTATCCTAATCATCTAGAAGCTGTGTTATATCAACTGTAGCTGCGTTATCAAATCAAATACTCTGCTTTTCAACTTAAAAAAGACCGATAATATGAGCGGATATATTTTTCCAGATACATGCAAAATATGCTGTACTACTAGGAATGATGTTATAGGTTTATTTGCTTGGAATGTAATTTAGTTCATGTTTTAATTTTAATTTTCATAAAGAGTTACGATTCTTTAAATCATGTGTAATTATCAAACAGATGCTTCCACCACTTGTATTTATTTAAATAATACATAAAACCTATAACAACAGAACGTATTTGTAAAACAAATCCTTTCTTTAACGTAAACTTTTCATAGTGCCTAATGACCAGATACCATACAACCTGCTAAGACGGAAATTTCTCTAAAACGGATGTTTTACGATCTCTAATGATTCGCTTTCAGAGGTATTACTGTATTAATATTATATGATATTTCAATAAATCTTAAATTATGTTGACAGATTTTTTTTTTTAACATAGGTAAAAATATTTATGCATTTTTATAAATATTCCTGTCCTTATAAAGTTATGTGTAAATCGATTTTGACGCAAAGTTTGATTTTTTCTAAGTGTAATAAACACCCAACCGAAAGGAATTTGAAAAATGTTGCCCATTACAAGCACATGTTACGTCTGCGCTATCGATTAAAAAGAAATTCATCTGATGATGCATATACAGGCTGTTGCTTCAGCCTCATATTCATCATATGTCGATTCTTTTTTTAAGTGAAATTAGATAAATATATCGGTACATAAAATTAATGAACTGAAACAATTTTCCGATACATTTTTAATAAATATTTTAAACTTTTTTTATAATTAAAAAAAATTATTTTCTTTTTGAATGTCATTCAAATAGTCGAAAATTGTATAACTATTTCTAGATTGGTACTTAATATCCCTTTACTATTCACTCTTTAAACTGCATTAATGAGAGAGCTAGATAAATAAGCATTAAATTTTGCTATCGAAAGTGTCATTTTTATTCTTTCTTAAAATATGTTTTATTATTTTAATATAACTAGGGAATTCAACTCCAGCTTCTCGGTTAACAGAACAAAAGTGAAAACCATTTTAGTCGCTTGAAAACTCGCGCGCGAGAATAAGTTTTTACATTTAATATATTATTTAGATTGTACACAAACAACACCATAAAGCATTTTTAAATGAATAATATCAATTATGCATTCAAATGTAGTTTTGTAATTTGTTAAAATAGATATTTGTGTATTAACCGCATGTCAGGAGTTAATATCCGAACATACCGCCAAAGACTGCGCTACTTACAGCAGCCTTTGTTATTCTGATAATTTCAGTGGAGCTCAGTTCAATTACATATCTATTAAATTGTGTTTTTTTTTATTGTATTTTCTTTCTTTATTGATGATGTTTTAAGTTTCCTTACGGAATATTAGCTGGAAACTAATGCTGAACTATTTCTACTGTTTTAAATGTAGAAAAAAGGCTGTTAGATATTTGGTTTTTTATCTCTATATATTAAAATAATACAATTTTTTTCAAATTTTAATATTTTGAGCTTCATAGAAGATATTTAGCTATAAGTACACAACTTTTCATGCCTGTAAGTTATATAGTTTCTGAGAACGGCTCTGTGACGAACAGACAACGGAGCGGGAGTAATAGGGTTTCGTGAGATGAACGAAACCCTAAAAATGGATAAATGTCTCTTTGTTTGTATTTTTATTTAAGAAACCAATGCAGAATTTTAAAAATCGTAGAAAACAGAAAATTGCAAAAATGTGTTTTGACAACAAATTTAATATAAACGGTTGATATTCGTATATTTTTAAACAGATTGCATATTTCGAAATGAGAGTGAACATGCATATGGTCTGGTATATTTATTTATTTATTTATTGTTTCTTGATTGGAAGCACTGATAGAGAAATTAAAATATTGCAGAAATCGCTAAAATCGCGAAATGGAGTACAGAAAATAATTTTTTTCAAAGGGTTAATAATAGTATTTTTTTAAACTGAAGACTGCGTTCAAAATAGCAATGTACGGTCTTTAATTTACGGTAGCCGGTTTATCGTATATCTTTCAGTTTGGCGTGTGTAAGGTTTGTAAAATGGGGTAAAATGAAAAAAATAAGCATGGATTCAATGTTTATAATTTTTTTTTCTTTAAATGGTTAATGTTAATATTTTTTCAAACGGATTGCGGCGTTTAAAACGTAAAAGTACGATATTCAAGAACACTGGCTTTGTTTTCTCATATGTTATACTGATCGGAAGTAGCGCGTCAGGAAACACGGCAAATTAAAAAAAAAATGTTTTTTCTTTGTTTGTCGTCATCTGAAAGCTCCGAAGTAACCATGCGCGGGCTCGCTTGCCGAATTTCAGATAACATAATGCGTTTTTGATGATTTGATTATTTGATATCTCGGCTAATTATCAAAAAATGAAAAATTATACCCTCAGTTACATCCGGATTGGCCTTGGACTATCCTCATACAAATTTCAAATCTCTGCGCGCTGTAAATTTTCCTAGCCATCGCCACCAGACGCACACGCATGGAGAGCGAAACTTTCTTTTATTAATATAGATTTCCACATTACCATATGTAAAAACTACGATGGAGTTATAAGTGTTCATTTCGAAATAAATATAACTGATATAATTCAAATGCATTAAAATTTACTAAATAAACATACACTTTAAGAAAAATTATAATTGTTTCTTAATCTACAAAAATTTAATATAACAAAGAGTTAAAGTGTAACCGCTATTATTATAGAGGTTATTTTATAATGATTATATTATGTAGATTATAAAGGTTATGTATAAGCTTAATTATTATAGCCTCTTCCGAATTACCAATGATTCCGAAAAACTTCCCTCTATTTTTAGAAATTAAATTAATTTATTTCCAAAATTTAAGAAAACATTTCTGAATGAAAAGTCTCTTTTGTTACTTGTCATTTTTGGGAAAAATTCCGAGTAATATTTACAGTGTATTAAGCCGCTTTCTTAATCCGGAATATGGGCTTTTTAGATGCTAAAAATTATACAGTAAGTTTTCGAATTTAACAAACATGTTTAAAGGACAAACATGCTAAATTATAAGCATTATTATTAAAATTACAAGTAATATTATATGGTTGTTTTTGCGTATATAAATTTAGCTAAGCATCTGAAAATGTTTACTTAAGATTTGATAGCACTCCGAAAACCGATAACTTGCTTTTGAGAAAAGTTATTAATGCACTCTAAGAGCTTCTCGGAAACATTTCGAAAAAGACGGTAGACAAAAGAACTTTTATAAATGTTTTTATAAATGATTCATTAAATATCAAAAGTTTCGTTTCTGAAGTTTTTAAAGATAAATGATCGGTTTTTGGATTCGTGGGTCACTCGGAAGAGGTTAAATTGTATTTGCGTGTAAATTGTATGTCCATAATACTTTCGTGTATTATGAAGCATGCATAAATTTTTTGCATGTTTTTTGATCTCCTATAACACATTTAAACAATCTTCCACAAAAATTAATCAGAGAGGCAGTAAACGTAGATCCTACATTTTGTTTAAAAATAAAAACATCTTCAACTACACTAACATCATTAACTTTATTAAAAACATCATTAACTACACTATCGGAAGGAAAGGGGAATGTGTGCTCGTATCTACCCCTCGAATCATATTTGTAAAATACTACGCCAGCAATTATGTGCACTAACACAAGAAAAATAAATTGGTAAACGATACTTTTTTGCCATTCTCATGAAACGTAAAATGTTTTACAATTGAATAAACGGAAAATGTAAATAAATTTTAGTTAATATATCATTCGATGGAGACATACTAGAGAGATAGAAACAATAGAAAAGAAATGCGATTGAAACTATTTCAAATAAAATGTGAAATATTTCATATCTAATATTATATTGTGAGATAAAGAAATACTGATATCTTCGTTCTCATACGGAAACGCTATTTTGAGTAAAAAATATCTCGATTTAATGCTCTAGAAATTCCTCACATAGTATCTAACAAGGCGATTTTTTCGATATTTATTTATCATTTTTTGACAAAGTAATATATTGTCGGTAGGCAAAAGAAATCTTTTTATACCGCAGGATTTTAGAGTAATCTACGTGGTTTTTCTATTAGGTAGCTTTCAATACAAAAAAGTATAAAGCTACCTATTGCAGCCGTTCGGAGGAAAGCAGTTCCGGAAAATTTCGATATATTTTCACCGATCATGACCCCCAGACCCCAAAACCACCCTCCGTTCAAATGTTGATTTATATATATAGATATATCCATATATATATATATATATATATATATATATATATATATATATCTGACCTATGTCATACGATAACGCTCGTATTTATAAATCAATTTTGATGAAACTAATTGTGTGTATTAAGCTAACCAATGTCTCGACCGAGTTCGTTGGCCAGCTTGGTCTGCCATTTTGTTTCAAGATGGCGGCCATTTTAAAATTTAAAACTGAAATAAATATACAAAAAATTAAAAATTAAAATTTATTTTTTAATTACGTTTTAGGCCTTGATACAAGGATTCCAGAGCATTTTTTGGTTTACCTCTATGTTAAAAAATGGCTGAGATAGAGCAGTTTGAAATTCTAGGGTGGCTGACATTTTGAAACCAAGCAGCACATTAACGCTATTACTCGCAAATTATTTTCTTTCATTGTTGTAATAATTTTCCCAATCATACGCATAAAACTATATATTCATATCCGTTAACGCCAAAATTGGCGACATTGGTGACAAAATTGGCAAAATTGGCGACATTTAGCGAAATATCGCCTAGTTTGGCGACCAAAATAAGTCTTCATAAATGAAGCCAATTTGGCTATTGCTCAATAATTTGGCGAATTTCTTATTCAAATTCAGTATTAACGAATGTTTTGTAAACGTTTCTTTGCATTTAAACTTGCTGTTTTCATGTAACATTAGCTAAAATTTTAAAACGAAGATATAGGAAAGCTACCTTTTCCTCCCGGTACAGGCCGGAAGGACTTTTTTAAGATTTAGGCTTACTGATGTATTTTATGTCATAAAATTTTAAGGAATGTAACTTTAAAATCTAACACTTATTTAATTAGTTTTTTGTACAGTTCTTGTCAAATAAAACGACTTCTAAGAAATTAAAAAGCTGAAATGTGATTAACTAATAGAAAATATAAAATTTATAGAAATTTGAATACAAAATATAATTATAAAAATACGCGAGAAATATAATCTATTACACGTAAAAAAATTGCAATAAAGTAAATAAATATTTTCTGGTAATGGATAAAGCATTGTATCAGATGTTCTTTGAAAATAATCAAACTGTACAACATATTAAAAATAAAAGAAAACAAGTTGGAAACTGTACGTCAAACTATACGACAAATGAGGTGCTTTCGTACTGTTGTCATTTCAGTGAAATGAATTATATCGTTTGTTATTATCATATGATTAATTTAACTATATGATTTATATATATTATTTAACTATATTAATCTAACTATATTAATTATATGATTAATTTAAATTTATGATTAACAATAAAGTACATTTTATGTTTTGTTCACATTTACTGAAAATTCCAATGGGAAACTTAAGCCTAGCTTTGAAAATTTCAGAACTTGAAATCCAAATTTAGACTCTTTTTTTCATTTAATATCTATTTCTCCGGAAACATCTAATCAAAAAACTGTTGGTAGATTATATAATTAATATAATTAAACAATTTTAGTATTCAAACTCAGTTTTGAATTCAGTAATACGGAAATAATATGACTCCATCTTAAATATGACGTAATCCACATGGCAACCTAGAATCATTACCTATCATGGGATATCATTGAATTAATTACGTATAATAGACATTGGTCTATAGAGGTTATAAAATTTCATATACGTCATATATGACTATAACGTCATACATATGTCAGATACCGTGGCGATACATCTCAGTCGCTTGACGTTGAATCCTCGGAAGCTGCTATAACAAGGAAGTGCCGATTTTTTAAAAATTCAAATTACTTAATAAATATTTTTATTAATATCTTTTTAGGTTTTGATTCGATTCTCAAATTTTGAAACGACTCGAGACAATTCTGCAACAATTTTATATATTAAATTTCAAACCATTCGGTTGGGTAGTTTAGGCGGTGTTATATGCTGACGCACTGACAGACGGACAGACGGATGGACCAGACCACAACTATAGGTGCTACGTATTTATGTAATTACGAACGCATCTAAAGACGCAAATGGATAAAACAAAGAATAAATGTTTCAATATGCAATTACAGTTAAAATATTGAGAAAAGTCATAACATAGTAAAATAATATATAACTACTTAATAGCATGTAATGAGTTATTTTAGTATTAAACATTCAATTTCCGCATAGTATCTACGGCAACAATTTTCATCTTTATTAACACTTTCCAACATAGTCGAAAATTTTTTATGACTTTTGTTTGTCAGTCTGCAATCTGTCTTTCTGCCTATCTGTCTGCTTACCGTCTGCCCATGCTCGAACTTTTATTGCCATGTAATTGATACATGCCACTGAAGTTTACTACAGCATTTTAGCCTTTGAAAAGGTATAGTGTATTGCATTTATAGTTAGTTTACAGGTGCACTCAAATCAATCCCGTTACATTATGGAGAAGGGGAAAAACCGTTTGCAGCATATTTTAATATTGGAACACTTTTTCAAGCATAATTAATATGATACGAATTTCTGAAGTGCATTAATACATCCTTTGTGTAGAATACGGAGTGCAAAGCATTTCTCATTCATTTACAGAGTCACAAAAACGAATTCGGTTAAATTACTATTATTGCATAAGAACAGTACAAAACATAAATATGGACCAAGGGTAAAATAAGGAAAAAGGTCCTCATTAAAACATGTATTTTTATCTAACTGAAAATAAGTACATTGAATGGAACAAATATTCTAAACACAATATTGTTTTTATATCAGTTAAGAAGTAACCGTTATTTTGAAAAAATACCTTTTGTGTATTGTGTGTCTTTTAAGTGAATTGCATTTTGTGAATTATGAATCATCTATAGCAACTTGATCATACATGTTTTTAGTATGCTAATGCTGTCAAAAAATCCTCTCTTATTATTTCCAAAACGATTATGACTGTATGACAAATATCCAATCTAAATATGGAATTATTTAAAGCTTATTGATACATTATTTGACTAATGGTAGAAATATTGGAATATTGGAATATGCAGATTTAATTTTGTTCAAGCATTTTCTTGGATGGAATTTGGTCGTGATATTATGAATAATTATCTATATAAACATCTTCATGCTATGTATATATTTATGAACACAAATGGACAGAAATGTTGTATAAATTCCAAATAGTCATGTGTCACATATACTTGTCATTTAGTGTACTTTCCCTTTAAAGGATTATCATAAATATTATATTATTATATTAAATTTGTTGTTGGTCACCTAATTACCTTCGCAATAGAAGTATAATGTCAAACATGTCATTTACATTCCAAAATTTCCAGAAAAATTCGAGAAATATTTCTCTAAATAATCGACAAAACGTCTAAATGTCCGGTGACTTTTGGCCATATAGTGTATTTTTCTACACCACTTACCATCATTAATCAGATAAATTGATACTTCATCAGATGTAAAGTCCCATGTGGTTAGAAGCCGAACTCATAATGGGATGTAAATAGGTAGAATTTTTTTTTCGCCTTGTACGTTTACCGGAGAACCACGTGTGCAACGAAATGGATCTATTGTGTTACGTTCATCATTTTATTTTTGCATTAATTTCTTTTTAAAAATATAAAAAATAAACTAGGTGGAACCCGTCAAAACTTGGCGGAAAAAAATTACAATAACAATATTAGTAAAATAAGATTCTTTATTACATAAGAAGGGGTGTGTATGAAACAGTCTTTCAAATATTTTATTTTTAAAGTTTTCCCCCCCCCAGGGAATTACAGTACTAATTCCGAAGCAAACTCCAAACAAACAATCCGTAAACAACTGTGTAATGCAAATCAGTTTGACATTACCGCCATATTCCCCACGGCAAGAAAAAAAATTTCCTGGACCTATGAAGTATCATACAAATAGTATATCCCTACGTTCATCTCATATTAAGTTAATAAAAGAAAATAGTAAATAAAGCACACATCTCCCACCTCCCTGTGATAATGCAACCGAATGAGCTCCTATGCGCATGTGCATTGCATCTCACCAAAGGCACCGTCAAAATTCGACGTTAAAAAAAGTTTTAAAATGTTTAAATTAAAAGTTTTAAAATACCTTCTTTAATCATTGTTCGTTTCAAATCCATATCTTCTGAAACGCATCCATTGTTTTGAGCTAATCAATTTCTATGTAAAGATGAAGAATTTTTTTTTTTTACAATAATAAATCAATCTGCAGATAAGGGAGATTTTTAATGTTTTCAAGTGTAATTTATTTGTATGATTTCTTCGGTTCATTTACATAATCAGGATGATTATTCCTTTTCCATCACAGTCAGGGATCTTTTCCTTCTTATACAGTTAAATATTCAATGGATCTCTAAAAAAATAATAAAATACAGTTCCTAGAATATTCTGATGCAACATATACATCAACGAATTCCACATATCAATTTTATGTTAATCATAAACTATAAATAGTTCTTTTTTCTTGACAGATTTTAGTTTAGCGACAAAATGTTCTTTCTTTTAGATAATCTGATCTTATGATTTATCAGGGGTTTTTATTATTTTTCTTTTTCAGTTTTTATGATGGTTAAGAAAATCTATTTTCAACTGGGGCAACTTTCCCAGGGAATATATTACTTTATTAAAGCAAACTGATGATCATTGTTGAGATAGAATTGAAAAATATTTCATGCTTGAAAATTATTTAAAAAGTCGTTAAATTAAGCGGCAGTTTTCAAATAAATTTCAATCGAAAGCTATTTTTTTTTTCTAATTGATGATGGAAGAACTGAAATTGTAAAATGTAGTAAAATGTAGTATAAAATTGAAATTTGTATTATTTAGAAGTGATGTAAGCGCGATGAAAGCTAAAGCGATCCGTTTGTTGTCACAACCGTTATACATTTCTAAAAATTGCCACTGTGTTTTGGCTGGCGTCCAAAAGTAGACTATCATTTTTTGACATCGAAACAGAAATTCACAGTGGAAGAAATAGGACTTTGCCACTAATAAGGAACTGTTAAATGAACTTATAACAAACCTACCAAAATAATTCCTATAAAATATTAGCCTTACATTATATATTCTAGCTACAAATACAATCATTATTTCAGTTTTTTTCCCATAACACTATTTTTAATAATTTTAATTTTCCTGAAATTCTTTACACTTTTGTGAATTTTTTTATAAAAAAATGAAATCTTCTTACCTATAATTAAAAAAAAAAAAAAATAAGTAATTGGTAACATGTAATCAAGGTGTGCAATCAAGATGAAGCAACCAATAAAGGCTTAAATTCTGACCTTTAAAATTAAAAATTTAAAAATCAGTTAAAATTATGTCATGTTGACACAATTGATTTTTCTTTTTAGTTTTATCAATGTTAAAATGCATTTCAAGCTAAGCATAACGTCATTTTCCCCGGCGCAAACTTTTCACACGTACTTTGTATAAGTTATTTTTATGCTTAAACACCATGTTACAAATAAAAATATATTTTTTTATTTAATTGTAATGAAAAAAATGACATCAACAAAGTTATAATGCATAATGATAAAATAAACTTAATGGATAATATTCCGGTGACGTCACAATAAATATGAATTATTGAAAATTATCAGGCTTTTAAAACACGGGGATAAATATTTTCCTCATCAACTGATTTTTAATTCGATGTTAAATGTATTTATAATGATATTTTACTGATTTATTAGTTATTACATTAATTAAAATAAAAATTATGTCTTCGAAACCATGATATTAAAATAGAAAAAACATTGAAAAAATGTGATGCGTAGTTTCGTACAATCGATAAAATTCAACTGACGTCACAAACATTTAATTAAAAAAATGGGATAATTAAGAGAAATAATATAAATAAATAAATATTCAAGACTATTTTTTATTCTGTTTTCATTAATATATTGTAAATTTTATTGTTTAAAGTTACTGATAAATGATACTTTAGTAAATGGAGCTTTAATTATTATTTTATTATTATTTTTATTTTTGACATTTAATGGCAACATTCTGGCGCTACAGTTTGGCGAATAATTTGGATAATAATTTATATATATATATATATATATATATATATATATATATATATATATATATATACATGTATGTCATTCTATAAACATAATGTATTTTAGGCGCTGTAACTAGGGTTAATTTTTGACGCCTGAATGACGATTTTTGCTTTGTATGGCAACCTGGTGTTTTATAATAAAATTGAATATGTGTGTAAATAAATAAAATGAAATTGGTACTTTTATGTTAGCTGGGCGTCAGGGATAACTCTCCAAATCTTCTTTCAATTGGAATAATTTTAATTGCAATATTTTACGTGAGATTTGTTATTCATATTGATATGTTTATGTTTAGAAATTTTATTATGATTATATTTTAGTTAATTTTAAGTAAGTTTTTTAAGATTTAATATTACAATGTTAAAATATTACCTAGTTGATATTAGCTAATATCAAAAGATTGGCGAACCACAGAGTTCAGAAAATAACTATGCCTTGCAACAGTTGTTTCCGACTTTATGACGTCATAAGCAGCAGTAAAAGTTTAATTGAAAATTACGGCTAATTAATTAAATTTTCGAACAATCGAATGCACGATAACAAATATGTGTCCAAATATCTTTCATTTAAAAAAAGAATGGTGTAATTTGACGCAGTAGTTTGTTCTCACGGATTGTCGAAAGAAATCGCTTAGCGTTTTAAATATATAGATAAACAACGTAAAAATAGAACAAACTGAGGGACATTTTAAGATCCACTTGGGAGAATATAAAACAAGAGGGTAAGTGTGATAGAAGATCACACAAAGGGTTTCGTTTAATAATCCTTTCAAAACACTTTATCCTTTCTTTAATAAATCCAAATAAATTTAATTTAGCAACCAAAAAAAAGTCATGTTTTTTTTTATAAAATAAAAATTTACGGTCTATTTTTTCGTTTTTTCGAATATCTAAATCAGCCCGATAACGGGCGAAGCCCGCTATTATACTCTGCCATAATAATATCTGGCATGTAAACTAAATGCGATATTTAAAAAACTAATAATTTGAGAATTAAACATGTTGTACCCTTTCAAAATGTTAAAATATGCGAATATTTACATAATCGCGTTTTTATCATGATTCAATACGTTCCTCAAACTCATATATTTACTATTCTCTATTACTCATATTGAAACTCACTTTGTATTATTCTCAAACATTTGAGAAATCCGTTAAACTTCCGATATGATTAATTTTCCTTATAATTCTCTAATGACGTGATATTAATCTGCTTTCTGTACATACACATACTCAGACTCCTTGTATTATTAAGAAATCTTTGAAACTCATATGACGTCATAATCTTTTTTTTTTTTCAATTGGTGATTTTTTTTTTTTCATTTTCATTTTTCACGTGGAAATCTTTCAATAGAAAATTAATTATTGTAGAAAGTATTTTATTGTGGATTTTTAATTGTTGGCAACTGCTATAACAAAAAAATGTTTAAATTTAATAGGAAAAGGCTGTTAGAATTTTGTTTTTTTTTATCTCTATTTATTAAAATAATACGATTTTTTCAAATTTTAATATTTTGAGCTTCACAGCAGATATTCAGTTATATATACACAAAGTTTCAACTCTGTAAGTTATATAGGTTCTGAGAACGGCAATGTGACGGACAGACAACGGAGCGGGAGTAATAGGGTTTCGTGAGATGAACGAAACCAAAAAAAGTGTTAAAAATTGTGACATTAAACACTCCGCTATTGATAACCATTGCTTGTCTAACAATCACAATTTTAAGTTGTAAAAAGGTTCAATAATTCAGAAATGCTCATCGATTTATGATCTTGATATTTAGGAAACTTATATATGTAAAAATTCAAACAACTTGGTTAGTGTAATGTCCAATACAACAAATTTTTAAACGTCTGGCTAACTTTCCTGTATTTCACGCTCTTCACTCCTCCCCTTTTTTCTCATCCATTCTTGAGCTTCTCCAGACTGACTGAGCACTTCTCATTGGTCTCCTGCATCACGCGGAGACTCCTGATTCCGCTGTTAGTTTTTCAACACTCATCGTCATTCCACCTTTACCGCAAGCCGAGATGCTTGCATATTGATATGATCTAAACACTTGCATCTGTTTTTAACGCTGGCACTGATGATGGTGCTTTAGATGCTTCGATTCTGCTGTATACCATTTTTACATGTATTTCATTTTTGCTTTTTCACATTTTTCATTTATTTTTAATATAACGGCACAAAGTTCAGTCCTCCACCTTTTAAATAAAGGTCTTATATCTTAATTATTTAAAGTTATTTTCTCCATTTACTTTCCCTATATATATGCAATCCCGTTGTCAGTACAAGGTGAGTATTTTAAGAGGTAAACCTGGATTTAAATGCCCATTACGCCCACAAAATGTAAAAGAGAGAAACTTCAACTGTTGTTCGGGTAACACTGTACCAAGATACGTATTAAGTGTTGCTCTTGACACATATAAATATAATATCAGACATGTTCTTTACATTCCAAAATTTCCAGAACAATTCGTCAAATATTTCTGCAGATATTTGACAAAACGTCTAAGTGTCTAGGGATTTTTGGCCATATAGTGTATTTTTCTACACCACTCACAATCATTAGCCACATAAACTGATACTTCATCAAGTTTTATGTCACATGTGGTTCGAAGGCACACTCATAATGGTACTGATATTAACAGGAAGGAATATTTTTTGACACAATCGCGTCATTACCCCTGGTGAAGGATAAGTTTTACACGACACGAAACAGATCTATAGTGTTTAGTTTATCATTTTTATTATACTCTAACGTAAAGTTCTTGTACCTTAGTTATTTGATGCAAGTTTTTTTATGCTCTTTCTCAACTTATAACCAATCATGTTGATAGTACGGGGTAAGTTTTTAAGACGCAACAATGATTTAAATACACATCACACCCCACACAAAATGTAAAATAGAGATTTTTCAACTGCTGATCGGGTAACACTGGAACAATAAAGGGATTTGTGATGAATGTCGTCCTTCTAGGCAATAGTTCTGTTTGTGACGCAGCGCAAAAAAGTGTGTTTTTGATTATTATATTGTGTCACTCGTATCAAAACGTACAGAACAAGTTTTAGAAATGTATAACGGTTGTGATAAAAAACGGCAGTATCGCTTTAGCTTTCATCGCGCTTACATCACTTCTAAATACCATAAATATCAATTTTTTACTACATTTTACAATTTTAATTCTTACATCATTAGGTCGAAAAAAAATTAGCTTTCGATTGAAATTTATTTTAACACTGCCGCTTAATTTAACAACTTTAAAAAAAATTCAAGCATGAAATATTTTTTAATTCTATTTCAGCAATGACCATCTGTTTGCTTTAATGTAAAGTAGCCCCTGGGAAAGTTGCCACAATTGAAAATAGATTTCCCTAACCATCATGAAAAGTGAAAAAAAAATATTAAAAAAACTGATAAATCATAAGATCAGAAAAAAAACTATTTTCAGTTTATGTTAACATAAAATTGATATGTTGAATTCGTTGATGTATATGTTGCGTCAGAATATGCTAGGAATTGTATTTTTATTTTTTATTTTTTTAAAGATCCATTGGGTATTTAACTGTATCAGAGGGAAAATATCCCCGACTGTGATGAATAATCATCCTGATTATGCAAAGGGACAGAAGAAACCATACAAATGAATTACACTTGAAAACATTAAAAATCTCCCTCCTCTGCAGATTCATTTATTATTGTAAAAATAATTCTTTATCTTTATATAAAAATTGATTAACTTAAAACAATGGATGCGTTTTAGAAGATATGGATTTGAAACGAACAATGATTAAAGAGGACATTTTAGAACTTTTAATTTAACCATTTAAAAACTCTTTTTTAACGTCGAATTTCGGAGGTGCTTTTGGGTTTGGAGCTCATTCGGTTGCATTATCACAGGTGGGGGGGGGGAGATGTGTGCTTTATTTACTATATTCTTTTATTTACTGAATACTATGAGATGAACGTAGGGATATACTATTTGTATGATACCACATAGGTCCATGAAATTTTCTTTCGAGCCGTGGGGAATATGGCGGTAATGTCAAACTGATTTGCATTACACAGTTGTTTACGGATTGTCTGTTTGGAGTTTGCATCGGTAATAGTACTATGTTTCACTGAGGGAAAAAACTTTTAAAATAAAATATTTGAAAGACTGTTTCATACGCACCTCTTCTTAAATAATAAAGTAGCTTATTTTACTGATATTGTTATAGTATTTTTTCCGTCCAGTTTTGACGGGTTCCATCTAGATTAAAATTAAAACTTTATAGTAAGTTTAGAAAAAAATAATAAACGAGAAAAATCTATCTCATTCAACTTTTTTCCTGTTTTATAAAAATTTTAATTTAAAACGTAACTGTAATTGAACAATCTCCCCCTCTATCTCTCTCATCAAACACAGAAAGTATATGATATTTCTAAATAACTTCGCGTTTTATTTGATATTGTTGGCAAAAAAAATTGACAAATACATATTAAAAGAACCAGTGTTTCAAATAATTTCCTTGCTTTATATATAATAAATTACTTTTTCAAAATTTATCTGATTAATTACGCCTATAAATTTCTTATTTTTTTAACATGACATCTGAATGAATAAAATCGGAGTATCTTTTGAATTATTTAAAGCATAGTAAATACATTTCGAAGACTTATAGTTGCTAGACAAACAGCCAGAAACATCTACTATTAAATTCAATTAAACAATGCTGCTCGATATTGCAGTCAAAGCAATCAATTTTATTTTTACGACTCTCATATAAAAAGTTATTTTAAAGTCGAATTCAAGACCACAATTTTAAAATGATATATGAATGAAAAATTTTGTTTGAGATAAAATATTCTGGAAAATATATTTAATGAATTGTTAAAGTTTAATCAAGCATTTCGAAAGGAAATATTTTGTCGCATAAAATATTCAAGTTACTAATTCATAGCTGATTTCTAGATAAAAACTATTAATTTACTTCGTACTTAATATGTAATAGTATTAATTATATATAATAGTATTAAAAGAAATATATTAAAATGAAACTTTAAATTTGGAGACAATTTAACTTTTACGTAATTAAGTATATTTGCAGAGTAATAAAGAGAATGATTTCAAGCGCAATTTATGAAAATCCTTCTGTTTGAATGTTTAGAAGAATTTTGTATTTCTTACGCTTTATTTCGATAAATACTTTGGGAATTCTGGATGTTCTAGAAGTACCTGACAAGGAAATATTTTAGAGAAATATTCATTCATTTAACATCACATTATGTTCAATGCAAGGAATTAATGAAATTGCTGAATCGCACGGTATTTCATTTAATGCTACCTTATAATCTTTAGAAAGTTTAGATATGTAATGTTTGAACACAAATGTTGGCCAATTCAAACGATTATTGTTATGTCATCACATACACAAAGCACAGTCTGTTTAAAATATTGTTACAATATCTTCATTATTCTTAAAGGTTATAAACGAGAATCGATGCGTTGGCATCAAGTGAAAAACGCTGTAATTGGGCGTGAATAAATAGGTTGCGAGCCTGATTTTCTAAACATAACATATTGGTTTTCTCGACTACAATTACCCTTTCAAATTTAGTCCGATAATTTTCCTGCAAGAAGATTCCATCTTGCCTCCATGGCCAAGACCCCATCCTGTATAATTTTGCCAGTATGGGGTCATTATTGAGAAAATACAGACACATTAATGTCAAGTCGATATGCCATTATGGCTAATACCGGTGTCAATATAGCTAATATAAACAAGATTTGTCATATATTGTTGTGTTACTAAGTTAATATTTGCAGTTACTATGACTAAAAGTGTATATAATTACCGATCAAAATATTATCTATCTATCTATATATATATATATAAACTTATTGCAAAAATTAACCATATATATATAAACATATGTGTCCGTATGTTTCACTTTGCAACCAAAACTATCCAGCGCAGACCACTGGTGTTTGTGTATGGTAGTAGCCTCGGAACTCTCATTGTGCGCTATGGTGGTTGTATTTGGTAGCTGTGGAGGTGTGGGCAATATGGTGGTTGAAAATGGTCAAACTAGGGCATTTTTATATTTCTACCAAAGTGTTCTAAAAAATTTTTAGAAACTTCTAAAATTTACTAGAATGTTCTTGATTGTACTAGAATTTTCTAGAATGTACTAAAATGTTCTTTATATTTTATGCATACATATATATATATATATTTACATATATAGATACATACATATATACATTTTTAATAGGTTTACATATGGACCGGAAGGATCGAGAACGTTCTGGAATGTTCTAGGACTATTCTGTGGATGTGTGGAAGATATGATGGTTGACAGAGGTCTACCGAAGGTAATTTCATATTTCAACCAAAGTCTTCTAAAAAATGTTTGGAATCTTCTGGAATGTACTAGAATATTCTGGAAAGAACTAGAATTTTCTAGAATGTAATAAAATGTTATTTATATTTTATACAAACATATATATATATATATATATATATATATATATTACATACATACATACATGTACATATTTTTTTTAGGTTTACATATGGACTGGAAGGATCGAGAACGTTCTGGAATGTTCGAGGACCATTCTGTGAGGATGTGGGAGATATGGTTGTTGAAAGTGGTCAACCTAGGGAATTTTCATATTTCGGCCAAAGTGTTATAAAAAATAAAAGAAGAAACAAAAAAAGAAATATATTTTAATGTACGCCTTCTATATTAAATATAGAAAATAATCACATACCAAAGAGTAATGTGCATAAATGTATAAAAAAAAAATAAATAAAAAAAAAATCAGCGATTCGGGTTGTCATCAGATAGTTAATATCTAAAATTGTGGACCATTTTTAACGCTGATTATGCACAGTAAAGGATTTTTATATATATTTATTCAAACATTAATTAAGAATTATTTGGCGTATTGAAAATACGATGCAGATTTATTCAGAAAATGATTTTTATCTTACATTAATTACAGGAAAACTAATTGCGATTATTCCTTAGTTTTTTGAACTACTTGCTTTTTATAAACCCATAACAAAAATATATCATAATTAAACTGAATTCGTATAATGTATCCTGATCTTCTGTGACATGCTTTAGTATATCAACTGTAGCTGCGTTATCGAATCAACAATCTACTTTTCAACTTAAAAGACCAATACTATGAGTGGATATTTTTTGCCATACGCATGCAAAATATGTTTTGATAATAAGAAAGTGTTATAGGTTTATTTCCTTGGAATGCAATTTAATTCATGTTTTAATTTAATTCTCATAAAGCGTTACGATGCTTTAAATCATGTGTAATCATCGAACGGATATTTCCATCGTTTGTATTTTCTTAAATAACAGAATAAAACCTGTAAAAATGGAATCTGTCTGTAGCAAAATCCTATCTTTAATCTAAACTGTTCATAGTGCCTAAAGAAGAGATACCACACAACAATTCTTGCTAAGACGGAAACTTCTCTAAAACGGATTTTTTCCGGTCTCTGACTGTTCTACTTTCACAGGTATTACTGTGTTAATACTTTATAATATTTCAATAGATCGTAAGAAATATTGGCAGAAATTTATTTTATTTTTTTACCATATTTAAAAATGTTTATGCTTATTCGTAAATATTCCTTTCCTTGTAAATATGTATATTTCTGTTTTGACGCAAAATTTGAGTTATGACGTTGCTAAAGCCTCAATATTTTTTCTGAGAGTAATAAACACCCAACCGAAAGGAATTTGAAAAACTTTGCCCATTAGAAGCACGTGTTACGTCTGCGCTATTGATTAAAAATAAATTCATTTGATGTTGTATTTACAGGCTGTTGTTTCAGCCTCATATTCATCATACTTCGATTCTATTTTTTTATGTGAAATTAGATAAATATATCTGTACATAAAAGTAATGAACTGAAACATTTTCTCGAAACATTTTTGATAAAAGTATTTTTTAACTTTTTCTTTTTCATAATTTAAAAAAAAACTTTTTCTATTTGGATTCCATTCAAATAGTCCATTCAACTATTTCTAGCTTGATATTCAAGTTTCCTTTATTATTCTTTCTTTGAATTATGTTAATGAGATAGTTAGATAATCGATAAATATGGTCATTGACCGTGTTATTTTCTCTTCTTTTTTAAAATATTTTTTAATGTTTTAGTATAACCAGGGAATACAACTCGAGCTTCCCGGTTTACAGAACATCAGTGAAAGCCATTTTAGATGCTTGAACAGTCTAATATGTTATTTACTTTTAATATATTATTTAGATTGCCCACAAACAACACGAAAAACCATTTTTAAATGAATAACATCAACTATACATTCAAATGAAGTTATTAAAGAAATTTATTGAAATCAATACTTTAATATTAGCCGTTTGTCAGGCGTTAATAGCCGAACATATCACCAAAGATTTTTCTACTTACAGCTGCCTTTATCGTTCTAATAATTTGAGTTATTTAAGCACGCAGTTCGACTACATGCCTATTAAATTTCTGTTTTCTTTATAGTATTTTATTTTTTGATTGATTAAGTTTTAAGTGTTACTCTTTCGTAATCGGGCTACACGCGATAGTGATACATTTTTTTAAATTCCAGGCTTAAAAAATTTTTTAAGAACCATAAAGAATCAGTGAAATGAGATACAGTTTTCATATAAAGTGCATTTGAAATATATTTTTTCTATTCGACGGTATAAAAATTGAAATTGTGCGATGTTTAGAGGGGGTAACAAAATTGAAGACAAATAAATTAATTGGTATTAATTGCACCGTTGTCTGGAGTAAAAAAAAAACAAGTGTGATCGAAAATCGCTCAAAGGGTTTCGTTTAATATTCCTTTCAAAACACTTTATCCTTTCTTTAATAATTTCAAACAAATTTCATTTAGCAACAACAACAAAAAAAAGTCATGTTTTTTATAAAGTAAAAATTTACCGAGCTATTTTTTCCTTTTTTCGAATATCTAAACCAGCCGGATAGCGGTCCAAGCCCGCTATTATATTCTGTCATAATAATATTCGTCATACGGACTAAATGCAATATTTAAAAAAAATAATTTCAAAATTAAACAAATTGTATACCTTTAAAATGTTAAAATATGCGAATATTTCCATAATCGGATTTTTATCACGATTCAATATGTTTCTCAAACTCATATATTTACTATTCTCTATTATTTATATTGATACTCGCTTTGTATTATTCTCAAACATTTGAAAAATTAGTTATACTTCCTATATGACGTCAGATTTTCTTTTTAATTCTCTAATGACGTGATATTAATCTGCTTTGTCCACTTACACATACTCATACTCCTTGTTTTATTGAGAAATCTTAGACATTTTCCGTTTTATTACGACTATGACGTCAATCAATTTTATTTCATATTTATCTTTTTTTCAATTGGTGAAACTTTTTATTTCATTTTCATTTTTCACGTGAAAATCGTCTGATAGAAAATTAATTATTGCAGAAAGAATTTCATTGTGGATTTTAAATCTTTAGTATTTGCTATAACGAAAAATGTTTCAATTTAATAGGACAAGGCTGTTAAAATTTTGGTTTTTTATCTCTATTTATTAAAATAATACGAATTTTTAAAATTTTAATATTTTGAGCTCTTCACAGCTGCTATTCAGATCTATACACTAAGTTTCAACTCTGTAAATTACATACTTTTTGAGAATGGCTCTGTGACGGACACACAACGGAGCGGGGTAATAGGGTTTCGTGAGATGAATGAAACCCTAAAAATGGCGCCTGTATGCGTGGCATACGAAATAAGAGAAGAGTATGCTCAATTCTTTGGGAAAAGCGTAGCCGGATTCAGTTTAAACACTGAAACAAAATTCTCATTGGATCAGCGTGAGCTTTGTAATAATAGATTTTTAAATCTCTGCATTAGCGAACGTGTTGCAACTGACAAGCAAACGGACATGAAGCATAAATGCCTAAGCGAGTTAATATTTTAGTTAACTTCATATGTACTTATTTTATTCCGGAAATTAATCATATCATAATAACAGGCGATATAATTGATTTCACTGAAATAAAGATCTGAATATTTATTTAAATATTTATAGTACGAACGCACCTCATTTGTCACGTTTGACATACAATTTCCAACTTGTTTTTGGAACCGTTTTTGAGTAGTTTTTACAGCGTAACTTATTAATAAACAGGTTTCGCAACCCGGAGTATTGGCTTTTCGCTTGCTATCATTTTTCAAGTATGTTTTTATGTTCAACAAACATGTTTTAACATGTTTGACATGTTTTACATGTCAACATGTTAACATTATTAACATGTCAAACAGGTTAACATGTTTGACATGTTCAAACATGTTTTAACATGAGTTAACAGCATTAACATTAATACTATATGGTTATTATGGGATATATAAATTAAGTTAAGCATCTGAAAAAGTTTACTTGAGATATGATAGCATCCAGAAAACAGATATTCTGTTTTGAAAAAAAATAATTAATGCAGTGAAAAAACTTCTCGGAAATGTTTTCGAAAGTTACGGGTAGCAACAGAAAGTTTGTTTATATAAATAATTCATAATATCTCGGAAATCTATTGGTTTCCAAAAGTTCTAAAGATGAAGGAATGCTTTTCGGAATCGCTGGTGACCCCGAAGAAGTTATTTGATATTTTCGTTCACGATTTCATAATATTTTCGTAGGTTATTAAGCATTTATCTTTTTTTTTATTATATATTTCTGATTATACATGACACATTTAAACAATCTACCATAAAAAATTTATCAGAGACGCAATGGGTATAGATCCTATATTTTATTTAAAAATTAAAAAAATTTAGACAATACTATCAAATAGGGAGGGGGATGAGTGTTCATATCTAACTCTCGAATTATATTTTTAAAATACTATGCCAGCACGTTTGTGCACTAACACTAGAAAAATAAATTGGTAAACTATACTTTTTACTTACCCATCATACGTATAGTGTAAGTCTTGTAATCGTTTTGAAAATCGAAAAATTTTTTTTGACGGATTTACACGTTTCAGACACTGGAGATTCCGAAAAAGATATTTTTAGAAAAAAATTTTTGCCGTCCGTCTGTGTGTCTGTGTGTCTGTGTGTGTGTGTGTCTGTAAACGCTCTATCTCCCGAAAAAATTGAGATATAGACTTGTAATTTGGTATGTACTTAGTATGTAATAATGGGAAGAAGCCTATTTCATTTCAATAACCTCGATTAACCGGAACAATTTTTTTCGGACTCTCGAAATATTCGTTCTGATGAAAGGTATATAAAAATTTTCGAAATTGTTTATTTTAAGAAATGAATATAAAAGACAATAAAAAAACATAAATTTTGAATAAAGCATGAAGTCGATCGGATAATTAGTTGCCGAGATATTTGTAATCCTATTTTCCACACTCTTCGATTTTTCATGACCTTGTATTTCATCCAAATTTCACTTCAAAGATATATTTTAATTGGAAATTTGACGCTTAATCAGATGCAATAAACCGCTAGTTAATAGGATTATTATTTTTGGAGTTATAAGGAAAAACCTCTTTCAACCAATTCAGTAATCGAGCCTTTAAAGTTTGTGACGTCATCAAGCCACGATTTTATTTGAATTGCAATGTATTTTATAAGTAGTTTACACATTTTTATTTTAATATTTTACTTTATGCATATCCATGATGGGTAAGTATTACGGTGGCCCCCAACGACTAGTTTGCCTTTCTTATGAAAAATAAAGTGCGTGGCAATGGAATAAACGGAAAACGTCAAGAAATATCAGTTAATATATCATTCGATGAAGGCATACTAGAGAGATAGAAACAATAGAAATGAAATGCGATTGAAAGTATTTCGTATAAAATGTGAAATATTTCATATCTCATATTATGTTTTAAGATAAAGCACTATTCATTTCTTCTTTTTCTTAAGAAAACAGCATTCTGAGTAAAATATATTTCGATTTAATGCTCTAGAAATTCTTTACGTGGTATATATAACAAGGTGATTTTTTCGATATTTATTTATCATTTTTTGACAAAGTAATATATTGTCGGTAGGCAAAAGAAATCTTTTTATTCCGCAGAATTTTAGAGTAATCTACGTGGTTTGCGATTTTAAAACTTAGGCGTCTTAATATATTTTATGTCTAAAAATTTTAAGGAATGTTAGTTTAAAATCTAAAACTTATATAATTAGTTTTTTAAACATTGGAAAAATGCTTGTTGTTTTCGGTAGAGAATGGGCCTCTTGACGTAGTCATTTTATTTATTTAAGCGTTTTTAAGCTTTTTTAACAAAATTCTGAAACTTTAGAAGAAATCTTCTTTGATTAGGCAATATAAAAGCATAAAATCGTTACAAAAATGTTAAAGTTACAAAAAGGATAGATGCAAATTATCAGATATGAAAAAAAGCCAAATTCGAAAATTGACGTCGGATGAGAAATCGTCTTATAAGGCAAAAAAACGTGGTCTTCAACTTTAATTTCCTGAAAATACCTTTATCTCAGACATCAATCTAAACAAGAGTTAACGCAATACTTAAATTTTGCTTAAAGGATGGTCTACAAATAGAAATTGTACCAAACTTTAAATATTTTAATGCTAACAGCTAAAGTTGACATCATATTTGGATATTTCGGTTTATTCAACTTTTGGATACCAAACGGGAAGTCAGTAGAGAGGGAATGGGAGCTCTGCGTCAGCTTGAGGTGGTGGCGGTGGTGCGGTGGTAGCACCGCCTGCTGTCGAGATCATACTAAGGTAAAGCCAGGAGAGATGGCGCTGTCGGAGAGATTGCGCACATAGAGGTTCGGGGGAAGGAGTAGAGTAAGCGCGCAACGACTCCAGGTAGTTGTACAACTGCAGTAGTGAAGTGTCTATTTGAAAGTGCAAGCTAATTGTTTTGAGCGTCTAAGATAAAGCATTGCTATTTTGTTTTGTTTTTCCAAAGCAAGTGCTTGAATTTTCATAGCTATTCATCAGAATTTCTATACAATGTCAGTAGTACAAAATATTTTAAACTTAAACGATTTTTCATAAGCTACTAATCTAGACAAACAATGTGAACATCAACGGTTCGTTTTAGTAGCGGCCATGTTTATATAAAAGTCCACGCAATCTCTCCCACCGAAATTGGAGTGTTCGCGCACCTGCTACTTAGGAGAGATGGCGCATTGTTCCCATTAGTTTCCATACTAGGACAGATTACGCAGCTTTATTGGTCAATTTGCATAAAAAATGAAAAAAATAAAATGGACTAATTTTAAGCTAAACGTGTTATCAAGTAACTTAATGTTATTTTGTAATCTTATCTGGACTTGCTTTTTCTGATTCTTTATTTTTTTTCTCTTTAATTAAAATTTTTTAATCGTTTTTAAAATTATTCCCTTTTTGTTATTCTTTAATCATTATGTTGAAATATTCACTCCTAATACAATAATATTTGTTCACAAAAACCTTACAACAATGTCATTTAAGTGTAATTATTATTGTTAACAATTTAATTGTAGTTATTATTAGTAACAATCCCTCCTACCCATGTGCGCAATCACACCAACCCTGTAAGTACAGATTGCGCAAAGTAATTTTATTGGTTTTATTACAACTGTTCTATTAAATTACAACATAACAACAAAATAGCAATGGAAATGAAAAAAAAATCAAATGAAGTAAAAATTATTCATGGATAGTTTAGCAAAAAATTAATATTTAGATTTTTTATTGTTATTCTTTTGAATTGTGCGCAGACTCTCCTAGCTTTACCTTATAGTAGGTAGGTGGAATAGCTAGCGTGGGAAAGCTATGTTATTGTAGGATGAGGCGAATATGTCTGCTATAAGAGGGGATATTTTTTTTTGGGGGGGGGTCTAAATTAATAAAATTATTAAATGTCTTATAGTACGAGGAAACGGTTATGGTAGAGTGCGAACTAAAAAACAAATTTCACATTTTTCTTTGCAGTTTTTGTTAAATAAAAAAACATCTTGAAAATTAAAAAGGTCAAGTGTGATTAACTAATACAAAATATAAAATTTATAGAAATGTGAATAAATAATATTTATGTATATAAATAAAAGTCCTGATTTGGGAGATCATCAACACACAGCCCAAACTACTGAACCTAGAAACATGAAATTTGGAGGAAAATAATTCTTAGGATCTAGAGGCGCACCAAGAAAGTATTTTCTAAAATTCCACTCCTAAATGGGGTAAAAAGGGTTACAAACTTTTAAAAAACTCCCTAAAAATCGGGTGTTACATTTCTGTGTCAAATTATAGCATGTTTTAATGTATTTTTGCATGCTGAATTGAATGGAATTTTATAAAATATTCTAAGTGCAATAATTCGTGAAATATTTCACATTTTCGAATTTCGTGATGTCTTTGGTAACAAAACCTGAAAATTTCTAACAATACAAGTGATAATTTAAAAAATATATCCGTCATTATTAAAGATGAAACAATATTTTGTGATTTATTATTTGCGACTGAATAAGAAAAAAAATTACGTGGTATTTTGATTAGATAAAATCTGAATAATGCCAGTTTCCGGGCTTTTTCTTATTATTATTTATGTAATTGTGTATTATAATTATTTCCATAAATGTTACGATTTTGAAATGCAACGTGCTTGAGCAAAAAGTTTCGATGGTCTCTGTCGTTTCGATATTGCAAATTTTCTATAACTTGCCGATGTTTTTAGCACCAAAACATCAATATTTCCATCAATACCAGTGATAATTTCGAAAAATATATCCGTTACTATAGCAACAAAATAATTTCAAATCTATGTAATATTACAAAAAAGTAACCTTTTTTGTTTGTTTGTTTGTTTGTTTGTAGCGTGTAATCACAGAAACTACTGAACTGGTTTCAAAAGTAATGGTGGCAAATTGATGGTGAAAGTCCCTAGTCCAACATATAGTATATTTTATGTTGGTGCCACTCCCCACAGGGGATGCAGGATCGAAAGATGTTCTAAAATCGCGATTTTTCTAATACTGAAGGTTCTAGAAACTTGAATTTTGGCATGGTATCTACGGAACTACCGAACCGATTTCAAACATAATAGTGTCAAATTGATGGTGACAGTCCCTGCTCTAATATAGGCTATATTTTATGTCGGTGTCACTACCCCAGGAGGGTGCGGTAGTAAAAAACGTTCTAAAATTGCAATATTTGTGACAAAGGGAATATAAATTTGAAATTTGGCAAGGTAGGTACTTCCTTATAAAATGTAAATGCTTTCTAAGAACAGTTTCTAAAAAATCCTAAATTTAACAGTGTGAAATGAGTGAAAAGCGTTCTAAAAACATTCTAAATTGAAATTTATATGGAATCTGTGGAACTACCAAACCGATTTCAAGTGTAATGGGGGCAAATTTATGGTGAAAGTTTCTACTCTAACATAGGCTATATTTTATGTCCGTGTCACTACCCCAGGGGGCTGCGGTAGCGAAAAACCTTCCAAATTTGCAGTTTTGTAGTACCTAAAGAGTTAAAAACTTGTAATTTGTCAAGGTAGGTTTAGTCATAAGATCTAAAAGCTCTCTAAGAACAGTTTCTGAAAAGTTCGAAATTTAAAAGGGTGAAATGAGGGAAAAGCGTTTTAAATTACGATTTCTATGGAATTGTTGAGGACTGAAACTTAAAGTCTGACAAAGCTGCTATACTTTTATAATGTAAATGCACACACAGAACAGTTTTGTTTAAACATTGAAATTTAGAAAGTTGAAGGACAGAAAAACACTCTAAATTACTATTTTTGTGACACTGAAAGGACTAGAAACTTGAAATTTGGCATGACAGTCACTAACAATAGTTTGTAAAGAAATGTCAATAGCGTGGTACAATGTGCGAAAAGCGTTCTAAAAACGTTCTAAATTACTATTTATTTGGAAGTATTAAGGCGAGAAACTTGAAATTTGGCATAGCTGTTACTCTATAGAGCTCCACCAGAACAGTTTTATAGAAATGCGAAATTTAAAAGGATAAAGAGGAAAAAGAAAAAAAAGACTAAAATTGCGATTTCTCTGACACAGTTGGTAGAAAATTGGTATTTGGCATGGTGGTTATTTTAAATATGCAAATGCTCATTAAGAACAGTTTCTAAAAAATTTTAAGTTTAAAAGATTGAAATAAGTGGAAAACGTTCTAAATTTGGATTAAATTGGATTTATTCGGGTTAGCAACTTGAAATTTAGTATAGTGGTAACTTTTAGAATACAGACGGTCGGTATAAACATTTATTAAAATTTCGAAATTTAAAGGTGTAAAATGAACAGAAAACCATCTAAATTTTGGATTATTCAGAATTGTTAGGAGCAGAAATTTAAAATTTGACGTGTCTGTTGTTCTTTAGACATACATGTTCGTACAGAACTGTTTTTACACAACTTTTAAAAAGTCCTTCCGACCTGTACCGGGAGGAAAAGGTAGCTTTCATAGTCCAGGTTTTTAATAATTCAACTCTTTTTACTCAAATACCCGAAGCAAAAATGCTTGGAAGCCGATTATAGAAGATTCAATCCCGGATTTCGTAAATACGGAATTTTAATGCGAAATTTCAGCATGACAAAAGTCGGATTGTTTCAAAATGTCAGCCACCCTAGAATTTCAAACTGCCATATCTCAGCCATTTTTTAAGATCAAGCTAAAACAAAAAATGTTCCGCAATCCTTGCATCACGCAATCCTTGCCTTTAAGAACAATTAAAGGAAACAATTTTTTTTTTAATTTTTTGTACATCTTTTTGAATTTTTAAAAATTAAAATTTTTTTAACTGGCCACAATTTTGAAACAAGATGGCGGAACAAGCTGCCAACGAACTCGGTCGGGACCTTGGTATATTCTGTATACATTATAAGTCACATTCATATCGGTTCATAAATACGAGAGTTACAGCATAACAAATATCAGATGGTTTCAAACTATCAGCCACCCTAGAATTTCAAACTGTTATATTTCAGCCATTTTTTAAGATATAGGCAAAACAAAAATTGTTTCAGAATTCTTGTATCCCGTTATAACACTTAACAGAAACAACTTTTTTAATTGATAAATTTTTTACATGTTTTTGAAATTTTTAAAATTTAATTTTTTTAATTTGTTGCCATTTTGAAGATGGCGGATGAATATGGCCAACGAACTCGGTCGGGACCTTGGTATGTTCTGTATACATTATCAGTCACATTCATATCGGTTCATAAATACGAGAATTACAGCATTACAAAGGTCAAATTGTTTCAAAATCTCAGCCACCCTAGAATTTCAAACTGCCATATCTCAGCCATTTTTTAAGATAAAGCCAAAACAAAAAAACGTTCCAAAATTCTTGTACCATGTTCTAACACTTAACGGAAACAATTTTTTTTATGTAAAATATATTTGTACTCGTTTTTGATTTTTTTAATTAAAAATTTTTAACTGGTTGCCATACTGAAACAATATGGCGGATGAAACTTGCCAACGAACTCGGTCGAGACCTTGGTATGTCTTATACACATACACAAATCGGTTCATAAATAAGAGAGTTACAGTATGACAAATGTCAGATTATGAATGTCAGATATATATATATATAAATCAACATTTGAACGGAGGGTGGTCTTGGGGTCTGAGGGTCATTATCGCTGAAAATATACCAAATTTTTTGTAACTGCTTTCCTCCGAACGGCTACAATAGGTAGATTTTTGTAATTGAAGTTACATAAAAGGTGCAAAAGCAAAAACCGTTCTAAAATTGCAATTTTAGTGATGCCGCTGGTCTAGAAACTTGAAATTTGGCATGGTGGCTGTTTTTAAGTTTTCAGGGCTCTCTAAGAACAGTTTATAAAAAAAAATAGAAATTTAAATGGTGAAATGAGTGAAAAACGTTCTAAAAAAGATTCGAAGCTATGATTCATCTGAAATTGTTCGAGACAGAAATTGGAAATTTTATATGGCTGTTACGTAAGAGACATAAATTCATAAACTGAACAGTTTTTAAAAATTTAGAAATTTTAATGTGTGCAGAACAACAAAGTTCTAAGATTGTGATTTCTTTGATATATTTTTTATAGAAGTTTGCTTAACTAGAAGCTTGGAATTTGGCATGGTGCTTACTCTTAAAATGTAAATACTCGCTTAGAACGGTTTCTAAAAATTTCTAAATTTCAAATGAAAAATGAAATGAGCGGAAAATCTTCAAAATAAATTCTGTATTATCTTTAATGTGGAATTAATTCTAGCTCTTTTCATTCACTTAAGTCTCATGTTCGATAATAATGAAGTTTACTTAAAATTTAGCTTAATTTATAATTTTAGAATTATCCGTAGAATTATTTCCTTAGGGATATTTCCGTATTTCCGTATTCCTCTAATAAAAATATGCAAACGAATACCACTTTGCATATTTCAACAATTACGCGAGCAAAGCCCCGGGCTTTGTATACAGGGGTCTATACAGGGTCGGAAACGGCTTCGTTCGCCGTTAGGTGGTGTTGTTCAGAAAAGCATTGGAGCACCTTTAACATCTCCATATTATCGCATCTATTCGTAAGAGGTGATTCCAAGCTTACTTTACACAATGCCACAACATGTCAGACGCCATATGTGGTTTCAACATGATCAGAAACATCATGGGAAAGCAGTATGACAGGGATAAGAAATGCACAAGAGTGAGATCATCTGAAATAATTTATTAGTCAAAGATATTACATGTGCTGTGGTATATGATATGTGAAAATGTCACAAAAGATGTTCAAAGGTTTCACCATTACTAGCGATGCATGCATTACACCGTCGGACCATGGATTGGCTGACTCGCTCAAATACACCTGGATTTTGTTGGATATCCGCAGCAGCACAGACGAGTCTTGCAACCAAATCCATATTGTAATCCACAGGCGTTGCATACACAGCACTTTTCAGTGCACCCCAAAAGAAAGACAACTATGTTGCGTAAATCAGGAGAGCGTGGTGGCCAAGGAACCGGTCCACCACAGCCAATGCATCGGTGACCAAACACCTGATTCAAATGTTCACGTCTGCCATAATAGGGAGGTGCCCCATGATGTTGAAACCACGTATTTCTTCTGACATGTTGTGGCATAGTGTCAAGTAAGCATGGTACCACCTCTTACAAAAGGAAGCGATAATATGCAGATGTTAGAGGTGCTCCAATGCTATTGTGAACAACACCACCTAACAGCGAACCACCTAAGCCCTTTCCGACCATGGATTGCTATGCAAATATGAATCCTTGTGATGTCTCCAACCTCCCCTCAACGTTTCTCCCAATAATCCTGGGACACCCTGTATATATAAAAGAAAGTTCTGACTGGGGAGATAATCAACACACAGCCCAAACTTCTGAACCTAGGAACTTGAAAATTGGGGAGGGTGTGGAATACTTCTTAGGATGTAGAAGCGCAATAAGATAGGATTTTCAAAACCTCCACACCTTAGAATGGTAAAATGTGGAACAAACTTAAAAATATATATATTAAAAGTCAGCTACTATGATTATGTGATAAATGGTAACATATTGTAATGTATTTGTGTACACTGAATCGAATTGTACGAAGTACTTTCTTTTAAGACTAATAGGTCGTGAGATATTGCATATTTTGTCTAATTTGGCGATCCCTTTGTCGCCAAAACCTCAACATTACAAATGCCAGCATTACAAATGATAATTTCTAAGAAATACATGCATTGTTATCTCAATGGAAGAAATTCAAACTGTCGATAAAACGTGGTCTTCTTCTTTTCATCCTTATAATATAATGTCACGAAATAGAATTATGGGTGAAATTTCTATAATAAGGATAAATTTGATTATGAAAGAATGGCAAATCGAGACGCCAGAACAATTTCCATTTTTTTCAGGAAATGTTTTTTACAGTGTATGTTTCGATATAAGTGAGGATGCGATGAACAAAGATGACCAACTGGGAAACTCAACTTACGTTGTAAACTAATAGAGAAAACTCGAGGGGCAGACGAAATCCACTAGCCTCTTGCGTTACAAATGACTTTCCCAATGCTTCAGTACAATTTTACAATTTCACATTACAACTTTAATATCTATGATTCATTGAAAAATTAAACAGGTTTATAGTCGATTCAGATTACAATTGACTTATTATAGAACAGTACTTTATTAAACCATATTTGAGACGCCAGTACTATTTCCGTACTTTAAAAAAAAATTCCGTCGATTCCAAGAAATTTTCCGTAATTTCTAAAATATCCATTTTTAAATTTCCCTTTTATACCAGATATCTTCCATATTTTTTAGAAATGTGTATATCTTTAAAACAAAATTTATAGGACCAAAAAAGAAAAAATAATTACTACGCGGGGACAACCTTATAAGGGATAGAAGCATTTCTTCTTATTTTTTCATTACTAAGTGAGTTTACAGTAATTAACCAACCCTAGCCATGAGCGGAATCAAACCCGGAATCTCCTGTTTACTAACCTGACGATCTAGACCACTGCGCTATAACTGGTCACGCCTCTTTCTCAAATGTTATTACATATCTTAGTCGCTTTTTATAATGCAAAACTTGCGGTTTCATCTGTAGATGGATTTTTTACAATGTTTTCCAATGGAGTTCCAATGTTTTTAATATTTTCTTTTCATAATTTTCAATATTTTTCTGCATTATTTGATGCCTTATAACAGATAAATTTAAATTTATTATGTATTATATGCGTAAAACATTGTATTAATAGTAATGATTGCTTCTTTTTGCAACAGTACCTACATTTTCTTTTTTCGAACATATACATGGTGGTCATAAAAAAACTTTGCCAATATATCGAACTCTAGTGGCCGGTCCGTTTAACCGATCGAGATGAAATTTCAGATATAGTTATTCACAGGTATGAGCTCGGTATTCTGTGAACGGTAACAAATTGGCGCTCACAGTTTCAGTAATAGCTACAGAAACTCAAAATTTTCAAATGTCAACGCCCATTTTTTTCCTCGCAAAAAGCTCAGCGCATGCAAAAACCCTAAAGAGCGTTGGTACGGTACGTGTATCGTAATAAACGGACGCGATATGCACGTACAAAAACAGCTCTTCGAATGGTAAAAAATAAAATAAAAAACACGATCAGGGCGCACGAAGAAAATTTGCATATGACAGAGGCAAAACACCAATCACGGCACGCCGTTCGCGATATAGTCAGCGTAGAAAACGGATAAAAAGTGGGGTGGAAATGTTAGTTCTTCAGTCGGGAGCACGTACATGCCGACGAAGTGACTCTTCCAGCAACAGCTCGTGGTGAATTGGTAAAACTCTATTATCAAAATGAGATGAATGCTTCAAAAACCTTGCGTGTTTACCATCGAAACCATCGCCAAATACGTGGCCCATGTAGCCCGCAAGCTCTTCGTAATTTAGTAAAGAAATTTGAAGAAACTGGCTGCACCTGTGACAGACCGCTATCCGGACGACCAACTGTTCCTGAGAATACTGTTATGGAAGTGCATCATACAGTGACTACAGGACACATGCAAACTGCAAGAGGTGCATCTCGTGTATTGGATATACCGAAATCAACGGTCCTAAAGCTACTGCGCTCTGTAATCCGCATGTTTCCTTACCGGTACCAGCGCGTCCAGATGTTGGAATTTGGGGACAATCAACAATGTATAGACTTTGCTAATGAATTTCTTATCCGATATGATGGAGATAACGACTGGCCTCTTCGCATATTACGAACGGACGAGACACATTTAACCTTAACTGACAACGTCAACACCAAAAATTGTGTACACTGGGCAGACATGAATCCGCACGCTGTGGCACCAGTAACTTTATACGACGTCAAAGTTACTGTGTGGTGCGGCATTTCAGGCACAATTATTCTCGGGCCGTACTTCTTTGAGGAAGCGTCACCAATGGAATTTGTAACTCGCTCTGTAACACGCTCCCGCTATACGGCAATGCTGCAAAATTATGTCATACCAAAATTTCTGCAGCGAAATGCACTGAATGACTTCGTTTGGATGCAAGGTGGTTTACCTCCACATATAGCGAAGTCTGTTCGCAGGGTCCTGGGACAGTAATTTGGCGACCGTGTCATCTCACGTCATTTTCCATTTCCGTGGCCTCCGCGATCCCCCAGACCTCACTCCTATAGATTTCTGGTTCTGGGGATATCTCAAATCTAGAGTGTACTTTGCCGGATTTGAAAGATTCTAACAAACGTGAGATTGCAAACATCCCTCATGCGATGTTACGTTTGGCTGTATTGTCCACATTCGCCCGCATGCAATGTGTAATTGCCTGTGATGGCACGCATGTGGAAAATGTGTAATCAAAATAAAAGTTTTCTTTTCTCCGATCTCTGTTGTAATCAGTGATTGGTGTACTGATTCTGTGTCATATGCAAATTTCGTGCATCCCGATCGTTTTTTTGACCGTTTGCAGAGCTGTTTTTTGTGCGTGCATAACGAGTCCGTTTCTTGCGATACACGTACGGTTCCAACTCTTTTTAGGGTTTTCGCATGCGCTTAGCATTTTGCGACGAAAAAAAATGGTCGTTGCCATTGGAAAATTTCGAGTCTCTGTACCTATAACCGTAACCGTGAACACCACTTTGTTGCCGTCGACAGAATCCCGAGCTCATACCTCTGAATAACTATATCTGAAATCTCACCTCGATCGGTTGAACGGACCGGCTAGAGGTCCATATATCGGCAAAGTTTTTTATGACCAACCTGTACTTTTTAAAAATTATTTGCCTGATTTTCTATTTATCAATTCTAATAAAAACAACAATTATCTTTTTCAGACGTGTTTATTACATGCTATTAAAATATTTTTTTTATCTCTTATTTTAAAAAAACTTATGTAAATAAACCGTTTCATAATAAATTAAATTATTATTTTCCGCTATGCTGAGGGCTTTTGCGTACGGTTGTGTTAAACTGAATAGTTTTAAAAATATTAAAACAAAAAAAATTAATTTTTAGAGAAAAATTTGAAATTAATGACCTTGGGATAGGTAAGTTTAAATCTGGACTTATTGATTTAATTTAAATTAAATTAGTTTAATTATAAAAATGAATGTGAATAAACGAAATAAATTAAAAACTTCATATTTATAAAAGTAAAGAAAAAATATTAACTAATTTTATAAATTTAAGGAAAAAATTATAAACTTTGTAAAATTATATGTTATAAAATAATGCGGCATTCATAAATTTATATACCAAATCAGTTTAGTTTAATACCAATTTGCATAGATAAAATTTGAAAAGATATTATGTTATGAAACCTTTAAATAACAAAATATTGCTTCACGTTAAAAAAGTTAAAGTAAATTTTTAAAAAAATAGTGGTGAAAAATCTTAATTTTGAAGTATTATCAAGAAAAAATAAGTAGATTAAAAAAAAATTGTATTTTTAAATATTTCACTAAAAATATAAATATTACAATTCTTTTCACAATAAATTGACATGGCCTCGGTTAGAATGGGCCAGCGGGTCGAACCGGGTCAGGCCTGTATCCTAGAAGAACTCTAGTAAATACAACAATCTTAATTCGCATTTCAAAGAAGGCGATTTCTGTACTCAACCTTTAAACGTCATTTACAGAAATCGCACTGTTTTGGAAGAAATACGCACATTGTACTGTTTTGAAAGAAAATACGGAAAAATCAATTATATTTACAGAAAACGTTCTGCATATTTACGGATTTGAAATCTCCTTAAAGGAACTGATGTCATTTACGGAAATTATACAGAAGTTTTGGAAAAAAGAAACTTCTAAGTAAAATTTTACGGAAAATAACTTGTATTTTCACGGATTTTTTTACTGTGTACAAAACAAGTTTTACGGTGCATTTCCACATAAGAGAACTATTAAACGAACTGTTGATCGTTTCAATATGCATCGCGATGTACGAAACCTAGCGAGACAGCAAAGTAAACGGAATTTAACCCCCCATTAATTGACTGATCGTCGTAGTGTGGGGAAAATTTCAACATCATTTGTAACTGCACAAATTATGTAAATAAAAATTTATCTTAAATTGTGTGTTTTCCTTGTTCCGGGTTGCATTTTAAAAACCTCACCTTGTATTTCACTTTTACTTTTGGAATCACAGGGTGTTAATAAGTTTTTATACTAAATGAAAGATAATATTTTACCTTTTTAAAATGATATCTTTCTATAAAACTATTCATTAAATTCATTTGTGATGAAATGTTACGAAGAATTCACATTAATGCCATATTAAAAACGTTACAAAATATTACTGTCAAGATATACAATATAAAAAAAATATATATTTAGATTTATTAGCCAAAAGAAATAAATATAATGTTCAAATCTTCTATTCTGAAATGTCAAATTGAAGAACAACGATGTGTATTACAGCAAAGTTATTTATACTTTTTATCTTAAAAGAAAAAAAAATACGTTTCTCGAAAAAGTTACAAAGAAAGGCAGAAGAAAAGTTTTTCAGAGTGAAACACTGACAGGTGAATTCTTCGAATATATATGTGTTCAGATAATTTTTCCTACCTTTGATATATTCAAGTACAGAATAATCTGGTGACAGATTTTCACGTTCATGGAAATAAGTTTCGACAAAAGAAACGGTGTTTAATAATAATTTTTATTGACCTGTTCTTTAATTCATTTGATAAAATACTTTTCGAGATAACGAAATTGTGATACTTGAATATTTAATAGAAACCACTTAAATATGTTTTGTATCAATTTGGAATAATAACTGTCTAAACTTTTGCAATATTTTACATTGAAAAAAAAACCTTACGAAAACAGGTGCACATACACGAAATAATCGTTTCACTTTAGTTTCATTTTTTAAAATTTGACTACCTTACGTTACTTTTTACTGAACATTCAGGGCGTGATTGAGATATTTTTATTGTAATTGCAATGTTACTGTTAAAAATTGATTATATGTTTAGTTTTGGAGCATTATGATCAATGTCTGCATAAAAAAAGTTTTAGATTTTGCGCTTCTTATCTTTATTTAATATTTAGATATTGCAGTAGACAGGAGAGTAGTCTCCTTGAAATTTACTTTACTGAAATTGAAGAATAAGTCATTTTCATCCCTCTCCTATTGTAGAAGATGAGATATAAGAGTAGTTCTTCCATTCCAGGTTTAAGCATTGTTATGTCAGAATAATAGTGAGCGTTTAATTTTAAAATATAAAACATTATTTAAGTTAAAATTTCGAATTTTCTCATTTCTTGTTAATCATGAAATTGTAATATATATATATATATATGAAATGTTTTTTCATTTCATAGTGACATTATATGGACATATTAATTCTGGTAAGCGATGATTTTGTAGAATAACATATGTTTTTCAGTCGAAGGCTCTAGATGGAAGACGATGTTTATGAAACTATTGGAATTTCCCCATCAAAATAAAGAAAGCTGCATTATCACCAACGAATTTATTGATAGTTCACAAAGAATAGACAATTCCGCTAGTCGTTATTTTTTAACTCAGATTGAGCTGCGATACATCGTAGACAAAAAGCACAAAGATGTTACATATTATTATAGAGATATACACCAATTTAAAGACTCCTCCAAGTGACGGGATCTAATTAGCAAGTCAAAAAACGTAAAAATTCTGAGCTCGGGGGCTGCGTAACTGCGTTTTAAACGCAGCGAGGCGTATGAATCTTTCGTCAATGCAGGAGTAAATTAACCAATGAGCGGCTTGCATGACTGTGGGACTTATTATTATACTCGGCATAATTTTGAAGTGAAAAGGTTACACGCGGGAGTTGAAATGAATCATGGGATATCGAATGATAATTTTAATAAAATGAAAATTATATTAAGAGAGGTTCTAGAGAAATAAAGTTTTAATTTTCCAAAAGAAGAAATAAATTAGTTTTTTTTACAAATAAGTGTAGCTTTTAACAGATTAAGATTTTTAGAATAAAAATTAAAAGGATATGTTGATTAAAGATATGGAATTAAAATATTACTTATATTTAAGATATTATTAAAAGACAGGGAAAAAGTAGAATTGTAAGAATTTAGAATAAAATAATTAAGGTAAAATGGAGAATTTTTTTTATTATTACATATATATTTTTTATAATTCATGAAAAATATATGACATATTAAGTAGATTTATGACATATTAAGTAAATTAAACATTTTGACATTTTGAAATGAAAATAAATATCAATTAAAAAAAAACTAAAAATTGTTCCTCTAACATTATTATGTGGCAATTTTAGGATAGCTCGAAAGTTACCTTGCTTTAAATTTGAGTCTACATCAGGTGTGATAACCCGATTTGAGCCGAAACTAACCCGACACACGGTTCGCTTCGAGTCGGGTTAACGCTAATATTTTTCGTTGCGGATCTGATTCAGGTCGAATATACTTTAAATGTTTTGGGTTTGGGTCAGTTTCGTGTTAGATTTTGACGCTTTCGGTCGTCTTTGGATTCGACCTGATTTTTCAAAAGAAAGTCCTGAATATTTTCAAATAAAAGTTATTTATTTGAATATTTATTAGTATATTTGTGTTCATTTTTACAAAACAAAATAAAATCGATATTAGAAATATTATCATAGACATTTTAAAAAAATATATTAAAATATCGGCTAAGTTTCTTTCACTTTGTGTTCGGGATAAAGAGTATCGGATTTGGTTTGGGTTTCGGGTTGACGAAATTTTTTTGTCGGTTACCTGTCGGGTTTTGGGTTCATTTCAACAAAACTTTTGGGATTTTTCTTGTGCCAGACTTCCTGCATTAAATTTTGGAAAGCGTATCGTCTTACATTATTAGATTTTTTTTATAGAATATAAATTTCGTAAGTGTATTGAAATTATTTTTGAAATTTTAATGTCTCTCGAAAATTTCGGTCCCCACGGCGTCCCTTGTTCTCGTTCGATAATTGAGCCTTAAGAATATTTCCATAGTTGAAAAGCACTCCCAATTCAACTAAAAAGATTTTTGCATATTTTTCAATTTAAAAACGTTGTGAAGTTAACTATGAACTTTAAAATTTTATTTTATGGAAAACAATACGTTAAATATTTATTTTAAATAAAGGTTCAAAAGTTCAAGTAAGTATTACATATCAAGTAAGTATTACAAGTAAGTATTTTCCTTCAGCAATTTCCTCCAATAAAAGGAAATGAATAGTTTTATGTAACTCTGTATATGATCTATCGATTTTATGCATAACAAGTAATATACAAAAAAATATTTAAATTTAAAATAGTCTAAAACAACTGAAAACACATTTTCAGCAAATATCGCTCGTAGACAGTACTGTTAGCTTATGTATCCCAGTAAATGAAAGCTAAATGCTATGCGCATCATATTATAAAATAAATATCTTATAGTGCACCTCAGTGATGTATATCAATAAATGATGTATATCAATATGTTTGAAACGGTGTAACATTATTAAAATACATTGAAAAGATTATTAGGATTCCTTAATTAAAAATTAAATATGGACCCATTATAAGATCTCTCGTGTGTCTCTTTATCTGTCTATCAGACCCCCTTTTCTCATAAACTATGGAACATGAAAAGTTATAACATCATTCGTCATGTAACATTATTAAAATACATTGGAAACGATGTTTCCCCTTTGACCATAATGTAATGAAATACTTTTCAGTGCAAATGAATAATAATAATGAAAAGTACAAAGTGGTTGAAAAGTGTCTCAGATATATATAAAATACTTTGCATCTAGATATGAGCTGACAGAAAAAGTAAATTTTATTTGCATTATTTGAGTTATATCGATAGAAAAGATGCAGAAACATCTGAAAAAATAGTTTTTAATGTACCCTCTAAACGAAATGTAAATGCTACACGATTTATTTTCAAAACCGAACATGCCAATATTAATCCTCAATAACATATATCAATTACATAGTAATCCAAGTATATTTACGTGGTTTAGAGTATGGCCAACGCTCCCTGAATATTAGACCTCCTTGCTCACAAAAATGGCGGCTGTCGCAGGTGGATTTTTTTTTTCAGCGTTTGAACGGACCCACGAACTTTACCACCATTGATTTATAAAAGTTTTCTTCGCCTTGTTTTTCTGAAATCAAATAAGTCAAAGAAAACTGTTAGATAGTATTGTTGTTGAAGTTCGAAGGACCGTTCAAACGCGGAAAAATAAATCCGCCTGCGACAGCCGCCACTTTATTCAGCACGCAGGCCTAGTATTCAGGGGGCGGTGGTACTGCCAGACAAACAGAATCCATAAATACTCTTCAACTATATTGGAAAGTATTAAAAATAATGCGGAGTTTATTTTCTGCCCTTTTCCTTGAATAAAGAAAATAAACGCAAGTGTAGTAGCAAAACGTGCAAAAATAATTTTATTGTTTTACGAACTTAATTTATTTTCTATTTTTATTCATTCTGTCATCGAAAATACTTATCTGGATATTTTATTTTTCCTTTTAAGAATTCTGGAGTGTTGCTAATATAAAAATGTATTTAAAAAATAATTAATGCAAAATACGCAAAAATTCCCTTGTCTTTATACAAATAGTTCACAAATCCTGAAACATAAAATATTCATTTTTTTAATTCTGAAGACTGACTAATTCAATAAGAAAGCGGAATGCTATAATAGAATGTATGAAGTATATAATGGAGAAAATATGCTTATAATATTAAATATAGTACACTTACTTCTGTATAAAATGTTCCCATCTGAAAAAAAAAAAGTAACAATCTCTGACACAATGATTATTTGACGAAATATTTTCGAAATTTCATAAGTCTGGGCTTTAATTAAAGAATGATTTAGCAGCAATGTGTAACATAAAATAAAGCTGTATTCATCGTCTTTAAAATAGCTATTAGCAAGCATTTTCAATGAATTATGATAATTAGGATATCTTCTTTAAAGGAATCGCTAGTGTCTATAAGCCTTTAAAGAATTACTTCCTAACAAATGATTATACCCATAACACAAAATGAAATATTTATAGGCATTTTATAATAGCAATTAGTCTTCTTTAATTGAACAGCATTTTGAGATTAATGTCTCATTACTCCTTAGAAATGGACTATTCTCGTAATGTTTTCGTATAGTAATTCTCATTTGGGAGGCAATTAAAACTTTCGTTTGTTTGACATAGTAATAATTGTTCGAGGGACAAATTTTAAAATGAGTGGCATTATCAGCAGATTGCTGAAACTTTAATGGTTTATTATTATATCTTTTTGAAGATATGTTCTTTCGATGAAACAATATTTTCACAAAATTAGAATCGTTAAATGATGGCGTATTCCATAAATAACAGTTGATTTTAAAGTTTGAATCTGTGTAGGTAATTCAATTTAGTGTAAACTTTACTAAACGGAAAAAGCGATATTATTTATGAATGGTAACTATGAAATATTATGACATTTCAGCGAAACCGATATTAAATAAAATCGAACATATTTTTGTAGTTATCTAAATTTTCCTAACATTTACCCGGAAATGTAAGTATATAATACCCTGTGAAACGAAAATACGCAGATATGTTTATTTTTTTAAGCACCGTGCTTAAATCTTTCTCAATGCATTATTTGAAAAAAACTGAATCCTTATGTGTTTATGTATGAGGTTCATCCAGAAACTAAGTTTCCCACGGACCGTAAAAAGAAACAAAACATAATTACCTAGAAAAATTTATTGCAATAGATACAGCAATGTTTCAGCTATTTGTCAACATAAGAACCACCTAAATTATAACACTTCTCATAGCCTGGGATTAGTTTTTGTAGTCCAGTATCATAGAAGTCTGTCGCCTGGGAGCTTGATCTTTTAAACAAATAATAATTTGACAAGTCTTATGCTGCTTTTAGAATTAAACTGCTAAAGCAAATTCTTTGCGAACCATCATATATTATTTTAAAATCTGCCTGTCTGTTTATATTTCACAACTACGCCTCACAGAATACCGAACGTTCTATGACCGAATATGTACTACACTGTTAAAAATACAGGTTCAACCATTCACCAAAATATTCGTTCAAGCAAAGAACTTCGAACGATTGAACCATTACAATAGTTATAGTAAAATGCCATTGAAAAGAGAAACGCAAGTTGAACGACGATGTCGGTTCAACGTTTGTTATTTTCCTGTGGCAACAGAACAGAGCAGGCGTAGAGTTTTTAATGGCGTCGTAAACACAGATCCCGCCCGCGAACAACGTGCTGAAGTAATCATCTATATTTCTTCTTCTTGCAATCCCGGAAATAATCAAGGTAAGTGTACAAGTGATTATTTTTTATTTTTCTGTTATACGCATTCTAATGCATTAATGTTTCTCTCAAATATAAAATTTGTATTTAAACTTGAAAAAATTATGGGTAGTAGTATCTTGCGTAAGCCTAAAAATGTTGTTTTCGCTTCAAATATTTAGCGATGTATCGGAAACAAATGGCTATTTCAAAGCTATTACTATAGATGTAATAACTTAAATATAATAACATAGTTCATTTCTAACAAACGAAATTAGTTTTCGATTTTAATTATTTGTTTTTGTTGACATGTTTACTTCATTAATGAGATGCCTACACAAGTCATATTCTTACTATCGCGAGATCTTGATATAAATCCGCATAACTGAATTTTTTATATTGCTTAAGCATGATTAAAACATTTTATTCAGATAAATTAAATAAATAAATAAAAAAAGTTTTGTATGATTTTCTGAACTATTCATTTTTCAAAAGTAAATTAAAGTCGAAAAAAAAGTTGTTTAAATTATAAGATAACTTTACATTTATCAAAAGCCTCATTTTGTAAGTAAGCAATAGAAAACTCCAACTCTATTTCAAGGAACAATTTTATGTTTTTAAAACTTAAGATTTCATAAAAACTAAAAATAGTGAAATATATAATTTGATTTTTGTTACTAAAGCTATATATTATCACAAAATCCTGATATATGTGTGGTAATTTTATTTCTTGCACTAAAGCATGTTTTAGGCATTTTAAGTAGCTAAATTTATTTAAAAAATGGTTGTGAAGTTTTTAAACCATGAATTTTTCAAAAAGAAATGAAGTTGAGACTGAATGTTGAAAATAGCTTAAGCTTTAAAAAAAATCAGGGGATGCTTTACTTCTCTGTAACCATTCGCCAAGCCAGTCCCGATAACTTCTGCTGTGTGGTTTGGCGAATGTGAATGTGACAGTTTGTCTTTATTATTATTATTGTAAGATTTCTTTACATTCATATAATAGCTTTATTTCGAATGTAAAGTATTAGATACATTGAAGCATCAGAAACTTCCAATTCTATTGGAAGGAGCATTTTGATATTTTTGTTCATTTCATAAAAATTAAAAATTGTGGAATGTAGATTTTGGTTTTTGTAAAAATGCAGCAAAGTAAATCCGCATATATGTATGTATAAATGTATATTTTAAATCATTTAAGGCGAAGGTGGACTTATTTTTTTTTTTTTAACCGATTTGCTTGAAAATTAAATATGAGATTGCAAATGTAGTTACGTAAAAATAACTAAAATTTTAAGGTAAAATATTAATTATTTTGGTAATTATTAATTATTGAAATAATTAATTAATTGAAAATGCTCTATGCGCAGTTCTTTTACATATAATACAGTGATTTTTATTTATGAGATACCTTTCATATCTAAGATTAAAACTTAGTTGGAATCGTAAACATGAATAGAAAATATAATAAATAAAAATAATAATAAGTGTAAAAACCAATTTTTAGCATGCAAAAATACTGTTAATTATTCTTAAGAATTTACAGCCTATGAGTTCTAAAGTACCATTTATTTATCTAATATCCATTTTATGTACCATAAGGTAAATACATAACAAATTTTGAAGAACTCGGAAAATTAGGAAGGCGCATGGAACATTTTGAAAATTGACGTTATTCGAAAATTTTCATTTTCAAAAAATCAACTTTTAAGTTAGAAACATTAGTATTTCAATATTAATGAACATTAAATACCATAAAATAAATGAATATTACTTATAATATATATACATATATGCATACAATAAAATTTTAACAATAAATATGTAAAAACCTACATTTTTACTAAAATAATATCCACCGTTTTGCGAGATACTTTCGCAGTAATGCTGCGCTTTGGTTGATCAAAAAGCAAAAATGCTCCATGCGTATTTCTTTCACATATAATATGGTAATTTTTATTCATAAGATACCTTTCAGACCTAATTGTAAAACTTAGTTGAAATCACAAACATAATAGAAAATAAAAATTAATAAAAATGATAATATACATAAAAACTAATTTTTATCATGCAAAAACACTTAATTATTCTTTCGATCAAGAATTTAGTCTATGAGTTCTAAAATACCATTTATTTATCTAATATCCATTTGGTGTACCATAAGGTAAATACATAACAAATTTTGAAGAACTTGGAAAATTAGGAAGGCACATGGAACATTTTGAAAATTGACATTATTTGAAAAATTTAAATATATAACAAAATATATATATATATGTCCAAATATATCAATACAATTTCTAATAGAACACAACAGCTACATCAAGATGTTAGTAATATCCCAGAAAAATTTCATTTTGGTAAAATCATTTCTATTACCGCCTCAGGGGCAGTCAAAGTTTCGTAAAAATGGCAAAAATTTCCTTCCCCCCCCCCCTAAATTTGAGAAAAAGGGGCTTTTTAAAGGAATTTTGGAAAATTTCCGGGCGGGGATGGGCCCCTCTCGCCCATAGTTGGCTACGCCCATGATCAAAAGTACTCTAGGCATTTATAAGTTATTACTAGATATAATGTAAATTTATTTAATTCTAAACATATAGTAAAAATAGTGAAAATTGAAAAAAAAAAACAGAATTTAAATTTTTGCCGTTTTTACAAAATTTTGGCCGCCTTTGCGGCAGTATAATAGAAATGATTTCAGCATAATGAAATTTTACTGGGACATTACTAACATCTAGATGTAGCTGTTGCATTCCATTAGAAATTGTATTGCTATGGTTGGGTAACTATATATATATATAATTTTTTTTTCTGCAAAAAACATGTTTTTCCAATTTTTTTTCCTTACCTCCTCCCCCCCTCCCCCCCCATGCAGAGATAAAGGATATTAACCAATTGGTGTAATATTTTGCGAATTTGTTCCTTATTACCAATGGCTACTTTCCTGCACTATTGTGTTTTGATTATATAAATTTCGCTTTTTTCGACACACGTTATGTACCTGTCACACCTTAGAACAAGACTTAGTTGAAATTGTACACATAAATTAAAAATGTAAATAATAATAAGTAAAATGTTTCTTAAAATCTGTTCTAAAGTACCATTAGCTATATATTTCATTTTTGCATGACTAAAACAGTCCTGCACCATAGGTCACACCTTCACTCTTTTCATTTTTTGCATTTAGTGCTAATTTTTTTAATTTCTTTTGAACTGCAGGTTTCTGATAAGATTCTAAGGATCTTAGTTCCTAAATAGTCCTCCTAGGGCCCTAAATAGGCCCCAAATTTTTCCTGGATCGACCCCTGGAAAGTAATAGATATTTTATATTATGATTGTATTTAAAACTAGAATTTAAAGAAAGCATATTAATGAAATAAAAAAAGCTGAATTTTTATTGGTTATTTTTTTATAAACCAAAAACGTTGAAGGCGGCCCATTACTGGAAGGCGGTCCATTACTGGCACATCTACCCTATGACTTTTTACACCATAATTTTTTCAAAAAATAAATAGTCGAGAAAAAGTTTCTCTTTTTTTTCCTTTTATATATATATGTATAATTATTAGATTTCTTTACGTTCATAAATAACTTTATGTAACTAAAGTAATAGATATATGAATATTCAATAGAACTCTAATTGAAATAAATGCAAAAAACTTTTTAATATGTTGAATAATTGACACTTAAACACATTACTTTTTAACCTCCCCCCCCACCCCCTGAGTGTTCTGGGACCAAAAAAAAACAGCCAAAATTATAAGATGTTGACTTCCTTGCCAAATTTTGTCTTCTTTTGAGTTCATTGTATCCAAAATAATGGCAAAAATGTCAATTTATTGCTTTTTTTGGTACTTTTCCGTTATACAGACACCATGCCAAAATGTATGCTAATTCATAATGTATGTATGTATGTATTAAATGTATGCTTGGTGACAATGGTGTCCATATAGCGGAAAAGTACCCCTTTTTTTTGTTTGTTTATAGTTTATGGGACATGAAATAGTAAAATTTTCGCTTTAATTCTTCATTCCTCTGAGTAACTCCAAAATGGTGGTAGATCAATTATGATATGACATAGTGTAATAGTAGTAATTTATACATGTGCGTGTCATTAGTAAAAGCAAGAAAGTTAGTTAGGTAAAACATTATTCCATTTAACAATATTTCATTTTTTTTTAGGATGAAGCCTTCCTTCCTGTGACTGTATATATTCAAGACATTAATAATCATGCTCCAGAATTCGCCTTACCATTTGATGATGAGGTAACGTTATTTTTGCTTTTTATGAATAGTTTTTATCTTTATTAAAGCTTTTAAGGGAATTATTTATGACACGGCAATTTGTAGAAGCTTGCAACTATTACGTTTTGTGAATAAAAAAGAGCTTGATAAATATCCAGATACTGTTTCACATCCATTAAATAGTTTAAAATGGATCTATTAAAAACGCTTTTTTCACTCGGATGCATTTATTGCATATTGACTATTTCAACATATTTCAGTAACTTTTGAAAAGTTCCAAACTTTGTTTTAATTACTAAAATTCATAAAGATACAACTAAATGTAAATATATTGCTTGAAGATGCGTAAAAACATATATAAAACATTTAAAAGCACATTAAAGTCCTTTTAAAAATTCAAAACGTTTTCAACCGAACTACTCAGTCATCATCAGTAGAATAATAATTATCATATTAGTTTTTCACTGATGATGACACAGTAGTTCGGTTGAAAACGTTTTGAATTTTTAACTTGAAGCTAACTGAACTTGAAGCTAATTTTTAACGAGCATAGCTCTGTCTTCCCTGCTCGTGTATTTCAGGGTTGTAGTGGGCAGCTGCCCGTGTACCCGCCCAGCTGCCCGCCCGGGCTGGTTTTTTTTTTAAAACCCGGGCTTTTTAAAAAATATAAAAGCAAATTCTGTATGCTCTTTTTGAGGGTGCATATATGCACCCATGGTCCCGAATGGGTTAAAAATTAAAGTAATCTACTTTGTGTTTGTGATATATATACATATATATATATATATCATATTTATAATGGATATACTAATTTTTTTAAATTAAAATAAGAATAGCCTATTAAGGATAGTTGTGCACAGCTACTGTTTTAATTCAAAAAGAAATGCATTTAGGCTAAGGCAAAATGGAGGTCACATGGTAATATTAGGTAATTCTTCTAAATTAATTGTATTAAAAACTGAAAGTTTAACCATATATGAATAGATTATACATACATATAAGAAAATTTTTTGTTGTAAGATATTTTCTTTTATCAACATTTGCTAATCTTATGATAATTTCAAATGAGTAATTTTTTTAAAAATTATATTTATATTTTATTATTAAATAACATGCAATTGATAGCTTTGCAATTTAAAATTTGTTTGTTATTTAAAGGGATCATATATGTATTTTAAGAAAAATAATGTGTATTTTAAGAAAAATATTGAGATCATTATTAAGACTATGAAGTCATTCCCATCTATTAGACCAGGGGTCGGCAAGTAATTTTAAGTAGGGTCTGAATACTTTTGAAAATTTTTACCGAGGTCCAGAGAAAAAACACTTAAGTAATATTAGTACTTATTAATTTTAAATTGTTATTTTTACATATACATACACTATAGAATAGAAAAATCAGGTATTTGTTATGAAAAATTACTATATACACATGTATACGTTCTGAAAAATTTTGCATACACATTATAAAATAGAAAAAGCAGATAAATGTTGAATAATTAGAGATAATTGAAGATACTAGTTGAGATAATTGTTTTAATAAACTATTTATTCAAATTGAAAATTTTTGGCGGTCCACAATTTGACCTTCCTTAGTCCGCCAGTTGCTGACCGTTGTGTTAGACTATGAAGTGTTCACAAAGATTGTATTTGAGATCAGGATTGCTACTTATCTCGACAATCAAATTCCTCCTGAGGAAAAAATTTAATTTGTGAATAATTCCTCTGAGAATTTTCAAAATTTCAATGGATAAATTTTGCATACCAAAATTTAGTAAAATTCTTTGTTTTTTAATACTCATTTTTAAATTCCCTCAGTTTTTCCAGTTTTCCCTATACAGTAGCAACCCTGAAGATTATTATTTGTGAGGAAGGTGGAATCATAGTCTACATTTTGGCATTTTAACCCAATTTACGCGGGGAAAATTGCCCATTTAACCCAGGTTTTTAAATAAAACCCGCCCGGGCTGGGTTTTTTATAAAAAAAACCCGGGTTTTTTACAACCCTGGTGTATTTATATATGTACATATATCCCTGGCGCCCGGCTAACCAAAAAGGTATCCATATATTTAAAGCAGTTTGGTAATTCTGTCAAATATTTTCCATCGAAATTCGACCCAATACGCATGCATCAAAAAATCTTCCGCCAATGAGGTGAGGGCTATTTCCTGTCTACAGACGTATTTGGGACTGTTTACGAAGCGATCGATCATTCAGGCAAGAAGCTTAGATTACATTATCAGATATTTTTTTCATTTTATCTTTATTTATTTTGTTTTATTTAGTTGATGAACATAGAAACATAATCATGATTGAGTTCCTTGGATGCTGTTTGTATAGCATAGAAAATCATTTCTCTCGCTTTCGTGAACACAAAATTAGAGATATACATTCTGGTGTATTTTTTTCTTCTTTTTATGTCGTATGTATATTGCAAATTAAAATTTTTTAAACCTAAAAGTAATGGTCGAGATTTTATTAGGATTTTTTTTTTTGAAGGGGTTTATTTTTACTTTGAAAAGCTGAATGTTTTAATAGTTACATTCGGCAGTAAAATATTGAAAAGTTTTGATTATATAAAACAGTTTGAAAATGATTGCCACGTTTTTGTTGCTGTTGTTTATTGATTTTTGCTTACATCATGTGCTAATTTCCAAAATAATTTACAGAGCCAGTGTGTAAGTGGCCATATGAATTAGTTAAAATACAGCAGAATGTAAATGATTTTCTGTACGATACAAACAGCATCCAAAAGATTCAATCATGAACACATGTTCATCAACTCAATAAACCAAACTGAAAAAATACCTGATAATAGTTATCCAAGCTAAAAAAAAAAACTATTTTTGACTTCAGGAGAAATAAAAAAGGTTATTTAGTTTTGTTTTTTTTTCGTTAATCTTTTTTGCCACTTCCACATATACTATCAGTTTCATAAGAAATCCCTATGAAAACATATATTTTACACTTTACTGAATGTTTTCATTTCTTAATTGAAACATCAAACTCAGTTTAAAGTTATAGTAGAGTGTAAAATGTATATTTTCATTAAGATTTGTTATTGAATTAATTTTGCTTCATAAACAATTCTTGAATGTTTTGATGTATTATTGGTTTCATCATTGGACGATAACGATTTCATTTTATACCAGATTGCATCTCAGTTCTTGGGCGATACTTATGAAACTCATAATTTGTCTCAAAATGGTGATTTTATTGACTTTGTGCTTACAAATTAAAATGGTATCATGATAATATACATCTTTGCCCAAGAATGCGATAAAAAAAAAAAATGTTAAATGTGTGTTTTCATTAAGATTTGTTATTGAATTTTGCTTCATAAACAATTCTTGAATGTTTTGATTTATTATTGCTTTCATCATTGGGCAATGACGATTTCATTTTATACCAGATTGCATCTCAGTTCTTGGGCGATACTTATGAAACTCATAATTTGTCTCAAAATGGTGATTTTATTGACTTTGTGGTTACAAATTAAAATGGTATCATGATAATATACATCTTTGCCCGAGAATGCGACAAAAAAAAATGTTAAATGTGTATTTTCATTTAGATTTGTTATTGAATTTTGCTTCATAAACAATTCTTGAATGTTTTGATTTATTATTGCTTTCATCATTGGGCGATGACGATTTCATTTTATACCAGATTGCATCTCCGTTCTTGGACGATACTTATGAAACTCATAATTTGTCTCAAATTGGTGAATTTATTGACTTTGTGCTTACAAATTAAAATGATATCATGATAATAAAATGCGACAAAAAAAAAAAAAAAACTATTTTTGATTTTAGGAGAACTTAAAGAGGTTATTTAGTTTTTTTTTTTTTTTTGTTCGGTTTTCAAATAAATAAAACACCCACCTTGAGTTAAAGCTAGGTTGGGGACCTAGAAATACTACCTATTACATTTTCCCTGAAGTTGGAATTTTTGAAAAAATTTTGCAGATCTATGCCAATTATGACTCCCAGAACCCAACCCTCCTCCCCATAATTCTGCACAAATCTCTTCCAAACTGATACATAAAATCCAGGGGCATAAAATCTCGGTCAAGTTCGTTAATGGGCAAATTCGAATAGGGGAGGGGGGGGCTTTTTGTGAAAACAGAAAAAACCCATAACGTCTTAATTATGATACATATCGAATCCGTTTAAAGTTATTACTTCTAGGAAAAGGGCCGATAATTTATGCATAACAGATTTTTGATATAATTAAAAATGGCCCCAAGGGGGGGGGAGGAGGTTTTGTAAGAAAAAACCCATAACTTCGTCAATTCACAAGATATCAAATCCGCTTAAATTTATTATAAATCATCTTAATATTATATAAAACTTTTATATTGGCAAGTTTTTTATAGGACCAACCTTTTATAGAAAAAAAAATCCCTGCCACCTCTGCTTGCAAATAAGTTAGATTTCGAAGTGGACGGTCCCAACTGCTTCATTATGGCAAAAGGTTATTTCTTTCGCAATTCTTAACAAACAGGCACCCCACGGTCTGTGTCTTCAAAATCTACCTGTGCCTGTAGGCCGAACCGTCAGGGATATTTTCTATTGTATAAAGTAAAATCAGAAAACGTGAAAATTCCTCATTGTTCCACTATAATTTGTTCCACTTATTTAAGTAAAATTGTGTTTTCTGAAAAAATAACAATTTTATATCTTAATAATTTCTTCCTTTTATTATTAAAACAGGTGGAGAAATTAACCAGATGCTGGGATCTATTCCATTTAACCCGACTGTTGGATGACCATTTTACCTTACTTTTTGACGACCATTTTACTCGACTTTTGGATGACCATTTTACCCGACTGTTTGACGACCATTTTACCCGACTGTTTGAACACCATTTTATCAGACTTTTTGGTATACAGAATACTGCATTCTCCTGAAACTGTCTAGGGAAAACTGTACTGTAATTACTTTGGTTAATTAATCTGAATTTTTATATATTTTTTTAATAAATATATAATTTGTAATTTTCAATAAACGGAGCGGCTTACCGCAACCCAACTGAATTTTTTTGCTATTTTATTGTGTCTATGACCATTTTTCCTTTTAGCTATTGTAGAGCTGCCATTGACGACACAGAACTATAGGCTGAAATGTAATATAACTTGGTAAGATAAATGATATATCTATATGTATATTACATGGATTTCTAGGAAAATAAACCAGCAATAGCTGAAAAATTAAGTTTTTATTTAATGCTAATTTTAAATAAATTAAGTAATAATAATTTTTCAGAATTGAGGTTTTGGGCAGTACATGTGAATTTTACTGTCCAAAAGTTTTAAAAATTCTATTAAAAGTATAAAACCTAAAATAGTGAAAATATAAATTTCCATATGTGTAACCATTGCACCTTTATTTATAGTAATATTTTTTACTAATTATTAAGTAGTGGAGTACCGAGTAATTGTGTGCAAGAAAGAATCACTGATGTGAAAATAAAGTGTGCTTAGGGTTAACAATTCTGTGTGTGTGTATCTATTTATATGTTCATAAACATGCATCTTGATCATATAATCATATTTTTTGAAATTTCATTTATTGTGCCCCTTTTAAAGACAATTTTCTTAAATTAAAAAAAAAAAATTAAAACTGATTCTTTAACCCAACATTACTCATTTGATAAGTGAAATCTGTATCAAAGCTGGTTTTTGCATGTTGTAACAAGTACCTTATTTTCATATAATTAAAAAATTAGGTACTTTTGTGTTATAGTAACCCCCGAAGATGAATCGCTGAGCGACCAAGATTATCACAGCGAATACATTTTTTTTTCTGAAGCAGGTCAAATTTACAATAATAAAAGGAATGTATCTCCTGAAAATGTAGAACAATATAAGTGTTTTTGCACTGTAATCTACAATATAACAAAGTTAATTTTTTTTTAATTGCATTTATTGTATTTTCTGTTTCTACACACTGCTTTTTTATCCAAAATCATAGTACTTTCTTACAGATTTAAAAATGTCTTTTATAAGTACCAAGTAAATAGTTTTTACGAATTATTGCATATATTATACATATATTCAAATAACTTTTTACAGATCAGTTATAAATTCATTTGTCGACAAATATGCTTAAAAACTGAAATTCTTATCTACTCGATATTGGCTGAGTATACCAAGTACTCTGTACGGCTCTATTATTAAAATATTACTTTTTTTTTTTTAATCTTATGAAAAGAAAGTAACAATTCTACAACTATGATATCAAATTTTTAGCATCTATAGAAATAGAAAAAATTCACAATTTTAGAAAAATATTTCAAGTCTATTTACAGATTATAAAAGATGTACAAGTGCAATATGGAAAAAACTTTTCTCAAGACTTGTGCTTTTATTTATATATTTCTGTGCAAAACTTTACATTGTTTAAAGAAATTCCATGTAAGTAATGTTGAGTAAAACTATATTTTATTTCCTAGATTTTAAATTAAAAGATAATAAAAACAGGGTATGTATTTAAATCTAAGAAAATTATTTTACAAAATTATGTTTTATTATGAATGTTTGTGAACAAACAAATACTAAAGTAATTATAAGTAACTAATTAAATAGTGTGGAGAAATGTTTTATAATTTACAAGTGCAGAATGGTAATAATATCATTGGTGAAAAAAAATGCAGTTATTTTGTGTATTTAAATTTGAACCAGCTGTTTACATTTTCTTTCTAAAATATATTTCAAAGACGATAATTAAAAATTAAAACTCTAATAATAATTTTCAGTTTAATGTTAATAAGAAAATTAGTAAGCTTCTCTAGAGCAATATAATCTCACAGAATCTGAATCTTAGTTCATTAACTGCATCATAAAATGATAAATTAAACACCAAAATCCTGGTTTAATCTGGTATAACCTTTCTCCATAAAATACGTTTAGAGAAAAACCTGGATCATGGTTCAACAATTCACCATAAAATGGATTAGAAAAAAATCCTGAATCATGGTTATACCTTTTACCATTACATTAGATAAAACCCTATCATCGATCAACTTCTCACCATAAAATTAGATTAGAAAAAACCTTATGGTTCAACCTTTCACCATTAAATTGGATTTGAAAAAATCCTGAATTGTGGTTCAACCTTTCACCATTACATTGGATTAGAAAAAACCTTGAATTATGGTTCAACCTTTCACCATTAAATTGGATTTGAAAAAATCCTGAATCATGGTTCAACCTTCCACCATTAAATTGGATTTGAAAAAATCCTGAATTGTGGTTCAACCTTTCACCATTAAATTGGATTAGAAAAAAACCTTGAATTATGGTTCAACCTTTCACCATTAAATTGGATTTGAAAAAATCCTGAATCATGGTTCAACCTTTCACCATAAAATTAGTTCAACATTTCACCAATATAGTGGTATTTTCAAAAGCACCATAAAAATGGTGAAACGTTTCACCAAGATTGTAGTTGCAGCTAAATTTCAGCTACTTTTCACCAGTTTTTTGGTGAAACGTCGAACTTTATTTTTAACAGTGTATATACCGAACGTTTATATTTCATAACTACGCCTGATAGAATACAGAATGTCGGGCGATGAAATTGACATCAGTTATCTGCATGGAACCCAGGATGTCATATAAGGTCACAGAATTTTAAAATTTGAATTAGCTACCAATGTACTATTTGTTTTAGGTGTGTTCGTAATTATAAAAATACGTAGCACCTATAGTCGTCGACTAGTCCGTACGTCTGTCTGTTTGTCGGTCTGTTGGTCTGTGTGTCCGTCCGTCTGCTTATAACAGCGCAAAAACTACCCAACCAAATGTTTTGAAATTTAACATATATAATCGTTGCAGAATTTTATCGAGTCATTCCAAATTTTATGAAAATCGAATCGAAACTTAAAAAGATATTAATAAAAGTTTTCTTCATTTTAATAAATCTTGTCATACGTTATCTATATGATAAAAGCGGAAGTCATGTGACTGAGGAAAACAAATACGGACACTTCTTTTTTCATATGCCAGGCGGCCATTTTTTATGTCTCCAGCTCCAAAATTAAAAATCAAATCTTAAAAAGTATATACCATTGACGAAGTTTTGCATAAAAAATCCTGTAACCTGCAAAATGTAATTTTCACTATTTCTGTGTAACCTACATTTTAAATATGATTTCTTTCTTCAAATTTAGTATTTAATCAAATTAATGTTAGAAGTTTTTTTTTATAATGTACAATAATATTTGATTTATTTCCCACCTCAAGAAGTCGGAAGATTTCATGCATGGTAAATGCAACATACCACTTTTCCACTCAGCTATTAATGTGTTAAAATATAGCTGTGCTGCAAATGATATTGATTAATTAATAATTATTTGATTTCAGGTCGATACCACATAACGTTTTTCGATAAATTTTTAAATTAATAATTAATAAATAATAAATAATAATAAGACAATTTCATTAAAAATATAATATATATATATATATCTTCAAGGAAAATCCGTGCCCCATTGTCCAAAAAAAAAAAAAAAATCCTATAATTTTTTTTTATAACACTTACAGAATTACAGATTTTGTGGACATTTTAGAAACCGTGCTAATTGTGCATTTTATAATTGCATGCAAACATTCAAATATACTGTCCGCTACTCTAAAGTTTGATTTTCTCAAAATAACATTCACCCGTTTCAAAATTCTAAGGCGTTTATGCATTCATAGTTATTTTTATTATTGATTTTAATCTTGATTAAATATTTAACAAACGCGGTGAATTTAATAAAACAATAAGAAAATTCTAAGTAATTCAATAAGAACATTTTAAATAAAACAATAAGAAAATTCTTAAATTTAATCAACATGTAAAACTGGGAGTTTTTACGGAAATGTACCATATAATGGATAATTTATTTTAAAAACTGAACTATAAATATAAACCCAATCTTTATGTAGTGTATTAGTACATATTATAACAATGCTGTATAAATTTAAATCTTGCTAAAACAATAAAACTTTACTTACTAGTAATCGTTTAAAAGAAGGTGAAAATCGACATAAGAAATACATAACGTTCATTATATAAAACATTTTTGTGAGGGAAAAAGTTTTCTTTATGAATGTAGCAAACAAATATGAATGCAATTTGACGAAATAAATATTATTGCTATATTAAAATTTATATAAGTAATCGATCAGTTATATATATTTATTTACAGGTCTCTTTTAAGATTTATCAAATGAATGTTGAAATAAATTGCATAGTGATAAAAAAAAAAAAAAGGTGAACTTCGGAGTATTTAGTGTACTTAGCCGAAAATTCCTAAGATAGTCAACGATTGTGCACATTTTATGCCAAAGCTTTGAACTTGTGCTTTATTGCCAGAAATGCACACATGCATTATTAAAACTTTACAATTGGTGACTTATTTTTGCTAAATAAATTAATTTCTTCAACTGATATTTTAATATATTTTTGTCTCATTTCTCAGTAATATTTTTCAGTTTATTCTTGATCCAAAGATTATTCTTCTGGCATACAGGGTGTCCATAAAAATCATGCACTTCCAATTAACTTCAAGTAGACAAAAGCTATAAACATGAACGTAGTGTCTATACATGGTAAAATGGCCATGCGTACACTACGTGATTGTTTGCAAGGGCACCTACGCTGTAAAAAAAAGTGGGCCGATCTACTACAAAAAAAAAATTAGTTTTTCTCATTGATCCTTGTAATTACTAAAAAAAAAATTTGTATTCTTACTCATTTACAAGAAAATCTGTAATAATTACTAGAAAACAGTTAGCAACGATTCCAGTTTATAATACCGGTTACTAAAAAATTCTGTGGAATACAAATTTACTAAAAAAAATTTAGTAACCTCAGGATTTTTTTACAGTGTAGAGCAAAACCGCGGAGAACTGCTATCTCAAAAACGCTGTGAAATACAAGAAAAGGGTGAATTAGAAAGTTGTTTAGCGTTTTCCTATTTAGTGAGAAATAATATCTTACTCGTAACAATAGAATCCTTACTAGAATCACTTAAATAATAAAAAAAAATACCCAATCAATGACGTAAATACGTCAATAGTTGCATGCAAAAGTGTTACATTATAAGGCAGACGCACATTTACTAATAAAACTAATACATGTAAGCAAGTTGCAGTTTATTTTAATGAAACAAATCAAGTAAAGTATGCTCAATAAGTCTACCATCGGCAGAAATGCAATCTGCACTTGTTCTGGTGGTGGGCAGATTGTATATATTTAGCTTGATTTTCTTATTAAAATAAACTGTACCTTGCTTACATGTGTTAGTCTTATTATTAAATAGTGCGTTATTTTTTATAATGTCCCAATTCTTTATGTAATTAGTAACGTATCTTACACATTTTAAAATCACCTTGCATAAAATGGCTAAGTAAGCAATATCCCCGCCTCTGGGAATTTTATAACCAAGCTATAAGAAAATTAATTTAAATATTGTACCGTATTAAATCTGAGGTAATTTTCAAAAATGGTTTTGCTTCTCTTTTAAAATTCACTTAATTGTCCATATTTCCTGCTTTTATCATGTGATTTCCATTTAATTATCATTTTAAAGTTTTCTTTATGATTTTAACAGTCACGTGAAAATACATTATTTTTAGTTGAAATGGTTTATTATTATTTACGCTGTTTTACAATTTGTCAGCAATATGAAACAAGTGGGTAAGTGTGATCGAAGATCGCTCAAAGGGTTTCGTTTAATATTCCTTTCAAAACACTTTATCCTATCTTTAATAAATCCAAATACATTTCATTTAGCAACAACAACAACAAAAAAGTCACGTTTTTTATAAAATAAAAATTTACCGGTCTATTTTTTCATTTTTTTCGAATATCTAAACCAGCCCGATAGCGGGCAAAGCCCGCAATTAGACACTGTCATAATAATATCTGTTATGCGGTATAAATGCGATACTTAAAAAAAATCATTTCAAAATTGAACAGGCTGCACACTTTCAAAATGTTAAAATATGCGAATATTTCCATAATCGGATTTTTATCATGATTCAACATGTTTCTCAAACTAATATATTTACTATTCTCTATTACTCATATTGATACTCACTTTGTATTAATCTCAAACATTTGAAAAATCCGTTAAACTTCCGGTATGACGTCAGATTTTCTTTTTAATTTTCTAATGACGTAATATTAATCTGTTTTCTGTACATACACACACTCATACTCCTTGTATTATTGAGAAATCTTTGAAATTTTCCGTTTTATTACCACGATGACGTCAATCATTTTTATTTCATATTAATCTTCTTTTCAATTGGTGAAACTTTTTATTTCATTTTCATTTTTCACGTGGAAATCATTCAATACAAAATTAATTATTGTAGAAAGAATTTCATTGTGGATTTTTTATTTTTGGAAACTGCTATAACGAAAAATGTTTAAATTTAATAGGAAAAGGCTGTTAGAATTTTGGTTTTTTATCTCTGTTTATTAGTATAATACGATTTTTTCAAATTTTAATATTTTTAGCTTCATAGCTGGTATTCAGTTATATATATACAAAGTTTCAACTCTGTAAGTTACATAGTTTCTGAGAATGGCTCTGTGACGGACAGACAACGCAGCGGGAGTAATAGAGTTTCGTGAGATAAATGAAACCCTAAATATGATCTATTTCCAAATATGTAATGAAACGCCATTGAAATAATTTGAATATAAAATTGAAAGAAAAACCCACAAAGTAAGTGAAACTAAAATAATATTTGGACACTGCAGACCGAATGATTCTCAAATATGTAACAAAAAATGGTTAAACTGCTATAAATAGTATTTGTTCCTATAAGACCATTTTACCGGAAATATTTTGTTTTATTTCAACATTAAATAGCTCTTAAAAGAGTTCTTCAAGAGTTCGAATTAAACATTGTCTACTTCAGCGTGTCTATAGAAAATTTCTCTATAAAATTACCAATTTGTATATTTGTATATGCAGTATATTTTGTTAATATTAGCCGAGAAAGACCGTCGGTCACAAAATAAATTCATTTACGGCGGAAACATCGACATCGTTAGTTTTTTTTGTTTTTTCCCCTTAGAATAGAGAGATTGTATAAATTTATTAAAAATATTTTGCATATATTTTTGTTTCATCATGCACCTTATTCGAAAATGCAGGTATTTATATATTTTCACGATCTTCGCGTAATCTGTTTGATACTGATAATTCAACCAAAGATTCATTACACTAGATTAATTTTAACACAATTATTCAAATTGGTAAATTGGTAAATTATTCAAATTGGCTTTTCGTCCAGTTGGAAAATTACATCTCATATGATTTCTTTACCATTTTGAATTATTGTGTTAAAATTAATCTAGTGTAATCACGTATCCAGCGTTTACTGGAGTTCCAAATTGCCTGCGATTTATTCTGTTGAGATGATTCATATATCAGACCAGATGCTATGATCAATAAGGTTAACTGCATGAATTAGGTCCTCGGTATTCGTCCGTGATGGCTCCGTTGGTAGAGCATGGCCGCTTCAGCCAAGATTTTCCAGATTCGAATTCTGGCCCGGACATTTTTCGTCCATTTGGAAAATTACAGCACAAAGGATCATTATTCTGGAAAGAAAAAAAAAATAAAGATTGAAGTAGTAATGTGTTTCAATGTTAGAGATTTGTGTAAACATTTCTACTTAGAAATAATGTTAAAATGTTTTAAACAATGTTCCGAAACAGAATATATATATTTTTTTTAGCGGATAAAATCAATTTTGCCATTTAAAGGTATTGTAGCTCTTGAAAAGTATTACAACGCAAATTTAAATAAAAAGTGCAGAAAATGATATTGTGGAGCTTCTCTGCATAAAAGTTTCAATTCACTTCGCGTCGGTACATTTCGAGGACATAAGTTTGTGTAAGTTTAGTTCAGTTACAACTTAGTTTCTGTCTTTTAAATAATAATCCACAAATTGTGAATTAAAAACAAAAAATTAATAAGATTCAGTGATTCATTCACTAAATGCACACAACTTTATTATATTTGTTACATAAATAAAATCTTCTTTCATCCTGATTTTGAAAGTACGTTATCAACATCCACAAACTCTGTATTACCATTAAACACTTTTTAAGATGTCAAAATGCTACTTTTCATATTATTCTTTCCGCTTCCTTCTGTATCGCTGAAATAATGCAATAATTCTACTGCCAAATAAAAATAAAATACTTTGTAAATTTCAAATACTGCTTCAAATTTCTGCATAATACATGTATTTCAATTTATGCACAGATGCTATAAATTAAATTTGAAACACGAAAAAATTAAATACATTATATTATGAAAAATAAATTTATAACAGAAACAACAAAACATCTAGAATTTACTATAAACAGAAAGTTTAAAAAATATATAATATTTTTTTTTTTACTGTTTTCGCATTTCATAGAATTTTAACATCATAGTTTTTCAAAAACAAATGCTCAATTCTTCCTGAGATTATTTGATCTATGTGAATAAACTTTTACTTTGAATATGTTTTTGTTTTTCTTATCATAACACAAAACACAAAGCAAAAAACAGCAAAAAAAGTCTCTCGGACTCGCGTTTCATATAAAACTAACGTCATCTTTTCTAAAACGAATGCTCAATCTCTCTTAAGAGATTTAAACTATGTGTATAATACTAAACTTTGAAAAAAGAATGTTTTCAAAGAATTCTCAATTTGTAATCCTTGAAATATCAATAAGAATTCAATATAAAAACTATTACTCCAATAATCCAATTCGTGAACATGTAAATCTAGTCTTTCACATTTGGGAAAAATTGTTTCATTTCGAATCAGAGCTTAAAAAATAAATTGAATTCCATTATAAAATTATTCGAAAAAATCCTTTCCATTGTCATTTAAACTAAAAATCCTTTCAAATTTATTTTGTTGAAAAATATTTCAAGATATCAAATTTTTTTCATTGTTTTTTATTATACGTTGAAAATGGAAGCAATGATTTTATTGATTAAAAATGTTCCACAACTCATTTTCTGAATAGCGGAAGAACTCAAATTTATGAAAACAGCAATAACATTCTTATTCATGATGACTACTACAGAATTTTACATTTTTTGCAATAAAACTTTTAAGTGAAACTCGCTGATTTTAGCTTTAAAACATTTAAAACATTTATATGTGATAAATAAAATTGATATAATTTGTAAACTTTCTCTTAAAGAATTTTTTATTAGGTTATCTTGGTGAGGAAGATCCCAAGACTCAGAAACCTATACAGATGCACTATCCCCAGTTTTAGCTCAAAGTCCTTTTCATCGTCAAAATATTCACAATCTTAAAGAAAAAGCATCTACGACAGTTGTTAAAGTGATCCATCGCTAATGCTCTAGCTAACGATAAAATGAACTAAAATTCACAACGCTACTATCCACTTAGGACTAGAACTTGCTTCGCTCAATTTCGTTTTCGTGACCATTGTGCTTGAGGTTCTTTATAACAGATGTGCCGGTCAAATTCTCAGCTTGATACAAAACACCCAAAGCATAAACAAATAGTAAATTTTCGATATAAGTGAACATATTTCCAAGTCGGCACTCGAACCCATAACCTTTGTTTTTAATTGCCAATTCTCTTCCAATTGAAATATCTGGAGGACATCTCAGCCAACACAATTCACTCAGAGAACCAATTGGTAGTGACATCTTGTCTACTATCTAAAACAAATTGAAAGAATAAACCGCAAGTAAAGGAACTCCAAGTAAACGATGAATGCATAATTACACTTTATTATTTGTGCACAATCGTATTGATTGGTAAATAAATAAATCAAATTAATATTTTTTGCAACTCAACGAAGAACCTAAGTTTCAGTTCATCAAGAGCGCCTGGTAGTACCTTTAATGACACTTGAACGGATGAAAGGTACTATGAACGTTGTCTATATCGTAGGAGAATCACGAACCTTTACTATGACAGTGCAATGTGCTGACCTCCGACCTATCTTGCTTCGGGAGAAGAACCTAAGTTTCAGTTCATCAAGACCGCCTGGTAGTTCCTTTAATGACATCTTGTCTACTATCTAAAACAAATTGAAAGAATGAACCGCAAGTAAAGGAACTCCAAATAAACGATGAATACATAATTACACATTATTATTTGTGCACAATCGTATTGATTGGTATATAATTCAATCAAGTAATATTTTTTGCAACTCAATGAAGAACCTAAGTTTCAGTTCATCAAGAGCGCCTGGTAGTACCTTTAATGACACTTGAACGGATGAAAGGTACTATTAACTTTGTCTATATCGTAGGAGAATCACGAACCTTTGCTATGACAGTGCAATGTGCTGACCTCCGACGTTCCTTGCTTCGGGAGAAGAACCTAAGTTTCAGTTCATCAAGAGCGCCTGGTAGTCCCTTTAATGACACTTGAACGGATGTAAGGTCCTATGAACGTTCTCTATATCCTAGAAGAATCCCGGACCTTTATTGTGACAGTGCAATGTGCTGACCTCCGACCTACCTTGTTACTGGAGAAAAAAAATACCTAGAGATTTTATATTTATTATTTTCTTTAATTTAAATTTTTCCGTGTTACTATTTTTGTGTAAATATCATTTTGAATAAATATTCTGCATACTTAAACCTAAAATTTTACACTAAACATAGACGAAAAAATAGTAAACAAAAAAATTAAACACATGAATTAATTCAACTTTAATTTTAATTAGATAAAAAGTTTAATTTAAAATGTATCAGTAATTTGACAATTATCAAGCATGAAAGATATGTAATATTTCTAACTTAGGTTATTTTATTTTGTGGACGAAAAGGTTTCATGAATACAGATTAAAAGTGTCATTTGCACAAATAATTTCCCTGCTATATAAAATTAAAAAACTTTTAAGTACTTTATCTAATTAATACGCCGATAAATGTATTATTTTTGTAACATGACATCTGAGCGAATGAAATCATAAATCTTGTGAATTCTTCAGCATAGTAAATAGGTGATAAAGATTTGTGGTTACTAGACTAACTGCCAAAAACATCAGCTATAAAATTCAATTAAACAATTCTGCTCGAAAATGCAGTCAAAGCAATCAATTTCAAATGTTTATATGGAAAATGATATGTTATTGAAAATTCTGTTTGAGATAAAATATTCTGGAAAGAAATATTTTTAGTGACTTGTTAAAGTTAAACAAGCTTTTTAAAGGAAACTACTACGCCATATAAATTATTCAAGTTACTATTTCAAACATGTTTTATATAGATAATAAAAAGTTAATCTAATTTCTAAAATCTAAAAGTTAATTTATATTTTACCTGAAAGTTAATCTAAAAGTTAATTTATATTTATTTTAATGCTATTAAAATAATTTTTTAAAATAAAACATTGCAATTTGAGACAATTTATGTTTTTCGTGATTATGTGCAATTTCAAAGGATTGAATCTGAAATGTAATTTATGAAAAATCTTTATATGTTTAAAAGAATTTCGTATTTTAAATATTTTATTTCGAAAAAAATATTTTGGAAATGCAGCGTGTTCCGAAACTATTAGACCATTAAATATTTTAGCGAAATTGTCATTGAACTGGCATTGCATACAATGACATTCATGAAATTGGTGGATGCTCACTGTATTACATTCAATGATAACTTCTATTATGCCAGATATGCTTTATATTATACAAACTCTAGCTCAGTATTGTTGTGACGCAAATGTTGTAAACTCCAAGTCATCACATTTAGGGAGCAAAGTCTGTTGGAATATTGTTGAAATATCTTCATTATTGTTAAAGTTTATAAACAAAAATCTCTGCGTCGGCTTGGATTGAGAAACGTTGAAATTTGGCCTGAATATGTAGATTGGGTTCCTGATTTTCTATACAAAACATATTGGTTTCCCATGCATTATTTTCAGTTACAAATATGCCAGAAAGGTTTTCTGCGCCACATTACAATCACTATATATTTGCCAATATGTGTGCATTATTGGCAAAAATTAGAAACCCTAATGTTGAGGCTATATTTCATGCGAGTATGGTTAATACCGGTCCCAATATCTATATTATAAAGGACAAACGTGTCCGTGCGTAACGCTGACGTCATTTTGCGAATGGCAACAGTTCACGATGAAATTTCGTTTTGCGATTTTTGATACTGCAATTTTATAATTTCTAAACGTCTCACATTTATAATTTTTACACCGTTATATAGAAAAAAAAATCTACTTTCAAATGCAATGCTTTTGAAAACTGTATCGCAATTTACGCATTTTTTATAACATTCAATTTAAATTTCAAGCATGATTTTTTTTTAATCTATCTCTATCGCTTGCAGACGATTACAAAATATTAATCCGTTTGTACTTTAAACATTATAAAAAGTTCAGCATTTGTTTCTAGCTAATATTCCATAAAGAAATTAAAACTTCCTTAAGCAATGGATAAAATAGTATAAATAAAACACAAATTTAACAGACATGTAATTGAATTAACCGCTTAAAACCGCTGAAATTATCAGAATAAAAAAATCTGCTATAGATAACGAAATTTTTAGCGATATCTTAGGCTATTAACTTCTGGCACGAAGCAAATACGAAGTTATCGCTTTTATTATATTTCAACATTTTATTTGAATGTATAATTGACATATTTCATGCTCTTTGGTGTGGTTAGAGGGCAATATAAGAAAAAAATATTAAATATAAAAAATCTATTAGAGTTTTCAGTGAAAAAAATGAATGGTTTTCTCATTTATTCTCGATCCCGGGAAGCCCGGGTTGGATGCCCTAGTATCTAATACAAACAAGATTATCTAAATATTTCTGTGCTACTACGGCAATTTTTGTATTTACTATCGCTATATGTGTATGCACATTTCTCAATCTATAGATTATAAATATATAAAAATCTGGAAGATTTTGGTCCACCTGGATTTGGACTAAACGTTCCAGTTTTTGGTCCAAAATCTGGAACATTTTGTTGCTGTTAATGCACAGCATTGAAACTGTTTAGTTTAATAATACAAACAATAAAAAAATCAACCTTTTGGTGTATTTAATATATGAAACAGAATTATTCAGAAATTAACGTTTATCTTATATAAATTACGGGTAGGGATTTTGTGATTATTTATTACTATTCAGAACTACATGTTTTCTATAACTTCAAATAATAAACATTTATCACAATTAAACTGAACTCATGTGCTACATCCTAAACTTCTGCAATATGTTTTATAGCAATTGTAGCTGAATTATATGAAAAAATGTAATTTAACAAAAAAAATTACAACAACCGTTGTGAAAATGTTGAGAAAGCTTATTCGTCATTAGATTGTAAGCAATGCGTCATTCCATCATCGCATGTCGATGTCGCAGATGTTTCAACCAGCTAACGATGAACGTTGCGCGGTACGTAATAATATTTAACAACGACGAACAACTATGTAAAAACATTTCGTCTGAACCATCGTTGCAGTTATCATAACCGTTGCGTACTGCTACAAATAAACACATTTTCCATTACTACAGTTGAAGAGATCATGGCATTCTCTGCACTCGCAAAATTATTCGTCGGTACCATCTACACAATACACATTTCCCATTACTACAGTTGAAGAGATAGTGGCATTCTCTGCCCTCGCAAAAATATTCTTCGGAACCATCTACAGATAAACACATTTTCCATTACTACAGTTGAAGAGATCCTGGTATTCTCTGCCCTCGAAAAAGTATTCGTCTGAACCATCTACACAATCAATCTCTCCATCGCATCCCTGACAGCGTTGAATGAATTCATCATTCGATTTTAAGTAATGCGCCTTTCCATTATTGCATGTCGATGTCGCAGATATTTCAACCAGCAAACGATAAACGTTGCGGGATACATAATAATATTTAACAACATACTGTCTGGAAGAATTGTTTAAACGAGTAGGTTCATAAGAGAAGCAACTGAACGCTATTTAATAACATTAAGTCGTGCAAATAAAGGGAAAGTGCAAACCAATATATGTTATCCAATATACCTTAATATTTTATCGCGTCCTTCCTACAATAACTTTAACGCTTGTTTAGATCGATGTCTGAGCTAAAGATATTTTGAGAAAATTAAAGTTGAAGACCACGTATTTTGCTTTATAAGGCGATTTCTCATCCCGACGTCCATTTTTGAATTCGGCTTTTTTCATATCTGATAGTTTACATCTATCATTTTTGTAACTTTAACATTTTTGTAACGATTTTATGCATTTCTATTGCCTATTCAAAGAAAAATTCTTCTGAAGCTACAGAATTTCGTAAAAAAATCTTCTGAAGTTACAGAATTTCGTTTAAACGCTTAAAAAAATTGACGACGCCAAGAGCACCATTCTCAACCAAAAACAACAACCATTTTCCCAATAGTTAATAATAAAATCCCTTTTCAAATTAACCCTCTGAGCGTTTTGAAAAAGGGTAAAATTGTAATGTTGTTTTCTCTGCATTTTGTTTTAAATGCTAAAAAAATATGATTCTTGCAGCATTATAAATAAAACTTAATTACAAATATGAATGTAACCCCTGAGAGTATTAATCATTCTTTAATGTTTTGAAAATTCATTAAATCTATAGAATTATATTATCTTAAACATTGCATATATTGCAGTGAAACCTGGAGCTTAGTGAACGGAATATTACGTTCTACACGCTTAGAGGGTTAAGTGAAAAAAGTACGTCAACATAGATTAAGAAACACTTTCCAACACATTCACAATACTGTAACTGTTTAATAAGATGAAATATGATATGTAAATAAAATATTTTAAAAACGCATAAGACATGTGAAAACAAATTTTCAGTAATCACAATCTATAGTAAAAAAAGTATCCGAATTTTTCTTGTGCAGTTTGGTATCTCATCTATAGATTTGTATATGTTTACTAGTTCTTCTAGTATGCTAAGATTTAGTTCAGTTAGGAAACGCATAACACAGTTGAAATTCCCCTTCAGCAATTTCCATCAATAAGAGGAAATGTACTCGACTTTTTTTGTGCAGCCTTGTATATGATCTATAGAATGTGTACACAACAAGTAATCAGCAAATATTGTTAAATGTAAAAAAGCATGCCACAATTGAAATCGCATTTTCAACAATTATCGCACAAAAACTGTACTGTAAACAAATTATTTGTGTGTCCCTATAATCGACCGATAAATGCTATGCACACCGTTTTCTATAATAAGCATATTGTTGTGCATTTCAGTGCTGTATATTTATTTCAATTTGCTTGAAATAATGTAAAATCACAGAAATACACTACAAACCATTTTTCCCATTAACCATAATGTAACGACAGGTTTTTGAGTGAATTTGTAAAAGAACTATAAATGTTACACACTTCATTTTCAATATCGAACATCCCACTGTTACTACCACTGTTCCCACCATAGCATATATTACTTACATAGAATTCAGAAAATATTTACGCGAGTTAGAGTTTTGACAGACAAACTGAATTCATAAACAGTTTTCTACTATGTTGAAAACATCGTGTGTTAAAAAATCGTGTGTTAAAAACATCGATACTAGGAGCGGATATATATTTTTTCCAGATGCATGAGAAGTTATGTTTCGGTAATAATGGATTTATGATTATTTGATTGGAATGCAATTTATTTCATATTTTATTATAAACTTTCATATAAATTTACACTTTTCTAAATCATGTGTATTCATCGGACACATACTTTCATCATTTGTATTTTCGTAAATATTACAATAAACCTGTGAAAACGTAACCTCTCTGCAGCAAAACCCCTCCCGTCTTAAAGAGAAATTGAGCAAAGTACCGAAGTAAAAGATGCCATGCGATATGCCTGCTAAGGCGGAAATTAAGTAAAACGGATTTATTTCAGTTTCCCGGCGATTCGACTTTCACATATATTACTGTATTAATATTATAAGATATGTCAATAATTCGTACCTAATATTGGCAGATTTACTATATGTAACTATTTTTATGCATTTTGTTAAATATATGTGTAATTCCGTTTGGATGCAAAATTTGATTTATGGCGTTGATAAAGCCTCAATACTTTTTTCTAAGAGTAATAAACACCCAACCGAAAGGAATTTGAAAAATGTTGTCCATTACAAGCACATGTTACCACGACGCTATTGATTAAAAAGAAATTCATCTGATGATGCATTTACAGGCTGTTGCTTCAGCCTCATATTCATCATACTTCTATTTTATTTTTTTATGTGAAATCACATAAATATATATGTACATAAAAGTAATGAACTAAAAGAGTTTTCCAAACCATTTTTAATAAAAATATTTCTTAACTTTATGTTTTATATTTTTAGTAAACCATTTACATCTTCGTATTCCATACAAATGGTCGCACACTGTAAAACATTTTCTAATTTGTTATTTAACCTTTATGGGGGATGGGACAGCATCTGTCCGAGAATACATGCAAACTTGGACAGGTGCTGTCCAAGTGCTTATGTAAAGGTTAAGCTTCCTTCATTATGCACTCTTTAAATTATTTTAATGAGGTAGTTAGATAAGCATTGAATTTGCCTATAAACAGTGTGTTTATTAATATTTCGCAGGTGCTTTGATTGCTTTAATATAAATAGGATCTTCCTGAGTTACAGAGCATAGGTGAGATCCATTTTTAGCACTTTCCAACCTAGTTGAAAAGTGCTTATGACTTCGGTTTGTCTGGCCGTATGGCCGTCTGGCCGTCTGTCCGTGCTCTAACTCACGTAAATATGCTCGGATTGCTCTGCAATTTTTATATGTTATTGTCGTTATCTATGGCACGTTCCCTATTTCAACTGAAGTGTGTAGCACTTATAGTTTTCTTACAGGGACACTCAAAAGAATTCCGTTATATTGCGGTCTATGGGGAAAAATCATTTGCGGTTTATTTTAAAAATGTTTCACTATTGTAAACGCATTGAAATTTATATAGATCACTAAGATGCATTAGAAGAAGCTTAATATGGAATAGTAGGTGTATAGCACTTAGAGTTACTTTACAGGGACAGTCAAAATAATTCCGTTACATTACGTCTATGGAGAAAAATCGTCTGCGGCTTATTTAAATAATGTTCCACTATTTTAAACGCATTGAAGTTTATATATATTACTAAGGTGCATTACAAGAGGCTTACTACAGAATAGTGTGTGTATAGCAGTCATCGTTCATTTACAGGGACACACAAAAGAATTCTCTACTGTCTGTTAACAATAATTCCTGGAAGTGCGTTTTAAGTTACTGAACGCGATTTTAATCTTAACTAGCTTTTTGTCTATTACGTGGTGTGTATAAATTCTGTAGATCCTATACAGGACAGCACAAAAGTTCGCGAACACATTTCTGTTTATTGACAGAAACTCCAGAAGGAGAATTTAAACTGTGCTACGCGTTTTCTAACTAAACTAAAATTTAGCATCCTATGTATATATACAAATCTATAGATCATATACAGGGCTACATAAAAGTATTCATATATTTTTCCGAATATTGTATATATTGAAAATTCCTGAAATTACGTTTTTAAATATGTTATGCGTTTTCCAAATTGTTTACTTAGATGTCATCTTTCAGCTTATTAAACGGTAATGATTTGTAAAATTATTTTAGAAGCGTTGGAAAGTGCTACATAATCTATGCTTGACGCATGATTTTTCGTTCTTGTTTACAATAAAAACTTTAATAATTTTTTTACATTCATTATATATATTTAGACTCCCCGCTAGCTCCACCGAAAAGCATTTTATATGAAAAATACTAATTATGCATACAAATAAAGTTTTGAAATTTATTAAAAACAGTACTTTCGTAAATGCTGTATGCACGGAGTTAATACAGAAAAAAATTGCTAACTATTTTGCTGAATAAAACAACTATTATGATTCTTATAATTTTAGTTGTTTAAACGCGTAGATCGATTGATTACAAGTCAATTAAAATTTGCGTTTCATTTATAATTATTTTATGCATTTACTGAAAAAAATGTAATTCCGTTATGGAATATTAAACGGAAACAAACGCTATCTATATTGTTTTATGTGCAAACGGGTTGTACTTTCATTATCCAGCTGCGCGCGATTGAGATAAAGTTTTTTTTTTTTTTTTTTAAGAATGCTTGAAAGGTTTTTCAAAAACCGTAAAAATTCAGAAAATTGGGTTACAGTTTTAAAAAAATTGCATTTAAAAACACTTTTTTTTCCTATTTAGCAGTATAAAAATGTAAGTTGTGTGATATTTAGTTAAAAATTTTAAAGCGAACTTATTTGGTCAGGTGCTTTTGCCGCCAATATGACGTTTACATTACTCACGGACAGGTTTTCGTTTTTTAATATAAATTTTGGATCGATATTTTCTGTGGAACAGTTTGATTTTCGTTTCAAATTTGATGAATTGTGCTAAACGAAATCAGTAATGCCTATTTGGCAAATTTAAATTTTTCACTTATATTAACCTGATTTTTCTTTCAATTTGAAGCCCTCATAACACCAATATGGTTTCCCATACGTTTTATTTAATATTCACATATTACTACCGGTAAGAACTACGACGGAGTTAACAGCTCTTCATATCGAAATAATCTATGTTCATGTGATTAAAATGCCTTAAATGCACACAGGCTTGAAGAAACACGTGTTTCTGATTTTTCCTTTGTATCTGACATTTAAACAATGTTTAATAGAAAATAAATCTGATAAGCAGTAATCATAATTCCTTTATTATACTCAAAAATCAACACATCTTATACTATCCCAAAAGGTTGGGGGAAAGGAGAAACTCAATGCTCATATCTGCCCATCGAATTACAACTTGAACCTGCCTACAATCGAAACCCCACTGCACTGTATACGCGCTGAAGAACATTACAATTTCCAATCATGGTAAGTACGGTAAGTAGGTAAGTACAGTAAGTAGATGGTTACCGTGGTATAAAGTATTTAAGAGCCTGGATGCAGATGCTTTACAAAATGAAGATTTTCATCATGCGTCAAGGAATAAGTGTTTTCAAAGACTAAGTACTTGAAAGCTAATATCATCCGGTTCATAAAGTTATGGCATTTGCAGGTATAAAACCACACATTTAGTATAAAATATGATTTCCCATCCCAAGAATCATTTTGTGGGATTTTGTTCTACCTTGTTTGTGGCGTTGGAAAGCAATTTTAAAGTATAATATTTTACAAGAATCATCACTGCCTTAAAGAAACATAATGCGGGTAAATACATTTCGCTAGATTACTGCTTAAAGTTTTAAACCGACTTTTCACAAAATGATTATCACTGTTGTTCTCTGAATTGCTATTGTTTATACCGTTTCTAAAAATTCACAAATATGTAACTCTGTATACATTTCTCGATAGCATAAATGGCAAAAAACGATTTAAAGTTAAATTGTAAAACCAAAAAAATTAACGCATGTTAAAGATGTAAAATGGTTTGTTATTTTTTTTAGATTTTTATAACTATATTGAAAGCATTTTGGAACTATTTTAATTTCGCCATGTTACCTGCCCAAAAATGTTGATTTTGGTATAATTGGTATAGTTTGGTATAGTTTCGTAAGCGGTTTCAGACTACCAATGCCCACAAACACGTGATTCATTATTTAGAAAAAACAGAACATCTAAAATTGAAGTAATAATGCGGTTCAACATTAGAGATTCGTCTAAACTGTTCATAAGTCGGATAATAATGTGAAAGTCTTTTAAACAATGTTCAGAAACAGTAGAGAAATATGTTAAAAATTGAGAAAATAAATTTTGGCATATTTAAAGGTACTGTGACAACGTCTCATTAAAAGAACTCTAACAAGTATAATTTAAAACAAGTCTAACTCACTAATTGGAAGACTTAAGTTGTGTATCATATGTTAAGAATTATTTCTTTCAATTGATGCCGCAAGATTGATTCCAGATGTAATCATGCTAGAAATCTCAAGAGTAATCGCCTTTTCAAGGAGATATAAATTTGAGATCATTCCTTTGATTTGACGTTATACAGACATTGATGATACAATAAATTCAAGCTACTTGAGTCCGTAAGTTCAATACCTTTCAGCTACTTCAAAAACCGCCATCTGCTCATCCTGAGGATGTTAAGCTCTCGAAACTACTTGAAATTCTCCCACTAGATATAATCAAACTCGTGAGGGGCCAAAGGAGGATTCTGAATTCTGTTTCAGCCGAGCGAGCAAGCTCGTGGATATCTCTCTTGGGAGAAAGTAAGGTGTCTTCGGTCCTTGTGCCGTGAACTTAAAAAACTTGCCCAAAAAGGTGATGGGCGTCCTGACGAAACTATAAACTCTAACCCAAAAAACTACGCTTTATGTGTGCAGCTTTTCTGTATTTGTAAAATTTATGTGTACTGAGACGTAGCTTAATTAAAGTCCATGTTGCATCAGCAGTTCTTTGGATTAATTTTGTTACAGTACTGAAACTACTGGAGCCCTTGAAAAGCATTCTAAAGCAAATTTAAAATAAGAAGCCTAAGGAAGGAAGTTACATAATATATCTGCATAAATAGTTCAGTTTACCTCACTACATCTCGAAGACAAAGAAGATATCAATCACACGATTTTGTTATGCATTTATGTGCATTTAATCCAGCTACAACTTACACTCCATTTTTTTCATTATAACTGCACAATTTATAAACATTCAACAGAAATTAATATGATCCAGTGATTCAGTTATTAAATGCATAAAACGTATTTCGAACCACATTTGAGAAGTTCATTATTAGCACCCACAAATTCTGTATTACCGTTAAACATTTTTCATGATCAGAAGATGCTATTTTTACATAATTCTTTCCTCTTTTCTCTGAATCGCCACAATAATGCATTATTTCTGCAGTCAAATAAAAATAAAATACTTTGTACAATTCAAATACTATTTCAAATTTCTGCATAAACTTAATAAAAGTACTTTAATTTCTACACAGCATAAATGTAATTTGCAATTGAAAAAAAAAAAACACAAACCACAAAGCAGCTAGAATTTCTCTAAATCAAAGCAGTTTCTAAACAGTATTATGAAATTTTGGTACTGTTTTCCTATTTTATAAAATTCTAACATTGCATTGTTTTTTTCAAAAACAAATGCTCAAACTCTCTGGAGGTTATATGAACTATGTAAATAATATTTTACTATGAAAATATTTTTCAATTTATAACTCAAAACGCAACGCACCCGAAATTGACTTTAAGCCAAAAACAGTATCAAAATTCTATCTTGGAATCACTTTGCATATAAATCTAAAATCGTATTTTAAAAAACGAATGATCGACCTCTCTTAGGATATTTAAACTATGTAAACAATCTTTAACTTTGGGAAAAGAAAGTTTTGACGGAATTTGTAATTTGTAAAATACCAATATGAATTTAATATAAAAACAATTACACGAATAATCCAATTCGTACACATATAAATCTGTTCTGTCATACTTGGGGAAGATCGTTTCTATTTTGAAACAGGGCTTTAAATAAATTAATTCAATTGCATTATAAAATATTTCGAAAAAATCCTTTCCATTTTCATTTAAAATTAAAAAAAAAACATCTCAAATTTGCTTTGTTGAAAAATAGTTTCAGATATCAAATTTTTTCTTTGGTGTTTATTATACGTATATAGCTTTCATTTCCAGCTATAACTTTATTGATAAAATTGTTTCAAAATTCATTTTCCGAATAGCGGAAGGATTAAAATTTATGAAAATGTCAACAACAATCTTCTGTATGATAACTTTTACAATATTTTACATTTTTGGCAATAAAAGTTAAAAGAGAAACTCGCTTCTTTTACTTTTGAAACATTTATCTACATTTATCTTACTAAAACACAAACGAAAATTTCGTTCCGTTCCTTTATAACTCGAGTTCTGCTGAATGGAATTTGATGAAACTTGCGCTGTTGGATAGATAATTTTTCAGGGAAGGTTTTAGTATATAACACATAGTTCTACGTATATTAGTTATAGAATTATGATGGAAAGTTCTGTTATTTTGGACGATAAGGTTACCATAGGTAATTTTTTTTGGCGACCATTATTGTTGGCGAAAGAATTGAAACGGCTATATCAGAAAATAATGCAAACACATAGGAAAAGAAAAGAAAAAATCTGTTATTAATTTTATTTAAAATCCCCCCCCCCTCCCCGCAAAAAAAGAAAAAGAATGAAAAAAACTGTTTTAATGAGGCATAATATTTAATTTAAACCCCAAAGGAATGTTTGTAATGCTTAAAAATATTTGTAATGCATGGAGATTGCCATTCAGATTAAGTCAATATTTGGCGGTTTATCGTTTGCGTCAGGATAGCAAAGATGCATCTGATAGTTCGATTTTATAAAATATGAGTAATTTTTTTACCTCTTTTTCTTTCTGTTATTTTTTTTTTTTATATAACTCCCCTATCATGTGTCTTACAGGAGGAACTGGCAGATGTAATTGTAAAAATGACTGCATTGATGAGTTACATGTTATTTGTTTATTTACGGTTTTGATTTTACTTTTGTCGTCAAGCAATGTGATTTTAAGCGAAAAATGCATAAGCGTGACATCAGCTTGAGCGGTATTAGCAATAATAGTCTTTTTTCGTGTATACAAGATCCTTTTTGAAGTAAATATTTATATTCAAATGCAAATTATATAAATAGTAGCTATTGTTATGAATATGGGATCAAATATTTAAATTTTAGTGAATGTCTGTCACTCAAACACGTATTAAAAAATAATTGAATTTTAGACATTTAAAAATTTACTGCGGAAACTTGCCGGTTTTTTTTCACCAAACATATGATTTTTATAGCATCGAATTCAGATCAGCGAATATTGTCTATTCTTTTATTTATTTATTTATTTATTTTAAAATATCGCCAATTTCACTTATAGAAATATTCACTGCGTCAAAAGTTAGGAACTAAAGGATATTCATAAGGAGATGTGTGCAATTATGCGTTATTACTATCACAAAAGGCGACATTTTGCAATAAAAAATGCTTACTGAAATAAATTTTCAATGCTCTTTTTGATTCATCATTTTTTTTTAGTTTTTTCTGTATATATCCCCTTCTTTCTGGAAGGTTTTTAAAATATATTGGACTAATCGTCCAACTGCCAGTTGGCACTTTTACTATATTGTTGGATGCTTTGTTTGTGTTTGTAGGTTACTCTGGACGACGATTCAGATTACAGAAGATTAGATGACTTTTGAAATTAGAGATTGCTAAATTTATGGGTTTTTTTCATTATGAAGCAAAGTTTTACCAAAAAAACAATGCTTCCAATGTTTGATTTTATGACGGCCGATTATCTACACGAGGGATAGACCCTGGAGGGAGTGCCCTCCGTGGGGGTCTTTTTAAGGGTTCCTAACCCATATTTACGGTAAGGTTCGAAGAAAACCACGGAAAACACCGAACGGTTAGGTCAACGAGCGCGACAGGGGTTTGAACTCAGCACTTCCCGTATGCCAGCATTGAGAGCAGAACATCTCAGCCACTGTTTTGGCGCTTTCAATGTACGGAAAAACTTTGTAATGTCAATGGTGGCGAATGGAATAAATAATATTTGTCGATTTATCATTTCAGGCTGGATAAGAAAAAAAGAATACCTGAAATTCTGATTAGCTAATTTTTCGATCATTATAAAGCCTTTTCGACCTACACACATCCCTAGCAGCTAAATATAGTGAGAAATGAATTTATTTCTGCGTGTTATTATGCTCTTTAGAGAAATGCAAAAAAATCTTCGGTTTAAGTATTCACCAAAAATAATATTACTAAACATTTTGCATAACTAACTTTATCATTGTCAGTTTTATTAAAGGTATGGAATTTTGTTAATGAAAGATCTATAATTGAATTAACAGTAATTTGACATTATTTAATGGAACATAGCTTGGCGCGAAAATAACTTCGTTTTGTAACTAACTTTGGTACATTAGTAACCATATCGTTTCAAGCACTTCTAACGTTTGACGTCAAACTTGGATATCGGCAAGATTATGGAAGATTAGGAAGATTTTATTGGATACAAACTAGAGGTTTATTCTTCTACTAGAGTTAATCATTGGGGTTTTTTTCAGATTAACGGTTACATGAATGCAACTGGTCTAAAAAATGGAAAGACAGTGAAAATGGCGTCATTTTAATTTTATTCATATTCAGCTTTAAAATTCACTTTTTTATGTTTCACCATTTTTTTTAAATATGAAAGTTAAACTCTGTTCTTTATGTGCAAACAATTTATTACAATTTTCACTGTATTTACTCTGCTAGTATTGAAAGATGAAAAACCGTAGTAGACTTGCCAGAAGAGGACGTATATGGCGAAATATAACGTAACATAGAATGAGATTGTACTTACGTTACCAGAATCTCACATGGAGACAAGAAAGAGGAAAGGAGTTCAAGAACTTACAGACGAAAATGAATCACCCGAATATTATTTAAGTTCAATGGTCAATCTATGCGATCATTGTAATGCTTTCTCACTACTTACTAAGGTAATTCTTAGTAGTATGTTGACTAGAGAACATGTTAGTTCCTGTTGTCATAATCTCATAATGGCCTCATTTCTCTACCAAACTCTACTATAAATGATCAACTAAATGAGTTGCTTCTTTTAGCCCAAATTTTGTCCAATGAATGATATAATATAACGCAATGTCGTTCACATCGTTTACAGCAATATTGAAGGAAAATCCAGGTGAACGTCCGTATTGCTTTAAAATACATGCTCAAATCCATTGATATAATTCGTTTGATTCAAGGTTCGTTTGAAAATATTTACTATGGTAGCATCTGTAGGTGAAGATCCACATTCCTTTAAAATACAAAGCCATTTCGTTTGATTTAAGGTACATTTAGAAAAATGGCCCAGCGCAGCGGGCGTAGCATGCTAGTATAGGATAAAAGAAACAACATATGGACATATTTTGTTAAAGTTTTCTTAAAGAAATGTTTATATTACTTTTGCGAAGTAAGTCCCATGACCCTGAAACAGATACAGATATACTATAACCAGTTTTAGCGTAAAGTTATTTTTTATTGCGAAATATATTTACAATCTTAGTAAAAGATCATTTACTAAAATGGATAAACTGATCCATCGCACATGTTAACTTTTTTTAATTATACTCCACATCCATGTATGACATAGTATGCCCAATTCCACTTTCTTGACTCCTGGCGTTGGGAGGGGGGGGGGGGGTATAATTCTAGGTAAAGTTGTCTGCTTGATAGAGACCACCCAATATTTAGCTCCTTAAGTAAGCGTGTTAAGCGAGAAGTTCAATGAACCTTGCTTATATCCGGAGGTGAATCTCGGACTTTTATTATGACTGCGCAATGTACTGACAACTGACTTGCCGTTGGGTTATTAAATGGCGGTATGATTCAGCCTGTAGTATAGGATCTCTGGATTTTTTCTCTTAGCGAGCTGCATTCCCTTATCTCCTTATTCGCCATTGTACCCGGTTAAACAACTCAAGGGATGCATTTAAATAGGTTCCTTTTAGACAACCTGGAAAAGTTCAACATCTACATTATCAGGCGCGTGGATACAAGAAGGAAAATACATTCCCACGGATCGTTTTAAGAACAGAGTCATAATAAAATTTAATTATTTCAACAGCTGCATTTATTGTCCGTAGACTCCTATACGAAAGTTGCATGGGGAAACCACTTGTTTTCTACAATATGCCCTTTCTAACAATATGATCAGAAATTTAGAAATGGGACATGTTGAATGTCCATTAGATGCTTTTATGCTGTAATTGCTTTCCAAAGTGCAAGAGATAAGCTGTATTTTATTGACTTACTGCCTTAGATGCTGAAAAGGTTGACTGTTTAAATGTATAGTAAATAAAAGCTCCTACAAAAATAATTGGATCATATCGGACCATACACACATGGGTATTGACAAAGGCATCGTTAAAAAGGATATATAAAAACTTATATCTACTCTATATCTACTCTATATATATAAAATCCTAATGAAACGAATTTGTGAAACGATTTTATGAAACGAATTTATGAAACGATTTTATGAAACGACTGATTATGTTTCAGGGCTATTTTTAATAAAATATTAAACGCTTGATGGTGAAATTAATACCAATTGTCCATAAAAATCCGCGGATGTCAAAACTGGTAATAGAATTTTGAAATTGGAATTAGTTTTCGAGATATTAATTTTTTTCTAATTTTAATGACATTTCTGTAATGATGGCAACTAATTACTCAGTTTTTTTGTGACAAAAAAGGGAAAAAAATTGAAAAGGATCCCGATAGGGATTATTGATTTCTTTTTATTCGTCATTTTCAAATTGAAATTGAATTTATCTTTTATTTCAATCGATAATGAAGACAAGATTGTGATTAAATTATGTTTTTCAGCAAAATTAAAAAAAAAAAATCACATTTCTATCGTCACGATTCAATCGCCTGTCAGCGTTTAATTTAATTTATAAACTAAAAATATTTTCAGTTCGTCATTTCGTCCAAATGACGTCATTTATGTAAACGCAAAAGAAAGGGGGGAAAAGGAATTAATAGTAATTATTATTTATTGATATCATTTTGTTATTTTTTTTGTAAAATTTAATTAAACGAATTTATAAAATCACTAATTCGGATATTTGAAACGAATATATAAAATAATAATTGCCCAACTGAACGGAAGGAGAATAAAATATCCTGCTTGGTTTTTTCCGCGAAGTTTTTAAAAAAAGCGTCAAGACCCCTATAATAGAAAAGCACCAAAAGTTCATTGGGTTTGTTTTCGTAACTTTTGGCAACAAATCTATGTATATTAACGAATCTATCCCTTTTTGAAGCTCGATTTACGCCAAACCTAAAAGCAAAGGATCCTATACTGGAAAAGTACCCGATTTTCTTATGGACAATATTCAAGTGACATAACAGGGTGTAAAATTATCGCGGATAGCAAATTTGTTTAAATATCTCATCAATTGAAGCCGAATAAATGCAGGCATGCATGCACAACATATTTAATTAAATTTGTGTGATAAATAATTATTAGAAAATTCGTATATACATATTAATTAAAATAAATAATTTACATATTTAAAATAACATGAAAATATGCATGATGGTGCACTAAAATAGAGAGAAAATTAAAACCTGTTACTGAAAATGTCTATAACATAGTACTTTTCAATACCGTGGTTCTTAATGTTATTCACAATCAGATGGAATTTTTCTCATCCTTAAACGCAAAGGAAGAATAGAATACAGTTGTTATAAAAGTCCGAGAGGTAGCCACAATTTAAACCTAATCATTTTATACAAGCTGGTTTTCAAGGTGTAATTGATTTTACTTATCAATCCCGAAAACAGTCGTCAGTTGTCGCAACAGCTGTGTATTAGGCCATGATAATAAAAAAATGCCCCATTAAAATGTTAAAAGCATGGCAACCCAATTTACGAATATTTTAAAAATAAAGTACGCTGTCATGTTTTTAGAGGCCTCGAAGTCTGAGCGGGGGTTGGCGAGCGTAGCTCGCAGGGGGTAGGCCCCCTAGTATATATATAACAACTTATATAAAAAATAACAAGGGTTATACATGTCCGTTTCCCATGAGAACAAAAAAACTTGACTAAGGCAAGAAAACATTGTGTTGTTTTCTTTTCATTATTTAAGGAAGAATTATTTCCATTATTTAAGCTAAGTAATTTATGTAAAAAAGGGAGGGGCTTAAAAATATTAAATAAATAAACTGAGTGAAATTTAAGGTTTTTTTTTATGATTTAAGCTAAGTAATTTATACAAAAAAAAGGAATGGGGGGGGGCCTCAAAAACATTAACTAAATAAACTGAGTGAAATTAATTACACAAAGTTTAACGAATATCGAAAATGGTAATTAATTAAAAGGAACATTTATAAGAAAATAAATAAAAACAATAACAGAAATAAATCAAATTGATATAATTAAAATTTATTAAAAATTTATAAATAAACATACATTTTAAAAAAAGACAAATATTTTTTTAATGTACGAAAATAAATGTAACGAAGTATTAAAATATAACTATTATTATAGAGGTTATTTTACATGGGTTATATTGTATTTAACCTAGATGAATTACATACCTATATAATCTATATAAAAAGTGTTATAATAATTATTATAACCTGCTCTAAATACAAATTGTTCTGAAGAGCGTTCCTTTATCTTTACAAACGTGTGAAACTAATAGATTTTCCATATTTAAGAGAGCATTTCTAAAGTAAAAGCCTTTTTTGCTAACCGTGATTTTTGTGAAGTTTCCGAGTAATTTTTACAGTGTATTAATCAATTTTCTAAACCCGGAATATGGACTTTTCGATAGTTATCAAATTTCAAGTATGTTTTCATGTTTAACAAACATGTTTAACGGACAGTCATGATGAACTAACAAGCTTTAACATAACATTACAATTAATATTGTATGGTTATTTTTGGATGTATGAATTCAGAAGCATCTGAAAATGTTGACTTCGGAATTTATAGCATCCAGAAAACAGATATTCTGCTTTAAGAAGATTGATTAATGCAGTGCAAGAGCTTTTCGGAAACGTTTTCGAAAATTACGCTTAGGAAAAGAAAATTTGTTTTCTAAATAATTCATCAAACCTTGAAAATCTATTGGTTTCTGAAGTCTCTAAAGATGAAGGAAAGCTTTTCGGAATCGATTGGTATTTTATGGGTATGGTATTTTATGTTTTCATTCATGATTTCTTAATAATTTCGTAGATTATTATGCATTTGTCGTTTTTTTGGCGTGTATATTGCGGATCATCTATAACACATTTAAATAATCTTCCATTAACCCCTTGGGGACTAGCGACACGTATACGTGAAGCATAAGATGCTCAGAATCCTCGATTACTCCCAACAGTTATTTTTAACACTTTCCAACCTAGTTGAAAAGTGTTTATGACTTCGGTTTGTCTGGCCGTCTGGCCGTCTGCCGTCTGGCCGTCTGGCCGTCTGGCCGTCTGCCGTCTGCCGTCTGCCGTCTGTCCGTGCTCTAACTCCCGTAAATATGCTCGGATTGCCCTGCAAATTTTATATGTTATAATCGTTATCTATAGCATGTTCCCTATTTCAACGGAAGTGTGTAGCACTTATAGTTTTTTTACAGGGACACTCAAAAGAATTCCGTTACATTGCGGTCTATGGGGAAAAATCATTTGCGGTTTTTTTAAATAATGTTTCAATACTTTAAACGCATTGAAATTTATATATATCACTAAGGTGCATTAGAAGAAGCTTAATATGGAATAGGGTGTGCATAGCACTTATACTTACTTTACAGGGACAGTCAAAAGAATTCCGTTACATTACGTCTATGGAGAAAAATCGTCTGCGGTTTATTTAAATAATGTTTCACTATTTTAAACGCATTGAAATTTATATAAGGTTCATTACAAGAGACTTACTACAGAATATTGTGTGTATAGCAGTCATCGTTCATTTACAGGGACACACAAAAGAATTCTCTACTGTATGTTAACAATAATTCCTGGAAGTGCGTTTTAAGTTACTGAATGCGATTTTAATTTTAAATCGCTTTTTGTATATTACATGGTGTGTATAAATTCTGTAGATCCTATACAGGGAAGTACAAAAGTTCGGGAACACATTTCCGTATTATTTAACTCCAGACGGAGAATTTTAAACTGTGCTACGTGTTTCCTAACTGAACTAAAATTTAGCATCCTATGTAGTATATATACAAATCTATAGATCCTATACAGGGCTGAATAAAGTATTCGGATTACTTAGATGTTATCTTTTAGCTTATAAAAGAGTATGATTCGTAAAATTATTTTGGAAGCGTTGGAAAGTGTTACATAATCTATGCTTGACGCATGATTTTTCGTTCTTGTTTATTGTAAGATTTGCCTTATTTAATGACAGCATTTCCGCGATTCAATTAGGCGAAAATTTCTGTTTTGAAAAACCGGTGGTAAAAGATTAAAAATTCTGTAAAGGACGCTCGTCGCGAAGGGGTTAAAAAGTAATCAGAGAGGCAATGAGTATATATATCCTATTTAAAAGATAAAAAATCTTAGACAATTAGTATCAAAGGTTGAGTGGTCATGTCTGCCCCTCGAATTAGATTTTTTTAATTCTTGGCCAGCACTTATGCGCACAAAAAAAGAAATTGGTGAACGATACTTTTTTGCCATTCTCATGAAAAGTAAAATGTGTGGCAATTGAATAAATGGAATATGTCAAAAAATGTGAGTTAATATATCATTCGATGAAGGCATACTAGAGAGATAGAAACAATAGAAATAAAATGTGATTGAAACTATTTCATATAAAATGTGAAATACTTCATATCTAACATTATATTGTGAGATAAAGAAATACTGATATCTTCGTTCTCTTACGCAAACACTATTTTGAGTAAAAAATATCTCGATTTAATGCTCTAGAAATTCCTCACATAGTATCTAACAAGGCGATTTTTTCGATATTTATTTATCATTTTTTTAACAAAGTAATATATTGTCGGTAGGCAAAAGAAATCTTTTTATTCCGCAGGATTTTAAAGTAATCTACGTGGTTTTTCTATTTTAAGATTTAGGCTTACTAATATATTTTATGTCATAAAAAATTAGGGTATATAACTTTAAAATCTAAAGCTTATTTAATTAGTTTTTTTTTCTTTTTTGTTTTTTTCTCTTTCAGTTCTTGTTATTTAAAAATTCATCTTAGAAACTAAAAAGGTCAAATGTGATTAACTAATACGAAATATAAAATTTATAGAAAAGTGAATAAATAATATAATTTTACAAATACGCGAAAAATATCATCTATTACGTAAATTAACGTATTAAAAAAATCGCAATAAAGTAAATAAATATTTTCTGGTAATGAATAAACATTGAATCAGTTGTTCTTTGCGAATAGTCAAACTGTGCAACATATTCAAAAGAAAAGAAATACAAGTTGGAAATTGTACGTTAAACGTAACAAATGAGGTGCATTCGTTTTATAACTAGTAACACTAACTTCACAATGTAAAAAAAAAAAATCACCTTATTATTTCAGTGAAATGAATTATATCGTCTACTATTAGCGAAATGAGCATGCCTTTTTATTATTATTCTTACGTATGTCACGTTTACAAATGGGAATTTTTTTTCTATACCTTTCAGCGCTGCAAAATTCACCATGGAGATCTTGCTTTGCGAATGATTACCTCAATGGTTTGTTATTTTTATGTCATAATGATCTTCTGTGTTAATTTACTTTAATGGATTGAGATATTCAGCTGTTAACCTAATTTCCACTGACATTATATCAGAATCTACATGCTTGAATCTATATAATCTCTCAAGCAAACAATTTCTTTGAATAATCTTTCTAAAAATGTAAAGTTTACGCAATTTTATTCGAAAAAATTATTTTGACTAAAAGTGACCACCTGGCATATGAAAAAGAAGTGGTTTGTCCTTATTTGTTTACCTCAGGCACATGACTTGCTCTTTTATTATATAGATTACGTACGATAGGATATAATAGAATAAAGAAAGCTTTTATTAATATCTTTTAGGTAGCTTTCAATACAAAAAAGTATAAAGCTACCTATTGCAGCCGTTCGGAGGAAAGCAGTTCCGGCCAAGCTTGTCCAAAATGTCGCCAAGCTTGGCGACATTTGGCGAAATATCGCCAAATTTGGTGACCAAAATAAGTCTTCATAAATGAAGCTAATTTGGCTATTGCTCAATAATTTGGCGAATTTCATATTCAAATTCAGTATTAACGAATCTTTTGTAAACGTTTTCTTTGCATTTTAACTTGCTGTTTTCGTGTAACATTAGCTAAAATTTTAAAACGAAGATATAGGAAAGCTACCTTTTCCTCCCGGTACAGGCCGGAAGGACTTTTTAAGTTTTGATTCGATTTTCATAAAATTTGACATGACTCGACAAATTTCTGAAACGATAATATATATTAAATTTCAAACCATTCAGTTGGGTAGTTTTTGCGCTGTTATATGCGGACGGACGGACGGACAGACAGACGACGGACCAGACGACGACTATAGCTGCTACGTATTTATATAATTACGAACGCACCTAAAAACGCAAATGGATAAAACAAAGAAGAAATGTTTCAAGATGCAATTGCAGTTAAAACATTGAGAAAAATGATAACAAAATAAATGCATAACTAACTACATAATATCATACAATGAGTTATTTTAATATTAAACATTCAATTTCCGCTTAGTATCTACAGCAAAATTGTTATATCTTTTTTAACACTTTCAAACACAGTTGAACAGTCTGCTACAGCATTTTTGTTAAGTTTACTACATTAAGTTTACTACAGCATTTTTGTATTGAAAAGGGGATGTATAGCATTTGGAGTTAGTTTACAGGGGCACCCAAAAGAATTCCGTTCCGTGACAGGGAAAAATCGTTTGTAGCGTATTTTAATAATGTTACTCTCTTTCAAGTATAATCATATTGATATGCATTTCTGTGGTGCATTAATACATGCTTTCTGTAGAATACAGAGTGCAAAACATTTATTATTTATTTACAGCGCCACACAAAAGAATTCGGTTACTGTGTGTTCAAGAGAAATATGCATGGCTCAGTGACAAACATTAGTTGTTAGTATTATTCTGAATTACTCTTATTCCTGCCCATTCTATCGTAACCCCTTGCATAGACAAGTTGATTTCAATTAATTAAACCTTGAGCATTGCGCTGTGAAAATTTTTGTAGCATCCTGCTTAACCCTTTTGAGAAAAATCAACCTTTATCCAATGCTGAGTTGTAAAGTGTGATCTAAAAGAAATTCACAAATAATGCTATAAAACATATATAGTCTTCTTAATTAAATTTCATTAACATTTATTTACAGAACTATTTACACAAAAGAACGAAAAATGAAAAGTCAGAATTCATCTAACTTTTCTTTGCTAACATAAAAAATAGCCAAATTTTTTTCAATTGGTATACTTACAAGCTTTATTGTGTCAAATTTTAACATCGCAAAAATATATTAATATCTACTTTAAAAAATATACAATTTTGATTCATATTACAATTGTTAATATATCAAGATTTCCTCAGAATTTTATTGCTCACACTACCAGATGTCCCTAAAACATATTTATATATATATTATAAAGAAAAAACGTGTCCGTGGTCGTCATTTTTTGAACGCTGACGTCATTTCAATGCTGACGTCATTTTGCGAATGCAACACTACACTTGAAGATGAAATTTCGTTTTTGCGACTTTTGCTATTGTAATTTTTTTTTTATTTCTAAACATCGCATATTTCCAATGTTTCATCCGTTATATAGGGGAAAAAATCTACTTTCAAATGAAATTTGTTTGAAAACTGTATCACAATTTACTCATTTAGTATAGCATTTAAATTAAATTTCAAACATAATTTAAAAATATATATATTCCATCTCTATCATTTGCAGACGATTACAAAATATTAATCCGTTTGCACTTTAAACAATATAAAAAGTTCAGCATTTGTTTTCAGCTGATATTCAATAACGAAATTAAAATTTCATTAAGCCATAAATAAAATAGTATAAATAAAACACAAGTTTAACAGACGTGTAATCGAAATAAGCCCTTAAAACCGCTGAAATTATCAGGATAAAAAAGAAAAACTGCTGTTGACAACGACATTTTTAGCGATTTCTTAAGCTATTAACTTCTGGCACGAGGCCAAAACGAAATTACCACTTTTAATATATTTCAAAATTTTATTTGACTATATAATTGACATATTTCATATAAAAATGCTGTTTGGTGTTGTTAGAGGAAATCTAAAAGAAATTAAATGTAAAAAATCTGCTTGAGTTTTCAGTTAAGAAAAATAAATGGTTTTCACATACATCCTCTATCAGGGGAAGCCCGGGTTGGGTGCCCTAGTATTTATAATGGGAAAACATTTTAAATTTGTCAGAATATTACCTTCGTGTTAATTTAGTATGATGGCTGCAGGGATCAAGTGTTCTTCGTCACAGATATTGCTGTCACTTCCATCGTTCAAATGAATGATGGTGTTTGAAGCATAGCTCACTATGATAAATCGCAACACTCCTTAAAATTTATGATGGGAAACTTTCACGAAAAGAAAACATGTCAGCTAGATTTTTAAAAAATGATCTACTGACCACTAACTCGCAGAACTTTTCATTAAACTTTCCACTTGCTTCAACAGAGAGAGAATAATAATAACATTTTCATTTCCTATACGAAACTCACTCGAAAACTAGTAGGCAGGCCCAAAACGTGTCCAGAATTTGTATAACAGTTCGTATGCCCATCCTACTTGTATTTCATTTGTTTTTCTGGATCACATCTAATTAAAACTTTCTCTCCTCTTGCATTTAAAATTTTTGATGGGAAACTTTCACGAAAAGAAAACATGTCAGCTAGATTTAAAAAAAATGGTCTACCGACCTCTAACTCGCAGAACTTTTCATTAAACATTCCACTTACTTAACAGAGACAGAATAATAATAACATTTTCATTTCCTATACGAAACTCTCTCGAAAACTAGTAGGCATGCCCAAAACGTGTCCAGAATTTGCATAACAATTCGTATGCCCATCCTACTTGTATTTCATTTGTTTTTCTGAATCACATCTGATTAAAACTTTCTCTCCTCTTGCATTGGCATACGTCAGTAGCTTTATCTGATTATTCTTCGTTCTGGGAAAAAGTCCTTCGACCTGCGTTTGAGGTTTTATTGCTCTGTTTACGTGTTGCTCATAAAGCAAAGTCAGATTTCATTGATGTTTTCTGTCCCAAAATGGTACCAGGCCATGATTTTTACAAAGTGCATTTTTTGCTTAGCCTTCTTAACGCTAAATCCTGATAATGTAATTTCTTTACATTACTGTGGAATTTCTATTATTTCATTAGAACAGTACAAAACGTAAATATGGACCGAGGGTAAAATACGATCGTAGGTCCTCAATAAAATATGTAGTTTTATTTAATTGAAAAAAAAGTACTTTAAATTCAACAAATATTCTAAACAAAAAGTTGTTTCTATAACAATTTAAACATAGCCATCATTCTGTACTAATACTTTTTGTATTTTTGTGTATTTCTGTGTATTTTACTTGAATTGCAATTGGGAATTGTGCGTCATCTCCTGCAACTTGATTATACATATTTCTAGTATGCTAGTGTTGTCATAAAATCTTCTCTTATAATTTTCAAAAAAAAATGTCTGTATGGCAAATATCCAAAGAAGTACTTCCAGCTAATTGATACATTATTTAACTAATGGAAGGAATATTGAAATATGCAGATTCAATTTTGTTTTAGCATTTTCTGATAGTTTCTTTTCTTGAATGGAATTTTGTCGTGATAATTAATAATTATGTATATAAAGATGTTCGTCGTGTATATATTTACGAACACAAATGTAGTACAACATCCACATAGTCACGTATGTGTTACATTTATCTGTCATTTAGTGTACATTACAGGCCTATCATAATTATTATATTATTTCATTAAATTTATGGTTGGTTACCTAATTCCTAATTGCCTTCCTGAATAAATATTCTCTGAGAAATATAATGTCAGACATGTCAGACCGAATAAAGCTAGTGTTTCGGATACAAAGAAAGGAAAAATTATAAAATCCGGAAAATTAAAAAAAAAAAAAAAAAAACATTCGAAAATTAAAAAAAAATCGAACAAAATTGAAAATTGAAAATAACAGGATCTTGTAGTCTTAAAAACTTAAAATTAGGTGTGAAGTAGTGTTTAGAATTCAGAAAAAGAAAACATCAAAACACAAAAAAAAAAAAAAAAAAAAAAAAAATTAAAAATCGAAAAAAATTGGAAAAATTTTAAATAATCAAATTTTGTTGCGCTAGAAACTTGGAATTCGGAATAAAGGTAGTATTTAGGATGCAAAATAAGGAAAAATTAAAAAATCCAGAAAATTCGAAAAAAAAATTCAAAAATTCGAAAAATTCGTAAAAAATTGAAAAAATTAAAATAATTTGATTTTTTAGCCTTAGAAACTTAAAATTAGCAGTAAACATACTGTTTAGGATTCAGAATAAGTTAAAATAAAAAACGCAATAAAATTCGAAAATAAAATCCAAAAGTCGAAAAAATCAAAAAATAAGGAAAATTTGAAAATAATTCGATTTCATAGCGCTAGAAACTTGAAATTTGGAATAAAGGTAATATTTAAGATACTAAATAAGGAAAAATTAAAAAATATGCATAATTCTAAAAATACCCATAAATTAGTGCAGACGATATATGAACTCAAAGTTTCGATTTTTTGTCACTCACTCACTCTTGCGTCATCAAAAAGATTGGGTAGATCCCGCAGCCACAGAAACTTAAAATTTGGAATAAAGCTAGTGTTTCGGATACAAAGAAAGGAAAAATTATAAAATCCGGAAAATTAAAAAAAAAAAAACATTCGAAAATTTAAAAAAATCGAACAAAATTGAAAATTGAAAATAACAGGATCTTGTAGTCTTAAAAACTTAAAATTAGGTGTGAAGTAGTGTTTAGAATTCAGAAAAAGAAAACATCAAAACACAAAAAAAAAAAAAAAAAATTAAAAATCGAAAAAAATGGAAAAATTTTAAATAATCAAATTTTGTTGCGCTAGAAACTTGGAATTCGGAATAAATTTAGTACTTAGGATGCAAAATAAGGAAAAATTAAAAAATCCAGAAAATTCGAAAACAAAAATCAAAAATTCGAAAAATTGGAAAAAAATTGAAAAAAAATTAAATAATTTGATGTTTTGGCATTAGAAATGTAAAATTCGCAGTAAAGATAGTGTTTAGGATTCAGAATAAGTTAAAATAAAAACGCAATAAAATTCAAAAATAAAATCAAGAAATCGAAAGAAATCGAAAAATAAGGAAATTTTGAATATAATTCGATTTCATAGCGCTAGAAACTTGAAATTTGGAATAAAGGTAATATTTAAGATACTAAATAAGGAAACATTAAAAAATATGGATAGTTAAAAAAAATCGAAAATTTCAAAAAAAAAAAAAAAAAAAAAAAAAAAAAAAAAAAAGAAGAAGAAGAAGAAGAAAAAGAGAGAAAATGAAAATAATATGATCTCGTAGTCTTAGAAACTGAAAATTTTGTGTAAAGGTAGTGTTTAGGATTCAGAAAAAGAAAAAATTAAAAACACAACAAAAATTGAAAAAAAAAATCGTAAAAAAAAAAACGAAAATTTGAAAATAATTCGATTTTGTAAAGCTAGAAACTTAAAATTTGGAATAAAGGTAGTATTTAGGATACAAAAAAAGAAATAAATAAAAAATCTGTAAAATTCGAAAAAAAAATTCGAAAATCCGAAAAATTGAAAAAAATTCGATTTTGTAGCTTTAGAACTTAAAATTCGGCGTAAACTTATTGTTTAGGATACAGAAAAAGGAAAAATTAAAACACAATAAATTCGAAAATAGAATAAAAAAACTCGAAAAAGATCGGAAATTTCAAAATAATTCGATTTTGTAGCTTTAGAAACTTGAAATTTGTAATAAAGGATACAAAATAAGAAAAAATTAAAAAATCCAGAAAATTATAAAAAAAATTCGAAAATATCAAAAATTGAAAATAATTTTATCTTGTAGTCTTAGAAACTTAAAACTTGGTGTAAAAGTAGTATTTACTATACAATAAAAGGAACAATTAAAATATTCGTTAAATTCGAAAATAAAATCGAAAAATCGAAATATCTTTAAGAAATCGAAAATTCGAAAACAATTTGATTTTGTACTGCTAGAAACATTAGTTTTAAGATAATTGTCCTATTAGCTAGTACAACGCCCCTAATTGTTTTATGTTATATCCCCCGGATTATGGTTTTCTTTTCTTTCGTTTACGAATTTCGTTATCGAGAAGTTCCGCTATAGACTGGCTACGATATAGGCGATTTCTTTATAGACAGGTTTGTTTTCTTTCACATGTTGTACTCTATTTACTTCACATATGAAATATGGATTGTTAAATGATGTTAGCCCACAAAAATTTTCACAGCTCCCCCTACCCTCCCGACATTACTGGCTGGTTATGGCTTGATAGTCCTTTCTAAATAAAATCATGGTAACTCTAAGATTCACTTGATGTATCTCTAAATTGAACCTAAATGATCCTAAGAAGACGGATCAAATAATTACTATATTGGCATGACAATCAGGTAACTTAGAATTAAAATCGAAAAATCAATAAACTTATAAAAAGTCGAAAATTTGAAAATAATTCGATTTTGTAGTCCTAGAAGCTTGACATTTGGCAGAAAGGCAGGGTTTAGTACACAAAGTAAGGAAAAATTTAAAAATCTGTAAATAATAATAAAAAAAAAGACTAAAAAAACGAAAAAAAACATCGAATAAAGGAATATAATTTGATTTATTGGAAATTTCCGGAAATTTTAAATTTGGCTTTCTTTTCACACTAAAAAGTTCTTTTATGTTAAATATCAAGTATCTAGGGCTGCGAGTAATATCTCAGATGGATAGCACCTATCCTGGAAGCAATTGAGAGTACTTTTGACACCCCCCCTCCCATAACTTAGTGCTTGCCTAGGAACCTGAAATCTCTTTTTATCTACAGTACTTTGCAAACGAAACTAAAGCTTCAAATTTTTGATACCTGTAAATAATAGGCGACAGAGTGTGGGCTTAGCGAAAATCAGTGGATGATCTCAAGAAAAGGAGAAAATCAAGAAAAGGAGGATTACTTACAAAAAGAAGTGAAATCTCATCAAAAAGTCACCTGTAAAAAATGCAGCCAAGTCTCGTAACTCATTTACCGTAAAAAGTACTGAGATCGTATAAAGCCAAGTTTAACTATCTTATTAACTCTGAAATTTTCATTCGCAAATCACTCCTAGTCTCTACATCTTTAGTTAATTATTATTTTGTGACTTGGCAATTACGCATCACAGGGAAGTTATTACACCTTACTATGTTATGGAATAGGATGGGATAATTTAATTAAGGCAAATTATATACGCACAGGGAAGTTATTACACTTTAATATGTTATAGTATTATTTGATTAAGACTAACTATATACATCACATTCTCGTGCTACGTAATTGCCAAGTCACAAAATAATAATTAACTAAAGATGTAGAGACTAGGAGTGATTTGCGAATGAAAATTTCAGAGTTAATAAGATAGTTAAACTTGGCTTTATACGATCTCAGTACTTTTTACGGTAAATGAGTTACGAGACTTGGCTGCATTTTTTACAGGTGACTTTTTGATGAGATGTTCTTTACATTAATCATGTTGATAGTACGGTGTGAGTGTTTTAAGCGCAACCCTGGCTTTAAATGCACATCACGACCACAAAATATAAGAGAGAATTTTGAACAGCTGGTCTTGTAAATTGGACAAAGATACTTATGTATGATCAGTGTTGCTCTTGTCGGTTCTGATGAAATGTTACGAAGGATTGCCATTAATAACATATTAAAAACGTTACTAAATATTACTGTCAAGATATATAACAAGGAAAAATGGTACTTCTCTATTATCCCGTCGACCACTTTTCATAACAAAAAACTATCGCCAAACTGTAAGATTAAACGACAAAAATGCAGTCCCATTTACTTGATGTCAGCCGCATTATACGTGTTTGTTATGTCATCAAGTGGTTTTTAATTCAACATTTGCCTGTATATTTCATTATGTTTTACTAATTTATTAGTTATTTCATTAATTAAAATAACAATTGCGTCCTTAAATTCTTATATTTTATTTATTTATTTTTTTGATATTCTAATGGCAACGTTCTTCCGTTTATTTGGCGTTACAGTTTGGCGGTAGTGTTTCGTTATGAAAAGTGGTCGACGAGATAATACAGAAGTACCGAAAAAGTATATTTAGATTTATTAGCAAAAAAAAAAATAGATATCGTGTTCAAATCTTCTATTCTGATTCTCTACGATGTGTAGTGGAGCAAAGTTATTTCTGCTTTTTATCTTAAAAAATACATTTCTAGGAAAAGTTACAAAGAATAGCAGAAGAAAAGTTTTTGAAAGTGAAATCTTGACAGGTAAATTTTCCGAATATATATATGTTCCAATAATTATTTCTTGCTATGATACATTTAAGTACAAAATAATCTGGCGACGGATTTTGACGTTCATGGAAAAAAGTTTCGACAAAAGAAACTATGTTCTTTAATATTTTTTTCAGACTTTATTTATGACTTTTCAGATTCTTCACTAAATGCAATTTTTTTTATATAATAAAAAATGTTTTACTTGAATATTTAACAGAATCTCTTTAAATATGTTTGTGTCAATTTGTAATAATAACTGTCTAAAGTTTTACAATATTTTAAATATAAAACGAAATGTTATAAAAGAATAGGTACACTGATTCAGTACACGAAAAAATCGTTTCGTCTTATTTTTGAAAATTTGAGTAGCTTACTCAAATGAGTAGCTACTCAAAAAGTAGCTTACTCAGTAGCTCACTCTGGGATTCTTATCTTTATCTAAATTTTAGATATTGCAGTAGACATGAGAGTGGCCTCATTGAAATTTACTTTCGTAAAATGGAAGAGTAAGTCATTTTGATTCTTCTTCGATGGAAGACGATAAGAGATAAGAGTAAGTCTTCCATTCCAGGTTTAAGCACTTTTACGTCATAATAATGAGGATTGCGTAATTTTAAAATAGAAAACGTGCTTAATTTATAATTTTAAATCTTCACAGTTTTCGGTGTTCTTGAAATTGTAATTTTCTTTTAAAAAATTAATAACTAAGTGAAAGATTTATGAGATCGTAAGTAAATTTAAAAATTTGACATTTAGATATACACACATATATATATATATATATATATATATATACATCAGATAAAAAAAAAACTGGGAAATGTTTTTCTAACATTAATATGTGACATTCTTTAGCTTGCATAAAATTTTCAACACACCTTGAAGGTCCGCTTGCTTCGAATTTGAGTTTTGCATCCGGTCGGTTAACCCGATTTTATCCTAACCTGATGCGACCAACGGGTATGTGGAATAGACTTATTAATATTTTTTATTTTTTTGAGAGTGTTCAGTTTTAGGTTAGAATTTGACTCTTTCAGGTAGGTTTTGAGCTGACTCGATTTTTCAAAAGAAATTCCTGAATATTTGCAAGTAAAAAAAAATATATTTCTTTGAATATTTATGAATATATGTTTATTTTTATACAAAAATGATATTAGTGGTATAATTATAGACACTGATTCATGTTGTTTGAATGCTAATTTAACTTTCCTTAAATGTAAAATATGGGATAATTTTCTTTTACGTTGTGATCAGGTTGTAGAGTATCGGATTTGCTTTGAGTTTCGGGTTTACGAAACTTTTTCGCGGGTTCGGGTTCACTTTAATCAGAAATTTTGGGCCTCTTTTGTGTTGCACTTTACTTCGATTTAAAAAAAGCCTATAAAACTCAGCTTTATAAAAGAAGGCATTGTGAAAGTAAGTTATAGATTTGTTGTATATAAATTTTGGAAACTGTAAGGACTTACGTCATTAGATTTTTTATAGTGCATACATTTAGTGTATTCAAATTATTATACAAAAGTTTAGTGTCACCTAGAAATTTTGGTACCAAAGGCAAAGGTCCGACGTTCTCGTGCCATAATTGAGCTCTAAAAATATTGTGATTGGCGAGAAGCAGTCCCAATTCAACTATAAGGATTTTTGCAAAGGATTGTTGAGCAGATAACTCTAAACTTCAAAATTGTATTTTATGGTAAATAATAAGTTCATAATTTCATGTAAAAAAAAGTACAAAAATTATACTAAATAAAAATTCAAACAAATGATCATATGTGATCAGTTAATTTTGAAATATAGCATTTATTTTTTGTGATTTTTTTTGTTATTGCTTTTCCCTTCTCACTTTTTTGGGGGACGAAAATACTCATCTATGAGCATTGTTTAAGTCAATAAAAATTTACGAAATATAACTAAAAAAGAAAGTAAATTTTTTCATCCCTCATCGATTATGATATACTTTCCAACACATTCAGAATACTGTTTCAATTTAATAAGGTGAAAGATGATATATGTTTATAAACAATTTGAAAAACGCATAACACATTTGACAACTCAATTTCAGCACTTACTATCTATAGTAAAAAAACTATTAAAAATATTTTGTGAGAGCATGTATGTGATGTATATACTATATAGTATGCTAAAATTTAGTTCAATTAAGAATTGCATAACACCTTTCAAAATTCCCTTTCAGCAATTACCGGCAAAAAAGGGAATGGATACTTTTCTGGAACCCTGTGTATGATCTATAGAATTTATACATAACAAAATATATACAAAACATTATTTAAATTTAAAAAAAGCATTCGACAAGGGAAAACGACGCTTCCGGCAACTATCTCTCATAGACAGAACTGTTATTTTTGTGTTCCATTAAATAAACGATAAATGTTATAAACATCATATTCTGCAAAAAAGATCTTGTAGTGCACCTCAGTAATACATATAAATACCTGTATGTTTGAAATAGTGTAACATTATTAAAATACATTGCAACCGATTTTTTTCTCTTAGACCATAATGTAACGGAATTCTTTTGAGGGTCCCTGTAAACGAACTGTAAACATCACTTCACTTCAAACGAACACTTCCTTTTCAATACCAAACATACCATAGTAATTCTCAATAACATATATCAGTTACATGTTAATTCGAGTATATTTACGCTACTTAGAACACGAGCAGACAAAGCAAATTAATAAATACTCTTCAACCATGTTGAAAAGTTTAAAAAAAATATTGTGGAGTATATTTAGTGTTCTTTTGTCTTGAATAAAGAAAAAAAGCGCAAATATAGCAACAAAAACCACAAAAGTCACGCTAGATTTTAATATTATTATATTATTGTGCATAAATAATTTTATTTTTTTACGAATTTAATTTATTTTCTATTTCTATTTCTATTTCCTCTGTAATAGAAAACACGTAAATGGATAATTTTTACGTTTACAAATTCTAGAATGTTACTAATACAAACTAGTCGGATGTGTCAATCCCAAAACTTTCTTCTATCTCACCCAGGTTTCGCATACACTAAAAAGAATCAGCACCAATTTATATCAAGGTCTAACTGAAACTGAAGTTTCATTAAATTCCGTGCATTATTTCTTGAGAAATGACTATCGCTAAAATCGTGTAAATCCTGCAAAATGCTGCATAGCAGTGCCACCTGCTGAGCGATTTTTACCAAAAACTAATCAGCACTAATTTATATCAGAGACTAACTGAATATAAAGTTTTATTAAATTCTGACCAATAGTTCTTGAGATAGAGCTATTGCGGAAATCGCGAAAAAGGCTGCTTAGCAGCGCCATCTGCTTGGCGATTTTTACCAAAAACTAGTCAGCACCAATTTATATCAGGGACTAACTCAATACAAAGTTTTATTAAATTCCGAGCATTAGTTCTTGAGACAGAGCGCCCACAGAATTTTTGTCACATACAGAGAGACAGACAGAGTCACAGACAAACATTTTCTAAAAGTAGTCAAATCGTGTTCAGGACATTCTAAAACGTATAAATCCGTCGAAAACCGGAAGTCGAAAAATTTCATCAATCCAATACTTTCTTCTTGTAAAGATAGAAGAAAGTAAAAAAAATTGAACACTGCAATAGAGTGCATGAAATATATTTTCAAAAATAATTAATGCAAAATACGCACTTTACTTTAGACTAATAGTTTACAAATCCTGGAACATAAAATGTTCATTGCATGTTTTCATTTTTTAATTCTGGAGACTCACTAATTCAAACAGAACGCGGAATGCTATAATAGAATGTATGAAGTATATAATGAAGAAAATATATTTATAATATTAAATATATCACAGTTACTTCTATATAAAATGTTCCCATCATAAAAACATAATTAAAAATGTTTCAAACTCTAACACAATGATTATTTGACGAAATATTTTCGAAATTTCACAGTTAGGGGCTTTAATTAAAGAATGATTTAGCAGCAATGTCTAACTTAAAATAAAGCTACATATTCATCGTCTTTACAATAGCTATTAGCAAACATTTTCAAAGAATTATGATAATTAGGATGTCTTCTTTAAAGCAATCACTAGTGTCCATAAGACTTTAAAAATTTACTTCTTATCAAATGGTTATACCCATAACACAAAATGAAATATTTATAGGCATTTTATAAAAGCAATTAGTCTTCATTAATTGGACAACATATTGCCATTATTGTCTCATTACTCCTTAGAAGTGGAGTTTGCTCGTAATGTTTTCGTATAGTAATTCCCATTTCGAAGGCAATTAAAACTTTCGTTTGTTTGACATAGAAATAATTGTTCGAGGGACTAATTTTAAAATGAGTAGCATTATCAACAGCTGCTGAAACATTAATGGTTTATTATTGTATCCATTTAAAGATATGTTTTTTCGATTAGACAATACTTTTACAAAATTAGAATCGTTACACAATGGCATGTTCCGTAAATAAATTTAAATTTTAAAGTTTGAATCAGTGTAGCTAACGCAATTTGATGTAAATATACTAAACGGAAATGTGGTTAAATAGCAATAGAATATGTAAATGATGACAATGAAATATGATGCGATTTGAGCGAAACCGTTTTCAAATAAAATCGAACATCTATTTATAATCATTTAAATTAGTCTAACATTTACCTGGAAATATAAAAATATAGTCTATGAAATGAAAATTACTAAAGAATAATATCATATATTCTGATACGAGCAAATCTTATGTGTGTGTGTGTGGTTATATATATATATGCAAATTTTATCTTAAAAACGGCTCTAACGATTTTGACGAAATTTTGTATCGTACCGTTTTGGGGCACCAGAAAACCATTGGGCTAGGTCGCATGTTCGAGAAAATTCGATTAGTGGGTCATTTTGGGTCAGGGTCAAGCTAATTGTATCTAAAAACGGTTCAAACGATTTTTACTAAATTTTGCATCGGACCATTTTCGGGCACGAGAAGACTATTGGGCTGGGTCACATGCTCGAAAACTTTCGATTAGTGGGTCATTTTTGGGTCAACGCGGGTCAAGTTGATTTTATCTAAAAAACGGCTCTAACGATTTTGATTAAATTTTGTATCCTACGAGTTTCGGGCACGAGAAAATCACTGGACTATATCACATGTCCGACAAAATTCAGTTTGTGGGTCATTTTGGGTCAAACTAATTTATATAAAAAGCGACTCAGACTATTTACCATAAATATTGCATCCTATGGTTTTCGGGCAGGAGAAGACTGTTGGGCTAGGTCACATGTTCGAAAAAATTCAATTAGTGGGTCATTTTGGTCATGGGTCATTATGGGTCAAGCTATTTTATCATAAAAACGGCTCAGAATTTTTACACTAAATTTTGCATCCTATGGTGTTTGGGCACTAGAAGACTGTTGGGCTAAGTCACATGAACGATAAAATTCAATTAGTGGGTCATTTTGGTCATGGGTCATTATGGGTCAAGCTATATTATCTTAAAAACAGCTTAAAGGATTTGTACTAAATTTAGTTAAAAAAAAATTTGAGCGAACGAGAAGACTATTGGGATAGGTCACATGTTCGAGAAATTTTGATTGGTGGGTCATTTTGGTCATGGATCATTCATTATGGGTCAAGCTATTTTTATCTTAAAAACGGCCCAGACGATTTGAACCACATTTTGTATCCTACGGTTTTGGGGCTCGAGAAAATCATTGGACTAGGTCACATGCTCAATAATATCCAATTAGTGGGTCATTTTGGTCTTCGGTCATTATGAGTCATTCTAATTTATCTTAAAAACGGCTCAGACTATTTACACTAAATTTTGCATCCTATGATTTTTGGGGCTCTAGAAGACTGTTGGGCTAAGTCACATGTTCGAGAAAATTCCACTAGTGGGTCATTTTGGACTTCGGTCATTATGGGTCACTCTAATTTGTCTTAAAAACGACTCAGACTATTTACACTAAATTTTGCATCCTATGATTTTTGGGCACGAGAAGACTGTTGGACTAAGTCACATGTTCAAGAAAATTCAATTAGTGGGTCATTTTGGTCATGGGTCATTATGGGTCAAGCAATTTTATCTTAAAAACGGCTCAGAGGATTTGCACTAAATTTAGCATCAAACAGTTTTACCGAACGAGAAGACTATTAGGATAGGTCACATGTTCGAGAAATTTAGATTAGTGGATACTTTTGTCATAGGTAATTATGGGCTAAACTATTTTTAGCACTTTCCAACCTAGTTGAAAAGTGCTTATGACTTCGGTTTGTCTGGCCGTATGGCCGGATGGCCGTCTGGCCGTATGGCCGTCTGGCCGTCTGTTCGTGCTCTAACTCCCGTAAATATGCTCGGATTGCTCTGCAATTTTTATATGTTATTGTCGTTATCTATGGCACGTTCCCTATTTCAACTGAAGTGTGTAGCACTTATAGTTTTTTACAGGGACATTCAAAAGAATTCCGTTACATTGCGGTCTATGGGGAAAAATCATTTGCGGTTTATTTAAAAAATGTTTCACTATTGTAAACGCATTGAAATTTATATAGATCACTAAGATGCATTAGAAGAAGCTAATATGGAATAGTAGGTGTATAGCACTTAGAGTTACTTTACAGGGACAGTCAAAATAATTCCGTTACATTACGTCTATGGAGAAAAATCGTCTGCGGCTTATTTAAATAATGTTCCACTATTTTAAACGCATTGAAGTTTATATATATTACTAAGGTGCATTACAAGAGGCTTACTACAGAATAGTGTGTGTATAGCAGTCATCGTTCATTTACAGGGACACACAAAAGAATTCTCTACTGTATGTTAACAATAATTCCTCGAAGTGCGTTTTAAGTTACTGAACGCGATTTTAATCTTAACTAGCTTTTTGTCTATTAACTGGTGTGTATAAATTCTGTAGATCCTATACAGGGCAGCACAAAAGTTCGCGAACACATTTCCGTTTATTGACAGAAACTCCAGAAGGAGAATTTAAACTGTGCTACGCGTTTCCTAACTAAACTAAAATTTAGCATCCTATGTATATATACAAATCTATAGATCATATACAGGGCTACATAAAAGTATTCGGATATTTTTCCGAATATTGTATATATTAAAAATTCCTGAAATTACGTTTTTAAATATGTTATGCGTTTTCCAAATTGTTTACTTAGATGTCATCTTTCAGCTTATTAAACGGTAATGATTTGTAAAATTATTTTAGAAGCGTTGGAAAGTGCTACATAATCTATGCTTGACGCATGATTTTTCGTTCTTGTTTATCTTAAAAACGGCTCAGACGATTTGAACTAAATTTTGCCTCCTACAGTTTTTGGGCATGAGAAAATCATTGGGCTGTGTCACATGTTCGAGAAAATTCAATTAGTGGGTCATTTTGGTCATGGGTCATTATGGGTCAAGCTATTTTATCTTAAAAACAGCTCAGAATTTTTACACTAAATTTTGCATCCTATGGTTTTGGGGCTCTAGAAGACTGTTGGTCTAAGTCACATGTTCGAGAAAATTCTATTAGTGGGTCATTTTGGTCATGGGTCATTATGGATCAAGCTATATTATCTTCAAAACAGCTCAGAGGATTTGAAATAAATTTAGTATCCTACAGTTTTAGGGAACGAGAAGACTATTAGGCTAGGTCACATGTTCGAGAAATTTTGATTAGTGGGTCATTTTTGTCATGGGTCATTATGGGTCAAGCTATTTTATCTTAAAAACGGCTCAGACGATTTGAACTAGATTTTGTATCCTACGGTTTTGGGGCTCGAGAAAATCATTGTACTAGGTCACATGCTCGAGAAAATCAGATTAGTGGGTCATTTTAGGGTCACTGTGGATCAAGCTAATTTTATCTAAAGAACGGCTCAGACTATTTAGACAAATTTTGCATCCTATGGTTTTCGGGCAGGAGAAGACTGTTGGGCTATGTCACATGTTCGAGAAAATTCGATTAGTGGGTCATTTTAGTCATGGGTCATTATGAGTCAAACTATTTTTATGTTATAAATGACTCAGAGGATTTGAATTAAATTTAGTATCCTACAGATTTAGGGAACGAGAAGAATGTTGGGCTAGGTCACATGTCCGACAAATTTCGATTAGTTGGTCATTTTGGTCATGTGTTATGATGGGTCAAGCAATTTTTATATTAAAAATGGTTCAGATTATTTGAACTAAATTTTGTATCCTACGGTTTTTGGGCACGAGAAAATCATTGGGCTGGGTCACATGCTCGAGAAAATCCGATTAGTGGGTCATTTTTGGACCACTGTGGTTCAAGCTAATTTTATCTAAAAAACGGCTCCGACTATTTTGACTAAATTTTATATCCTACGTGTTTCGGGCACGATAAGGCTTTTGAGCGGGGTCACATGTTCGAGAAAATTTTATTAGTGGGTCATTTTGGTCATGGGTTATGATATTTGAACTCAAAGCTAATTTTGACCGAGCATAGCTAGGTCCTTCCTGCTCGTAACAAATAATATAATAAAATCACTTGTTAACGTAAAGCTAAAGATGTAATTAATGCTTAAAGGAATAAAAACATTACACAAAAATCATTAAAATACATTTTAATATATATAAAACAAGGTCGGAATGCTTAAATTCGTCTTTGTCAAATTAAAATAAAAGTACACGCAAATAATCATGTGATTCCATTACCGAAAAGATGACTAAAACTTTAATTTGATTTTAAAAAAATTAAAAATGTGCGTGTATACGTTCTTTTGTTATGTTTTTATATCTGTTAAGCTTTTATTTGTGACCATTGTTGAAAAATCACTTAATTCAAAATATAGGCTATAAAAGAAGCCAAGAAACATAAAACCCAAACAGTTCATAATAGAGTTAAATTACTGTTATGTAACCGTTTTCTATAAAAACGGTCAAATGACCGGACAGATTGCTGCAAATTTTTAGCAATGTTCTTTAAAGGACAACATAGACAATGGTACCATACTTCAATACACTAACTTCCCATACCCTAGCTTCAATTGTTTTTCCTACCACAGTTTCATAGCCAGCATTGCTTTTGGACTATTAAAATGAAGAGATGCCTTGTTTAAACTGAGCTGACCTGTCCTCATAGCTTCTGCATCATTTTCATGTCGTCTGTGGAGTACTTGAACATTCCATATTTCTTTTTTGAGGCATCTTCTTCGTCATCAGTAAGAATATTTCCACCAGTCATCTAAAAACAATGAAAAACTAAGATTTTGTTACATTAAAAAATCAATATTTGTTACATTAAAAAAAAATGTGCATGTATACGTTCTTTTGTTATGTTTTTATATCTGTTAACTTTTTATTTGTGACCATTGTTGAAAAATCAATTAACTCAAAATATAGGATATAAAAGAAGCCAAGAAACATAAACCCAAACAGTTCATTCACTAGAAAATGTAGTCTAATTTATTATTCCTTCCGGTGAATGAACACTTGTGTTCGGCCAGTGGTTAGAGTCTGTTTTTTTGTTCATTCAGTGAATTTATTGAATATATATTGAATAAAACAATAAAGGAATAAGTACTTTGCTTTGATTCTGTACACCACAGACAAATCCTAGTGAACCTAGAACAGGTCCTAGAACAAATCCTAGAACAGGTGTTCATTCATTAGAGTTTTAACATTTGTCTAACAAGTTATTAATTACGTTCTATTTTCAAATTTTACTTATTATATAATGGTTAAAACAATTAGAAATATAGTTATAATATAGTGGCGCAGCGAGGAGAGGGTGGAGGGTTTCAAATTCTAAATACCATACCACTATTTTAATATAGTGAACTTTGTCTTATTTAATTTTAGAAATTTTTCTATTAAATAAAGCAGTAAAAACTCTTAGAAAAGAATGGTATACAGTGACTCTAAACCCATATCCGTACTGCGCCACTGTATAATATGTATATTCAATGTATGTTAAATGACATCAGTGCATAATGCAAATACAAACAATCAATTCTTATCAAACTTCCCATATAGCACACGTGCTTCCCTAGGACATCCCCAGGAAGATTGACATTCATCCTCCAGGCATCCCTGAGGATGCAAAAATTTGTCACCAGGAGGTCCTCAGGAACCGAAAATATCCGCCTCATAGCATCCGGGGAGCTCCCCAGGACCTCCTTCAGGTTCCTCCTCGGGTTGTTCTAGGGAAGATTTCAGGAAGTAATACCGGAGGAATTTGGGAGACTTCAGGGTCACTTAATGTGCATAAAAAACATCCGAAGTTATTATTATTCGACGTAATGTAAAAAGTATTTTTTTTTTTATAAATACGGACATTATATTTTAAAAATTTACCTAACCAATATAACAGACATTACTTTTATTAATCACGCACACGGAATCAGATGGAAGTTATGGTACACATTTTAGGGAATATAAACTAGTGCTCGCGATTATACGTATATATACGTTTAAACGTATACGTAGTTAAGCCTTTTTCTCATGTTAAACCTATCCAAAATCGTTACCGGTTACAATACGTTTTATACGTATTATACGTATAATCGCGAGCACTAATATAAACTTCCTTACCGCCGACTGGATTTGAACTTGGGTACTCACGCATACGAGAAACACGCTCTGGTGATTACGCTACACGGCCGTTGTACCTGAATCGTTTATAAGGTATTCATGTATTTCTCTCTCCTCTTATGAAAGTGAGTAAATAGAAAACATGCATATTTTTACGCTTCGTATAGCAGGAATTCTGTAACTTTTATTGCAAATAAAGATGCATACCCTTTGATATATATTCAATACAATTTTAAATTGATAACTAGAAAAAAAGCGTATCAATTATTTAAGACCCAAAAGAGCTGCTTTCTGACACATTTTTTAACTCTTTTTTGTTCGGAAATGCATTAAATTGGCAGGTGGTCTTATTCAGAAAATATGTAATGCTAGAAAAACGTTTTCCTTTCTTTCTTTTTTTTTTTTTTTTTTTTTTTTTTTTTTTTTTTGTAAACGCAGATCTTTCAGAAAATACTGTGAAAGTCGTCGTTTTGAACCGAATTCCCCACGCGGCATCACAATAAAAGGGAAAAGGGAAAAGAGAAGGGGTGTTTTATCATGTCCGTGATAATAATCTGCACGAATTTATATCTTTAACCCGATTTTGTAAGAATGTATATTTTTAAATAAAAATCTTTCAAGCAAAACTCTTATTCAGGGGGGGGGGGGTATGTTTGTATTTTTTAAAACCAAATGTGCCATTTCAATAGAGCATGTAATCTCTTTCAGTTGGTGTTATAATTTAGACTTAAAAGTAAATTATTGATTTGATAATGACGATAAATATAAAATTATTAATTAGTTGAAAATGTAATAATAAAATACATAAATATATATGTAATTTTTAGAAAGATCAGAAAAAAATAATTAATAGAAGAATAATAATAAAAGTAAATATGGTCGATATGACTTAAATATGACTTAAATTTGAAAGTTACATGAAAATTAACTTTTACAATCGAAATAAGATTTTTTTAAATAGTTTGTTGAATTTAAAAATGCTTATCTCTAATCAATTAACTAGCAAATTCTGAATATATACAAATATGTAAATATATGTTAAACTGTTGATAAAATACTTATTTGTGACAAATTTTTGATTCCTTTTGATTTCTTACAGTTACGGGAAAAAAAACCTCATTAATTAGGAATAATAAAAGAAATATATATGATAATTTAAAATGGGCAGCGAAAAAAAAAATAATAAATCGAATTTATATTTTAAAATTAAATATTGATCCAAAAATTATTTATATATATAATTCAAATTAATATGAAATGATTGATTATTTAATTATAATAATAATTATTATTTAATATATAAGACTATATTTAAAGGATCAGAAGAAATAATTTTTACTAGGTATTTCTAATCTTTAATTTATAAAATATGGTTATATAAAAATATATAAATATATATTAAACTTTTGATAAATTTCGTGTTTCGAAAAAATAATTCTGATTTCTTATCATTGAAAATAAAAATAATTTATTAGGAGAAAGTAAATCAATTTTATATTTAAAATTAAATTTCTATAGAAACTAATAACATATATAAGTGAAATCAATGTAAAATTATTAGTTAGATGAAAAAGTAATAGTAAAAATATATAAATATATAAGTAATTATTGAAAGTTCAGAAAAAATAATTAATGAATGTAATAATAAAATGAATTAATATATAAGTTAATTTTTAAAAGATCAGAAATAAAATAAATAATAAATTTTCAATTTATATTTAAAGATTAATTTATTTTAATTATTAATATATGATGTGGAATATTAAATTTAATTTTCTATATTCAATTTATTTAACTACATTTTGATTGCATTTTATAAATTAAAAATATATCTTAATAAGGATAATTAATATTACAACAATAATTAAAAGTTTTAAAAGTTAAACAATAACCAGATGTGCTTAGGAAATAAAATAAATCAAATAATGATATAAACTTTATTAATTAAAAAATCGAACCACATCAAATCAAATATTTTTTTTTAAAAATAAAAAGTTATAATAAGTTATTTTAGTACCAAAATCACCCATGAGATGGCACCAGTACTGTCTCTCCCTAGGTACTTCCTCAGGAATATCATCCCAGGGAGATTGCTCCCTGGGAAGAATCTGGGACGTCAGTCCTGGGGAAGTGATTAAAGTATCTTCCCCAGGAACGCCTGATAGCGTCATTGCAGTTTCAGGAGGAATTTGGGATGAATGGGAGCGCCTGAGGAGGTTTTCAGGAGCTTTGGTGCTATATGGGTTATGCATTGACATACCACTTACCTTATTATTTCAACACAGAAAGCATGTGTTGCTCAGTCATAAAAAATCCAACATGTTCTCATATTAAAGTCATGAGACTTTAGTAAATAATCAGGAATGACATAGCTTCCAATTGAATAGAATTAAAGAAATATTGTAATCCTATCTAGTGGGAAGTTTTTCAAACCTTATTCTATTAAAATACTTACTAGTTGTTCATTCGCTGGGAGCTGTTCACTTACCGGTCGGACTACCCTATCGCTGCAAAAATACATTAATTCTGCGCAGCATAAATTTACTTTGAAAAAAGGAAAAATGAAGTGCATTAAATTATGAAAAAAAAAAGCTATAACACAAACAACGAAACATCTAGTATTTACTCTAAACAAAATAATTTCAAAACTGTATCACAAAATATTTCTACTGTTTTCGCATTTCATAGAATTTTAACATCGCAGTTTTTCCAAAACAAATGCTTAATTTTTTAAGATTATTCAAATTGTATGAATAAAATTTTACCCTGAATTTATTTTTCAAAATTATAACACAAAACACAAAGTACCCAGATTTTACTTTAAGGAAGTAACAGCGTTAAAAGTCTATCTTGGAATCGCGTTCCATATTAATCTAACGTTATTTTTTTTAAATGAATGTTCAACTTCCTTAAGATATTTTAACTGTGTATATAATGTTATACTTTGAAAAAAGAAAGTTTTGAAATAATTTTTAATTTGTAATACATGAAGTTTCAATATGAATTCAATATAAAAACAATTACTCCTATAATCCAATTCGCGCACACGTAAATCTATTCTTTCCCATTTGGGAAGACCATTTCTATTTTGAAGCAGAGCTTCAAAAAATAAATTGAATTCCATTATAAAATCATTCGAGAAAAATCTTTCCGTTGTCATTTAAAATAAAAATTATTTCAAATTTATTTTGTTGAGAAATAGTTTCAGATATATAATTTCTTTCTTTGTCATTTATTACACGTTAAAAATGAAAGCTATAATTTTATTGATAAAATTGTTTTACAAATAAATTTTTTTAATAGCAGAAAAATTAATATTTATAAAAAGATTAACAACATTCTTCTTTGTGATGAATTGTTCAATATGTTAATTTTTTTGAAAATGAAAGTTTAAAGAAAAACTTGCTGGTTTTAGTTTTGAAGCATTTAAAACAAAAACAAAAAATACAAAATGGATATAATTTGTAAAAGTTCTCTTAAAGAATTTTTTGTGTTATGTTAGTGAGGAAGATCCCATGACACAGAAACATATACGGATGTACTATCACCACGTTCTTTTTTATGGTGAAATATATTTTCAATCTTAATGAAAAACCATTTTCGACAGAGGCTAAAGTGATCCTTCATAAACTAAACTAAACTTCACAGTGATACAATCCATGTAGAATCCGAACTTGTTGTCCAATATAGTTTTCGTGATTATGGACCTTGTGGATTTTTTTTTTTTTTTTTTTTTTTTTTTTTTTTTTTTTTTTTTTTGGCAGATGATCCGATAAAGTTGTCAATTTGATACAAAACACGCAAGCTTTTTATACGAATAATAATTTTTCGAACTGAGTGAAATATGCCCAAGCCCAGAAACTTTGTCTTTAGTTGTCAATTTTCTTCTACTTGAAATATCTGGACGACATCCCAGCCAACACAATTCAATCAGACAATCATTTGGTAATGACATCTTGTCTACTATATAAAACAGATTTAAAGAATAAGCCGCATATAAATGAACTCCAATTAATCGATGGTTACGTAATTACACTTTACTGTTTGAGCACATTATTATTAGAAAAATAAATCAAACAAGTAGTAAATTTTGAAACTGCATAAAGAACCCAAGGTTCAGTTCCTGAAGAACGCCCTTTAATTATTCTTGAACGGATGAAAGGTCCAATGAACATTGTCTATATCGGAGAAAAATCTCCGACCTCTATTGCGACAGTGGAATGTGCTGACCATCGACATACCATGCTTCAAATATATATATATATATATATATTTATATTTTATATTTATATATAACTATATTTTTACACTTTTCTTACATTTTACTTTTCTTCGTGTAACAACTTTTTAATGTAAATATGATTCCCATGGATATTCTGCATATTTAAAATTAAAATTTGAAACTAAGCATAGAAGAAAAATTTATAAACGAACAAATTAAACACATGAATTAATTTAACATTTAAAAAAATAGATAAAAAGTTTAATTTAAAATGCATCTAAATTTTGACTTTTATCAAACATGAAAAATATATAATATTTCTATCGGACGTCCTTTATTTTATTTTATTTTTGTCTGAACAAAAATAATTTTTTAAATACATATTAAAAGTGTCATTTGCCAAATAATTTCCTTGCTATATAAATAATAAAACACTTTTAACTGCTGTATCTGATTAATACGACTATAAATTTACTATTTCTGTAACATGACATCTAAGCAAATGAAATCAAGAACCTTTTGAATACTCCAGCATAGTAAATATAATCCAAAGATTTATGGTTACTAGAAAAACTACCAGAAACATCAGTTGTAAAATTCAATTAAATAATGCTGCTCAAAAATACAGTCGAAGCAATAAATTTCATCTGTTTACAACTCTGATATAAAAAGTTATTTTACAATCGAATTCAAGAGCACAATCGGGAAACGATATATTATTGAAAAATTCTGTTTGAGATAAAATATTCTGGAAAATATATTTAAAGAATTGTTAAATTTAATCAAGCTTTTCAATGTGAACTATTATGTCGTATAAATTATTAAGGTTACTATTTCAAACATGTTTTCTAGATAAAAAATGTTAATCTAATTTATATTTATTCTAATAGTATTAAAATAATTTATTAAAATGAAACTTTGCATTTGGAGACATTTTATGATTTACGTGATTATGTGCAATTTCAAAGGATTGAACTGGAAATGGAATTTATGAAAATTTGTCTCTTTTTTTATGTTTAAAAGAATTTCGCATTTTAAATATTTTATTTCGAAAAAAATATTTTGGGAATGGAGTGTGTTCCGAAACTATCTGACCATTAAAATATTTTAGCGAAATTCTCATTGAACTGGCATTACATACAATGGCATTAATGGAGTTGATAGATGCGCACTGTAATACATCCAATGATACCTTCTACTCTGCCAGATATTATACAAAATCTAGCTCAATAATGAGGCAAATGTTGTCCATACCAAAATATACTCTTTAAGTCATCACATTCACGGACAAAGTCTGTTGAAAATACTGTTGCAATATCTTCATTATTGTTAAAGGTTATAGGACGTAGGGATAAAAACCTCTGCGTTGACTTGGAGTGAGAAACGGTGTAATTTGGCCTGAATATGTAACCATGGTTTTCTATAAAAATTATACTGGTCCTACATTTGTCATGTATTATTTTTCGTTACAAGTGTGTTAGAAAATTTTCCTCCCCAGATTACAACCATTATAAGTTTGCCAATACGCGTGTGCATTATTGGCTAAAAATAGAAACTTTAATGTTGAGGCTATATTTCATGCCAGTATAGCTAATACCTGTCCAGATATAGCAAATACAAAACAGTTTAGTCAAATATTGCTGTGTTACTATGGCAACAATTGCATTTACTATCGCTATATGTGTATATAATTATAGATCTAAAGATTATATATATAGATACAGAGCCGTAACTAGCCATTCCTGGGCCCTGTGCAAGAATTCGCATTTGGGCCCCTTAATTAATTAGGTTTGGAAAAATGAAAAAACAATGCGTCATAATAAAATTTGTTATTAAGTTTTATTTTAATTGCACTTTTCTGGCTTTCATTTCGGCAAATTCGTTAATAACATCATCATAATTAATATTTTTAACTATATTGTATTCTATTGAAATAATAGACAGATTGGATAAACGTACTTGTCCGTAAATAATTTTTTATTAATTTCAGCTTGCTAAAACTTCGCTCGCACGAAGCAATAGAAATGGGAAGAGTTAAAAATATTCGAAGGGCGACACTGTGATATTTGGGTAAGATTCAATTAAACCAAAATCATGAAGAGTCTGTAGAATATCAAGCGGAGATGCAGTTTGTATGTTTTGTATAAGGGCCGTTACTTCAAACTTCAAACTTTCAATTTCACATGTGAAGTCGTACTTTTTTAAATCTTTGCTGTACTTAATATCGAGATCTACAGCCGATTTTTTTAAGTCAGCGACACTCATATGTTGTAAAGACGAGCCATACAGAAAGCAAAAATAATCACAGATGGTTCTCATTTTTTCATAACGCAAATATATCTGAGACAACAGAGTGTCAAGAGCACTGTACATTTGTATTTTTTAAATAACTCTTCAGCTGTTAATTTACTTCCTTCATCTGATGTTTCATCTATTTCCATTTTCTTCACTCTTCTTTTCCTTTTATTAAGAAATTCCTTCTCTATATCCATTTTTTCAGCCAAACTTTGTGCTTCCTGGATATTTTGTTCAAAACCTGTATCTCGAAGCCCTTGTAATGTACTACGTAAACCAGCAATTAGTTTTGTTCGAATATCTATTGACAAATCTTTTTGTTGTAATGCTTTGTTTGTTCGATCGATGCATTGTAGAATTTTATTCCATATAGAAAGTGTACAGATAAACCTATAATTAATTTGCAGAATAAAACTTTGTGCATTCGATACAGCTTCCAGATTCGAAAAATCGTTTGTAATCATTTGAAGTGCTTCCATTACTTCAGGTTTGTAAATAGAGCGCTTTTATTGCTCTGGCCTTTGATGACCATCTTGTATCAGAAAAACCTTTAAGTGATATTTTTAAGCACTTCATTAAAGTTTCCCAACGAATTGTTGAGGACGAGAAAAAATTAAATAACCTCTGCGCAGTACCAAAAAAGCAATCATTTCTGGAGTTGTAGATGCACCGTGGGCACCGGCTAAATTTAGATTATGAGCTGCACAAGGTACAAATATTGCTAAATCATTAATTTCCAAAATACGTGCTCTTACTCCATTATACTTGCCAGCCATATTGGCACCGTTGTCAAATCCTTGCCCTCTGCAATGCTGAATGTCTTATTTATCAACATTTAGTTTATTCAAAATTTCAGATGATAAACCTTCTCCCGTTTTTTCATGAGATTGAATAAAGTTTATGAAGCTTTCTTCAATCATTACCTTCCCTTTACACTCAACATGCTGGACATATCTTATAATCTGACTCATTTGCTCTTTTCTTGAAACATCAGGAGTGCAGTCGAATAAAATTGTGTAGTACTTTGCCTTCTTAATTCTGCAGATGATTTCATTTCTAGTTTTGTCCCCAACTAATTTTATTATTTCATTTTGAATAGCGGGTGAGAAATAAGACACTGAACCCTTTTTATGTTTTTCAATATGTTCCTTTAAAGTAGTATTATAATGGCTAGCAAATTCAATCAAATGTTAAAAAAATGCCACAATTTGGATCTCCAATAATTTCATTTGAACCTCTTAGAGCAAGATTATATTTGGCACAGAATAGAATAGCATCCAATATTATTTTCAATATTTCACGCCATATCATTTTTTCCTTGTTAATGGAATTAATTACATAATCATCAATTGCATTTCCTGATTTTATATTCTTTTCCATTACTTTCCATTTCACATACGAAATTCGATGTTCCGGAGATTTTTCGTTACGGGGAATAACCGGATGAAGATGCCTCCAATCATAAAAACCTTGTTGTGGGTCTGAAAGATTATGCGATTTTTGCCCAAAAAGCATGCAAGGAAAGCAAAATACTGCATTTTGATTAACGGAATATAAAATCCATTTTCTTTTAACAGTTTCTCCGTTAGTTTGTTTAACATAAAACCAGTCCTTTGTAAATTTTCGACCTGAATCGTCTATTTTTAACGTATTAAAGTTAATGTTGTCGCCTTGATCTGCACCATGTGAGGCAAGAGAATGTATTAATTTACCAGTAACGGCAGGCCAGGAATGGGGATCGTTGTAATTAAGCAGTATTTCTTCTGGAACAGTACAGAACATATTTTGTTCGGTATTATCAATTTGTGAAACAGTACTTTGTGCAGGCTCGTCCTCTTTTGAATTATTATGGGGCAAATGTAGTGAAATTGAAATACCTTGTTAAACAGCAGAATATTCGGTAATAACAGTTTGTGAGACAGTACTTTGTACAGGCTGATCCTCTTTTGAACTATTATGGGGCAATTGTAGTAAAATACCCAGTGAAGCAGCAGAATGTTCGGTATTATCAGTTCGTGAGATAGTATTTTGTGCAGGCTCATCCTCTTTTGAATTATAATGAGGGTATTGTAGTAGAATATCTTGAGAAGCAGCAGATTGCTTTTCTTGAAATGGATCGTTTTTGTTACTCGGAGAATTGTCGTTAATTGAAGGGGTAGATGCCAAATGTAGTGTTTTTTTATCACCTTGTGAAGTAGTGCTAGATTTGACCTCTTCCACACTTCCTCTATTCTCTGAGTTTTCGGTTTTTAGCCATTTACCAAACTGTTGCGACATTGACTTGCATTCTTCCAATTTTCCTTTCCTTATATTTCTCTTTTGTGCACCTGACAAATGCTTAGACATTTTTAGGCTAGAAAATAAAATATTATTTTTAGCATGTTACCTGTACAAGTATAAAACTGTTATAACGTACATAAACTACTTTTTGTAGAACGAATGCAAGCGTGTGACGTAATATCACTTGCTTGGATGCCTTTTATTTGCCATATTTCGATGTTTTTTTCCAATCAAACATTTCTCAGAAAATATTAAAAATCTAAAAATTTGTTACACATGAAATTAATTATTAAAACGTCGCCATAAAACTCAAATGGTACATTAAAAACTACAAAATGAGTCTATAAATACATTAAAACTTAACATTGCAAATAGCTTCAATATACAAATACAGAAATAACAAAAATTTTTAGGAATTAAAAATATGATGTTCCCTTAACCATTTTATGAAACAATATGCATATTTAATAGTGAAAATGTAAGCCAAATCCAGCAAAATATCCCACTTTTTTCGTCGATTTTTTCTTAGATTTTATTAATTTTTTTAAAAATATTTGTGCTCCCCCGAATGTTTTAAAATTTTTGTAGTAGCTGTAAATCCAGTCTGCCGAGATGCTGTAAAAAGATTGTGTCGAAATAGGGACGTTTATTTACTTTTAATGTAGAAAAAATATCGCTTCCGAGAGGTAAAGTGACCTGCGGTCGTGAATTTTTTAAAAGAGTTAAAATTTTCCTATTTTTGAAAACCGATTGCTCTGACAATTAGAAGAAAGTATCGGCATTAAGGCATATTTTTTGCTTATCGGTGCCCCTAAAATTGCGACCTGGGAGGGGGGAGGGGATGTGGAACGTTGGCATATTATGGGAAATGCTTACTGCGAAAACGACTCTTTTTTGAAAACATTTTTCAAAGGGCTAACAACGATATTTTTTCGAACTAATTGCAGAATTTGAGACGTAAAGGTACTAATTTTAAGGCTGTATCTTCCATATTTCAAATGGTTTGGTTAAAGGAAGTTAAAATAAAACGGAAAAAACCGGCATTTGGTAAAAACATAAGCGAAAACACAAGTATACGTTACTGTATGCAAACTATAACCTATCATAAGTTTGGCAGGTGCGTAGGTAAGTTGAAAATATCAGTTCTATATTAATTCGAATGTTCATGTTGATAAGCAGAGACATCTAGGATCTAAATAACACCAAACGTAACCGTCAAATCGCGCAGTAGAAAGGCAGAAATTTCTTTTTCAATTAAAAAATATAATTTCTTATGCACATCATTTTGGCCCCCCCCCTTTCAGATGGGCCCTGTGCGGCTGCACCTGTTGCACCTGCCTAGTTACGGCACTGTATATATATCCGTGCGCATATCTATGTAACCTCAAAAACTCGGAAACCACAGGGCGCAGGGCTAAGAAATTTGGCCTACGGGTTGCTGGTAGGGGGCCCATGAACGATTAAGAAAAAAATTCAAAAATTTTAAATAGATTTTTTATAGATTAAATATTTAAAATTCATCCACAAAGAGATCTCATCAAAAATGCGCTTTTTTATCTTCGGTTGGTTTGTTGTATAAGACCTCCGCAGAAGTCATTAAATAAATCAAGGTAGGGATCATTGCAATTGCAAGTCGAGTGTTTAAAATCGACGGACCGGAGATTATATGACATGTAGACAATCAACTTAATTATTAACCGCTGCCAAATGCTAAACACTTAATTTTAAAGGATTTTATAAACGTAATGAAAGATAATTAGCTGTGTTTAAGGGTTTTTTACATGACATATATTAGTATGATACACATTATTAATACAGGAAACTTTATTTAACAGATCATTTGTTAAATTTGCGGGGATAGGGAAGAGTGGGGGTAAACGACTTTTTATTAAATATCACATTTATTTTACTTGACCACGCGCCACCTTGCGGAGGCTTTTTCATTAATTGACTCTCTTTATTAATAAATCCAAATCTACTGCTCTGATTTCAACAGAACTACTTACATTTAACAAATTGAACATTTTTAGCTTCACCCGTATTATTTAATCGCTGTTTTATATAGATAATACCACTATTTTAGAATAACAGTTTTCGTAAATATTAAATTTATGTTCCTAATAAAGCCCTCCTGAGCCCGTATTCAGTTGATGCATACCAACAATCAATGTTAGTAATTTGTTGTTGAACAGTTGACTGCGCGCTTCCTCACCTCCTCGCGGGTAATTCTTTAATTGCGCTTAACTATTACCTTTTTAAAAAAATAAACAAAAACATTTTATCACAAACATCAACAAAACTTGTTATTCTATTTATTCCCTTATTCCAAAGATATCGTTTTATCGTCTGCTGCCATAGCAACATGATAAATTAAATTTCATTAAAAAAATGCACAGTAGTAGAAAAATATTTTTCTAAATCTAAACGTTATTGAACAACTCAACACTTTAACAGGGGATTTTATATTTCTTATTTAGATAATTTAAAATTGTTTGTTGTCATTGCGTTTTTATGCTAAATTTCGTTTCATATTCGATTTTTATTAGGTCTATTTGATGTGAATTTTTTATGTACTACTACTTTTTGCTACGTATTTTTGACTGTGTAAATGCTGATTTTTATTAGACATAACAAATTTTCATATTCATAAACTTTAGTTTGGTTGTACTGATTTTTATTTTTAATTTTGGTTTTATAATTAAATTCATGAACTCCTGTGCGTAGAACGGGTTAAACAGCTAGTACAAACAATGGAAAAGCAATTTTTAGGTTCATTTAATATACGAAACTGAAGTAAACAGAAATTGATATTTATCTTAAATTCAGTAAGACGGTTTGGTGTTTTTCAACTAGGAGACTACTTTTTAACACATTTTACGGTTTTTCTCAGACCAGCCGGTCTGTTTTATAAGTAATTCAAAATTGACTATTGCTAAACATCGACATAGCCTTTTCCTACATCACGACGTATTGTACCAATCTATATCTTCAATATCAACTGAGAAATTTAGGTTTAAAGGTGTCACAAATTTACTTTGCGACCTTTAAATGCAGGAGTAAAAGTTACTTTCACAAAGTTAGCCAATAAAACGTTTATTAACATTTTAATTTAAGCAACATTTACAAATTTTGGACAGTCATTCTTTTATAGAAAATAGACCGCGTTTGCCTACTGGCGTTGGTGGTTCATAATGCGTAAAACATCGTTTTGTTATTCAAATAAACTTTTATCGGTCACCGATGATTGTCTTTGGACAATCTTCCTTTTCAAAATAGAAAGCATAAGTGACATAAACTGGTATTCAAAATTTTGGTGGTTGAACCAATCTGATTTTGTACGATTTTATCTTGCAGCCAAAGGTCCGTTCTTGGTCTATCTACACCACAATTTTTCGGATTTGCAGTTAACGTAAATTGGCGCTAGTTCCCCGTAGCGCCTCCGTATACCATGATTGAAGAACAAGCTTCAGACTAGTTTTGTATCTGTTGAGGATATTTTGCTCCTCTTCGAGTGATCACATTTTTACTTCCTGAGTACTCCACCAAATTCTTATCATCGTAATTCCATTGGTTCTCGGGCGAGATACCATCCAACTCCTTTTCCAAGTTTGTAAAGTATATCTCAATTACTTCAAGATCGGTCTTGGCCTTACCTTAGTTGATATTTGTGGACGTTCGTTGAGAGAGAATTGCTTTGGGACAGTGTCGGTGTTTCACAAAGTAGCCCCATGAAATGTCTGTATTCTGGTTACATTATCATATCTCACATACACATAACTTCACAAAGGTTATATTACTCCACAGTCTAAAAAATATAATAATAACAGCAAAAAATATTTACCTGTTTTAGCTAGTTATCATAGGCATTAATTTACAGCACACAAAGTATCCGGATTCCGAAACAACAAAGCAGCAGTAGATTTCAACGGTATACCGACCATAGACAACAGGCGAGGTGTTGGAGCTTCGGGAAATGGTCGTTAGGTGAGGCGCACTTTATACTAGGAGGTTTGTATTCCTGCTATCGCTGAGAAGACGGAAGATACGAAATACGAAAACTTGACTATTTGTTACAAAGTACCCTGTAAATTCACAAAGTGACCACATCATACGGTAAATTAAGGATAGGATTTTTGCGATTACGCATGACTATTCTTATCTACATGTTTTTCATAACTAGAAATGAGAAACATTTATCATATTTAAACTGAATTCATATACTATTTCCTAATCTACTGCAATACGATTTATATCAATTGCTGCTGCGTTATAAAATCAAACAATCATTTTTCAACTTAAATCAAGAAAGAAAAATCATGCTTCAGTAATTTCCGTCAATCAGAAGAAATGTACTCGACATCTTTTGTGCAACCCTGTATATGATCTACAGAAAATAAACACATCAAGTAATATGCAAAATTTGTTAAATGTAAAAAGCATACCACATTTTAAAACGCACTTCACACAATTATTGCTCATAGACAGTACTGTAACCCAATTATCTGTATGTCCCTGTAAACTAACGCTAAATGCTATACGCATCATATTCTATAATAAGCATCTTGTAGTGCATTTCAGTGCTGCATATTCATTTCAATTTGCTTGAAATAATGTAAAATCATTAAAATACACTGCTAAATATTTTTCTCACGTAGACCATACTGTAACGGAATTATTTTGAGTGTCATCGTAAACAAACTATAAATGCTATGCACGTCATTTTCAATACAGATCATCCCATTGTAAACCTAAATTACACATATCATTTACATGTCAATTCGACTATATTCACGTGCGTCCGAGTGCTGACAGACGACCAGACAGACAAAACGTATTTGTAAACAGTTTTCATCTATGTGGGAAAGTGTTAAAAACAACTCTACCATGAATGGATATATTGTTTCTCCAGATACATGGGAAATACTGTTCTGATACTAACAATGTGAGTTATGTTTATTTTCTTGTAATTGAATTTAATTCATGTCTTAATTTTAATTTACATATACATTTACATATCTTTAAATCATGTATATTCATGGGACACATTCTTCAATATTTGGTATTTTCCAAAATATTACAATAAACCTGTGAAAACGTAACCTGTCTGTAGTAGAATCCTGTATTAAACGGAAATTTTTCATAATGCCGAAGTAACAGATGCTGTGCAATAATGTCCGCTAAGACGGAAATTGGTTAAAACGGATTTACTTCATATTCCTGTCAATTCGACTTTCACAGGTTTCACAGGTACATTACTGTATGAATATTATATTTCAATAACTCTTACGTAATATTGGCAGATGGATTATTATATTATTATATATATAGAAGGATATTTATTTTATTTTTGGTCATATGTAAATACGTGTATGTATTTTGATAAATATCCATTTTCTTGTAAATATATGTGTAAATCGGTTTTGACGCAAAATTTGATTTATGACGTTGCTAAAGCGTCATTATTTTTTTTTTATAGTAATAAACACCCAACCGAAAGGAATTTGAAAAATTTTGTCCATTACAAGCACATGTTACCCATGCGTTATCGATTAAAACGAAATTCATCTGATGATGTATTTACAGGCTGTTACTTCAGCCTCATATTTGTTATTCTTCGATTCTATGTTTTTACATGAAATTAGATAAATATATATGTACCAAAAAGTAATGAACTGAAAAAAATTCCAAATCATCTACTATATATATAAAACACAAACGGAAATTTCGTTCCGTTCCTTTATAACTCGAGATCCGCTGAATGGAATTTGATGGAACTTGCACTGTTCGATAGATATTTTTTCAGGGAATGTTTTAGTATAAAACATATAGTTCTACGTAGATTAGTTACAGAATTATGATAGAAAGTTCTGTTATTTTGGCCGAAAAGGTTACCATTGCTAATTTTTTGGCGACCATTATTGTTGCAGAAGGAATTGAATTGGGTTGGGTTGATTATTGACGGCCAATTATCTACACTAGGGATATAGGCCCGGGGGGAGTGCCCTTCGTGGGGGTCTTTCTAAGGGAACCTAATCCGTATTTACGCATGGATAAATCCACGGCTCGAAGAAAACCACGAAAACTCCGAACGATTAGGTCGACGGGCGCGATTGGGATCGAACCCAGCACCTCCCGTCTACCAGCTTCGAGAGCACAACCTCTCAGCCACTGGTGGGGCGCAGAAGGAATTGAAAAGGCTATACATCTCGAAAAATAAAAGAAAAAAAAACTGTGCTAATTTTATTAAAAAAAGAAAAAAAGAAAGAAAAGAAAAAAAAAGAAGAAAAACAGTTTTGATGATAGATAATATTATTAAACGAAAATATTTAATTTAAACATGATTGCGAATATTCGTAATGCTTAAAAAAATATTCAATGGGCAAGATTGCTATTGAAAAATTTTCGGCGATTTATCTTTTGTTTTTGGCGATTTTGATTTTACTTTTGACCCCAAATAATTTGATTTTAAGCCAAAAGGTGTTTTTGTTGCAGAAAGAATTAAAATGGCTATACAACTCGAAAAAAAAACTGTTACTTATTTTACTTAAAAAAAGAAAGAAAAAAAAAAGAAAAATAGTTTTGATGAGAGATTTTAAGCCAAAAGATATTTTTTCAAGTGTACGACATCTTTTTTGCAGTATTTATTTTTAGTACTTTTCGGTTAGCCGGGCACCAGTGATATATTTACATGTATACGCACACACACACATGTTTATACACATATATCTACACATATACATATATATACACTTATATGTATGAAGATATATATACATATGTATATACATGTATATTTATATATGTACATATATCACTGGCACCCGTCTAACCGAAAAGTACCTTTTTTTTATTGAAATGTAAACTATATTAATAGCAATATACTTCTATTTACTTCTACCTTAAATATGAAATTTCGTTCCAGCTGCTTATAACTCGAGTTCTGCTGAATGGATTTTCGTAGAACTTAAACTGTAAGATAGAATTTTTCAGGGAAGGTTTTATTGTATAACATATCGTTCTACGTAGCTTAGTTATAGAATTATTATGGGAAGTTCTATAATCAGATCAATCAGAGTATGAGAGATTAGCCTTTTTAAAAGATTCTGCCGAATGGATTTCGATGAAACCTACACCGTTAGTTAGATAATTTTGAAGGGAAAGTTTTATTATATAATATATCATACTACGTTGCTTAGTTCAAGAATTATAGGGGGAAATTCGAAAATCGGGTGACCTTTTTTTTTATCAAATATTAGCCTTTTAAATATTTGATTACGATTATGAAAGATTAGCCTTCTGAAAAAGTTCTACTGGACGGATTTTGATGACAATTGTATTGTTAGTTAGATGCTATTTCAGGAATGGTTTTAGTGTACTACATATTGTTCTACGTTGCTTAGTCAAACAGTTATGTGTGAAGGTTATATAGTCAGGTGAACCCGATTCCGAAAGATTAGCCTTTTTGAAAGTTTTTACTGGGCGTATTTTTTGTGACTTGCATTGTTAAGTAGATAATTTTTAAGGATGGTTATAGTATATTTCATATCGTTCTATGTTAGTTTTAGAATTATGTGGAAAAGTTCTATAATCAGATGAACCCGATTATCAAAGAATAGCCTTTATAAAAACTTCTACTGGATAGCTTTTGTTAGTTAATTTGTTTGCATTGTTAGTTCGATAATTTTTAGTGATGGTTTTAATAAATTGCATATAGTTTTATCGTTCTTTAGCAAACCCTAACTGTAAATTACCAAATAAAATAGTTGGTCCTTAACAGCTAAAATTTTGACTGCACATTAGAAAATATAATACCGCAATGGCGTCATTTTTCACTAATGTGGAAGGATATTCCAGGTAAATATACAGATTGCTTTCAAATACAAGGTCAAATTAAACAATATATTTCGTTTGATTTAAGGTTCATTTGTAGAAACCGACCAGCGCAGCGGGCGTAGCTTGCTAGTTTTTAATAAAAATATGTTTTAACTTTATGTTCTATAATGTTTAGAAATCCATTTTCACATTGAAATGGTTGCGCATTTTAAAACATTTTTTTTATTTTATATTTAAACTTCCTTCATTATCCACTCTTTAAATTATATTAATGAGATAGTTAGATAAGCATTGAATTTGACCAAAGACAGGGTCGTTTTCCGTATTTTTTTTTTTTTTCAAATGTTTTGATTGTTTTAATACAAAGGTGATCCAAACCGAGCTTCCTGAGTTACAGAACATATGTGAAATAATTTTTTTACATTCATTATATATATTTTAGTCTCACCACAATCCACCAGAAAGCATTTTTATATGCAAAATATTAATTATGCATATGAAGTTTTCAAATTTATTAACATAATACTTTCGTATTTGTCACATTCCCGAAATTTATAGTCGAAAAAATCGCAAAAGATGTCGCTACTTTCAGCAGCTTTTATGATTCTGACAATTTGAGTGTTTTAGGCGACGTTTTCAGACTAAAAATGCGCGAAAATATAGGATTCATCATTCGGAAAAAAAATATCTCATTAAGGATTGAAGTAGTAATGTGGTACAACTTTAGATATTAAAACTAAACTGTCTATAAGTCGAATAATAATGTGAAGATCTTTTAACAAATGTTAAGAAACAGAATAAAAAAATATTTCATTAAGGATTGAAGTAGTAATGTGGTACAACTTTAGATATTAAAACTAAACTGTCTATAAGTCGAATAATAATGTGAAGATCTTTTAACAAATGTTAAGAAACAGAATAAAAAAATATATCATTAAGGATTGAAGTAGTAATGTGGTACAACTTTAGATATTAAAACTAAACTGTCTATAAGTCGAATAATAATGTGAAGATCTTTTAACAAATGTTAAGAAACAGAATAAAAAAATATTTCATTAAGGGTTGAAGTAGTAATGTGGTACAACTTTAGATATTAAAACTAAACTGTCTATAAGTCGAATAATAATGTGAAGATCTTTTAACAAATGTTAAGAAACAGAATAAAAAAATATATCATTAAGGATTGAAGTAGTAATGTGGTACAACTTTAGATATTAAAACTAAACTGTCTATAAGTCGAATAATAATGTGAAGATCTTTTAACAAATGTTAAGAAACAGAATAAAAAAATATCTCATTAAGGATTGAAGTAGTAATGTGGTACAACTTTAGATATTAAAACTAAACTGTCTATAAGTCGAATAATAATGTGAAGATCTTTTAACAAATGTTAAGAAACAGAATAAAAAAAATATTTCATTAAGGGTTGAAGTAGTAATGTGGTACAACTTTAGATATTAAAACTAAACTGTCTATAAGTCGAATAATAATGTGAAGATCTTTTAACAAATGTTAAGAAACAGAATAAAAAAATATCTCATTAAGGATTGAAGTAGTAATGTGGTACAACTTTAGATATTAAAACTAAGCTGTCTATAAGTCGAATAATAATGTGAAGATCTTTTAACAAATGTTATGAAACAGAATAAAAATATCTTAAAGACAGATAAAATAAACTTTGGCTTATTTATAGGTAGTGTAGCGCTTAAAAAGCATTTCAACGCAATTTTAAATGAGAAACGTAAGAACGGAAGTTTGACTTATCTGCGTAAAAGGTGTAATTTACCTCCGTACATATCGAGGAAATGATGATATCAATGAAACGCTTTTTTATGATAAGTTTTACATTTAGTTGAGTTACAACTTAGTCTCCATTTTTACAATATTAATGTAGAGTTTATAAACTTTCAAAAAATATATATAATCCAGTAGTTTACTTATTAAGTGCATCAAACTTCACTAAAACTTATTACATAAATAAAATTTATTTTCGACATCATTTGAAAAATGTTTTATTAGCATCCACAAACTTTGTATTACTGTTAACCATTTTTAAGGAGACAAGATGCTACTTTTTTAACACTTTCCAACCTAGTTGAAAAGTGTTTATGACTTCGGTTTGTCTGAAGTATGGCCGTCTGCCGTCTGTCCGTGCTCTAACTCCCGAAAATATGCTCGGTTTGCCCTGCAATTTTTATATGTTATTGTCGTCATCTATAGCATGTTTCCTATTTCAACTGACGTGTGTAGCACTTATAGTTTTTTTACAGGGACACTCAAAAGAATTCCGTTACATGACGGTCTATGGGGAAAAATCATTTGCGGTTTATTTTAATGATGTTACATAATTTCAAACACATTTCAATTGATATATATCACTAACATTACAAGAAGCTTAATATGGAATAGGGTGTGCATAGCACTTATAGTTACTTTACAGGGACAGTCAAAAGAATTCCGTTACATTAGGTCTATGGAGAAAAATCGTCTGCGGTTTATTTAAATTATGTTTCACTATTTTAAACGCATTGAAATTTATATATATCACTAAGGTGCATTACAAGAGGCTTACTACAGTATAGTGTATGTATAGCAGTCATCGTTCATTTACAGGGACACACAAAAGAATTCTCTACTGTCTGTTAACAATAATTCCTGGAAGTGCGTTTTAAGTTGCTGAACGCGATTTTAAATTTAACTCACTTTTTGTCTATTACTTGGTGTGTACAAATTCTGTAGATCATATACAGGGCTGCACAAAAGTTCGTGAACACATTTCCGTTTATTGACAGAAACTCCAGAAGGAGAATTTTAAACTGTGCTACGCGTTTCCTAATTAAACTAAAATTTAGCATCCTATGTAGTATATATACAAATATATAGATCATATACAGGGTTGAATAAAAGTATTCGGATATTTTCCCGAATATTGCATATGTTGGAAATTCCTGAAATTACGTTTTTAAATATGTTATGCGTTTTCCAAATTGCTTACTTAGATGTTATCTTTCAGCTTATTAAACGGTAATGATTTTTAAATTATTTTGGAAGCGTTGGAAAGTGTTCCATAATCTATGCTTGACGCATGATTTTTCGTTCTTGTTATATCATTCTTTAGTCTTTACAGTGTATAGTTGCAATAATGTATCTATTGTGCTGCAAAATAAAAATAAAATGAATGACTTCAAATGTTGCTTCAAATTTTTGCATAACGCATGTATTTTAATTTCTGCACAGCATAAATGTAATTTGAAATTTAAAAAATGCAAATACGTTAAATTATGAAAAAAGAAAGTTACAACACAAACAACAAAGCATCTTGAATTTACTCTAATTTAAACCAGTTTCGAAACTGTATCATAGAATTTTTCTATTGTTTTCGCATTTCATGGAATTCTAACATATATATATATAATATTTTCGAAAATGAAAATACTCAATTTCTCTTGGGATTATTTGAACTATGTAAATTATCTTTCAGTTTGATAAAAAAAAATTTTTTGAAAGTTCTAACAGGGTTCGTACGGCTCCTGGAATTTTGCGACCTGGAAATTCTTCGGTACCAGTACTTTATTACTGAAAATCTCTCCTTAAAAGAAGGCGAAGTTTCGCGAGTTTAACCCAGATTTCTTTTTCTATAAAGAAAATACTGGTGAAACTCCTGGAAAATTCCCTGATCCACCCTAGTTCTAGCACAATCCAGAAAGCACCCGGAATTTACATTATGCCAAAAACAGTATGAAAAGTCTATCTTGGAATTGAATTTCATAAAATTCGAACGTCACACTTTCAAAAACGAATTATCTACCTCTCTTAAAATATTTAAACTATGTAATTATTCTTTAACTTTGAAAAAGAAGGTTTTAAAAGCATTTTCAATTTGTAATACACGGAATTTCAATATGAATTCAATATAAAAACAATTACTACCATAATCCAATTTGTGCAAACATAAATCTATTCGTTCACATTTGGGAAAGATCGTTTATATTTTAAAACAGGGCTTTAAAAAAATAAATCGAATTTCAATGTAAAGTCATTCGAAAAAATCTGTTCCATTGTTATTTCAAATAAAATTCTTTCAAATTTATTTTGTTGAAAAATAGTTCCAGATATCAAATTTCTTTTTTTTTTTTTGGTATTTATTATACGATGAAAATGAAAGCTATAGTTTCATTGATTAAAATTGTTCCACTATTCATTTTCTAAATAGCGGAAGAACTAAAATTTATGAAAATATCATAAACATTCTTCTCCGTGATGATTATTAGATTATTTTACATTTTTTGAAATAAAAGTTTACAGAGGAATTCGCTGGTTTTAGTTTTAAAATTTTAAAGAAATTACATGTGATAAAAGAAACAAAATATGTATATAATTTGTAAATATTATCTTAGAGATCTTTTCATGTTACTTTGGTTCCCAGAAGCATATACAGGCTTGGACCACGAACTCAGAACCTTTGACTTTAATTGCTAATTCTCTTCTATTTCAGCTCTCTAGACAACATCCCAGAAAATACAATTCATTCAGCCAAACATTTAGTAATGATATCTGGTCTATTATTTGAAACAGTTCGACAGAATAAACCGGAGGTAAAATAACTCCAACTAAATAATAGATACGTAATTACATTTTATTAGTTTAACACAATCATACTACTCTTAATAATGTTATAATTGCGGTTTTGTGTGTGAATGTTTGGCTGAAGTAAACGTCAAAACAGAGGATTTAGTGGCCCTGTATCTTTGCATATAGCTGGATTATACCTCAGAAATGAATATAGGGTAGATGTTGTTTATTATTTTCAAATATGTTTCTTAATAATTGAACGTTTCATTATTTTTATAGAGAATCAATATATTTTTCCTGTAAAATTTGATTAACTATTTTACGTTGCTAAGCATTATCGTTGCCAATAAATACAAAGCCTGAATTAATGTTTTCTCCAACAATTAATTTTCAATTTGATGATTTCCACGTGAAAAATAAAAATTAAAAAGAATTAGAAAGAAGATGAATTGCCGTGTATATTTGAAACGAAAATATGGAGTGTCTGTTATTATACATGAAGTATGAATGTCGGTTACGTTGAGAAATGATTTTTCTAACAAAAATTGTGTTATAATTAGAAGAAAACATGAACAATAATTTTCTTATTAGGAAAAGATTTCTGGACAATGGAACTATGAAAATGAGCCTCCTTGGCTTGGACAAATATTACGTCATATTGGAAAAAAAATGCATTTTCAAATATTTGTAATAATTTAAGGAGCATGAAAATCAGTACATAATTAAAGTAGATGGATAATGACTTAATATTTAAAATGAAAAACAGAAATATGTTTTATTGCTACTAATTAATAAGCATGAATGTCTGTTACATACAGATATGAGTTTTCTGTCAAAATCCACTTTATGATTGCCATGAAAAGAAAATTAACAAGAATTATACTCAAGGCGCACCAAAGGCATTAAAAAGAGATTTATCTATGAATAAAGTGACGCCATATTTGAAACAAAACGGGACTTTTCAAATATGTTTATAAAGGAGCGTGAATCAGTTTTACACATTAATAATACAAGGATCAGTAAGTATAGAAAGTAGATGAGTTTCAGACCATATTTGAAACGGAAAATTGAAATATTTGTTTAACTATACTGTTTATTAAGCATGAAAGTATCCGTTACATACACTGCCAAAATTCACATCATGATTATTAGGAAAAGAAAATGAACACGAATCTAGTATATTAAAATCTGATCGTCTGTTTGTATTTCGCAATTACTGCTCTTAGATTATAGAACGCAACGCGATTTAGTTAAAAACCGGTTATCATTGATTCGAGGATGTCATATGAACTCTCAGAATTAAATATTTTGCATTAACTTTCAGTATCTTAATTTTTTTTTTGTAAATTTCTCTGAAAACGGCAACTAAACTAATCCATTTTTGTGGATAAACATGAGAAATAAAACTTATTAATATATTTTTCACGCCAATTTCTAATTAAAACTGAAAAAGAATTTATTTTCAATTTGATAGATGGTGAAAACGAAATATTGATTACAATAAAATTTTCGAAAAAGAAAAACATATTTCCACATATTCAAACTTTATGAATCAAGTTATTCTGCAGAACAAAAATTGTCTGTCAACACAATGTCATATAGAAATCAAGATTTGTTTTAGATATCGATTAAAGCAAGGAGACAAATTTAATCTCCTTACATTTAGGTGTACAAATTATTGCTCCCTATTCACAAGAATTAAATTTAAAAAAAGCATATACGAGGGTCAGTCGGAAAATAAGTTGCCCCTGGTGACTCTGGAGAGAGGTGTTTATGGAAGACAAAAAATGTAATGAGACATTAAAGATAAAACATAACTTTATTTTTCCACAAAAGTACCAAGTACATTGAGACATTTGTCATACCACTTTATAAGCTTCAAAAAGCTCTCCATGAAAAAATCAGGGCTTTGCAAACGGACGAAGCGTTGAATCGCTATATGCGAAAGACGACACAGCAGATGAAAGCGAACGTGCAAGACATCGATACCATTGGGTAGAGGTCGACAGCAATCAAGCAGATGGCGCTGTTGCAGAGCCTGCGCAGATGGCGCTGTTTGCAGTATACAGCCCTGACGACTGACCCTCGTACTATTTCCAATTAATTATTTTTGAAGGATAGCTGTTTAAACGTTTCATAAAGTCGATAAAAGTAAAATGGTTTATAAGTCAAAATTGACACTTTATTTTACCCAATTTGTCCATTTCCACCTTTTTAACACTTTCCAACCTAGTTCAAAAGTGTTTATGACTTCGGTTTGTCTGGCCGTCTGTCCATGCTATAACGCCCGGAAATATGCTCGCATTGCTCTGCAATTTTTATATGTTATTGTCGTTATCTATAGCATGTTCCCTAATTCAACTGAAGTGTGTAGCACTTACAGTTTTCTAAAAGGGACACTCAAAAGAGTTCCGTTACATTACGGTCTATGGTGAAAAATGATTTGCGGTAAATTTTAATGATGTTACACAATTTTAAACACATCGTAATTGATATATATCACTAAGGTGTATTACAAGAAGCTTTGTAATAGGGTGTGCATAGCACTTATTGTTACTTTACAGGGACAGTCAAAAGAATTCCGTTACATTATGTCTATGGTGAAAAATCGTCTGCTGTTTATTTAAATAATGTTTCACTATTTTAAACGCATTGAAATTTATATATATCACTAAGGTGCATTACAAGACGCTTATTACAGAATATTGTGTGTATAGCAGTCATCGTTCATTTACAGGGACACACAAAAGAATTCTCTACTGTCTGTTAACAATAATTCCTGCAAGTGCGTTTTAAGTTACTGAACGCGATTTTAAATTTAACTCACTTTTTGTTTATTACGTGGTGTGCATAAATTCTGTAGATCATATACAGGGAAGCACAAAAGTTCGCGAATACATTTCCGTTTACTAACAGAAACTCGAGAAGGAGAATTTTGAACTGTGCTATGCTTTTCTTAACTGAACTAAAATTTAGCATCCTATGCAATATATATACAAATCTATAGATCTTATACAGGGCTGAATAAAAGTATTCCGATATTTTTCCGAATATTGTATAATTTGGAAATAAATGTTGGAAATACCTGAAATTACGTTTTTAAATATGTTATGCGTTTTCCAAATTGTTTACTTCGATTTTATCTTTCAGCTTATTAAAGGGTAATGATTTGTAAAATTATTTTGGAAGCATTGGAAAGTGTTACATAATCTATGCTTGACGCATGATTTTTCGTTCTTGTTTTTTTATTGGCCCTCCTTTTCCATTGGTTGCAATTTCATTTTCGAGATTATTTGGCACAAAATTTAACTTTTTTTAAAAATTGAGTTATGGCAAGGCCCCTATAGCAAAGAAATACCATGTTGTCTTGAAATGTGATAAAGGGTTAGTTAATGATTTACGATTTTAATTACCGAGAGTGAAATATTTTGCTTATATAATGCATTTATTCTTCTTTCAATGTTACGTGAACGAAGTCACGATTAACAGCTAGTTTGTAAATAAATCAAACGAGTGATAAGTTCTCAAACTAAGTGACCAAGAAACCAATGTTTATTTCCTCAAGAACGCATGATACACATTATAGGTACACTTTCTCCCTTTCATGGGCAAGCACTTGTGTTCCTGTAACATTGAATTCTCACCGTAATTCAGAAAAGAATTTAGTTCAAAATAAGGAAAAGCAATTTTTCAACTTTTTCCCGTCAAAGTTAAAAAAAGTAAAATTTAATTAAAAGTTTCTGTTTGAATCGGATTAAAATTAGGTTGGATATAATATATCCCCCCGCCCCTCAAAGGGTTAACGAATGAGTGATCGAATGAATCTTGTTTGTATCGTGAATTTGGGGCTTTTATTGTGAGAGTGCAATGCGCTGACTACCATCCTACCGTGCTTCTGAAAACAAAAACAAACCTAATGACTACATTGTACTCTTTTCTTTCCTATTACTTTTTCCGTGTAACCTTTTCTCACGTAAATATGTTTTTACATGAGGTATCTGCATATTGAAAAGTAATATTTTACACTAAACTTAGAAGAAAAAACAGTAAACGAACAAATTAATCACATGAATTAATTCAACATTTTATGAAATAAGAGGAATGTTTAATTTAAAATGTATCTGTAATTTTACAACTATCTCGCATGAAAAATGTGTAATATTTCTAACTTATGTCCTATATTTTATTTTATTGATATAAAAAAATTCTTCGAAAGAAAAATAATAAACGAGAAAAATCGACCTGGATTCGAACCCAAGAACTTTGACTTAAACTGTCAGTGCACAAAATATTGAGCTACCTTGGCCGACAACAGCTGGACACATTTCACTCAGATAACCTTATTTGGAATAAGGTTGAATTAAAAATATTAACGTGTATCTACATATCCGGCGTTTAATGGAGTTCCATTATCTGCGGTATATACTGTTGAGCTGGCTACATGACAGACCAGATGTTATTGCCAATGCTATTATTTAAATGAAATGTGCTCGCCGGTTGAGGTACAGGTAGCTCAATAGGTAAAGCATTGACAATTTAAGTCAAAGGTCTTGAGTTCAACTCCTGGCCTGGATATTTTTTTACTCAGTTGAAAAAAAAAATCTATTCGTATGATATCTTTACCAATCAGTATGACTGAGTTATAAAGAGAAAACTCAAGCTCATGAATTAATTCAACTTTTTAAAAATTTTATAAAAACTTTAATTTAAAATGTATCTGTAACTTAAAAATCACCAAGCTTGAAAATTATACGATATTTCTAACTAACGTCGTCTTTTATTTTATTTTGTTAACATAAAAAGTTTGATAAATATATATTAAAATTACCATGTACTCAAATAATATCCTCGCTATATAAAAAATAAAACACTTTTAATAAATGGCTTTATCTGATTAATTTCAACCATAAATTTCTTATTTTTAAAACATGACATCTGAGCGAATAAAATCACGATTCTTTGAATTCTACAGCATAGCAAATAGATTCCGAAGATTTATAGTTACTAGACAAACTGCCAGAAACTTCTGCCATAAAATCCAATTAAATAATGCTGCTCGAAAATTCCATCAAAGCAATCAATTTCATCTATTTACGACTCTCATATAAAAAGTTATTTTAAAGTCGAATTCAAGAGCAAAATCTAAAAATGATATATTATTGCAAAAGTCTGTTAGAGATAAAATATTCTGGAAAATACATTTAAAAAATTGTTAAAGTTTAATCAAGTTTTTCAAAGGGAAATATTATGTCGCATAAATTATTCCGGTTACTAATTCATACATGTTTACAAGATAGAAAAAAGTTAATCTAATTAATAATGAATCTAGTAGTATTAAAATAAATTATTAAAATGAACTTTACATTTTGGAACAATTTATTCTTTACGCAATTAGATGTATTTTCAGAGAAATGAAGAGAATAATTTCAAGTACAACGTATGAAATTTCTTCTCTTTATATGTTTAGAAGGATTTCGTATATTTTATAGTTTATTTGGACAAATACTTTAGAAATGCAGGGTGTTCTAAAAGTATCTGGCATGACAATAATATAGCAAAATATTCATTGAACTCACATCACTCTGTGTTAAATGCAGTGATAATAATATAATTGCTGGATCGCACTGTATTTCATTTTATGATACTTTCTAAATAATAGAATGTCTAGCTCTGTAATGTTTGAACGAAAATGTTAGAAACTTCAAATAATTCTCCTTATGTCATAACATTGAAAAGGCACAATCTGTATAAAATATTGTCACAATATCTTTATTATTTTTAAAGGTTTTAAACGAAAATCTATGTCGGCTTGGAGTGAGAGGGACTGAAATTTTGCGTAAATAAATAGGTTGCGAAACTGATTTTCTTCACAAAACATATTGATTTTTTCGTTTATCATACAATTTAATCAAATAGTTTTCCTGGTACAGATAACACCTTGTATAAATTTCTATAAATGCCTGTATTATTGGCAAAAATTAGAAACCTTAATGTTGAGGCTATATTCTATGCCAGTATCGCTAATACAGGTCCAGGTATACACTGTTAAATCTGTAGGTGACAAACCGATGCCGTTTGGGATCCCGGGATGAAAATGTGGCACCATTTAGAACACTAGAGTGCCACAGAGGCTTGGGAATGTAGTTGGGGTGCCGATTGGCCTGTCACTGGATGATTGAAGCTAATTAGTGTGCCGTTCACTACGTATTTCTAGAATTTTGGCACCCCGTCGGGTGACTGACACTTTGCACATGCACTTTGACGTGTTTCCTCCTCATTTCGACGTCGCAAATGCGATCGTACAAGTAGAAAAAGTAATGGCTGTCGTTGAATGGTAGGGTACCGCGTGCCACACGCCATGCGATATTTCAATTTTATTAATACTAAGTAACACCATTTATGGCGTATAAATAAACAAAGGGAATAAACGAGAATATCATTCACTTTAAATACAGGTAAGTGAAATGTTTTAGTGTGTTTTGGTATATTATATTTTATTATTATATATTTTTAGATATGTTGTATTCTCATAAAGTGCTCCATACATTTCTTCAAACTTAAGTCATAATCTTGATGTCGAAATATGAGATTTTTATCTCGTGAAAGTGGAATGATGTCACATCACCTCTTTGTTTGTGTTTTAAATTATTTTTTATGTAGAACCCATAATAATTTCATTTTATTCATACTTTAACAGAATTTTCTCGCAACAGCTCGCACAGTGTTTCTTTTTTTTGTTTGTTTGTTTGTCTGTTTGTTTTTTACTACTCAAAAATACATTTAATGAGCCATTATAATAAAAAGAATGTTGAAACATAAATTGTTATATTCAATTTCTTATTCTTAGTTTTTTTTTGTTATCGCCTTAGTTTACTCTTATTATCTTATTAGTTTAATTTCTTTCTAAACAAACTATTTGTAAGCAATTGAAGACAATTTTTACAAATTTTACCTAGAATATATTACCGAGAGTATACATTAAAAATAGTATACTTGATAAAATATAAATTTCTGCAGACATTTTTATTAATCAAATACTTTTATTATCGAGATATTTAGAGCTTGCCTTTGATCATGAAATTAACAAAATAAATAAATCGCAATTCCTGAATTGATATTTTGACATTTATAAATGTGTCTTATCGTGAAAAGTTTTGTGAGTCTCTGTACTGTAACATATTTATAATAATAAATCAATGAAATATTTCACAGTGTGGCTATATGAGTGCATGTAAAAATGTGTTAGATGATTGAGTGATTTATGTAAAAATATATAATTCAAAGCTCAAAGAATTTTTTTATCTTAAAATAATAATGATAAATAAATATCACTACACTACATATAACTTAACATAACAATGATAGTACGTAGGTTGATCCAAAAAAAAGTTTACAAACAGAAGCATTTGAAACATAATAATTGTGGAGCGATTATTTCCACCCAGGGTGGTTGACAGATGGCGCTAGTTGTCCTACAGCGGTTCTACGAGTAAGTAGCGTCAGTACGCAGACACTTAAGAGCGACAGTAATGGCACGACGTCTAGAAAAGTGGTCTCGCATAGAGGTGCGAGCCGTAATTCGATTCTTATGGGCCAAGAATGTGGCAGCATCCGAAATTCACAGACAATCGTTGAGGTATACGGGGACAAAGCAATGAGTAGACAATAGGTAGCGAAATGACTCAGGAATTGCTGCAAAGGTTCAAGTGGGAGGTCTGGAATCGCCCCCCATACAGCCCCGATTAGGCTCCAAGTGACTATTTCCTTTTTCCGGCGTTGAAGCGAAACTTATCTGGAACTCGGTTCACCTCAGACGATGCAGTGAAAACAGCTGCCGAGAAATGGCTCAATGAGCAGGGCCCTGATTACTACCAAGACGGGATAAATAAGTTTGTCGAACGTTCTGACAAATGCCTAAACAGGTTCGGCGACTATGTGGAGAAGTAAAGGCCAGATGTGTCTCTTGATTGCCATTTGTATCTTGTTTCTATTGTTAATAAATACTTTTTCCTTTGCCTTGTAAACTTTTTTTTGGATCACCCCTCGTAAAAATGATAGTAAATACTAACCAGTTTGAAGATATCAAAAATCTATTGTTTTCAAGCTGACAATATATGTTTACAATATAGGCTGAGAGTTACAAGTTAAAAACATTTATTAAAAAATATAGTTGTAGTAAAATGACTGCTAAACTTTAAACAAAACCCAATATCTTAACTGCCATTTATTTATCTAGTGTCTATTGGCTATTTCCACCTGATGTATAATACATTTCTCAGATATATTATCCTACACATAAGATGATCAACTTTTAACTGTTGTATAAATTTTAACAGAGAAAATGAAGTAATGATTAGTTTATCGCAGCTAAAGTTAAGCATTTAATTATAATTATACGTATAGCTTTTTCTTTTTTAAGTATTTGAAAGGTTTTTATACTCTTCCACTAACATAAGCAGTTTGTTTAAAGCTCTGAGCTTTTTAAGCTATCTAAATAGGCTGAAAAAGAAACTAATTAAGAAACTGATAATTGTATCATCCTGAAATTTAATGCTTAAAAATTCCACTCAATTTTTCAAAATACCACGCTCTTTGCTCAATGTTTCCTTTTATTTGAATAGGTTGATTATAATTAATATGAAATGAAAATGTGTAACATAAATAAAAGTAGTACTGTCAATAGTTTGTTACATTATAAAAATTGCACAAATACCTAAAACATAAATATTTGAAAGTTTTGAACAACTGTGAAAATCAGTACCTCATTTGACATTTATTTTTTTAATGTGCATAGGTAGTCAGCACAGTTACTTGTTAATAAGTAATTTTTGAAAGTGGTAAATAGATAACTATACGATATAGATAAATAATGTAAATTTCAAAAATGTTCATAAGAATGTAGATAATTCGTGTTGTATATTTTTTTTTCTATGGGGACCCAAAAATTCCTAATTAAATTTTTTATACTGTTCCTGTATCCAAAAATGTCCAATCATAAAAATAATCACTGCTCCACTCATATTCCTACCCAAAAAGTTTGATTTGAATGCCTCCAAAAATCAGAGTTATAGAGACGAAAAACTTGACTTATTTCACTTTGCCAAGCAATTCGAAACGTGAAATCCGAGATCACATTTCGAATTGATTGACAAAGTGAAATAAGTCACAATACTTGACTATAACTAATTGATTTTCGGATGTAGTCAAATCAAGCCTTTTGGGTATAAATAAGAGAGCTGTTGAGATTATTTTTGTTATTGGACATTTCTGAATGCAGAGACTGTACTAAAATTAAAATTTTGAATTTTTCTGAAATTACTCCCAATGGAGATGGGAGTGTATAATTCAAATTGTCTACCTTCGTATGATCCTTTTTGCAATTTACATTATTTATCTCTGTCTTATAGTTACACAAATAAACCATGTTACCACCTTTCTTGTTCATCTGGTATTTTTACTTAAACTGAGTATAAAAATATGATATTCCAGCAATTATAAAAAAAAGATTCAAAAATGGTCAGATGCCTTAAATTAGAATACTGAGTGATACAATACCTGAAATTTTGATCATTTTTCCTACAGAATTCAATATGAAAATGAATTAACACCTTGTATTTCATGAAGCAAAACAATAAATATAATTGCTAGACAAGGGGAGCGCCACTGTGCGTGTGCACCCTGGATTGGGAATGCTTTCCCTTGTGGGGTGCCGCTGAGCACCTTGGAGTAGGGGTGTATTTATGGGCTGCCCTTCTTTCACCCCGTGGCCAAGTTGGAGTTGGGGTGTTATTATACTCCCCTGTGGTGCCATCCTTTCATCTCCTGGGGAAACCTGAATTAGGGGTGTTATCCTCTCACACTTGTTAACGGTGCCATTCTAGAACTCCTAGAGGTGTCACCAGTGAGAGAAGCCTTTCATCCCAGGGGGTGACATGTGTCACCTGTAGTTTTAACATTGTAGCTAATACAAACGAGATTAGTCAAATATTGTTGTCGTACTAAGGTAATATTTGCATTTATTACGATTATATGTGCGTATAATTCTCTATCTAAAGATAATAAATATTTAAAAATCAGTAATATCTTAATGTTGTTCATGCACAGTAAAGGAATTTCCAACCTAAGTATCCAAACAGCAAAAAAGCATTATTTGGAGAATTTAAAATTCGAAGCGGAAGTATTCAGAAATTCATGCTGATCTTAATTAAATTAATGGTAAGGTAATTCGATTATTCCTTAGTATTGTGAACTACATTTTTTTTTTTATAACTACACATAAATAAATTTATCATAATTAAACTGAATTTATATACTACATCCTAATCCTCAGTAAGTCGTTTTATATCTACTGTACCACAGTTATTGGATCAAACAATGGCCTTTTCAATTTAAAACAAAAAGACTGATAATGTGAGAGGATATATTTTTTTCCAGATACATGCGAAATATGTTTTGCTACTAAGAATGGGAATATATAGCCAGAAAATGATCACTTTGTGAGGGTTCAGAGATATGAGATAAGATTTACAATGTTAAAAATACACAAATTCAAACTAACTCAACATTAAAATCATGTTTTTACGAGGCGTATCATATCCATAAAGATACAGATTTCTTAGTTAATGTCATAACTACCCCCCCTTCTCTCCCTTGTGTGGACAGATCCTGCGCAGCGATGCCTGTTTATTCAGTGTTTTCCTGACAAGTATGTCCCTTCTGCTTTTTATGGTACTAATATAAACTCTTGCCTTTGCCATTTTTGGTCAGTTCATAAGCCAGTACTCGGAGCTATAGCCAATGCCCGCTAAGACGGAAACTTCTCTAAAACGGATTTTTACGGTCTCTGATGATTCCGCTATCAAAGGTATTACTGTATTAATATTATATGATATTTCAAAAAATTTTAAGTAATATTGACAGATTTATTTTATTTTTGACCATAGGTCATTCATCAAGATACAAATAAATGTAAATACATTGCTTAAAGGTGCTCAAAACATAAATCAAAATCATTTAAAAACACATTAAAGTAGAACCCCACACCCTTGAAGTAGAATGGTTTGTTCCCAGTAAGCTAGAAGGCGCAAACAGACAACAACTATTATTTTTTCACTGATGAAAGTCGAGTGAGATTCGGTTGAAAAAGTTTTGATTTTAAAAAGACTTTAATGCGTTTTTAAATCATTTTTTTATTTATGTTTTACGCATCTTTAAAAAATGTATTGACATTTATTTGTATCTTTATGAATTTTAATTATTAAACAAGGTGAATTTGCACTGAAATGTTAACTTTTTATTGCATAGGTAAAAATGTTTATGATTTTTTATAAATATATCTTTTCTTGAAAATATATGTGCAAATCTGTTTTGTCGCACATTTTGATTTATGACATTGCTAAAGCCTCAGTATTTTTTCTGAGAGTAATAAACACCCAACCGAAAGGAATTTGAAAAATGTTTGCCCATTACAAGCACATGTTACCTCTGCGCTATCGATTAAAAAGAAATTCATCTGATGGTGTATTTACAGGCTGTTGCTTCAGCCTTATATTCATCATACTTCGATTCTATTTTTTTAATGTGAAATTAGATAAATGTACGTATGTGGTACATAAAAGTAATGAAATAAATCAAATTTGCGAATCATTTAATAAAGATATTTTGTAACTTTATTTTGCATAACTTTTTACAAAATTATTTTCTCTTTTTGTATTCCATTCAAATAGTCCCAAATTGTAGAACAATTTCTAGATAGATATTTAAGTTTCCTTGATTATACATTCTTTAAATTAAGTTAATGAAATAGTTAGATAAGCAGTAAATTTGTCCGTCGAAGGTGTCATTTTCATTTTTTAAAGTATGATTCATTTTTTTAATATAACTAGGGAATCCAACTCGATACTTTATGAGTTACTGAACATATGTGAAAACCATTTTAGTTTATTGAAAACTCTAATAACTTTATTTACATTTAATATATTATTTAGTTTGTCCACAAAAACCACCAACAAGCATTTTTAAGCGAAACAAACCAATTATGCATTCGAATGAAATTTTATTAAATGGATACTTTCGTATTAGCCGCATGTCAAATGTTAATAGCCGAATTTGTCACAAAACATTTCGCTACTTATAGCAGTCGTTTTGATTTTGATAATTTCAGTTATTTATGCACGCAGTTCGTTTACATGACTGTTAAATTTGTCTTTTATTTATATTATTTTATTAATTATTCATTAAAGTCTAATTTTGTTACGAAATATAAAACAGAAACAAATGCTAAACTATTTATATTGTTTTAAGTGAAAACGGGTTATTCTTTCGTAATCCGGATGCAAGCGACTGAGATTTTTTTTTAATTCATGCTTAAAAATTATTTTTAAAACAATAAAAATCTGTAAATTGAGATACATATTCCAAACATATTTCATTTGAAAAAACATTTTATCTCTATTCGACGGTGTAGAAATTGAAATTGTGCGATGGTAGAAGTTTAAAAATTACAGTAAAAGTGAGTTTTATTGGTCGGATATTGTCACCTTCAATATGACGTCAGTGTTAGAGACGGATAAACTGACGTTTTATAATATTGATATAGGATCAATATTTACATGGGATCCGATTTATTTTCGTTTGTAAATGGATGAAATGCGTTATACGAAATCAGAAATGCCTATGTGGCAAGGATTTTATGTATAAATATTTTTAGGTAGCTTTCAATACTAAAAAAGAAAACTGCCCAGTTAAACTGACGGCATTGAGCTCACAGGCTATTCACACTAACTGTAAATTATATTCTTATTTCAAAGAATTTGAAATAAGCCCTCGAAAAATGAAGAAATCGACAATATATTAAGAGGGGGGAACCATCCCCCGTTTCTCCTTCTTATAATTAATCAATGAACCCATAAAACTAATCAGAGAAGCGCCTTACCACAATGAACCTATATACAAAATTTGAAAAAATCGGATAATTCTGCATGAAAAATCCATTTATCTAAATTAAGGGGGGGGGGGGGGTTAGCCCCCCGTCCCCCCCTTTATATTTAACCAAAGAACCCCCAAAACTAATCAGAGAAGCGCCTTATCACAATGAACATATATATAAAATTTGAAGAAAATCGGATAATTCTGCTTAAAAAACCCATTTATCTATATCAAGGGGGGTTAGTCGCCCCCGTTCCCCCCTTTATACTTTACCAGTGAACCCCCAAAACTAATCAGGGAAGTGCCTTACCACAATGAGCCTATATACAAAATTTGGAGTAAATTGGATAATTCTGCATGAAAAACCCATTTATCAGAATTAAGGGGGGGGGTAGCCCCCTTTTAACTCCTTTACACTTCACCAATGAACCCCAAAACTAATCAGGGAAGCCCCTTACCACAATGAGCCCATATAGAAAGTTTGAAGAAAATCGGATAACTCTGCATGAAAAAAATCATTTATCTAAAATAAGGGGGGAGGATTAACCCCCCCGTTACATCCTTTATACTTAACCTATGAACCCCCAAAACTAATCAGAAAAGAACCTTTTCACAATGAACCTATATACAAAATTTGAAGAAAATCGGGTAACTCTGCATGAAAAAAATAATTTATCTAAAATAAGGGGGGGATTATTAACCCCCCCGTTACCCCCTTTATACTTAACCTATGAACCCTCAAAACTAATCAGGAAAGAACCTTATCACAATGAACCTATATACAAAATTTGAAGAAAATTGGACAATTCTGCATGAAAAAACCATTTATCTTAATTAAGGGGGGTTAGACCCCCCCGTTCCACTCTTTATAGTTAAACAATCAATCCCCAAATCTAATCAGGGAAGCGCCTTATCACAAGGAACCTATAAACAAAATTGGAAGCAAAACGGTTATTTCTGTCAAGAGTTATCGCGTTACGTACGTACATACGTACATACATACATACAGAACGGGCGGGCACATAAGCTCTCAGGCTTTGATAGCCTGTGAGCTAATAAAAAGTATAAAGCTACCTATTGCAGCCGTTCGGAGGAAAGCAGTTCCGGAAAATTTCGATATATTTTCACCGATCATGACCCCCAGAACCCAAAACCCCCCTCCGCTCAAATGTTGATTTATATATATAGATATATCCATATATATATATATATATATATAAATATATAGGTCAGATATATATATATATACAGTAAAATCCCGTTACAACGAATTCCATTACAACGAAAAATCCCGTTATAACGAAATGCAAGCGAGTCCCGTTTTGAAATGTATTCAAATAATGTTAACATAATCTCAGTATAACGAAATATTCAATTTTTTATAATCTCGTTAGAACGAAATAATATGACACGGCAAATACTTTCAGTTGTACATTTTTATCGCTTGACAATTTTTGTTTTCGATGCCTAGTCTTAGGGACAATCAAGCTTATCTCTAAAGCAATCGCTTTTCTCCGAGCTTTGTTGTAAAATCGGTGTGCATAGGCATTTCACTGCAGAAGGAATGTTTCCTTTGTTCGCTCTCCCCTTTTCTCCACCCCTTTTTCTTGGAAGTCCAAGTAAGCTGTAACCAATGTAGGCAAACTTAACAAAACGTGAAATGAGTATTGCACATTCCCCCTTCCCTCTCCTCCCTACCTGAATAACTTTCGCAAAGGAATTTCCAAAGCTCGAAATCAGTTTGAAAATTTTCATCTTTACCAGTAGGTCATAAAATGGCGGCTGTTAAGCGAAAACAGTTTAGTTTGGAAGAAAAAAAAGCCATAATTTCTGAAGTTGAGAAAGGAATGAAAAAATCTGATGTTGCTAGCAAATATGGAATTTCGCCGTCTACTTTATCCACTTTTCTAAAAGATAAAGAAAGCATTTTGAAAAAAATTCAAGTTAAAGTCTTTGATCCAAGCAGAAAACGAATTCGAAATGCCCAGTTTCAAGATGTGGATAGTGCTGTTTACAAATGGTTTATGGATGTTCGTTCTAGAAACATCCCTCTAAGTGGCCCTTTAATTAGAGAAAAAGGTTTGGAATTTGCAAGAATGCTAAACATTGAAAATTTTCAAGCCAGTGTCGGATGGTTGAATCGATTCCGAGAAAGATACGGTATAGTGGCAAAATGCATTTCAGGAGAAGCAAAAGACGTCCCAGTTGAATTTGTAAACGAATGGCGTAAAGGTGAAATACAAAAAATAATCAAGACGTATAGTCCTAACGATGTTTTTAATGCCGATGAAGCCGGAATATTTTTTCAGTTAGAACCAAGGAAGACTTTAGCGTTAAAAGGAGACAAGTGTATTGGAGGAAAGCTTTCCAAACAAAGGATTACAGCCCTATTTTGCTGCAACAAATCAGGAACAGAAAAACGAAAAGTACTCATAATCGGCAAATCTGAAAAACCCCGTTGTTTCAAACATTTTAAGTCCTTACCATGCATCTACAAAGCCAACAAAAAATCATGGATGACGCAAGGATTCTTTAATGAATGGCTGATAAATTTTGATAAAGATATGCAAAAACAAAAACGTAAAATTCTTCTACTCATAGACAACTGCACAGCACACAATGATCCTCCTATATTGAATCACATTCGTGTAGAGTATTTCCCGTCTAACTGTACTGCAATACTTCAGCCTCTTGACCAAGGCATTATCAGAGCCGTAAAATCACGATACAAAACTATGTTATTAAAACGCATTCTCTGTGATCTGCAAAATAACGTAAACAGAAAGTGCAATATGAAAGAGGCAATTGATATGATCTGTGGATCGTGGGATGATATAAGCCAGAAAACAATAGCCCACTGTTGGAAACACGCGCAGATTGACCAGGATTTAAATAAAGAATCGACGGCTCAAGGATCTAGCGATGTAGTACATGATGAGGAGCAGACAGTCGAATATGAGATCGAATCCACTTGGAACTTAGTAAAAGAAAAATCTGGTGTGTCTCAAAGCATAAGCTTTAAAGATTTTTTAACTGCAGATGACAATGCTGCAACTTGTTATTCATTAATAGAGACAGATATTGTGCAGTCTATTGTTGATGATCGCATTTTAGAAAATGATGAAGAAAGTTCTGAAGATGAAGAAAATGAGGTTTCAAAAGTTACATCTGCTGAAGCCTTAGAAAGCTTAGAAAGAGTGCGCAATTTTATTTCTTTACAGAGCAGTGTACCAGATAACATTTTTTCTAATATTAATCATGTACATAATTTTGTATTGTCCGCAGCTTCAAACTCCCTTGTACAAAAAAAAAATCACTGATTTTCTGCATTAAATTTTTTCTTGTACAATTTGAAGATCATTGAAATGGTGGTAAGTCAATTTTTCAGTTCTATAAAAAATATTATACATTGTATTATACTAACTTTACGTTATTAGAAGGTACTACTAATTTTTATTACTATTTTTAATAATTAATTATCTACTAATTTGTATTATACTACTATATTTTTATAATTAACTATGATATGAGGATCTGAATTGAAATGTTTAATTTTCTATTGAATTCCGTTACAACGAAATTCCCGTTACAACGAATAAAATTTGCGGTCCCGTGAAGTTCGTTGTAACGGGATTTTACTGTATATCTGACCTATGTCATACGATAACGCTCGTATTTATAAATCAATTTTGATGAAACTAATTGTGTGTATTAAGCTCACCAATGTCTCGACCGAGTTCGTTGGCCAGCTTGGTCCGCCATTTTGTTTCAAGATAGCGGCCATTTAAATATTTAAAACTAAAATAAATATACAAAAAAATTCAAAATTCAAATTTATTTTTTAATTACGTGTTAGGCCTTGATACAAGGATTCCAGAGCATTTTTTGGGTTACCTCTATCTTAAAAAATGGCTGAGATAGAGCAGTTTGAAATTCTAGGGTGGCTGACATTTTGAAACAAAACAGCACATTAACGCCATTACTTGCAAATTATTTTCTTTCATTGTTGTAATAATTTTCCCAATCATACGCATAAAACTATATATTCATATCCGTTAGCGCCAAAATTGGCGACATTGGCGACAAAATTGACAAAATTGGCGACATTTGGCGAAATATCGCCAAATTTGGTGACCAAAATAAGTCTTCATAAATGAAGCCAATTTGGCTATTGCTCAATAATTTGGCGAATTTCTTATTCAAATTCAGTATTAACGAATCTTTTGTAACTATATAAGGTTTCTCAGATCTTATAAAGAAGAAAATCTTTCGGTGACTGTCACATTAAAAATTTATAATCCCAAAATGTCGATGGTTATGTGTAAACGGTTGTTTGACAGCACAAGAAGTAATGCAGTTGACCACGAGCACATAGAAGAAGCATAATTAGCGATGAAGGTGATTTATTTGGAACCAATAGACAAGAATAGAATTATGCATGAGGAACACATAGATGAAAGCGCAAGGGGAGGTACTCCACAAAAATGAAGACAAAGTTTTTCTACAGCATCTCTGGTCAAGACAAACGGCCGAAAGTGATCATGTTCTAAAAGTTACATGTACGGGTGTTGGCGCGGAAAGCATGATAAAATCGCCAGTACTTGGCGAGAGAGTTTTTGGAGACTGCAGACGGACGCGTACGGGAAAAAACGATAAATGCTAGATTCTGTCTATGATAATGCAATCATTTGAGAATGGGGAAAGGGTTGTAAAGATTCTTTCATGGAGACAGAAAATAAAAAGAAAAGAAAGTAAGTTTGGGATTGGCGTTTGATTTTACTAAAAGACAGCTGCAATTAACGGTTACATATGACTCGAATCTAATAACAGGGTGTGAAAGATATGAGCTTGCATATTACAGTTTACATGTGGGCGAGAGATATTTTAATTAATTCTTTTGAGAGCGGATGAGAAGTGCAAATGCTTGCATAAAGAATATCGGTTATACGTTACATTATTTTAATAAGTAGAGCACAGCTGCATATATATTTTGTCTAATTTTTAAGGCAGATGCACTTTTGATTTCATGAGAAGGAAACGGTTGAATTAGAAATATGTGAACATTAGTAACTTATTTTTAGCATAACCGCAAAGTTAAGGACAGAGAGGTTTCTGATATATGCGAGTGACTTGCATTTTAGAATGAAGAAAGTAGATTTGTTATCTAAATTAAATCAGAAATAGGTTTTAGTTAGCATATTGAATTTTTTTTTTTTTTTTGGGGGGGGGGGGATTGCAGACATTTAAAATCTATAAACTATAATTGTTTATTTTAATTATTTATAATTATTTATTTATTTGGGGGGGAATGAGAGAATCTTTATGATTTTTTTTTTTAATATCTATTTTTTTGGGGGGGGGAGGAGAAGCATGCAATCAATACATGTATGCTAGATGTTGGAAGAGGAATGGAAAAGCTTATGTTAACTTGTTAAAATTTTGAGGGGGGGGGGGTTTGAACTGAAAGCAAGATATATGACAAACGTCTTTGTCATAGCCATTACTTGCAAATTATTTTCTTTCATTGTTGTAATAATTTTCCCAATCATACGCATAAAACTATATATTCATATCCGTTAGCGCCATAATTGGCGACATTGGTGACAAAATTGACAAAATTGGCGACATTTGGCGAAATATCGCCAAATTTGGTGACCAAAATAAGTCTTCATAAATGAAGCCAATTTGACTATTGCTCAATAATTTGGCGAATTTCTTATTCAAATTCAGTATTAACGAATCTTTTGTAAACGTTTCTTTGTATTTTAACTTGCTGTTTTCGTGTAACATTAGCTAAAATTTTAAAACGAAGATATAGTAAAGCTACCTTTTCCTCCCGGTACAGGCCGGAAGGACTTTTTTCAATGTGAAACGCTTATTACAGCATCGTAGATTTTCATATGTTTTATTTAATATTAGCACATTACCATACGTAAAAACTGCGATGGAGATATGATCACTTTATATCGAAAAATATGAAATTGATATACAGTGGAACTTCCCTTTAACGAAGTCCCTATTTAACGAAGTTTTCTACTTAACGAAATTTTCTGCAGAACTTTGACTTTGAACACCGTTAACATGTAAATTAATCTCCATATTACGAAAAATATATTCTATATAACGAAGTTTATTCCACTTTTGTACGTGTACAGAATTCAAACTAAGAGGTTGCTGTTGTGATGGTTATGCCAATTTATTTCAGCAGATTGTATGAAAATGAACACATTTAAATAATTTTCATTCTGCTTTGTTCTAAATAAAACATTTTTTTTTCACACTAAGAAAAACACTTACTATTATCACTCTTCCACACCGAGATTCCAGCACTGAGAGTTGGGGGAAGTAAAAATCCCCTTTTACATTCAGTGACATAGAAGATGCAACGGCGTGAGATGAATTGAAGTAAAAAATATCAATTAGAGTCAGACAGTTACCATTCTGAACTTCCATTGCTGATACAAAATTGTTTTGTACATCCACAAGAATGTGCTTCAAAATGCAAATCGAAGAACATTAAAGTTATTTTTGTTCCTGCCAATACAACTTCTAAACTTCACCTATTAGTCTAAGGAATAATAGAAAATTTTGAAGTACATTATCGAAAACGACAATGTAGTAAAAACATTAGTTTGAGAACCTGTGTGTCAGAGCTGGTGAAAGCTTAGGAATGTGACGTGATTCCACCGACCGTACACAACTGTTTTGTAAATGACGGCTTCAAAATTGAAACTGAATCAAATGCTTCTGAATCCAATACTTGTTTGTCATATCTGAAGGAAAAATTTCATGAATTTAAGTTGATTTTCTATTGATTTCTATTTAACGAATTTTCTTCATAACGAAGCTTTTAAGTGTAACGATGAGACTTCGTTAAATGGAAGTTTCACTGTATTTGAAATGCAAATGGCAGCACTAAATAAGAAAAAAAGATTAGTTTGGAGCAACGTGTCTGGCAAGAAGGACAAAATTGCATTTACAGTGGTATGTTTTTCCTATATTTTTCAAATATTTTTTTTGAAATAAAACTAAATACATATGATACATCGGTATGAAACGTGTTACTTATATTCTCTGCACAAAAAAGTTCAATGAAAGTTTGTTTTTTAATGGTAAAATTAGTAATTAAATTCATGGTAGCAGATCTGTTACCACGGTCATTAGTGATAATGAGCCCATGGTAGAATTTTTGCTACCATATCTTTTTCACAGAAAATTTTTATTTCTTAGTATTAGCTTCGTACTTAAGTTACTTGTTTTATTTTTAATTCACATGCTCATGTTATTAAATAAATCCAAAGTAAATTAGTCGAAATTTAAAAATTCCATATACACTAAAATGAAATTATTTTTGTTTTTGCATATTTAAACAAATTATTTAAATTCCTTTTTTATATATATATAAACTGACAAAATTATGAAGTAAATCCGGAATGAATATTTAGAACTTTATATTTCTAAGTATAAATATAAGTATAAATTGTAAGTATAAATCTTTTTTATTGAGCCGTATAACTTAAGTATATTATATTTAGTATATTTTATAGTTTATGTCAGGCTGTTCATTGGTTCTTTGTTTGATGTTATTCATGTTTATATATCTAATTAAATTTTTAGCAGAGCTGAAATTAAGCTGGAAATTAATGAATGCAAAGGATGTGAATTATCACTTTATTACACAGCGTACAACCAATAGTGTGAAAAAATCTCTATACCAGGGATCGAACCCGGATACCTTGGTAGAGCACACAAAGTGCTTTATCATTTAAGCCACAAGAAAGAGGCAATCCAGTCTGAATTCTCTCACTCTTATATGGTAAGGGTACAAATTCTGCAGCATAAAGATGGAACGCCAATCATGAACACAACTTCAGTGGCATGCATGAAACAAATTAAACCCAGTATCGTTGAATATTTTTATATCAAAGTTAAATTTTCAGCGCAGCAGAAATTACGTGGGAAATTAATGAATACGAAAGATGTGAATTATCACTTCACAGTAAACAGCGTACAACTAACAGAGTGAAAAAATGTCCAGACCGGGGATTGAATCTGGATACTTGGGTATAACGCACCAAGTGCTTTACCATTTAAGCCACCAGGATGACACCCAGTCTAGCATTATTCTTAATGATTTTCACAAAATAAAATAATTTTGAAATGTGGTAAAATCATTCATATTTCATCCTAATCATACTGAAATTCTTCGAAATATATCAGTACTCCATTTTTTCATATTTTTATATTATTTGACCCACAATAGCATAAATAATGCAAAAAATATATTTTTCAATAACAATTTCTTGTAGTGGGCAGTAGGGGCTTATATAGGTTATATTATCAAGGCCGCCAATGTCGACTATTTTTTAATTCTATCTCGCATCCCTTTCTCAAAAGAAAAAGCTTTCACATGCAGTTTTCATAATGTGCAAGAAGTATATACTACAAAATTTATTTTTTTTAAATAGCGGTGCGAATACAATATATAAATACTCGCCAGTGGCAGACCTGTAATATAGACATTATAGAGGTTTTATATAGTCTTAATAATTATGTCTTCCGAATTACCAATGATTCCAAAAAGCGTTACTTTATCTTTACAAACGTAAGAAACCAATATATTTCCAATAGTTAAGAAAGCTTTTCTGAAAGAAAGGTCTATTTTTTTATCCGTCGTTTTTGGAAAAGTTTCCGAGTACTTTTTACAGTCTATTAATCATTTTTCTAAGCCCGGAATATGGGCTTTTCGGACGCTATCAATTATCAAGTATGTTTTCAAGTTTAACAAACCTGTTTAACGGATAGGGTTGCTAAATTAACAGCCTTAATATGACTTTAGAATTAAAATTATATGATTATTCTTGGATGCATAAATTCAATTAAGAATCTGAAAATGTTTACTTGAGAACTGATAGCAACCTGAAAACCAATATCCTGGTTTGAGAAAATAGATTAATGCTTCTCTCAAACATTAAAAAAACTAGTCGTTGGGGGCCACCGTAATACTTACCCATCATGAATATGCATAATGTAAAATATTAAAATAAAACATGTGTAAACTACTTATAAAATGCGTTGCAATTCAAATAAAATCGTGGCTTGATGACGTCATAAACTTTAAAGGCTCGATTACTGAATCGCTTGAAAGAGGTTTTTCCTTATAACTCCAAAAATAATAATCCTATTAACTAGCGGTTTATTGCATCTTATTAAGCGTCAAATTGCCAATTAAAATATATCTTTAAATTGAAATTTGGATGAAATACAGGGTCATGAAAAATCGGAGAGTGTGGGAAATTGGATTCGAAATATCTCGGCAACTAATTATCCGATCGACTTCATGCTTTATGTAAAATTTATGTTTTTTTATTGTCTTTTATATTCATTTCTTAAAATAAACAATTTCGAAAATTTTTATATACCTTTTATCAGAACGAATATTTCGAGAGTCCGAAAAAAATAGTTCCGTTTAATCGAGGTTATTGAAATGAAATAGGCTTCTTCCCATTATTACATACTAAGTACATACCAAATTGCAAGTCTCTATCTCATTTTTTTCGGGAGATAGAGCATTTACAAACACACAGACACACACACAGACGGACGGCAAATTTTTTTTCTAAAAATATGTTTTTCGGCATCTCCAGTGTCTGAAACGTGTAAATCCGTCAAAAAAAATTTTCGATTTTCAAAACGATTACAAGACTTACCCTATACTACGTATGATGGGTAAGTAATTATGCTTAGCAAAAAAAAAATAAATAAATAAATAATACCTTAAATGTTGAAATATACTCGTTTTTGAAGTTTCTAAAGATAAAGGAATGCTTTTAAAATAGTGGGTATCCCATAAGAGGTTATTTTATGTTTTCATTCATGATTTCGTAATACTTTCGTAGATTATTTATCAGTTGTCTTTTTTGCAGTTTATCTTTCTGATCATCTATAACACATTTAAACAACCTTCCATTAAAAATTAATCAAAGAGATAGTGCGTATAGATCCTTTATTATAATTAAAAATTAAAATATCTTATAGGATACTATCAAAAAGGGAAAGGAAGGTAGGTGATTGTTCATACCTAACCCTCAAATTACATTTTTAAAATACTACTCCAGCACTTATGTGCACTAACACAAGAAAAATAAATTGGTAATCAATACTTTTGAAAAGAAATACCTCCAATGCAACAAATATTCTAAAGACACAATTGTTTTTATATGAGCTTATCAATAGCTATTATTTTCTACAAATGCCTTTAGAATTTTTGTGTATTTGTGTGCTTTTCACTTGAAATGGAATATGTGAGTTATGAGAAACATTCTGACTTTTGTTATAAAATTATCTCTTATAAATTTCAAAAATATTATATCTGTATATGGCAAATATTCAATCAAAATATGGAAGTATTTCAGCTAATTGATAAATTACTTGACTAATGGGGTATTATTTGAGTATGGAAATTTAATTTCGTTCAAGCATTGTTTCATTGCTTATTTTCATGAATATAATTTTGTCGTGATAATGGATAATTATGTATTGAAAAATGTTCATGCTATGTATATATCGATGAACACAAATGAACACGGATGTTGTATTACATCCACATAGTCATGCGCTACATCTACTTGTCAACTTATTTAATATTTGTTGATCCCCTAATTGTTTGCGTGTTTAAACCATTAAATGTCAGACATGTTCTTTATATCTATTTTACTTATCCATCATACGTAGTATAGGGTAAGTCTTGTAATCGGTTTGAAAATCGAAAAAAATTTTTTGACGGATTTACACGTTTCAGACACTGGAGATTCCGAAAAACATATTTTTAGAAAAAAAAAAATTGCCGTCCGTCTGTGTGTCTGTAAACGCTCTATCTCCCGAAAAAAATTGAGATAGAGAATTGAATTTTGGTATTTACTTAGTATGTAATAATGGGAAGAAGCTTATTGAATTTCAGTAACCTCGATTAACCGGAATTATTTTTTTCGGACTCTCGAAATATTCGTTCTGATAAAAGGTATCTAAAAATTTTCGAAATTGTTTATTTTAAGGAGTGAATATAAAAGACAATAAAAAAACAAATTTTGCACAAAGCATGAAGTCGATCGGGTAATGAGTTGCCGCGATATTTGTAATCTTATTTTCCACACACTTCGATTTTTTCATGACCCTGTATTTCATCCAAATTTCAATTCAAAAGTATATTTTAATTGGAAATGAGACGCTTAATAAGATGCAATAAACCGCTAGTTAATAGGAGTATTGTTTTTGGAGTTATAAGGATGTTTCTTTTAAGCAATTCAGTAATCGAGTCTTTAAAGTTTATGACGTCATCAAGCCACGATTTTATTCGAATTGCAATGCATTTTATAAGTAGTTTACGCATTTTTTATTTTAATATTTTACATTATGCATATCCATGATGGGTAAGTATTACGGTGGCCCACAACGACTAGTTTTTATTTAAAGAAGAATTCGTGAATTATTTCTCAAACTATTCGACCGAGCGTGTGAAGTCAAAACTGTCCGGTGGCTTTTCGCTTTGTATTGTATTTTTTTTTACCATTTACAATGATTAATTAGATATAACTGATACTTCCTCGGGTGTAAATCTGCATTTGGTTCGAAGGCAAACTCATAATGCAAAATAAACAAGAAGATAACCTTTTATTTCTCCTTGCACGTTTAACTTACAACCACATACAGCTTTAACCCTGATCGATGAAGCATCAGTTTTACGCGGCACGAAACGAATCTCTAACGCTTATTTTATCATTTTTATAATATTACTAGCAAGCTACGCCCGCTACGCTGGTCAATTCCTCTTAACGAAACTTTAATCAAACGAAATATTGACCTTGTGTTTCAAAACCATATGAACCTTTACTTGGAATGCCCTCCTGCATTTCTGATCAAGAACGAAAAATCATGCGTCAAGCATAGATTATGTAGCACTTTCCAACGCTTCTAAAATAATTTTACAAATCATTACCGTTTAATAAGCTGAAAGATGACATCTAAGTAAACAATTTGGAAAACGCATAACACATTTAAAAACGTAATTTCAGGAATTTTCAATATATACAATATTCGGAAAAATATCCGAATACTTTTATGTAGCCCTGTATATGATCTATAGATTTGTATATATACATAGGATGCTAAATTTTAGTTTAGTTAGGAAACGCGTAGCACAGTTTAAATTCTCCTTCTGGAGTTTCTGTCCATAAACGGAAATGTGTTCGCGAACTTTTGTGCTGCCCTGTATAGGATCTACAGAATTTATACACACCACGTAATAGTCAAAAAGCTAGTTAAGATTAAAATCTCGTTCAGTAATTTAAAACACACTTCCAGGAATTATTGTTAACAGACAGTAGAGAATTATTTTGTGTGTCCCTGTAAATGAACGATGACTGCTATACACACACTATTCTGTAGTAAGCCTCTTGTAATGCACCTTAGTAATATATATAAACTTCAATGCGTTTAAAATAATGGAACATTATTTAAATAAGCCGCAGACGATTTTTCTCCATAGACGTCATGTAACGGAATCATTTTGACTGTCCCTGTAAAGTAACTCTAAGTGCTATGCACCTACTATTCCATATTAAGCTTCTTCTAATGCATCTTAGTGATTTATATAAATTTCAATGCGTTTGCAATAGTGAAACATTTTTAAAATAAATCGCAAATGATTTTTCCCCATAGACCGCAATGTAATGGAATTCTTTTGAGTGTCCCTGTAAGAAAACTATAAGTGCTACACACTTCAGTTGAAATAGGGAACGTGCCATAGATAACGACAATAACATATAAAAATTGCAGAGTAATCCGAGCGTATTTACGGGAGTTAGAGCACGGACAGACGGCCAGACGGCCATCCGGCCAGACAAACCGAAGTCATAAGCACTTTTCAACTAGGTTGGAAAGTGCTAAAAAAAAAAAGTCCTTCCGGCCTGTACCGGGAGGAAAAGGTAGCTTTCCTATATCTTAGTTTTAAAATTTTAGCTAATGTTACACGAAAACAGCAACTTAAAATGCAAATAAAACGTTTACAAAAGATTCGTTAATACTGAATTTGAATAAGAAATTCGCCAAATTATTGAGAAATAGCCAAATTGACTTCATTTATTAAAACTTATTTTGGTCGCCAAATTTGGCGATATTTCGCCAAATGTCGCCAAGTTTGGCGAGAATTTGGCGCTAACAGATATGAATATATAGTTTTATGTGTTTGATTGGGAAAATTATTACAACAATGAAAATTTTTGTAATGTGCTGTCTTGTTTCAAAATGTCAGCCACCCTAGAATTTCAAACTGCTCTATCTCAGCCGTTTTTTAAGATACAGGTAAAACAGAAAACGCTCTGGAATCCTCGTTTCAAGGCCTAACACTGAATTAAAAAATAAAGTTGAATTTTTAACATTTTTGTATATTTATTTTAGTTTTAAATTTTTAAATGGCCGCCATCTTGTAACAAAATGGCGGACCAAGCTGGCCAACGAACTCGGTCGAGACATTGGTGAGCTTAATACACACAATTAGTTTCATCAAAATTGATTTATAAATACGAGCGTTATCGTATGACATAGGTCAGATATATATATATATATATATGGATATATATATATATATATATATATATATATATATATATATATAAATCAACATTTGAACGGAGGGTGGTTTTGGGATCTGGGGGTCATGATCGGTGAAAATATATCAAAATTTTCCGGAACTGCTTTCCTCCGAACGGCTGCAATAGGTAGATTTATACTTTTTTGTATTGAAAGCTACCTAATACGAACGCCAGTGCGTTATTACATTTTTAATGTGTCAGACAAAATTTGGGCTGTTAAGGACAAACTCTTTTCGTTGATCATTTACTGTAGAATTTGGCGAAGAGCGATAACACGATATGCTATGTATATACTACACTGCTCAAAACAATTAAAGGATATTTGAAGTTTTATATAAAATAAAGATATAAACGAATTTTTTTTTGCCGAAAATAGAAGAAGAGAATCACAAATGCAAATTTTTCTGGTTTTCAAACTGTGGAGTATGCAAATTTTGAGTTCGACGTCAAAAACGTCGCTTCAGCGGCAGCGAATGAAATTTGACTTTCAACTGGATAAAAGAGAATGAAGACAAGGATGATCGGCATTCAGTGATTGCTTTGTTTCGATGAGTACGATGTCTCAGCGAAGTCATTTGACAGATTCAGAAGCTTGGAGAATTGTTAGTAGGTTAGAAGGCGGCCAAACTCAAGCCGAAGTAGCGCAAGCCATTGGAGTGTCACAAAGTGTCATTTCCAGGATCTGGAACCGTTTTTTGGAGAGTGGATGTGCAGGCCGAAGACCAGGGCAAGGTCGTAGATGGGCAACAACGCCCAATGAAGATCGGTAGTTAGCGTTAACAGCTCGGAGACACCGAAACATGAACGCTACTCTTCTCCAACACCACCTTCGCTCGGCTACAAGCACCACGATTTCAACTCAGACTGTCCAAAACCGGCTCCATGCTGTAGGTCTGTATGCTCGCCGACCGATGGTATGTGTTAGATTAACATCAAGGCATCGTCGCGACCGCAGGGAGTGGGCAACCGGGCATGTCAACTGGAGGAGAAATGAATGGAGCAATATTCTGTTTTCTGACGAGTCCCGTTTTTCTGTGCATCCGGATAATAGGCGTATTTTCATCTGGAGGGACCGTGGCAGTAGGAATAATCCTGCGGTTGTGCACGAAAGTGTCAGATTTGGCGGTGGAGGAGTGTTGGTGTATGGTGGCATCTCCATTGATGGGCGCACTGACCTCTACATCATTCGAGATGGAGCTCTGACTGGTCGCCGATATAGGGATGAGATCCTCAGACCTATTGTAGTCCCTTATGCTGCAGCAATCGGAGATAACTTCATTTTAATGGACGATAACTGCAGGCCACATCGTGCCAACCTGGTGGAGGATTTCCCTTTCGAGGAAGGAATCGTTCGAATGGAATGGCCAGCGTGTTCTCCAGACATGAATCCAATCGAGCACGTTTGGGACGCTCTAGGAAGACGAGTTTCTGGCCGCCAACAACCCCCACAAACTCTCCAAGAACTGGAAAGAGCTCTTCTGGAAGAATTGGGCAGAATACCCCAACTCGTCATTAATAGCCTCATTGAGTCCATGCCTCAAAGGTGTTCAACGTTGCTGGCCGCCCGTGGAAACCATACACCCTACTGAAAATGATTTTCTTTGAAGAAAACACCTTTTCTTATTCTTTTTTTCTCATATGCACAAATTGTGTTTTTTTCCTTTTGTACACAGATGCGCAATAAAATGCATTTTTTTCTGCCAAACATGTGTAATTTATTCTCATATAACCTACTATGTCTGTTGACCATGTATCAATCAGCTAAAAAGTTTCCCAGATACAAAATCCACCTAAAACTGCAATATCCTTTAATTGTTTTGAGCAGTGTATAACCATCCTTGAAAACTCATCTAACTAACAGTGAAGGTTCCGTCAAAATCCAGTCGGCAGAATCTTTTTAAAAGGCTAAGTTTTCATAATCGGGTTCATCTGATTATAAAACTTTCGGCACAGATGTCATATACGCACCACGTTGGCGCGATTTTGAACCCCGCCAATTTGGCGTAAACTTTGTTTTTGAATATCAGTTATGCTATTGCATGCAATAACAGCACGTGATTTTTTATTTCAATATAAAAATAAAATAATTTTATATTCAAAACGTTTTACGTTAATATTATAACGTTAATGTTATAACGTAAAGTTAAACTATGACGTTAATATTCAAAAACAAAGTTTTCGCCAAATTGGCGGAGGAAAAATTGCGCCAACGTGGTGCGTATATGACATCTGTGCCAAACTTTCCCAATTATTCTATAACTGAGCAAAATAGAAGAATATGCGAGATACTAAAACCATCTCTGATAAATTATGTAACTAACAGTCCCGCCAAAATCCATTCCGCAAAGTTAATAAACATTTCCTTTTTGAATCAGCGAAAAATGTAAGTTATAACTTAATAAAAAGTATTTACGATTCAAAAAATAGTAAATTAAGATATTTTGCATGCTTACAATTAAATAATAATTAAAAAAACCCACAGATTTGTGTTTAATAAATAGCGAGTCACAGCGGGGCCTCCGAGATGTCGCTCTGTGTCCTACACCGGGCCTGCTACAAGTGACGTCACAACCTGCTGACGTCAAAACAGTGATACATAATAACTTAAAAATTTTCATGTACTTTGTTCGTTTGTACGTATTGTTTACGATAGTATTTTGATTTTATTTATTGTTTTATATAGTAATTAATAATATTTTTCTGTGTATTTAGATTATAATGCTATCAATAATTATTGATTATAATTATTAAAGAAAGTGTAGATTATATCTATAAAATAATGAGAAGAAAATGTTGTGCTCCTAGTTTCTAATCTAAGTCTTCAAATTCGCTACTGATAATGAAAAGAAGAAATTTTAGCTACGAAAATTACCTTGTGATAATTATTTTTGCATTTCAACAGAAGTAGTCTGCATTAAATGTTTCGATAAACGTTTCAATTCGTGAAGCTAGAATTAATATGATTGTATTGAGCTTGTTGTGCAGAAAAAAAAACGTAACAACAAATGTCTATCCTACGGTAATGGAAATATTCTGGCATATTTGAATGAATTTGTACTTCCAAATCGAAACGAGTCAAATGATCTTTAGAAAAAATAAATAAATAAAAGAAGCAGACGATAAACAGTTTAAAAAATGATTTTGAAAGAAAAACTGTAATAAATTGAATGAAATCTGGATACATTTAGTTAGAAGTGAGTGTGCTTTGTTTATAAAATTAAAAGTAACTGATTTACACAACTTAGTAGTTCTACGTAGTTCCATTTAACATTTTAGCTAACTTAAGTGTACAAATATATTATGAAAATAAAACTTTTGATAAGTTAATTTGAGTGGTTATTAGGTCCTAGACCCAAGTACAATAAATAGACAATTATTAAAATATTACAAGTCATTTACAAAGTTAAAATAGAAAATTGGGTACTTTTCGGTTAGCCGGGTGCCAGTGATACACACACACACACACACACACACACACACACACACACACACACACACACACACACACACACACACACACATATATATATACACATATCTACACACATATATATGTATGAATTAATATATATATCTATTTATATATGTACATGTATCACTGGCGCCCGGCTAACCGAAAAGTACCGAAAAATGCTTATGGCGAGAGAAGGAAAGTTGGCAACATATTTTCTGGCAACCTATTCGTAGTTTCATATAAATAAGTATTTTTTTTTCAATATTTATATAATTTATTTAATATAAAGAAGCCATATATATCTTTTGATATGCAGGTAGAACAGAATTGTATATATAAATAATTTTATATATATAAATAAACATAAAAGTTTATTAGGTTTGTTTTCATAATTGTGTATATAATTTAAAAACATATCTAACTTTCTGAAGCTCGGATTACGCCAAAGCGTTAAAAAAAAGTGCCAAGGTCTCTATAGTTAAAAAATGTCGATTTCTCTACTTAAATTGACATTTATTGTGTTTTGGTGCTAAATTATGGTATGTAGTTGTAAAAGGGAGGAATGGGATTGATTTTGTAAAGTTTTTGGTAGATTTATTATATTTTTTGTACGTATATTTATTGTAAAATAATGTGTTTAGGAAAAGGTAAGTCAATGGGTTCAATCTGATTTATTAATCTTAGCATTTTTTTTAATTTAAAACTTTTAATTTCCTTTAATAAAACAAGTGTATTGATTCCCTTTTATTTCACGATTATGAAATTTAATATTATTTATGTAATCACAAATTATAAGAGCGGAAATGCTCTTTTTATTACATCTTTCTGCGCGATACATTGACCAAAGTGGATCACTGCTGTGACGTCACTAATACTTGTAGCAGGCCCTGTGAAGGACACACAGCGACATCTCGGTGGCCCCGGTCACAGTGCTTGGCATAGTTTGAAATAAAAATTATTTGCCCATTCAGGGTTGAAATAAATGGCGTATTAGCATACATTTTGGATTGATGTTGGTAAAATGGAAAAGTACCAAAAGGTGTCCAAATAACCTCGTTCCAAATTAGGCCAATTCTCTGTAAACTTTATTATGGAATAGGTCAGCTTAAAAAAGTATAATAATTGTGTTACATTATTTTAATGAAGTTACAATACTTCAAATATAATGAAATTGATATGCCTCACTGAGGTGGACTAAAATATGCTATTTGTCGAGAATTAAATAAAAATCATGCACTCGTGACATCATAATTCACTTTTATATTTTAACAGAATAATTAATAAGGCTACTATAATTTGTGACTCGTGCTATAGTCAGTATTCACGTCAGGATACATTGTCGTTATCATTATCTTTATACGCTTGAAGGTTTCGCTATGGTACTCCATTGTAAAATTTGGTAATTTTTGAAATTCAATATTTGAAAAACGGCACAATAATTAGATTTGAAATTCATATCAAGAAAATTACAATTTTAATAAATCAGTAAAACATAATGAAAAATACACGCAAATGTCGAATTAAAAACCACTTGATGACATAACAAACACGTATGATACTTTTGACATCAAGTAAATGGGACTGCATTTTTGGCATTTAATCTTACAGTTTGGCGATATTTTTTTGTTATGAAAAGTGGTCGACGGGATAATAGAGAAATGCCGCAAGCCGTTTTTACGGTCTACTTAATCTGTATTCTTTCTCTTAACTCTGTGGCAAAGCGTAGCTTTTTATTAAAGATGATAACGATGGAAAGAAGTTTATCGACAATTTCAATTTCTTCCGTTGCTATAAAAACACGTGTACTTTTAGAAATTATCATTGGTAAAGTTATAATTTTTTTTTAGGTTTTGGCGCCAAAAAAAAAAAAAAAATGCAATATCTCACAAATTATAGAACTTCAAAGAATGTAGTTAATTTGAATTTCTTCCATTGCTATAGTTACGGATGTACAGCGTGTCCGAGAAAGGTCTTTATCATTCTAAACATTAATAACAAAAATACCAACAGGTAAAATGGAATGCAGTTTTCTGGAACAGAATGCAGAAATCTTTTTTTAGTTTTTTAGTTAGAATCAGTTTTTAGTTTTTTCTGGTATCAATTGCTAGAGGTACGAAATGACAAATCATGAAATCATCATTCATCAATTCTCACTGTTACACCGCTAATGTTCAAAAACACTTGGAGGAAAATCGAACGGAGGCTCGACATTCTTCGTGCTACTAACGGACCTCACGTACAGCTACATTGAAGGTACTGCAAAAAAACTCTCATATTCCTGCATTCTTTTGCAGCAACCTGCATTTCATTTCACCTGTTAGTATTTTTGTTATTAATGTTTAGAATGTTAAAGACCTTTCTTGTACACGCTATAATTTTAGAAATTATTACTCGCATTCTTAGACATTTTGGCACCAAATTAGAAAAATGTGAAAATATCTCACGAACTATTTCACTTCGGAGTATTTAATTGGCACCATTCGATTCACATAACTGTAATACCCGATTTTTAAGGAATTTTTAAAAATTTTGTCCCTTTTTTTACTTCCATTAGGGGTGAAGTTTTTGAAAATCCTTTCTTAGTGCGCCTCTACATACCAAGAAGTATTTTATCACCAATTTTCATGTTTCTAGGTTCAGTATTTTTTCTGTGCTTTGATTATGAGTCAGTCAGGACATATGCTTTTATAAGTATAGATGAATCAAAAATCCCTGGAAAAATGTCTTGTGTAAACTATCTAATCACAAATCAGCAATAGTTGTCTCATTCGTCTAATCTTCCATAATCAAGTTCATAGCCGATGGCGGCTACAAAATCGCTGAAATATGTGTTTAACTGTTTTTTAATAGTTTGTTATCCTGAATTTCAAGCTCCTACTTAGAACTGCTGGTGAGATATAACGAAAAACTGAAATGACATAAAACTTTAGACCCTCCCATTTAACCCCTTTAAAGGTTGAATTTCTAAAATCGTCTGAAACACATGTTTCACTATTCTTTAGTAGATTTGTTATCCCGAATTTCACGCTTGTGCCTAAAACTACTGCTGAGATATGGCGAAAAGACGAAAGGATTTAAAATTTTCAACCCCCATTTAACCCCCTAAAGGTGTGAATTTTCAAAAATGCTTTCTTAGTGGGTGCCTACATAATGTAAGAAATATGTCTTCCAAATGTCATTGCTCTAGGTTTAGGCTCGGCGTTGATTATGAGGCAGTCAGGACTTATTCTTTTATAATATAGTAGATATATCTTTCATAATTACATTCACCTTTCCCAATCACTTTCCCATTAGCTCTAGAATGATATCCCTTAGAATGATATGTTATAGGGTCATTAACCATGCCTGAAAAATCACTTCCATCAAAATTTGTTCAGTAGAATTTCTTTTAAAAAGGTAATCTTTAATAATCGGGTTCACTTAATTTTAGAGCTTTCCGCTGTAGCTCTATAACAAAGTAACGTAGAATAAACGCTATACGATAAAACCTTTCAAAAAACATTACCTACCTAACAGTGTAAAACCTACCAAAATATCATGAATGATCGGATTAAAATGTGAATATGTGGTTTATACTCATAGTAGATGATGATATGATTTTCTGTAATAGGATTCATCATGAATGTTTCGCTTCAAACATAAACAATGTTTCAACATTGTAGCTAATACGCCAATTGGCGAGGTATCCGATTGCGGAAAATTAGCCCGAAATCGTATGAATAACTACTCAAAGAAAAGGGGAAACATGGTTGAAGACTGAAAACAAATAAAGAAGTAATATATAATACTAAACAGACCTGCGAAAATTTATTTTAGCAAGCACGTTTTATTTTAAATCGTAGCATTTATATAAATAATAACAATACACAATTACATAAATATCCGTAAGAATAATATTCAATTCCCAATTGAACAGTTAATGTTTCTATCTGTAAAAATAAACAAAAGAATTAAACAACAAAAAGATTTAATTTGAATTTCTTTCATTGCTATAGTAACGGATGTATTTTTAGAAATTCTCGCTTGTATTGTTAGAATTGTTAGATTTTGACGTCAAAGATTTCGCCAAATTAGTAAAATGTGCAATATCTCACGAACTAATTGACTTATGAGTATTTAATTGATACCATTCGATTCAGCATACAAAAATACATTAAAATATGTTATCATTTGTCACGTAAATATAATACCCGATTTTTAAGGATTTTTTTAAAGTTTGTTCCCTTTTTACCCCCCTTAGGGGTGGAGTTTTGGAAAATCCCGTCTTAGTGCGCCTCTACATACTAAGAAGTATTTTTCCTGCAAGTTTCGTCTTTGTAGGTTCAGTAGTTTTGGCTGTGCGTTGATCATCTAGCCAGAAAGGACTTTCTTTTATATATATAGATTTTATAAAATTCTTGTATCTGAATTTTGATGCCAGTTTCTCAATGCTCTTTCACTACTTGCGTGCAATCATGTTGATATATTTTACTTTTACTTTAGGAATCATACGGTATTGATAAGATTTTATTCTAAATCAGGGATACTGTTTTATTTTTAAAATGGTATTTTTCTATAAATGCATTTCTGATAAAATGTTGCAAAAAGAATTCACATTAATAACACATTAAAAACTTACAAAATATTACTGTCAAGATATGCAACAGAAAAAAAAAAAATATTTAGATTTATTAGCCAAAAGGAAATATATAACTTGTTCAAATCTTCTTTTCCGGAACGTCAAAGTGAAGAACAACGGAGCAAAGTTATTTCTACTTTTTATCATTGAAAAAAAAAATGTTTCTCGGAAAAGTTACAAAGAATAGCGGAGGAAAAGTTTTTCGAAGTGAAAACTTGACAGGTGAATTCTCCGAATATATATATGTTCCCATAATTTTTCCTAGCTTTGATACTTTTAAGTACAGAATAATCTGGCGATGGATTTTGACGTTCATGGAAAATGCGTTTCAACAAAAGGAACGATGTTTAATTCTTTTTAGGGATTTCATCGTTACTTCACTTCATCATGAAAACATTTTTTATGGTAATAAAAAATGTTTTACTTGAATATTTAATAGAATTTCCGAAATATTTTTTGCATGAATTTGTAATAATAACTGTCTGAGCTTTTGTAATATTTTATATTTAAAATGAAATCTTGCGAAGAATAATTACACTCATTCCATACGCGAAATAATCATTTCACTTTAGTTTCAGTTTGGGAAATATGAGTATTTTACGTCATTTTGTGAAGAAAATTCAACACGTGATTAAGATAATTTTGTGTTGAGAGCAATGTTAATTTTTCTACCACTAAAAAGTGATTAATTGTTTATTTTGGAAGCTCTGCGATCAATTTTTGCACAAAATAGTTTTAGATTTTGGACCTTTATCTAATAAAAATAGTTAACAGTAGACATAAGAGTGACATCCTTGTAATTTGCTTTATTGAAGTGAAAGAATAAGTTTGATCATTCTTCCACTGAAGAAGATAAGGATAATGGTGTTTCTTGCATTGCAAAGTCAAGTATTTTTATGGTCGGGTAAATCGATTTCAACCGAACCCAACCCGACACGCGGTTCTGGTCGATTCGGGATGACGGCAATTTTTCTCGTTGCGTGTCGGATTTTGTCGAGTAGACATTAAGTGTTTCGGGTTACATTTTTAATCTTTCTGGTCGAGTCAGGTTGACGTAATTTTTTTTGTTGCAGGGTCGGGTTTGTGTCATGTAACTTTAAATGTTTCGTGTTAGATTTTAATTCATTCGGATCGGTTTCGGGCTGACTATTTATTTGAATTAAAAACTATGTATTTTAACATTAATGAGTTCATTAATGTTGTTCATTAATTGAATTTAATGTTAATTAATTGAGTTAATTAATGAGTTTATTAATGTGTTCATTTTTAAACTAAAAATTATGTTATACATATAATTGTAGGCTTTTTTCCCCATAATTGTATTAAAATATCGACTAATTTTATTTCACTTCGGACTCGTGTGGGATCGGGTTGAAGTGTATTGGATTTGGTTCGAGTTTCGATTTCACGAAATTTGTTTGTCGGGTTCAAGTCTGGATTCTGGTTTATTTTAAGCAGAAATTTCTGTACAATAAACAAATTAAGGGCTTTAAATAAGCGAATGAAATCCTCCAATTTTGTATTGTAAAGTGTTTAAGTAAAATGATTATGAAAATTACCTACTTTCTCGGCTGCACTGACTTGAAGGCATTTTGAAAACTCGGATGAAAATTACATTTATTTTATGAAGAATCGGTGCTGTACATTGGTGCTGTAATATATTGGTTTCGTTTTAAAACAAAAACATTCAGCTGTATAGGAGTAATTTCAAAAGGTAAAAAAAAAAATCAAAACGTTTTGTTTTTATGAAGAAAAAAAATCAAGGTTCCCACTTTGGTACTCAAGACTGAAGACGTTCAAAAAGGAGACATTCCGAAAGTAAGTTATGGGTTTTCTGCATTAAATTTTAGAAAGCATAAGGACTTACCATTAGTATATTTTTTAATGTATACAAATTTTATATTGAAGGGCATCATAACAACTTTTAGCGTCCCCTAGATATTTTAAGCACAGGGCAAATGTTCCATGTATTCGTGCGATAATTGAGCAATGAGAATATTGCCATGGATCTCAATTTAACTAAAAGGATTTTTGCATATATTTAAATTTAAAAACTTTATGAAGGTAACAATGAACTTTAAAATTTTATTTTATGGTAAATAGTAAGATCAAAATTTGACATGATAAATAAGTAATAATTTAAATAATTTAAACAATACTTCATACAAAGGCTCATAAGTAATCAGGTCATTTTGAAACATATCATTTATTTTTCAGGGATTATTTATTACCATTAATTATTTTGTAATATTGAGGACGAAAATATTCATTTATGAACATTGTTTAAAATAATAAAATTTTACAAAATAGAATATATTACATAAAAAAAGAGAAAAAAAAATCATGCTTCAATCATAGATTCTGAAAAACTTTCCAAAAACTTTCTCCGTTTAATAAGGTGAAAAATAATATTTAATTAAACAATTTAAAAAACGGATAACACATTTCAAAATCCAATTTCAGCAATTAATATCTGTAGTCAAAAAGACTTCAAATTATTTTATAAAACCCTGTATTGAGTATAGATTTGTTATATACTACACAGTATGCTAAAATTTCATTAAAAAAATATACGCATAACGCAGTTGAAAATTTCCGTTCAACAATTTTGGCAAATAACTGGAAATGAATTCTTTTGTGCTACTCTGTTTATGATTTATCAAATTTATACTCAAAAAGTAATATGCAAAAAATAAGTTTAATTTAAAACCACAAATGAAACGCACTTCCAGCAATTATCGCTCGTAGGCAGTACTGTAGCCAAATTCCCTGTGTCCCTGTAAATAAACAATAAATGTTATGCACACCATTTTCAACAATAAACATCTTGTAGTCCACATCACTGATGTATATCAATATCAATAGGTTTGAAATAGTATAACATTATTAAAATACATTGAAAAAAATTTTTGGCTTCCTTAATTAAAAATTAAAAATGAAACAATTATAAGATCACACATGTGTCTTTTTGTCCGTCTATCAGACCCCCTTTTCTCATAAACTATGGAACATGAAAAGTTATAACATCACTCGTCTGTTTGTCAGAGACCTTTTTCTCAGAAACTATGGAACGCTGGATGTTATAAAGCCTATTTACCCACATATTTTCAAATCATTAGCTGTTCACAAATATAATAAGGAATACTTTAGGGAGGGGGGCAATTAAATTACTTGAAAAAAAAACTTCTGTTTTTATATATCTTGTGGGGTATCATGTGAAAGATCTCGTAACAAAGAACTCAAAAATATGTTTTTTTTTTTAATTTAAGGTATTATATTTCCAAAAATATCGTCTAAAATGTACTGAAAAACTATCCCCCCCCCTCTATTTTCGAATCTACTGAAACTAAATTAGAAAAAAAATTAGGGGTAGTAGTAGCTTATTTAAACCTGGAAAACTACAGCGATTTTCCTAGGTTACATAATTTTCGAGAAAAACCCATTTTTACGTAACACAAAAACTTTACCTTGCAGGCGGTCAGCGGCGAAGTTGAGTTGCGTTCAAGGTACTTATTGACGCAGAATCATCCAAAGATAGTTGACAGTTATCTTCGAAAAAATTGTCGGTAATTAGCTGAGATATTAATTAAGTTATCTGAAAAAAACTTTCTTTTTATGTATCGTGTAGGCGAGTATCGTTCGAAAGATCGAACAAAAAACATCGAACTGAAAAATATATTTGTTTTAATTTTAGTTATTATATTTTCAGAGATGTCGAAAGCAAAAATATGTCCCTCCCCTCCTATTTCCGAATCTACTGAAACTTAAATTATGAAAAAATTAGGGATAGTAGTAGTTTGTTAATCAATTAATAATAAATAATAAATTATATGTACGAAATCCTTTGAGCGTGAGTTGTACTCGCACTTTACCGGTTTATTCCCCTTAGACTTCAATGTAACGGAATTATTTGAGTGTCCCTGTAAACGAACTATAATGCAACATACTTCATTTTCAATAGCGAACATACCATAGTACTCTTCAGTAACATAGATCAATTACATGACAATCCGAGTATATTTACACGAGTTAGAGCACAGACAGACGGCGGAGTTGAAAAGTGGTAAAGAGACTTTGGAGTTTGTTTTATGAAATATTTCGCCTTGAATAAGGAAAATAAACGCATATATTGTAGGGAAATTTTTAGAAATACTGGTAGAATCTAATAACATTATGTTATTAGATTATTAACATTAGTTATGATTATCTTTTTAAGTACAGTGCGTATACTTTCTCAATACATTATTCGAAAAAAAAAACTGAATCCTAATGTGTTTATGTATGAGGTTCATCCAGAAAGTAAGTTTCCCACGACCCGTAAAAAGAAACAAAACATAATTACCTGGAAAGATTTATTGCAATAGATACAGCAATGTTTCAGCTATTTGTCAACATAACAACCATCGGAAAAGCAGCACTTGTCATACCCTGGAATAAGTTTTTGTAATCCAGTGGCATAGAAGATTGCCACCAAGGAACGGAGGCAGCTTGTCACAGTTGTCTGCACGTCTTCTTCTGTGGGAAAGTGATGACCGTAAGTACGAATCTTTAAGTACAATGAATAATTTAATAGTTTTACGGATTTAATGTATTTTTTATTTTTATTTCTTGTATGATTGAAAGTATTTACATGAATTATTTATATTTCTATATAGCAAGTCTGTAATGTTGCTAATTAAAGAAATACGGGACAGTGTCATAGACTATATGAAACATATTTTTAAAAATAAATTAATGAAAAATAGGGTTCACAATATCTTATATCTATGGTTTACAATTTCAGGTACATGAAACGTTCATTTCATGGTTTCATTTTTAAATTCTGAAGACTCACCAATTCTAAAACAACGCGGAACTCTATGATAGATTGTATAAATTTATAATTAATGAGAACTATATGTTCATAATATCAAATATACTACATTTACTGGTATATAAAATGTTCCTTTTTTAAATAAATAATTAAAAAGTAACTTTCTGTGACAGAATTGGCATATTTGAGAAATCATTTTTCAAAATTTGACAGTTCAGAACTTTGATTAAGGAATGATTTAACAGCAATGTCTACTTTGCAAGAAAGCTATATTGATCGTCTTTAATATAGCCATTAGGAAACATTTTCAATAAATTATGATAATTATGATATTTTCTTTAAAGCAATCGTCGCTAGTGCCGATAAGCCTTTAAGGAATTACTTCATAGCAAATGATTATACCCATAACACAAAAATGAAATATTTATAGGCATTTTATGAGAGCAATTAGTCTTCTTTAATTGAACAGCGTTTTGAGATTATTGTCTCATTACTCCTTAGAAATAGACTTTGCTCGTAATGTTCTCGTACAGCAATTCCCATTTCGAAGGCAATTAAAACTTTCGTTTGTTTGACATAGTAATAATTGTTCGAAGGACTAATTTAAAAATCAGTAGCATTATCATCAGCTGCTGAAACTTTAATGGTTTATTATTATATGAATTTAAAGATATGTTCTTTCTTTTAAACAATATTTTCACAAAATTAGAATCGTTAACTGATGGCGTATTCCATAAATAACATTTGATTTTAAAGTTTGAATCTGTGTACAATTTGGTGTAAACTTTACTAAAAGGAAATGTGATAATAGCGATATTATTTCTGTATAATGACTATCAAATATGAGGCCATTTCAGCAAAACCAATTTCAAATACACTCGAACATCTGTTTAGATTTATTTAAATCATTCTAACATTTTCCCGAAAATATAAGAATATAATACTCCGTGAAACGAAAATACACAGATATGATTATCTTTTTAATCACAGTGCATAGAATTTTCTCAATACATTATTCCAAAAAACTCATTCCTTATGTGTTTATGTATAAGGGTCATCCAGAAAAATAAGTTTCCCACGGCCCGTAAAAAGAAACAAAACATAATTACATGGAAAGATTTATTGCAATAGATGCAGCAACGTTTTAACTACTTCTCAACGTAAAAACTACCGGAATTGTAGAACTTGTCATACCTTGAAATAAGTTTTTGTAGTCCACTGTCATAGCAGTCTATCACCTGGGAATGGAACCAGCTTGTCACAGTTGTCTGTACATCTTCATCTGTGGGAAAGTGATGACCGGACAGGAATTTCTTAAGGTGCAAGATCAGGTGAAAGTCACTGGATGGATGAGGCACGTAATTCGTTTTTCAGCAGTGAATATTATGCCTATAATACGCTGCTGAAAAATGAAGTAAAAATTAACCATGTGTTCTCGTATGCTGGGTTTTGTATGTCGTCTCATGTTTTACGCAAAAATTTGTGTGCTCATGATAACCTTTCTATCTTGGGCTGCGATTGTAGCCTTACCGATATATATAAGTGAGAGATGCCGGGGTGGGGATCGTCCTCGTAGCTCAAAGGTTCGAGCGCTATTCCAAGGGTCCAGGTTTGATTCCCGGCTTGGACATTTTTCACTATGTCGGTTTACGCTTAGAAAAGCAGGATAAAAATTCACTTGTTATTATTAAGATACGTTTTTATAATATAAGAGCTATTATATACTCAATACACCTGACACCATACTACAATTGTTCTACGACAGCAATTAATTTAAAGTTTTGTGAAATTATGTAAGTGAGCAATATATTTGCAGACGTCATTACCCATAGATCATTTCCCCATACTGCAATGTATCTTAGTAACATGTGAAATTTTCGATGTTTTCGAAGTAATATAACATCATTAAAATACATTACAAAATATTATCGCTTATGCATCGATAATACATCCGAATTCTTTCGTGTAGAGTATGGAGTTTAAATGTTACATGCACCGTTTCCAATAGGTTCCTTATACTTGTTTATTAAATAATTAAATTTTGTGGAAATTCAAACATACTTACAAACGTTATATTAAAATAAAGCAAATGAATAAACAGATAGAAAATTATTTTAACCAAAAAAAAAAAAAAAAAAAAAACATTTTAAACCAAGTTTGGAAGTTTTAAAAATGAGATATAAATGAAAAAAAAAATTATTAACTGCACAAATATAAATTTAAATATCTACAAGCCTGGAGAGAAATGAAATATTATGGTTTGTTAAATAAAAAGTTAATTTTTTTATACGTTAATATTAAAATAATATGAAGCAAGGGAAAATTTTAATTTAATACTTCCTTTTCAGCCGTCCTCAATCATACACTGACAGATGTATTTGACCGCAAGGCACTCAGCCAAGCATTCTTTAAAATAGTGTGTGAATTTGTCTGACAGAAATTTTATTGATTTGACCAATATCAATTTTTGAATTATGAAAAAAGGTAATTTCAAAAATTAATCTCATATAAAAGTTTCACACATACGTAACTGTTACTACAATTTAGAAGTCATTGTAGCTTTTACAATTAAAAGCTTCTCTGTGATTGCAATTTTATATTCACAAAGCTTCGATGCAATGTAAAAAACGTTAGATACATGCTAAATGTAAAATTATATTATTAAACGTAATCTTATAAAATGTTTGTAAAAAATATGTTGTTTGCCATCAAAATTCGCTAGTATCTGTCGTGTTACACTGTTAAAAATTTGCAGCAAACTGTTCAGTCATTTGACCGTTTTTAAAGAAAACAGTTACATAACTGTAATTTAAATCTATTCTGACCATATTATTGCCCATATTATGGTCAGAATAGAGTTAAATTACAGTTATCTGTAACCGTTTTCTGTAAAAACGGTCAAATGACTGGACAGTTTGCTGCAAATTTTTAACAGTGTAAGGTATTGTAAACATCAAATTATATTTATGAAAAATACCTACAACATTTCAGATTGAAAATATATATCTTCTAACACAGTATCTTTACCAGACCATCAATGGAGACACGTCTTAAATTTAGATAAAATGGAGATAAACAATAAACATGTACATATAGAAGTATTTATATGACAAACGTTCTGTACAAAAAATATACTGACATGATTGTATTTCTGTTGGAATAAAAACATGCACTAAAGAAATATAAAAAGTGGTAAATGTTTAAGGAATATATATTCGTAGATTTCTCCTTTTAATGAAAAGCTATTTCAAAATAATAAATGTACGTATTTCAGAACATTAACGTGCTTTCAGAAAATAAAACTCTTTGTATTATAAAAGTTTGTGAAACGGTAAGATACAGTTTTGTATATACTATTATTATTGTAGGAATTTTGCCTTATTGATATGCATTCTATAAAAGGAAATTATATATGCTATTATCTTTAAATTCAAATCTCTTAACCCTTTATGTTTCGACACGATTCATAAAGGACTTCAAAAGAAGATTCTGTTTTTGCCGTTATGCGTGTATGTATATATCTACATATGTATGTGTATACGCACTTTTCTCAACAACCACTAAAAGGATTTGATAGTAATTTTTAGAGAAGGTTACAAGTAAAAAGTAATTATTACATCATGTATATATATTTTTAAAGGGACGCCCAAAAAATTTAGGCATAGGCAAATGCTGAAAACAAAACCGATTTAAACCTGTGAATAAACCAAACCATGATTTTTTCAACTCTGGCTGAACGTGGGTGCTGCATGGAAAAATAAGAAAATAATGACAAACACCCAATAAAGATTTTTTTGTTCTAGAAGATTTTAGAGAAAAACTTGTCGAGCTTGCGATTATCGCCACGCATATGTTAAATTGTATCACTCGTCAAATCGAAGTTAAGCAGAATTGCCAATTTATTGAATGTGGGTTGCGGTAGTTTGTACAAAAATTTACCAATTTGATCATGCGTCCAATTTGGTCATAAGTATGTCTTCACTCTTTCACTTATAATAAAACTATACTGACAACAAGTTAAAGATAATTTAACATGAAAAAGTAATAAAGGGTTATCTAAAAAATCTCTGTTCGCCAAACCGTCGAAAAAAAAAAAAAACTTATATTAATATATGAGAGGTTTTTCTCTGTTTTTTTTCACTTTTGCTCTTTTTTAAGCAAGGCGTGATAGTTTCATTTTTTGTTTAAAAATTGACTGCAAAGATTTTTTTTGACAAAATATCATTTAAAATCTACATAATATATCTGTTAATAATGGTATATATTATATTTCATACAAAATGCTATGCTTCTCCAAGTTTAGTAAACTTAGCCAATTTTACAAGATTTAATATTAATACTACACGTATCGAAGCTTTTGTTCTAGAATCTAACGATAAAGAGACATGCAAAGAGCTTAAGATTCTAAGTAGAGGAATGAAACTTATATATATCCGTCTTAAATTTAAAGACAATAGGAATATACATGCATAAAGAGGTATTTATTTGATAAAACGTTTAGTATAAGAAGATAAGACCCGATCGTATTTATACAAAATAAATAATACATTAAAAATGTAATAAAAGTAACAAATAAAAAATAAAAAATAAGGAATACACATTTGGTACATTCTTACTTCTAATAGAAAGTTAGTATGTGTATTTAAGAATATTAACGTGCTTTTAAGAAGACAAAACAATTTGTAATAGACAAAATTTGAAAAAGAAAAATAGAGCTTTTATAAATTGGTATTTTAAGAATTCTGCTTCACGGATGTACCTGCTATAAAAGAAAATTCCGTAGGTCTTCAAATTCAAAGCTCATAAATTATTTACATTCCTAAAAATATAGAAAAGCTAAGAATTAAACAGATGTAATCAGACATGTTTTAGAATCTGCGAAAATAAGAATTCTCTTAAGCACTCTCGATTTTTTGTTTTGGCATATTATCAAATCATCTATCTTTTAAAGTATATATACTTTAAAGAGAAGATTTTAATTTCTGCTAGATGAGTGGCAACTCAGTGGGATCGTTAGATTTTAGAAAAAAATTATGCTACATTTAGGAAATCTGTTAATATTATATTTCTTAAAATTGTCATAATACGCATCACAAATGGATGGGAAATCGCATTTTAAACCAAATTTAAACGAAAATTCCGAAAACTACGTTTTGAAAAGTACATGATTATGATGCAGTTATTTTAAAATGTAGTAGTTGTCTAAACTAAAATGTAAGCCACCGCCCCCTGAATACTAGGCATGTGCGCTGACAAAAATGGCGCCTCTCGCAGGCGGATTTTATTTTTCAGCGTTTGTACGGTCCCGCGAACTTTTACACCAATAATATCTAAAAGTTTTCTTTTACTTATTTGATCACAGAAAAACTAGGCGAAGAAAACTTTTAGAAATTATTCGTGTTGACGTTCGAGGGACCGTTCAAACGCTGAAAAAAAAATTCACCTGCGTCAGCCGCCATTTTTATCAGCGCGCATGCCTAGTATTCAGGGGGTGGTGTGCAAGCTTTCAATGACGTCATTTTCACAGGTGCAGAGTTTAATCCTTTGAAGAATTGAACCTTTTATATCGTAGTTGGTAGAATTCAAAATATTTAAAAATAATTTTACTGTGACTCGATTGTTGAAAATATTTTAGTTTGGGAAAAGTCCTATATAACTGTGGTGATGATTTGGCGAAATTTTTGTGGTGATAAATGTTTTGATGTGGTTGTTGCAATCTTTGGGGTTGTTTTTTTCAAAGATATTTTTCTGTAGATGTAATAATATGTAAATATATTTTTGTGCATTTTTTATAGATATTTTTTCTATTTTGTACATATATTTTTAAAAATTGTAATGGCAATTGTGATCGAGAGTTGTACCTTTTATCTGTTCCTTTCTGAAATATTAAAAAACAAAAAAGATTCATGTAAAGCGTATAATTTTTTGCATTTTTATACGGACCACTGCTTCATTTTATGTTTTTAAGTGCTATTTATATGAGATATATCTTTCCTGAGATTCTACATGTTATTTTCAACAAGTTTTTTCGTTCGTTTGCAATTGTTTACAATTTACCCCTCCGAACATTACAATTATTTATCACAAAAATGCCTCAGGTTTGTTAAATATGTTTGTTTATGTATTTTATTACTTGTTAAAATATCGAAAATGGCGATAAAATTTTGTTTAATCATTGTACTTATTTTTTTTTTATGATGGAACAAAAACATGGTATAATAAACATAAGTCTAAAAGTATTTAAAAAAAAAATCACCATCTTGAAATAATTGGTAAGATGCTATAACTGTCTTTTGGCGCCATTTTAGATTTTTTCACCAATCGCTAAAACCGGCACAGAATACGGAACTCCTCCCTCAGTTTTATGAATTAAAACTCATTCTGTCTTTCTGAAATGACATCAACTGAATGAGAAATGATTGGGTTCGAAGCCGACGAGGTCGTTTGACGTTTTAAAAGCTCCTACTCTCCTGAACCGCGATCATCGAAATACACGACTGGTTCATGATATTAAAACTTCACACGGAGTTGATCATCGTTACACAACGATTTGCACAGAACGATGGACCCGCCGCTTTGTATCAATCGCCGTGTAAAGATCATCCACTCTGTGTGATGTTTTAAACATCATGAATCGGCCATGTATTCGTTGGTCGTGGCCGAACCCGCTGATCCATATTTTTAAATTAACGAATATCGTTTTTAAATTTTCCCGGTAGGATCTCCAGTGCCTGATACTACATTCTTCACAACAGCTACAGTTTTGAAAATACTATTGGCCATTGAAGAGGGAGGGGGAGGAAGGGCCGCTATCAGGGCCTGTTTACCGAATAGGTCCGGGAAGCCTGTGCTTACCCAAAGAAATACAAAGGGCCCCCAAAATTTACTTTTCAAAATTATTTTTTAGAAAAAAAAATTCACTCAGGGAAAAAGTGCATTTTTTTTCCTTACAAAACTTTTATCTAAATTATAATCTATATTATTTTATCTAAATTTTTCTAAAGTGTTGTTTACTCGTAATTTTGATTGCAAAAAAAAAAAAAAAAAAAAAATTGCAGCATACGTAAAATAAATTTAGTAAATAACCAAGCAATTGGTAAAGTAATAGGGGGGGGGGTCCCTGAATAACGCCAGGTTTCCCCTATTTCTACGTCTTAAGCGAACCCTGGCCGCGATGTCGCCTGTTCAGCGGATAACGGCGGTCTAAATAAAATGCAAGTTTTCAATGATGTTATTTTCGCAGGTGCAGCGTTCCATCCTTTGAAATTTTGAACATTCAACATCAGATTTGATAGAATGAAAAAGCTTAAAAAATATTTTTTTGACTGAATAAATTCTTTTAGTGTGACGTCAGTCATGACATTTTGGTTGGAAACTGACTCCAAACAAACAGTTGCTATGTCTCATTTTTTATTAAATATAAATCGTAGAAAATGTTTCCACTGCTTATAAAGTATTAAATCACTTAACTGTGAGACATAGCTACAATACACAATCAAAAAGGAAAATACAGTATAGTGGGATATTTGGAGTCCGTTTCCAAAATAAACATCATGTATTACGTCCGACTGAAAGCGTCTATTGTTGAAACATATTCAGTTTAAAAAATTGAATTCCATTCTTTTTTTTCTGAGATGCTATCTTACATTACGGAATTATTCCACTTTTAGCGCCCTTATGAACAATCTTAAACACAATCTATTGAAATAAAAATAATTTATTTTGCATTTTAATGAGAAATTGACATCATTAAAGATTTAAAAATCCCCCATAATTATATTTTCCCAATAATTGAATAACACAATTCTTCCATTTGAATTCAATATGGAAATTGCACTAAAAAGTGAATAAAATAATAAATACCGTAAAATTTACTATTTTCTTTTGAATTTCCATAAGTATTATAATATCCTTTGATTCGGATGAATAACTGATGCTAGTTTCAGTTCGCAATTTGTTCCACTCTCAGATGAGGAGTAGTGAAATTTCTGCATTGCAGTAATGTTTTAATACAAATATTAGAGACGAGAGGATTCTTCATTTAATCATATCTTCGGATTTATTGACTAGAGTCAATCAAAATACATACACTCTTTTTTAAATTTATGGATGTTAAGAACGTTTCGTTACCCTACGTGTTTTAGTATATTTAAAATATATATATATTGCATTAGAAATTGAAATTCTAAATTAAATTTTAGAATAATGTTTCAATTTGTTTAATTTTAACTGTTCATAAAATGGTAATAGTAACAGTTATAAAAATAAAAATACGTATGATAAAACTGATTACAGTAAACGTAAAAACTTGAACAAAAAAAAAAAAAAAAAAAAAAAAGACCTACTAGTGTCGTACACAGAAACGGTGACATTCTTAATATCAGTAATGATAAATAAACTATTTTCTCAAAATAAATAAATAAATAAATGTGTACTTGATAAACAATTATCGCGAAAGCAGATGATTTAATAAAAATGATCATTTCTAAACGTGATTTATTTTATCGTGCTTTTAAACTTATGCAGCATCTCGTGCCAAATTCTAGGTAACGCATAGGAGGCGGGTTCATTGAAAATGGTCTGCGCATATAGATTTCGATCAATTCGTGGATGGGAGACAAAATCTTGATGGATAAATTGTTTTACTATTTTTAATATCTAAATGTTCTATACACTATATTCCCAAAGGTGACCGGTCACTTGCGTTTTTAGACGTTTTGTTAACTATCTAGAAAAATACATCAGGAATTAACCTGAAACTGCATGTGTGTAAACAGTATAGTATAGGTTATATATTCCCACGAAGATCTTTTTCATGAAACTCCATAGGGGACTGTCAACAAATTGAAAAAGAACAAATATATTTTGGATAACCCTGTAAAAACTAATGTAGCAAAGGCGTTCAAACTCGGGATTATTAATAAGTGGCTTATTGTAATATACTGTCTTCATTTTTATGAGGATAGCATGTATACTCGTAGAGAAATTAAGGTTTTTATAAAAACAGTCCCAAATTTCGCCTAGTTTTTTCCTTATAATTTGCAGAGTTCTTAATATAAAAAAAAAACGTTATTTTCAGAAAATATGACAAACAACATTGTACATAATACTCTGCAATTAAAATTAAAAACTAATAAAAAATGGATTAATAATGAGCAGGTTTACTAAACAATGTTTCACTGCGCATGCGCGAATGCAATCAAAATATAATATGAATAATGTATTAGCTAAGTATATAGAGCAACTGTTGTGAAAGTCTCAACATCATAGCTTGAAAAGTCTGAAAATTATCGTCGATAGAATAAGCTCGAAATCCGTTGTTCCCAAAAAGAAGCAAAAAGATGAGGGGTCATATCAAATATCTGTTGTTTAGTGCCAAGATAGCGTACACAATATTGCACGTACTACTATATTTGGATACAACACCTCAATATTTTCCCTTCCTTTTGGGAACAACAGATTTAGAGCTTATTCTATTGACGATAATTTTCAGACTTTTCAAGCTATGATGTTGAGACTTTCAAAAAGTTGCTCTATATACTTAGCTAATACATTATGCGTATTATATTTTGATTGCATTCGCGCATGCACAGTGAAACATTTTTTAGTAAACCTGCTCATTTTTCATCCAATTTTTATTATTTTTTAATTCTGATAGCAGATTGTTATGTACAATGCTGTTTGTCATATTGTCTGAAAAGAACTTTTTTTTATATTAAGAACTCTGCAAATTATAAGCAAAAAACTAGGCGAAATTTGGGACTGTTTTTATAAAAACCTTAATTTTCTCTACGAATATACATGCTATCTTCATAAAATGAACACAGTATATTACAATAAGCCACTTATTAATAATCTCGAGTTTGAACGCCTTTGCTACTAAGTTTTTACAGGGTTATTCAAAAGATATTCGTTCTTTTTCAATTTCTTTACAGTCCCCTATAGTGTTTCTTGAAAAAAATCTTCGCGGAAATATATAACCTATACTATACTGTTTACACACCTGCAGTTTCAGGTTAATCCCTCATGTAGTTTTCTAGATAGTTAACAAAACGTCTAAAATCGCAAGTGACCGGTCACCTTTGGCAATATAGTGTATTATGTAGTTTGGTTAAAATTGTAGTTTTCTTGTAGTATTTGATATATGTTATATGTTCATCCTCGTTTTAAATTTACTATTCGTCCTTCTTAGATAATATTGTAATGTTCCATCGGCTTTGGTGTACGGGATTTCATATACAGCCGATATTCGATAAGGTTCTATGTGATTTTTAATTTCATGGAAAGTTTTTTAATAAGACGTATATTGAATTGGTTAAGTTCATATTTCAAGAATTCAAAGAACCTAAAAAAATATTGTAAAGTAGGTATCTTAGAAATTTGCTCACTGAATTTTCTTTTTTTATTATTATCACATATTCAGATATATATATATATCCGTTATTATTATATCCTTTATGTCCGTTATTATTATTATTTTTTTAGATATCACGTTTTATTTTTTGTTGTTTTCTTTCTTGTGAAAATAGTATATTTATCATTACTGATCTTAAGAATTGATCTTAAGAACGTAATCACCGTTTGGGTGTACGAAACTATTAGGTTTGTTTATTAAAATGTTTTTAAGCATTTATGTTTACTGTAATGACGTTAACATACGTATTTTTATTTAAATGATATTAAGTGATTTTTTTTCTACCATAAGTATTTATTATTCCAAATATATATCAAATAAATGAAGCTTAATTTTTTTAATTTCAGACAGAAAGATCGGTGCAAATAATACAAATAATAGTACAATTAAATTTGTTTTGCTTTAAAAAACTGTTAAATTTGATGCACTATCATACGTTAAGTGAATACAACCAATAAGAGAAGCTTAATGATTTGTAATCTTCATTTTTTTTATATGCTTCATGCTTTCAAATAAGCTTCATGTTTTTATAAGTATTTAGTGCTGATATAAGCAGAATTATTATGCACATTTAAAAAACTTATCAAAGTCTTAATTTTTAATGTATATGCAATTTTCATTGTACATTGCAGTATAAAAAAGAAAAGTGTCATATATGAACATTTTAATAAAAACTCCATATGCTCTTTGAGCCTATTATGATGAAAAATGTATGTCCCTGCTGATCTTGCTCTGTTTCTATCCGTTTTTCGTCTCTAACGTACGTTCAAAATTTACTCTTAAAACCATGTATTAAATCTTCATTGTATTTTACAGTTATTTTACTCACGTGTAATACGATATAGCAACTACAATTTTTCTCCGAAAGTTGCTGAATTATTCAGAGAAAAATGAAAAAAGAAACAAGATAAAGTGATGTTTTCAATTGTCTTCTCAAATAGCTGAACTTATTTCTTCAGGATTTTTTTTTATACATGCATAGTTTTATTGTAGGTAGTTTACGTAAGTTGAATATTATTACAGATAATGTGTTATAGATTTGGTATAGAAAAAAATATTATTATAGGTAATTAAAAAACATTCGTTTATATATATTAACTCATAAACAACTTTAACTAATTTGATTTTTTTTAAACAAACTACTTTAAAGTTTAAAAAAAAAACATTTTTTTTAGAAAATACTGTTAAATTTCATCAACCTTTTTCGTTTCTAAACATTTTAAACTATAAAAAATAATTTAAACGATCTTAAAATAGTAATATTGTGAAACATATTGCTTAAGTGTATTTTTTATTTTAGTTCATAATAAAACGTATGCTTGTCGCAAATCGTTGTGTACTCTGGCGATATACAGGGTGGTTAAAATATAAGTATGTTTATTTGAAGCTGTCTGTAGCTTGAAGGAATAACCCGAATGAAACCAAAATCGGTACAACTTACTATTCGAGAAGGGGGAAGAAGAATGGAGCAATAATAATAATAAAAAAAACATTAGAAATAATCGACAACAGATGGCGCTACGGGGCCTGTTGGTGCAAACGCCGTTGTGTACCGTTGAGGCGTCGGAAACCTCAATGACTTAAAAAAGATCGCATATCAGAAGATGTGGGAAACATCACTCATGATACGTTACATTCCGCAGTTGAGCACGTCGTGCAGTGCCTGGATTGTGTCGTAAACCACAATGTCCATGTGGAACCTGAACTTGATCGGCACCGCCATACGAAAGCGTGACCACATTTACTGTGTCACTTTCCAATAAATAGGGTTTGTCATTCGATTTTACGCCTTCATTATTTGTTCTTGTATTACACATTACATTTCATACACAAAAGCGCCATCTGTCAGGGATTATTGCAATCCATATACTTAAAGCTAACCTGCTTTTTAGTTTTTCGCGCAAAAATGCTATTTATACGCATGCGCGAGCATTCAGCTAATCAGCTAGAGGCTTTTACTATCTTCAGACGCGATGTTCCAGCCAATGAGGTGAAGGCTTTTTCCTCTCTCTTCTCTCTAGAAGCGTATGTGTTCCATTTGGTTGTTCGGTTGTTGAAACTTTATAGATTTCTTTTATTAAGGTATTTTTTCATTTTACCGTATTTATTTTCTTTTTAAGTCGTATGTATTTTAATACTTTGAATTTTTTATAACTAACCCTTTTTTTGAGAGAGAGAGAGATTTCGTGGCACGAAATTCCGCGAATCATTTGCGATGTAAACAAACTAATTTTAAACTTTTAATATGTAATTCTGTGTGATATGATTAAATTCAGGTTTTCTCAACGACGATCACAGTATTTTTACCAAATAATTTTTGTATTAATCAAGCTTTTTTGGTTATTAAGCATAGCTAAACACGAAAGAAAACTTTGTTATTTTAAGATTTTGATGTGAATTATTTGCGTACATTTATAAGACGAGTTTCACTGAATAATTCAAGAAAAAAAAATCTCATCATTATACATATTTAGTTATGCATTATTAATTATTTACTTGGCCTTTACTTTTAATATTTCAAACTTACAGCTGAATGTAACTATTAAAACATTTGAAATACTGTATTCGTAAAATGAAATTTCAGCTTAAACACTCGACAATTACTTTTAGTTATGCATTATTAATTATTTACTTGGCCTTTACTTTTAATATTTCAAACTTACAGTTGAATGTAACTATTAAAACATTTGAAATACTGTATTCGTAAAATGAAATTTCAGCTTAAACACTCGACAATTACTTTTACTTATGCATTATTAATTATTTACTTGGCCTTTACTTTTAATATTTCAAACTTACAGCTGAATGTAACTATTAAAACATTTGAAATACTGTATTCGTAAAATGAAATTAGCTTAAACACTCGACAATTGCTTTTAGTTATGCATTATTAATTATTTACTTGGCCTTTACTTTTAATATTTCAAACTTACAGCTGAATGTAATTATTAAAACATTTGAAATACTGTATTCGTAAAATGAAATTTCAGCTTAAACACTCGACAATTACTTTTAGGTTAAATTCAGGTTTTCTCAGTGAGGATCACAGTATTTTTACCAAATAATTAAAAGTACTACATGCATGCATCTATCTATCTATCTATCTATATTAGAAATTGTGCAGGTTTCTGGTCACTGTTTTGTTTACATATTTTAAACAAAAATTTCAATTTAATAATGCACTGAAAATTATAATGAATGCTTACAATTAAACACAACAACACAAAACAAAAAATTTCACAAAAACACATTATTTCCCCGATATTTTCCCACAACTAATCAATAAATTTCATGATATTTTATTGCGATTTTAAACCATGAACTTTAGTACTTTTCTGTTATATGGACACTATGGCAAAATGTATGTATGTATGTAAATGTATGTATGTATGTTTGGCGACAATGGTGTACGTATAACGGAAAAGTGCCTGAATTATTATTTATATATATATATATAAACATAATTGGCGACACAGCAAGTTTTCTGGATTTCTCCCTGTCTCTCTAACCACATTGTTAACAAAACAAAAAATTCACGAAAAACACATTATTTCCCCGATATTTTCCCACAACTAATCAATAAATTTCATGATATTTTATTGTGATTTTAAACCATGAACTTTAGTGCTTTTCTGTTATACGGATACTATGCCAAAATGTATGTATGTATGTATGTTTGGCGACAATGGTGTCCGTATAACGGAAAAGTGCCTGAATTATTATTTTTTTATATATATATATAAAATATAAACATAATTGGCGACACAGCAAGTTTTCTGGATGTGAAAGGCGGAGATGAATTTCATTCATTCAATGACCGTTTTAAAAGTTTCAAGTTTGGATTGAGTGCACCTGAACATAAAAACCGATACCTATTTCTATGTTCATGTTTGAGTTATTTGGATATCTTTTCGTATAGCACAGAAAATCATTTCTCCCGCTTTCGTAATACAGATAAATTCTGGTGTATTTTTTTTTCTTCTTTTTATATCATAAGTACTTTTCTACTTTAAATTTTTTAATTGTCGAGTTTCTAAGCTGAAATTTCATTTTTCGAATGCAGTATTTCAAATGTTTTAATAATTACATTCAGCTGTAAGTTTGAAATATTTAAAATATTAAAAGTAAAGGTCAAGTAAATAATTAATAATGCATAACTAAATATGTATAATGATCAGAATGACATATTAAAATATGTACAGAATGACATGAAAATTTAAAAAAACTGAAATTTTGCACTTGCAACTTAATTGTAAATTTCATTGTTTACATTGGAAACAATTTGTGGATTTTAAGAATTTGCTAAACTTCGTGTCACCAAATTACAAAATCTCTCTCTCTCACTCTCCAAAAAAAAAAAAAGGGTTAGTTTAAAAAAATTCAAAGTAGCAAAATACATGCAACACAAAAAGAAAATAAATACGGTAAAATGAAAAAATTACTTTAATAATAGAAATCCATAAATTTTCAACAACGACATCAGACGAACGTATCTCATCTTTCGTTTGTGATAAGGAACGCTCCTTTGGCCCCCTCCACTCATTGGCTGAATTGTAAAGGGCAAAATTGGGGGACAAAATGACTACAGCATTTCTGAGAAAAGAAAAAATCAGAAAATCCACAGAAAATAATTATTTTTGTTGCAAGTTGTGTTAACTGTCTTTATGGTTCGAGTCGATTTCAGACTGAGTGTAGATTTCTGCAAGTTGGATTTGGGTTAACCCGATTTTTCAAAAGTTAGTTCAAGTTCAGTATATTATTTCAGATTAAAACTATACCTATCAGGGCTTGAATTTCAGGGCGGGATTCGCGCGGAAAATTTTGAAATCCTGCCCAAAAAAGATCATGAGCGGGAGCCTCCCGCCCAAAAAATTTCAGCATTTTTGGAGAAATTTGCATTATTTAATTTACCTGCAACCGAACGATAAATTTCTCGATTTTTTTCCCCCCGCAACCGATTGACGGACTTTGTGTTTTTTCCGCTACTGATCGAGGAACTTTGTGGTTTTTTCCGTGACAGATCAACGAACTTTGAGTTTTTTCTGCGACAGATCGACGAACATTGTGTTTTTTAAGCGACTGATCGACGAACCTTGCGTTTTTTGGGGACAGATCGACGAACTTTGTGTTTATTCTGCAATCGATCGACGAAATTTGCTTTTTTCCCATGACTGATCAACGAACTTTGTGTTTTTTGGTGACAGATCGACGAACTTAGCGTTTTTTCCGCGACAGATTGATGAACTTTGCGTCTTTTCCACGATCGATCGGTGAATCTCAATCAAGTAAAATCTAAAGTCAGAAATTTATTTAACAACCTAATTGTTAAGGGTCCCTAACACATTTAATGGAACTTGAAAAATACACTGCATATATAAAACTTAACTTTCTTCCCTTTTTTATAATAAAAATAAACATTTTACATAATCATTCTCAGTTGACTTAATTTTTTCAATGGTATTTTGTCATGTCTGCATTAATGTAATTCTTTAAATAGCACGTAAAAGAATAGTGGGGTTTAAAGATTTTTTTTCTCCCTCCCAAACATTACAACTCCCCTCCATTTAAAAATGTTGGTAGGGAGACTCCCGTCTTTGGAAAAATTGAATTTCAAGCCCTGCCTATAATATGTTTGTGTGTATTGAGGTTTGTATAGATGTTTGTGTGTGTGCTGTTTTTAATACAGACAGTTTCATTTTTCACACGAACCTTTCAAAAAATTCTCATTCTTTGCGCAATCCTTTAACAAAATTCGCATTTTTTTTTCATGATTCTTTAATGAAATTCGCATTTTTTTCTGTATCTTTTTTTTGTCGAGATTCATAATTTTTTCAGCTATCCTATGACGTAATTCGTGTTTTTTTTTCAGCGATAATTTGACGAAATTTGTGTTTTTTCTGCGATTTTTTTTTCCACAAAATTTGCGTTATTTTCTACGATTCTTTTATGAAATTTGCGTTTTTCTGTGATCCTTAGACGAAATTTTATTTTTTCGCAATGCTTTGATAATAATCACATTTTCTCTGCTACCTTTTGATAAGATTCATGAATTTTCAGCAATCCTTCGATGAAATTTGCGTTTTTTCAGCAATCTTTGAAGAAATTCGCATTTTTCTCGCGATACTTTAACGAAATGTGCGTTTTTCAGCGATTTTTTGATAAAATACATTTTATTCCGCAATTTTTAGACGAAGTTTGGCAAGAAAGCGCTATCTTTGGGTGAAATTTCCTGTTTTGCGATTCTTTGACAAAATTTGCTCATCTTTTGTGTAAATCGCGTTTTTCTGTGGCCTTTTAACAAAATTCACGTTTTACATGATCCTTTGATGAAATTAGTGTTTTTCCAGTGATCATTTGACGAAATCTAGGATTTTTTTCCCGTGAAGATTGATTATATGTTTTTAGTCTGCAGGTGCCCTAAAAAGTTTGTGACGCCTGTCACTGCATTGCACGCATTCTGCCACGGTGTATCAAACAAACAAAATTCATCCTAAAGAATTATTATTTCGTTTCTGGAAATGAACAACCGTCAACTCATTGGCTGAATTATAAAGGGTGAAATGTGTAGGCACCGAGTATCATCTATACTATTAATGTCGGTAAACGTCTGTCTGTGTGTGTGTTGTTGTGTCTGGCGTCTGTAAGCACAAAACTCTGCATGCAGACGACGGACATAAGTGCTTTTGGTATAAAAAAATTCGTAAGTGGAGTTTTTAAAATTCACAACATTTTGCGGGAGAAGAGGGGTGCGAACGAATTTAAAAAATGAATCCGCATCAATAATTATGGAGGCGGGGAGGAGTATGTTTTGCCTACACGGGGCGGAGACTTTTCTTTGTTGACACCACTCATATGATATATCGTTCGAAAGGCCTGTGACTGCCTTTTCATGTTATGCATCTGTGTGGTCCATCCCCCCCCCCCGCCAATTGGGGCACTTTTCTAAATTTTGCACATACCACTCATGTTATATATCGTTAAAAAGGTCTGTGACCGCTTAATCATATTATGCATCTCCGGTGTCCATCCCCCCACTTTGCCCTCCCCCAAGGGGGTACTTTTGTAAATTTTGCACAATCCCTTCATGTTACGTATTGTTGGAAAGGTCTTTGACTGCTTATTCATGTTATGCATCTCCGGGGTCCATCCCGCCACTCCCCCCCCCCTTTAAGGGGGGCAATTTTCTAAATTTTGTTGACACCCCTCATGTCATATATTGTTGGAAAGGTCTGTGACCGCTTAATGATATTATGCATCTCCAATGTCCATCTCTCCACTTTGCCCCCCCCCCTCCCCCAAGGGGGTACTTTTCTAAATTTTGCAGAAAACCCTCATGTCATATATCGTTGGAAAGGTCTGTGACTGCTTAATCATATGCATATCTCCAATGTCCATTTCCCCACTTTGCCCCCCCCCTCCCCCAAGGGGGTACTTTTCTAAATTTTGCAGACAACCCTCATGTCATATATCGTTGGAAAGGTCTGTGACTGCTTAATCATATGCATATCTCTGATGTCCATCTCCCCGCTTTGCCCCCCCCCCCCCCCAAAGAGGTACTTTTCTAAATTTTGCACACAACCCTCATGTTATATATCGTTGGAAAGGTCTGTGACCACTTAATCATATTATGCATGTTCCGTGTCCATCCCCTACTTTACCCCCCCCCAAGTGGTTACTTTTTAAAATTTTGCACACACCCCTCATGTTACATATCGTTTGAAAGGTCTTTGACTGCTTATTCATGTTATGCATCTCCTTGGTCCATCCCGCCATTTCCCCCTCCCCAAGGGGGCACTTACCATTTACTTGCACAACAGCGCTAAATGTGTCAGATGAAAGAAATTCCGCGAGTACATGTGCCAGTGAAACTTAGCCAATTGCTGTTCTTCAACCTAGCTTTAATTCAAAGTGGGTTTTTTATTTATTTGAATTATTCTGCAAAAGTTTCAAACATTTTAAAGCAGCTATGAATTTTATTTTTATGGTACTATCAAGTTTTTTGCCGTCAAATTTTGACGGGTTCCATCTAGTTATTTTTTATTACTCCATTCTTCTCCCCAATTCTTGAATAGTAAGTGTACCGATTTTGGTTTTAATCGGGTTATTCCTTCAAGCTACAGACAGCTCCAAACATAGATACTTATAACCACCTGGTAGATATTCTGTGGGCCACTTGGTTTTAAATCCCATCATGTCGTTCTTACGTGTTTACACATGTGCGCCAATATCGGGACGTTTCCTTTTTGAATTTTACTTTCATAAAATGTAAAAATGTTCAATGGAATTCAAGTCTCACTAGTACTTTACCAACTTGTGATAATTAGGTGACCGTGAATGTTTAACAGGAATGAATTATGAGGGTTGCGCTAGAAAAAATAGGTCTTTCATAACGAAAAGTTTTTCAAAACGAAACTTCCCTAGGATCGGCAGGCAAGTTGCAGTATTTTGGATACATATTTTTGTGTGGATTTATTCTACGTCGTGAAGACAGTGTTCGCCTTAGCTGATGTGAACGAAATAATTTGATCTAAGCTTGAAATGCTAATGAAAGATCGTTAATGACTTATATCTTGTGGTAAGCATTGAATTTTTAATTACTTCTATTGTATGAAGTTCATTGATCTTAAACAAGACAGGTTTCATTTAGTAATTCTCGAGTCACATTTCACTGCTATCTTGTTAGCTGGGTTTCGTAAAAGGTTGTTCTTGTTAATTATTTTTTTAAAAAATCACGAGTTTTCATTTTATCTTGAAACAAGAATCCCCACCACATGCTCTTTGAAAAAATGCGACAAAAATAAAGATTAAAAATAATATAAATTTTCTGAAATTAAAAGAAAAGGTGAAAAATTTTGAAGAGAAATAAATAGCTTTCATGCTCACATGGGTTGAATTACATTCTCCGTTTAACATATTATAAAATCACATACATATTACATAAGTTTTATGTATAGCTGTTATCTCCTAGCAGATAACAGCTACACATAAAACAAAATATTACTAGGAATTACTGCGCCATATTTCATTTTAACGAGTATTAAAATATTTTGTAACAATAGTCGTTTCGTTCGCAATTCTTTTTTGTCTAAATAATTTAAGAATATATATTTTACGAAACTATAATGGTTTATAACTTATATACATCGAAAATGTGAAATCTTAAAAATATACTACATTTTAATTGAATTGAATTTTCTTTAATGTAAAAAAAAAAAAAAAAAAAAAAAAAAAAATGCTTTTTTTGTTAAAGAAAAATTATGTTCTGAAATACATCCATTTATGAAATTGATATAGATATGCAATGCGGTGTCTTTTTATACGAAACATATTGTCGAGTAACTGCGTATATTCACATTCTTCCACACATTAAACTAAAGACAGATGGACAATTTTCTTTCCTGTATTGAAAATTCTTAATTCTATCAATGCCTTGTATTGATTCTTTAGGTAATATATTTTACCAGACATGTTTTTAAACTATTATATGGTAACTTGGGGTGAGATGCCGTATTGCACAAGATGCGCAGGCGCTGTAGGGAAACGCCACTCAGTCATGTGGAAGAGGCTTCCCTACTGATATTTTAATTCCAGTTTGCGTTGTTTTCTTAAAATTTTAAATAATGTTTTTCTGTTGCAATTTCATCTTAACACATTTGGTAAGTGTCCAAAATCTTTTACGATATTTCCTTAGTTACCTAGATAAATCATAGTTTAAACATCAGAGAAATACATCTAAAGTTTATTGGTGTATGCCCTTTCCACCAAACATAAATGGCGGTCGGTTAACTTTTCTTGAAAACTTTAGTAGGGGGACCAGCGTCTTGTCCAGTACTTTGGGGTGAGCCGACGAAAAACTTTAGGGGGAAGATGCCGATATTTTTCCATTACCTGGTTGTTTTTTCGTTGTTATAAACTACTTTGGGTATTAGGTGTCAACGATATTAATCAAATGATTTAAATCAGTGATTAAATCGTCATTTAAATCAACTGGTTTTTTAAAATCATTGATTAAAATCATAAATTTTGTAAATGATTAAAATGACATCAAAAGTATTAAAATCTGAGATGAACATAATTTGGAAAATTTCTATATGTATTTTGCCGTATAAATAATTGTTTAATAATTATTAATTTTAAGCATTGATAACACATCGATATTAAATGAAGTAATTAATAATTTTAATAAATGTAAATATCGATAGTATTTAATATAGTTTTAGATAGTTATTATTTAATATTAATATGCATAACGTTATTGTATGCTAATAACTAATGAAATTAATAATTTTCAGTTCTTATAATTTCAGTAATTACTAACTAATAATTATAATTTTATAAATGAAAACATAAAAACATCGATTATGTTAGCAATTAGACGTTTAATTGATTTGGAAACCTAAAGTTTTTGGAAGGTGTTCTGTATTTTAACACAAGTCATTCCACTCACTTTTTTAAACCATTATATCGACGTTTCTTCAAAACACTTAAGCATTTTTGGTACGAAGCATGCCAAAGACGGATGAACTCCCATTATAATTTCTTATCCATCCCAGAAAATTAGGACGAGCTCAGGTTAGGGAACTTCTCAGTTCAGCATGGAGAGAAAGTGCTAGCACACAAAATAGAATTGTGTCTTTTGAAGCAACGGGAATATTTCAATTTAATTCAACAGTTATTCCAAATTGAGCTTTCGTTGGGTCCAACGAACAACATGAGTCACAGCCCCAATTTCTTAAGAGAAATCCATTTCGAAATGGTCGAGCAAACTCTCAAGACCATCCGCTAAGCAATTGATTCAAGATTTTGCCAAACCATGCACATCACTAAATCACACAATCAGTCGACTGGCCTAACAATGAACTTGCCATTAAGTGATAAAGACGATCTACGGCCAACTGCCGAAAATATTACACAGTCTTTTTCAACAAAATTTCGGGAAGAAATTTCACCTGTTCCAGTTTATGAAAAGAGAAGGTAAGAGGCTCAAGGACTTACATCATCAGAAGTTATTGAAGAAAATAAATTAAAATGGCAGAAAAAAGAAGCTTATGAAGGGAAAAAAGCAAAGCAAGGAAAAAAGTTGAGAAAGGAAAAAAACTAGACCTATAAAAGGGAAATCGAAGCAGCGAGAAAATAGCAGCTGCGAATTGCTAGATGCCTCAAGCTTTTCTAAAAAGGAGGTGCTTAAGAATAAGTCAAAAGCTAGAAAGCGGGTATCTGCAACAGACGATGATATGGATAATGATGAAATTCTCCACCATGAATCAGAAAATGAGATTTTTTTTTTAAGTGAATGAAAATTAGTGTTCAGAGTGCCTAGAATAGTACAACAAAACCTCAAAATAATGTGATTAAATCAAGTGTATTCAGTGCAACTGTTGGTTATATTAAAGTTGCTCAAAGTTCTTAGACAAATGTGCAGTTTCTGGCAGAGCTGGCATATTGCTGAAAAGAAAAGAGGAACGTACGAAAAACATTAGAAAAAAGGCTGGACTCTGTAGCACTTTATCTCAGTGGCTTTGCCATATTTCAGCTTGTTATAAAATTTTAAAAATTAGCATACTAAAGTGCCATAATACTTTTAAATGTTAAGTAGAATATAATCTTTTTTTTTTTTTTAATATTAGTTTGCTTTCTATTAAATTGCCAATTTTGTTGCATTCATATTTTTGTAATTGCCGAATACTAAGTAAGTAAAAACTTTAGGTTGTCTAAAATATTAATGATACTTTTATTAGTTCCATTACGTATGGCACAGCTTCACAAAAATTATTGTTTACATTGAAATTCCAGAAAACATCTTATCCCTATATAGTTGGTCATCTTACCCCAAGATTGGGGTAAGATGCCGAAATGCAAGCATTTACAAAAGCAAAATTTTTTATGCTTTCTATGACATTTGTAAAATGAAATACATTTTTAAATCATACATAAATGTAACCACTTGAAAAAGAAATTAATGAATAACAAATAAAAGAAACAGGCAATTTTATAAAAAAATAAATCAAAATCTACGGTATCTTCACATAATCTACACTACCAATTATTTGATCTTAAAATTACTTTTAATCAGAAAACTACCGTAATTTCTGGCATGTAACCCGCAGCTCAAATAAATCTGTTTCGAACCTGAAATTTTATTTACCAAATGAAGTCAATTAAGTACCAAGTAGAAACGAGTTACATTTTCCTAAATAAAATTTCTGCTTTGAAACCGATTTATTTGAGCCGCGGTTATATGCCAGAAACTACGGTGGTAATTATTACAAAATTTACCGTATTTTCATTAAATTAAACGACAATTGTTTTATAGGTCGAAAGCAGATATACATAAAAATATTTTTTTTGTAAGTAATGGTTAAGATATGTAATGGTAAGTAATGGTAATTATGTAAAGGTAAGTAATGGTAACAGAGGTATTTGTATGATACATTCATTCATGGTGTATGCTACTGGTTGCACGATATTACGATAATGCATGAATATCAAAATAAAGGTGTTTCTACTTCAAATGCGTCTGAAATGCATTTTTAGAAGTTGAATGCATTGCTTACTGAAATAGAAAATAAAGGTGTTTCTACTTCAAATGCTTCTGAAATGCATTCAACTTCTAAAAATAAGAAAACAAAACAACATTGTGCATCATATAATTCAAACAATGTATTTATTAATTACAACACCAGTATAAAAAAATACTCTGATAAGTAACTTCTTAAACGCATACCGTAATTTCAAAATCTACATGTTCAATTTATAACATTATAAAGTTTCATTATGGTCCTTCCAGAATAAAATTATGGGTCATGTCACTTAGATAGCTGAGAAATCAACTCTATTCGCAAAAAATTGGAAGAGTGGGTAGCAAAAAAAAAGTATAAAATGCGCCGATGTGGCGTTCTAGAACAAACATATTTATACAAATTACTAAAATGTATAAGTTTAATTTGTAGCATCCTAACTGTTCATTACTATTCCGGATGCCTAAAAAGGACCCAATCCAGATGAGAGTGCATTGTTACATGACACAACTCATCAACATAGTACAATATTATATAAATCGTAAATTTATTCAATGTCGTTCTAAGCAAGACAGCTTCATATTTCTTATAAGAGCATGTTTTTAACACTTTCCAACCTAGTTGATAAGTGTTTATGACTTCGGTTTGTCTGGCCGTATATCCGTCTGCCGTCTGTCCGTGCTCTAACTCCCGTAAATATGCTCGGATTGCCTTGTAATTTTTATATGTTATTGTCGTTATCTATAGCATGTTGCCTATGTCAACTGAAGTATGTAGCACTTATAGTTTTTTTACAGGGACACTCAAAAGAATTCCGTTACATTACGGTGTATGGGGAAAAATCATTTGCGGTTTATTTTAATGATGTTACACAATTGCAAACACATTGTAATTGATATATATCACTAAGGTGTATTACAAGAAGCTTACTATGGAATAGGGTGTGGATAGCACTTATAGTTAATTTACAGGGACAGTAAGAATTCCGTTACATTACGTCTATGGAGAAAAATCGTCTGCGGTTTATTTAAATAATGTTTCACTATTTTAATCGCATTGAAATTTATATATATCACCAAGGTGCATTACAAGAGGCTTACTACAGAATATTGTGTGTATAGCAGTCATCATTCATTTACAGGGACACACAAAAGAATTCTCTACTGTCTGTTAACAATAATTCCTGGAAGTGCGTTTTAAGTTACTGAACGCGATTTTAAATTTAACTCACTTTTTGTCTATTACGTGGTGTGTATAAATTCTGTAGATCATATACAGGGAAATACAAAAGTACGCGAACACATTTCCGTTTATTGACAGAAACTTCAGAAGGAGAGTTTTACACTGTGCTACGCGTTTCTTAACTGAACTAAAATTTAGCATCCTATGTAGTATATATACAAATCTATAGATCATATACAGGGCTGAATAAAAGTATTCGGATATTTTCCCGAATATTGTATACGTTGGAAATTCCTCAAATTATGTTTTTTAAATATGTTATGCGTTTTTCAAATTGTTTACTTAGATGTTATCTCTCAGCTTATTAAACGGTATGATTTGTAAAATTATTTTGGAAGCGTTGGAAAGTGTTACATAATCTATGCTTCACGCATGATTTTTCGTTCTTGTTTAATAACTGCATTGGAAGCGTTCTAACTTCAAAATTAGACAGAGCATACTCTCAGTACTGTTGAATAATAACACATTCTAAATAATCATACTATAAGCATGACAGACTCAAATATGAATGACTGTTAGCATCTGAAACATGAAATCTGAATACATAGACTCTCAGAAGTCTTCTGAATCTGAGTAAATTCAAATATGAATGAATATATTTTTTCTTGAGAGATTTATTTCTCTGGAAGTAAAATATAAAATGTGGAGCCTAAAAGACCAAATAACAAAATGAGACTTTATATTCTGAGATATAGAATATAGTACCACTCAGGCGTGATTCTTGCTGACCACAGTGGATCGAGATTGGACGAGTCGTGGAACACAGGGACCCACTCAGATAGGTTCAACCAAGAACATAGACAGTCGAAAACCTGCTTTATTATACAATCCCATTTCGGTTGGGTTTTATGGAGGGGACATAAATTTACACATATAAATATGTTCCTTCCATTTTGGAGTAGGAGACACGGGGGACCGGGGGCTAAAAATTTAATTTATCTCATAAAGATGCCTGAAGTTCCACTTTAGTTCTCGTTCCCAGGCTTGTTGCTTTGGGTAAATATCCATAAAGTCTATATGAGAATATTACATAGCATTAAAAATAGTTATTTGTTTTATAAATACTAGGGAATCAAACCCGGGCTTCCAGCGTTAGAGAACATAGGCGAAAACCATTTTTTTATAATTCTAATAGATTTTTCATATTAATATAAATATATTAAACTAGCAAAACCCGCGGCTTTGCTCGCGTAATTCTTGAAAAATGCCTAGTGGTATTCATTGGCCTATTTTCATTAGAGGAAATGTTACTGCCACAGATAATTCAAAAATTACTAATTAAACCACACTAATGTAAAAAAAAAAATCAAAATTTTAGAAAATTTTCGCTCTTTCATCCCCCCTTCCCGTGTGATAGTGTCACATATATAAAATACAGCCTATGTTATAGCAGGATTACCAGCAGGTTAGCCTATGTTACCATCACTTTTGAAAAACTCACTTTTGGTTCTGTAGTTACAGAGATTCCACAGAAATTGTAATTTAGAATGTTTTTAGATCGCTTTTTGCTCACCTCATTATTTTAAATTTCCTATTTTTTAGAATTTGTTCTTAGAGAGCATTTACATTTTATAAATAAATACCATGCCAAATTTCAAGTTTCTAGTTCCTTCAGTATAAAAAAAATCGAAATTTTAGAACGTTTTTCGCTCGGAACTTCTTATATTGTTTTAAATGTAAATAGATTAATCTTTCGCAATCGGACTGCACGTAATAGAAATAGATTTCAAAATAATTCATGCTTGAAAATTATATTAAAAATCATAAAAAAAAATCAGCAAATAGAAATACATTTTTGAGAGTAATTGCATTTTTTCTATTCGACGGAGTAAAAATTGAAATTGTGCGAAGGAAACTTCTTCTAAACTTCCTCTCCGTGTATTGTTTTTTTTTTCTTATTTTAACCTGAGACATATTTCAAAGACTTTGGGCACTAAGTATTACCTTTTTGTTTACTTATATCATTATTTTAATATCATTATTATATAATAGATTCTGTTATACATATATACGATACAAATTTCGGTTTTTGGTCAAGTATATCACCCACAAAAATTTTAGTCATTTGCCTATAGAGATAAAATGTTTTTTCAATAAATCATAACAAAGGAAGATTTTACTTTATCTAGCTTTTAATTAATTATTCAGTATTTCTTTACAGGACTTTGTTTAACCGTTTGTTTGTATTTGAAAATACTCACTAATTTAAATCATGCATATATATATATTTTTTTTCCTCCAACAAATTTAGGGTTATTTTTTGTATCTATTTAAATATTTTTGTTTATTCAATGTAGCCATTATTTCCTCCACCCCTCAACACGAACATGCAAAACTTTCTGATATTTAAACTATCATTCATATATAATTAATAACAAGACCTTATTGTACGCAACTTGCTGATATGGAAACTTTATATTGATAAAAAACTTATTTTATGCTAAGATAATTTTATAAGTTTACATTTAATTCCATAACTATCAGGTCTGATTGAAAAATGAACACGGGGAGAAAAAAAAAAACACTTATGAGTTCAAGAAACGTAGAATAAAATAATAATAAAAAAAAAATCTGTTCACATAAAAACTTTAAAATTAAGCGTAAAAAATAAATAGATAATGGACAAAAACATTAAACGAGTTGCTGCAAATTACTGCTGCGACAGTAAACAAACAAGGAATATTTTAGCAATTGATAAAATAGTGCATCCAGATTACTCATAATAAATGATTTGAAAATGGAAAATAAATCACTGTTCGAAATATCGGCTGAATATATTAAATAAATAAAAATACTTAAATTACTGTCCAAAGTGAACCGAAAACTGTAGCTGGTAAAATATTTATAGGATTTAGAAAGTATATTCGAATGCGAACGCATGAACTGGAGTTTTGAAAAATATATAATAGCGTAATAAGGCATAGCTAAAAACAGCGATCTTGTTTTAAAAAAAAAATGCTTGCATAAAGTTTCCCTGTGATACTTAAACTCAAATTATACGTAATAATAACAAAGTTCTAGAAGAACATACTGAGGTAAAGTAAAAAACAACATAACTAAATCAACATCCCCAACATCCCCCCCAACAAAACAACATCCCCTAAGCAAAATCATCTATTTTTACGATTTAAAACAAAATATTTATTTTAGACAAATGACGTGAAAGTTCCTGCCGTGATATACACGTGGTTTAAAAACAAAATTAGTATCGTATAAATATATAACAGAATTTATATGATATTATTAAAACAATAATATAAGAAAACAAAGATAAAACTTACATTTACTCTTTGAAATATGTTTGTAATCCATTATCAGGTGTAATTGTTACAACTTTCTAGGCTCGCTCCTAATGGCGGCCATTTCTCGTAGAATCGAAGCGTCACCTGCCTCTGACCTAAATGTGTTTATTCCCCTCGTTTGAGATAATGACAACAACGCCGACAGATGTCGCTATCTATACAGCTGTAATCACTGTAAATTAACGAAAGAGCTGTGTTTGATTGCTAGGTGAAATATTAACAGCCTTTTTTGCAGTTTTTCCTTCCGTTTTTTTTTTTTTTTTACAGTGTGGATAAATAAATTTATTTAAAGTATTTTAAATTCTATGCAAAATATCTACCGTAATGCTGGAAATGTGCTGAACAAAACAAATTACAATATTGGTTAAAACATTTACAGAGAATTTGAACCGACACTTTTAATAGTTCACATATGAATTCCATACGATTTAAAGAAGTTTTCTTTATCTGTTACACTTACTGTCTGCTTTTTGGATATGAAGATATGTCATTCTCAAATTGAGAGGTATAGCAATTTTTTAACGTCAATAACGGAAGCTACTTAAAGAAAAATTTTGGAAAATACAATTTTTAAATGGCTCTAGATAAGTACAAGTGAAATTTATAAAAGAAAAGTACATTATTCAATGATTTCGAATAATTATAAACATTAAATTTTTCTTTTTAACTCTTCAGTATGTAATGATACTCAAAAGTTAAAAGTAAAATGTGATTATATACTTCTTTTTTAATTGCTAAAAGGTGTAAAATAAAAATATATATATAAACAGTAAAATAGGTTTTATTAGACTGTTGACATATGTTTCAGCTTAATCTGAGCCATTATCAAAACAAACAAAAATATTGTATAAATGCACGGTCTCTGATGTTATTTGAAACGCATTCAGTTAACTTTTCACGTACTTTTTAAAAATTACTACTGTTACTTTTTATTTTTTACTTGGATGTTTATTTCCATATTTGTCACCATGGAGTAACGCGATCCACAATTTTGGTAAAATGTAATGTTTACAATTATTCGAAATCATTGAATAACACACTTTTCTTTCTTTCTTGTCTCCCAGGCATTCAAAAAAAGCATGTTTCCATTAGCGTGTTAAGCGTGTACATTCATTTTATGTTTTAAATATATTATTGCTGTATAAATGTTGTAAAATTTACGTATCGCCACTTGACCTCAGAATGTATCATTGCATATTACCACGGATTTTAATTCGGAATAAAAAAATACAATTTATCTGCATTTGATTGAACAAATATTCTTCTACGTGCTTACGTCTATTTTGTTCGCCTTATGTTTGATAGTCAAAACAACATTTTTCTGCTTGTTTTAAGTATTAAAAAGCACCATGTTTATTATAGAATCAATAAATTTTGTATAACTTCAATATTACCGAGGAAAACTGCTTCACGTTATAACATTCTACTTCAAGTATCACATGACATACACATCAGTGATTTTATGATTCAGATTTCCGATCTCAGCCAGGTAATTATATTTACTAATACAGAATGAAACGAAATGTAATTGAAATTCCTATAATCGCAAAATCTATTGCGTAATAAATAATCGAATAAGATTTGAACTTTCTAGTTCTATGACAATAGTTGCGATAATAGTACTTCTTTACTAACAAAAATGCATTTGCACGTCGCAATTATGAGCGAGAATATTAGATAAAATATGTTTACATCTTACACAAGATGTATTATATAAGGGCATTTAAATTCATAATAATAAATAATTTTTATTAATTTTCCTTCACATAAAATAAATAGAAAAAATGTTATTTATTCCTCTAACATAATTACTAAAGTAGAATTGGAAAAATAGTCTATTCGAGCTACACATTATCTCCCATTTATTTCTATACTTACATTGTTAAAAATAATCTGAAATTCACGGGTATTTCTTTCCTGAATTTCACAGAAAAAGTCCCTCTTCACGACAAAAGGCCATTTTCTGTTTAAAAAAAAAAAAAAACAGAAAAATTCTTCATTTTTTCTGAAAACATCTAAACGGACGAAGACGAAAGTGTCCAATGGAGATATTGCGTTATCTGCTGCATATTTATTTTCAATGTTTAAAAAACTAACATATGTTGCTAACAGTAAAACTAAAAATTAAAATTTCGTATTTATTTAAAACAGCAAAACAAAATATTTCTTTCGAATTTAAAAAAGCAACAATTAATTTTCCCATTCTTTTGAAATTATTAGCAATATATTTTTTTAAGTTATAAAAAATATTCGCATTTCAAATATATTCTAAACAAATAGATTAAAATATATATATATAATAGTTAAATTAAGTGAAAAAAAAATCAATTTTACTCAAAAAAGCAACAAATAAAAATAATGCATTCGAATCTTAAACAAGAACGAAAAATCATGCGTCAAGCATAGATTATGTAACACTTTCCAACGCTTCCAAAATAATTTTACAAATCATACCGTTTAATAAGCTAAAAGATGACATCTATGTAAACAATTTGGAAACGCATAATATATTTAAAAACATAATTTCAAGAATTTCCAACATATACAATATTCAGAAAAATATCCGAATACTTTTATTCAGCCCTGTATAGGATCAATAGATCTGTATATATACTACATAGGATGCTAAATTTTAGTTCAGTTAGGAAACGCGTAGCACAGTTTAAAATTCTCCGTCTGGAGTTTCTGTCACTAAACGGAAATGTGTCCGCGAACTTTTGTGCTTCCCTGTATAGGATCTACAGAATTTATACACATCACGTAATAGACAAAAAGCGAGTTAAAATTAAAATCGTGTTCAGTAACTTAAAATGCACTTCCAGGAATTATTGTTAACAGACAGTTGAGAATTCTTTTGTGTGTCCCTGTAAATGAACGATGACTGCTATACACACAATATTCTGTTGTAAGCCTCTTGTAATGCACCTTAGTTTAATATATAAACTTCAATGCGTTTAAAATAGTGCAACATTATTTAAATAAACCGCAGACGATTTTTCCCCATACATGTAATGTAACGGAATTCTTTTGACTGTCCCTGTAAAGTAACTATAAGTTCTATGCACACCCTATTCCATATTAAGCTTCGTCTAATGCTCCTTAGTGATATATATAAATTTCAATGCGTTTAAAATAGTGAAACATTATTTAAATAAACCGCAAATGATTTTTCCCCATAGACCGCAATGTAGCGGAATTCTTTTGAGTGTCCCTGTAAAAAAACTATAAGCGCTACACACTTCCGTTGAAATAGGGAACATGCTATAGATAACGACGACAATAACATATAAAAATTGCAGAGCAATCCGAGCATATTTACGGGAGTTAGAGCACGGACAGACGGACAGACGGCAGACGGCAGACGGCCAGACGGCAGACGGCCATACAGCCAGACAAACCGAAGTCATAAACACTTTTCACCTAGGTTGGAAAGTGTTAAAAATAACAAATAACTTTTTTATTCCTTTAAAATTATTCGCAATTTATTTTTTTAATTTATAAAAAATATTCGCACTGAAAATAAATTCTGAACGAACACATTAAAAAAATATGTAATAGTTTAAAAAAATCGATTTTCTCAAAAAAAGCAAACATTTTTATCTAATTTAATTCATATAATATTCATATTTTACATCTAGCAATGACATTGAAAATATATATAATTCATGTTTTTATCCTCTATTAATACTAAAATTTCAACAAAAATATGAATCATGTTGACGTATTTTTAACGTTAAAATTCGACAGACTTTTTCTGTTTTTTTTTTTTTTTTTTTTTTTTTTTTTTAAGATTTTGTTTTACATCGCAGAGGGTCGTGAGAAAGAAGTTCTCAAAGTTCACGTCACATTTTATAATCGGATAAATTTCTCTCTTTGGCGAGTGGCTTCGTAGTCTAATCGTCAGAGCGCGGTTTCGAGTTTTAGGTTTGGTTTCAAATCTCCAGCTAGACAATTTTTTCGCAGTGCAAATTTTTATATATGTATAATCACTGCATTCGAGATTTTTGTGTTAGGGTTAACAATTCAATTTTTTTTTGCTGTTTAATATATTTGTACAATTCCGTTTAATTATATAGATACAATTTAAAATATGACTTTTTGCATATTTACATATTTATTGAAAAGGAAAATCTACATATAAATAAACAAAAAAAAAAATAGGAAATTGATACTTCTACAGACCACAAAATTTTACTTGTTTTAAAATTTATTTTCTATTATATGTATAAATAAAGAATTATATAAAACCGTATCGAAAATGGCATTTACTTTAAAAATTTGAAAAAACGGAACACAACTTTTAATCATTTGATGATTGTTCATAGATTATAAATTAATAAAGTAGACCACTACTAATCCGAACAAACTAAGAACGTTACCTGTTCTGATTAGATAATTTTCGGATTATCCTAAATTGCTATATAAAATACAATAAGAAAGGCATGAGGTACAAGATAATGGAAATTATGAGTAGATAGCTGATGATCCAAATATTCGGAATCAATTATTCCGACTTGATGCACACAATTCATAGGCAAGAGAAAGTGGATTACATCCTCATTACCCATTACAATCCCAAAGAAACTGATATGATAGTGTCCATGTATCACATTCTGATGTTGTTAATGTACTAGAAAAAGTCCATATCTATGTGGAGCAGTATTCACATACGACATTAGCTGACGTTGGTTAATATAGAATCGTTATCCAGATTCACATCACTTATCGTCAGTCAAATCGAAAAACACGTGACACTCGAGAATCATTAAAAATATGTATTACTTTTTACAACTGGGTGAAAAAGTGCCCATGCCAAAATTCAAACCCAAGACCTTGTTTAAGCTACCAATGCTCTTCCAACTAAGCTATCCAGGATAAAACCGCCGTACTGCGCCACGATAGCTTAGTTTGAAAAGCCTTCGCAGCTTAAGGCAAAGTCCTGCGCTTGAATTCCAGTCTGGAAACTGTTTCAAGCAGATGGAAAAACAACTACCGATTTATTTGACAATCAGTATCATTGTATTAAAATAATTAAGTGTAATTTACATACCCAACGTTTATTGGAATTAATTTACTTGCGATTTACTTTGTTGAATTGTTTCAGATAAAAGACCAAATGTCATTGCCGAAAAGTTGTCTCAGTGAAATGTGTCAGCCGGATTTTTCCACGATTCCATAGTTGGACAAGTGCTGACAGCCTGAGGTAATGTCTTGAGTTGGAATCCCGGCCACGTGTTGAAAACGTAGGGCATTTGAATTGAAATAAACAAAAGCTTTAAAAAATTAGTGATATACACACCAATCGAAATGTAACTAATATCACATTAACTACAGTAATTTTACAAACCAAAAGATAGAAAATTTGTAAATATACCTAATTACAATAATTACAAAATATACTTAAAAAATAATTACCGTATATGCTGGTGTATATTGTGCATCTATACTTTTAGACTTCATTTTTCTATTTTTTGATATATTCACCGTATAACACGCACCTCCTTCTTTGCAAAGAAACTTTTATAAGAAACATAACGCAAAATAAAATATCATTTTAAAGTATAATATTATTACTTTTCATGTAATCTGTCACCCAAAATTATTTTTTTTATAAATAGCACATTCATTACATTGAAAATCTTTATTATATTCATCTATTTTTTTTCTTTAATATTTAATCGCTTATTTTTATAACCGGCGCACCTGTAAATTTCGATCACTTTTTTTTTGCATAAAAATTCGCGTTATACATCGCAATATACCGTATATCAATTGACAGCTTGTAAGTAATAAATAAAGTTTCATTTGAGAAAAAATAACATTTTCATACGAATTATCATATATACTAAAACGATAAGGGAAATCTGTAACATCAGCACAAAAAAATACATAAATGTGCATGTGTAAAATTAAATCTATAACGTATCCAGTTCTAGAGTACACTAAAATGATGTAATGGTGACTGGGTGGTTAAAGGCGCGCCGGTTGGTTGGTTGTATAAGATTTAATGGCACAAGGTCCCATTGGGGACAAGCTGTGCCAAAGAAAAAAGGTATTAAAAAAATCACAAAATGTAAAGCCGACAAAAGATAAAAAGAAACAAAGTTTAATGAGAAGATTATCTGGATGGGGTTACCCATCCAGATATAGTCATACAGTGTATAAAACAAATATTAAGAATTCTTTAAAATGTGAAGTCTAAAAGTAATGCATTAAGAAATACTATCTGGATGGGGTGACCCCATCCAGATGTCAGGTTAAACAAGTATAAATTAACATTGTTATAGCTAAAACATGAAGGATGTATAAAAACTATATGTTAAAATAAAAGCCAGAATGTTTTAAAAAATGAAAGAATGCCCCATGAGGTGTTTCCCCAGGAGGTTTGTCAACTTTGGTGATGATGAATTAAAATATATTAAGTGCAAGTGCCGGAGGCCCGGACAGTCAGTTAAAACATGATAAATGGTCAGGTAATCAAAATGACAATGGTTAAATGCGCCGGGTTTATTCTGTTGTTCTCTGTTTCGATGGTCGGTTCGATACCCACTTCGGACAGAATAAATTTTGTTATTTGATTGGTCATAATCCATTTTAATAATGTCATATATTACTTCAGGAGGATAAGTTATATAATTTGTACATTTTTTAATGCTTTATAATTTAGTAAAATTGAACACCCAAGAAATTTTTTTTTTACTAATTTTATATTAAAGATATTTCAATTAAAAGAATGTGCATGTAATTATCAATTCTGGTCTACAATTTTTGCTATATTTGGTATGATCACGATGTCCTATATATACTAAGATAAGTATATGATGATTTTTCGTAAAAAAAGAAAAGTAAAAGGAGAGAAACAAAAAAAAAGAAAAAAATTCTAAATAATACTGTCTTGATATAAATTATTTAATAATTAAACAATGGCTGAAAATGTAAAATAAAATTCAAGCAATTAAAAAATATGTATTATAAATCGTTAGCTGAAAACAGCAAAGTTTAAGTTTAGTGTTTTAGAATCAGGCTAATAAAAAATCTAAAAACAAATTTAATGAAAATTTTTAAAACAAAATTTAGAAGATATTAAATAATGTTTTATTTTCAAAATATTGGGACTGTAGTAAGTAAAATTTAACACTCGATAATATTTTTTTAAATATTAATCTTATATTAAAATTATTTAAGTAAAAATATTTTGTATGTAGTTATCGATTAAATAAAGGGATCTAAACTTTTATCTATATTTTGTATGACCATTATCAAGAAGATATATTTGTATAACTAAGAAAAGTATGTGATTACTCTTCGTAATTCGCCATAAAAAAAGAAAAAGGAGATAAGAGAAAAAAGAAAAAAGAAAGAAGCAAAAATATTTATATAAGAACTATAAAAGAAATCACTTTGATATACAGTATTTAATATATAAATAATGTATAAAAATACAAAATACTGATTTTCAAGTAATTAAAAAAGATATATTATAAATTGTTACCTGCAAACAGCGAATTTTAAGTTCAGGATTTTAAAATCAGGCTGATGAATGTAAAATTTATGAAAACTTTTAAAGGTCGTGTAATTTAAAAAAAATACTAAATATTGATATTTTTTAAAACATTTAAGGCTGTAGTAAGTAAAATTAAATTATTCAGTTAATATTTTAGTTAAACTCTTTCCAAAAATCAAGCATAATAGCATGTGAATTACAAGCTTAAAATTTTTCACATCTTTACTTGATTAGGCTGGACTGACAATATCATCTATCGTTTTATATCTACAGGAATCACTTACACAAGATAACAATTCATCAAGTTTTCACTGCTTAATTAATTTAAAAACACTAATTAAAAATTAAAACATATTTCTAAAGAAACTTTCAAGTTATTTACCGTCAAATCTTGACGAGCGCTATCTAGTTTTTATATTATAACATCATTTTAGTAAGAGCTGCTGATATAAAATGTATAACTTGTGTTTTTCAGTTTAATCTGAGTATAACGATATATGCTATGCAGGCACAAGAAAAATCTTTTAAAGAAAAAGATTCATTCTCTTGAGAGCTATCTCCAATATACGTTTCGATTTCCCATTTTGCGAAATTTATTCAGACATCCAATAATTCAATTTCTCTGATACGATTTTCAGAAAGTCATTTTCTAAAGTAAAAAATATACTGCCGCATTTGAAAAAGACAATGTTGTTCATTCAACTAAATAATATAAGAATTTCTACTTGAAATTTAAGAAATATACCAGTATCGTAAAGCTGCGCAACGTGTTTCATAAACTACAACCTTAATTTCGAATTCAGTAATTCATAACTGCAATATTTTTAATATGAAATAAGTAACATCATTTTCAAGTAGTTCATACATTGAGCATATAGTAAATAAAAAAATAGGTAATTTCTTTTTAGTAGATGGGGTTGCATTGTATAAAATACTTAAATTAACTTCGAAACGTCAAAATATGAATATTTTTCTTGCGTTTCAATAGTTAAATAGGCTACAAAGTAGTCACTGAGATACTTTTGATACCAGTTTTACACGTGGTTTGATCATTCATACACTTTGAAATATCTCAGTGACATTTATTCATGAAATCGTGAACTATTTTTAATAATCTTACTTTTTCCATAGATTTAGAGAGGGATGCTTCTCCTGCAAGCCCCCTGCATATCCACATGTTTCTGTATGCAAAGATTCTTGTTGTTGAGAGCGATTTTTGTTGTTTTCCTTTGTTTTTATTTGAAACACAGCATTTAATAAACACATTTCCATTCATTTCATTTTAAAAAAGATTCTTTTTTTTGTTTTGTAATTTTAGGGTGGTCCTCAAATGACTTGCTCAACAACGCGAAATATTCTGACACATTCCCTGACTCATTTTTAAACGCAAAGGCATAAAATTAGCAGGCCTGAATAATGAAGCGATTTGGTATCGAAATGAGTTTTGCCTTTTTTAATAAATAAATTACTTATTGAGTTACAAGCGATTCGTGTCACGTGACGACACTTTTTTTTCCTTTTTCTCGGGATGCCGCGTTGGGAATTCGGTTTAAAACGCCCACCGACTGTGACAGTATTTAGTGAAAGATCTTCTGCCTTTACCAAAAACTGGAAAACGTCTTTAGATTACAAAGTTTCTGAATACGAACTCCTGCCAATTTCATGCGTTTCCGAACAAAACTGAATTAACAAATATGTCATGAAATAGCCAGTTTGGATTTCAGAACGGCCTTAAATATTATTGGCATCCCTCGTCCTTCCCTGCATATGTCCATGTTTATGTATAATGATAGATTCGTGTTGTTGAGTGTGATTTTTATTTTTGTTGTTTGTTTGTTTGATTTTTTTGTCACAAGGACATCTATCCGTGGTTCTTTTACCAATTTTATATAAAAAGCGTGGGAAGCTTCCATGGCCGCTAAGATAATATGCTGCTGATTTCTGAACACATAAAAATTTAACATCTACCTTATTAAGAATTCTATACGTTTCTCTTCCTTTCGTTGAGTTGGTCCAATCATTTTGCCAATCTGTGATGATTTTGTTTTTAAAATAACTCTTTAGAATGGATTCTGGAAATGGTAAGACAGAGATCTCATCATAATGGTCTTCTGTAATTGCATTTTTTGCGAGAAGGTCTGCTCGCTCGTTACCAGTGGTGCCTACATGTGCTCTAATCCACGCTATTTTTATGAATTTATTGGGGTTTTGTAGTAAACTATTGTAGATATTTAAAATTATGGAGTTTCGATGAAAAATTATCTTGAGTGCATCTAAGTATGAGCGACTATCTGTCAAAATAAGGGCTGATGTAAATTGTGATTGTGTTAACCAAACTATTGCTTCCTGGATCGCATATAATTCGGCTTGGTAAATTGAGTTAATTGGGTGTAGTCTTACTGCATGATCATGGATGAAGTTATTATTAAGAGAGACTGTATATGCACTTGCCACTCCATTTCCCATAGATGATCCATCTGTAAAAATTTGTAGATGATTTTCCAATATTATGTTTTCTGTCAGGTTATCTATAATTTATATATTTTTCAACTTGTAATATTCTGAAAATTTATAAGTTGCGTCCCATTGCATAAGATTGTTGTATATTATTGTATTGTTGATGTTAAGTGATCTGTTTCCTTGCTTTATCTCATAGACTTGAAATTCGTTTGGTATTTTGATGGTAATTGGAGGCACTCCAGTTAAAATATTTAATGCGTCATTTGAAATACTATACACTATATCTTCGGTAACTGCCCTCTTATGGAATACCATTTTAACTTCAATAAAAATAAAACATTAAAGAGAAACCTACAACGTGTGCTATTAGACGCTTCCAATTACGAAAAGTTAGATAAAAACTATAATGTCCTAAATAAAAACTTTTCATATATCAAAGAATTATTATAACCTATATAAAATTCTAGATCTATAGATTTTAAAAACTATGTTTTAAAAGACTCAATAGACTAGTGCATAATACAATTGAAAATTTTAAGTACAATATTATTATTGTAAATATCTGTAAATATTTATCTTTAATATTATTATGTAATCTTATCAGTATATTCATATAGAACTTATATATATGTAATAACTTTGGGCTCACCCAGCAATAAGCAATAATGGGTAGCTCGTGTGATTTTTTTTTTTAACTTGCTGGGGATTCCGGGTCTTTGGACACTGGGGTTCCTGGTAGATATAGGTTTTCCCCTCGTGGACTCATAGGTCCTATGCCGAGAGGTTGGTTGTCCACGAGTGGGAGGTTTCTGTTTCTGTTTCTGTTTGTTTGATTTAATTACAACCACGGCAATCCATAAACACATTTCCATTCATTTAATTTCCAAAAGTTTTTTGTTCTGTTTTGTTTTGTTATTTTAAATATATTTATAGGCATGCTTGATATGCATTTCAGATAAAATTTCTCGAAAAGTTCATTTTTGAACACATTTCGAAAACATTTTTGCTCTATTTTTAATAGTTTAAAAAAATAAAAAACATACATTGTGCATTTAAAACCACAATCTTAATGTAATTATCAGTAACATGACGGAAGTGGAGAGCAATTATCAGCAGTAGGTTTGCACTTTCTCTTCAACCTGTCCCTGTCTTTCTCAAAATTCCGCTAAGCGAATAGATACATCTTTATGAAATATTAATCATAACAGTGGCACATTTCAACTTAAATCAGTTTCATTTAGGCTGTCAATCATTTGTCTATTTAACGATTTAAAAAAATCAGATATAAGGTAAAGCCAGGAGAGATGGCGCGGTCGAAGAGATTGCGCACATAGAGATTCGGGGGAAAGGAGTAGAATGAGCGCGCAGCGACTCCAGGTAGCTGTACAACAACAGTAGTGGAGTGTCTACTTGAAAATGCACGTTGATTGCTTTGAGTGTCTAAGATAAAATATTGCTATTTTGTTTAGTTTTCCCAAAGTAAGTGCTTGAATTTTCATAGCTATTCATCAGAATTTCTATACAATGTCAATAGTACAAACTATTTTAAACTTAAACTATTCTCATAAGCTACTAATCTAGACTAACAATGTGAACATCAACGAATCATTTTAGAAGAGGTCATGTTTAAATAAAAGGCCGCGCAATCTCTCCTACCGAAATTGGAGAGTTTGCGCATCTGCTACTTGGGAGAGAAGGCGCAGTGTTCCCATTAGTTTTCATGCTAGGAGAGATTACGCAGCTTATTGGTAAATTTGCATAAAAAATGAAAAATGAAAATGGACTAATTTTAAGTTAAACGTGTTATTAAGTAAAATAATTTTATTTTGTAATCTTATCTGGACTTGCTTTTTCTGATTCTTTATTTTTTTCCCTTTAATTAAAAATTTTTAAATCGTTTTTAAAATTATTTCCTTTTTCTGATTCTTTAATCATTAGGTTGAAATATTCACTCCTAATACAATAATATTTGTTCACAAAAACCTTACAGCAATGTCATTTAAGTGTAATTATTATTGTTAACAATTCAATTGTAGTTATTATTAGTAACAATTACTCCTACCCATCTGCGCAATCACACCAACCATGTAAGATCAGATTGCGCAAAATAACTTTCTTGGTTTTATTACAACTGTTCTATTAAATTGCAACATAACAACAAAATAGCAATGGAAATGCATAAAAAACAAATGAAGTAAAAATTATTCATGAATAGTTTAGCAAAAAATTAATATTTAGATTTTTTATTGCTATTCTTTTGAATTGTGCGCAGACTATCCTAGCTTTACCTTATAGAAATATTTTATTAAAGTAGGCAGCGCAGTAATTCTTGTCCCGGAGGTATAAAGTTTCCAGTATATTCTGTACGGTCAAATTGCTCGTTCCCTAGGTATAGTTTAAAATTCTGACTATGAAAACTTTATAAAATTCGAAATAAAAAATATTTTTTTTTTATCATCTTATTAAAATAAAACATTGGAAATCATCCTTCAGGTATTTTCGTTTACTTTGAAAGAAAAATTATAACAAGAAATAGCGATTGTTCTACAGTAGTTTAATGTTTTTTTTGTTAGTGTTAATCAAACATAATTCCATAATCCCTAAAGCAGAATGTAAACGGTATTTCGTATTACGTTTTCCATAGAAAAGTTTTTGAATTATATTATTCATTAAAACACAGAGATTTTAATATGTATTCAACCATTTTAATATGAAAGACAAGTATTTCATCTGAAATGAAACAAATTTATTTGAATTGAAAACGAAAACATTTGTTATGCAAGTAGTGTATATTTGCCGGTTCTGCGCCACCTGAGTCGAGCAGCGGTGGCGGTGGAGGTGCGGTGGAGCAGCGGTGGAGCAGCGGTGGAGCAGCGGTGGAGCAGCGGTGAGCGGTGGAGCACAGGGGGGAGCAGGTGAAGGTGGCGATAAGAGCATGAGCACTGATAAGAACGGAGGGTTCGATGGGAGGGGGGTGCGATAAGGATTTCTACTATAAGATAAGGGGATTATTTTAATGAGTTTTAATTGGGGAACTTAGAAATTTTTCGACGCATTTTTTTTTTCGCGGAGAATTGGTGGACGAGGTGAATGTCAATGGATTTATTATAGCGAATTATAAATTTAATTATTTTTAATTTTAATTAATTTTAATTGGGGAACTTTGAAATTTTTCGAAGCAATTTTTTTTTTCAACGAGAGTATGCAGTTTGATTATGAGTATATGCAGTAGAAGTGAATGATTAATTAATTAAAAATATTAATTAAACATAGTAATTAATTAATTTTAATTGCAGAACTTAAGAATTTTCGCGAGATTTTTTTTTCAACGAGAGTAGGGTATTCGATATACACGTTAGTGGAGAATTTTAAAAGTCAATAATGGTTTAATTAAAAATGGTGATTAATTTTAATTGGGGAACTTAGACATTTTTCGAAGCAAATTATTTTTTCAACGAGAGTATGCTATTTGTTATACATGTTAGAGTATATTTGAGGAGAATTTTAAAAGTCAATAATTGTTTAATTAAAAAGGGTCATTAATCAATTTTAATTGGAGAACTTAGAACTTTTGGCAAGATTTTTTTTCCCTCAACGAGAGTACGCAGTTTGAATGTGCAGTAGAATTGTAGATGCGAATGAAAAATAGTAATTAATTAAAAAGGATCATTAATTAATTTTAATTGGGAGACTTCAACATTTTTGGGGCAAACAGGCGTGTTTTAATGAATTCGATATAGGTTACGGTAAAAAATACAGGGTCCCTTATGAATTATACTATATTCAATTTAATAGCTCCCGCCCCCTCCCCTTTCCCCTCTCCACTTTTTTTACCCAGAGGGCCCCCTTCGATAGACTAACAATACGCACTTCAAAAAAATACATAGTGGTAAAAAAGAAGAATTTTAACGTATATATAAAAGTGTAAATAAACAAATATGAAAAATCAGGCATAGTGGCATAATTCATGAATCACTTTCCAACATTAACGAAATGGTATGTGAACAAAGTATAATTTTACCATCGAGTGCATTAGTTAATTAAAAATAGTGAACCGATCCCCTTTTTAATAAAAAGGGCCTAAGGCCCTTCACAAAAAATCAAAAGGATTCAAGAAAAAGCTTTACCCTACTGATAGCCAAAACATATAGGATTCTTAAATGGATTGAAGTATACAAATAGGTTCTACAGGAATACATTTATTTAGGTTAGCATGCAAAAATGGTTAAAAGTTATAGGGAAGCCTTCGAATGGAGTGATTATACGTTTTGGGGACCCTTCAAAAGAAACTGGAAACAGTTATAGATATCGAACCCTTCACAAAAAATTGGACAAATCCCCTTTTTAATAAAAAGGGCTCCTTCACAAAAATTCCAATGAATTCAAATTATGCATAAATACTCATATATGAAAAACTATTATTCTCATATGAAAAATTAGCCCTTAGACGAAATAAATGCAACTTATGAAGTAAATAATAGTTATTATTTTTTACTAAAATCATTCAGAATTAATATCTAATTTTTAATTATTAATTATCTAATGTTTTATATGTGAAAGTTAAATTCTCTAACCTTTCCATGCTACACAAGTCCAGGTAGGCTTTCTTATCGCTATTGTCATCAGATGTAATCCCCAATACTGAGTCAATGATAACAGATTGTATGAAGCCTGGTTTAAGGGCTTTCTCAAATCCAAAACAGGCTACTTTCTGACACATTTTTAAATTTCATTTATGATCGCAAATGCATGATATTGGCAGATTTCCTTTTTCAGAAACTATATGTAATCGAAACATTTTTTTTTGATTTTTTTTTAATTCTTCAAAAGATATGAATAAAGCACATATGTTTTACACTGAATACATTATTTAGCATAGCATGCAAATAAAATCTTGGAACTTTTCGAATAAACGTTACTAACATATTCTAACTTCTAAGAAATAATCGCTTGCCTCAGATTTTTTTTTTTTTTTTACTAGTGAATCAATAACACTTTTTTTAATTAGAATTCAAAATAATATGATAGGAATGAAATATTTTGTTTAAAATTTTGTGAGAAATCTATACAGTTTAGTTTTAGACCGACACTACCTTACATATTAATTAGTAAAACAAAATTCAATTTTATGCTTACGAATACAGAAATTTTAATAATACTGCTTGAAAAAGATTTTTAAGTAAACTATATTTCTGTTTATTGAAACTTTACACTAATGTTTTCTCAAGAATTTACACTAACTGAAACAGTGACAATTAAAAAATATTAATTACTTATGCAAGAAATTATGTATTTGGAGGTTTGCCTTTTTCATTCAATATGTAAACTTATAGCATTGATTGCGTATGTTATGAAAAGAAAACATATGCAAATAATTTTACTTAAAATAAATACTTTAAGATTAGAATTTACATTTAACTTAACCCTATAACATAAATAGTTTACACCAATGTGATTATAACAGCACGAAAATAAATTCATGAATAATAATAAGTACAAACTATGTCACTATAATGTGGGCATATTTTAAACTGTAATAGGTTAACAGTTATATTATATGGCATAAAGATTTACATATGAATCTATCATTTTACTCCGATATAAAAACACAATTTTAAAATAAAACATACATTATTAAAAACACAATTTAAAATAAAACATAATTATTAATAAAACATGTATTATTAGGCTACAGCGTGACCACAAATTAAAAGAGGTCCCATTTTTTTCCTAAAGGGCTCATTTTTCTAAAGGCCCCTTTGAGCGTAGTGAGACTAGTTCTATACGAATATATTTTAATATATATATATATACATACTATAAAAAATTAATTAAGATGCATACATATTTGCAAAATTATGAAAAAGAAATCACATTACCTCTTATTTTGTATTCAGAAAACGGTAGAGGATTCATTCCCCACCGAACTAACTTGATATATGCCTTAGAGAGATAACACATACTTATGCTTATCGCATGACTAATAAGTGTATCACCCCCTATTCACAAGTAGAATTTCGTGTAAAGTTCTTCTCAAATACATACAGACCCCTTTCTGACACATTTTAAAATTTATTTTTGTTCGCAAATGCATGAAATTGACAGATTTTCTTACTGAGTCACTATGTATTCGATACAAGTTTTTCATTTTTTGGTAAAGACAAAATATTATCAAAGTCGGCGTTTTGTTATCGCATAAAATATATTAACAAGTCCTGTAAAAATATATTGACAAGACATGAACTATTAATAGATGATTTAAAACATATTGGTTATAAAAAACACACACATATATATATATATATATATATATATATATATATATATAATTTTTATCGTTACCTAAAATTTTCAAGCACGATTTACTGGACTTCATCCAAATTCAACTAGATTCTTCACCACGTGGTTTGATGGGAAAAATCATGAATCATGGTATACTTTATGAAACACTTTCCAATGCTATGGGACTATCGTTAAGAATTTGAAATAAGTGAATTAGATTTAATAATTCATACTGGAAATGTATTTTTTCTAAAAATTAGTAGCTTCGCATACTTTTAAATCATTCAAGACATGTGATGAAGATTTAACCGCTGCAGAACGACTAAAAACTAGTATCTTAATGAATCGACCTATTTACGTCGGGTTCACAATTTTAGAATTATCTAAATTAGTTATGTATGATTTTCATTACAATTTTATAAAGAAAACATACAAAGATCGTGCAGTTTTACTCTTTACGGATATAGATTCCTTAACTTATCATATTCAAACACATAATATTTATAAGGATATGGAGCACCATCATGATTTTTTCGACTTTTCTGAATACTCGAAATCCCATCGTCTAAACCGCACAAGTTTCGAACCCACAAACATATAATCAGACTTGTCATTTTATAACCAGGACGCTAACCACAGGGCTAAGTGAGCCCCCGCTTATTTTATAGTCACCACGCTGACTGTTGGACTTAGTAAGCCCCAGGCTAATTTATATCCACCACGCTAACTATTGGGCTTAGTGAGCCCCTGCTTATTTTATAGTCAACATGCTAACTATTGGGCTTAGTGAGCCCCAGGCTAACTTATACCCACCACGCTAACTTTGGGGCCTAGTGAACCCCCGCTTATTTTATAGCCACCATACTAACCACAGGGCTAAGTGAGCCCCCGCTTATTTCATAGTCACCATGCTAAGTATTAGGCTGAGTGAGCCCCCGGCTATTTTATACCCACTATGCTAACTAATGGGTTGAGTGAGCCCCAGGCTATTTTCTACCCACCACGTTTACTGGGCTTAGTGTGCCCCCGCTTATTTTATAGCTACCACGATAACCACAGGGCTGAGTGAGCCCCCGCTTATTTTATAACCACCACGTTAACCACAGGGCTAAGTGAGCCCCCGCTTATTTTATAGTCACCCTGCTAACTATTTAGCTTAGTGAGCCCCATTTCGAGTTTTCGAGGCTAATTTATACACACCACACTAACTATTGGGCTTAGTGAGCCCCCACTTATTTTATAGCCACCACGCTAACCACAGAGCTAAGTGAGGCCCCGCTTATTTTATAGTCAACAAGCTAACTACTGGGCTGAGTGACCCCCAGGCTGTTTTATACCTACCATGATAACTACTGGGCTGATTAAGCCCCAGGTATTTTATAGCCATTACGCTAACTACTGGAGCTGAGTGAGCCCCAGGTTATTTAGTCACATGAATATGATTTCCAAGGTATATGTCCTGACTTGATTTAGACCATTGCCTATGGTAAGATAAAGCTCGGAAGTAAATTGGTAAACTCTATACATTTCCCTCGAAAACTCACTTGTATTTTATTAAATATCTATAGAAATCAGCATAGTATATTAAAATTATATACATTCTTATTAGTTTATGAATCTACTAACTTATAATATCTATATGGTAACTTGGATTATTAGTATTCACACTTAAACATTTCTTTTGTAGATTTAATATGATAAACACTAACATGAGACTGACTAAACTTTTACCATTTTCATTTAAACTTAGTTTTAGGAAATTTATCTACATAGCTTTAAATTTTACTGTTTAGTAAGTCTATTATTTCAAAGTATTATTTTTTAGTTATAATATTCAAAACATATTCATAGCGTTTTACATAGTAGGTATCAAATTAATTTAAAGTCATATTAAAAATATATATATACAAATACTATTCTTACTTAACACGCTAGCTAGCTAAGCACCCAATCGTCTCACACCAAGATTCTGAGAAAAGTGAATGCTTGTTCAGGGCCTTATCAGCTAATATAATCAGTGATAAGATTTAAACAAGTGACGTCACTGTTTAAGTGATATCACGTGACCATGTGGTATCATTTAATATGTCACCAGTGACGTCAGAGATCACGTGACTAGGTCATAAAAGAACCAATTACTAATTGCAATTAACAATTTACCTCTAATTGATTTGTATAATATATATAGATAAAATAAATTAATACATGATTTATCTATGTATTATTTTATCTATATGGCTATAAAATAAGTGGGGGCTCACTAAGCCCAATAGTTAGTGTGGTGTGTATAAATTAGCCTCGAAAACTCGAAATGGGGCTCACTAAGCTAAATAGTTAGCAGGGTGACTATAAAATAAGCGGGGGCTCACTTAGCCCTGTGGTTAACGTGGTGGTTATAAAATAAGCGGGGGCTCACTCAGCCCTGTGGTTATCGTGGTAGCTATAAAATAAGCGGGGGCACACTAAGCCCAGTAAACGTGGTGGGTAGAAAATAGCCTGGGGCTCACTCAACCCATTAGTTAGCATAGTGGGTATAAAATAGCCTGGGGCTCACTCAGCCTAATACTTAGCATGGTGACTATGAAATAAGCGGGGGCTCACTTAGCCCTGTGGTTAGTATGGTGGCTATAAAATAAGCGGGGGTTCACTAGGCCCCAAAGTTAGCGTGGTGGGTATAAGTTAGCCTGGGGCTCACTAAGCCCAATAGTTAGCATGTTGACTATAAAATAAGCAGGGGCTCACTAAGCCCAATAGTTAGCGTGGTGGATATAAATTAGCCTGGGGCTTACTAAGTCCAATAGTCAGCGTGGTGACTATAAAATAAGCGGGGGCTCACTTAGCCCTGTGGTTAGCGTCCTGGTTATAAAATGACAAGTCTGATTATATGTTTGTGGGTTCGAAACTTGTGCGGTTTAGACGATGGGATTTCGAGTATTCAGAAAAGTCGAAAAAATCATGATGGTGCTCCATATCCTTATAAATATTATGTGTTTGAATATGATAAGTTAAGGAATCTATATCCGTAAAGAGTAAAACTGCACGATCTTTGTATGTTTTCTTTATAAAATTGTAATGAAAATCATACATAACTAATTTAGATAATTCTAAAATTGTGAACCCGACGTAAATAGGTCGATTCATTAAGATACTAGTTTTTAGTCGTTCTGCAGCGGTTAAATCTTCATCACATGTCTTGAATGATTTAAAAGTATGCGAAGCTACTAATTTTTAAAAAAAATACATTTCCAGTATGAATTATTAAATCTAATTCACTTATTTCAAATTCTTAACGATAGTCCCATAGCATTGGAAAGTGTTTCATAAAGTATACCATGATTCATGATTTTTCCCATCAAACCACGTGGTGAAGAATCTAGTTGAATTTGGATGAAGTCCAGTAAATCGTGCTTGAAAATTTTAGGTAACGATAAAAATTATATATATATATATATATATATGTGTGTGTGTGTGTTTTTTATAACCAATATGTTTTAAATCATCTATTAATAGTTCATGTCTTGTCAATATATTTTTACAGGACTTGTTAATATATTTTATGCGATAACAAAACGCCGACTTTGATAATATTTTGTCTTTACCAAAAAATGAAAAACTTGTATCGAATACATAGTGACTCAGTAAGAAAATCTGTCAATTTCATGCATTTGCGAACAAAAATAAATTTTAAAATGTGTCAGAAAGGGGTCTGTATGTATTTGAGAAGAACTTTACACGAAATTCTACTTGTGAATAGGGGGTGATACACTTATTAGTCATGCGATAAGCATAAGTATGTGTTATCTCTCTAAGGCATATATCAAGTTAGTTCGGTGGGGAATGAATCCTCTACCGTTTTCTGAATACAAAATAAGAGGTAATGTGATTTCTTTTTCATAATTTTGCAAATATGTATGCATCTTAATTAATTTTTTATAGTATGTATATATATATATATATTAAAATATATTCGTATAGAACTAGTCTCACTACGCTCAAAGGGGCCTTTAGAAAAATGAGCCCTTTAGGAAAAAAATGGGACCTCTTTTAATTTATGGTCACGCTGTAGCCTAATAATACATGTTTTATTAATAATTATGTTTTATTTTAAATTGTGTTTTTAATAATGTATGTTTTATTTTAAAATTGTGTTTTTATATCGGAGTAAAATGATAGATTCATATGTAAATCTTTATGCCATATAATATAACTGTTAACCTATTACAGTTTAAAATATGCCCACATTATAGTGACATAGTTTGTACTTATTATTATTCATGAATTTATTTTCGTGCTGTTATAATCACATTGGTGTAAACTATTTATGTTATAGGGTTAAGTTAAATGTAAATTCTAATCTTAAAGTATTTATTTTAAGTAAAATTATTTGCATATGTTTTCTTTTCATAACATACGCAATCAATGCTATAAGTTTACATATTGAATGAAAAAGGCAAACCTCCAAATACATAATTTCTTGCATAAGTAATTAATATTTTTTAATTGTCACTGTTTCAGTTAGTGTAAATTCTTGAGAAAACATTAGTGTAAAGTTTCAATAAACAGAAATATAGTTTACTTAAAAATCTTTTTCAAGCAGTATTATTAAAATTTCTGTATTCGTAAGCATAAAATTGAATTTTGTTTTACTAATTAATATGTAAGGTAGTGTCGGTCTAAAACTAAACTGTATAGATTTCTCACAAAATTTTAAACAAAATATTTCATTCCTATCATATTATTTTGAATTCTAATTAAAAAAAGTGTTATTGATTCACTAGTAAAAAAAAAAAAAAAATCTGAGGCAAGCGATTATTTCTTAGAAGTTAGAATATGTTAGTAACGTTTATTCGAAAAGTTCCAAGATTTTATTTGCATGCTATGCTAAATAATGTATTCAGTGTAAAACATATGTGCTTTATTCATATCTTTTGAAGAATTAAAAAAAAATCAAAAAAAATGTTTCGATTACATATAGTTTCTGAAAAAAGAAATCTGCCAATATCATGCATTTGCGATCATAAATGAAATTTAAAAATGTGTCAGAAAGTAGCCTGTTTTGGATTTGAGAAAGCCCTTAAACCAGGCTTCATACAATCTGTTATCATTGACTCAGTATTGGGGATTACCTCTGATGACAATAGTGATAAGAAAGCCTACCTGGACTTGTGTAGCATGGAAAGGTTAGAGAATTTAATTTTCACATATAAAACATTAGATAATTAATAATTAAAAATTAGATATTAATTCTGAATGATTTTAGTAAAAAATAATAACTATTATTTACTTCATAAGTTGCATTTATTTCGTCTAAGGGCTAAATTTTTCATATGAGAATAATAGTTTTTCATATATGAAACATTGAATTAAAAAAGAGTTTGCTGCAAAAATACTGGGGCGCTATAAGAAATATAGCGGGCGGTGGAGGGCCCAGTTTAAAAAATATTTTTTTTTTCTTCATAAGTTGCATTTTTTTTTTTTTTTTTTTTTTTTTTTTTTTTTTTTTTTTTTTTTTTGCCTAAGTGCGAATTTTTCATATGAGCCTAACAGTTTTCATATACTCTTGAAAAAAAAAAAGGAGTTTGCTGCAAAAATACTGGGGCGCTATATAAAAAAATAGCGGGCGGAGGAGGGCCCAGTTAAAAAAAATATATTAATTATTTTCTTATATCATATGATTCCTCTAACACGCATTTCAATTTTTGTGAAGGGGTCTCCTACAATTTTTTTGTGAAGGGTTTTTATTTGAATGGGGCACGTATCTCATTTATTTTTGAAGGGGCCCTTTTGTCTAATGCGAGTTCACACTTCGAAGGGTAAAAAAAAAGGGGGGATCGATGAACTGAATGTATGAAGGGTTCTAGTATTTATGCATAATTTGAATTCATTGGAATTTTTGTGAAGGAGCCCTTTTTATTAAAAAGGGGATTTGTCCAATTTTTTGTGAAGGGTTCGATATCTATAACTGTTTCCAGTTTCTTTTGAAGGGTCCCCAAAACGTATAATCACTCCATTCGAAGGCTTCCCTATAACTTTTAACCATTTTTGCATGCTAACCTAAATAAATGTATTCCTGTAGAACCTATTTGTATACTTCAATCCATTTAAGAATCCTATATGTTTTGGCTATCAGTAGGGTAAAGCTTTTTCTTGAATCCTTTTGATTTTTTGTGAAGGGCCTTAGGCCCTTTTTATTAAAAAGGGGATCGGTTCACTATTTTTAATTAACTAATGCACTCGATGGTAAAATTATACTTTGTTCACATACCATTTCGTTAATGTTGGAAAGTGATTCATGAATTATGCCACTATGCCTGATTTTTCATATTTGTTTATTTACACTTTTATATATACGTTAAAATTCTTCTTTTTTACCACTATGTATTTTTTTGAAGTGCGTATTGTTAGTCTATCGAAGGGGGCCCTCTGGGTAAAAAAAGTGGAGAGGGGAAAGGGGAGGGGGGGGGAGCTATTAAATTGAATATAGTATAATTCATAAGGGACCCTGTATTTTTTACCGTAACCTATATCGAATTCATTAAAACACGCCTGTTTACCCCAAAAATGTTGAAGTCTCCCAATTAAAATTAATTAATGATCCTTTTTAATTAATTACTATTTTTCATTCGCATCTACAATTCTACTGCACATTCAAACTACGTACTCTCGTTGAGGGAAAAAAATCTTGCCAAAATTTCTAAGTTCTCCAATTAAAATTGATTAATGACCCTTTTTAATTAAACAATTATTGACTTTTAAAATTCTCCTCAAATATACTCTAACATGTATAACAAATAGCCTACTCTCGTTGAAAAAATAATTTGCTTCGAAAAATGTCTAAGTTCCCCAATTAAAATTAATCACCATTTTTAATTAAACCATTATTGACTTTTAAAATTCTCCACTAACGTGTATATCGAATACCCTACTCTCGTTGAAAAAAAAATCTCGCGAAAATTCTTAAGTTCTGCAATTAAAATTAATTAATTACTATGTTTAATTAATATTTTTAATTAATTAATCATTCACTTCTACTGCATATACTCATAATCAAACTGCATACTCTCGTTGAAAAAAAAATTGCTTCGAAAAATTTCAAAGTTCCCCAATTAAAATTAATTAAAATTAAAAATAATTAAATTTATAATTCGCTATAATAAATCCATTGACATTCACCTCGTCCACCAATTCTCCGCGAAAAAAAAAATGCGTCGAAAAATTTCTAAGTTCCCCAATTAAAACTCATTAAAATAATCCCCTTATCTTATAGTAGAAATCCTTATCGCACCCCCCTCCCATCGAACCCTCCGTTCTTATCAGTGCTCATGCTCTTATCGCCACCTTCACCTGCTCCCCTCTGTGCTCCACCGCTCACCGCTGCTCCACCGCTGCTCCACCGCTGCTCCACCGCACCTCCACCGCCACCGCTGCTCGACTCAGGTGGCGCAGAACCGGCTAATATACACTACTTATGCAGCAATTTTATTTTAATAGGCGTCAAAAATTGAATGATATTGAATTATATTTCAAAATCACTGAAGAATATATTTCCCAATATCAATTAAAAATAAAATTTTATTGAATTTCTATCTATCTTTCAAAATTATTTTATTTGTTTTCATGTTTTCTTTTTTAATTTGTATTGAATACACAAGTTACCAGATAATTTTCGTATTCTTCATGTGCATGATCTACTTTTAGCATTTGTCACAGAATATATAATACTTAAAAATTATTAATTCATTGTTTCTCATTTTCAATATTATTTTAGTTTTCTTTTCAAATGAGACATAATTATATTTTCTTACATACATTAAAAAATTACTTAGTCAAATCATACATTTTCTTAACTACAAAACTGTAAACTTTATACATCTGATTTCATCCGAAAATGAAACAAAATTCATAAACCGTGCTAAAATATTTTATTTCTTTGATTGATAAAGAACTTGACAAAGACTTTTTCAATCTCCAATTTTCACACTATTTATACAAAATTTTAAATTTCATTCCCATATTTATGTAGAAGGTTTTTATTTCTGAACTATTTAGATTTTAAAAATATAAAATCAAAATATTTTTTTTTAATTAAGCTTTAAAAATAATGATTCAAATGTCCATTTCTTGATATTTTGAATTCAGAACAATTACTAGAAACACAGTGTTACATCTAATTTTCAGAATTGGTCTCGGATTTTAATCTTTTCCTTTGTATTTTGAAAAAAAAGACATATTCCCTCAAGTAGAATGTAAATGGTCTTTCGCATTAAAATTCCGTATTGAAAAGGCATTTTCAATTATAATACTCTTTTTAAAATACAGAAAGTGTAATATAAATTCCAATGAAAAACAAATATCTCATTTTAAAAGAAACAAATTTGTATTTAAACGGACTGAAATATAATCCTTTATCTTTGTGAGAGAGCAATTTTGCTTTCATTGGTAAATCGAAACAAGAATGAAATTGAATTTCATTTTTAATTCATTGAAAAATATATTGCCTAATATCACTCATAAAAAAATCTCTATGAAATTTATATATATATTTTTTTTTCAGAACTGCTTTCATGCTTTCTACATTGTATTAAGTAAACAAAACATGGGCTGAAATTTTATCGAAGCGAATGACTAGATTTACAATTTGGAATTATGTTTAGCAACTATAAATGCCGAAAAATTGTAACCTTTAATGTTCTAAGGTTAATCCACTTTGTTTTTATAGTTGTATTCATGCTTTCTGTAATAATTATTTTTAACGACATTTTTTTTCTGTGATGCTAGTATTAACTATTCAAAACATAAGTTTTGATTTTCATATATTGAAAAATTAGGTGTAAACCTGAAATCTGTATTTAATATATTAAAAAACTTATGAGTTGTAATCAATAAATATTTTGCTAGAAATAGATTTCTAGTCGTCTAGTATACGTATCCAAAATTTCATTTTTATTCAAGTTATGGGTTTCAGAAAGATGCTTAAATAACGATTAGCTGAACAGTTTAGGTGAGCAGTTGATTTTAACCTGAAAAATTTAACGAGAAACATAACATTCCAACAAATTTTCACAATTGTTCTCATATTTTAATCTTTTTATGTTAGTAATTTGAAAACAAAAACCGTATTCTCTGAAATAGGACTTAAATAGCCTCCCGCAATAGAATTTCGTGCTATTGAAAAAACCTTTTTGAATTATAATAATCTTTAAAATCCAAAAATTGTAATAGAATCTAACCGAAAGACAACAATTTCATTTTAATAGAAACAAATTTGAATTTAAACAGGCGGAAATATAATCTTTTATGTTTGTGAGAGAACAATTTTATTTTAAAAGTTAAATCAAAACAAGAGTGAAATTGAATTCCATTTTAAATTCAATGAATAATATATTACCGAATGTCAATAAAAATAAATATCTATAAATTTTCTGTGTTTTTTTTTTTCAGAACTTTTTTATTCTAACTTTGTAATAACTATACAAAACGTGGGCGAAAACTTGATCGAAGCGAGTGATTGGATTTACAATTTGAAATTATATGTAGCAATTATAGATTTTAATACCTTTAACTTTCTAATGTTAATCTATATATTTTTTTTTCCGCTGTGGTAGTATTAGCCATCCAAAACATAACTATGTGATTTTCATATGTTAAAAAAAGTATATGTAAATATGACATATAAAATTTGACATATAAAATTAATATTTTAAATACTTATGACTTGTAACCAATGTATTTTTTACTTGAAATGGATTTCTAGTAACGTCTAATACGTGTATCCAAAACTTCATTTAAATTCGAGTTGTGAGTTTGTAAAATATTCTTAAATAACCACCAGCACAACAGTTTGGTTGACCATGTATTTATTGAAAAATATAATAATTTCGTACCCTTAAAAACAAAAATCATATTTCTATTTCAAATAAAAGTTCAACTGATTTCTGTTTTTATTTATTAACTTGAAAGTTTTAAGAAGAAACATAATGTTCCAAATAATTTTAAAAATTTTTCTCATATTTTAATCTTTCTGTGTTAGTATTTTGTAAAAAAAGTAATAAAAACATATTCCCTTAAGTAGAACGTAACGTAAATAGTCTTCGCATTAAAATTCCGTACTATTGTAAAAGCTTTTTAAATTATAATACTCTTTAAAATCAAGAGATTGTAATAGTAATTCATCCGAAAGACAACCATTTCATTTTAAAAGAAACAAATTTGAATTTAAACAGACGGAAATATAATCCTTTATGTTTGTGAAAGAACAATTTTATTGTAAGAGGTAAGTCAAAACAAGAATAAAATTGAATTCCATTTCAATTTCTTGAAGAATATATTACCGAAAGTAACAAAAAATAAAACTGTATAAAATTTCTTTTTTTTTTCAGAACTTGTTTTATTTTTCTAGCTTTGTATTAAATACACAAAACATCGGCGGAAACTTGATCCAAGCGAATAACTGGATTTACAATTTGAAATTATATTCAGCAATTGTAAATGCTAAGCCACAGAATCAGAACTTTTCAGAAATTAAACAAAACTGTACAGGTAATTTACAAGTAAATGAGTTTTTATGGGATTTTTTAGGCTGATTATAGAGTTTGGACTTCAAAAATTGTAAATATCGAATATATTTTGTAGTTAATGAATAATAAAAAGAAGAATAACAGAAAACCTATTTCTGATTTATGTTGCTTCAGCAAGGAACAAGGTTATGCGATATCTAATTTGAACAAAGCAGTCATATTAAACATAATTTTAATGAAAATTGATGAAGATAGCACTTATATAGGAACATTTTTATGTTGTAATATGGTATTGCATGCAAATGGTAATATGGTATCTGCATGTAATCTGGTATTGCATGCAAAAAACACTTAAGTCGCTGATTTTATGTCGTTTAAGTAATGAACGAAAATTAGAAGGTATTGTTTGAAGAGGGAAGAATACACTGACTTGTGTGGTTATTACCCATATCATGGCTCCATATTTAAGGTAGCATTCGTGACAAAAAAAAAAAGTATATTTGGAAAAAACTTGACTTATGTGATTTGTGAAATGACCGATTCAATTAAATAAGGATTGAAAACATCCTCACCAGTTAATTGTCATGTTGGGTTTAAAAAACCCGTAATTCAGTAAAAAAAGTGTTATAAGTTATTTGTGCAAGTTGTAAAATATATAACATAGTATGAAACTTAAGTGTTTTTAAATTGCTGCCTGTTCATTCACTGGTAAGAACTGTTCATTTATTTAGTGTTTGCATAGCTTTTTATTAAGACACCCTTAACATCCCAAACAAATGGAATATAAACTTCATTTTATTATTTTTTTAATCATTTGTATACTAACACATATATTTGTACTGTCACACATCAAAAGGTGTTGTTTATTAAAATATTATCAATATTTTTCTAAAAAATGTGCTTAAGTGTTCATTTACAGGTTAATTTTCTAAAGTTTATCGATATTTTTTTTAAATATTTTAATTCATTATTCCTATAATAATTATTTTTTAACGCCGAATTGTTTATGTCGTGCTAATATTAACCATCCAAAACGTAAATTATGTGATTTTCATATATTGAAAAAATATATATGTAAATATAAAAATTAATATCTTAAAAACTTATGACTTGTAATCAATGAATATTTTACTAGAAACGGATTTTAGTAGCTTCTAATATGCTTAACCAAAACTTTATTCCGATTTGCATTATAAGTTACAGAAATATATTTAAATAACCATCAGCACAACAGTTTGAGTGGTCATATATTTACTGGAAAAATAATAATTTCTGAGCGGCATTCACTTCATACATCAAAAATAGTATGTATATTTCAATTAAATGTTTTTCATATTTCTATTTTTTTTAATTGAAAATTATAATGAGAACGAGAAAGTTCCAACTAGTTTTCAGAATTGTTCTCATATTTTAATCAATTTATTTTTGTATTTTGCGAAAAAAATCGATATTTCATGAAGTAGAACGTAAATGGTGTTTCGCATTAAAATTCCGTAGTATTGAAAAAACGTTTTGAATTATCATACTCTTTAAAACTCAGAGATTTTACTAGTAATTCAAGTCAACGGCAACCATTTTATTTTAAAAGAAACAAATTTTAATTTAAACAGAAGGAAATATAATCCTTTATATGTGTGAAAAAATATTTTTTTTTTACGAAGTAAGCCAAAAGAAGATTAAATTGAATTCCATTTTCAATTCATTGAATAATATATTACCGAATGACACTAAAAATAAAACTCTATAAAATTTCTATATTCTTTTCGTTTCTTTCTTTTTTTTCGGAACCATTTTTCTAGCTTTGTATTAAATACATAAAGCATCGGCGGAAACTTGATCGAAGCGAATGACTGGATTTACAATTTGAAATTATATTTATCAAATGTAAATGCTAAAATACATTAATTTTTTAATGTTTTCTATATTTTTTATATTTTAATTCATTCTTCCTATAATAATTATTTTTTAACGCCTATTTGTTTATTTGTCGCTACTAGTAACCATCCAAAACATAAAATATATGATTATCATATATTAGAAAATTATATGTAAATATGAAATAGGAAATTGATATTTTAAAAACGCATAACATGTAATCAATGAATATTTTACTAGAAATGGATTCTAATAGCTTCTAATATGCGCATCCAAAACTTAATTTCGATTTGCGTTATGAATTCCGGAAATATTATTAATTAACATTTAGCATAACAATTTGAGTGGCCATATATTCATTGAAAAAATAATAATTTCAGTGCAGCATTCCTATAAAATAAAAAATTGTATGTTTATTTCAAATAAGACTTCTCCAGATTTCTATTTTTTTGTTAAATTGAAAATTATATTGAGAAAGTGAATATTCCAACTGATTTTCACAATTTTTCTCATATATTAATTTTTTGTGTTTGTATTTTTCAAAATGATAATAATAATTAATTAATAATAATAATAATAATAAATACATATTCCTGAAGCAGAATGTAAATGCTCCTTCACATAAAAATTCCGTGTTGAAAAAGTTTTGGAATTAGAATACTCTTTAAAACACAGATATTTTAATATGAATTCAATTGAAAAACAACTACTTCATTTTAAAAGAAACAAATTTGAAATTACACAAACAGAAACATTATCCTTTAAATTTGTGAGCAAACAATTTTATTTTAAGAGGTAAGTAAAAAAAAAACAAAAAAAACCATGGAATTGAATTCTATTTTCAATTTATTGAAGAATATATTATCGAATGTCACTAAATAAAATAGTATAAAATCTCTATGTTTTTTTTTATTGTTTCATTTTTCTAGCTTTATAGTAAATACACAAAATATCATTGGAAACTTAATCAAACCGAATAACTGTATGTACAATTTGAAATTATATTTAGCTATTATAAATACAATATATTTCCAATGATGATCGGTCACTTGCGATTTTAGACGTTTTGTTAAATATCTGGAAAGATACAAGAGGAATTATCCTGAAACTTCAGGAGTGTAAACAACATGATAAACGTCATATATTTCCGCGAAGTTTGTTTCCCGAAACCCCATAAGGGGCCGTCAACAAATTGAAGAAAAACTAATATCTTTTGGATAACCCTGTAGAAACTAATATTGCAAAAGCGTTCAAACTGTATATTATGATTAAGTGGCTTATAGTAATAATCTGGGTTCATTTGTATGAAGATAGCATGTATACTCGAAGAGAAATTCAGGTTTTTATAAAAACAGTCCCAAATTTTACCAAGTTTATTGCTTATAATTTGCAGAGTTTTTAATATAAAAACAAGTTATTTTCAGAAAATATGACAAACAAAATTGTACACAATACCCTGCAATCAGAATGAAAAAATAATAAAAATTGTATGAAAAATGAGTAGGTTTACTAAATATTGTTTCACTGCGCATGCGCGAATTCAATCAAAATATACTGTGCATAATATATTATCTAAATGTATAGACCAACTTTTATGAAAGTCTCAAAAACATAGCTTGAAAATTCTGATAGTAATCGTTCATAGAATAAGCTTGAATTTCGCTGTTCCCAAAAGGAAGCAAAAATATGAGGGGTTGTATCCAAATATACTAGATTATGAAAGTTGACATAATAAGAATGAAGTGTCTCTCATTCTATATTTGATACAACCCCTCATCTTTTTGCTTCCTTTTGGGAACAGCGAATTTCGAGCTTATTCTATCGACGATAATTTTCAGAATTTTCAAGCTATTATTTTGAGACTTTCACAAAAGTTGCTCTATATACTTAGCTAATACATTATGCACATTATATTTTGATTGCATTCGCGCATGCGCAGTGAAACATTTTTTAGTAAACCTGCTCATTTTTCATACAATTTTTATTATTTTTTAATTCTGATTGCAGGGTATTGTGTATAATTTTGTTTGTCATATTTTTTGAAAAAAACTTGTTTTTATATTAAAAACTCTGCAAATTATAAGCAAAAAACTTGATAAAATTTGGGACTATTTTTATAAAAACCTGAATTTCTCTTCGAGTATACATGCTATCTTCATAAAAATGAACCCAAATCATTACAATCATAATCTACAGTTTGAATGCTTTTGCAATATTAGTTTTTACTGGGTTATCCAAAATATATTCGCTTTTCTACAATTTGTTGACGGCCCCTTATAGGGTTTCGGGAAAAAATCTTCGCAGAAATATATGACGTCTATCATGTTGTTTGCACTCCTGAAGTTTCAGGATAATTCCTCATGTAGTTTTTCAGATAGTTAACAAAACGTCTAAAATCGCAAGTGACCAGCCATCATTGGAAATATAGTGTACTACAAAACTAACTTTCTAATATATTTCCTTTAAATGCTAAAACGTGTAAATTAACAACATAATAAATACACAGTAAAATATATTTTATTAGGTTGTTTGACATATTTCGATTCACTCCGAGTCATTTTCAAAAACAAATGAGAATATTCCATAATTGCATGGTCTTTGAAGTTATTATTTAAAATGCTATTATACATTTCAATTTTGATTTATCATAAATATTCTCATTTATTTTTGAAAATGACTCGGAGTGAGTCTAAACACGTCAAACAACCTAATAAAAGATATTTTACTGTGTATTTATTATGTTGTTAATTTACACCTTTTAGCACTTAAAAGGAATATATTATTACAAGGTGTTATAATTTATTATATTGGTAACTTTCTAATGTTAATCTATATTTTTTACATTTTAATTAATGGTTCCTGTAATATTTTTTTTAACGCCGGTTTTTTTCTGTGGTGCTAGCATTAACCATACAAAACATAACTATGTGATTTTCATGTATATTAAAAAATTATATGTAAATATGAAATATGAAATAATACTTGAAAATCTTATGACTTCTAACCAATTAATATTTTACTGAAAATGGATTTCTAATAGATTTTAATGTGTGTGCCTTATTAAATAACCATCAGCACAACAGCTTGGCTGCCCATACAGTTATTAAAAAAATAATAATTCAGTACGGCATTCACTTAAAATCAAAAATCAAAATTTTATTTTAAATAATTTTTTTTTAGATTTCTACTTTTGTTTATTTTGAAATGAAAATTATAACGAGAAACAGAATGTTCCAATTAATTTTCAGAATAACTCTGAAAATTATTTTAATCCCTTATTTTAATAATTTTGTGTTAGTATTTTGCAAAAAATAATCCATATACCCTGATGTAGAAGTTGTATGATCTTTCTCATAAACATTCTGTGTGGAAAAAGTTTTGGAATTTTAATATGAATTCAACCTAAAGACAGCTATTTCACTTTAAAAAAAAAACAATTTGAATTTAAACAGACGAAAGTATAATATTTAATATTTATGTTAGAGCAATTTTGTTTTGAGAGGTAAATCAAAACAAGAATGAAATTGAATTCCATTTTGAATTTATTGAAGAATATTTTTTCCAAAGTCACTTTAAAATAAAATTCACTTTTTTTGTGCATTAAATACACGAAAAATCGACTGAAATTTTATTGAAGAAAATGGCTGCAAATTTTTTTTTCACGAAATTTTTTTTTAAAAAAACGTTTTCAATATCGATAGTATTTGTTATCACAGAACTGTATTATTATTATTTTTATATAACGCAAGTAAAAAATAATGAATTTCCTTCATATTTGTTAGTTTCTTTTAAATAGTGTAATTTGAAATGTTGTAATTATTTCCATCTTGAAAAATGTGTAGGGATGTTATTATTTTAAGCCTTTCAGGTAACGTCTGGGAAGGACTTGGTACATGTATGTTTTTATTTTAATAACTGAAAGATCAAGTGGGAAAATAATGGTGATATTTGAGCTGACTATTAGTTTGAAAAGTGTAACACCAGCTTTATCCAAGGTTAAAACATTATTGACATTGTTCATATAAAAATGCTTGTTGGTATTTTCAGTGGGCAACATAAAAAAATCTATTAAATCTAAAAAAAAACTATTAGAGTTTTAAAAAATGTTTTAATATACAGGGTAAGTCAAAATGAATATAGCGATTACAAACGGCTATAACTATTTAATGGAAAAGAGTTTGTCGATAATATTAACACAGAATGTAGACGTAACTTCAAAATTTTGTATACATACGTCATAGATGTTCTATGTAACTCCCCTTGGTCACACGGACAACATCTAGGCGGTAGTCCATTTCACACCTATACATTCTGAAGCATTTATTCAGTCATCGACGCAAGCGCATTACAAATGCGTACTTTGAGTTCTTCAATTGTATTGGGCATGGCAGGCACATCCACCCTGTCTTTCACATAACCCCATGGAAAAAAATCGCAGGGTGTCAAGTCCGGAGATCTTGGTCGGCAAGAGCAGAGGACATCGTCGGCATCTCCAATTCAACCGATCTATGGGGTTATGTGAAAGACTATGGGGTATGTGCCTCCCATGCCCAAAACAATTGTAGAACTCAAAGTACGCATTTGTAATGCGCTTGCGTTGGTGACTGAACAAATGCTTCAGAATGTATGGCGACAGAACAAATGGACTACCGCCTAGATGTTGTCCGTGTGACTAAGGGAAGTAACATAGAACATCTATGACGTATGTATACAAAATTTTGCAATTCCGTCTACATTCTGTGTTAATTTTATCTATAAATTCTTTTCCATTAAATAGTTATAGCCGTTTGTAATCGCTATATTCATTTTGACTTACCCTGTATATTATGCACTGGAGAGGTCCGGAATATATCCCCTAGCTTAACTGAAAGTGAAATTAAGTTCCTTTAAAGTTTCGACATAATTAATCATTCTTCAAATATTTTTTATGATAAAGAAAATATTTATATGTGTATATTATGGATTAGATGTAGAAATGGATAAACCTTAATGCTTTGTAAGCATTTCTGGTGCTTAAGGAAAGTGTTCTGCCAGTTTTTTAACGTTATCTGCTTAATAATCTATTCAAATTCTTTCGAGTCTTTAACATGATAACTTCAAAATCTGAATTATGTGGTTCATGATTCAAAACAATTGAATCTTATAAAACTTGATCAATGTTCAAATTTTGAATTGTTGAGTTGAAACAAAAATTGTTTTGTAGCTAACCACTACCATGAACAGTAATTAACTGATTTTTTTCTTAAATAAAATAATTCGAAAGGTATTTTTAAATGAAAGTAATCAATAAGTTTAATTTTATTAATTTTTTATTAATAATCCTTCTACAATATGGAATAACATTACGTAAATAAAACAAAATACTAATTATTATAAACAAATCTTTTTTAATAACATTATACAGATTTAGACTGAATCAAACATTGTATATAATGTTATCTTTCTTTGTCTTTGTCTAGAGTTTCTCTACACATACAAATAAATTTAGATATCCTGCAATCGCAATATATTACTATTTATGTCATGTCAATATAAATGTTTGCGTATTCTAATTTATTAAAACATCTGGCAGGAAATTTCGTTCTCCCTAGAGATAACCGTGCTTAGAAAGAAAAACAACAAAAATATATGTGGAATGCTTATTTACATAGCAAAGAGAATTCAAATATTTACAGGTATGTGATGAATTATGTAGAGTAATTCCGGATGAGATGACGCATATTTATTTGCATTTGTGCATAAAATACCATAGTGCACATAAACTAAAAAAAAAACATACTATGCTATTTAATGATAAATATACAACATGTGTACTGCGACAATAAAAATATAAAAAAATAATTAATATATATTTTTTAAACGTTTCTAAAACATTGCACTGCGGCGCGACACCCCTACATTCAGGGTGAGACGCCGCGCTTTTCATAAGAACAAAATGAAATTATAAATAAAAAATATTCAAAAAAAATATTCATATCTGGAGTAAAGTTAACTATGTAAGAACAAAAATAAACTAAAGGAGTACAATGAAACGTACTAGTAGGTTCAAATCAATATTAGTCACTCTACATTGTTCACTACTAAAATTATCTACTTATATTTTAAAGATTGGATTTTAATTGTTTTTTCAGCAACAACGTAACATCAGTGTATTAAAGAAAGGACAGAAAAAGTAAAATGGTGTTTACATTGTTTATTTGTTAAAAAACCTGTTTTTTCCACCGAAATCTACACGAAAAGTGTCGAAAATAGTACAGCCTTCATGTAACCACATTTGACACATGATGCAACGAAGCCAATTACACTTCCTCTTAGTTATGTAGTAATTGTCTACAAATTCCTTGTAAAGAACGTCTGCTTCACATGTGTGATCCAACTTTTCATTATTATCATCTTGACTTACATCTTTCTTCGCCTTGTTACTTTTTATTTTTCCGTTTTTTATTTTTAGGTGTAGTAAAATTCATACTGTTTGAATATTCATCAATGTCTGATGAACTTAATTTTATTAATCGCGGTATCCCGTACAAAACAAACTGCGGCATGTATACCGGCTTAACAGTGCGGCATGTATCCCATTTTGTATGGTACAAACGTAGCACATCACAGTTGCCTGCCTTCGCAAAAGAAATTGGCATAACCATACACGCAGACTCTATAGAGACTCTATATAACCATACTCGATAGAGACGCTACATTTAGTTCTGATTTCGAAATCATGCATGCATTTAGTAATTAACGTATAAAAAGTATTTAAACATAACGTGTTTAAAAGTTTGGATAGTGAAATCAGCCGCTTACCTCAAAATAAGGATTGTACAGCTACAAGTAAACATCTAAATGGTATTCACGCTATACACTGGTTAAAGTAGTCTTATTGCGCTCATATATTGTACGTCTGACTGGCATCTATCGATAATTACAAGAAATAAAATGGGTGTGGCATCTATACCGGATATGGCAATTCCCGGAGTCACCCTATCATCTGTTTGGATAAAAAAAAAATGCAAAGCTGAAACACATTAACTAGAAAATTATTTCATCATATTAAAATCATGGAAAAAATTATATTTGTACACAGTAAAAAAATGATTCTTAATCTACAGAAATATAACATAACCACGAACGGAAATATATGATAACCACTTCCGAGTCAACGACGATTCCGAAAATCATTCTTTATTTTTCATTCTTTTGCTGCTTCTGATTTTCGAAAACGATTCCAAGTAATTTTTATAGTGTATTAATCATTTTTTTTTCAACCCGGAATATAGGTTTTTGGATGCTATCAATTCTCAAGTAAACATTTCTAAAGATTAAACAAAAACGAAAAATCATGCATCATGCATAGATTATGAAACACTTTCCAACAGAACCAGAAAACTGTAACAAAACTTCAACGTTAAATAAGGTGAAAGAAGATATGAAAGTAAACAATTTAGAAAACATATAATACATTAAAAAATACAGTTTTCGAAATTACCTTCAAGTGTCAAAAAAGTAGTCGAATTATTTTGTGCAGTTCTGTATATGATCAATAGATGTGGATATGATAAAATTTAATTCAGTTAGAATATTCACATTTAGCAATTTTCGCCAATTGATGAAAATGCACTCGAAATTTTTTTTACAGCCCTGTACATTATCTAAAAATTTTTGTACACACCACCTATTAACCTAAAGGCTACTTAAAACTCACTCGCAGCAATTACCAAACGTGAACGACAATGTATCTTTTTTTGCGTAGCCCTGTATATGAATTTATTTATATTCCACAAACTTCTATTAGTCTACTAAATATAGTTCAGCTTGAAAATGTGTAAACACAATTAAAAACTACCCTTAAGCAATTCACACCCATTGTCTGTAATACTTATGAATTCCCTAGTATATTGCCCTGTATATCATGAACCGAGTTTATACACACATACTATATAAAAAAAATTCTTAAAATTAAAAACGCAAACCAAAGTTTAAAACGCACTTATCACACATAGACTGTAAATATCGCACATGTACTGTAACCAATATCTTTTGTGTGTCCCTTTAAATAAACGCAATGCACGCAATAGAGCAATTTATAGTGCACCTCAGTAATGCATATAATTTTCATTATGTTTGAAATAGTGAAATATCACTAAATTACACAGCAGACGATTTTTCTCCATAGAACGATGTGTAACATAGTTCTTTTGTTTGATCCTGTAAATGAATAATAAATGCTTTGCACCCAATATTCTACAAAAAACATGTTTTAATGACCTTCATAATTATATATCAATTTCATCTTGTTTTAAATTACGTAGCGTCATCAAAATGAACTTGAAACGATTATTCCCCATTGACCGTAATGTAACAGAAAAATTTTGACTGCCCCTGTAAAAAAAAGTATAAGTGCTACACACTTCAGTTGAAATAGGGAACATGCTATAGATAACAACAATAACATATAAAAATTTCAGGGCAATCCGAGCACATTTACGGGCGTTAGAGCACGGCCAGACGGCCAGACGGCAGACAAACCGAAGTCATAAACACTTTTCAACTAGGTTGGAAACTGTATTAAAAACACTTTTCGGTATCATGGGTAACTTAAGAGGTTAATGTATATTTTAGTTCATGGTTATATTTTATTTTCAAAGATTACGAAACATTTGTATTTTTTACACTTTACAGATGCTACATTATAGAATTTTTAAGTCTTTAAAAATTCAAAGAAGTATCAATGTTTACAGTTGATAGTAGTATTAAAATAAAACGTGGTCCAAACATCAGTAGGTGATTTTAGAAATTAATAACTTTTGACTTAACTTCGATTTTATTTTTCTTTCATATTAAAAAACTGAATAATTCATCATGTATACATAGAAATAACACAAATTGAGGCAGAGCGTCATTTTTAAACTGAATGAACAGTTATTATGGTCTCCGTATTCTGTGAGTAAGTTTGCAGCTATACAGTCTTGTTGAAGAAAACATGTAAATAAATGACATATTAACATCAGTGCAGAAGAAGTGTTTACTATCCCACTATTATATGTATTCCTACTATATGTTTAACTCTCATTTTCGGAATAAATCAAATATAATTATTACACCGATTATTTAAATATATTAATATAGAAAAACACAGTTTCATTTGTTAAACATATTATTTCCATGCAAATCCTGTTCAATTTTTAGAATTTTAATGAAAATTATTTGAATAATTGACGTTTACAAAAAATGTCATTACGATAAAAATAGTGCTAATAAAGCAGCGATAGTTTACAATTTTTTTCCCCACTAATTAGAACTACTAAGAATGTAATGAAGCACAAGTCACAAAAACTGAATCTTCCAGAAATATGCTCATTCGAATAATCGTTTTCGGGATTTTTCATAATTTTTGTATATGTTGATTCAATTTTAGAATATATATGTAGATGAACATTTCACAAAATTAGCTAAACCTAATTGTGAAGAAAATCGCTATTTCTTCTTACAATGTGCTACAATTGATATGATGTACATTCTACTCGTATTACGTACTACTACTATGAGAAAGGAAAGAAATATGTCTTCTGCTCTCGTACTAGTTTGTAAGATGGCCTTTCTGTGACTGATGAAGAAAGATTTTTGACACACGTTGCATTAGCTTTATCTCATTGTGTATTTAAGAAGTGTCTTACTTTGGTATTATAAGACGAAACTTTAGACGAACTTATTTCTTTGACGTGCGAAAAACATTTAGAAAAAATTATCGCTTAAATACATACTTTAAAATAGCAATGATGGGAAAGGACACAATTAGTCCACATAACATGCAGGTATTTTTCTTTAACTAAAGTGAAAGCTACTATCATATTTGAAGCATTGTTACTCATGTTTTCCAGAAATGTTTATCAAGATTAAATTTTTTACATTGAAATAAGAAAATACATTATGTTTGGGTATTTATCCCAGGCGGGGGTAAGAACCCTGGTATATACCCCAAAAAATAAATATCTATCCGCTGAGTATTTAGCCTTTCCACTTCGTTTGAAAAAGTTAAAATGATTAATTAATTACGTGTCCAGATTCTCAGGTACTCTATTTTGATTGAAACTAATGCTTAAAAATAATAATTGAAAAATCCATTTTTGGTAATTATCATTTGGTAACCATGTAAATGCTCTCTAAGAACAAAATAAAAAAAATTCGAAATTTAAAAGGGTGAAATGAGCGAAAAGCGTTCTAAAAACATTCTAATTTACAATTTCTATGGAATCTCTAAAACTACCGAACCGATTTGAAATTTGGCGTTCTAGTTACTTATAAGATGTAATTCCTCTCTAAGAATAAAATTTAAAAAAAATCGAAATTTAAAAGGGTGAAATGAGCGAAAAGCGTTCTAAAAACATTCTAAATTACAATTTCTATGGAATCTCTGGAACTACCGAATCGATTTCAAAAATGATAGTGGCAAATTGATGGTGACAACCCCTGCTCCAACATAGGCTATATTTTATGTCGGTGTCTAATTTTCTTGATCTAATGATGATCTCTTTTCTTGAGTCTATTTTTCTTGATATAAATGTCAAATCTAATGATTATGCCGTTTTTCAAATATTGAATTTGAAAAATTACCAAATTTCACAATGGAGTACCATAGCGAAACCTTCATGCGTAAAAAGATAATGATAAGGGCGACGTGTCCTAGCGTGTATATTGGCTATAGCACGAGTCACAAATTATAGTAGCCTTATTATTCTGTTAAAATATAAAAGTGAATTATGAAATGTCAATATTTTGTTGGATTAAAAGTTCGTTATAAGAAATTGACCAGCGTAGCGGGCGTAGCTTCCTAGTCTATTATAAATCTATGTATGTTATAAAATAGTGGTAACCATTCTTCCTCTTCTAAGTGTGACACTGATCGATTTTCATCAATTATAGTGCCGGTCGGGTATATTGTCTAGAGATAGTAGGCACGTGTAGGCTGCCAGATTTTTAAAGGCGACCAAAACCAATTGCCAATATTAATCTAAAAACTTATACTCTTCTTCAAGTAATATTACTTAAACACGTTTTTAAAGTATTTAAACAGATAAAATGGAGTAATTGTTTCAGTCATTACCTTAGAATGACTACGATTACTATGAAATACAAAAACACCTTAGCTTCAAACTTCATTGTGTAGTCAATTTTAAAACTTCATTGTGTGGACAACTTTAAAACTTCATTGTGTGGACAACTTTAAAACTTCATTGTTTGGAAACACTTACGTTATGATTTTATTTTCATAAGTATCTTGTTATGCATGAGATTTTATTCGAGATTTACTTAATCCAAGCAAAAAATAATCATCTAAAATTCCATTAATCAGATGAAAACAAGCGGGAAAGGTTGTGTGGTGTGAGGTTAAACTTATTCAGGAACCATTTTTAATTTCTAATTTTTTTAAAATTCAAATGTAAAAGAATATTTCAAATGTAACATTTAGGATGTATTATGCAGAATAAAAAAGATCTATTTTGTGATTATCTTTGGTATGACCGCGTTTAATGATTTCCTCACAATATTTTTTTTTCTGTGGCTTGTAATATGCTGCTTTATATATATTTAAAAGAATTTACAGTAAATCTGTACGAAATACTTTCGGTATTGTATAATTTTTGCATGCGAATTAAGCATGTGTCTTTATATTTATTAAAAACTGAAATGTTAAGTCTACTGTATTTTGAAATTTGGACTTGGATTGAAATGCCAAGAAGTGCTTTGAGGTTGCAAACTTTGTTTGATTTAAGACTTTAAGCAAACATTTCATACAGTAGACGTACAATGGAGGGGGGGGGGCAAAAAATGTTGAGTTTCGTGCTTAGCTATAGTTGTTGTTGGGATGACTCACAAGAACATTGTGACTAGGATCTCAAAACGCCTTATTGGGCTGATAATCTTCATATTACAAAAATCCTTTTTTTTTTAGTTGCAGAGGTTACGAATAAGTAATACGACAATGCAATGATTTATAAGCTGATGACTTTTTTTCTTTCCATTCAAGTGCTATAGGGCACGTGCAATCAAAATTTTAATTTTCTCGAAGGAAAGTTTATTAACATTCTATAATGTTTTCGATGGCCTGGGAAGGAAAATTTGAGGTTGTTGGATATCCCATTGAATTGGAACTGTGGGTGCATATTAAACAGAAATCCGATCTCGTACGTAGTAAATATTAGTAGGTACTCCGTACATAAAGAATTATACTTCATTTTATTATTTTATTATTTTATTTGCATTTATTACATTGGATATCGTATTGTTAAATGTCTCAAATTTAAAAATTAAGCAACATTTTAAATTGAGAAACTTAAATACATAATTTTAAAACCTCAAAACAAATTTTGCCTGAACTTTTCCCAGAGACCTGGGTATGCGTAAATTTTACTTGCTCCAATGTGTGGTATATGTGGCTACGCTACTGTGCTAATCATTACATTGTGCCAGCTGAAACACACACACACACACAGCTACACATATTAATATAAATTTTGAAATTTTCTTAAAAAATAATTTCCAATCACATGCACATCTAACTGGCAGACGATTCAAATATGCAGACACAATTTGTAATGAAGAAAGCAGTTTTATGAATTTTAAATACAGATCAGAATAAATAATTACATAAGAATTTTTTGAAATTTATTACAGTTGTTTAAGGTATATAATAACAAAAATTAATAAAGTTATAGATTCGTAGTCAGGGTACAGATTTCGACAGAAGTAAATAATTTCAAGAGAAGAATATCAAAATTAAATTTTATTTGGAAATATTTCATTTAAAAAGAGTCATTTAAACATAGCTAACGCTTAAGAATAAAAATAGTACTTTTAGAAATATACCAGTATGACAATCTTTATTTAACGTATGTAAGTATGTTTTTCTTTATTTTTATGTTTTAACTTTTCAGAATATTTTAAAAGTATGTATTTCTTTTCTTTTCTAATTATTATGCAAAAATAATCGAATAAGATTGAAGAAAAATACCAAAATAAAAATCCACATGTTTTGTGTTAATAAAATTATTAATTTAATATATTGTCTATAATACATCAAGTGAAAATTTAAAATTATATTTATTTAGTTTGTCGTACGTTAAACTTAGACATTTATATTTCAAAGCAATGAAATCGTGAAAACCACTACATTTTGAAAGTTAAAAAACAACCCAAATCACTTGCCTCACTAAAATATTGTCATTAAAGAATCATTAGTTCTGATAAATAAATTAACAATAAGTAATAAGTAATGAAGTTGTGATGTTGAAAAACAAATAGCATGATTCTATCCTTCTATATATAAAAAAAAGTTTTGGCTTAAAAATGGACCAATGAAAATCTGCGTAGATATTCCGGGTTAGTGTCATCGCTTTTTTGTTAGGGACTTTTTTGAGGAGCGATTACTTTTTTTTCTAGCCATCCTACGGATTCGAAAATCATACCACCAAACGTGAAATATAACAAGCTTTCGGAAATTCAAAAAATTATAACGGTCGGACAGTAAAAACTCAAAAAATCCTTAAAAATCGAGTAAAAAATCTTTTATTGAAAAAGTCATTTTTTATATTGTTGCCAAAAAAGCGCAAATGATTATATTTTATCTCAAATAAAAAATGTATTTGCGCGAGACTATTAAAAACAATAATGAAAGTTTAAAATAATAATTAAATGATCACGTGTTGAAAGCAGGAAATAAAGAAAATTACGTCATAAAAATTGTGTTTACACATAAATCCTTCTAATACCTCGAAACGTATCTGATTGGTCAGAGCTTTCTGACTGTTCTTAGGGGGAATTAACATGAAAGTAGAGAATTTAGATAGGATGGACGCTATCAGAGGGGTTACAAAGAGGAAGAGACCCGAGTATGTCGCCAATTTTAGCGCCAACTTGACGCTATTTCCAATATTTCGCCAAATTTCCATAGACTCCTATTGAAATCCAATAGCGTTTACTCGCTTACAAAAAATCACCAAATTAAGATATTGCAATGCAACAAAAATTAATATTAGATGAATATAGCTTAATTGAACTATTTACATTATTTTTAAGCACAAACACTAGCAATTTACAATATTCGTAACACTATATATACAATTGGTTCTTGTTAGTTATCCTGTCGACCAAATTACTGTCGCCAAATTCATATATATTAAACGAGCAAGAGATTTTCCCGATTATTCATATACGAGCAGGGAAGACCGAGCTATGCTCGGTCGCAATTAGCTTTGAGTTCAAATATCCTGACGCATGACCAAAATGACCCACTAATCAAATTTTCTCAAACATGTGGCCTAATCCAACAGTCTTCTCGTGCCCAAAAACTATAGGAGGCAAAATTTAATATAAATAGTCTGAGCCGTTTTTAAGATAAAATAACTTGATCCATAATGACCCATGGCCAAAATGACCCACTAATTGAATTTTCTCAAAATTGAGACCTAGCCCAACAGTCTTCTTGTGCCCGAAAACCGTAGGATGCAAAATTTAGTGTAATTAGTCTGAGCCGTTTTTAAGATAAAATAGCTTGACCCATAATGACCCATGACCAAAAGGACCCACTAATCGAATTTTCTCGAACACGTGACCTAGCCTAACAGTCTTCCCGTGCCCGAAAACCATAGGATGCAAAATTTAGTGTAAATAGCCTGAGCCGTTTTTTAGATAAAATTAGCTTGACCCACAGTGACCCAAAAATGACCCACTAATCGAATTTTCTCGAACATGTGACCTAGCCCAATGATTTTGTCGTGCCCGAAACTCGTAGGATACAAAATTTAATCAAAATCGTTAGAGCCGTTTTTTAGGTAAAATTAACTTGACACGGGTTGACCCAAAAATGACTCACTAATTGAAAGTTCTCGAACATGTGACCCAGCTCAATAGTCTTCTCGTGCCCGAAAATAGTAAGACACAAAATTTAGTCAAAATCGTTTGAACCGTTTTTAGATAGAATTAGTTTGACCCTGACCCTTGATGACCCAAAATGACCCACTAATCGAATTTTCTCGAACACGTGACCTAGCCCAATGGTTTTCTGGTGCCCCAAAACGGTAGGATACAAAATTTCGTCAAAATCAATAGAGCCGTTTTTAAGATAAAATTTGCATATATATATATATATATATATATAACCACACACAAGATTTGCTCGTATTAGAATATATGATATTAAACGAGCAAGAGATTATCCTGATTATAAATGATATCGTAAACGACGTGGAAGATTTTCAGGAAAATTGTCCCCTGTACCAAATCGAGCACGAAAAAAAGATCTAGCTAGGTTTCGAATACAAGAAAATTCGTTTTTACAGGGTAAAACAAACTCAGCCCTGAAAATGTTTTTTGTTATAAATGGAAAAATATTCAAACGATTTACACGAAACGTGTTGCCTATACTAATTCGAGCACGAGAAATCAATCTAGCTAGGTTTCGAATTTGGGAAAGGTCTTTTTGATCTATTAAAAGGAACTCAGCACTAAGAATACTGCTGTATATCGAAAACGGCACTAACGATTTTCACAAAAATTAATGACTACACTAATTCGAGCACAAGAAATTGATCTAGCTAGGTCACTAATTCGAGAAAATTCGTTTTCTTTGTTTAAAACTCGACGAGGTATAAAAAACAAGTCTTGAAACAAAATCGAAAAAGTATACAGAAAGTTCTGTGTCCAGATCGACTTTAGCTATCCAGTGCCAAAAAAAAGTGGGTGCTTTTCGAACCAAAATGTACCAAAAAGAGAAATAAAGGAAAAAAAAAACATTCATAAATATTGAAATGCAAACGAGATATTAAAACAAATGTATCCCACAGGACTAAAGTAAGCCAGCGAGTATTTTTGTGTGAGTGTAGTATCCTCTTTAACTAACAATTGTGTTTTTAAACGGCCTCGACAAAATTTTAAAAGCGGTAAAGGAATTGAAAAAATTTAGTGATGCATAGTTACATAGATTAGATCAGTTTCTACTGACGTCACAAACATTCACCTGTTGAGAGGGATAATTATGAAAAATATTGTAAATAAATAAATATCCAATATTATTTTTTTTCTGTTTTCCTTAATACATTTTAAAATTTATTTTAATAAAATATTGATAGTTGACACTTGAGTGAATGCAGCTTTTCCGATTTTTTTTTTTTAAATTCCAATGCCAACATTCACCCGTTTGTTTATTTGGTGTTAGTGTCTGGGTCTGGCGAGTACTTTGGCGATAGTTTATTTTATGGAAAATGGTTGACGGGATAATGCAGAAATACCAAAAATAGTTTTTTAAAAACACTCTTTTATAAGCAACCAATGGTCATCTTGAAAGTACCGCGGAATTTTTTTAACCGCAATTCATATTTTTTACGTAAAATATCTATTACAATGCATTAATTTGGCCTGGGCAAAGACCTCTATTATGAAAAATTCACTTATTTTTTATACGTTTGCCAGGAAGCTCAAAATAATGAATTTATTTGAAATATATACTTTTTGCTCTGTTTATTTATCAACAAAAGAGAATCAGAAAGAAAAATGAAACATTATTTAAATTATCTTTTTACTCTTTTAAATTTATTTGTCATCGTGTAATCGTAAATTTATTGATATTTAATTATTAATTGATGAAAGCGTATTCTGTATGTTACATTTTTTTTAACAATTTTTTTTTTACTTTTAACTCTTTAAAATATTGACTTTTGCCATTTCACAGTGCTTTGGCCTATTTTGGCGAGCATTTTACTGTCACATAATTAAATCCGTTGTTTTTCAACTCTCATACAATTGCACGAGTTACAGAGATATTTGGCGATTTATCACCTGTGACCGCCTAATTGAAAAAGAACAATCAGTTTCAAGTGAATGTATCATATATATTATTTCTCCTGTCAACATCCCTTTTTCTGAAAATACGAAACGCAGAACGATGAATGAGATAGCATATGAAAGGATTTTGAAAACGCTTCTGACATAGCACACTTAATATTTCGTTAAAACATGTTTTCGATTAAAAATTTCTGATAATTAAAAATTAAATCGGCATTGTTTTCCTAAATGAAATGAAAGGTTTTCCTCAAAACATTGTTGCCAAAAAAAATAAAATACCACATTATATGATGCTCAGCAATTATTATAAAAACACCGCACGGGTTTATTTTATATTTATGATTAAAAAGCGAAATTTAAATTGAAATGTTTAGATTTATATTTCTATGTCCCATGTTTTTCCCGAAGCGGATGACGTCATCCTCTAATGCAGTTAAAATACGACTGTTAATTTTTTTTTTTTCTCGCGCGTGCCTTTAGCAATCTTGGATCAGTTTTTACTCTAACTTTGATGTAATAAATTGGATGATATTCTGGATTGACTAACAACTAAATGTTGTTTACAGATATTTTTATCCTTGCTTTTTCTTTAGAAGTTTAAACCTGCATCTAATAACTATTACATATTGATAAAAAATGGTACTTCTCTTTTATCCCGTCGACCACTTTTCATAACAAAAAACTATCACCAAATAAACGGGAGAACGTTGCCATTGGAATATCAAAATAAATAAATAAAATATAAGAATTTAAGGACACAATTGTTATTTTAATTAATGAAATAACTAATAAACCAGTAAAACATAATGAAAAATACACGCAAATGTCGAATTAAAAACCACTTGATGATTTAACAAACACGTATAATGCTTCTGACATCAAGTAAATGGGACTGCATTTTTGGCGTTTAATCTTACAATTTGGCGATAGTTTTTTGTCATGAAAAATGGTCGACAGCATAATAGAGAAGTACCTAAAAACTATTAGATTTCAGTGCGAAATCCTCGCACGGGCCCTCTGGTTAATTTATAATTAAGTTGTAAAAATATTAAAATGTTGTATTGTCATCGGCAAAATACTTTTCAACATAATTTATATAATTCTTGCCTATCAGGAATTGTGTTAAAAATCGATTGGAAAATTCCATGAATAAAAAAAAGTAATTAAAATAAGCTAGCAAAAAAATAAAATAAAATAAAATAAAAAAATACCTGTTGAAAAAAATTACCGAGCGAGGATTGGTCTACTAGGTACTTGTAAGATTAAATGCCAATAATGGTTGATCGAAAATGTCACATTCACTTGACAACACGTGTTTACGTCATCAAGTTATTTTTATTTCGACGTTTTATTTATATTTTTATTAATGTTATACTAATTTATTTGTTTTTTTTTGTTATTTAAAATAAAAATTACGTCAATTTGTATAATTTGGTGAGTAAGCAGGAAAAAAAAGAAAATTACGTCATAAAAATCGGGTTTACACATGAATATTAAAAATAAAAAAGATGAATTGAATGAAAAAGCATTATAACCAGTTAAATGAAAAAGCATTATAACCTGATTACAGAAGAAAGTTGCCGTTCGTGATATCACCATCATCTTTTTAAAACAGGATACATTACCAGGTTTTAAGAGGCTGTGAAATCAGAACGGGGGTTGGTGAGCGTAGCGAGCAGGGGGCAGAGCCCCCTAGAACACAATATATTAAAGACCTAACGTTTGATTTCCATTTTTAATGTAATCATATTTCTTAACTATGATAACAATACAATAGTTTTAAAAAATAGTAAATGTGTTCATAATTATGAAATAATATGAATCCATATATATTTTTTAACTACTTCAGTATCCATTATTGTTGTAAAAACATGCATTTGCAATTTTAAAAATTACACTGCTAACATTACCATAAATTTACTTCTCATATACCAATAATCATTCAAGAGTGACGAATTGATTATTTTCATTATAAACATAAATCAGTGAAACTGTAGTACGAAATTTAATGAATTATCATACTTATATCACTTCACTCTCACTATATTTTTCTTAAGATAGCATTCATTTATTAAATATTTAGTAATCTATAAAACAGCTAAAATGCACCTTGATGGAGATTACAAAATCCTCGTTGTCGAGTATTTATCTCAACTTTTCTCCAGATGAAACATACACAGATAAATTTTAGAAATTTCCAAATTTTCTTAAATAGATTTTAAACAAGCACGAGAATATCGATGATGGAGACGATCTGGACTGAAAGGCATTTTAAAAGAGATTATTTATTCACAATTTTAATATGAAGAGAGCAGTTACATAAATATGAAGCACAGTTTAGAATAAATATTCACTCAAGAACTTTTAAAATTTCTTGGCGAAGAGTAAGTGATAATGTTGTAGAAGAATTATTTTGATAATCTTCAACTGGATGCTAATTTCTATTAAAGATCCTCTCCGAAAAGAAACTTAAATTAATGTAATTTATACTTAACAGATATGTAAAAAAAATTTCAAAATAGGTAATGTTTAATATTAAAAATTAAATTATAAGACTCCAACTTCTTCTGTGATGAATAATTATTAAAAAACTAAAATTTACGTTACTTATAAAATTAAAAAATTAAAAGTTACTTAAATTATCCAAAGTTTACAAGAGTAACACAACAACACAACAATTACAACATTTAAAAAAAAATGTGGATTTTGTTACTGAAAAATAAGTAACTTCTGAATACATGATTTAACAAATAAGGCAAAAAAAAAAATCTCTTTCTTGAATCTATGAAAACTCTAGAATTATGCACTCTCTACACGGGAAAAGAATAATTAAATCATGAGCTCTATGCTCGGAAAGGGGACACGTGTTTATCGATCATAATGACGACAATTTTAAAAGAATACTAATATTTCAATTAATAATAAAAAATGCTTTACTACGAATTTTAAATGACATACTTTTGACTTTTATATTCATTCTGGATCGAGATTAGAGGCACATCAATGGAAAAAAAAGTTTTCTCTAGAGGTAATAACATAGGATATATTTATAAAGTTATATCAAACTGTTTTTTTAAGCTTAAATTATAGTACTTCTTGATTTGTTTATTTAAAACACAAATCTTTTGCCTTTTTTTAGTCTACACAAAACATTTATTACTAATAATATCTGATGAAGTAAAATACAGCATTGTCATTTATGTGTATGAAATTCAAATTGGTTTCAGTTAAATTGCTAAAAAGTTATATAACCTTTTAAAAAAAATAGGATTAATTAAAATTATGGATTTTGGAACGGCAGGATCAAATAACAATATAACAAATACATAATAACATGTTGATTTTAAATTTTGGAACAATTTGAATTTCTATCAAAAATCTTAAAAAATAACCTTTCAAAATTTCTGTTTTGTTCTTGTATTTAGTTTTTTTTTGTGTGTGTGTATTTGTATTCTGTTCAAAATTCCCTTATGATATTCTCTGATAAATAATATATATTATTTAATATAACAAAAATATTTTATAGAGACTTTTTGAATTATTATACACATTGAAACTAGGAAAATTCAATAAGAATACAATGGAAAACAATTAGATTCTATCAAAGCGAATTTGAATGAAAAAGAAAAAAATATATAAATAATATTTTCAGTTCACAGTAGAATTAGTTTATTTTAAGAGGAAAGTCAAAACAATAAGGAAATTGAATTCCAGTGACAATGTTTAAATAACATCTTTTTGAATGTCGTTAAAAATAAATATGATATCGCATGCTAAATTTCTTGAAAACTTTTTTGTATTTCTTGTTCCTGTGTTTGGCAAGCACAAACAATGACTTTAAGAGTAAAACATATCTAACAAAAGCGATAAAATGTTTTTTTTTTTTTTTTTTTTTTGTTTTTTAAGTAATAAAATTGATTGGCATGAAAACTTATTATACTTTTATTTTTTGAAAAACAAAGTACACATATGTGCTTCAAAAGTTTGAAAAGGTTTACTCAATTTCATTTTCTAATGCTTCAAATGTGGTTCACATTATCTTTGAATTCATTTAAAAATATTTCCGCAAGCCATTCTCTCAGATTTGTTTCTCATCTCATAAATTATAGTATATAAAAATATATTGATTCATTTTCGCATTTCCAGTCTTTTTTAATAAAGTATATGTCTTCAATTCATCAGTTTGTGTTCGATTTTCAAGTCAAAAATTAAATACTAGAATACTGTAAAAATTTTTGTTTCTGTTTTAAATTTTGACTTCCTTGAAGTAGCAACAATCGCAATTGGCGTAACCCCTGTTGCGGCAATTAAACATAAAAGGTTGATTTATAGTAGTTGCATTTTTATATAGTATATTCTTATTTTCATAATTACTAGAAAAACAGAAATAATATTCATTTAAGTTGCAAGATATAAACGCAAATATATTATAACAAAAAAAAAAAGACGTCGTGTAAAAGGAAATGATTAAATTAATATGACATCAATATATTTTTTTTCTACAAGAATTTATTTGTACATCAGGGTATTTTTCAATGTAAAAAATTACTGACCGAGACTAAATTGTAAATATTTCAGAGAATTTTTCAAGTCTGAAGAAAAATAAGTTTCGTTTATAATCATAATATTTTCTCATAAAGAATAATTTTAGGAATGGAAATTATCTATCAAAGTTGTCTTACATTATAATGAATATCACTATTCTACTTACTAAAAGATTAAAATATATTCTGTAAAAAATAATTATTATATAATGCTCACTTCAACTTATAACACACAAATTCATTTTCTGACAAGAAATAAGATAGGTCATTTTTGAAACATATATGTTAAAGAAACTCTTGATTAAAAAGTGATATTTAACTTTTATAAATATATCGAATATACATATTTGTATACTTTCAACACTTAAAACACAAATATTTGTGAAAACTTGAGGAGAAGCGGGCCTCAGTCTTTGAACTTTTAATCATAAAAGGTTAGTTCGAAACCTGGATTTTGTACATTGTTATCACTTTGTACATTGTCAGTCAAGATTCCTAAACAAGAAATTTTGTTAAACAAAAAATTTTGTCCCTTTGCTGGGCGAACCAATAATAAAGATGAAACAAATAACGAGTAATAATAATGATAGTAAAAATAATAGTAAAAATAAATAAATATAAACAATAATTACTACTGCTAATAATAATAATAACAATAATAATAATAATAATAATAATTATTATTATTATTATTGTTATTATTGTTATTATTATTATTGTTCTTATTATTATTATTATTATTATTATTATTAAGATAAAGTGGCGATTTTAAATTGAGTTCAAATTTTAATATTTAACAGAGTATTATTTTATTTTTAATGAATAAAATTTTATAGATCTTTGATATTTGTGGATTGAATAGCAAACAATGATTTGAAGAGTAAAAAATAAATAACCGAACGCGATATATATATTTTTAAGTAATAAAATTGATGGGCATGAAAACTTATTATGAATTTATTTTTGTATAAATAAAGTACAAAAATGTACTTGAATATAAACAAAATACAAAAATGTGCTTTGTATGTCAACTGTTTTTCTTTATCAAGCAAAATAACTTGTGTGCTTGTGAAGTAAGAAACTTTTCGAAGATGATTTTCAATAAAATTAAAAACTTTTTATGAGTAAAATTTCATGTCTTTGATATTTGAGGATTTGTATGTCATTTATTTATTCCTTACAAGTAATAATCTATTTATGCACTCTGAAAATTTCTAAGATCAGGTAATCCTTCACCAGAAAATTCATTTTTTGCTTTATGTCATCTGTTTTTCTTTATCAAGCAAAATAAATTGTGTGCATGTTGAAGTAAGAAACTTTCCGAAGATGATTTTCAATAAAATTAAAAACTTTTTTATGAGTAAAATTTCATGTCTTTGATATTTGAGGATTTGTATGTCATTTATTTATTCTTTACAAGTAATAATCTATTTATGCACTCTGAAAATTTCTAAGATCAGGTAATCCTTCACTAGAAAATTCATTTTTTGCTTTATGTCATCTGTTTTTCTTTATCAAGCAAAATAAATTGTGTGCATGTTGAAGTAAGAAACTTTCCGAAGATGATTTTCAATAAAATTAAAAACTTTTTATGAGTAAAATTTCATGTCTTTGATATTTGAGGATTTGTATGTCATTTGTTTATTCTTTATAAGTAATAAACTATTTATACAATCGAAAAATTGCTAAGATCAGGTAATCCTTCACCAGAAAATTCATTTTTTGCTTTATGTCGTCTGTTTTTCTTTATCAAGCAAAATAACGTGTGTGCATGGGAAGTAAGAAACTTTCCGAAGTTGATTTTCAATAAAATTACAGATTGGTATGTCATTCGTTTATTCTTTACAAGTAATAGACTATTTATGCACACAGAAAATTTCTAAGATCAGGTAATGTTACACCAGAAAAATTCATATTTTCCTTCACAACTTGGCTAAGAATCAATTTCAGTTTACATTAAATATTTATAATATATTATTCGGTATCCAAAAATTAGCTCCTGTGCTCGTTTCAAAAACAATATCTCACAAAAAAGATAATAATTTGAAATTAATAGTATTTAGTAAAAAATCCCAGACTTCTCGTGCAATCAGCGCCAGAACACGTTCACAATTAGAGGTTAAAAAATAAAACAAACGAACAAAAAAAAAGGCTAGAAGGACCAGAATATTTTAATGATACAAGGTCAAGGTGATAAATACCGACGGTTTCACGATTCGCTCAGGCAAATATAGATTTATAGATTTAGAAGTGTCTTTAGCCTTAGCGAAAGTATGGGACTTGAAGCGGTTATTGCCGAAACGTCAGCTGAGGCTCACTGTGGAGACCCGAAAAGTTTTTGGTTTCTGTCTGTCTGTCTGTCTGTTCCGCGATAGCTGCCGCAAAAATGATCCGATTAGGTTGATTTTTGATAGGTATGTTGGTGAGGTACCCGGAATTAGCTGAATGGTTTTTAGTTACAGTTGGTTATCTCGTTCGAAAAATATAGAACATTTATTTTTAGGTCATAATGTTTTCCTATGGGAATTCAGACGATTTTGAAATTTTCCATTCGTTTAATAATTCAAATTAATTGGAAATTTCGTTAATATATTTGTCAGATTTTTTAAATTAGGTGTATAATTCTTGGTGCAATTTTATGCATCTGTTCTAATAATATAATACATTTTATTTTATCATTTTTTGCAAATTTTAAGATGCATTTGTTTCTATTTTCCTCTTTAATTTAACCGTAACCTAGCAACTATATTTCAAATAATATCAAAATAATAAAATTCAAATAACTCAGACTTTTTTGCTGCAATATTTTATTCGCAAAATAAAATATTTTCTTTTGATTTTTGTATTTTATTGAAATAAATGAGAATTTATTTTGATACAAGTTACATTTTAACTACTGTAGAATGATTTCCGAAACATTTTTACATGAGATATTATTCATTTTCTGGAAGAGATGCGGATTTTTCGTGGTTGAAAATTAGTGTTATTTTAAAAACTAGTCGATCCCGCGCAGAGCATCTACGCTCTAGTGTCTACTCTTTTAAATATAAGCATATTAGAATACGAATTTCAGCATTATATGTAAAAATACTACGCATAAAAACTTCTTCACTTAGGACTGGCTACTTTGAAATTAAAAAAAAATATACACATCATAAGATACGGACGCCATTTAGAAATATGAAAACAGAGGTACTTTTTCAGCATCATGCATATAAAAACCTTTGTATGCACACAATAGTTACTGGATACTCTTTAAAATTAAAAAAAGTGTATAATATTATATTGAAAGTATCTACACCATTCACAATTATCAAAATATTTTTATCTTTTTTTTTTTTCAGCATCGAAAATTCTTTATGCACACAATTGTAAATTTCAAAGCTCACATATACTACAGTAACTGAATCAAAAGATCTAACTTGAAAAACCAACATACAACTGACCATTAACTAAAAACTGGATTTGACAAATCTAAGCAATTTATTTCAAAAGTTTGACCCTGGGATTTATTTATAATAATTGAAAAAGCTAATCGCATACTAAATTGTGTACGCTTAAATGTAAAACGCATATTATTCTCTGATGGAATAAGTGGTATTCGAGGGGTAAGAAAAGTTCCATTAATATTGAAATCAATTTATTTTGCTTCAATATCATTATTCTGTAAGTTACTAACTATAAGTCTTGCACAGACCTTAGGAAGGTACTAAATTTCTTGATAGCATTATGATGGCCCCTGGCCTTCGTTTCAGTTTATGAGGTGCCATTCCAATTGGTGTTAAACTGTTTAAAAATTCTCCAGTATATGCAAGTTGATCTTGTGGATCATAATTTATGCTCATGTCAATGCTTTCATAAACCCTTTCCGTTCCTAGTATACATTGTAAAACACGATTTTTAATTTCAAGTGACAAATTGTTTGTCGCTGTTAGTATGGCTCTTCCTTTAAGCTTTTGAGGTGTCACTGTCCTAAAACCGATGTCACTGAAAAGTTGATGCACTGGATCATGTTAGTTTCCCCACCCTCTTTGATATTCGCCAAACTGTAACAGCCACCTTGCTAACTCTCTCTCTGTTTTAAGGGTACGTTTATTTTCTGTAAGTTTCAAAATTTAAAATTTAGAACAAAGTGTATGCATCTTTATGCAACGCTAAACTGTTAGCGATCTTGAATCTCTAAAACTGAGAGGTAGGACATGACGAAAATCTCCACTCTATAAGATTGTTTTATTAATTTAATAGCAAGCTACGCCCGCTGCGCTGGTGAACCTTGAATCAAATGAACCTTGAATCAAACGAAATATATCTTTAATTTGACCTTGTATTCGAAAGCAATCTGTATATTTACCTGGAATATCCTTGCACATTACTGAAAAATGACGTGATTGCGCTATTATATTTTCTAATGTGCAATCAAAATTTTAGCTGTTAAGAACCAACTCTTTTATTTGGTCATTTACAGTTAAGGTTTACTAAAGAATGATAAAACTATATGCAATATACTAAAACCATTATTAAAAATTGTCGAACTAACAATGCAAACAAATTAACTAACAAAATCCATTCAGTAGAAGTTTTTATAAAGCCTAATCTTTGATAATCGGGTTCATCTGATTATAGAACTTTTCCACATAATTCTAAAACTAACAGAACGATATAAAATATACTAAAACCATCCTTATAAATTATCTACTTAGCAATGCAAGTCGCAAAAAATACGCCCAGTAAAAACTTTTTCAAAAGTCTAATCTTTCATAATCGGAATCAAATATTGAAAATGCTAATATTTGATTTTAAAAAAAATGGTCACCCGATTTTCGAATTTGCCCCTATAATTCTAGAACTAAGCAACGTAGAATGATATGTTATATAATAAAACTTTCCCTAGAAAATTATCTAACAGTGTAGGTGCCATCGAAATCCATTCGGCAAAATCTTTTAAAAAGGCTAATATTTCATAATCGGATTGATCTGATTATAGAATTTCCCAGAATAATACTATAACTAAGCTACGTAGAACGATATGTTATACAATAAAACCTTCCCTGAAAAATTATCTTACAGTTTAAGTTCTACGAAAATCCATTCAGCAGAACTCGAGTTATAAGCAGCCGGAACGAAATTTCATATTGTCGAAGTAAATAGAAGTATATTGTCATTAATGTAGTTTGCTTTTGAATTAAACAAAAGGTACTTTTCAGTTAGCCGGGCGCCAGTGATATATATATATATATATGTATATATATATATATATATATATATATATATATATATATATATGTGTGTGTGTGTGTGTGTGTGTGTGTGTGTGTATGTAGATATTCATACATATAAGTGTATATATATATATATATATGTGTGTGTGTGTATATGTATATATTCATACATATAAGTGTATATATATATGTATATACTTGTATTTTTGTAGATATATGTATGTACATACATGTATTTGTGTAGATATATGTGAATATATATACATGTATATATATTACTGGAGCCCGGCTAATCGAAAAGTACCATAAAAAAAATACTGCAAAAATGCAGTCGTACACTTAAAAAAACATCTATTGGCTTAAAATCTCTCATCAAAACTGTTTTTCTTTTTCTTTTCTTTTCTTTTCTTTCTTTTTTTTAAATAAAATTAGTAACAGTTTTTTCTTTTATTTTTCCAGATGTATAGCCAATTCATTCTTTCTGCAACAAAAAAAATACATCTTTTGGCTTAAAATCAAATTGTTTGGGGTCAAAAGTAAAATCAAAATCGCCAAAAACAAAAGATACATCGTCAAATATTGTTTCAATATAGGAATCGTGCCCCTTGAATAATTTTTTAAGCATTACGAACATTCCCAATCATGTTTAAATTAAATATATTTTTGTTTTATAATATGCTCTCACCAAAACTCTTTAAAAAAAAAAAAAAAAAAATTAGTAACAGTTTTTCTTTTATTTTTCGACATGTACGGCCTTTTCATTCCTTTCTGCAACAGTAATCATCGCCAAAAAATTAGCAATGGTAACCTTTTCGGCCAAAATAACAGAACGTCCTATCATAATTCTATAACTAATATACGTAGAACGTTGTGTTATATACTAAAACCTTCCCTGAAAAATTATCTCTCGAACAGTGTAAGTTCCATCAAAATCCATTCGGCAGAACACGAGTTATAAAGGAACGGAACGAAATTTCCGTTTGTGTTTTATATATATACAGTAGATTATTATCGATTCTATATTATAAATCACAAATATGTGCATCAGGAACATTGACGTCATAAAGATGCGGACAACAATGAGGTAAACAATCGAGCTAATTTTTAAATTGGTAACAAAATGGCGCGTTTTTTGGTTTGACTTCGCACTTTATTTTCTTGCTTTTTACTTACCCATCATACGTAGTATAGGGTAAGTCTTGTAATCGTTTTGAAAATCGAAATTTTTTTTTTGACGGATTTACACGTTTCAGACACTGGAGATTGCGAAAAACATATTTTTAGAAAAAAAATTTTGCCGTCCGTCTGTGTGTCTGTATGTGTGTCTGTGTGTGTGTCTGTGTGTGTGTCTGTGTGTCTGTAAACGCTCTATCTCCCGAAAAAATTGAGATAGAGACTTGCAATTTGGTATGTACTTAGTATGTAATAATGGGAAGAAGCCTATTTCATTTCAATAACCTCGATTAACCGGAACAATTTTTTTCGGACTCTCGAAATATTCGTTCTGATGAAAGGTATATAAAAATTTTCGAAATTGTTTATTTTAAGAAATGAATATAAAAGACAATAAAAAAACATAAATTTTGCATAAAGCATGAAGTCGATCGGATAATGAGTTGCCGAGATATTTGGAATCCTATTTTCCACAGTCTTCGATTTTTCATGACCCTGTATTTCATCCAAATTTCACTTCAAAGATATATTTCAATTGGAAATTTGACGCTTAATCAGATGCAATAAACCGCTAGTTAATAGGATTATTATTTTTGGAGTTATAAGGATTTTTCTTTCAAGCAATTCAGTAATCGAGCCTTTAAAGTTTGTGACGTCATCAAGCCACGATTTTATTTGAATTGCAATGCACTTTATAAGTAGTTTACACATTTTTATTTTAATATTTTACATTATGCATATTCATGATGGGTAAGTATTACGGTGGCCCCCAACGACTAGTTTAGAAAGTAGCTTGTTTTTTGCAAAAAGTAAGAAAAAATACAGCCCCATTTTTACAAAAATCCCATTTTCGATGCAGAAAATTTTTCTACATAATGTGTGATGAGTTTTAAATCGATACCTCAAATACTTTTCTTAATATTTTCAAATTAGTGAAAACAAAACACTTGTTGCCACCGGCAAAAAAGAAATAATCGCGATTTCTGTGCCACGTACGATAGCGTAATATATATATAGATAGGATAAAATCTCTCGTACCATGAGATGGTTAATCAAAAGAAATTAGCGTAGTAAAACGCATCCATACATCCTGAAATAGCACAATTACTGGAAACTGAGATCATAAAAAGATATCACAAAAAATAATTTATAGCGCCAAATCACGTTTGCTATTTAGTGAATTGGCAGTAGACACGATTATGAATGATTACCCAATAGGTTTAAAAGTTTTCAAATATAACTAATAATTTTTTTTGGGGGGAGGGGGGCTGCGGATTTTAGTATGCTATTGCCATCGAGTAGATCAGGATGTACTTATATAAGACCTTACATCTAAATATTATAGAATGACCATCAAAACTGTTTTTCCGAAACAAAAATTGTAATTACACTAGATTTCTAAAAGAGATATAAGCGAAATATAGTAGATTCAGTTTATATTTCCATAAGTTGCTTTTGTACAAGAGATAATATTCAACTTATCCATCAGATGCAAGTGTTTCGTGGTTGGAAGGTAAGTAAATATTGCTATTTGTGTATTAGGATAACATGAAATTATTTTCCAAACTGTTGCTTATCCTAATAAAACCACAGTATAAAACGAAATCCAATGTATACTATAATCATTTACATAATCAATAGGAAATCACGAATATAAATTTAACAAGATTACGGGGGGTTCAGGGGGGCTCTGCCCCCCTGAAGAAATGTACTTTTTATTCAAAAAATTTCCTGAATAAGAAGTTCATAAGAATTTCAGAATATCATTGCATAAACCATGTTTAATTTAAAGCTTCTAATTTTTGAAAACCTTCAAAATGTTTCATATGTCTATAAATACTATGTATATAACATAAAAAATTAAATTGCGGGTTGTAAGATGCTAAATATGAAAAGTGATATTAAAAAACAATGATTTTCAGACTGGACGTTGAGGCTATCCTGATCTGCAGATTTACTAGTTTAAATATCAACGCAGCGGTACTTGATATACTTATATAACAATATTGTGCGGGTTCTGTAATTGTTGTTCAACATTCCAAATTCTAGATGTTAATTCTCAATCAATAATATTTTAATTAGATTTTCTACAATTACAAGATCTTTTCTAAAAAGTGATAAATTGTTTTTGTGAAACATCTACTATATATTCAAAACACAAACGGAAATTTCGTTCCGTTCCTTTATAACTCGAGTTCTGCTGAATGGAATTTGAGGGAACTTGCACTGTTGGATAGATAATTTCTCAGGGAAGGTTTTAGTATATAACATATAGCTCTACGTAGATTAGTTATAGAATTATGATGGAAAGTTCTGTTATTTTTGACGATAAGGTTACCATAGTTCATTTGTTTGGCGACCATTATCGTTGGCGAAAGAATTGAAACGGCTATATCAGAAAATAATGGAAAGACATAGAAAAATAAAATAAAAATTCTGTTATTAATTTTATTTTAAATCCCCCCTCCCCCGCAAAAAAAGAAAAAGAAAGACAAAAAAAATATTTTAATAAGGCATAATATTTAATTTAAGCCCCGAAGGAATGTTTGTATTGCTTAAAAATATTTGCAATGCATGAGATTGCAATTAAGTCAATATTTGGCGAGTTATCGTTTGCGTCAGGTTAACAAAAATGCATCTGATAATTTGATTAAATAAAATATGAGTAACAATTTTTTTTTTAATTTGTTTCTTTCTGTTAATTTTTTTTATATAACTGCCCTATCATGTGACTTACTGGAGGTACTAGCTGATGTAATTGTAAAAATGACTGCATTTATGAGTTACATGTTATTTGTTTATTTACGATTTTGATTTTAGTTTTGTCGCCAAACAATGTGATTTTAAGCCAAAAATATGTAAACGTGGCATCAGCTTGAGCGATATTAGCAATAATAGTGTTTTTTCGTGTATACAAGATCCTTTTTGGAGTAAATTTTTATATTCAAATGCAAATTATATAAATAGCAGTTATTGTTATAAATATGGGATCAAATATTTAAATTTTAGTGAATGTCTGCCACTCAAACACATATTGTAAAATAGTTAAATTTTAGACATTTAAAAATTTAGAGCCTTGAACTCGGATCAGCGAATGTTGTCTATTCTTTTATTTTAGTTTTTTTTTTTAAATATATCGTTAATTTCACTTATTTTAAGCCAAAAATGCATAAATGTGACATCAGCTTGAGCGATATTAGCAATAATAGTGTTTTTTCGTGTACACAACATCGTTTTTGGAGTAAATTTTTAGATTCAACTGCAAATTATATAAATGGTAGTTATTGTTATAAATATGGGATTTAAATTTTAGTGAATGTCTGCCACTCACTGTATTACACATATGTACCAAACACATATTGTAAAATAATTAAATTTTAGACATTTAAAAATTTACTATGGAAACATGCCTGTTTGTTTTCACCAAGCATATTATTTTTATAGCCTCGAACTCAGATCAGCGAATATTGTCTATTCTTTTATTTGAGTTTTTTTTTTTTAATATATCGCCAATTTCACTTTTAGAAATATTCACTGCGTCAAAAGTTAGGAACTAAAGAATATTCTTATGGAGATGCATGCATTTATGTGTTACTACTATCACAAAAGGCGACATTTTGCAATAAAAATTGCTTGCTGAAATTAATTTTCGATGCTCTTTTTGATTCGTCATTTTTTTTTTAGTTTTTTTCTGCATATCTTCCCTTCTTTCAGGAAGGATTTTAAAAGATATTGGACTAATCGTCCGTATTCCGGACACCTGCCAGTTGGCATTTTTACTATATTGTTGGATGTTTCGTTTATGTTTGAAGGTTACTCTTGACGACGATTCAGATTACAGAAGATTAGACGACTTTTGAAATTAGTCATTGCTAAATTTATGAATTTTTTTTCATTATGAAGCAAAGTTTTACCAAAAAAGCAATACTTCCAATGTACGGTTGGTTGATTTTATGACGACCGATTGTCTACACGATATAGGCCCTGGGCGGTGTGCCCTCCGTAGGGGTCTTTCTAAGGGATCCTTACCCGTATTTACGACAAGGTTCGAAGAAAACCACGGAAAACTCTTAATTGTTAGGTAGACGAGCGCGACAGGGGTTTGAACCCAGCACCTCCTGTCTAGCAGCTTTGAGAGCAGAACCTCTCAGCCACTGGTGGGGTGCTTCCAATGTACGGAAAAACTTTGTAATGTCAATGGTGGCGAATGGAATAAATAATATTTGTCGATTTATCATATCAGCCTGGATAAAAAAAAAGAGTAACCGAAATTCTGATTAGATAATTTTTCGATCATATAAAGCCTTTTCGATCTACACACAGCCCTAGCAGCTAAACATAGTGACAAATGAACTTATTTCTGCGTGTTATTATATGCTCTTTAGAGAAATGCAAAGAAAATCTTCGGTTTAAGTATTCACCAAAAAGATTATTACTAAACATTCTACATAACTAACTTTATCATTGTCAGTTTTATTTAAGATATGAAATTATGTTAATGAAATATCTATAATTGAATTAACAGTAATTTGATATTATTTAATTTAACTTAGCTTGGCGCGTAAATAACTTCGTTTTGTAACTAATTCTGGTACATTAGTAACTACATCGTTTCAAGCACTTCTACTGTTTGACGTCAAACTTTGATATCGACAGGATTATGGAAGATTAGGAAGATTTTACTGGATACAAACTAGAGATTTATTCTTCTACCAGAGTTAATCATCGGTTTTTTTTAGGTTAACGGCTACACGAATGCAACTGGTCTAAAAAAATGAAAATACATTTAAAATGGCGTCATTTTAATTTTATTCACATTCAGCTTTAAAAATGCACTTTTTTATGTTTCACTATTTTTTTTAAATATGAAAGTTAAACACTGTTCTTTATGTGAAAACAATTTATTACAATTTTCACTGCATTTACTCTGCTGGAATTGAACGATGAAAAACCGTAGTAGACTTGCCAGAAGAGGACGTACATTACGAAATATAACGTAACATAGAGTGAGATTGAATTTACCTTACCAGATATAGAATTCAAGAACTTACAGGCGAAAATGAATCACCCGAACATTATTTAAGTTCAATGGTCAATCTATGCAATCATTCTAATGCTCTCTTTTTTAGTAGTATGTTGACTAGAGAACATTTTAGTTCATGTTCTCAAAATCTCATAATGGCCTCATTTACCTACCAAACACTACTATAAATTACCAACTAAATGAGTTGCTTCTTATTAGTCCAAATTTTGTCCAATGTATGATATAATATAACGCAATGTCGTTCGCATCGTTTACAGCAATATTGAAAGAAAAAAACAGGTTCACGTCCCTATTTCTTTAAAATACATGCTCAAATCCATGGATATAATTCGTTTGAAAATTTTGACTAAGCTAGCATCCGTAGGTGAAGATCCATAATCCTTTAAAATACAAAGCCATTTCGTTTGATTTAAGTTACATTTAGAAAAATGGCCCAGCGCAGCGGGCGTAGCATGCTAGTTTTTTTTTATAAAAACTGACACAAATGGCAAATATCTTAGTATGAACTTTTAATTCTTTAAAATATTAAGTCAAACGGAATTTCACTTTTTGGTTTCAGAACTTTTTATTTAAAAAATGAAACTAAATTCTTCGCACTAGATTAATTTTAACACAATTATTCAAATTGGTAAAGAAATCATACGAGCTGTAATTTTCCAACTGGACGAAAAATGTCCCGGACATTTTCCGTCCAGTTGGAAAATTACAACTCGTATAAATTCTTCTCTTCTAAAACAGTAGAATTTGAAGGTAAGCGTTAAGGAATTTAGTTTGTTTTCGTAACATATCTAAAATTTTGAATATATACTGATTTCTTACATTGCTAAATGATTTATAAATTATTCATGGCAAGTTTGCTGATATTAAAACATCTGTAAGATACAGCTATTTTTTTTATAAACTATTTGCATATGTATAAATAATACTGCATAAAAATCCTCTGCATATTAACATAAAAAATCATCTTTGTACTACTAGAATATATTATCTAACTTGTAATATATTTTATTGTTTTTTATGTATTTTATTTACCAATTTAAATCAGGCATGTTGCTTTTTTAAAGGCTATCTTAGATATAAAGACTATAATATTAATATATACGTATACGCACACATACACGCACATATATATATATATACATACACTCAGAAAAAGGAATTGATTAAAACTACAAAACATATTTTGTTGAGTACATTTTGGTTGTTTTAGCAAAATTCAAGTAAAATTGAACCATTTTATTTGAATTAACAAAACATTTTTTGCTGATTTTTTTTTTTTTTTTTTTGGAATTGCAAAAAAAAATTTTTTTTGTTGATTCAAACAAAATTTTCATTGACCTATATTTAAACAAAATTTCCGTTTAAATATAGGTCAATGGAAATTTTGTTTGAATCAACAACAAAAAAAAATTGCAATTCCAAAAAAAAATTTTGTATCGTCAGCAAAAAATGTTTTGTTAATTCAAGTAAAATTGTTCAATTTTACTTGAATTTTGCTAAAACAACCAAAATGCACTCAACAAAATATGTTTTGCAGTTTTAATCAATTCCTTTTTCTGGGTGTAAATACATATATAGAGAGAGATTTATGTATATTATTAATATTATTATTATTATTATTTAATACAAGACGAATTTATCTCAAATACTACACTTTCGTTTTAAAACTGTGGTTAAAATGGCATCGAAATATGTTGCAAATATTCTGTTTGGCAATACAATGCATTGAAAATACTGTTTTGCTTGTTCCATTAACTTGCAATACTTTTGAGAACGACGCTAAAATACGTTAAAAATTATTTTTGTTCCTAAACGAATAACAAATCTTAAACGGATTAAAAACGATATAATTGCATTGTAGAAGCTATTATAAAGAAATAAACAAAATATCTTTAAAAATGATTGCAGCTATTAATTACATTTTACGAAGTACTTAAATTTTACAGTTTTCCAAATCTAAAAAAACGTATATTAAGAGATAATTAACCCTTACAGGACCATAAGATGTCCAAGACTAAATATGCCAATACAACACAATATTTTAGCTATTGTGGGTGTAAAGTAAGAGAATATCACCAGAAAAACATAGCAGGGTGTATAGGTTTCCTATAATTTCATGGGAAATATTTTTCCCTATGAACCATAAAAGTAAATAAACGAAGAGTTAGGTTTATTATATCGGTATTTTATTTATTGCTTTGTAATACAAAATACAGAATAAAAATTATCAGAAAAGTAAAATAAATAGTTAGTTATGGTATTCTAATTTTCTCAAGTCCAAAACACTTTCAAGATATTATTAGTTCAGCCCGCGAATGTTGTGGTTTTGGCGCAATAAAGTTTGACAGTTCTTTTTTTTTATATTCGTTCAGAAACACATTAGCCGCCTTGGACATACGTTTTATTTTGACATTCAGTAAAAAAATATCGATTCAATAATAATTGAACAATCGATAACGATTTTTGTAGAAGGGAAAAATATTTCCCTTGAGCGTGAAAGGGTTAATACATAAACGTATATTAAGAGATATAATTAATACACCCATAAGGAAAATTAAAAATTACATTTATTAATTTATTCAAATTAATCTTAATGCGTTTTAATTATAAGCATTTTTAATGACATATTTATGAAATTCAATTCAAATAGTTTACTAAACCCTCGATCTTATATCCTTCAAATATTCGTTATTATCATGCTAATTTTTCAGACATTATAAGAAAAGTTAAAATGTCTAAAGCGTGCTTTGCCGCAGGTAATAAAAGGCTCTTTGAATTTTCGAGTGCTTATCATTTCTTTGCGGCAGCTGAAACGCAGCTAGATAAAAGTTTAGAAATTTCCAAAAGTATTTTAAATAGATATTTCCCAAACACGAGCTCATCTAAGTCACAGACGCTCTTTTCTGAAGGACATTTTAGAGACGATTATTTATTCACAATTTTAAAATGTAGAGACCAGTTGTATGAATTTGAAATATATATCTGAATAAATAATCATTCTAGAACTTCTAAATTTCCTGGGGTAGTTTCGATGATAAATTGGATTATTCGTAATCTGAGTACAGATTCAGAAGACATACTTTCAGACGAAGAAAATTACAATAGAATATTATTTGCTTAAACAAACATGTAAAGGTTTCATTTTAAAACATTTAATATTTCGTGTCATGAATAATATTTTTAGAAACATACAAATCTGACAAACATTATATACTGTGTATAAGCAAATTTTTATGTCTTAATGTATACAAAGTACTTGAAAGATCCTTTTTTTCTTCAATATATTTTATGTTATATAAATTCTGTTTGATTCTGATACAATCTTTAACAGCATCATGGAATTATATTAATAAAAATTATAATTTATAATACTGCAAATTGCGCGAAGACAGTTTTAATATTTTTAATTATACTGATTAATATTCTTTAGTTATATTTAGTCATTCTCTTAACTTAAATTAATACTAATAAAACATATAATATTAGCTACAAATTACAAAACTGTGGAAAACAAATGTGTAAACTATGTAATATGTTTCAAAAATGCTTAAAAATGCATATATATTCACAATTTTGATTTTTTAAATTATTATTCCGAATACAAATAAAAATTTCACAACAATGACTTTTTGAATTAATTTGTAAGTATAAACAACAAAAACCTTATGCTAATGTCTATCTATACGCAATTTGTTCATTATTAATTGCATTTTCATCCTTACTGTCCAAGTATGAAATAATGGCTGAAACCAGACAAAAATTTAAACAAAGGAAATTATTCTTAACGTGTTATAGGAAATTCAAAAACGTCGCTGAAGTGCTGAGACGGTTTATGAAAAAATTTAAAACAGATCTCCCTATGCGACTTAAAATCGCTAAAATTACATATAATTTTGAGGATGATGGAACTGTCCAAAATATTCAAAAGCAGCGTTCAGGAAGACCGCGGTCATCAACATCTCCTGCAGAACCCTGGTAGACATTTACGGCGAAAATTCAGGGAAATCTGTTCAACAGGCAGCGTGCGAGATAAGACTACCAAAATGAAGTGTCCATCGCATTTTAAAGGGAATACATGACAAAAGTCACATTCCAAGATTAAGCAATGATAAGTCCACTGAAGATGAAACAAATTATGAGATAAATATTTTTTTTCTCCATGTAATGCTAACACAACTCGACTATAGTTTCTGGAGCAATTATTTGTTCTCATCATCGGGTGAGAGTAGTGAGAGTGAGATCAGGAGAGAGTAGTTATACTGAAAAGGATAAAAACAGTTCTACAAAGGAATATTATATGATTAGTATTTTGCTATCGAAAATGAGAGGGAAATATACTCCTTAAGCAATAAAAAATTTGACTACCAGGAGAGAAAATGATAATTGGAAGTGAATTCGAGAAAGATGCAGGCCTAGCACCCATAACTAGGCCGGGCGGTAAAAAAGAAACGGAAAACAATAAAAGGCCGACACAGATACAAGAATCAAAAGATATGCAGATAGCGGAATCAAATTGGGAAAGTTTGAAGGAACCATAATACTTTTAATTAAAGCAAGAACGGAAAACTATTAATTACTGAAAAGGGAAAAGGAGGGAAATATAGAAGCTATGTGAATAAAGATCGGGAACAGGTGTTTAGAATGTTAATAAAGGTTGGAACGCTCTAAAATACTAGAGAAACAGAAAGTAAAAAATGTATTATAATGAAAGGAAAAAATTATAATTCAAAGATAAGGAAATTTATTAATAACTGAGAGAAGGCTACGTAAAATGAAAAGAAAGAATTACAGAAATTCTAATGCAGAGAGTTTTTTAATAAATTTTACAGGCGGCATAGAGAGACTTTGCTTCCAGTTTTCCGTTAATAATTTTATCTGAATTCATATAAATAGATAGATTTTCTAAATATTCCAATTCGTTCTCATTCCGTGCAATGTGACTAATTTTAGTATGGGATATATAAACGACATGACCATGCTCTCCTGGGAAAAACCTCACTAATGCTCAATTTTCTAAGACAAATAATCTATTAAATTTATCTGTGACTTTAAGTCCACGTACAAAAAAAAAAAAAAAAAAAACTCATGCTGATTCTGCTGTTTGATGTGATATTTTTTGTGCTTTACCTGAAGTTCACAAATTTCACATCGCTCTCAAATCAATCGTCTAAAATATCCGAAAGCTCACTTAGCAGATTGCAAAATTTCTTTCTTTCTCTACTGTACACTGTGCAAATCTCTTAAAAATGTGCTAACATAATCAAAAGTCAAAATATATGTGAAGTTGGAACGTCAAATTCGTCTTAGTATACCGATATCATCATGAAAACATTTAAAATGATTACTAAAATAGGTGTGAAACAATATAAAAGGCTTTAAAACATTAAAAACAATTCACAGATATTAAAAAGTTCTCCAGAGCTCCGGCGAACTTTCAACCAGAACATGGCCTTCATTCTTGTTTCATGATGGTCAGGTTCTGGTTCATTTTAAATATTTCATATTTTGGTTAAAATCAAAAGTATTATCGCAAATTTACATACATAGCGATTTTCGAAACATTAAAACTACCCGTTTTAATACTTTCGTCATTTAAAAAAAAAAATAATAATAATACTTTAATACGTGAAAAACAGTCCTCTTAAAAAATATAACGAATATCTTTATTCTCTCACTTCCGTGCCGACAAAACATTCTACAAAACCATTTTTCGACAACCACATTTTTTTTCACACAGCTTGGAAAGATACAGTTACAAAAACAAAAACATCTTTTTCATACAGCTTAGCAATTTACATCTACAAAAACAAAACATCTTTCTCACACAGCTTAGAAAGATACATTTATGAAAAAATAACATCTCCTGTTAGTAGGAGCCAAGAATACGTTTAATTCAATTGGATTCGCGACAATCTCCTACCTTGAGTTTTCAACAGGAAAACTCAACAATATGCACAACAAAATTCAAAATAAAACAAAATATGTGTAACATTATACTTACATTACATGGCCAAAGCATAAATATTCTTAACAGTAATTTTCAAAGACAAATTATACAATTTCCTGAAAAAATTCAAACAAAAGTTAAACATATTATTACAAATTCAAATTAACGAATGGAAATGAGATATGCTAAAAATAAGGGGAAAAGTTTGTAAAGTTCAATATTCAAAAAATAGTCTTATGACTGATAACGTTTTGGAACAGTCACTGTTGTGCCACTTCTTGTTCGTAATATTGGTTCTAAAGAGTGTTCTTTTGGAATCTCTAGATTGTACAGTTTTTGTATTGGTCTTAAGAGTTCACTATTTTCAGTTTTTACCCGAGCAACTCTCGGGTGACCATCTTTTCCAGAAATTAGTTCTTGCACACGAGCTAAACTCCAATACGTACGTTTCTTATCAGACTCTACGAGAACGACATCACCAACGATCAGTTGCTTGACATTCTTTTGCAGGGAATTTTGTTCACGTAACTGCCCTAAATACTCAATACGGAATCGTGTTCTAAGATGTTCTCGAACTTGTTGTCTATACTTTGCTCTTCTGTTTAATTCTTGTGCGTCAATTGCATCAATATCTATCACATCTGAAGATCTTATTTCTTGAAGAAACATTGATAGTGTTAAAGGTGCTAGATCATCCACATCTTCTGAGACATACGTGAGTGGTCTAGCATTTACAACTTGTTCGCAGTCACAAAGAATTGTGATAAGCCCTTCATAGGATAATAAGGCTCTACCTAGTACTTTCCTCAAGATGCGTTTCACCATTTGTATCAACCGCTCCCACCAACCACCCCAACAGGCAGCAGTAGGCGGATTGAATTTCCAACGAATCTTTTGTTCAGCTGCTGCAGCTGAGATCTGTTCCCAATCGATGTCTGAAAAAGCTTTATCTGCACCGACAAAATTTTTACCATTATCAGAATAAACAGTCGTCGGTCTTCCTCTTCTCGCTATAAAGCGCCTAAAAGATTGGAGGAAGGTATTAGTTGCTAATGACGTCACTAATTCTAAATGTATGGCCTTGTACACTGCACAAGTGTCCAACACAATCCATACCTTTTTTCCATTTTTCAAATATAAGGGCCCAGCTAAATCTACTACAGTTATTTGGAATACTGCCGCATCTGGAACTCTTTCTGCTGGCAATGCAATAGGTTCTGACTCTGTCTTCTGTGCACTAAATATTTTGCAACGCACACATTTCGGAACTACTGCTCGAATGGTTTTCCTGGCTTTCAGGAGCCAGTAGTCTTCTCGTATAAATGACATCAAAAGAGCCACTCCTGCATGTAATAGCTCTTGGTGTTTCCAGGAGATCAATCGATGGACTACAGGATGGTCAGACGGCAAAAGAATTGGGTACTTAAAATTGACAGTATCTTTTCGATAGATGACTTGTGTTTTTACTCTGATGATACCATCTTCATCTAGGATTGGTCTTAGGCTACGAATTTTCTCATTATTCTTTTCATCAAAGCTGTCTTTCTGGATCAAAATCATTAATTTTCTTTCAGCTTGTTCTAGTTCAAAACATGTAAATTCAGATACTTCTTTTGAATTCGGTTTTCTTGAATTACTACATTTGAATCTTAGAATCCATGCAATCAATCTGATTATTTTCTTGTATGATGAAAATCGTCGATAATACAAATCATTAGGTTTCGTGTTCTTGTTTAATGCTGAAATGACACTTTTCCGTTTCTCAGCATTAATAACTTCTTCATCTGGTGATTCGATATTTTGAGGCCAAGTACATTCTGGCTCAGCCAGCCAGGCTGGTCCCTCCCACCATTTTAGCTGCAAGAACTGTTCAATGGAACAACCTCTGGAAGGAAGATCTGCCGGATTAAATTTTCCTGAAATATGTCGCCACTGATCTTTCTGTGACAAAGACCTGATTTCTTCTACACGATTCCAGACAAATGTTCCCCATCTATCATTTCGCTTTATCCAGCTTAAAGCTGTGGTTGAATCACACCAATAACAGATCTTCAAATTTGGAATTCTTAAAACAGCAATGACACGACTACCCAACCTGGCTCCAATGCAGCATGATAAAAGCTCAAACCGCGGTATAGTTAGGTTCTTAAGAGGAGCTACTCTTGCGCGTGCTTGTATAAAACTCACCAAAATTTCATTTTCCTTTTTTACTCTCAGAAAAATACAAGTAGCATATGCGTGTTTACTTCCGTCACAAAATATGTGAAGACTTACATCATTTTCAAAGTTATATAGATTCATCCAGCGCTCATGTTTGATGTCAGAAATTAATGTTATTCCCTGCACCCACTTCAAAAATTGATTAGCTAAATTCTCTGGAATTAATTCATCCCATTTTAAATTCAACTTCCAGCATTCTTGTAGAATAAGTTTAGGGAGCAAAGTCACGGGTGAGGCAAATCCCAAAGGAGCAAAAACCTTCTGAGCCAATGAAAGTAGAGCTCGTTTTGTAGGAATAATTTGCTCTTCCTCAATAGGGCCGATTTTGCAAGATAGGGTATCGTTTTCTAGATCCCAGTTTAAGCCTAGTACTGGTGTTATGTTAACTGTTGAAGTTTCAGGCATAATTTGAATTGGATAATTTGACAGCCATCCCCTTAAATTAAATTTCGCGGAGGACAGTAACATTCTCGATTCAATTATGAACTTGTTTAACTCTTCAGTTGTGTTGAAACTACAAACACATTTATCTACATACAAAGATTCATTAAAAGTTTTTGCTGCAGAAACAAAATTGTCAGGTGTACTTTCCAGATGGTGTTTCAGAGTAGCCGCTGGTAAAAAAGGGCTGCAATTGATTCCGAAAACCACACGTTTATGTCTGTAAATTATATTATCCTTCCATAAAAACCGTAGATAGTCTCTATCACTTTCTGTAATACCTATCTGTAGGAATGCCTTTTCTATATCAGATACTGCACCAACAGGAAATTTCCGAAAACGATGCAATATTGAAGGAATCATTTCAATTATATTTAATCCTTTATCCAGGCAATCATTTAATGAAGGAAAACCTTTCACATGAGCCGAAGCATCAAAAACCGGCCTTACTTTAGTAGTTTCACTCGATTCTTTAAATACAGGCCTGTGTGGCAAATAATGTATTTTGGATTTTTTATTATCGACCACCCTTTCAATTATTCCTGCATTTAACCATGTATCAAATACTTCATTATAAACTTCAGTTTTATTCAAATTTGATAACCTTTTCTTCGTTGCAGCAAGCCGTTTTTCGACCAATTCTCTATTACTAGGTAAGCGGGCATTATCTAGTACCCAAGGCAATGCTACTTCATACCTCCCATCTGAATCTATTCTTATGTTTCTTTTAAAATGTTGCATAGTTTCTTCATGAATTTCATTTTTAGTTTTAGATTCAACCGGATCTTATACCAAGAATATCTAGCTTCCATAAATTAGCAACGGAACTTTCGTTCCGAAGAGACGAAATAACCATAAGAGAATCATTTGTTTCAGATTTAATGCCAGGAATTTTCCCCATGAGAGTCCACCCCAAATGGGTCTTTACAGCAACCGGACCACTTTTTAAAACTTTAATATTTCCGGTCAGTAATTTTCCCGCTACATCGGAACCAATTAACAATTTAATTTCATTTTCAGTTTTACATACATTATTTTCAACATCCGAAATCTGAATACCATATTTATTTAATTCTTTTAACCAAGGTCCGTTTGGCACCTTTTTTATATTAGAACAAATAACAGAAACTTCTAAAACATGCATATCACATTTATAACTATTATCAATACTACTTAAATGAATTCTATATTTGTTGTGGTTTGTTTCACTCGTTTCAACACCACCAAATAATTTATGAATTAATTTAACTTCATCAATACTTTTATAATTCAAATATTTAATTACATCTTCTAATAAATATGAACGCTCAGAGCCCGTATCTATGACTCCCCGTACAATTTGTTCTTTACCATCGTGCTTTACACGTACATGCAAAGTTTGTAATAATACAGTTGGGTCGGAACCTTGAATAGTCAAAACAGTATCACTACTCTCTGACTCATGTTCATGTTTACGACTTTCTAACGCCGTATTACTTTCTTCATTACAAACATTTTGACACATTACAGCAAAATGCCTTTTACCACAATTTAAACATTTAATCTTCGATTTACAGTGACGTGAAATATGATTTTTCTTAAGACAGACAAAATAAGCCCCCTTTTTTAAATTTATACTTCGTTTATCTTCAAAATAAAGCGAATTAGCTTTAAAACATTTTTCTGATAAGTGACACCTGTCACAAAATATACATGCTTCATCATATTTCTTAATTAAATGTTTATCTTTAGATTTATCACCTACAAATAAATCAGTAGCAGTTGGCATAGAATTATATTCAACATTTTTAAATCTAGTAAAATTCTTAGATTTATCAAAACCAAAACTAGTACGCGCCACTAATTCACGAATTTTCGCGAATTTAATTCACTCTTACCTTGAGCAGACTTTTCACGATCCCGTCCCCAAATTCGGAGAACATCATGAGGTAAACACGATTCCACTAACGGGAATAAAATGCTCGCGTATTTGTCCTCTGTAACCCCAAGAGATTCCAACGATCTAAATTTGGTTTCTAGGTTGTCATATAACGATGACAAATTGCACTCTTCTGGATGTATTATTATTGCATAATACCAGCTGCAGCAGATCGCGAACATAAATTTGAATTAAAGTGTCTTCTCTTCCAAATCTTTCTTTTAGATGTTGAATTACTTTAGGATAATTTTCAGCCGATATAGGATAACTGTTCACAATTTGGAACGCTTTCGATTTCGGAGTAATTGCTTGCGTCAGATATACGAACTTCGAGTGATCGTCTAACACAGTGTCTTCGTGAATTTTCTTGAATGTATTCCAAAACGTTAGCCACGATCTTGAGTGTCCATCAAACGGCTGCAAACTAATTTCATGCAATCTGAGTGTGCGGGATCCCATTCTTTCGATTTCTATCGAATTAGGTAAAAGAGGTTGATGTTCGACGGCAGGCTTTACGAAAAAATGTCTTACATTTTTCTTCACTGTTATTAATTTTTCATGGTATTCTTCGCATGCTTCGAATTCTTTTACATAATCTTTTTCCGCAGACCCATTCGACAACATAAAATTTAATATTTCGTCATCTGTGGAACGTAATCTAGATGCTTTGTCTACTACTTGATCTAATAGTTCTTCTATTAGTATTTACATCTGGGCTTGACTGGTTAAGTGCTTCGTTTAAAGCATTTAAAGTCTTCGTAAATGCGCTTCTAAGCGGCGTTCTTTTTATTTTTAACGCATCCATACTTGAACAGTTTCCCACTTAAAAAATATTACTTCCTATGTCCTTCTGTTCGGGCGCCAATTTATCGCAAATTTACATAGATAGCGATTTTCGAAACATTAAAACTACCCGTTTTAATACTTTCGTCATTTTTAAAACAAAAGAAAATAATTGTCTGAGTGCAACGAAGACTCATACACAACGCAGTATTACTTTGCCCCATATATAGCTACGGTGGATATTAAAACCTTTCGTCAAGCATAACTCAAAAAATATTTAGCGGATTTCGTTCAAATTTTTACAGCAGGTACCTATATAGGTGACAACGACGTCTATTTATTACCAAGAATAAATGTCAAACCGTTTGGAAATTATATTAAAAAAATAGATAAAAAAGCACAATTAAAGTACATACGTCACGAAAATTTTGTGCGCACGTCATTTTCACCGGCGGGAGATTTTCGTAGACAATCGGAATTGAAAAGTTCATGGAGTACATGGAGCAAAAAAATAGGCACGCACAATACAATACAATATCAGTACAATAAAACATATTTCCATTTAATAAAAATGGAAAATTAAGCTGGAATTTTTTTTTTTGTTTGAAAGAGAAAAATCCGCAATAACTTTGTATTAGAGATTTGGTGCATATCTCAACATTGGCAGCTTTTTATTTCGCGTGTGTAAATAGGAAACAATTCTATGATGTTTAAATAAAAGGTTTTGATTTGCGGCATTATTTTTTCTTATTTTCTTTTCCTTTTTAGTATTTTAAATGGAATTAACGAAAGGCATGTATTTTAAATTAAATGAGGGGAAGACATGTATTTTTAATGTATGTATTTCAAATGAAATGACTGAAAGGTTTATAGTTAAATGAAATTAATGAAATATAAAGATGTTATGAGAACAATATTTGGCGAGTTATCAACTGCGCCAAGTTAACATAAAAATACCAATACATAAGTGAAATGAGAGATGTCATATACGCACAGATGTCATACACGAACCACGTTGGCGTGATTTTTTCCCCCACCAATTTGGCGAAAACTTTGTTTTTGAATTTTAGTTACAAATATCAGGCAATAATAGCACGTGATGTTTTATTTCAATATAAAAATAAAATAACGTAATAAATGTAACTTCTACTATTTAAAAAAGGAAATAAAAATAAATAAAAATAAATAAATAATAATTTGATATCAATAAATATTGATACACATATAAAAATAATCTATAGAATTAAAATAAAAAATAAAAGTAAATAAACACAACAAACAGTTTTTGCCAAAGTGGCAGGGGGGAAATCGCGCCAACGTGGTGAGTATATGACATCTGCGCCGGGAGTTTTACCCTTTTATCTGTGCTTTCGGAAATATCAAAAAATTAAAAAATACTTATATCAGGCGCATTATGTTTTGCATTTTTATACGGACCACTTCTCCATTTTAAGATTTTAAAAGTTATTTATATCAGATATTTCTTCCTTGAGATTCCCACAAGTTATTTTCGGTAATCTTTTAGTTCGCTTATTAATTGTTTACAATTTGCCACCCCCCCCCCCTCTGACAATAACAATTATTTATCACAAAAATGTCTCTTAGTTTTGTTAAATATGTTTGTTATGTATTTTCATTAAAATATCGAAAATGGCAATAAAATTTTATTTTAGCATCGTACTTATATTTTTAAGATGACGCAAAAACATCTCTATAATAAAAGCCTAAGTCATGTGACTGTCATCAACAATTCCGGGATGTCCGCTTCACTTTTTCATATACCAGGCGGCCATTTTTATTAAAAATTATTTTTGCGAATTAAACTGCATAAAAGTTACATTTTTAGAAAGTTCGTTCAAAATAAATTAATATTTGAGAGATGACTTACGTTCAATTATGCATATATTCTGCTATAGCTTAAGTTGAAATTAGGATCGCAGTTCAAATTCTCTATCCATGAAAGTAAACAAAAAAAAAAAAAAAAAAAAAAAAAAAAAAGAGAGATTAATTCGTCATGAACATTTAAAATATTCAATCATGGAGGTAATCGTTCGTAAGGCAAGTTCTCCGCAAATGATTTTTTGGACCGCTGCCTGGGTGTCAAAAACAATAATAATAATTCGTACCATTGAGACAATCAAAGTTTACCATAATTCTGTGCTATACAACTCAACTTCCAGATCTTTTCTTGACGTAAGTTGAACTCATGTAATAATATTTAATGAATGAAATTTCGAAACGAATTCTCAGTTAATTTGGTATTTATGTATTATACTCGCCAGGAAGAGAGATCATGGAAAATGATTCGAAATCGCCAATCATATTTACCATTGTTATGACCAATCGCGTTCAAAATAGTAATTTAATATACATTTCTAAAATACATAACATCCTTAAATACTTTCATGTTAATTTGCACAAATCTCGCCAATACCATTTTTTAAATCGCCGATACCAGCTTTTATTTTTCACGTGTTCGAATTAGAAAATATACTTTTATTTTTAAATCAAATATTTTGATTTATGATATTATTTTTTATTTATTTATTTATTTTCTATTTTAAATGAAGAGTGTAAATGGCATGTATTTTAAATTGTATGTAATATAAGTATTTGAAATTAAAGCTAAGTATTTTAACGGAAATGAGTGACAGGTTTATAATTTAAAATTAAATTAATGCAGTATGAATGGTGGTGATAGGAGCAATATTTGGCGATTTATCATTTGAAAGTAATCATCATTAAAAATGGTAAATAATATGGAATCAAACTAAAATAATACAAAAAATATCAATGCGTGTTACAATGCTTAACATACATTTAAGGGAGACCAAACTGGTCGCCAGTGGCGGCTAGTGGTTTAATAAATGTATATTTGTAAATACTTGAAAAACATATTTTTCCTCTCTCTATGAAAATTTGGTAAGATGCTAAAACTGCCTTTTAGCACCATTTTTAATTTTTTCGCCAATCGCGCCAACCAGCACATGATACAAAACTTATCCCCATTCAGATACACAAACAAGGTTGGTCTCAAACAAGAGTAATGCTAGCAACAATGTAATAATTTGTAAGTGTTTTAACTCTATAAGAGTTACAAACAATAATGATATTAAATTCTCCGATTAGCTTTGGGCCCGCTTACGGAAGTTTCTCCTAGAAAAAAAAATTGTGAAGAAGTCTTTTACATTTGTTTCGAATGAAGCTCGGTCATAATAATACAAACAACACTAATATTAACATGGGGGTAAAACTTTGAATTTAAGTGTAAATATTTGGAGCCCCCCCCCCTCCTCAAAAAGAAAAAGAAAAAGGAAGTTAGAGAAATTAAGCCACGCTTTCTGACTTAAGCAACTGGCTGCGAACTCGATTACGAAACTTTCACTTAACTTAATAACATGTATATAATAGCCCTTAAGGTTCTTTTTCTTCCCAGTTATACGGACCTTGGGGCCTTTTTAAAAAGCTTAACGCAGTTCGGTTTTAATAAGTTCAGATTTAGTGTCAAATAATATAAACTACAATGAAAATAAACCTGATGAATTATTATGCTGGTTTATGTATGTATTTAAAAAAATTGCATCTGATTACACTTATTAGATAAATTACTCCTGTTTGCATTTAATAACAGATGAACGGCTTCTGTATACTAAATTGTTTAAATATTGGGAAGGTGGCGAGAGGTACAGAGACGTGTAAACGAACAGGTAGACAGACGGGTAGTGAGATGGGTAGAGAGACGGGTAGAGAGACGGATAGCGACATAGATAAGCTAACGGGTAGCGAAACGAATGGACAGACGGGTACTGAGACAAAAGAGGGTTGACAGAGGGGTAGCGAGAAAGGTAGAGAGACGGATAGTGACATATATAAGCTAACGGGTAGCGAAATGAATAGACAGACGTGTACTTAGACAAAAGAGTGTTAACAGAGGGGTACCGAGATAGGTAAGGAGACGGGTAGAGACACGAGTAGCCAAACCGGTAGACAGGCATGTAGAGGGACAGGTTGCGAGACGGGTAGCGTGGTGAATAGAGAGACGAGTACAGAGACGAGTACAGAGATGAGTACAGCGACGAGTTGACAGACGGGTAGAGAGAAGGGGTATATAGACAGACAGACGTGTCGAGAGACGGTTAGTGAAACGGGAAGTTAGACAGTTAGAGAGACGGATAGGGGAGATGGGTAGCGAGACGCTTAAAGAGGCGGTGAAAAGACACATGTATACTGAGACGGGTATACAGACGAATAGAGAGGCAATAGACAAATGGGTACGCAGAGAAACACAGTATAGAGACACGGCTAGACATAAAAGTAGTTAGACAGACGGTTATAGAAACATATAAATGGGTATAGAGACCAGTAGAGAAATATACGACATGTAGAGAGACGTGTAGAGAGACAGTCAATCGGGTATGGAGATGGGTAGAAGAACGGATAGGGAAACAAGCAGATTGTAGAGAGAGACAGACAGACAGGCAGAAGAAAAGTCTGAGGTTTGAAGCAGTAAAAGCGCAGGAGGTAGAGTTTCCTAGAAAATAATCAAGAAGTATTATCTTTAAAATATATGTATTTTTTTCAATTTGATTTTTGCAGAAGTCATCGAAAGATTTTTTATATTACTTTAGTAGGGCTACAGTTTCGTAATCAGGTTTGTAGTAAAGCATGTTATCAATGTGGTTTGAAGTGTACGAGTTTCTATAAATAGTTTTACAAATAAACAAGGAGGAAATTTTTTTAATTCAAATGTAAATATTTGTCACAAAGAAAATGTTTCAACAATGAAATTAAATTTGCGTTAAACTACGCTTGCTAAAATAAGCTCTCGGCTGCAAATCTGATTACGTGACTTTAAAAAGCTTGGCGTATTAAAAAAACGGCTTTTTTTTTTTTTTTTTTTTTTTTTTTTTTTTAAGTTTTGAGCTATTCCAACTTAAGAAAATGAGATTATTTGCCAAATTATATATATATATATATATATATATATACATGAAAACATAAGAGTATATATGAATTTATATATGATATTTTGTAATTCTATCATTTAATTTGCTCTTTTTCACATATTGTATCTTCTTTATATAATTGTTAACCCTATGTTCTGAGAAATATCACTCAGACTAATCCCTTTGAGGGAAGTCCTAGTACTTTAATACGTGAAAAACCGTCCTCTTAAAAACATAACGAATATCTTTATTCTCTCACTTCCGTGCCGACAAAACATTCTACAAAACCATTTTTCGACAACCACATTTTTTTTTCAAACAGCTTGGAAAGATACAGTTACAAAAACAAAAACATCTTTTTCACACAGCTTAGAAATTTACATCTACAAAAACAAAACATCTTTCTCACATAGCTTAGAAAGATACATTTATGAAAACATAACATCTCCTGTTAGTAGGAGCCAAGAATACGTGTAATTCAATTGGATTCGCGACAAGTATTTTTCATTTAAAAATGTCACTTGCTATTTCTTGATGTGAAATCATTATTTACTAGCGGTCCTCCAAAGGAGTTATTAATTGTCTGGAAACTAGATTGCGCGAATTTCACTATTCGGATTATGACATGTATGATTTTGACATTAATGTGTTCATCGGCGTCAATTGATTATGTGTTGAACAAACGACCATCATATTTAATAGCAAATTCTTCAAACCTTCTCAAATGACCCCACCTTGGCAGCCAAGTCTCTCGACCACTTTCTTATATCTAAAAGCATTATTTTCAAGAAAAATTACTTAGTTTGCTTAATTTTAAGTGCTACCTATGGTATGTTGATGACATTTTAATTGATAATTCTAATAACCTCTGTTCTGGTGCAAATATTGTAAATTCCATTGATCGTCATATTCAACTCACTTTGAAGCAAAACATAAACATGTATCAAATCCATGTATAACTTGCCATAACATTCTTTTACTAGATATTTAAGAATCTTTAAAATATGTAAAATATGCTTTTATGCAGTACACAGGAGTTTTTTTTTTTCAAGATTCTGCACGCATATCTTTATACAAAGGGGGGGGGGAAGTTTGGTGAATAGGTTTTTTTCACTGATCACCTTCGAGAGATATAACAGGAAGATTTTGTGATCATGATTTAAATATGCAGTGAAAAGTACATGCGCAAAAATACAGATGAGAGTAAATATCTCTTCAAGATCTTTTTTAATTCCTGCATGAGTTAAATCAAAGCAAAATGATCAAAATTTTATTATCGTTAATTAGATAATAAGTTCGTAAAATACACATTCCATATTTTTTTAACTTACTTTCCGTAAAATAGCGAAACTTTACAGATAACAATAAAAATTAAAAGATATGAATTTATTAGTTTTATTTTAACCATTAATAACTTAATTTCTAGGATGAAATTATTAGGAAAACATCACTATTATCTTTTTATTTTTCTTAAGAAAGCATTCCTTTCTTAAATATTTAGGAATATGTAAAGCATCTAAACTGTGCCTTGCTTTAAGTTATAAAACCCTCTTCAAATTGTCGAATATTTATCTACACCTTGAGGCAGCTGAGACAGAGAGAGATAAAAGTTTAGAAATTTGAAAAGTTTCTTAAATTGATATTGCACAATCACATAAATATCTAAGACGAAGACAGGTCTTTGCTGAAGGACATTTTAAAACAAATTATTTATTCAGAATTTTAATATGCAGAGAGCAGTTATATGAATTTAAAGTACAGATTAGAATACTCAGAGTTGAAGAACTTTTAAAATTTTCTAGAGAAACATAAGATACAACGCGGGAATGAATTAATTTGATGATCTCCAACCTGCTTCAGATTGCAGTTAAAATTCATTTGCAGCAAGAGACTTCCATTAAAAATAATTCATAGTAAAATGGATAAAGAAAATAATAAATTATAATAGTTAATGTTTAAGGGGAATTTATACTTCTTTAGGTCCAAATTTTCGATTTTATTTTTATTTTGGATTTTTTGTATCCTTTAAGGGTGTAGAGTCTTCCCCTAAAGCAGTTTTATGATATTTATGATATACCTTTTGCTCAATGAATGTAACGCCATCAGTTGAACATAACGCTATTGTAACACTTTCAACTTGTTTTTCTTGAAACCATGAAATTTAATTACCAGAAATTTACTAATGCTGTAGTGTTTAATTACTTAAAGAAACTTTAAACGCGTAGTTTCTTATATCGTTCAAAATTTTCAAAATCAATTTTTTGAAAAAGACTTCAGATTTTATTGATATTTATTGGGTAGAATCCTTGTAGAATGATATGTAAAATGTCTGGCTTTAATCTATTAGGTTCTATTGTTATATAATTTTCTTACACGAAAAAAAAAAACGATAATCTCAGCAAGACGGAACACGTTTGTCAATCAAAATGACGTAACGTTTAAAAGTATCAGAGCATACATTAAAAAATATATATATACTACGATTTTAACATGACATATGTTTCAATTTGGTATTCTGTATAGATCGGTATTACTGGCCTATTAAGCGAAGGAAGTTTTCTCTTGATTTATATAATACAAAAAATATTTAGGAATTTATCGTCAAAATTTTCCTTTAAAAATATTATATCTAATTATTATATTTATATCTAGTCTTATATCTAAATATAATCTAATTCTATTTTCGATTAATAACCCAAATTATACACACCTTGTTTCTATAAGCTTGTACAAAATGCTTACTTATAATTATCTTTTAAAAAAAAATAAACACAAAACATTTATTTTAGTGCTTCAAACTGAAATCTATATTCAGCTTTCGGTGAAAGATTTCCCGCCTTCTTTCAAAAATGCAACATAAATTAAAATAATAGAATTTAGAATCACAGAAAAAAATAATATTTTAAGTAATATGAAAAAAAAAATCGCAAGGAAATTTCTGAATAATTTGAATTTGAAACAAGAACGACAGAAAATAAACAAAATTTCTATGTCGTTCTAATATTTCATCTTTTCTGTCCATTTTCATTGTTTATAACGTTCCGTGTAGATTCACCCAGAAAAATAATGTACATGTACTTTGATATTAAAGGTATTTACAGAAAGTGTTTGAATTATAATACACATTGGAACGAGGAAAATTTCAATATGAGTTTAAATGGAAAACAATTACATTATGTCAAAACGAATTTGAATTCAAGAAAACAAGAATATATTATTTTATGTTCCCGGTGAAACCAGTGTATTTTAAAAGAAATGGTAAAGGGAAAATGAAATTGAATTCCATTGACAATTTTGCGATAACATATTTTCGAATGTCGCTCAAAACAAATGTGCTAGTGCACGCTAAGTTTCTTGCAAAGAATGATTTTTTCTTATTGTGTTTTCCATTCGCAAACAATGACTTGAGTAAGATTTAATGTAATAACCGTAAAACACATTCACGTGAAGCTATGAAACAATTTATAAAAATTAATAAATTTGACCGCCATGGAAGTTTATTTTGCTTTTATTTTTCCATAAACAAACTACAAAAAATTGTTTCCCCTTATCGGTAAAAATTTAAATTGAAATATTTTAAAAGGTTTATTTAATATAATTTTCTCTTGTTTCAAAATGTTTCGCTCTATGTTTACGTTACATTTTTTTTTTAAAGTTTTCTGAAGGAAATTCTTAAAATTACCATCTCATACATTTTATTGATTGAAAATATGGTGATGCATTTTCTAAATTTCAGTTTAATTTTTGTGAAGATATTTGTCGTTTAATGCTTCGTTTTGGCTTCCATTTTAAAATGCATTGAAGTTAAAATGAAATATTAGAAACATAGAGCATTTTGTTTGTTTATATGTTAAAATCCGGCTTTATATGGGGTGTTGGTAAACTTAGATGATAATTCTACATGTGAGCAATAGAAAGCGGAAATGCTCTGCGCTTAAATTACTTACTGCTTACTTATGATTAAAATTACCAATTTAAATGTAGAAAAAATTGCCAATTACTTTATGAAATGTATTATTAATATTGGATGCTTGTGAGAGAAAAATTTCAATTCTTTCGAAATTTCAGGATATACACATGCGAATAATTTAATTTAAGGATGATTTTCTCAATCTGTTTTATTTGGGGAAATTAAGAAACAAATTATCTGCTGGAAGTCAGTGATAACCTAGTTGAGATGATCTATTAAAACTGACCCTAAGTCACATTTTTATCACTGTTTTCATCCCCATCATGAGTTAAGAGAGATTTTGTGAAAACTCTATCGTTAATATAGCTTCATAAGAAGAAGTCTAATAACTCAAAACATTAGGAGAGAGTTGAACAAGCAAATCAATTGCCCAAAAATATTTTCAAGCTCCTTTACTACTGATATATATATATAATGTAGATGACACAAAGGTGACCATAGTTAAGATTTGACGATTTTTTATAATTTTCTGCTTGGGTATGTGTGGCTGATTTTTTGTTTGTAAAGTTTTACACTTATCTCTAACACATATCAAGTATACTTTTATTTTAATGCCTGAGGAAGACCGCTCGGCTGAGGGCGAACCCAGCCGTTGAGCGTTTAATGTCTTCCCCGGAAGTATACTTTTATTTGCAAAATAAAATTTAATTACTTTTATAATACAATTTCAAAATTGTAGCTTGTGGGTTACCTTTGGCGCACAGTGTTCCAAAGGTGGCCCGTGTATAGAAATCACATTTAAATTGTGAAACAATACTTGGCAAACTATTTTGCTTAATATTATGTTCTGATGATTATTTCATTCTTTTGATATCTTTCGAGTTTTTCTTCTTAATCTTCTTATCTTTTGACACGAAAAGACCTTGGAGCAATTTCTGTGCACGGTAGTTCAGGGATTTTTTTCTGGGATTTACTGATTTGTTTTGAGTGATCTCTAGTGTTAACAATAAATGGTAATAAGTTTTTTCAGGTATTTATGTAGAAATTGTGAAAATCACACTTATTACACTGATTTCCACATCTGTTTTCTAAGGTGGCCAGCTTGGGAACATGCGTATGGTCGCCATAGGATCGACGTAAAAGTATTAATCTGATATTTTTTTTAGAATTGAAGTAAATGTGGTTAAAGAGAAAGAAATACGTTTACGATGAAAGTTCTAAAAATTTAAACACGTGTAAATTAAAATATCTTCTTACATGGAAATTAGAACGACTACTCTTCAAAAGTGAAATCACTGCATAAAACGTAGGAGGATTAAGGTGATCTCTTTAAATTCAGTCACGTGCACTGCAGATACATGATTTTACATTGCAGTAGCACCATTTGTGATTAAAATTATATAAATTCTACTTTTGAGAAGTGGGCTATCTTAGGACAACTAGCCATCTTTGGTTCACCCACCTTATATATATATATATATTTATTTCATATTTTTACCACTGACGAGGCCTCTGCCTAGTTGAATGCCTAGTTTAACGGGTTTTGTACTTGGCCGCATGGCGATATTTGCCTGATAACCGCAGGGCGGTGATAGATCTTTCAAACAGCTTGGAGGTCAGGGCTACAACACTGTTTAGTGACTTCCTTTAGATTCTGCGTAAGCTGGTTGTAGATTGCTAATTAACTTTCTTGAAATGATACTGCACAGCGCAGAGATTTACATCGTCGTGATAGATGCAGAAGTAAAATTCTCTTGGATTTAGAATGTGGGTAAGTTGTATAACAGGCAGTAGAAATAAACTGCGTTCTCAAGAACTTAGGAATACAAAACAGTTTTGAAGAGAGTGTAAAATAAAAACCACTGTATTCTACTAAGTATCCGACAATTTTGGTTCAAAAAATTTTGTAAGAATAATTTGTAAGTAAATATTTATATCGGTAATACATTCATATTGATAGCTATGATAGGGAGAAATAATTACAGTAAAATTGTAATATTACAACATATTCTTAAACTCTTCCAAGCATACATACATTATTCTTTGTGTGGTTAAATAAGTACAATTTATAAAACGATTAACATTATCAGTTGTTTTATGTCTGAAAAGAAAATTTTGAAAAAATAAAATAATGTACCAATTTTTCAATAAAGCATTACAAATTGAAACTTACTTTTATAGAACTTTTTAAATAACCATTAAATATAGCAATAAATATTTTAAAATTATAAAAATATTAAACTCAATTCAAAACTGTTATGAAACTCTGGATCTAAAATCCATCAAATATTCCATCAAATGGCCATTATTATCATGCTAAATTTTCAAGCGGTTTTCTGTCCTAAACATTTAAGAAAATTTAAAATATCTAAAGCGTGATTTGCCGCAGGCCATGAAAGCCGCTTTAAAATTTCGGGTGCTCATTATTACTTGGCGCCAGCTGAAACACAGCTAAATAAAAGTTTAGAAACTTCAAAAGTGTCTTAATAGATATTTTCCAAACATGTGCGCATCTAAGTAACAGACGCTCAGTGCTGAAGGACATTTTATAGCCGATTACTATAATATGCAGAGAGCAGTTTTATGAATTTGAAATTCAGATCAGGTTAAATATTCGTTAAAGAACTTTTGAAATATCTTAGAGTGGTTTAAGAAATATAACGTATCAAAAGAAAAAATTTGATGGTTCGTAGTATGGGCACAGAATTTTATGGAAATATATTCAAGAAAAGAAAATAACAATGAATTGAGATTTTCAGGCTGAGTGAAACAATACCCAGCCAGAGGGTCGAACCCAAGATCCTTTTGGCTTAAATTTACAATGCTCTGCCTACTGAGCTACCTGGACCGACAACAGGCTGACACAGTTCACTCAGATAAACTTTTTTACAATAGCATCTGGTCCTCAATGTGGTAAAAATATTAAAACCTACCTACATAATAAATTCCATTACCTGCGGTATACTCTGTTTAGCTGTTCACATGATAGAGCAGATTGCCAAAACGTTGTCTTAATGAATTATGTCATCTGGTTGTCGGTCCAGTTAGCTCAATAAGCAAAATGTTGGTATATGAAGACAAAATGGTTTTGGGTTCGATTCCCGCTCTGGGCACTTTCTCATTCGCGTTTTTTTTTTTTTCATGTTTGAAAAATGACAATTCGTATTATATACTGTATATATATGGTGTATTGTTTAGTATGTTTTAGTTGAAATAATAAATCGAATAAATGGGTATAATGCTGAAATTCATATTTAAAAAAAAAACCTAAAAAATTAAAATTACACTTAATGTGCTTTACTGCTTAAAAGATGCTAAAACCGAAAAATATGTTAAACCACATTAACATTATCTAATGCGTCAACTGGTTGTCGGTCCAGATAACTCAATAGGCAAAGTGTTGGTAAATTATGCCAAAATGGTTTTGGGTTCGATTCCCGCTTGGGCACTTTTTCATTCATGTTTATTTTTCATGTTCGAAAAATGACACTTCGTATGATATACTATATATATATTCGTGTCCTTACCAATCAATATGTTTTAGTTGAAATAATAAAGCGAATAAATGGGTTATATTAATAAAATTCATATTTTTAAAAAATCTAAAAAATTAAAATTACACTTAATGTGCTTTACTACTTAAAATATGCTAAAATCATAAAAATATGTTAAACCACATTAAAATTATGCAATGTGTCAGCTGGTTGTCGATCCAAATAGCTCAGAAGGTAAAGTGTTGGTAAATTACGCATAAATTGGTTTTTGGTTCGATTCCCGCTCTAGGCACTATTTCATTCATGTTATTTTTTTTCTTGTTAGAAAAAAAAAATCGTATGATATACTTTATATATATATATATTTGTATCCTGGTCCTCAATGTGGCACTTCCGAGTATTTTTCCATAATTAAAAAACAACAAATCGTATAATATATATATATATGTGTGTGTGTGTGTGTGTGTGTGTGTGTGTGTGTGTGTGTGTGTGTGTGTGTAAACTTTTTACGAAGATGATTTAATAATCCATGAGAAAATGGCAGTTTGTTAAAGATGGTGAATGATTGCAGTCGGTATAAAGAATCATGATGGCGAGGAGGTTAGGCAATGATGAAACGCCATAAGAATTTCCCCAAAATGAGCAGCCAATTTCCATATAAATTGTTTATTAATGAACAGGAGCGATGCCAGTAACAGTTCCCACAGTCTCAGGTATAAACTTATAGCCCTCAGGCTTGACGATGGCTCACTACATCATTTAATAGATCTTAAAGAGCTGATATGAAATTCGAAGTCAGTTAAACACCAGATAACCATTTGGTCAGCACTTCCAAACACGACAAAAATCTGCTCTCCAAAAGCTTGCAAGTCAGTTTTGTTAACGACGCGTAGAGTTACTGAAAACGACGTAACGAATGCAGGAACCAATGAGTGACAGGCGAAATTAAGTTAAGCGAATGAGGTGCGATGGAGAAGAAGATTTAACACAAAAGAATCCCTATTGTAGCTGCGCATTGATTTTGACGAGAAAAATACCCAGCGCAAAGCAAAGCATAGAATAAAAACTTTAAAAAAATGGCTTTTAAAAACATTCGAAATGACAACAAGCGTCTCTCAGAATTTTATAGATTGGGGAGTTGATAAAAGTTACGAATGAACTTAACGTTTTAGATTAAGATTTGGAATAAGATAATTATTAATATACGTGTTATTACTTTTAAAAGGACATTAAATAGGAAAAAATATTATTAAGAATTAAGGAATTAATGACTATGTCAGAAGTTAGATTAATTTAAACGAATAATGCGAAATAAAATTTTTATATAACATACATATATATATATATATATATATATATATATGTATGTTATATAATATATATATATATAATAATATATAACAATATATATATATTGTTATATATTGTTACTATTGTTATATAAATAACAATATATATATATATATATATATATATATATCTTCATCATTTATAAAACACAAACGGTTGTTACTAACGCCTTGCTTTCAAAATTTCTGTCTCTTGATTCGGGAAATAGCAACAGCCCTGTCAACACTTAATCAGAAGCAGAATATATAAGTTAATTTAGAGTAAGCGAAAATTATGTCTTTTGAAAAAATAACCATAAGTTAATTATCCGTGAATCAATTGAAATTATATCACTAAAAAAATGGAGTTTGAAATGACGTTTTATCATATAACATACATAGCATATGGTTAAGTTTGCTTAAAGAGTTTCAAAATGCATAATATTCAATTCCCCTTCCCCATCCCTCCTTTTCTCCTCTCACCCGTATACCAATCGTAATTGGCATCACCCAACAAGCCAGGATGCAGAAATGGACTTTCCCTAGTCTCCAAATCAAGAAACAGAAAATTTTAAAGCAAGGCGTTGGTAACAACAGTTTGTATTTTATACCTGAAGAACGCTACACTGTTAAAAATAAATCCTCAAATTCATGGTAAAACTACTGGCAGCAAAGTTGCCGGACTTTTTCCGTTCCGTTTGTAGATTTTCCGTTTTGAAAGATAAAAGAAGGACGCACTCCGTTTGCAGAAGCGGTAACTTTTCGTTAACGCTCTCAGAAATCACGGAAATATCCTTGGCGGCACTGACAGGAAAGGGAAATTTCCGTTTTGAATAAACTCTGTTTTAAAAAATTACATCGCTATTTGTGCTGTCATCTGTCGACTATTGCGGGAGTATTTACTATCTGATATACTTCAAGAACGTTTTCTGGCCGACCAGAAATTATTTGCTATTATTTATTGAATTTTTAGGTGCCTGGGTTTGAACCAAGGATGACAATGCCTCGAATCCAGTGTCTTGCCGATTAGACCAGCGGGTGCTTGCTAACGTAGCAGTTCGAAATGATGATATGGGATTTCTCAAGATGGCGGCTTAGAACTTAAACAATTTGGGGTTTAGAAGCTTGGTAATTTTGAAGTTAAATGCGAGGAGATTTAGTTATGAGATGATTTTGATGTTTAAAAATTATAATATTAATAGAGGATAAAACATGAATTATATATTTTTAATTTGACTGTTAGATGTAAAATATGAATATTATATTTTGAAATAAATTCGATAAAAAATTTTTGGTTTTTTGAGAGAATCGATTTTTTTTTCAACTATTATATATTTTTTTAAATGTGTTCGCTTAGAATATATCTTCAGTGCGAGTGCTTTTTATTACTTTAAAAAATAAATTTCGAATAATTTTAAAGGAATGAGAAAATTGTTATTATTATTATTTTTTAATTTAAAAGCATTATTTCTGTTTGTTGCTTTTTTGAGTAAAATCGATTTTTTTTCGCTTAACTATTATATATAATTTTTAATCTATTTGTTTAGAATATATTTTAAGTGCGAATATTCTCTTACAACTTTAAAAAATAAATTGCAAATAATTTTAAAAGAATGGGAAAATTGTTAATTTTTTTAATTCGAAAGCACTATTTTGTTATTGTTGTTGTTTTAAATGAACTCGAAATTTTAATTTATTGATTTTTTAGTTTTTCTGTGCAGCAACATGTCAGTTTTTTAAACATTGAAAATAAATATGCAGCAGATAACGGAGTATCTCCGTTGGCCCCTTTCGTCTCCGTGCGTTCTCTTGTTTACAGGAAATATGAGGGAAATTTCTGTTTTTTAACGGAAAATACCCTTTTGTCTCAAAAAGGGACTTTTTCTGTGAAATTCAGGAAAAAAATACCCGTGAATTTCAGATTATTTTTAACAGTGTATGTGTATAGCTGCGCCATACTCAACCTGCGGCCAGCGGGCCGAATGTGGTAGGATGATCTTTTATGTCCTTTTCAAGGCACATAATCATTCATTCATATTTATAAAATTAATTTATACGTGCATAAAAAATATTTAAGACGTTCACCGTTATTTTATATAATTTCATGGAAAGACAAGATCTGTCCTGTTTGTTATTTATAATTAATTTAAAATTGTGACAAAACAACTTAAATTCCTTTTTCTTAGTCAAAAGTTCTTTTTTGTAGTTCTATTTGTGCTACAGTGGTGTATATGTTACGGTTAATATGATTAATCCGGTCATTGTTAATTATGACCGGTTATTATTAATAATGACCGGATTAATCATATTGACCGCAACATATATACTTCTTAATATTCAACACTTATCCAACATTATTAAAAATTAATTAAATGTGTAATATACAGGATGTCCGAAAAGTCTCTAAACTGTCGAATAACTCATGAAATATACATCGGTTTGAAAAACGGAAAATATGTGTACAATATTTTTGAAAAATCTATTTAGGTATATCAAAGCGCCCCTCTTCCAACTCTTCCTCCTGGGGGAAAGGGGGGCAGCTTTGAAATCTTAAATAATAACCCCCACTTTTTATTAAATATTTGGATTCTACGCGAAAAAATACGTAACTTTTGTATTTAACAATTTCTTCGGATATCGTAGATGGCGCTGTAATGGAGTAAAATGCAGTTAGAGTCGTTTTCATTGAAAAGTCTGGAAACGGAAGTCGAGAAACATACATCGGATTGAAAAATGGAATGCGTGGCGCATTTTTCGTGTATCAAGAAATATAACAGTTAATGTGGGCTTGTATAAACATAGTTATTAAAATGTATTATTAAATTATCATCATCAAATATCTGGGAATTTTTTTTTTCACTCAAGCTCTGTTCATTTCTCAAAGAAAGCGTTTATTATAAAATAAATTAATTGGCTCAAGGAGTTTCGAAATCCGCAAAAATTAGCACGAAAAACATTTTTTAAAAAATACGTTCCCACAATTATCACAAATATACATTTCATATAACAATAACTATTTAATGAATTTGTTAAACATGTTATCTAATGAATTTTTTAAATATTGGGTTGTTTGGAAACTCTTTTCCGTTTAAGAAAATCAATTCGTACTTGAAAAATTCTAGAATTTATTTATTAGACATTAATTCAGATAGCTAATTTATAATAATTAACAGGCAGGATTTTCTGGTACGAATTAATATTCCCAAACGGAAAAGACTTTCCGAACAAGCCAATATTAATGCCAATATAAATCCCTAAAACTGTAGAACGTACTTTTATGAAAAAGTCTACTTGTATTATGTTTTATATATATATATATATATATGGATATTTTTGGAGGATGTGCTTTTCCGCCCATAGTGAAATCATTGATGTAATAAAAATAGTTTAAAAATAGCCGATAGGTGTTATAGGCCAATATGAGCTGTCATGTAATAAATATAAAATGGCACTAAAGTAAAGACCATCATCTGAAATGATACCATGTAAATTTATTGATTTCCTCTAGACACATAAATTATTGATCACGCAGAAATTTGGATAACATCAACAACAAAACACACATGCATCAATGACATCTAGAAGTTGCCTAAAATTGCCTCACTGTCTGAGTTGTGATCAACGTGTTGCACGGGCAACAATTGATACCGTCTTACAAAATTATTTTATTCTTGATGTTGTATATAAGCAAACACCTTTAACTGTTTTTAACGGAAAATGTAATACAGCCATTCGGCACAAAATACAAGGTGTTATTACATCTGTAAGCAATCTGTCTCCTGTACAACTTGTAACCAATAATCAGATCTGTCGCCTGTACTTGTAAAAAGCTTCTTGAGTGTTTTCACTCTTTTCGTAAAACAACCTTAATTCCAACTAACGATTCTTCCATGATAGAATCATCATGTTGATCGAATAATGTTCTGAAAATGTTTGCATGCATTTTTATTTCAATATTTCAATTCTCAAATGATGCAAATTTTGTTCACCGTGCAGCGCCAACTATAGGACATTTTTGTAACTAAATTGCTTGCATCAACCATTTCTTAACAGTTTGAAATGTATGTCATCCAGTTACTTAGGTGTTACGTTTATGGGTTGTCTCTCGGCAGCTATGAAATCAGGGAAATTTTATTTTATATCACCCTGTAGTATTATGCATAAACAAACACAACAATAATTTACTAGATGTTGTATAATAAACAAGTGTCTCTACAAAATATATATAATTTATAATTATTTAAATTTGTTTAAATGTGCTCAATCTCTACGTGTGTACGTTTTTAGACAATCTGTATAATTTCTTTTATTTGTTTATTTTATTTATTTACGCAAATAAGAAATGAAATTATACTTCATGGTCTAATTTTTCGCGCACTGTATTATTACACACTGTAAGAAAAGAGAAAAGTTTATTTATCTAGTCAAAACGTTTGCGAAAACATAATTTAATATCTTCCGAATTACCCCCCTTTTCGAAAAGCATTCCGTTGTCTAATAAACCAATAGATTTATACGATTAAAGCAGCATACAAAAATTTCTTTCCTTGGCCGTAATTTTCAGAAAATTTTCCGTGTAGTTCTACAGTATTTTATTTACAGCTAGAGTGCATATAACGCGACGCAGAAATGCATGATAAGTAAATAAAATATGTCTCTTATCTTTAGTATTATTTACAAATTTACACAACTATGCTTCCGGAAAAATACCTTAAAATTTTACATCATGAATTACAGAATAAACCTTGGAAATGCACAGTCAATGAACATTAAAACTGCTTAGGAATGTTTGCTTATATACTTTTGTACCAATAATTAGCACAATTATTATTTTTTTATGCAATCATTATTTTTTGTGCTATTTGTGCACGGTCTCTGAAACGCGATCTTCTCACCTGATGTTTCCCCTCTGCGAATTCGCATCTAGGCATCAAAAAGTGGTTTAATTCAGCATTTATGTATTCTCATATCTCTGCCACTTTTTTGATAAAATGCTGAAATTTTGTACGCGACCTTATTAGTGTATGGGGCACATTTCACTCACTGGTAAATTTTTTGCACGGGGCCATATAAAAATTTAAATTTTGTATTTCTTAAAATTTAATTCACTGAAAATTTTAATCGATTTCATAAAATCATCTACCTTGTTTTACGTAACTTTGTAATTTATAATATAAGTCTATGATTACCATTTAAAGAATAAAATCCGAGGTCATTGTTTTTGGGACACCATGTATATCTGACATGATGCAAAAAACACAATTCATACGGTTTTAGCTTTAAAAAATACAATCTATTCTTTATTTAAACGGAAATTTCAGTGATTAAATATGACAAATACGTCTTTTCAAAATCAGTGGTAAGAATATATATTTTAGCAGGAAATTCTACAATGCAGAGTAAATGGGTGAATAAATCAAAATCTATACCCATTCCTTTTAATGAAATAGAAGAAAACCTCTATCATTTTATTACGATACTTTCTTATTCGGAACAAGGGCTTTTTGGAAAATCTGAAATATCATATATGCAGAAAAAAAGGAATCCATAAGAACGATAGTTCGTACAATAAATTGTTGCTATATATCTTTTATCACAGCCTAATCAAATTATTTCGGAAAGCTCTAGCCTGAAAATGAGATGTTTATTGAAACTGATTCATCTTACCAAAATAATTGTTTACTAAAAGACAATTTGGACATAAAGCATATTCGCAAAAAGAAACCATAGAACTAAACAATATTGTATCAACAGAGATTTTTCTTCGCTATATCTTAGCTATATATTAGACAGCCTTGAAAATATGAGCATTACATATCACCCCAAAACGGAAGTGTTACATTTTGTCAATATGGAATGAATCTTCACACGAAATATTTTATAATGTAACTAGGGGGCATACCCCCTCCGGCTACGCTCGCCAACCCCCGCTCAGACTTCGAGGCCTCTAAAAACATGACAGCGTGCTTTGTTTTAAAAATATTGGTAAATCTGTAATTGGGTTGCCATGCTTTTAACGTTTTAATGGGGCATTTTTTGATTATCATGGCCTCATACACAGCTGTTGCGACAACTGACGACTGTTTTCGGGATTGATAAGTAAAATCAATTACAACTTGAAAAACAACTTGTATAAAATGGTTAGGTTTAAATTGTGGCTACCTCTCGGACTTTTATAACAATGATCTGTATTCTATTCTTCCTTTGCTTCTAAGGATAAGAAAAATTCCATCTGCTTGTGAATAGCATTAAGAACCACGATATTGAAAAGTACTATGTTATAGATATTTTCAGTAACAGGTTTTAATTTTCTCTCTATTTTAGTGCACCATCATGCATATTTTCATGTTATTTTAAATATGCAAATTATTTATTTTAATTAATATGTATATACGAATTTTCTAATAATTATTTATCATACAAAATTAATTATATATTTTGTTCATGCATGCCTGCATTTATTTGGCATCAATTGATGAGATATTTAAACAAATTTGCTATCCGCGATAATTTTACACTATGTTATGTCACTTGAATATTGTCCATAAGAAAATTTTTGTACTTTTCCAGTATATGATCCTTTGCTTTTAGGTTTGGCGTAATTCGAGCTTCAAAAAGGGATAGATTCGTTAATATACATAGATTTGTTGCCAAAAGTTATGAAAACAAACCCAATGAACTTTTGGTGCTTTTCTATTATAGGGGTCTTGGCGCTTTTTTAAAAAGCTTGGCGCAATTCAGGCATCAGAAAGTGAGATTTGGTGCCAAATGACATAAAGAGCCATGGAAACAAATTCGATGATTTTTTTGTTTATATGCGTATTTTAATTATACGTATATTATTGTTTTGTCTATACAAATTACTTCTGATTATATATAAAATAGGATAAATGACATTTTACGCTAAACAAATTGTATAAATATTGAAAAAATGCTTCTGTATACAAAATGACAAAATTAATAGGTTGACAGAAAGTCTGTTGCCAAATTTCCTTTTCCGCCAAGGCTATTTTCCCTATTTCGTCAAGGCCCAATATACTGGAAAAGCACCGAATAAATTAAATTAAATGCTTACAGACGATTGAATCCTGACGATAGAAATGTGATTTTTTTTTTCAAATTTTCCTGAAAAACATAATTTAATCACATTCATTATCGATTGAAATAAAAGATAAATTCAATTTCAATTTGAAAATGACGAATAAAAAGAAATCAATGATCCCTATCGGGATCCTTTTCAATTTTTTTCCCTTTTTTGTCACAAAAAAATTTGAGTAATTAGTTGCCATCATTACAGAAATGTCATTAAAATTAGAAAAAAATTAATATCTCGAAAACTAATTCCAATTTCAAAATTCTATTACCAGTTTTGACATCCGCGGATTTTTATGGACAATTGGTATTAATTTCACTATCAAACGTTTAATATTTTATTAAAAATAGACCTGAAACATAATCAGTCGTTTCATAAAATCGTTTCATTAGGATTTTATATATATAGGGTAGATTATAAATATTTCCAATGTAAAGTCAATGTTTCTTAAATGTTTGGCTTTTCAGATGACAATTAGACCTTTCAGATAACATTTTTACTTTTTTCCATATCCATAAAATATTCGATTCGTGATAATTTGACGGATTAACACTTTTGCATGTTTTGAGGGATTTACACGTTTTGAAATTATTTAACGAGTTTTGGCTGTTTTTTGTCCGATGTCTGTCTGCGCGTAACACAGACATTCTTCACACTGCTGTCACTCGAGAATTAATTCGAGAATTACTTGAGAATCCAAAAATAAATCATCTGAGAGAATCGAAGGCGAGCGCAAAATCTCGCCAAAATCGTCGGGTTGCCTAGGCATAAAATCGCCCTTTTCGCGCCAAAAAGATACCCCGGTGCATCTGCGACATCTGTACCTTATTGAAATGTATAAGCAGAAGTAAATTGTATATAAATAATATTGGTACAGATGCCGCAGACGCACCGGGGTATATTTCTGGTGCTAAAAGGACGATTTTATGCCTAGGCAACACGACGATTTTGGCGAGATTTTGTTTCATATGGCAACCCGGTAGAGAAGATTGCGTGTGTTTTACATTAAATTAAATATTGTATGTTTTATAATAAATTGATCATTGTGTGTGTTTTATGATAAAATAATCATTCAGTGTGTTTTGTGATAATAATAAAAAAAATGGGTACTTACGTATTATACGGGCAGCTCAAATACAATTTTGCCAAGCATGGCGCCAATTAACTAATTATAGTAACCCTTATTTTTCAATAAGTATGTAGTTTATTTATGGTTACTTTTCGGTTAATCGGGGCCAGTGAAATATATATATATATATATGTTTTTATAATATCACACCGATTTGTTCAATACTTTAATATATTGTATTTATTGATTTATTTTATATTATTTACCATTCTTAACAATGTTATGTATTTAACCAGTGGACTTGTGCGAGGATTTCGCACTGCAGTCTAATAATTTTTAGAAATATCTATTTTTTTTAGATGCAAGTTTAAACTTTTAAAGAAAAATTAAGGATAAAAATATTTTAAAACAACATTAGTCAAGCGAGAATATCCTCTCATTTATTCCTAACAACAAAATTCCATCGAAGATAGAAAAAGACATGCACGAGGAAAAATAATAATAACAATTGTATTTTAACTGCATGAGAGGATGACGGCATCTTCTTCGGGAAAAGTACGGGACGAACAAAAATAAATTGAAATATACTTAAATTACAATTCATTCTGATATAACAAATCATACCTTTTATGCTACACGTGTAAAATACTCCTGCTTCGATCAATACAATAATATTTAATTTCTTCTAAACGTTTCAATTTTAATTTTGGTTTTTAATCATAAATATAAAATAACCCGTGTGAAAAGGCACATTTTACCTACGAGTTGAAATTTTCCAACTGGACGAAAAATGTCCGGGCCAGGATTCGAACCTGGGATCTCTTGGCTGAAGCTTCCATGCTCTACCAACTGAGCTATCTCGGTCGAATCTAGAGGGCATAATTTATCCGGTTCAGCCGGGATAGCTCAGTTGGCATGGCAGCTTCAGGCAAGAGATCCCACGTTCGAAATCTGGCCCGCACATTTTTCGTCCCGTTGCAAAAGTTCAACTCGTATGATTTCTTTACCAAATTGAATAATTGTGTTAAAATTAATCTATTCACATTTTACCTATTATGTATTATTTATTATTTTTTATAATCACTGTTCAGCATCATATAATGCGGTATTTTATTTTTGTGACAACATTGATTTGAAAAAAAGATTTCATTTCATTTGTGAAAAAACAATTCAGATCACATATCTTATTTCTGTTGTCAACATCCCTTTTTCTATGCACATACAAAACATACAACGATGAATGAGGTATCATTCGAAAAGTTTTTGAACAGGCTTCAGACATAGTACACTCACATTTTGATAAAACGCGTTGTTGGATTTAAAAAAAAATAGTTAATTAAAAATTCATGCTAAAACGTAACAGGAAATAATTTCAAGGATTGCAGTGCGAAAGCTTCGAACGGGTCCTTCTGGTTAGTTATAAATGTCAAATTCAACTTTTATTTATGACAGATTATCTATTTTTCCGTTTCTTAGAAAATTATTGTTGGCGAAAATTTCACTTTTTTTCGATTATAAAAGATTTGTCAATATAAATGTATATTGAAGCTATAGTGAAATTGAGATTTTTAGGTAGCTTCCATTACAAAAAGTAAGTACATACCTGTCATGCAACCAGCCTCCTTCCAACCATTTAACTTAAGTAAATTGAAGTGAAGAGAGGAGTAGAGAGTCAGTGGCAGTATCTGTTATGAGTAGGATACCGGTCGTGCATCCGAGTAAATATTGGTTTTGTTTTAAGAAATAATGTGATTGGTTTTGTGGAAGGATTGTTGTTCATAAATAATAGTAAAAGTGTATATAGTTCTGTCCAAGTGTAAATAATTTGTATATATCAGTTCTTATTTAACCGTTTCTGAAAAAAATGTTGTTGGCGAAAATTTCACATTTTTTCGATTAAAAAAGATTTGTTAATAGAAATGTGTATTGAAGCTATAGTGAAATTAAGAGTTTAATGTAGCTTCCATTACAAAAACCAAATACGTGCCTGTCATGCAACTAACCTCCTTCCAATCTTTTTAAACTTAAGTAAATTGAAGTGAAGAGACCAACTATCCATCCTGAGGTGAGGAGTAAAGAGTCAGTTGTGGTTTCTGTTATGTGTAGAATGCTGGTAGTGCATCTGAGTAAATATTGGTTTTGTTTTAAGAAATATTATAATTGGTTTTGTGGAAGGATTGTTGTTCATAAATAACAGTTAAAGTGTATATAGTTCTCTCCAAGTGTAAATAATTTGTATATAACAGTTCGTATTTAATAAATTTCATATTTAAATTTTGAAGAGGGATTCCTATAACAAAAGCAATTACGAAAAATATCGATGTATTTTAAGCGCCATCAATTTATAAAGCAATTTGAATGTGGCAGCGCATGCGTATTATACATTGATACTAATATTTCAGAGTATTATTTTGTTTTGCCTTTATCCTAAAAAAATGGCTGAGAGCAGTTTGAACTTCTGGGATGATTGTTGCTTAGGCACAAAACAGCAAATTAAAAATAAGGAATTATTTCGGAATCGGATTTAATTTGTGCATTTTAGTAAACGTCGTTTCTGGCAAATCATATATTCTAATATGAGAAAATCTTGTGTGTGTGGTTAGATATGTAAATTTTATCTTAAAAACGGCTCTAACGATTTTGAAGAAATTTTTTATCCCACCGTTTTGGGGCACCAGAAAACCATTGGGTTAGGTCACATGTTCGAGAAAATTCGATTAGAGGGTCATTTTTGGTCACCATGGGTCAGGGTCAAGCTAATTACTATTTTGATTAAATTTTGTATCGTATCATCAGGCACGACACGACTATTGGGCTGGGTCACATGTCCGAGAACTTTCGATTAGTGGGTCATTTTTGGGTCCACGCGGGTCAAGTTAATTTTATCTAAGAAACGGCTCTAAAACGATTTTGATTAAATTTTGTATCCTACGAGTTTCGTGCACGAGAAGACAATTGGGCTTGGTCACATGTTCGAAAAAATTGGATTAGTGGGTCATTTTGGTCATGGGTCATTATGGGTCAAACTAGATTTATCTTAAAAACGGCTCAGCCGATTTGAACTAAATTTTGTATCGTACGGTTTTGGGGCACGAAACAATCATTGGGCTAGGTCACATGCTCGAGAAAATCCGATTACTGGGTCATTTTTGGGTCACTGTGGGTCAAGATAATTTTAATTTTATCTAAAAAAAGGCTCAGACTATTTTGACTAAATTTAGTATCCTACGGGTTTCGGGCGCGAGAAGACAATTGGGCTTGGTCACATGTTCGAAAAAATTTGATTAGTGGGTCATTTTGGTCATGGATCATGATATTTGAACTCAAAGCTAAATTTGACCGAGCATAGCTCGGTCTTCCCTGCTCGTTTACTGTAATTGATATAACCATTGTTTCAACTCTCATGTGCATAAAACTACATGGACATAGCATAAAATGACGTCCTATTTAAAAGAAAATACATAAATTTGTATTCAATAAAATATTTGCGCACACACATGCGCGCGCGCATATATACGTACTGTTGTCTGTCAGCGCCAAATTTTCGCAAATAGTATTAATGCTTATCAAAATATCAACAAATTTGCAGTCTTAAATCGGTAGTCATGTGTGAGGCTAATTTAGCGAGATCTGACTAAATTTGTCAAAATTAGCCTTCAAATTCAGCATTGACGGAAACTATAGTCTTTCTGTAATTGGGTTTCGCGCATATTAGCTTCGTGTTTTTGAATGAAATTCTGTAAATTTATAAAACCAAGAAATAGGAAAGTTATATCTTCCTTCCAATATAGGTAGAAAGAACTTTTTAATTGTTAAGTAACAGAAATACATTTAATTAAAACTTTACATGAAATGTCTTTTTCATTGAATTTATGTATATATTTTTAATTTGTCGTAATATAGGTTTTACTTCAAATTTCCACCTTATAGACCGCAAAGGAACTCCGATTATAGAAAACTCACAGACAAAACAGCTATACGAAATATACGAAGTAAAATTTATCAATAGACTGAGCCTAAAATAAAAGATAAAAATTTGTCTCATCTACAGATTTTATTTTGTCGTAGCTGTAAAAGAAAAAGTGGGAAAATAAATCATCTTTAAAACAAAAAAAAATAAATACTAGTTATTAAAATCATACATTCTTATTCTAAAAAATAATGTGCTAATATATGACAGCTTTCTTATATATATATATATATATATATATATATATATATATATATAAGAAAGCTGTATATATATGATACATTCCTGTCGAAAATTGGCACATTATAGACGATCGCTATTGCCGTCGACTTGAACGTTCTTTCCACCAGACAATCGGAACATCTCAGTCCGAAACCACTAAAATTACCTGATAATCATATCGAGGTAGCCGCAGTCGAGATCGTTGAAATGTAGTCATGACACCCGGACAGGGCATCACTTCGAGTCGCTCTCCATGAAGACAAATCTCGAAGTATATCACATCGGAAATCGTAGTGTATTAGCAGTCGTAAAAATTGAGCAGAGGCAGTGAAATCCAGAAGAAATTTCCCAAAAACATTAAAAAGAAGACTTAATAACTTAATAGATGAGCAGTTGCTTTATTGTGATCACAGAGATGAAAGCAACTCCACCAACTTTCGCTTCATTAAAAACTGAACACATTTGAAGATATTGAAGAATTAGCATAACTTGAAGAACATACTACCGATGCATTAGTGTAGACTCCCCAGTGACGGCAATTAGATGACAACCACTAATTCGTGTAAATTCTGTCTCCGAAGCCAGTGTAACCGTATAAATACTTCAAAATTTGGCCCAAAGGTACAAAACGCGCGAACAAGCTGGTCCACTCGCATCCATGTTCGGAGGGCGCTAGGGGGATAAAGAAGGCGTAGCTTTCTCGCTAATGGATGAAAAAATGAGGCCACGAAGACGTGTCTCTGACGTATGATTAAAACTCTTTAACTGAAGCGGCAAATTAAAAAGGTAAAAAGGCCTTTGGGCGCGAAAACCGCTTGGAATCACGGGATGCCGAATGAATTAAATAGAAATAAAAATGGTATTATAAAAGTTCCAAAGAATTAAAATTAAATGTCTCAAAAGAAGAAATTAGGCAGGTGCGTTTAGAGGCAGTGTTGCAATTTAAGAGAATAAGGTTTTAATAAATACGTGTAGCTTTTAACAGATTAAGATCTTTAGAATGATAAATAAGAGAATATTTTGATTAAGTTATGGAATAAAATACAAAATAGATTTAAGAGATATTTTAAAAAGAGAGGGAAAAAAGAATTGAATAATTTGGAATAATTTAACTAAAGAAATAGGGCGAAAATTTTTTATTATTACATATCCCCCCACCCAAAAAGACGAATGAACCGGTAGGTCATATGACCTGCAAGTTCATTGAAGGGAAATGTTACACGGACTTGGATTACAATTTGTCTACTGGAGGAAGTCAAAATAAGTACATTTCCAAAATTTATTCATTAATGCCCAAAAACATTAAATTTAATAACTATAACGCGAATTGGTGGAGTTGTTAATAAAAATACAATTACAAGATATTAATCTTGTTAACAATGACATAAAAAGCTTTAGAAAATATTAAACAAAATAAGAAAATAATTGTAACAATTTAAAATAATAGATAACATACTTCCAGAGTATCATCTTACAAAATTTGTTGCAAATTGCTTGTAGAATTGTTGCTTAATTTGTCGTTCAGTTCTCGTCTGAGTGATAGTCCATCCAAAAAGTTATTTGCATACCTCAGAAACTGAACAGTTTACAAATTGAAAGAGAAAAATCCTTCAAATTTTAGATCTTACTGATCTTCCTTATGAAAGTCTATTTCAGAATTAAAGTTCATCTGAATGCTTTATATTTACTAGCAACAACTCGAAAATAGTACTAAGATTAATATTAACAACAATAAAACACAAATAATACAATAATAATAATAATAAGAAGAAGAAGAATATTAACAATAAAATTTTTAAAATAATAATACTTAACAATAACAATAATCATAAGTTCATTTTCAAATATTAAACTTATGTTTGTCTGAAAAACTCAGTCCTGAATGGGATGCTAAGAAAAACTTAAGAGAAATGAGTATTTTGTTATGGTATAGTTTGTCTGACAAATGGTAATTACCTAAAAAGGCAAATAGGTAATGTAAGCAGTATAAGAGTTTTTTACTCAACATCAAAATTACTATTACCATTATTACCTTTATAACTTCCATTACCTTTACTACTTTATTACTTGTTTACTTCTAGAAGTAAAAATTTATATATCTCAACATATTCAAATTCAAGTAGTATTCAAATTCAAGTAATATTTAATCTCAATATCAAATTATAAATAGTATAACTAATAATAATAATATTCAACAATAAGTTCAGCAATAACAAGCATTATAATTCAAAAATATCACACTCTTTCTTTAATTACTTTCTTAAGTATGTAATTAATATCTCATCCATATAGTAGTGAATGAGGTATGAAATATACTCAATAAAATACATAATACAAAAAAAGGAATAAATAAGAAAAATTCGTGAAAACAATCATTATTGTGTAGATGATGGTTATGTAACTATCTTGCTTTCAGTCAAACAAGAAAACATAAGTTGTGAAATGAAAAAAATGGGACCTTGTAGCATATTAAGAAAGGTTGGATAATTCTCAATTAGTATTAAGATATCATATTTGATTAGTTTAAGATATAATTTAATCCAGTTTATTTTATTAGTTTAGTTAATACTGTTTAATTTATTATTCTAATCTAATCCAATTCAGTATCAGAAACTCCTAACTTAAATCAACTAAATTACGCCAGCATAAAAAGTTGACTCAAGTGGAAACTTCAACAGTGACACTCTCGTGTGCACAATCAAGAACACCACGGTTATACAGAAGAGAATTGATTAGTTAATTATTAATTTATTTTATTTCGTTTATTTTTGGATTATATTAAAATCAAGACGAAACTATAAATTTAACATTAGTTTGTTGTTGGTTCTCATGGGATAATTTTAATTGATCAGGAGGATAATAAGGGCGTAATTTTGATACATGTACTATTTCAGTAGGTTTATTTTGAATTTGTCTATCAATTTCAAAATTGACATCAGATAACTTATTAAGGATTTGATAAGGACCACTAAAGACTTGTGAAAGTTTTCTGGTATTAGGATATTGGAACTCTTCATAAATTACAAGATCTCCAATCTCAAATTTTGGTTCTAGATAATTTCGATCATAATATTTTTTACTTCTCCAATAGAATTCATCAGTGCGTTTTTTAGCAAGTTTAAGGGCTTCTTGAACAGGAGGGTAATAATTTTGTTGAAGAGGAGAATCATAGGGTAATTGGCCAAAAAGTAAGTAAGCAGGAGGGAATTTAGTGATAGAATGAGGGGTATTGTTATACTCATTAACTACTTCTGACAAAATTTTTGTCCAAGGAATTTTGGAGTTAGTAGAATTGCTTTACACTTCAAACTAGTAACTATCGTCTGGTTCACTCTCTCACATTTGCCATTCGTTTGAGGATGATGTGATGTGGTTAAACGTTGCTTAATATTGTGGTTTCGCAGAAATTTTTTTAATCTAGATGAAGTAAAGGCTGCATTTCTATCACTTAACACTTTTTGATGGGTCTGGACATTAAGAATTTTATTAAAACAGAATAATTGTTGTGGTGTTTGAATATTAAAAACTTGGTTTAGACAATTAGTATAAGTTTCTGTGGTAACACTTTTTGAGGGGAAAGCCCAAACATATCTAGTAGCATGGTCGATGATGATGTGTAGATATTTTTTGGTGGAGTTATAATAATTGAATCCTCCCACAGTATCAATAGAAAGACATTCAAAAGGTTGATCTGTGGTGGGCATAGCTTGTAATAAGCCAAATTTTTTCTGTCTGGGTTTTTTATTCTTTTGACAAATATCACAATGTTTTACAAAATTGGTTATATCTTGCGTCATGTCAGGCCAATAATAATTAGGGGAGATTAAATTTAACATTTTTTGGATACCAGGATGACCAAATTTTTCATGAGCAACATTTAGTATTTTTCTCCTTAAAGACATGGGGACTACTATTTTTCTAAAACCTTTCTTTTTTACTATCATAAGTCCATTTTCCTTTAGATAATTTTTACCACACACATTATCTTTTTCCTGCCTCTCTATAATTTCTTTAACGTCCAGAAGAAAAGTAAGTGGTTGAATAAAATGTGAAACTGGGTTTCTCGACAACATGTCGGCTTCGACATTTGTGGATCCCTTTTCGTAAACTATATTATATTCAAACATGCTCAACTTCAAAGACCATCTAAATAACCTGCCTCTCAAATGTTTAGTATTTTTTAACCATACAAGAGATGCATGATCAGTATGAATGGTAAATTTTACACCATGAAAATAATGATAGAATTTGTCTAAGGTGTCAATGATGGCAAGACACTCTAACTCGGTGATAAAATAATTCTTCTCATAACTTCTCAATCCTCTAGAGTAATAAGCAATTGGATGTAAAAAATTATTACTATCAGGTTGTTTTAAGACTGCACCTACTGCCACCTGTGAGGCATCAACAAACATATGGAGGGGTAACTTAGGGTCATAAATTTTTAAGATAGGTTTGGCTATTAAGGGATCTTTTAATTTTTGAAAAAGAATTTTGACAATCTGTATTCCATTCCCATAGTGTATTTTTTCTGAGTAATCTGTTAAGAGGGACTCGAATTTCGGCATATTTATCTATAAACTTGTGATAAACATTGATAGATCCTAAGAATCTCTGAAGTTCCTTTACATTTGAAGGGGGTTTTAGTTTTTTTATTACTTCAATATTAGCATTAGCAGGAGTTAATGTGCCATTCTGGATGGTATATCCTAAGAAGTTAATTTTATTTTGGACAAAATTGCATTTAGAGAGTTTAAGTTTAATGTTTTCGCGTCTACATAATTCAAATATTTGGTTTAAATGTTGCATATGTTCTTCTAATGAGGAAGAAAAAATAATGATATCATCAAAATAATGGCAAGCAAAGTCTATTTTGTATTTAGTAAGTATTCTTCTAAGGGTTCTATTAAATATCGGGGGGCCTAATTTAATCCCGAAGGGCAGAACTAACCATTCAAAGAGCCCAAAGTTGGTAGCAAAAGCCAATTTTTCAGTATCGGATGGATGTATGGGTATGTGCCAGTAGCCAGAGGCTAAATCTAAAGTTGAAAAATACTGCGCACTACTCAGTTTATCTAAAATTCCATCGATACGAGGTAGGGGTTCTGCGTCATTTTTCATTATTGCATTTAATTTTCTATAGTCAACACATAATCTAGTTTTTTTACCTTCTTCTCTTTTCATGACTAATGTAACAGGGGCAGAATAGGGACTATTGCTCTCTTTAATTAAACCAGCATCTAATAGTGAATGAATTTGATCCGAAATCTCTTTTTCTTCTAAAGGGGAAGTTCTGTATGGCCTCAGAGATATTGGTAGGTCAGAATTAAGAAAAATACGTTGCGGTTCGATATTAATTCTCCCGACATCAAATTTATTTTTAGAAAATATATCTAAATAATCCCTTATACTTTCCCTTAAAGTTTCATTTTCTATAGAATTTATTTCCCCAATTAATTTAGAATTATCAACATTAGATGGAACAAAGGATTGAGGAGATATGATCTTTCCATAATCGGGTTGCACTCTCTGATAATCATAGTTAACATTAAAATGAAGTAACCTTAATTTATCACTGGATATGTTCTTAGATTCATTTAAAACAAGGTCTCCTTGTAATACTCTACATGTAGCACAGTCAATAATTAAATTAAACTTACAGCATTCTTTTAAACCTAGTATAGCATAATCTAAATTTGTATTACATATTAAAAATCTAATATTTTGTTGCACATTACCTAATTTAAACAAGAAATTACAAGCTTTATCTATTATAACAGTTCCTTTGGCTTGGCCAATAATAACAGGTGGAATATTTATAACTTTAGCATTTAAGAATTTAACAAATTTAAAAGGCAAAATACTTATGGTTGAGCCAGAGTCAATCACACAAGGTAGTTCCCTGTTATTTACATATCCTGATGCAATTAACTGTCATATATTATCAGTAGATGGTTGTGGTTGACTAAGAGGGGGTGCAGAAGATTGCAGAGGCCTAACATTGAATACACAATCCCTCTCCCAGTGATAAGCATTTTGGATACCTCTATTTAAACACATTCGACATGGTCGACTAGGAAGCCTTCTTTGATAATGATTGACAGGCAATCTGGGACTAACGAACCTGGACGTTGAACGGTTAAAATTAGTTGCTGCTTGGAAATTTGGATTCCTGGAATTAGGTTGAGGGCGAATCCAATATCTAGGTGAATTAATTGGTTGAGAAAAAGGTCTGGAATTTTGAGACATATTTCTAATATTACTATTATTGTTACTGCTAGAATGAGATGGAATGACAACAAGTTGTTTAACTAATCTATACCAATCGGTAGTAGATTCAGGAGGATTTACTATTAAATAGTTCTGGTATTCAGGTTTTAAGCCATCTGTCAATCCTTGTAAAATAATAGTTTCACATAGTTTAAGTTGTCGACCTATCTCTATTTTCTGACGGAAATAATTTTCTAAGTTGTTTAGGTCATGCAATTTCAGCGAGGCGAAATCAGAAAAACGGGGGACTGTTACTTTCAGAAATTTTTCAGTTAAGATCTCAGCAATTTTTTCATACTCTTTACAATCTAGACATTCATTAACATACATCTTTAATGCTTCGCCCTTCAAATATTTGGAAATATTGTTGATTTTCCACTCTTTTTTATCTGGAGGGGCTGATCCTTCAAAGTGTCTAAGCCAAGACACAACATTCATCCCACTTTCTGGGTCAAAAATAATAACATTAAGCTCTTTTTCAGCCATTTTGGTTTGAGTACCCTTACTTTCAACAATAACTTTAACAAACCCTGACTTTAATAACATGTAAAAAAAATAACAATGTATAAAGAATTCTTTAACTTAACAACAACTGTAAATATCTAACTCTTAATAATTTAAATAACAAACTAAATAATATTCAACAGTAAAAAAGTCCAATTCATATTAAAATTCATTTCACTTAAATAGTAAATGTAAACTACTACTATAATCTTTCTATAAATAGATCCACTATATATGAATATCACAATTTAGAATGAAATAAATAAAACACTTTTTTAAAATAAGTATCATTATTTCGTAAGAACAATTTTTTTGGCTCTTGAATTGTACTCTCAGAATATAGCATCAAAAAACAAAAGTAATAAAATAAACAAATAAATTAACTGCACAATAATTTTACCCTTTCAATGTTACTCAACTTTCTTTTGAGATAACACTTCTTTTTTTTTTTTTTTTTTTTTTTTTTTTTTTTTTTACATTAATAAACTTCAAAAGCTATTTTTGCGATTATTATGCAATCAGTGAAGCTGTAATTTCAGATAATCTAATAAATTTTTATGCATTTTTAGAATGGCATAGAATATGTTCCAATACATGTTACTTGAAAAGAGATTACTCATATATTGTTTCAATAAATAGAAATTATTTCCCATGAATAAATATCACCGAATGAAAAGGGACTATAATTAAATGATAAAATAAGAACATAAAATGAAGTTACTCTTGTAAAATGAAGTAATATAGGAATAAATATCAGAGCAGTTCAAAACTTTCAGTAATATTTGTGAGCGTAACCAAATAAAATTAATTTTTTAACAATACATAAGAATAAATATTAAATTTCGTAAGTTCTAAATGTTCAGGATAAAAGGAACAAAATTTTTCTAAAGTATTCTAAGAACAATTTTTGTTCTATATAAGCCAATAATAATAAATCAATAAAATAAGAAATCAATAAAAATAAAAGAATAATTTAACTTACAGACGTCACTTCTGGGATAAATTTATAAACACTTATGAGTGATAATTTGACAACTAATCGGTAGTTGTTCTCCAATATCACTGGGAAGTCTCCAAAATGTTTTTATTACACAGGTCATCAGTTATCCTGACCGGCTTTTTTGATACATTCCTGTCGAAAATTGGCACATTATAGACGATCGCTATTGCCGTCGACTTGAACGTTCTTTCCACCAGACAATCGGAACATCTCAGTCCGAAACCACTAAAAGTACCTGATAATCATATCGAGGTAGCCGCTGTCGAGATCGTTGAAATGTAGTCATGACACCCGGACAGGGCATCACTTCGAGTCACTCACCATGAAGACAAATCTCGAAGTATATCACATCGGAAATCGTAGTGATTTTGCAGTCGTAAAAATTGAGCAGAGGCGGTGAAATCCAGAAGAAATTTCCCAAAAACATTAAAAAGAAGACTTAATAACTTAATAGATGAGCAGTGGCTTTATTGTGATCACAGAGATGAAAGCAACTCCACCAACTTTCGCTTCATTAAAAACTGAACACATTTGAAGATCTTGAAGAATTATCAGAGCTTGAAGAACATACTACCGATGCATTAGTGTAGACTCCCCAGTGACGGCAATTAGATGACAACCACTAATTCGTGTAAATTCTGTCTCCGAAGCCAGTGTAACCGTATAAATACTTCAAAATTTGGCCCAAAGGTACAAAACGCGCGAACAAGCTGGTCCACTCGCATCCATGTTCGGAGGGCGCTAGGGGGATAAAGAAGGCGGAGCTTTCTCGCTAATGGATGAAAAAATGAGGCCACGAAGACGTGTCTCTGACGTATGATTAACACTCTTTAACAGAAGCGGCAAATTAAAAAGGTAAAAAGGCCTTTGGGCGCGAAAACCGCTTGGAATCATGGGATGCCGAATGAATTAAATAGAAATAAAAATGGTATTACAAAAGTTCCAAAGAATAAAAATTAAATGTCTCAAAAGAAGAAATTAGGCAGGTGCGTTTAGAGGCAGTGTTGCAATTTAAGAGAATAAGGTTTTAATAAATACGTGTAGCTTTTAACAGATTAAGATTTTTAGAATGATAAATAAAAGAATATTTTGATTAAGTTATGGAATAAAATACAAAATAGATTTAAGAGATATTTTAAAAAGAGAGGGAAAAAAGAATTGAAGAATTTGGAATAATTTAACTAAAGAAATAGGGCGAAAATTTTTTATTATTACATATATATATATATATATATATATATATATATATATATATTGTTGTTTTACAGTTAATTTTCTATATTACTTCAAGAATTCTATGTATAAGCCATTTCTTTTGACAACAATCACTTAAATAGGTTTTAAACGTGGTTGAAATTTTAATGTGGTAATAAATCTGAAAATCTTATATATATCCAACTTGATTAATACAAAAATGCTTGAACAAATAAATCAAAAAAGTTAGCTTCAGAAATCGTGTTCAATCTGATAAATATGCAAGCGAATTCCAACTTTAGCATCTAAAAAAAATGCAATTTATCAAGTGGTCATATTTGACGAAAAGCCGTTCGCTGATTTATTAGATGAAAGATTTGATACCTTTTATTGGAAAAAGTTTATTTTCTTAAAAAGAGACGAAATTCCTTATATAAAGTACCCATCCTGTATGAATGCAAATGACAAATAAAGCATTCTCGTTTACTATATATATTTTTTATTTTTTCATAAGTTTTGTACGAATATCATAAGTGTTAGGAGATGGTAAATTAATATTTTTATTTATGCACGCGACTTTTGGCTAATGCCGATGAAATTGTACTTTTATTTTGTTGCTATGGTTTTTTTCTTTTATTTTCCTTTTATATTTTATTATCTCACGGTAGTGGGTAAATTTAGGGGAAAAAGTTGGCATTGTTTAGTTTTGAGTTCTAAAAAAATTGTTTTAGTGTTGATGTTTTTTGTAATAGTTTATAAATCCACAACGTTTAATAAGGTAAAAAAAGATATCTTAAGTACACAATTTCAAAAATGTATAATAAATTTGAAAACCCAATTTTAATAATTACCGTCCATAGTCGTGAAAATACTCGAATAATTTTTTCTCTGTCCTGTATAGGATCAATCGATCTGTATTTATACAATTTAATTCACTTTAGTTAGAAAACACTGTTGTAAAGTCACCTTCAGCAATTTCCGCCAATAGAAGAATATTTATTTGAAAAATGTTTGACTCTGTATGCTATCTACTGATATTTATACGCATTATATAGTAAAAGAAAATTAAATTCAGGTAGAAACGCCCAACACAATCAAAATGCACTTCTAGCAATTTCCATTGATAGACGGTTTTGTACCTAGTTCTTTGCGTAGCCATGCATATGAATTGAGTAGCCATGTTTATAGTCTACAAACATATTTTAGTTCGCTAAATATAATCCAGCTGAAAAATGTATTACATAATTATAAAACACAATTAAGTAATTCACGCCCATAGACAGTAATGATTTCAAATTACTTTGTGTAGTCTATATATGATCTATAAAATATACATAATCCATGAAGTATACAAAAAAAATAGTTAAACTTAAAAAAGCAAACCAAACGTAAAAACGCACTCCTGGGAATTATCGCTTATAGACTGTAGTATATCCTTATTCCTTTGAATGTCCCTGTAAACGAACGATAAATATAAAACACCCCATATTCTACAGTAAAAATCATGTAATACGTTTGAAATAGTGTAACAGCATCAAAATACACTGTAACGCTATGTAAATGAATTATTTAGTGCGACCTTGTAAATCAACTATAAATGCTATGCACTCTATATTCTACAGATATAGTTCTTTTCTGCACCTCAGAAATACATATCTATTTCATTATGTTTGAAATAATGTAACATATATAAAGTGCACTGCCAAAGATATTTCCCAATATACCATAATGTAATGTTGGAAAGTGTTAAAAATATATGAGTTTATAAAAAAAAAAATTTCATCTTCCGATTTTGATAAATTGAGTAATTTGTGATGTCCAGAATAGGATTAGGTTCTTGGTCAAACGTGTATCTGTCAGTTTGTTTACACGTAACAAATGCATTCCGTTGCACTTTATATTTCGTTGCATTTTGATACAAATAAAAGCTTATCAGATTATTATATAAATAGCCTAACCTGTGGCATTTTTCCGTCGTGTTTTTCAGGATGTGCGTGATAAATATATTTCGAATTTATGCAATGGAATTAACTCAAATTTATTAGATGCGGTGAAGTCACTACTATGCTGTACTTTATTTTCATGAACATAATATCTGTATATCAGTTTCTTTTCCGTAGAAATGCACCAACTTTTATAATTTCCACCAAAAGATCACGCGGACGCCAATAGATCAAATATGCTCTCTCTATTTATTATATATATCAAATTATTACAAGCCCCCTACAAGCTACGCTCGCCAACCCCCGTTCTGACACCGCAAACTTTAAAAAAACTCTGATTTGATCAACTCTAAAACGATTACGGAAGATTGTATTATAATTAAACGACCAGTGGCGATCTGCTGTAACTGGGTTTCCATTAATTTTCCTTTGACTGTGGAATTTGGTTGCGAAGGTCGAATCGACAAATGTCGAAACAGCTAACAACTGTTTTCCTTAAATAAGATCAATTAAACATTTAAAAATCAACTTGTGTAAAATGGTTAAATAAACAATGTCGCTGCATCGGAGAATTTTATAGCGATACTGTAGAAAATTGGTTACTTCTCTATTATTCCGTCGACTACTTTCTATAAAAGAAAAAACTGTCGCCAAAATATAGGATTTAGCGCCAAAAGTGCATGATCATGGCGTCGCGTCGCATTCAGTTGACATCAGATGCGTAACAAGTATTAGTTATTTCATCGAGAGATTTTTAATTCAATGTTCATTTGTCTCTTTGGTACTTCTCCATTATATCGTCGATCAATTTTCATAAAAAAAAACTATCTCCAAATTGTAACGCCAAATAAACAAATAGAAGAATTTTGCCATTGGAATCTCAAAATAAATAGATAAATAAATAAATAAATAAATAAATAAATAAAATACAAATCTCCACTCACCAAAGTGTCATCTATCAGCAAGTTTAAACAATACAATTTACAATATATAAATGAAAACACAAAAAACCTTGGATATCTATTTACATTATTTTAGTTAATTATCCCTCTCGGCTGGTGAATAAATTTTTGTGACATCAGTTGAAACTGATCTATTGTATGTAACTGTTCATCGAAACATTTTTCTAAACCTTTTATTTTTTAATATCATGGCACTGCCTTTTAAGGATGCAATTGTTATTTTAATTAATAAACCAGTAAAACATAATGAAAATATATGTATATGTTGAATTAAAAACCAATTGATGCCATAACAAACACGTGTAACTCTGACGTCAAGTGGATGTAACGCCACAATCATGGTTAAATCCTATAGTTAGGCGATAGTTTTCTGTTATGAAAAGTAGTCGACTGGATAATGGAGAAGTACTATATTGTTAATGATATTTTAACAATTTATTAGTTATTTCAGTATATTAAAGGTAAATTATTAAACGTAAAAATATAGTTTTTAATTCAGAGGAAATATTATTTACGCTGTTTTTAAATTTGCAATACTAGGTAAAAGATTTGTCGAAATAACTTAATCTCTCGTGTAAATATATTTTTTAATTGAAAATTTTTGGATTTAAATATGACGTACGTTTCCCTACTTAATGCTATGAAAACGCGTAATAATTTAATTATTTGTCTTTTTAACATTCACGCGCAGGTATATTTTTTATTACGTAATTTTCTACATTTACTGCTTTTAACACGTGGTCATTTAATTATTATTTTAAAATTTTATTTCTATTTTTAATAGTCACGTGTAAATACATTTCGTAATTGAATGGGAATATTATTATGTGCGCTATTTTACAAATTGGCAACAATTCAAATAATGGATGTCATGAAATATGAATAAATCTTCATCAAAATAATGATAATGTTGAATAAAATTTAAAATTTAACCTAAAAAAATTACACAAATTAAAAAAATAATTGCAGTTTGCGCACCGCAAGCTTGTCAACTATATCCTTATAAATTATGGTTAAATTGCTGTGCATAGTTTCCGTTTCTATAAAACTTTTTTAAGAAAACTATTTTGACCAACTTTAATATTAAATATCTCTTAAAGTAATTCTTCGATTTAAAAACTGTCTGCTTCAGCGTATTTATCGAACAGTTCTCTATAAAACTACCAATTTTCATATTTTTATATGCAATAGTTTTCTGGATATTAGTCCAGTAAGACTTCAAGGCACAAAATCATCATTGACAGCGGTGGCTGCTGCGGCGGCGGTGGTTACTTTTTTTAAATATAGAGAGATACATAGTATGTTTTCAAAATAGAGTGTTTAGTTTTCACTCCCCTGTCATCTTAAGCACTTTTTAAGTGGTACATTACTGTTTTCAGCACAACCTTAGGCTTATGGAATGTTTATCTTCGTCAGCAAGTCCACGTTACTGACAGATCAGGCAAATAGAATTTTTGGAGTATATGTATAAAAATCTCATTCTCTTGAATTTCATCCGCGGGGTTAATTTTCAAAGGAGAGTGCGATTTATAAATATATAAATATAATTTTATCCAGAAATGTAATTAACGCGTAGCTTATTTTTGTTGCATTTATTTAAATTTTTTATTAGATAACATATATGATGCACAATATGTTCACTTGATCTAATCTGGCAGTAAAACGGTGGTGCGCAATACATTAATCTCAATTACGTTTTCTTGCAAATTTCTTTTTCTGTAATGATATTTCCCTTTAATTTCAGAATACTGCATATTATTATACGGTGTTACTTTTCTTAAAATAGACTTTTCATGAAATTTGAGCACAAGATCGCACATTTTCTTACTTTCATGGATGATACCTCACTCCTTGCCATCAGTTTTTGTGGAATTTAGATATTTAATGAACTATTGTATCTGTCTGTGTGCCGTTGAATTTACACGCTTAGTAAGTTAAAAAATATTCGTAACTCATGAAGTTATAAATTTTTCGCTTAAAAAAAGCAATGTAAAACATTAACTCCAAATTTGCACGTGAATGAATAATTTCGTAATCGCTAGTGAAAAACATAATGATTTCGAAAAATTTCACCTAAAAAATAAAGAAAATTCTAATATTTAGAAATATACATAGCTTTTTTTTATATTTACCATCCGAAAAGATGCATAACACAGCGTGAAATTTATCTTTCCGGAATATAATTTTTCAGCAGTTGAATCCGGAAAAATGATATTTCCAATTCAATAAGCTACACGATTTCGAGGTAAAAAACAAATTAATAAATATTTAACAAAATATATTACAGTTTTAGAAATTGAATTTTCGTATATGATATATACATCCTAAATAAACATTTAAAGGCTTGATTTGAATTTACGAATTTATCTTGAATTCGTTTTAAAGCATTTTAAAAACAAACTAGTCGGATGTGTCAATCCCAAAACTTTCTTCTATCTCACACAGGTTTCGCATATACTAAAAATGAATCAGCAACAATTTATATCAATATCTAACTGAAGCTAAAGTTTTATTATATTCCGTGCATTATTTCTTGAGATATAAATATCGCTAAAATCGTTTAAATCCTTCAAAATGCTGCATAGCAGCGCCACCTGCTGGATGATTTTTACCAAAAACTAATCAGCACCAATTTATATCAGGGACTAACTGAATCTAAAGTTTTATTAAATTCCGAGCATTAGTTCTTGAGATAGAGCTATTGCGGAAATCGCGAAAAATGCTGCATAGCAGTGCCACCTGCCGGGTGATTTTTACCAAAAACTAATCAGCACCAATTTATATCAGGGACTAACTGAATCTAAAGTTTTATTAAATTCCTGACATTAGTTCTTGATATAGAGCTATTGCGGAAATCGCGAAAAATGCTGCTTAGCAGCGCCACCTGCCGGGCGATTTTTACCAAAACCTAATCAGCACCAATTTATATTAGCGACTAACTGAATCTAAAGTTTTATTAAATTCCGAGCATTAGTTCTTGATATAGAGCTATTGCGGAAATCGCGAAAAATTCTGCTTAGCAGTGCCACCTGCCGGGCGATTTTTACCAAAACCTAATCAGCACCAATTTATATCAGGGACTAACTGATTCTAAAGTTTTATTAAATTCCGAGCATTAGCTCTTGAGATAGAGCTATTGCGGAAATCGCGAAAAATGCTGCATAGCAGTGCCACCTGCCGGGTGATTCTTACCAAAAACTAATCAGCACCAATTTATATCAGGGACTAACTGAATCTAAAGTTTTATTTAATTCCGAGCATTACTTCTTGAGATAGAGCTATTGCGGAAATCGCGAAAAATGCTGCATAGCAGTGCCACCTGCCGGGTGATTTTTACCAAAAACTAATCAGCACCAATTTATATCAGGGACTAACTGAATCAAAAGTTTTATTAAATTCCTGACATTAGTTCTTGATATAGAGCTATTGCGGAAATCGCGAAAAATGCTGCTTAGCAGCGCCACCTGCCGGGCGATTTTTACCAAAACCTAATCAGCACCAATTTATATCAGGGACTAACTGAATCTAAAGTTTTTTTAAATTCCGAGCATTAGTTCTTGAGATAGAGCTATTGCGGAAATCGTGAAAAATGCTGCATAGCAGCGCCACCTGCCGGGCGATTTTTACCAAAAACTAATCAGCACCAATTTATATTAGGGACTAACTGAATCTAAAGTTTTCCGAGCATTAGTTCTTGAGATAGAGCGCCCACAAAATTTTTGTCACATACAGACAGACAGACAGACAGACAGACAGACAGAGTCACAGACAGACATTTTCTAAAAATAGTCAAATCGTGTTCAGGACCTTCTAAAACGTATAAATCCATCGAAAACCGGAAGTCGAAAATTTTCATGAATCCAATACTTTCTTCTTGTAAAGATAGAAGAAAGTAATAACATAGTATCATATGTAGACATATACTTATGAAAATAAATGTGAAAATCAATGTTTCAGTGCATGCTTCTTATAAAATTTAAAATTTTTGACCGATTTGTACGGAACATGATATACATGCTTTCTAAAACAAAAGTATAATTACTTTTTATACCGAAATATTTCTCAGACCACCCGTAAACGCTTTTTTAAACAACCTGCTATAAATTATCTTTATACAAATCTATTCTTTTAAAATTTTTAATGCAATTTTTCGTGTATTCACACAAGAAGAAACTACTTTTGTAAAATACGTTTATAATAAGTCAATAAATATTCAGATTCATTCGCTATGCTTTCGCATACGAAATTGACGTCATTCTAAGCTGATAATGCGCATTTTTCATATACTATAGCATTTAAAACCTTTACTATAAGTGCGTTAAAATGATGTGGTACATTCAATAAAATGATGTGGATTAATGAAGTGTTAAAATGATGTGGAGTTTTATCATATCAACATCACAGAGCCCTCTGCAATGTGAAATGAATGATAGCCTGATTACTGATATTACCCTGACTCGGAAGCATCATAAATAATTGGATTACCATTCATTTCACATTTCAGCAGATTGTGCGGTGTTGCTTTGACAACAACCCCCAGTGGTATGCCATCTGACTGGGAATTTCGTTATATGCCCCAACTAACAAAAATATTCGACGCTAAAATTGTTTGAAATAATATGACGCTATCTCTTGGACTATAAGCTCCAATATAAAAATAATGCGTTACGAAAGTAGAATTTCATTAAATGTTACGCCATTTGGTTGAATTTTTTGCAATTTTCTCCTTATTGTCAAGGAAACCGTATATATATATATTTTCTTACACGCGCCAAAGAAAACCTGGATTCTCATTTTTAAAACTGAGGATTTTACTATAATTGCGTCAAAATAGCGTCATTATTTTTCATTGTCGTTTTAAAGATTTTTGGGCACGAATGCAAAGAGCTCCTTTTTCGCGATCGTCATATTATTAACGCTTTCTAACATAGTTGAAAAGGGTTTATGATTTTGGTTGCTATGTCTGTCGTCTCTCCGCTTTCTAACTTATGTAAATATACTCAGATTGCCTAGCAATTGTTACATGTTATTTAAGTTTACTATCGCATGTTTGCTATTGAAAATGGAGTGTGTATCATTTATACACTAATTAATTTTTCAGCAGAGCTGAAATTACGCTGTAATTTGTTGAAATACAAAGATTGTGAATTATCACTTTACTAAACCTCGTACAACCATTAGAGTGAAAAAATATCCAGACCGGGGTTCGATCCCGGATCCCTTGGTATAGCACACCAAGTGCTTAATTCAGTCTCATTTATAGTTCGCTTACAGAGACACTTAAAAGTATTCAGTTACATTAGGATCAAAGTGAAAAATACTTCTGCGGTGTACTTTATTCATGTCACATTATTAGAAATATAACGAAATTGATATAAATTTTTCAGGTGCACTAAAACAGGCTTTAAAAAGATTATGGAGTGCAATGCATTCATCATTCATGTACAGGGTCACGTACTGTTCTACGGGGGAAAAGTGTTTGCAGTGTGTTTTAATAATGTTACACTATTTTAAGCATAATGAAATGTATATACATTATTTAAGTGCATAACAAGATGCTTATTTTAGAACATGACATACAGATATTGTTCGTTTATAAGGCTACACAAACAATTTCTGTTACAGTACAGTCTTTGAGCGATAAAAGCTGGACGTGCGTTTTCAGATGTGGTATTGCGTTTTTATGTTTAGTTAAATTTTTGCATATTACGTGGCGTGTATAAATTCTATAGATCATATACAGGGCTACACAAAATAATTCGCATGTATTACTGCTTATGAGCGTGAATTGCTTAAGGGTATTTTTTAATTGTGTTATACGTTTTCTAGCTGAGCTACATTTAGTGTACTAAAAGAATTTTGTAAAATATAAAGAAATTCATATACACGGCTATGCAAAGAGCTGCATACATTACCGTCTATAGGTGGTAATTTGTAAAAGTACGTGTTGCATTTTGTTGTGCTTTTTAAAAAATAAATTTAAGTTTAATATGATGAGCATATAAAATCTGCAGATAATATACAAGGCTATTAATCTAGCCCATTTCTGTGTAGTGGTGGAAATTGCTGAAAGCGAATTTTCGACTGTGTCATTCGTCTTTATTCTAAGATAAATTTTGTTGCACTATTCAATGTATATACAGATCTATAGATCATGTGCAGGGATCTGGGGTGGAGGCGGGCAGTGCCATGGTCCAGTTTGCCCATCCTTTAATCAGGTTCTGCTTTTGGAACAATCCTCAGCCCTGCTTTATATTCAAATATTTTCCCATTTATTAAGAATTCAATGTGGTCAAATATGGCTGCCTTTAATGCTTATGGAAAAAAAAAAAGTGGTCAGAAATGGCTCTCTATTGCCGACAAATCAGAGCGCATAAATGGCCGCGATTCAGACGTTTCTAAAATTCTGAAATTCAGACACAAATAAGTGTCTTAATTTTTAAGACACTTTAAGGTGTCTCTTTTTTTTAACCAACCGTTTCAGACATTTCAGTTTACAGTGAGAGTTTTCAGTTTTGAGAATGTATGAAAAGTTTTAAAAATGCTTCTGCATTTTCTTAATCTGTCTTTTTATATATTTTTATATACGTATAATATATATATATTCTAATCCATATTTTTCAAAAAAGTTAATTGGTAAGAAATATTTAATGCTTCCTGTATTATATCCCCATCATTAATTTCTTGATGGTGAAAAAATAAATAAAAAGATATTCATAATGAACAGAGGAATATCAACTACACTCTCAGAAAAAACTGTAAACTTATGAGCGTTTGCCCTTCAATTTTCACGGGCAACAGCCTTATTTAATGAAAAACGGTCTGATCCACTAAATAAGCGGCCTTATCCCTTAGATACTTGGAAAATTTAAGAGCAATCCACATATTCTTACAGTTCTAGCCCATATGTTAGCAAAAATATGGTCCGGGCCCATACATTGTCCTCCGCTAGGGTGTAACCCTTCATTTTACTCGTGTTTCGAAAATTTTAACCCGCCAAAACAGCGATTCTGTGAAGATTATCTAACGTTCTACGTGCTAAGGAACAGTAAGCAAAGTGTTATTGTGTTTAAAAGTGCATTATATCCTGTGCATTATAATGCTATATTACTTTGCCCCGTAAAATTACGGGCTGCACAAAATGATGGGCATGGATTTTTATTTTTACGGGGTATGACTGGAATCTCTGCTGCCGGCCTCTGCCCGTAATTTTAATGCTTTTTTTTTTTACAGTGTATGATACTCCAACCATTGGATGTAAAAAGAGATTATTAGCATCATTATTAAGTCTGGTACAGATGTACGGAATTCTTGATGTTAGCCTCAGAATGTAATTTTTCTTTTATCATTTAGTCACTCGTTAATTGCATAATAGCGTATTCTCAGCCGTATCAAAAGAAATATTATTAAAACCCTCGGAATTGCTGACGTTTGTATAACAACAGTTATTTGTCATTTATCCACTTTTTTCCCTTATTTACAAAAATGTATATTTTGAAAACTTTTTTGAGTAAAAAATAAATAAATTTTGAAAAAGTCTTATTAAGAATATTTTTTTCGGGTCGACAAAGATTAAAATAATGCAAATTGTATAAAAACTTACCTGAATTGAAATAGTGGATTCGTTTATGTGTAAATAGGATATTTTCTCTTAAATAGGATTATTGTAATTAAGTTTGTGCTGAAAATGTTTTATTTTATATTAATACCATTCTTTTACATTTTAAATGATGCAAATTGTATAAAAAATTACCTGAATTGAAATAGTGGATTCGTTTATGTGTAAATAGGATATTTTCTCTTAAATAGGATTATTGTAATTAAGTTTGTGCTGAAAATGTTTTATTTTATATTAATACCATTCTTTTACATTTTAAATGATGCAAATTGTATAAAAAATTACCTGAATTGAAATAGTGGATTCGTTTATGTGTAAATAGGATATTTTCTCTTAAATAGGATTATTGTAATTAAGTTTGTGCTGAAAATGTTTTATTTTATATTAATACCATTCTTTTACATTTTAAATGATGCAAATTGTATAAAAAATTACCTGAATTGAAATAGTGGATTCGTTTATGTGTAAATAGGATATTTCCTCTTAAATAGGATTATTGTAATTAAGTTTGTGCTGAAAATGTTTTATTTTATATTAATACCATTCTCTTACATTTTAAATGATGCAAATTGTATAAAAAATTACCTGAATTGAAATAGTGGATTCGTTTATGTGTAAATAGAATATTTTCTCTTAAATAGGATTATTGTAATTAAGTTTGTGCTGAAAATGCTTTATTTTATATTAATACCATTCTTTTACATTTGAAATGATGCAAATTGTATAAAAAATTACCTGAATTGAAATAGTGGATTCGTTTATGTGTAAATAGGATATTTTCTCTTAAATAGGATTATTGTAATTAAGTTTGTGCTGAAAATGTTTTATTTTATATTAATACCATTCTCTTACATTTTAAATGATGCAAATTGTATAAAAAATTACCTGAATTGAAATAGTGGATTCGTTTATGTGTAAATAGGATATTTTCTCTTAAATAGGATTATTGTAATTAAGTTTGTGCTGAAAATGTTTTATTTTATATTAATACCATTCTTTTACATTTTAAATGATGCAAATTGTATAAAAAATTACCTGAATTGAAATAGTGGATTCGTTTATGTGTAAATAGGATATTTTCTCTTAAATAGGATTATTGTAATTAAGTTTGTGCTGAAAATGTTTTATTTTATATTAATACCATTCTTTTACATTTTAAATGATGCAAATTGTATAAAAAATTACCTGAATTGAAATAGTGGATTCGTTTATGTGTAAATAGGATATTTTCTCTTAAATAGGATTATTGTAATTAAATTTGTGCTGAAAATGTTTTATTTTATATTAATACCATTCTTTTACATTTGAAATGATGCAAATTGTATAAAAAATTACCTGAATTGAAATAGTGGATTCGTTTATGTGTAAATAGGATATTTTCTCTTAAATAGGATTATTGTAATTAAGTTTGTGCTGAAAATGTTTTATTTTATATTAATACCATTCTTTTACATTTTAAATTATTAACAAATTATTGCTGGTAGTCTGACTTGTCTAAAAATATATTAGTAAATGAAAGCGAAGCATTACATATCAATGCATTGTTTACTTTTGAAGAATTTTCAAATATTTATATGTATGTGATGAATTATATATCATTTGCTTTGCCAGAAGATAAATAATATAGTCCCGAAATATTTTACCTAGAACGAATTTTCATGTATTTCCATCATAAAGAAAGATATATATTTCAATCCTGACAAATAATGTATGAATTCCGCTGCTGTTCGCTAAAGATAAATTTAAATAAACATTTATCAAAACATAAAACAGTGGAAACTTAAAAGTTCCAAAATAAGTGCCTTCCGATACATAAATTTGCTTTTCCCAAACATTTATATTTATTCATTTATCTCGTCTAATTTAAGTTGGGTTTCTGTTTACATTTTACAAGTAATAAAATACACTTGCGAAGAATTTATTTAAGTTTGTACACATTTTCGTATTCAACATATATGCCTTTTTCCAAATTCACAACGATTTAAATACGTTCTATTTTAGAAATGTACTGTAGTTTTTTCTTAATTCTTTTCTTACTGTATAATAAATGTTTTCTAATAAAGAAATAATTGTAGTCGGTAATATTAATGTTTAAATTGCAGTGAGCTAACTATTGCGAAGTTCACTTTACATACGAATACGCATGCGCACCAAATTCTTAGCTTCAAATAACTTATTAATAGTTTTATTAATACATATTGTTAGGAGACATTTTTTTAATTTATAGTCACTGACTAAGTGACTAGGTGTCAAAATCTCTACCGCCATTTTATTTTAAATTATTAAGCCGTAGTACTTTAAATATTTAAGCAGAAAAATAAATTGGTAAGAAACTCTTGTTTCTTGTATTCACTTGCCATAATGGAATCATTCATGCTAAAAAAATTTTAAAGTGATTTATTAGCATAATAAGTCTGGTTCAGATGTACGAAATTCTTTATGTTAGTCTCAGAATATAAAACTGGTTTATACTTTAGTAACTCGTTATTTGTATAATTGTATATTATCAGCTTTATCGAAGTAAAAAATATTAATTTCCTCGGAATTGATGACGTTTGTATAACAGCAGTGATATGTAATTTTTCCACTTTACATAAAAGTATATTTTGAACCTTTTTAAACAAGAAAAAATAATTAAATTTTAAAAAATATTTTTTAAATGTAATTTTGTCTAGAAAACAAAATGCAAATTATATACACAAATAATTGAATCGAAATATTGCATGAGTTTATGTGTAAATAGAATCAGTTTGTGGTAAATATATTTTTATTTTATACTACCTAACCCGCCCAGCGTTGCCCGGGCCCGAGATAATTACAATCTCAGAGGAAGGCGTTAACCCCCTCCCTCCCCATACCCGCAAATATATAATGAATAATTTGTTCAAGAGAACCACCGTCACGTACATTAACGCGATCATTAAAAAAAGAATTACATTTTTCTGATAATGAGAACATAACGAAGACGCTACGCTAAAATAGCCGACAGATGACACCCCTTCCCGACCTCAACTTCAAATCTATATCTTAATTAGTTACCTAAATATTTGTCCATTAGTAAAATTTGGCAATTATTTCCTTTCATTTTCGCAAACTAAATGAGAGGTATCGTCCCGAGAAACAGATCTCTTTGTAGTTCAGTTTTTAATGAAAGCCGATCCCTGTCTGAAAATTTCTCGGATCGTTTTCACTGGCGCCGGCAGATTTTTGCGTAAATTAAAAAAAATTACCAACCGAATTTTTCAAAAATCACATAGTCAGATACAGAATATTTTTTTACATATGCTCAGAAATTTTCAATTTGATATCTCAATTAGTTTTCTTAAAATTCGCTAGTTAGTTAAATAATTTAGAATTCGTTCATTTCCGGTTGCAAATCCAATGCGCCTGTCCGTTTCTTTCGCCATTTTGATTTAAAAGATGATATTTTAGAAGCGATGGTTAATGAGAATCTAATTAATATCTAGGCTAATTATTAAAATATTAAAATTCTGAGGCCAGACCATGGCCGGACCATGGACTATCCACACCCAAATTTCCAGCTTTCTAGGTGGGCTAGATTTTCCTAGCCATCGCCAACCGACACACACACAGACAGACAGACAGACACACACACAGAGCGAAACTTTCTTTTATTAGTATAGATTAATATAATTGTTTTATATTTTAAATTATTAAAGATCTTTCGCTGGTACTTTAACTGGTCAAAACATATAATAGTAAATGAAAGAGAAGCATTATAGCTCAAAGCATTGTTTACTTTTGAAGAGTTTCTAAATATGTATATGTATGGTATGAATTGTATATAATTTGCTTTTCCAGGAGATAAATAGTACAGTCTCAAAATATTCTACCTAGAAACGAATTTTCATGTATTTCCATCAGTATGAAAAATATATATTTCAATCCTGACAAATAATCCAAGAATCCCACTGCTGTTCGCTAAAGATAAATTTAAATAAAAATATATCAAAACATAAAACAGTGGAAACTTAAAAGTTGAGAAATAGGAGCTTTCAGTTGTATAATTTTTCTTTTCCAAACTTTTATATTTATTCATATATCTAGTCTAATTTAAGTTATTTTTCTGCTTGCATTTTACAGTGGTAAAATACAGTTGTGAAGAATTTATTTATGTTTCATTACATTTGTTAGTTGAACATATATACCTTTTCATAAATTCGCTATATCTTAACTATATTATCAATCTAATGTAGTCTTTTAAAATCTTTTTTTTTTACTGTAGAATAAATATTCTCTAACTAACAAGACCCGCGGCTTTGCTCGCGCAATTGTTGAAATATTCCAAGTGGTATTTGTTTGCCTATTTTCATTAGAGGAAAATTTACTGCCATAGATAATTCAAAAAATTCTAATTAAGTCATATTTTGACTAAACTTCATTCTTATACTACATTAGGCGAACATGAGACTTAAATGAATAAAAAGAGCTACAATTAATGTTTAAAAAATGATAATTTACATATATTTTGAAGGTTTTCCGCTCATTTCAATTTTATTTTTAAATTTGGTAATTTTTAGAAATCGTTCTTAGCGAGAATTTACATCTTAAATGTAATCATCCTCCCAAATTCCAAGCTTCTAGTTATCCAAGCTTTCATCAGAACTATATCATAGAACTCGAAATTTTAAACCATATTTTGTTCCTGCACAATTTAAAAATTTTAAAATTTTAAAAACTGATGAATTTATTTCTCTGAAATAAGAACCATGTAAAATTTCAAGTTTCTAAACAATTTCAGATAAATCATAATTTAGAAGGTTTTTAGAATACTTCCTGCTCATTTCACCCTTTTAAATTTCGAATTTTTTAGAAATCGTTTTTAGACATGCATCTTAAAAATAACCACCATGCTAAATTTCAAGTTTCTAGCTCAGCAGCGTCACAAAAAACGTAATTTTAGAACTTTTTGTCTTCTGCACACTTTTGAATTTCAAATTTTGAAAGAAAAAACTGTTCTGTGCGAGCATTTATGCTTTAAACATAACAGGCATGTCAAATTTTAAGTTTCTATCCCTAACAAATTTGAATAAACTACAATTCCGACTAACCAACTAAAAATGTTTTCAGCTCATTTCACACCTTTAAATTTCGAATTTTTAATTAACAGTTTCTACTTGTCTCCTGTAACTTGAAAGTAACAACTATACAAAATTTCAAGTTTTTTACCAGAGTGAATCTAACTAAATCGTAATTTAGAACGTTTTCTGCTCATTTCATCCTTAAAATTTCAAATTTTTCAGAAACCGTTCTCCGCGAGTATTTACATTTTAAATGTAAGCACCATGTCAATTTCTAAGCTACTGTACCAACTGTATCACATAAATCGCAATTTTAGAACGTTTTTTGCTCCTGAAAATTTTTAAACTTGATTTTTTAGAAAAGTGTTCTGAGCCAGCATTTACATCTCTAGGGTAACAGCCACGACAAATTTCATTATTCTAACTCGATATTCTAAATTCAGATTTTTTTTATAAGCTGTTCTTAGCAAGCATTTATATCTTATATGTGACCGCCATGCCAAATATCAAGTTTCTATCTTTTTAGAATCACAAAAACCGTAATTTAGAACTTTTTTCTCCTGAACCATTTTAAAATTCAAATAATAAAAAAACAGTGTTGAGTGTACATTTGCTTCTTAAAAGTAATAGTCATATCAAATTTCAAGTTTCTATCAGTAACAATTGCATATACATCATAAATTAGATCTTTTTTAAAACGTGTTCCGCTCATTTAACCCTTTTAAATTTTAAATTTTTTAGAACTGTTCTTAGCGATCATGTATATCTTATATGTGACCGCCATGCCAATTTTCAAGTTTCTAGTCCTTTCAGAATCACAAAAACTGTTATTTAGAATTTTCTTTCTCCTGCACCCTTTTAAATTTCAACTTAAAACGAACAGTGTTGTGTCTGCATTTGCGTATTAAAAGTTGCAGTCATGTCAAATTTGTAGTTGCTGCCCTTAACAATTCAATAGAAATCATAATTTAGAACGTTTTTAGAACGCTTTCTACGCAATTCATAATTTTAAATTTAGACTTTTTTTAGAAATTGTTCTTCTGGAGCATTTGTATCTTAAAATTAACCTTCATGAGAAATTTCAAAATTTTAGTCCTTTCAGAATCATCAAAACCATACTTTAAAACTTTTTCTCCTGCACAGTTTTAAATTTTGAATTTTTTATAAACAGTGCTGTGTGTGCATTTGCGTATTAAAAGTAGCAGCCATGCGTCAAATTTCAAATTTTATTCCTAACAATTCCATAGAAATCGTAATTTAGAACTTTTTTAGAACGCCTTTTCTTCATTTTATCCTTTTCCATTTCGAATATTTTTAGAAAATGTTTTTAGCGAGCATTTATATCTTATACTTCACCTCCATGCCCATTTTTAAGTTTCTACTCCTTTCAGAATCACAAAAACCGTAATTTAGAACTTTTTTCCCTGAACTCTTTGAAATTTCAATTTATTAAAAAAAACAGTGTTGTGGGTGCATTTGTGTTTTAAAAGTAGCTGTCATGTCAAATATCAAGTTTCTGTTCCTAACAATCCCATAGAAATTCTAATTTAGAACTTTTTAGAACGTTTTCCGCTCATTTCACACTTTTAAATTTCGACGTTTTTAAATTTCGGTTTTTCAAATTTCGACGTTAGAAATTGTTTAAAAATTTTTGTAGAAATTGTTGTTTGGGAGCATTTGTATCTTAACATTAACCGTCATGCAAAATTTCAAGTTTCTGGTCCTTTCAAAAACACAAAAAACGTAATTTAGAATTTTTTTTCTCCTGCACACATTTAAATTTTGATTTAAAAAAAAACAGTGTTGTGTGTGTTCATTTGCGTGTTAAACGTAGCAGCCATGTCAAATTTTAAATTTATATCTTCAACATTTCCATAGAAACCGTAATTTAGGACGTTTTTAGAACACTTTTCTCTCATTTCACCCTTTTCAATTTTGATTTTTTTCAGAATCTGTTTTTAGAGAGCATTCACATCCTATAAGTTACTACCATGCCAGAGGATCAGGGTCCATAAGCCGTGTTTTTGGTCCATGAAATAAGACTAAATTCGATTTTGTTATACTGGCTTAGTTATTTTACTTTTTAATATTAGAAGCTTTATCCTGTACGATTTCAACAATAGTTTTTGCATTTTGTTCGGATTTATATGACTTACACAAGCTCAAAGTTCGTATTATTCGTAGTTTTTGATGAAAAATACGCAATTTCTAATAATTTTACCTCAATTATTTATATGAGCGCAATCCTGCAACACTTTCTACTTTACATCGATACTAATATTATACAGAAGTAACGTTTGTTTGTTTGTAGGGGGTAATCTCTGGAACAACCGAAGCGATTTCAAAAGTGATCGTAGCAAATTGATGGTGATAATCGCTGTTCCAAAATAGGCTATATTTTATGTCGGTGCCACTACCCCCAGAGGGTGCAGGAGCAACAAGCGTTCTAAAATTTCGACTTTTTTTTTTATTGAAGGAGCTAGAAACATGAAATTTGGCATGGTAGTTACTTATAAAATGTAAATGCTCTCTAAGAATAAATTCTAAAAAAAAATCGAAATTTAAAAGGGTGAGATGAGCGAGATGCGTTCAAAAAACATTCTAAATTACAATTTTTATGGAATCTGCAACTAAAGAACCGTTTTCAAAAGTGATGGTGGCAAATTGATAGTAACAGTCCTTGCTGTAACATAGGCTATATTTTATGTCGGTTCCACTAGCCCAGGGGGGTGCAGGAGCAAGAAACGTTCTAAAATGTAGATTTTTTTTATAATGAAGGAGCTAGAATCATGAAATTTGGCATGGTAGTTACTTATACGATGTAAATGCTCTCTAAGAACAAATTATAATAAAATTCGAAATTTAAAAGGGTGAGAGGAGCGAAAAGCGTTCTAAAACATTCTAAATTACAATTTCTATGGAATATCTGGAACTACAGAGCCGTTTTCAAAAGTGATGGTGATGATTGGTGGTTATTTTTATACTTAAATGCTTCCACAGAACAGTTTTTACAAAATTTGAAATTTTAAAAAGGTGCAGAAGCAAAAAACATTCCAAAATTGTGATTTTTGTGCTGCTGCTGGTATAGGAAGTTGAAATTTTGCATGATGGCTATTTTTAAGATTTCAGTGCTCGCTAAAAACGGTTTTAAAAAAAATCGAAAATATAAAAAGTGAAATAAGCTGAAAAAGTTCTATAAACCTTCTAAACAATGATTTATCTGAAATTGTTAGGGATAGAAACTTGAAATTTTACATGTCTGTGCTGTTACGTTAGAGACACAAATGCATCCACAGAACAGTTTATAAAAATTTTGAAATTTTAACGCGAGCAGAAACAAAAAAATTTAAAATTGCAATTTCTGTGACATAGTTATTACAGAACTTTGCTTAATTAATAATTTCTTAATTAACTGTGGCAGTAAAATTTCCTCTAAGGAAAATAGGCCAACGAATACCACTGGACATTTTTCAAGAATTACACGACAAAGCCGCGGGTTTTGCTAGTATATTATAAAATACTTCAAGATGTACAATATATGTTAAAATAAAAGTGTTGCAAAGGTGCGATCATAGTAAAATATTTAAAATAGGGAGTTAAATAACTGCATTCGTTCACGTCACTAAGAGACTTTAGGATGCAGCAACGTGTTTAAACGTGATAAAAGGAGCGTAACTATTGCTAATGTGAAGGAATGCAGTTATTAGCAATAGTTACGTTCATTTTAGCACGTTTAACCCTTTAAGACCTGAAGAGTTTTGGTAGAAATTAAAAGCATTAAAAATTATATTTGATTGAAAAGAAATATTTTTAAAAAAATTACGTTGTCAGATTATGTCAAGGTTGCAAGGAAACCTATGCAAATGCCGATATCTACAGTACTGATACACGTCACTTTCTCCATCGTTAAATATGCTGTCGGAAACAACATTGGTATCAGTCGCATGCAAGATGCCACGAAGTACAGAGTTATCTGATTTCGAGAAAGGTGTAATCATCGGTACCACAGATGTGGCCGATCCTTAAGGGACATGTCTATTGAGCTGAATTACCCAAAATCGACTGTGGCTTATGTGATTCAGGAGTGGAAGATGAACGGTGATTGTCGGAATATGCCCAGAGTCGGCAGACCCACAAAACTGGAAGATGGAGACCGACGTGTGCTGTCCAAAAAAATTCGTAAGAACCGCACCCAACCAATGGCACACATACGCCAAGAGTTTCAACAGGCATGCGATGGTGTTGTATCGATGAATACCATTCATAAGGAGGCTCATCTGCTTGGTTTTCATGGTCGTGCTGCCACCCATACGCTTTTGATCACTAAGTCTAACCGCGCTGCTAGGTTAAGGTGGTGCAAAGCACGTCGACAGTGCACCACACTGCAGTGGAAACGTGTTCTCTGGAGTGATGAATGAAGGTTCACCCTCTACCGTTCGGATGGTAGGGTCTGGGTCTGGCGTCTGCCTGGAGAACGTCTCCAGCCAGAATGCATTGTGCCCACTGTTAAATTCGGCAGAGGGGGAAATATTGGCTAGGGATGTTTTTCCTGGTTTCGTCTGGGACCATTAGTCCCAAATCAGGGTAAGCTCAACACCGACGCCTACTGCACTACCTTGATGACAGTATGCTTTTTGCGTTGTGGCAGTTCTACGGGCTAGACCTTTGTTACTTCCAGGATGACAATACCAGCTGTCATGTTGCGAAGTCAACCATGGATTGGTATGGTGACAATGAGGTTGATCGACTGGACTGGCCTGCCCAGAGCCCAGCTCTGAATCAAATCGAAAACCTCTGGGACGAGTTCGATCATTGAATTAAAAGATGCCACAACCATCCAAAATCAGTGAAGGAACTTACCTTTATTCTTCAAGCCAAATGGAAAAATACCACTAGTTGTCATACAAAGACTTTTAGAAAGCATGCCCAGGAGGATTGCGACTGTAATTGCTTCTCGTGGAGGCTCTACTAACTATTGAGCGTGAAAGAAATGTTGTTTTTCTTTTTGATCACAGGTGACTAAATACTTATTGGTAGATAGTGTATTAAAATCTGACTGTCTGTTTGTATTTCACAACTAATATACTCCAAGAAAATGAAACGCAGTGCAATGAAATTGATATCAGTTATCTGCACGGATCCGAGGATGTTATATAATCTCTCAGGTTTTTAAAATTTGGATTATTTTTTTCTACCTTTTAACGCAGGTGCTCTAAAGATGGCTAACTAAATAACTCTATTTTTTAAGGGAAAAGGGAAAGAAAATTTATTTAATGAGGTATCGTCTGCTACCCGAAATGGTATTTTAATATCTTATAAATCAGTAAAACATAATGAAAAATACACGCAAATGTCGAATTAAAAACCACTTGATGACATAACAAACACGTATAACTCTTCGGTCATCAAGTAAATGGGACTGCATTTTTGGCGTTTAATCTTACACTGTAAAAAAATTTCCTGAAAATAACGGAAATTGGACTGGCAATCGAGACGCCAGTACTATTTCCGTATTTTAACGGAAAAAAATTTCCGTAAATTCCAGGAAATTTTCCGTGATTTCTGAAATATCCGTTTTTAAATTTCCGTTTTATAACAGATATCTTCCGTATTTCTTAGAAATTTTTATGTCGTTAAAATAAATTTTATAGGACCAAAAAAACGTATCTCTCAAGGAACATCTTGTAAGGGATAGATACGTTTCTTTTTTTTTTCCCTTTCATTTCGGAGCTAGTTTTTAATAAACAGCCACCACTTCCCTCGATGAGTATCGAAACCAAGACCCTACGTTTACTAAAAGAGCGCGCCAGACCACTACACTACGGTTGGACACGTCACTTACTCAAATGTTGCTACTTACATGAGATACTTTTAATGTTGCAATAACTTGAAGTTCTCGTAGTTAGATGGATATTTTCAGAGATCCAATGTTTTTAATATTTTCTTTTCAAAATTGTTCTATGTTTTGCTTTTTATTATTTGATGCTTTATAACAGATAAATTTAATTTTTGTATGTATTATATGCGTAAAATATTGTAATAACAGTAATGATTATTTCTTTTTGCAATAGTACATATACTTTTGAAAATAATTTGTGTGTTGATTTATTTATCAATTTCAGTAAAAACAATAATTTTCTTAAGCAGACTTATATATTACATGCTATTAAAGTAAATTTCCTTTATGACTTAGTTTAAAAACTTATGTGAATAAACAAATTTATAATAAATTAAATTATTATATTTAAGCTTTGCTGCGAGCTTTTGCGTAATGGTTCTATTAAAATGAATAATTTTTAAAATATCAAAACGAAAAAATAGATTTTTAGAGAAAATTTTGAAATTAATAACTTTAGGATAGGTAAGTTTAAATTTAGACTTAATAATTTAGTTTAATTTATAAAAATTATAAACTAACAAAATAAATTATAAATATTTATAAAAATGAAGTTTATAATTTTATAAAGTAAACAAAAAGTTATTAATTCTTTTTTATAAATTTAAAGAGAAAATTATGAATTTTGTAAAATTATAATTTATAAAATAATAAATTTTAGTTTAATTCACAAGAATATAGAAGAATAATATACAGTTTAGTTTAATACCCACATACCGATAATTTGCAAAGATATTATTTTAAGAAACCTTAAAAATATTAAAATAAAAAAATAGATTTTTAGAGAAATTTTTTGAAATTAATGACATTGAGATAGGTAAGTTTAAATTTGGACTTATTAATTTAGTTTAATTTATAAAATTATAAACTAACGAAATAAATTATAAACTTTATAAAATCATAAACTTCATTTTTATGAAAATAAAGAAAAAAATATTAATTACTTTTATAAATAAAAGAAAAATATATAAACTTTGTAAAAAATTATAATTTACAAAATAATAAATTTTAGTTTAATTCACAAATTTATAAGACAAATCAGTTTTGTTCAATACAATATACATATCGATAATTTGCAAAGATAATATTTTATGAAACCTTTAATAACCTAATATTGTCTCACGTTAATAAAGTTAAAATAAAATTTTAAAACGTCTGGGAAAAAATTCACAATTTAAAGCAATATAAAGAAAAAAAAGTAAATTTAAAAAAATATTTTTCTGTAATTTATGAAAATAAAATAAATTTCTAAAGATTTCACTAAAAATAAAAATATCACTATTATTTTCACAAAAAATTACCGCCCAGACACAACCCCGGTTAGAATGAGTTCCAGGATTGGCCCGAGTCTAATGACAAAAAAATAGGCCTACAGGTAGGATTGGTTCAGACCTGGATGCTAGAAGAACTCTAGTAAATACATCAATCTTAATTCGCATTTCAAACAAGGCGATTTCTGTACGCAAACCTCTGAATGTCATTTACGGAAATGGCACTGTTTTGAAAGAAATACGGAAAAATCCATTAAATTTACGGAAAACTTTCTGCATATTTACGGATTTAAAATCTTCTTTACGGAAATTGTACTGTTGTTTTGGAAAAATGAAATTTCTCCGTAAAATTTAACGGAAAATCTCTTGTATTTTCACGGATTTTTTTTATAGTGTACAGTTTGGCGATAGTTTAATACGACGGTATAATAGAGAAGTACCGTATTTTAGTTACATCTTTTAAAGGAGAATGCTACATGAATGTTGTAATAGAACATAACATAAAATTTTAATTGTATATTGAACATTAGGAACTAAGTTTATTAATCGCACATAAAACTTGTCCAGCCTTTTTGTCAGTTCCAACACATAGCTCATAACTCCATCTAACATACTTCGTGCATTTTATTATCCACTGTTAAAAACTTTTTATTATTTTCAATTCATATGTTTGATCTCCTCTTTACTATCAAGCAAAACTACTATTATGATACTAGCCGCCACTGGCGACCAGTTTGGTCTCCCTTAAATGTATGTTAAGCATTGTAACACGTTACTTTTTTTTAATTTAATTTTTTTCCTTAATCCTTCGCCAAACCGAAAGATTCTAATAGATAAAATCAAGAACTTTTGCGATCATGGTAGCATTTCGCATATTTTTTGTTGTTATGTATTTCATCTTTCTTGACAAAACCCCTTTAACCCACTTAAGGATTTATGCTTCATATTCGTTTACTTATCAGATGCAATACGTTCGCTAATGCGGAGATTCTTAAACATATTAAGTAATTTTCCATAATTGGGTCCATTGCCAATTGGCGTATTTCAGTTAATACGATTTAATGCAATGAAGTCTGTTTTGTGAAAGTCTTTAATGATATCCACATTTACACTGAACCATATTGTTGCTAAATGTATACTAAATTATTTTTTGTATTATTTTACTTTGATTCTATATTATTTACCATTTTTAATGATGGGTACTTTTGAGTACAGCTATCGCAGACAAACCGGGGTATCATTTTGGAGCCAAAATGACGATTTTATGCCTGGGCAACCCGGCTGTTTCGGCTAGATTTTACTTCGTATGTTAACCCGGTAGAGCTTATTCCGTATGTTTTACAATAAATTAAATATTGTATACATTAATCATTGTGTGTGTTTTATAATAAAATTGTGTGTGATTTTAATATAAAATAAACTATTTCATAATAAAATAAAAGTAACATGCTGTTTTAGCAATCTCTAACCGGTACTTGAAAATGGGGTTTTCTTGCCAAAATGGCGCAAAACAAAAATCGCGCCAACCCCGGTGCGTCTGCGACAGCTGTTCCATCAAAACATTTGATTTCAAAATCAAAGCATCGTTTCTAATTTGCACACGCAAAAAATAAAAGCTGGTATTGGCGATTTTAAAAATGCTATTGGCGAGATTTGCGCCCAAATAACATAAAAGTACTTAATGATGTTATGTATTTTATAAATGTATATTAAATTACTGTTTTGAATGCGATTGGTCATTAATAATGATAAATGTGATTGGTGATTAACAATCATTTTCGGTGATCTCTCTTCCTGGCAAGTATAATACATAAATACTAAATTAACTCACAATTCGTTTCGAAATTTGATTCATTAAATATTATTACATGAGTTTTATTTGTTTACATTTAGCTTACATCAAGAAATGATCCTGAAGGAAGTTGAGTTGTATAGCACATAATTATGGTAAACTTTGATTGTCTCACTGGTACGATTTATTTTTTAAAGTCAGGCAGCTGTTCAAATATTCATTCGCGGAGAACTTGCTTTACTAACGATTACCTCCATAGTTTAATATTTTAAACATTCACGACGAATGAATGTTTTTTTTTTTTTTTTTTTTTTTTTTTTTTGTTTGTTTACTTTCATGGATAGAGAATTTGAACTGCGAACACAATTTCAACTGAAGTTATTGCAGAATATATGCATAATTGAGCGTAAGTCATCTCAGAAATATTAATTTATTTTGAACAATCTTCCTAAAAATGTAACTTTTATGCAATTTTATTCGAAAAAATAATTTTGAATAAAAATGGCCGCCTGGTATATGAAAAAGTGAAACGGACATTCCGGAACTGTTGATGACAGTCACATGACTTAGGCTTTTATTATAGAGATAACCTAAATGCAACATCATAAGTAAATATCAATAGCTATGCATACATTATTTTATTTTAAACTGGCGCTTATTAGCAAAATCATTAATAGTACTGTTGTAATACATTTTGAAGAAAAGCAACCGTTCAACCCAAGTCTCTCAAATATTTAAAAACTCAAAGCAAACAAAAATAAATAAAACGAAACTTCACTAGAAACATAAACGTTTTATAACTGCGCTAGAAAATGTATTTACGAGGTAAATATGCAAGCATTCGTTAGGTTGCAGCACCTATGAGGAACGTTATCGACTCCTGGTGTCTAAAAAAACATATTAGTTTGTTTTATATTATTTACTTTATAGAAAAAGCTTGTACAAAATTTGAAGTCTGTTTGAGAATAGTACCTTTTTGCGAAATGAAATATTTTCTTCTTTTCATAATTGTAAAGCGAAGTGAAATATTTTCCAGGTTTTTGTAAAAGATCAGCTAAAAATATTCCACTATAAACGAAACGTGCTCAACAGAAAACATCGCTCAAAGAAAAGTCCATTTCTGTTCAACTACTTTCATGTCTGATATGAAATTTTGCAGTGATGTTTCTAAAAAAAGTATGCATTTCATCGAACTGAGAGATATAAATGTTTTCTTTCAGGTGATATGTACAAAAATGAGAACTTGGTTTTTATAAATTGAAAAAGTAATTGGACTCTCTTAACTAAATTAAACAGTTTTTTGCTTTATTTTGTCTGTGCTTTCCGTATAAGTGATTATGGGGCAAATTTCTAAAAATTAAAGTCAATCATAATGAACTGAGGAAAGTATTTTCAACTAGGTAAATTATATTCAATGGTTGGAGTATCATAGTTGAGATTTATTCCAACAGTGCGAAATGCCAGCCAGGATATCGTTGGGATAGCTCAATAGGAAGAGCGTTGCATCGGCAAGCCAATGTACCCAGGTTCGAGTCCTGATACCGGCATTTTTCGCTCTGTTGGAATAAATCTCAACTTTGATATTCAAACCATTAAATCTAATTTACCTAGTTAAAAATACTTTCCTTTGTTCATTATGACCTAATTACATGATATACAGGAGTTTCCGTGTTATTTCAGATTCATCATGTAAAATGCTATAGTTATAGCTCGGATGAATGAAATTAGCGCTGCAGTTCACAGTCTTGTACAACAAATAATAGTGAAATATGCCAGTCACGATATCGTTGGGAGAGCTCAGTAGGAAGAGCGGTGGCACGGCGTGCCAAAGTACCCAGGTTCGAGTTCTTGTCCCGGCATTTTTCGCTCTGTTGGAATAAATCTCAACTATGATACTCCAACCATTGAATATAGAAGTTAAAATGAATGTTTATGAATATCTCGTAATTAAATAAAAATGTTACTTAATTTATTAAGTAAAGTAAGATGTTATTGAACACTATTTCACAATGACAGGAATAAATGTGTTTCTTCAACCCAATATAAAGTGGGAAGTTGCCAGTGATTGGATAGGTTTCTATTAGGTAGCTTTCAATACTAAAAAGTATAAAGCTACCTATTGCAGCCGTTCGGAGGAAAGCAGTTCCGGAAAATTTCGATATATTTTCACCGATCATGACCCCCATACCCCAAAACCACCCTCCGCTCAAATGTTGATTTATATATATAGATATATCCATATATATATAAATGTGGGAATTGAACTGTTTTCCTGCTTGAACTAAAACGACAGAGTCAAAGCCAATCAGCGACTTCATCTTGATATTGCGCCATATAGTCTATGTTGAAGCATGCAAGCTCCAAACCACACTTCAAAAGGAAGTCAAAAGAGGTGTTTTGGATCGAAGGGAAGCTTTGGCAGAGTCAATGAAGTTGGTGAGTTAAGACTGTCGTTTTTTGAACTATACTGAAGACGTCGACACTGAGATGTTTCAGATTAAATAAGATGTAATGCAGATAATCCAGATGGTTCATCAATAGTCATATTCTTACATGTATTTTTAACTTTCTTTGTAGTTAGTTTTATTAATATAGAGTTCGATTTTAACTTGATGTTTTCTAGTTTATTTGAAGTAAATTGAGTGAATTATTTATTGAGTTGGTGTCAGAGAAAACTAAACCCCATATATATATATATATATATATATATCTGACCTATGTCATACGATAACGCTCGTATTTATAAATCGATTTTGATGAAACTAATTGTGTGTATTAAGCTCACCAATGTGTCGATCGAGTTCGTTGGCCAGCTTGGTCCACCATTTTGTTTCAAGATGGCGGCCATTTAAAAATTTAAAACTAAAATAAATATACAGAAAAATTAAAAATTCAAATTTATTTTTTAATTACGTGTTAGGCCTTGATACAAGGATTCCAGAGCATTTTTTGGTTTACCTCTATCTTAAAAAATGGCTGAGATAGAGTAGTTTGAAATTCTAGCGTGGCTGACATTTTGAAACAAAACAGCACATTAACGCCATTACTTGCAAATTATTTTCTTTCATTGTTGTAATGATTTTCCCAATCATACGCATAAAACTATATATTCATCCGTTAGCGCCAAAATTGGCGACATTGGCGCGAAAATTGACAAAATTGGCGACATTTGGCGAAATATCGCCAAATTTGGCGACCAAAATAAGTCTTCAAAAATGAAGCCAATTTGGCTATTGCTCAATAATTTGGCGAATTTCTTATTCAAATTCAGTATTAAAGAATCTTTTGTAAACGTTTCTTTGCATTTTAACTTGCTGTTTTCGTGTAACATTAGCTAAAATTTTAAAACGAAGATATAGGAAAGCTATCTTTTCCTCCCGGTACAGGCCGGAAGGACTTTTTTTTATTCTATACGATTGTCACAAAAAAAAGACAATTTTTTTATATGTCTTTAGAATAAAGCAATAATTAACGTGTTCAGAAATTGAAAAATATTTAACAAGAACTGCTGTTTTACATTTTTAAAGAGATAATTTAATTTGGGAACAATAAAAGAGAAAACCTCAAATTATCTGTTTTATGAAGGAGTGAACTATTTCATTTTATGACATATTTGGAAAAGAGCTTTGAGTGTGTAGCCTTCTTTTTTATCAGAATTATGTAGTAATCCTAATCCTAATCCTCTTTAATAAAAAGCAATGCGTTGCTGACGACTGGGTTTTTCGCTAAACAATGCCACAGATTCATCTCGGAAAATGAAACATTTGAAGTTATTGAAAAAATGAATAGCTCGAAAAATATTTGTCAGAAGATTGTTAGACAAACTGCGTTTGAAAGATAAAAAATTGTATTTTTCTTGATATAAATTTCAAATCTAATGATTATGCCGTTTTTCAAATATTGAATTTCAAAAATTACCAAATTTCACAATGGAGTACCATAGCGAAATTTCACGCGTAAAAAGATAATGATAACAGCGAAGTGCCCTCACGTGTTTTACTGGCTATAGCACGAGTAACATTTATAGTAGCCTTATTATTCTGTTACAATATAAAAGTGAATTATGAAAGGTCAATATTGTTACGGTTGGTTTTAACCAATATTTTTATCTACATTAAATTCCTTCATTCACTTTAACATTTATTTAACAGCACTCTTTTTCTGTTTTTAATAAATAAATAGATAAATAAATAAAAATAATTGTAATAATAATAATAATAATAATAATAAAACAGTTTTTTTTCTTTCTTTTTCTTTTAAGCAAAGTAATTTCAACTTTTATAGTGTAACTTAGCTTCCTGTTTTCATATGCGAAAAATAAATAGCAGGGAGGGAGGCATTTTAGTAAAGACCACACATATAGAATTGTGTAGACAGCCACACAGATTCCCATGCCTTGGATTAAGGAAATTGGTACCAATAAGTCTAGCCTTAAGTAAAAGAAAGAGAGACCATCCCGTAAGAAATTACGTTATCTGTGAAAGGACGCAATTAAGCATTGTATTTTACAACCTGCAATAAATGCATTACTTGCCCCTATCGCCTGGATGGCGCGCATGTAAACATGCGTTCATGTGAACCTTTTTAGCAGCCCGCAGTAAGAGAGGCAAGTTTGTTTTCCCACTGAGTGTGTTTTGGAAAAGGTTTTATGAATCTCCCTCGAATCATCGATGTAATTGTTCACGGGTTGACGGACTTCATCAATGAGTTACTGCCATTAGTATCAGATTCCTACTAAATGCTTATTGCTGTAGACAGTGAGGCCGTTAGGAGTGTTTTGGAAAAAGGGTTGTGAATCTCCCTCGGATCATCGATGTAATTGTTCACGGGTTGACGGACTGTGTCAATGAGTCAACAAACTTGAATTGAGGATCCTCTAGGAGGTGCCTGCCATTAGTATCAGATTCCTATTATATATTTGTAAGTAATATAACTTCCTAAGTCTGTTTCATTTTGCTTTTATTATTGATGTCAGATGCATGTATATCTAAAAAATATATTTTAAGCGTGTTATTTCCACAAAATCAATAAGTTGCTACTCTGTGCTATTAATCTTTGAAGAAATATGGTAATAATTTTAAAAATATGATGTTTAATTTAAAAATAATCAATAAGTAGTTTCAGTTTAATGGATCATCCATTATAAAGTGTTATTATGATTATTTTGAGAACTTAGTTGCTTTATAATTTTAATTGTTCAAATAAAGAAAATTTTGTTTATTCTCAAAAATGGTATGTTTTTCTTTGTACAATCTTTAAATAATTAATATTTTATATTCACAGTAAAACTATAAGAAAGGCTTAACCTTTCAATGTATGAGAATGAAATTATGAAAATTCCAATTTTACTAAATTAAGACTTTTGAATTTCTTAAATTTAAATTCGTAACCATTGTTTTAATGTACATTAATTAAGGTCTACTCAAAGTTATTCGATTGCATTTTTGATCTTGTTTTAGTGACGGATCAGTTAATAAGTGATGAACCAGTAATATTAAATTTAATTTTATAATTGATTAACTTAAGCCTTAATTCTCCTTTCTTTGGAATGTTGTCATCTAAAATAAACAATAAAATGCTTATTTTTATTGTTTATTCGTTTTTATTCGTTATTCGTTTTCATTCGTTTATTCGTTATATATATATATATATATATATATATATATACACTTTCTTTTTTGTCACTATACGATCTTCGGTTAACCGATCTGATCTTGTTCAAAATCTCCATAATTATTCTGAATTTTGGTATCCTATCATATCTTTATTTTATTAATTTTTCTCTTTCCACTTTTTGTCCTCATATTAGAGGAATTTCAGGTTTCCTTTAATTTTCCAAATTTTAATGATGTTTATATTTTGTTAATTTAATGTGTTTGGAGATTTGAACTCAATCAGGTAGGAGTGGAGTTGGGTGTTCTTCATGTATTACAGTGTACAATTTGATTTAGAAATCTGTTGCCCCTTACTACATTTAGTTTTGTTTTAAAATGAAGATTTTAAAATTACCATGTTGTATTAACTTATACGGATTCTTGAGTTTTGATAGTTTGGTAGATTTGATTTAAATTGCTCCTCTTTTCATGGCAACACATTTCAGTGGAGTTAATCAGGGTATACTTGTTTTTAAATTGTTTAACCCTTTAGCGGGCGGTGGTCACAAAAAAGGACACCTAATTTTAATTCCAAAACTGACAAACGGCACCAAGAATATTTAATTAAAATTTTCATTTTATAAAGTAAGGGAAAAATCAGCAAGTTATTCTTTTCTAAGGAAATCGTTTGTAAAATCTGGTGTCAGTCCATTATTTCATTATTTTACAAACAGATTTATTCCGCGCCGGAAAGGGTTAATGAAGAGTGAGTTGTAAGGGATTCTTTTAAATTTTAAATTTAAGTTAATTGTTTAAGAAAGAACATCCAAACCCCACAATATTTCGTTTCATTAAAGGTTCGTTAAGAGAAATTGACCAGCGTAGCGGGCGTAGCTTGCTAGTAATATTATAAATATGAAAGTGTGTGTGAAACTTTGGCTGAATTTAGCATCAAAATGAATAATTTAGATCCTTTGTATCTTTGCATACAGTTGGATTATAACCCAGAAATGAATATAGGCTATATTTTGTATATTTTATTCATTTTTTTTTTAATAATTCAAAATTTTATTATTTTTATAGATAATAAATGGACATTTTTTCGTATAAAATGTTTAAAAGGTTAAATTTACTTTATCGTTCCAAATACTTTACCTTTGCAAATACTAAATCAAAACCCGGAATAAAAATTTTTACTCAACAAATTATTTTCAGCTGAAAAATTTACACGTGAAAATTGAAATGAAATTAAGAAAATTTAAGAATTAAAAAGAAGATGAAATAACATTATTAAAATAAAACAAACATTTTCAACCATTTGATAATCAAGAAAAATATATTTTTGCATAACTTTTTTTAGTTTTCAAAGTGCTTTATTAAATGTCTTTTAGCCCATGTTTTTACCTAAATTTTGGTTTCCCAACTGATACCAATCGTATCTTGGACGCCATTTTGTTTTACTTCATATTTTTATGAACAAGAGCATTGTTTTCAAGCACTTTTATATTATTTTAAAATACTGTGCATAATTTAAAATTTACATTAATTTAATATTTAAAGAAGGGACTGCTGATTACATAAAATAAGAAGAAAACGTAATGAATATGTAACAGAACGCCGAATCCTTATTTGAATACATCCATGTGATCATAAACGAATACATCACAGTTCATATATGAACACATCCATGGAATCAAAAATGAATACATGTGTTTTTCAATTTTCAGAACATTTAGATCGAAGTTATTTTGAGTATGTAACTTATTTTAAATTGAGTACATTTTACTCAATTTCGAGAACACATTTTTTTTTAGAGTTTTTATGACAACAAAAGTTAAATATACCATCTGTTAGTTTTTCAACTTCGAAAGGCAATGCTTTTCAGAACTGACATTTTATATTCATAGGACCAGAGTAGTGATACTCAACATTATGTGCATCGGCGTGTCCATTCGTAGCAGCTACTTGTTGTCTTTCATGTCTGATCATGCTTCTCTGACGTTGCATGCTATCTCTATTTAATCGGCGCGGAGTCACCTTTCAAGAGATGTCTCAACATGTGCCATGTATCATTAAAAAATTTATGCAAAACGCAAAATCTCTCTGTACGCTATAAACAACAAAATTTAGCTAAAGCATATAAAACATCGAAAAACATTTATAAAAACTATAATGTTGCCTTTGCCAGATCACTTCAAACAAACTTTCAGTGAATCTCAAAAATGAATGACTTACCTTATTGTTTGTTCACAGTAAATTTAACACGATGATTTGATATGAACTATTAAAATTCACAAATATTAATATTAATACTACTCGTGTTAAAATATTAAGTGCACGAAAGTTAAGCATCAATGACTCACCACAAAGCTAATTGTTACTTTACATTTGTTTACATTAGCAAAATTAAACACGATGATTTGGATATGAACTATTAAAATACACAAAATTTAAATATTAATACTACAAGAATTAAAATATGCAATGTACGAAAGTTTTATTCAATTTAAAACTGATTTTTTTTTAACTGGATGACTCACTACACAGCTCATTGTTTATATTACCAAGATTATACACACTGACCTCAAATCAGTGACATTTTGTTAGTGTAAACCCAATAGATAATATTCTCATGACGTCACAGTAAATATGATTTTTTGTTAACTTATAAAAACAAAGTACACGTGAAGAAATCTGCAAATTAAAAAATATACGTCCAAAAGTCACGTGTCTGAATATTTGTCATTATTTCTTTTTTCTAACTCTGGGAATCCAATTTGTAATATCATTGTCATATCCGGCTTCGTACCGGAATCAACACACTGCGTTTTAACTTAAATTAACATTGTTAATAATACAAGATGCATGAATACGAGTAAGTACGGAAAGCAGGCGAATATGACGTCTTAAATATCGAAAATAAAACGGATATGCTTTGATGTTGAAATAAAATGGTCTTGTGTTACCAAATTATTTCTTTTTTTTTTTCTTTCTTTTTTCTTTTCTTTTCTTTTTTTTCACTTTCTTTTGTATTTCACTCGAAATATATGTATTATTCGAAATATATGTATTGTATCTATTTTAAATATATGTAATATATGTATTGTTAAATGTGTGTGTTTTAAATTAAATATCTGCATTTTAAATGAAATGAATCGAATACGAATGATGACGACGTTTATTTTCTGCTCGCAGCTAACATAAATATATCGTACTTTTAACTTTAAATTTTAAAAAGTTTGAAAAGAAAATGGATAGCAAATGAAAATAAGATGCACCGCAAAATTATCCATGTCGAAAATGAAGTTATGGTTAGAAGGAAATAGTTAATTCAACTGAATTTCAACTAATTTTCAATTGAACGATTTCCACTTGAAAAAACAAAATTAAAAACGATTCAAAAGAAGATGCATTGCAGTGATATTTGAAATGAAAATATGGCGTACTTGTTATTATGCATAAATTATGAACATCGCCTACGTTGAGAAAAAAAATTCTGTCAAGAAATGCATTATAATTAGAAATCAAAATGAATAATACTTATATTATTATGAAACAATTTCGCTTGGACCATCGAACTATGAAAAGGATCCTCCTTGGTTTCGAAAAATATGACGTCATAAATAATACGTGCATTTTCAAATATTCGTAATAATACAAGGAGCATGAATATCAGTATATAATGAAAATAGATGGATAATGACGTCATACTTACGTGTACAATTATTGCTCCCTATTCACAAGAATTGAATTTAAAGAAAAAGCATGTACTATTTCCAATTAATTATTTTTGAATGATGGCTGTTAAAACGTTTCGCAAAGGCTTTAAAAGTAAAATGGTTTAACAGGTAAAACTGACATTTGTGTTTACCCAATTCGTCAATTTCCAAGATTTTATTTCGCCCTCCTTTTTGCATTGATTAAATTTCATTTTCGCGATTATTTGGCACAAACTTTAATTTTTTTAAGAATGAGTTATGTCAAGACCCCTCCCGTATAGCATGTATGTTCACAGGGACGTCACAGTGACGTCACTGTGAGTCACGTACGTCACGTCACATATGTGACCGAATTACCACCATTCAGTGAAGTCACACTGTGACTAAAATGTGAATTGCTTAGAAACCTTAAAAAAATAGCAAAAACACTACAAAATAAATATTCAATGTAAAAAACATGTTTCTGATATTTATTTTTTATTTTTGTGACGTCACTGTGACGTTACTGCAAGTCACAAACGTTACGTCACCTGTGTGGTCAAAAGACCACTATGTTTTGAAGTGACAGTTTGACCAAAATGGGAATTTGAAATATATATATGAAAAAGAGGAGAAATATATTTATCAGGAATGCCTATGCACTTAAAAGGTCTGATTCTGAGTGATTTTTATGACCCCTAAAAATAATTTTATTTATTTATTTATTTATTGACCTACAGGAAAATACTTCGTAAATAGATAAATTTCAATCAATATGAAATTATAAATTATAATACAAACATAATTCTGCATGTACTCCATGAACAATTTTTTAAAATTAAGACACATTTTCATTTGCTTTTCATATTATGTGAAAAACTAACAACTTTTTTAAAATTAGAACAGCAATCTATATTATATAGAGCGAAATCATATATGAGAGTAACAATGGCGGTATGTTGACGGTGGCAACAAGTGAGCATTAAATAACGCTTTTACTGTGATTTTTTTAATTTCCAAACATTGCACAATTTCGATATTTAATCGTCAGGAAAAAAAAAAATGTTCTTTCAAATGCAATATGCTTGAAACTGTACTGCAATTTACTATTCTTTATGGTTTTAAAAAATAATTTTCAAGCATGTTGTTATTTTTAAATCTCTCTATTGAGGGCATTCCAATCAAAACGGATTAAAACGTTTATATTTAAATACAAAATGTTACAATAATTAATTTCCCATAATTCAGCGTTTATTTCCGACTAATATTCAACATAGAAATTAAAAACTTCATAAAAAATAGGATTTCATATTCTTTTAAAACACAAATTTAATAGACATAAAATCAAACTATTCGCTTAAACCACTAAAACTATTAGAACAAACAAACAAACAAAATTTTATATATACTATATATATATATATATACAGGTGGCGATATTTTCGACTAATTTAAACCTGACATGCGACTAATACAAAAGTATCACTAATGAATTTTAAAACTTTATTTAAATACATAATTGATAATTTTCATATGAAAATTATTTTTGGTGTTGTTAGTGGACAATCTAAAATAATGTATTAAATGTAAAAAAAAAAAAGTATTAAATGTAAAATTATAATTTTCAATTTCAGAATATATCTATCTATATATATGCTCTATTCTATAACCCGAGGAACCCGGGTTGGATCCCCTATTTGTTTCAATTGTAAATTACGGCAGAAAATAATATACAGATGGGGTAATTAAAGATTTGTTTTTGTGAAGGGCGGTAGGTTGTGATAAACAAACATTTATTATAATAAAAACCCTTGTATATTTCCAATAATAATTGTTTTTCTGTTAGTGTTTAAGTAGATTAAGTACCTCTGCCAATATATATTTTGGTACTTGTTTCATACTTCTTAAATAAATTTAACATTTTTCGAAAATAAAATGAAATATACGAAACGTATGCAAAACGCATGACATAAATAATTATTTTATCTTTTCCCTTTTCATTTATCAGAAATTTATTTAAAAAAAATATTGCTATTTTACAAGCTGTTTTATTCTACAGGATATTGATAAATAAAAAAAGAAAGGTTGAAAAAGGAAAAATGCCTCCTCCCATCTCCCGCGATAAACCTTTTCTATTTTTTATGATCATATTTTGCATATACAAATGTTACTGTTTTTGTTAACCGATCTTGCATTATTGCCCATTAAAATATTTATTATATACACCAAAATTTAAACAATGTTTTATTTGATATGCCATAAATATTATAATATCATTGTTTTAGTTTACAAAAAAGGAACTTACAAATCATTTAAATTGAAATTATTGTGAAACTAATCGAAAAAAATAAGATCAAATGCATAAAAAATACTTCTTCAAATAATAAATTTTAATTGGAGAGAGTCTCAAAAAAATATTCCGTATTTAACTTTCTACTCTAACCTAAACTATATATAAAAAGAAAAAAAAAATCATCTGCCCTTCTAAGTAGGCAGATGTTTTGAAAATATCGTCTGCAGATCGACGTCAGAGTACGAAATTCTTAATAAGTAAAAAATAACAGTGTAGGGATGGAAGTGGGATGTGAATGAAGTACTTGGACAATAGACGTGTATAATGAATGTGGAATTAAAATTTAACAAAAACCTGCACAGAACTTCGCATATACATATTTGATTGAAAATTACGTTCGAGAAAGGTACAGTTTTTATTGGCGCGGTGAAATTTGAGTCCGGTCAATGATACTGTACCAGATTTGGACGAATTATTTTCGCCGAAAGAAGCAAAGCTTTCGTTATTTGGATTATATCAAAACAGAATATTGAAGATGATGACAAAGGAAAATTGGTATGAAGAAATATTATTTTACTTGTTATATTTTTATTAAATTATAAAGTTTTCAATTAATTCCATATGAGGTTTTTACAAAAGCTATATATTTCATTAATTTAATTTTTATAAAAATAAAGTTTATTAAATTTAGAATGTTTATTTTTTTAAAATAAATAGCAGTATGTCAACGATTTTAATCAGATGATTAATGTTACTGTTTCATTTCCTGAATCATTTTATAGTTATAAATTTCAAAATATGTAGGCACTATTATTAAACATTTATTATTAACAGGGGCATGTTATTTTTAATTATCATATTCTGTCATATTCTGTCTATTCAGATTCTATTAAATCTACTTGTTCTATTGATGGTGATATCAGAATTACAGAAGGTTATTGTGGTTATTGTCCCGTCACCAAATATCAAACCAGATAGATCCTTCATCGGCGTCATATGATACATATATGTATCACTATCGATGCATCTAAAATCTGCAGTAAAACGTTAAAAAATGACTCACATTAGACGCCAAACAGAGTAGGTGTGGTGCTGTGTCATTATAAACAATTATGATCTGTGTTTTCAAAAAATAATCCCTAGATTACTTATATAAATATATAATTTCCTAAATAAAATTATAAATTTGACAATCAATTAATAAAATTATATTTTTAATAACCAAAATATTGTTTTTAAGCAATATATTTTACTGCATTCAAACCCTGTTGCAAAATGAATTAACCCTTTGTATCACCGTGTTGCATTCTGTACACATACCCAAAAGTCAAAGTTTTTTACAGTGAGCTTAAAAAGGCGATTTTATTTATTACTGTTATATTTCAACACAGAAGTTAATATAAATTGTTCACAGAATTCTCAACATACGACAATGCTAAATTAATTTTTCATATAAAAGTCTTATTTATCATTTGAACAGTTTCACGCCGTTATTGTAAACTAAATTTTGTTGCATTTAAAAGTCCAGAGACGTTCAAAAATAGATTTTTTACAAAGGTAAGTTCGTACACTTTAGAATTTTGTATTAAAAAATGACAATATTTATGAGAAGTAGCTATGTAATTTTCTGTTTATTACAAATATGAAAAATACTCTTTTAGCCAATAATTTTTATTTTTATGATTTAATTTTTTTAATTACTTTTTACTTTCTTAAAATGATGTATTCTATCATGTGAGTATATATTTTTCAAATCGATGTTGTTGAACCCCAAAGGGTTAAAATATAATTATAAATAATAGTCTATTTTGATCTGTAGGTTAAATTTTTGTTTTTCTCTTTCAAAAGGGCAACTTTAATCAAATATTTTTCCAAAATCATCCTTAATAAATTAAACGTATCGTTATTTTTTTAAAATATCATCTAAAATCTGGACCCCAGAATATGATAGAATACATTGTGTTGATATTTTTATTAATTAAATATATAAGATTAGAGATGGGAATACTCGGGAAAAAACGGAAACTTTGGGGGAAAAAACTGGGTTTTTTCCGTTTTTTTCTGAAGGGATATTTTTCAATTTTTTCAAATTGGAAAAATTGAAATTTAATTTATAAAATAATGTATTCAAAATGTAATGGCTGCATTCTGATACTTTTTTCTTTATATATTTTCATGTTCAGTGACTACCATTAAAATGTTAACATAGAAAATATGATATGTAAGCAGTTCAAGAAGAACTTGAGTCCTTTAAAAAATCCTTTATAATTTTTTCACCTTAAAATATAGGACCCTTCAAAAAATTCATAGTTTTTTTTCAATTTCCATTCTGAATCCTCCAGAAATGTGATGATTTTAGAATAACAAAACATGTCACATAACAGCTGAAATCGCCAATGAATCTCGTATCTAGCTGTATTTACAGTAATGGCCAAAATTGTGGAAACCTTTTGGGAACAATGTTTTTTTTTTTAAAGTTTGATCGCTCATAACACCCAATATTTCTTAGTTATACCATAAAAGCTTTATACCGCTGGAAAGATAATTTAATCAAAAATATCTGGCAATACAGTTTGTTTAATTCTAATTAATTTATCAAACATTATAACCAAATAATCAGAAAAAAGCAGTAAAATTTGGTTAGGTTGATGATAATGATTTTTCTTTTTCTTGAATGTAGTCAATGCATATGAATGTTTGGAGTGTCAGATAGATTCCATTTTATTTGGTAATGTGTCGATCAAAACTAGGGTAGGATTAAATATATACATGCCATATTTTGGTACTTATAGGAGGACTAAAAATGGAATAACATCTAAAAAATGGAAAACGCTATTCATTCCAAATCACTTTAATAATCAAGCATGCAAGTGCCACACGTTTAAAAATTTGTTCATAAATGTGTCAGAAAGTTTCGTGTTACTGAGAGAAGGGAAATATGGCACATTTAAAGACTTCAATACTTAACAGCAAAATAGCATAGTTTTAATTATTGTCAATATTTTTCGTGGTTACACAAAACAAATAGAAGTAGGAGTTAATTTAAAAAGTTGTTATTTGCACAATAGAATTTCATATTATTGAAATATTTACTTTTATTATAATTTTTGATGGATTCATCTATTACCGTAATTTCGCGCGTATACGCCGTACCTCAGACAATTCGATTTCCTACCAGAATTTATTTTAAATAAAATGTGACTTACTTCTGCTTAGAACTTATTTGACTTCTTATTTTCAATAAAATTTCCGGTTTGAAAAAGACTTAACTAGGGTGCGGCGCATACGCGCGAAATTACGGTATTTTTATATTAGTATGCGTTTTTTACATTTATAATTGTCTTGCTTAACGGCTACATTAGCCGGTTTCCCAATCAGATGCAAAGTTTTAATTTGAATGCGAGTTGCATCAATAAAAATTATTTCCGATCCAATCCTTATCGTCGATCTTATCCGGATTTGGTAAAATCTTGCTATCCGAATCCATACGAAATCATTTATCAGGTTCGGTCGGGTTGTGGGCCTACAGATTTTGTTGTTGTTGTTGGGTTAGGGTAAGAATATGGGTTGAATTAAAATATAATTTCAGTCAATCATCATTCATGCTCAAGTAGACATTCAACCATCTTCAAAAAGTATATAACCGGATTCGTGCATGACTCTAGATCCGAGCCGACATCAGAAATTGTGTCGTAACACCAATTTCTGATAAAATCTGGTTACTCTGTCGTATGCAAGATTCTATTCCGAACAAGACTTACAGTAAAAATATTATACCCGACTCGGGTTAGTTCGGGTTCACGAAAATCAGGTCACCCGACCACTAATCCAAATCTATTCTGTAGCCAAACAAATCCAAAAATATCGATCCGAACTTTCTGGATTGGATTCCGGTAAAATTTGGTCACCCGACCCGGTGCAGTGTCGTCACAAACGTCACAAATATGTAGCATAAAAAAATGTCGATCCGAACAATCCGGATAGGATTCGGGTAAAATCTGGTCACCCTATCCGATGCACATTCGTCACTTTTTTCACATTGAAGTCGCACGGTGACTTCACAAAGTAGTCACATTGTGAGGTCACAGAAAGCCTTGAAAACGGCCATAACGACTTCACATTTAGGTCACAGTGACTTCACATCGACGTCACGTGACGTCACGACGACAGTCACAAAGTTACAGTGTGACTTCACAATGACGTCGCCGTGACGTCACCATGCCTTACGGGCTATAACAAAGAAATACCATATTGTCTTCTAGGAAATGTGATAAAGAGCAAGTTAATAATTTACGTTTTTAATTATCGCGAGTGAAATATTTTGCTTAATTAATGCATTGATTCTTCTTTTAATATTACCGGAATGAAGTAACGGGTAACAGCTAGTGGTATATAATAGTATAAGGAAGATAAGAACTTGCCAATTTCCAGCAGATTTTATCACGTGGCATGCCATAAACGATTATGAGTAAATTTAGTGTTTTTGTCACGATTCCGCCTACGTCTGGCTGATACATTACTGGTCATTCTTTTAATCCATAAAGTACTAGCGTTATCGTACGGTCACAGTATATTTGTTAACTCCTTTTTTGTTTGAAGGCTACTTATCTTTAAAAAATGTATAGTCTCTTCATTTGATGGTCCAAACTCCACAATGAACCAACATAATATTCTTGATATAAAAATGTGGCATGGAATGTAAACCTTCCATTCATAAAATAATAATTCCGTCCTTAATAGTTAACACTTCTATGACAAATGAAAGGCTTTTAATTTATTTAGTAAATGAACCACAATTGCCATATTCTTGAATGTAAAAATTTCATCTTTTACATTTTGAATTAGTTTACAAACAAAGAAGAAATACGAATAAACTTAAGTATTCAAAATGGCAATCATCGATGGATAACTTACTATATTTTTCAAAAAATGTATACAAGATATGCACTCATTTTTTTCGGTTTATGCTTATGCTGGAAAAATTAATATTAGAATAAAAATGTTATAAGTTAAGATATAATAGATTTAACACAAATATTTTGTTATAAATATCAAATGTTTCAAAGCTGCTACTTTTAAAATATATTTAAATAGTCTAGGTGAATATTAAATGGGAATAAATAACAATTTATGGCAGAATAGCATATCAAAATAGAATTTTTATTAGATTACTTTACTTTTTTCTCAATTAACCCTAAATATAGCTTTTCTAAATTTCTAAATATTTCAATTATCCAGCATATTAACTTAAACAATAAGCATATCTATCAAATCAAATGTCAAACTTACTAGTAATTTTAAATTTGTAATAAAGTTGAAATACATAGAAAATATAATGTACATTTAAACCTTCATCATGTTGTTCATGTGTACCATAGATGTTCTCTCCACTTGATTTATAATGGAATAATTTTCATGGAATGATATGCAGCATACTTTTAGGGGATTTTACTGCTTTTTTTTATTCGAGTACAGTACATTTTTGCATTAATTAAAACATGTCATTTTTAATATGCATGGAAAGTTCAAAAACTTACAAATTTCAAAATATGTCTAAATTTTGTCTACCACAAAACTACGTTATTTTTAAACAATCAGTTTTCCACTCTGCTATGTTTTTAAATAAAAAGTATATAATAGATAATAATAATTTCGCCAAGTGTTATGAAAATGTTACCAAGCGTAATTTCAGGAATCACAAACCAAAACAGTTTAAAAGTTTGAAAAACTAGATATGGAATCTTTTACTTTAATTATCATTTTTTTTCGCGTAAAATGCAAATAGTTTTTCAATCAATTTGTACCTACATTGTTAAAAATGTATTTTACAATATAACTTGTCTTAGTTTTTCATATTTCTTCAGCAGATTTGATTATAAGCTATTAAAAATTCTTACATATTTTCAGAAATAAATCGACTTTTGAAAAAATAATTCTTAAAAAAGGATAAACATTTTAGAAAAATCTCTTTCATTTAACTCCATCAATAGAAATTTTATGCGATTTCATGACTGGAATAGATAAAAACCAAAGGCTTCAACATAATTTATTAAACTATTCTAAAATCCCAAACATCATATATTTATCGCTTTGATAATTCTTTTGAGAAACTTCTGTTATAAATATCAGTAGATAACATTTAATGTAATGTGCGAAGGATTTTTTTTTAATAAAATTTTATTAAAGGAAATAATTCAACTTGTGTGAGGGATGTAGATGGAAAAAACTAATAAAAGTTTTCTTTCTGGGGAAAATGAATTCGTGTATAGTAAAGTTATTTGATTAAAAAAAGTTTTTTCTAAACCTTATTCTGGTCTGAATGAAAATCTTTATATGCGAATATATTATCCATAAATCTTCTGAAAAACATTTACATTTTAAATCTAATATAAGTAAAAACAGAGTTCTTATAAAATTCTCTTAAAATTAATAGACGCATTTATTTATGTAATATATGATAGTAGCAAGTTGATAGAAATAACTTGACTCAGACATCGTTGTTAATCGACATCGTTGATTAATCTAGTTCAATGGTACATCCAGAATCTTAGGATGTTGATCGCTGTTGTGTAGGCCTCCAGAGAATTAGTGAGGTGAAGGAGATGAAGTCCCCCTTCACCTAATTTTTTATTGAAAATATTATGCTTAAATATTCCTACTCGATTTCCTTCTTTATTTTTACTTTCTTCTATCTTTACAAGAAGAAAGTATTGGATTCATGAAAATTTCCGATTTTTGGTTTTCGACGGATTTACATGTCTTAGAAGGTCTGAACACGATTTGACTTTTTTTAGAAAATGTCTGTCTGTGAGTCTGTGAGTCTGTCTGTCTGTCTGTCTATATGTGACAAAAAATTTGTGGACGCTCTATCTCAATAACTAATGCATGGAATTTAATAAAGCTTTATATTAAGTTAGTCCCTGATATAAATTGGTACTGATTAGTCTTTGTTGTAAATAGCGCAACAGGTGGGGCTGCTATGCTGCATTTTTCGCGATTTCCGCAATAGCTCTATCTCAAGACCTAATGTACTGCTTTTCATCAAACATCAGATTCTGCTAGACATTGACATAAATAGATGCTGATTACGTTTTGATGTGAATAGCCCAACAGGTGGCGTTGCTATGCTACTTTTACATGATTTTCACGATAACTATGTCTCAAGAACTAATGCACGGATTTTCACCAAACTTCAGATTCAGTTAGACGTTGACCTAATAATTTAATATAATAATAGTTGATTAGGTTTTGGTGTAAATCTCCCAACAGGTGGCACTACTATGCTGCATTTTTCAGGATTTACTCTATTTTAACGATAGTCATATCTCAAGAACTAATGCACGGAATGCAATAAAAGATTCAGTTGGACCTTGATATAAATTGGTGCTGATTCGATTTTTGTGTGTGCGAAACCTGTGTGAGATAGAAGACAGTTTTGTGATTGGCACATCCGACAAGTTTTCTATTAATTTAATTCGTATTTTCACCATATTTTTAATCACAAAGTGGTCAACGCAATAAAAGACAACGTTTTCTTTGAAAAAGGTCTGAGCAACACTATCATATAGATAATGCTTTTGGAATGATTATGCTAAGTTGTGTAGTAGTTGTGAATCGGCCGACATTTTAATGTCGCTGCTATACGTGTACATTAGCTTTGTAAATTCATTGTGAGAAATATTACGATTTTTTTTTAAATGATGCAAAAATATCTCGTACAATTTTGAAATGGTAATTATAAAACAAACCCTAAAGAACCTACAAATTTCGCTAAAATACAAATTAAAAACATGCTTAAAAGGTGCCGAAAAAGGTGTTAAAACATATTTATATACTCCCGAGATCTTTCGAACGCAAACGCGTTCCCCATCAAGGGTATCTGCTGACTGAACTGGCCATACAATTGTCTCTTTCACTGTGGCATTACGTAACGGAGTTTGAACAAGGGCTAGTCTATTAATCTGTAGTGGTGTATGAAGAAAAATCCGTGAGTTCCGGAGCTGGAGTTCAAAATAATTTCAAAATATTAAACCGGATATTAGGAACATTATAAGATAAACTATCGTTACAAGCTCTATTTCCTTTACATAAAATTTCTAATGATTCTCTGATTTTAGCAGTAAAATCGTTATTTGCAGGTACTTTAATTTTTGCATTTTCAAAATCAATATTTATATTCTGTCGCTAATTTAATTTCGATAATGCTGTGGACGGTAGGTTAAACTTGATCTACTCGGCCATCTCGACCACTAAAACTTTCAAAATGATGAAGAATTGAAAATAAAATTGGTTGCTGCTATTTGTCGGAAAGATTATTATCCATCTAAACAATCTCGGGGTTGTGTTTATTGTTGATTGATGAGTTTTATTTTTTGTTTTTTATTAACAAAATCGAAAGTTAAAGAATCACTTTAACTGAATAAATTTAGCATGCATGATTAATCGTATTTTTTATTTAAACTGTGTGGGAGGAAGAATATTAAAAAATTTTAAATATCTGTAATGTTCCTTCATCATATGAAAATGCAAGTGCAAAGATTAAAATTATATTATTAAACATGGATTTTTAGGTGACAGTAATAAAATTAAAATTTATCATGTTATTCGTAATTTAAATAAGAAATTTCATTAGAAGAAAATATTTATTTTTATTTTTCAAATACTCGTGATTGCACTTTTCTTTCAATGATGGCTTTTATGTCATAAAATAAATATGATTTTCAATCCAAACATATATCATCCTAATATTAATTAAAATTATTTGGATTATGTTACAATGTTTGGCTTGTTTTGAATCAGTTGAATGCACAGTTTATATTTTATTTACTTCTTACACTTTACTTCTTAAAATGTTAACTTCTTAGCAAACAACTTATTTCTTTAAATGTTAGATCAATAGGAAACAGCTACAAAATTTGCAGGATTGTTAGATGTAATCGATCCAACATTGGTGTTGATCGGCCGATCTGTCGTGACGTCAAAATTCAGCTTATGTATTATCTATACTATCTATATTACTTATGTATTATCTATAGAATGATGTTGATCTAAATGAGGAACATCTTGAAGAGTCAAGCGTAAATTCCAAAGAAGTACAGCAGGTTTCGTTTGGTAACATCAACAGCCGTGTTTTATAAAAAAAAATGCGGACCTGAAAAAGTCAAAGTGTTTGCTTCACAAGAGTTGTTGTGGCTTGTAGTAAGAAGATGCAAATTGACACTCAAATTTAATACATTTTCTCGTTTTCATCATTGTTTGAGGCAAACTCTAGATACGATATTTATTGCCATACATATTTTATAAATTTGAAACTTTTGTATGCATTGTGCTAATGACATTTAGTTTATTCTTGATAAACATTAATTCATTGCTTAAAAGATGAGAATAAACAACACTGTACTTTGCCAAAAAAATAATAGGAAACACCGGAAAATCGTGCGTGTTGGTCATCACAAAATTTTCTTCTATGTAAATCAAATCGTCTGTAACCAAAATTAAATGATAACCTATTTGTTCTGTAGATTAATCTATCACGGATCATATTGCAGCAAAGCAGTGTCACCTGCTCGGCGATTTACACCATAACAAAATCACATCCAACTTATATCAAAGTATAACTGAATCTCTGAAGTTCGATTAAACTCCATGTTTGTTCTTGAAAAAGAGTGCCCTAATATAGACACTATTACATATAGACATACAGACAAACAGACATGCAGACACACATATTTATAGCCAGACGTTTTCTAAAAACAGTTAAATCGTGTTAAGGACCTCCTAAAATGTATAAATGGGTTAAATGTTTAAAACACGTTTCCGTTAGTCCAGTTCGACATCCAGGGGATGTCTACATTCGTTTCTCATGTGCACAAGTGTTGGAGAAAGTTTTTTCACACAAATATGCGACGCAGAAGGGAAGTAATTGCTTTCTAGCTTTTTCTGGAGAGGTATTTCTCGCACACAACCAAAAATTTCGAAATGCAATGGAAAGCAATTTTCATGCACCCATCACATGGCAACTTCGAATGCTGTTCCTGCTCTAAAAATATCAAGGTTTTGATTTTACTAATTTCTTGAAAATTAAATGAATCCCTCCTACACTCAGTTTCTGACTTCGAGGGAGGAAAATAAAGCATGATAGTTTATTTCAAGTGTTTCAAGTGTACAACAAAATGTTCAGTAATATCAGGGAAAATTGTTTCGTCAGAAGTTTGTAAGATATTGAATAATGTTAGATATGATTCAAAAATATTATTTTCAAGTTTTTTTATTGTGGCTTCTACTTTTTCTTGGACTTTGAAAATGTGTATTTTTCAAGAAATTTAAAATAACTGTCAAATATGCCACTTTGACAAGCCAGGAGAAATAGTTGAAATGAGTCCATTAAAAACAGTCTTACTTCATCACGCAGTGCAAAAATTCAAATTTTTAAATCGCATATTTCCTCGTGGCAGCCACCTAATAAGTGTGGAATTCAGGGGGTGGGTCGGGGGGGACATTCCCCTCCAAAGCAATGAAATGTCCCTCCAGACGAAGAGATTTTATCCTTTTTAATGGTCGAAGTTCTCTCTCGAAACTCTATAAAGTCACCACCCGGAGACATAGAAATACATCCAGCAGTAAGATTTCTGAATTCAACACTGCTCCTAATGCTTGTATAATTTATGTAAGCGTATGTATTTTATATAAGCTGTTTGTGTTTACTCCCAATTCCTCACACAAAATTTTTGTGTATAATTCAAATTAATTTAGTTGTTCAGTAGTAAATTATATAAAAGCTGGTTAGTTTAGATATAATTTACTACTAAAAAAACTTTGTTGAATGTCGTCTTAAAATTTTCAAGAATTTTTAGGCAAATAGCGGCTCACGGATGAGGTGATTTCAGAAAATGTATATTTATATAAAATGCTAATGAGCGATAGAATTTAATTAAAAATTTTTTGCAGCTAAAATTTAGTTTGGTTAATAAATTATTAAGATAATGATATTTCTCCAATAAAAGTATCTAAGAATGTCGAATACCAAATATTTTATTACGCAATAATTGAAAAGAAAATTTTGACGAAATTTATATGTTTCAGAGTATTTTATGCAAAATAGAAGTATAAATTAAAATACATTACTTTCAATAATATCCGCTAAAAGTTATATTACTTTATCTTTCTTTAGGGAGAATATTTTATCAGTCTTTAGTTTAACTTTTTATTAGGTTTCTAAATACTCGCAGTATGGTTATTTTCATTAAACCACTAAAATTAATCTACGTTAAGAAGGAATGCAAAGAATTTGGTTTATTCTGAAAGTAATATATTTCAAATGCATTATTAAATGTTTTCCTAGCTAGTACATGTCTAGAACAACATTTATGTATTTAATACTGTAAAATAAATTATATACAATGTAGAAATACAATTATATTTTGATAGATTAGAAATAATAATAATAATAATAATAAAATACCAGTTACACACCTTCATAACTCTGTACGAAATATCCATTTCTTTTGTTTTAAAGTTAAAACTCTTATACACCTTTTTTTTTTCTTTTTTTTTTTTTTTTTTGTAGTAAGAAGTATTGCCAAAATAAAGGTTAATTTTATTTCATGTCTTTATTTACTTTTTTTTAAACTACATTTGTAAAAAAATCAATAATAGTGAAAATTTAATATTTTTAAGTTAAATATACAGCATTGATAAAATGCTGGTTAATACAACTCTATGGTATCACGGTATTTGAGCGCATATGATAATGTTATAAAAAATAAGTTATGTATCCCACAAAACTTGCCACTCCTCAATAGTGCTTGTTTACAGTATATTTTAATTTTTAAATCGGATGTGCGATATTTTGTTAATGACACTGGTTCCCATAAGCACATTTTTTGCTACGCGTATAACTAATACTTACAATACAATATATAATACATTTTACATATAAACAAAAATCACCCTAATATATATTTGTAAGACATTCTGAGTCGTAACACCATACCGTGCTCTTTTAAGTTGTGAAGATTTACTTTAACAGAGCAGATTTATAGTACAGTGACTCCTCACCCAGTCGTTTTGGAGTGATACTATTTAAGGAAAGGGCATGATACAAACAAACAGTTCATTCAACAAATCTACCAGTAAATTTTTGTCATAGCTATCATTGCAGGTATCGTCATGGCGACGTAGTCCAATCATATTATAGACCAATTTAAAGTAGACCATTACCCATTTCATGTGTACAGTAGGAGTCATAAAGAACAACCAAGTTTTTCTTGCTAACCAACCGTAATTTAACCAACAGTGACGTCAGCTGCCCTTTCCTTATTGCAGTCGAAGCATTACGAGACTCACATTTTTTCTTAAAGTGAAATTCACAGGGAGAACTGTGAGACCTCTGTAACAAAACTAACAAAAGTTTACGTGATGCGAGACTTAAAAGCAAGTTTTTTTATCCAGAAGATATTACCCCCAGAGTTCAGTAATTAGCCGGTAATGCAAAGACAACATATTTATTAAGAAGCATCATCTTACAGTCGTAAGGCGCTCATCATAAACATATAACTGAATTCAGCATATCAAAGATTGATAATAAATTCCATTCCATTGTTAAATTACTTAAGTTAAAACTGAAACTAAAACTAAATTTTAATGTATTTTTCAATTCCTACTATTAGCTCACACTCTCTATATATTTATATATCTTGTTCAAATTTTCAATCGTTAATAAAATATTGTTATTCATCCACTCAAGTTCAAATACATTTTTTTAAACTTGTAGTGGATGACACTTGGTGTTAATACAGTTTTTTCAAATATTAATTCATTAATTTAATTTAATTAATTAATTTTAGTTTTATATAGGAGAAAAAATGCTCCCATTATTTTCATAAATGAAATGAAAGGTTTTCCTCAAATTAGTGATGCCACAAAAATAAATTACCGCAACGATGATTATAAAAAATGTTCAATAAAGGTAACGTGGTAAAAATTAATGCTGCACGGGTTTATTTTATATATTTATGATTAAATAGTAGGAATTGACTTATTTTTTTAGGATTTCGTTCATCTCACGAAACCCTATTACCCCCGTTCCGTTGTCTGTCCGTCACAGAACCATTCTCAAAAAGTATGTAACTTACAGAGTTGAAACTTAGTGTATAAATCTGAATAGCAACTGTAAAGAGCTCAAAATATTAAAATTTGAAAAATTCGTATTATTTTAATAAATAGAGATAAAAAACCAAAATTCTAATAGCCTTTTCCTATTAAATTGAAACATTTTTCGATATAGCAGATGCCAAAGATTTAAAATCCACAATGAAATTCTTTCTACAATAATTAATTTTCTATCAGACGATTTTCACGTGAAAAATGAAAATGAAATAAAAAGTTTCAACAATTGAAAAAAAAATAAATATGAAATAAAATTGATTGCCGTCATAGTCGTAATAAAAAGGGAAATGTCTAGGATTTCTCAATAATACAAGGAGTATGAGTATGTGTAAGTGGACAAATCAGATTAATTACACGTCATTAGAGAATTATAAAGAAAATCTGACGTCATATAGGAAGTTTAAGTAATTTTTCAAATGTTTGAGAATAATACAAAGCGAGTATCAATATAAATAATAGAGAATAGTAAATATATGAGTTTGAGAAACATATTGAATCGTGATAAAAATCCGATTATGGAAATATTCGCATATTTTAACATTTTGAAGGTATACAATTTGTTTAATTTTGAAATTATTTTTTAAAATATTGCATTTAGTCCGTATGACGGATATTATTATGACAGAATATAATAGCGGGCTTAGACCGCTATCCGGCTGGTTTAGATATTCGAAAAAAGGAAAAAATAGCCCGGTAAATTTTTACTTTATAAAAAATATGACTTTTTTTGTTGTTGTTGTTGCTATATGAAATTTCTTTGAATTTATTAAAGAAAGGATAAAGTGTTTTGAAAGGAATATTAAAGAAACCCTTTGAGTGATCTTCGATCACACTTACCCACTTGTTTATATTACTTGTTATAATATTAACTAACCTAAACTTCTCTCCATCATAAACACAAGGATTATAGATATTCATTATGACTGCGAAGATTTTATGAACAAGTAAAAAAAAAATCAAAAGTTGTTTCTCTGATGACGTGGATCTGTTCTTAGCGGTGGCCACGTAATAACACACAGACAAGAAAAATTGCCAACCAGCGCGTTTGACAGCAGCCTTTAAATGTGTTTGGGGCTATCTGTAAAAATATATTGAATTTTGCGCGAGAAACCTTGGAGCGCGTCCCATGTAAAATAAAAAATAGGCATATGAAAGAAAAAAAAATCTAAAATAGAATGAAACTTCGGTACGAAAAAGCTACTTTATCATGTGTAAAAATAGTAGAATTTTGAAATAGGGAAAATAAAGGAAAAATATGTTAAAGTGTAAGTAAGAAAAACAAATACTCAATATATAGAGATTTTAACATACAGGGTGCTCGGGATAAATTAGTCACTTTGTACATATTATAAAATTGTAGGTTGTCATGAAAAATGTGACATATTCTAGATTTTTTTATACACCTTGGTTTCAGATACACTCATGATGTCCAAGATAACTGTAGGGGAAGAGTGAAATCCACCAGACTACGAAACAGAAACAACACATATTGTTATGGTATTTTGATGCATCTCCCATGACAGTGCGTTTTATCTTCCAAACGTTTGCCGCACTGACTCTTTTCATTCCAAACCTATGAGTCATTATGTGTTTGGTGTAATTTAGAATGCAACGTAATTCACTGCCAGTGTTACAAAGACCTAACTGACCACCAGGATTAGAGCAGCTGCTGAGGAGGGTTGCTTCTCTGTTGTAAAAAAATTAAGATCAAGGTCGTAAACTTCATAATATCATATCACACTTTGAGTATTCGAATCATGAATTAAAAAACATCTTAACTAAACATAATCTGAAGAATAAGTAAATAGGCATCATGATATTGAAATCGAAAGTCGATGATTCTTGGACTTGAATATTCTTTTGATGAAACATTTTAATGAAAGCAAAAATGTTTACATCAAACGATTATTCAAGGCCAAAAATCATTGACTTTCGATTTCAATATCATGTTGCTAATTACTTATGCCTCAGATTATGTTTAATTAAGATGTTTTTTAATTCATGATTTGAATACTCAAAGTGTGATATGAGATTATGAAGTTTACAGCTTTTGATCTTGATTTTTTTACATGGTGCATCGACTGGGAATCAGGATAATATGGAATATTAGTGATTTAGTGTTTATTAGTTAACTTGTTCACAGCACTTAGTGCGCAGATTTCGTAAAAATTTGATTTCTGATTTAATTTTAATGTTTAAGATGTCTGACATAGAAAATTTTAAGAAAAATAGAAGGGTGTTGTGGGAGTTGAAGTGAAAGTTGTAGTACATAGCGCCTTGAGCAAATCTAATTGTACTTCTTTTTTCGACACTGCATTGTTGTAATCTTTATGTCACATATGTATTTTTTAATTAAAATTTATTTTTGAATCAGATATTTCATTTTTTAGTTTTTCACAAGCAATTGTAACCAGAGCACCCTGTGTATATCATACAATTTATATGAAACTTAATATTTTGTTAATTGTTGTTAATTATAATAAATTATACAGTGAAAATATTTTTTTCTACATAAAATTATTAAAATTAGCATCAAATCCAGATAAACATTACAGTGTTCTTGTTTACGTTGTGTTCGCATGGATATAAATTATTTTAAAATATGTGTATTCGCATTTAAACATGTCATTATATGTGTAGTTAGGGTGAGTAAAATTTAAGTAATGGAAACTCAATGCCGAATTTTTTTTATCATAAATTACGTATTCGAAGCGAGGCCATTAAAGATAACATTTTTCGATTGCTAAAAAGAAGTGAGAATAATATTTTCAGTTCGGAAGTTCTATACGGAATCTACATAATTTTCGGAAACTTTTAGGTTTTTAAAAATAATCGAGCAATATTAAGTTAGGAAACTATAAAGCTTCAAATTTTTATATTATAAATCAAGTTTTAAAAACCTTCTAGAAGAAAGCCACATACATCACTTATTGATCTTTTGCAAGAAAAAAAGGGCATTTTCCAGCAGATTTATTTTGTCTGCTGAAAATATATTATATTGTCTAAAAATAATCTATAAATATGTCAAAAATTGCTTTTCTATATACCAAATATTTCTAAAACATTAAATTGCGATTTTCTTTTAGTCATTCTCTGAAGAACTGAAATATCAATATTTTTTTCCCGTTGAACGTATTATTAGATATGAAATGTTCTCAATTTTTTCTTCAAAATTTTTATTCTTTTCATTTCTTTACATCGTAAGATGTATGGAGTAACAATTTAGACATTTTACATTCACACAACAGCCACTTGTATCACTTTTCGAAAGAAAATTAACAAAATATCTTCCATTGTATCCAATTTGATCTTTATTTAATAATTTGTATCGTCTATAATTTATGAAAAGCAAAAGCAGTAGTTTTATAATGTGCTGTACTTCTTTCTCTGAGTGTCTTTCTCAACACAGTGATTAGAAAGTTACTTATATATAATCCATTCTACAGTGGCAGAAAAAATTTTTGGCATCGAACATATTAATGAAAGTATTCAGCCGTAGATTGTGGAATAATTCCACTACACTAAATGATGTATAACAAAAAAAAATAACATAGCCAACATTTGAGGTGTCGAGAACCCAAGTGGATCAATCACACCAGTTGTGATTTCGAGGAAAATAATACAAAATCTGTACAAATTTTTGTCAAAATCTTTTAGGCCAGTTCTGTCTGTGCCAGACGAGACCAAGCTTCATCAGCAAGCATATGCTAATGAAGTTAGCCAAGATAGAATCAATGATTCGAACCAGTCTTGCACTTGCAACTTGATAACCAAGTTACGTTGGACCATGTGTTAAACTAGTTCTATCCCTTAATAAACTTCGCAATTAATGAAATGTATTATACAATACACAACTTAAAAACATTGACTCACAATTCATTCATTACTAAAAAGGTGAAAATATACTATAAAATTTTAAAACATAAAAACTATCAAGATGTTAAAAAACACACATGTAAAAATATACCGAGCGCTTTCAGCTAAACACTGCCCTCATCAGGAGAGTATATCAATATATAGATTTATGTATATGTTTTTAATTGAATTTTATCGATACTGAATATAATGGAACGTAGCACTCGGGATTTTTTACAACTGTGTTTTATCATCTTTGATGGTTTTAATGTTTAAAAACGTTCATATTATATTTGCACCTTTTTAGTAATAAATTAATTGTGAGTCAATGTATTTCTGTAGTGTATTTTAACTTATTAATCTGAATACACAGTTCAATGTATAGAATTCTCTATATATTTTTAATTGATTTTTAAATACATTATACAGTCAATAGCTGGTATGACTACAATGTTTTGACACTTCAAACTCATTTCTAGATTAGGTCTCAATGCCACATTAAAAAAAATTAAAGAAGGAAACAGCAAGTTAAGAACAAACAACATAGAATATTTAATGAATTACTAAATACGTCATGTAGTATTTACCCGTCTACTTATGACATAAAATTTATCATTTGTCAATATCTGCGACATTTCACATCGCTCCCTCTTCAGCAGCTTATGGTTGATCTTTTACGTATGAACACATTTTTGCATTCTGAACACCAAATATAAGGAAAGTATTGTGATAATCTTATATTTATGTGTGCTAAAGAAAATGGTAGCTTCAAAACGGTATTTTAATTTGGTAAAATGTATGTACAGCTTAATTTTTTTTTTAAATTGTAATTATTTTAATTTGTTTAAAATGTATGCATCGTATAAAAAGTTGAAAATTAGATTAAAGTATCTGATAAAGCTTACGTGCAGTATAATTTTTTTTCAAAGTATTTGCATACATTTGATTTTTGTAAAGTGTACGTATAATACGATAAGTTGTAAATATTTTGTTAAATAATGGGGCAACATTTGGTAAACGTATTTTTACATATATTATTAATTGCAAGTCTAGCAATTCTAGAATTGTACGCAAAGTACAGGTAAAATATAATGTAAGCAAAATATAGCATAGTTGTTTGAAATAATATAGCAAAATATATTTTTTCTAAGAATCATAAGGTATTTTTTGTTGTTGTTGTTAAGATATTTGTAAATATTCGTTAAAGAAATAGTTTCTTTATTCTTGTAAAGGTAAAAGTACAGTATACGTTTTAGTAAATTTAATAGGTTAACCCTTTTATAATTTGTCTTAATGTGCGTAAAACTTTAACAGTTGTCAAAATCTCAATTATGGTTATTAATGCTGACTGTTCAGTATAAGTATGGGAGAATAGAGTCAATTTTGAAGTGAGGATTTTGAAGTGAGTTAATCTCTGTGTCCGTGCAGTGCTATTGAAAAGAATGTCGACACAAAAGTTTAATTCTACGCCGTATTTTCTGCTCTGCAAATAAATCTATTATGGCGGATTGATTTATGTAAGTACAGTACTGTTTTCTATAGCTTTCACACAATATTTCGACGCCAGGTAGAAGTGTGTATTTCCAGCTATCCAGGAGAACTACCATGTTTCTTTTTAGTCGAATGTTGGGGCAAAATAAGGTACCTATGTTTTTACACTGAATTCTGCAATGAATTCATTTTTCACTCAACAGGTGGTTAAGGATCGATACAATGTTCAGTCTGCAAAGAGTGGGCACATGAGAAATGCAGCGGATACGAGAAATAAGAGCTGGGAAAGTGCTTACATGACAACATTAAAAAATTTTTGAAAACCTGATAAAAAAAACTTACTGACCTAAAAGATGTACGAGGGCATTTCGAAAAGTAAAGATACAATGGCTCGCATTCCTTAAAAAACATTTATTTAGAAAACGTAAGTTACATCTTATTAACTGCATTATTTATTATTTTTCGACATAATCACCCCCGTTATCCAAACATTTGTTAAGTCGGGGCACAAGCTTTTGTATCCCACAGTCATAGACGGTTTCCGCCTGTTGTCGGAACCACATTCCAACTTCATCTTTGATCTCATCATCGTCGTGGAATTGTCATTGACACTTCCGGTATGATCTGATGCAATTCTTTCAATTTGAGACGTCTATTCGCACGAATTGTTTCCTCCATTCTCTGAAGAAGGGCATCAGAGATCACAGATGGCCGACCTGTTCTTTGTTCGTCATGAACATCGGTCATCAAATGACGACACCATTTCGTTACATTTTGTCGATTCATAATGTTCCCATAAACAGAAGCAATTTCTTTGTGAATATCCGCTGGCCGCTGACCTATTGCATGAAGAAAACGTATGACGGAGCGCACTTCGCATTTGGCGGGATTCTGAATCGATTCTGAACCATTTTAAACACGACCTACTCCAACCAGAATCAACGTTGAAATGCCGAACGACCGCGAAGAGAAAGCTAGCGGTTCAAGGTTAACACCTGTGTTACCAACTTGCTTGCCATAACTTTTCTTTTCCTCCGGCGTACGGTGTATCTTTACTTTTCGAAATGCCCTCGTATATATGTTTTAAAGGTTGAATCAAAAAAATTTTTGTTAGTGAAAGAGTAAAAATTTAATTTATGATTAGTATCAGGTTCTAACCTACCAACAAACTTCGGAGCTTTTTCAGATTGTCCTAGAAAATGCCTTTTCCAAAGTAGAGAAGCATTTTCCTTTGTCATCAGGTGTTGTTTTCCAATAGCCCAGTATAATAGTAGTCCCAAAATACTTTTGTGTGTGTTCCGATTTTCCGCTATCCTAAACATTTGTCAACAAAGGAAAAGCATTAGGTACACGTTGTATAATACTTTACCCTATAATATAAAATATTGCATGTATTATTGTTTATTATTCCGTTTTATGTCAGAATTAGGTATGGTATACCAGTTCTACTAGTCTGTATAATAATGTCAGTGTAATCTTAATTTCTCAAATGTATTTTCATTGAGATTTGACGAGATCTCCCACTTTCTCCGTTGGTGGAGCAGAACAGAGCCTTGGTCGGAGGGCTCAATGGTTTTTTCCAGATCAGATCACTTGTTTGTGGCTTTTAGTTAGTAGCTTTCCCTCCTGCAGAGATGTAAGCTGACACATTTCTGTAGGCCGCTCTTTTCTGTTGAACGTATCTGAAGTTTATCTGAATCTACTATATTCTTTCAAATGCTAGGAAAGCCAAGTGCAGTCAATTTAGATTGTTCCTGAAAATTTTCGCAATATACACAACTTTTTTTCTAGTAAATAATTTGTCATGCCTGATGACGTCGTAGTTTATGGCAACCCTTTTTTTCTCTTCCACTACTGAGTGAGGGAGAAGGTAACAGTTTTGGCGGGAGGCCAAAGTGGAAGGTTATGTGCATGCGGTGGGCATGTTATGGAAATAAATTTAATGGTTTGATAGAAGGAATAAGATTATTATAACTACTGCTGCTACTACAAATATTCATCTTTATATATTTATGTGTGTTCTTCATGTTCTGCGTGACGGGGTGTCCCAATAAACTGGTTTATTGTCAATTAGCTGCATTCTTGTGTGACAGCAGCAATACAAGAACAAAATGGTATTCATAAAATTTTGTCTTTGAATTTAAAAAAATGTGATCGAGTAGAAACCCGAAAGAAAAAGTGTTATTTATTAAAGTTGTATTACATAATTCATAAATGAAAAAGTTGATTTGTGCTTAATTTACAAATCAAAATTTTGAAACAGCCTTTCGGTTTTTAATTTTTGTCGAAATATTTTGTAATTCAAGTACATTTATTCTAGAGTAACAAATTACTAAATTTTCTCTCTTAATTATACACGGAAAAAATTTCAAAATTTATCAACTTTACTTAGAAATTCGTTGTAGTATTAAAATTTGTTAAATTTGCAAAGACATTTTCTTAGATTTTTAGAGAAAATCACGAAAGCTCTGTAATTACTTGAGATACACTAGTGATGTTTATTTTAAGCTTTCTTCCAAATTCAAGCTAAAATTTGTAATTTTAAAGATTTATTGATTTATTTTGCTAAAGATTGTAAGATTAAAACTGAAGTTTATAATTCCAGAGATTTATTCATTAATCCTACTAGAAGTCTTAATTTATGTTTAAAGTTCTGCATTTCTTTGCGTTAGGGATGCTGACGAGAAACTGAAGAATTTACTACTGTCAAACTAGTGCTGGAGCTTAGATACTTTAAAAAACTTAAGTATACTTATATACAGGGTGTTTCACAAAGGACCCCTAACTTTAAAAATCAATAACCCGGGAACGTTGATAGATATAACATTAAACCAGTGATATGTTTATTAAAAAAATCGTAACAATCTTATACGTAAATCTCCAAAAATAGTTAAAAATAGCACCGATAGATGGCGCTGAGAGCGTTAAGAATCCTTCTAAAGAGAGTTCAAAAGCATAGAAAGACTAGTCGTCCAAGATTTCGTCATTGAAATCTGGCCGCTATTAGCGTATAGTGAAAATAATTCCGAAAGTGGTGTATACCGTGGAGGAACGTGTGTTTATTGTGTTGAAGTACCACTGATTAAATCAGAGTCCTACTGCCACAAGGAGAAGTTTTCAAACGCGATTTCAAGTCGCAAAAGGCTCAGATAGGAAAAAAAAATTCGTGAGCTTTTCAAAACAATTCAACAGACAGGCTACGTGGTCGATGCGAAATATTTTCACTGTACGAAAATAGCTGTCAGATTTCAAGGGCGAAATCTTCGACGGCTAGTCTTTCTATGTTTCTGAACTCTCTTTAGAAGGATTCTTAACGCTCTCAGCGCTATCTATCGGTGCTATTTTTAACTAAATTTTGAGATTTACGTTTAAGATTCTTACGATTTTTTTAATAAACATACCACTGTTTTCATGTTTATATCTTTCACCGTTTCCGGGTTATTGATTTTTAAAGTTAGGGGTCCTTTGTAAAACACCCTGTACTTTAAACAAATACTGCCATACTATGTGTTTTCAACACTAGTTTACTTTCTACGCATACAAAATTTAGCCGAATTTTTTTAATAAGTTAGTTTTATGCCTTTATCGATATACAGTTTTGAAAACAATATGTCCGAAGGATTCCATATCAAAACATAAACAAAAAAAGATAATCAACCGTCATGTATAGATTATGCACACTTTTCAACATTACCTGTAATATTACTTGCATGTCTTGTTACCATCTACTTAAATGTTGACCAAAAAAAACGATCAATTATGCATTGAGCATAGATTATGACACAATTTCCAACACATTCAGAATACTGTAACAAAACTACATAGATTGATTAGGTAAAAGGTGATATGTAAGTAAACAATCTGGAAAACACATAATTTATTTGACTGTTTCAGTAATTATCATTACTATAATCTTAAAAACATATTTTTATGCAGCGCCAAATGTATATGATCAATAGATTTGTATAAATGCTGCATAGTATGCTAAAATTTAGTTCAGTTAGAAAACACACAGCTTAGTTGAAAATTTCCATCCGGCAATTTCGATCAATGAACGATAATGTATTAGACATAATTTATGCAGTCCTATATATGATATATAGAATTTATGCACACAAAGCAATATGTGAAAAATTAGTTAAATTTAAAAACGCATGCCACAACTAAACACGCGCTTCCACCAGTTATTGTTCATTGACAGAACTGTATCGAATTCTTTTGTGTGTCCCTGTGAATGAATGATTAATTCTACGCACTCCATAATCTACATAAACTACAGTAAGCATCTTGTAATGTATATCAGTGATATATATCAATTTCAACACGTTTTAAATGTATTAATATAATTAAAATACACCGTAAACGATTTTTCTCATAGGCTGTAATGTAACGTAATTTTTTTTGTGTGTCCCTGTAAATGAGCTATAAAAGCTACACGCTTCATTTTCAATAACGAACATGCCATAGTAAAGATGAATAATATATATCAATTGCTTGGCAATCCGTGTATATTTACGAGGTTTAGAGCACAGACAGACATACCAAATTCATAAACATTTTTCAACTTGGTTGGAAAGTTCTAAAAAAGGAGTTCAGAGGATGCTCTGATTTTGTTGCATTTCAGCATTTTGAAGCAAGGTAAAATGTGGAATTTTAGAGAAGCACACACACTGACAGAATGACTACCACGTTTTCATACAAGTCTTTCGCCATCGCTATACGGAGAAGCGAGAATTGTAAATGAATACTCGAGTTTTCTGTCAAGTAATACGTTTTAATCGAGAAATATATTAAATAGAAAAAACACGTCGTAACCCGCTGATTACTAATGGCATACATGTGTACCAGTCAATTGTAAACTCGAGTTAGTAGCCGATGTTAAACTCTATAGCCCCCACTATTTACAAAAAGTGATCTTTGCTTTATTTAATCGTTGAACTTTGCTATAAGAAAAAACGAAGCTTATTATTAAAAATAGTGATGAAAAAATCATGGCACTTGAAAACTAAGAAAATACTGAAGCTACGGATAACTATTTCTATACATTTATATATTTATAGTACCACTATTTCCAAACATAAATTTTTGTTATATCCATTTACAGCATTTGTACTAGAAAGGTATCATGAAAATTATTCAATAAAAAGTTAAAATTTCAGTGCAAATTCACCTTGTTTAATAACTAAAATTCATAAAGATACAACTAAATGTAAATATATTGCTTGAATGTGCGTAACAACATGCATAAAACATTTAAAAGCACATTAAAGTCCTTTTACAAAATTCAAAACGTTTTCAACCGAACTACTGGGTCATCATCAGTGAAAAACTAAATGTTGAGTTGAGTTGTCTCTTTGCGTTTTCTTGCTTGGCCGGAATAAACTATTTTACTTCAAGGGTTTGGAATATAAGGTGGGATGGGAAAGGTAATCAATGATGTATTAATTCATTCCAGACTGCGTGGATATCATATGATAATACATCGTTACAGACTATTTCTTTTTTAGATATTATTTCTAGAGACTCTCTTATGATAGCTTCTAGGTGATTATTTGTGCGGAATATAATTTGGATCCATTGAAATTTACTTTTACAGGTTCAGTTTGTGCTAATCTTGCTAACGCAGTGTGGGGTCTATTTAATCTCAGATCTGCTCCATGTTCTTTTATTCTGTCCCGAAATTTCCTCAGTGTCATACCTACGTACATAAAATCTTTGTTATCTTTCTTGAATGGTATAATATATACCCCTGATCTATTGATAGCCTGTATTGGGTCAATTTTTCTGTTTAACAAAACCCGCAACGTTGGGGGAGGGACTGCGATTAATGTAATGCCAAACTTAAAGAGGGAATGTCTCATATTTTCAAAAAACCTTGGGATGTAGTTAACTTTACAAAACTTCAAACTTTTAATTGTACCTGTATTTCGTTTTTCTTCATCTTTCACTTTAAATTTGTTTATGATTTTTTCAATGAAACGGGATGGAACTGAATTCTCGGCTGCTATTTTTCTAATTACATCTAATTCTTCATTAAGGAAAAGCCATGAACAAACTTCAAACGCTCTTTTTACATAAAAAATTGAAAGGTGCTAACTTGTAACTAATGGGTGAACTGCAATTGAACGGGATGGTGTAGTTAGATGTTAGGTGTTTAGGAAAATTAACAGATCTAACTCCACCATCCCGTTTAATTGCAGTGTTTAGAAAAATTGACAGATGACGAAACTTACCTGGCACATATATGATGAAAAACCATTCAGAACAGATATTTTATCTGTTTTAACTACAAGGTGAATTTATCATTCCACTTTAAATTCTTTTTGAATTTTTTTTCTGTTAAAACACTCAAATTTAATAAAATTAAAAGAATGGTAGACTAAAGTTTAATTCATACCGTGAAAATCACGAAAGATTCTAAATGCGTGTACACACATCACAATTAATCATAAAGCAAAGGAAAGCCCAAAATATTTTTAAAAAATGAAAAATTATCTATCTAAATATATTAAATTTCTTTTGTCTCTAACATCACAATGCATTTTTATTTTTCGAATAATATTGTTGTATTGTTTTAATTAGAGAATTTCTAATGCTTAAAAGTGTATAATGAATAGTTTATAATTAATTTTTGAAAACATTTTCTTTAAAGTGTAAAGTAAGGATTAATGCATTCTCAAATATTATTAAATCTTATAATTATATTTAAATTTCAAGAGCTTTATGTTTTGTATATAGTGGAAAAGAAATAAATAATGCTAGATATCTTTTAAAAGATATAACAAAAGTAAATTACATTTTAACTTTATAAAACAGTTTTTGTTGTCTAAGCAATACACACTTTCAATTTTAATCTATTCAGATTAATAACTAATTTTATAATTTTCAACGTAGATTTCAGGCAATATTGTAAACATGAGATTTTTTCGTAGAAAGATTTTCTTCCTCTAATGCATTTTTATTGTGGAATTTTGAAATTAAATTTTAATTTGTGAAAATAATGTGAAAAATTTTCAGGATATTTTTGAGAAAATATTCTACTTTATGAAAGATAGCTAAAACTTCGACTACTCTTCAAATTTAATTATAACAACTTAAAATATATTAAATGAAGCATAATCTTTAAACATGTTTTTAAATTTGTTCTTAAAACCACTTTTTACTCATGGAACATTTGTAACTAATGCATCTACGATATACTCGAGTAGTAGTATTTAACAGCAGGTGTTTCTGATTGTTATGAATCCTTAAATTCCATTTTGTATGCAAAGGAATTAAGTTCTATCTTTATTTATCCACTTATATATTATTTAAAGCTATTATAAAAATTAAAGACAAACAGACAGTTGTATATCAACGGGATGCAGCGCTTAAAATTGGTTTCGGGAGGATGATGATTAAAGTATATTTTTTGTAAACATCGTTTGTTCTTTGTAGGTTTGAAAATACATTGTTTGACAACCATCGTGAATAAATGCAAATAGGGAAAAAAAAAAGAGACGAAACATACTCTTTGAAACAAAAACTTTTATTTTTAAAATGCCTAAATTATAAACGTAAACAATAATTTTGTATAAATATTTTTTTTTAGAATGCCGAAATAATTAAATGTAAACACTACTTCCTATAAATGCATTTTTTTTAAATTTTATATTTTGTCAAGGATTACAGAGAATTTTGCCTCGAGTTTTGATAAATTGTATATCGTCTTCAGATACATGATTTTTTGTTGTTGTTGCTGTTATTTTGTACTTTGTGTGGATTAGAGAAATGTTTGCCTCAGATTTTGATATACTGAACATAAAAAAAATATTTCTTTAGGTTGAAACCCCCAGTAAATGACACTTTAAGGATTTTTCTTCTTGAAATCACTATAACGAAGTTTTAAATCTATTTTACACTTATCTTTGTTTTTAACACTTTCCAACCTAGTTGAAAAGTGTTTATGACACCGGTTTGTCTGGCCGTATGGCCGTATGGCCGTCTGCCGTATAGCCGTCAACCGTATGGCCGAATGCCGTCTGGCCGTCTGGCCGTGTTCTAACTCCCGTCAATATGCTCGGATTGCTCTGCAATTTTTATATATTATAGTCGTTATCTATACCATGTTTCCTATTTCAACGGAAGTGTGTAGCAATAATAGTTTTTTTACAGGGACAGTCAAAAGAATTCCGTTACATTACGTCTATAGAGAAAAATCGTCTGCAGTTTATTTAAATAATGTTTCACAATTTTAAACGCATTGAAATTTATATATATCATTAAGGTGCATTACAAGAGGCTTACTACAGAATAGTATGTGTATAGCAGTCATCGTTCATTTACAGGGACACACAAAATAATTCTCTACTGTGTGTTAACAATAATTCCTGGAGGTGCGTTTTAAGTTACTGAACGCGATTTTAATTTTAACTCGCTTTTTGTCTATTACGTGGTGTGTATAAATTCAGTACATCCTATACAGGGAAGCACAAAAATTCGCAAACACATTTCCGTTTATTGACAGAAACTCCAGACGGAGAATTTTAAACTGTGCTACGCGTTTCCTAACTGGACTATAATTTAGCATCCTATGTAGTATATATACAAATCTATAGATCCTATACAGGGCTGAATAAAAGTATTCGGATATTTTTCCGAATATTGTATATGTTGAAATTTCCTGAAATTATGTTTTTAAATATGTTATGCGTTTTCCAAATTGCTTAATTAGATGTTATTATTTAGCTTATTAAACGGTGTGATTTGTAAAATTATTTTGGAAGCGTTGGAAAGTGTTACATATCTATGCTTGACGCATGATTTTTCGTTCTTGTTGAAAGTATAGTCAAGATACATTAAAAAATTATTGTTGATAAAATTTTGAAAAAAATTACAATTTTTTTATTACTAAAAATAAATTTTTGTCATAAATATGGTCAATATCTCCAGTAACTGACACTTTCCCTTTTTAGCACTTTCAAACCTAGTTGAAAAGTGCTTATGACTTCGGTTTGTCTGGCCGTATGGCCGTCTGGCCGTCTGGCCGTCTGGCCGTCTGGCCGTCTGGCCGTGCTCTAACTCCCGTAAATATGCTCGGATTGCTCTGCAAATTTTATATGTTGTTGTCGTTAGCTATAGCATGTTCCCTATTTAAACGGAAGTGTGTAGCACTTATAGTTTTTTTACAGGGACACTCAAAAGAATTCCGTTACATTGCGGTCTATGGGGAAAAATTATTTGCGGTTTATTTAAATAATGTTTCACTATTTTAAACGCATTGAAATTTATATATATCACTAAGGTGCATTAGAAGAAGCTTAATATGGAATAGGGTGTGCATACCACTTATAGTTACTATACAGGGACAGTCAAAAGAATTCCGTTACATGACGTCTATGGAGAAAAATCGTCTGCGGTTTATTTAAATAATGTTTCACTATTTTAAACGCATTGGAATTTATATATATTACTAAGGTGCATTACAAGAGGCTTACTACAGAATAGTGTGTGTATAGCAGTCATCGTTCATTTACAGGGACATACAAAAGAATTCTCTACTGTCTGTTAACAATAATTCCTGGCGTTTTAAGTTGCTGAACGCGATTTTCAATTGAACTCACTTTTTGTCTATTACTGGGTGTGTATAAATTCTGTATTTCATATACAGGGTAGCACAAAAGTTCGAGAACACATTTCCGTTTATTGACAGAAACTCCAGAAGGAGAATTTTAAACTGTTCTACGCGTTTCCTAACTAAACTAAAATTTATCATCCTATATAGTATATATACAAATCTATAGATCATATACAGGGTTGAATAAAAGTACTCTGATACTTTTTCGAATATTGTATCTGTTCGAAATTCCTGAAATTATGTTTTTTAATATGTTATGCGTTTTCCAAATTGTTTACTTAGATGTTATCTTTTAGCTTATTAAACGGTATGTTTTGTAAAATTATTTTGGAAGCGTTGGAAAGTGCTACATAATCTATGCTTGGCGCATGATTTTTCGTTCTTGTTTGAAAAACTAATAGCTTAAAAATAAGTTATAACAGTCAATACAAATAAGTTACCACTTAATGACATTATTTTGCAGAATTTTACAAGAAAATGCTTATTTGAGTTAGATTTCTGTTGAAGTGTCAGTTGCTTCTTAGGTGTCAATAAATGGGGGGTTGCACCCTATAAACGTATAAATAAATATAATTTATTCTTCACATATACATTATGATACATTATTGAACATTTTTCAGCATAAAAATTTTCTCGACTTACATATGTGACAGTATCGAATAAAAAATATCCAAACACACATTAAATATAGACATTACACTTTCTAACACACTTAAATAGCACACTACATCTTCACATTAAATCGAACACTACACTTTCTGTTCTGATGACAAATTTTGACGTGTCGAAATTTTAATAGAATGGACACAGTAATTAAAAGCAATAATAAATATATTGTTGGGATGAAAATCTGGAACTTTTTCTAGAATCACACGAGTGCGTTATGTTACTTAATGCCCCACATTGGTATTATTATTAATAATTCTTTCCTTCATGTCTGAAAAGGTGGATTAAACTTTGTGCCGTTATATTAAAAATAAATGTACAACGTGAAATAGCACAAATTAAATATATATATATTGGCAAACAGCTGTTTCGGAGCCCCTAAAGCTCCATAATCAGTGCCAATTCAAAAGATTAGAACGATTTAAAATCCTAAGCCATGTCAATTTGCCTGCGTCTTTTGCACGCGGCGAAATGAAATGGCAGTGATCTCTTCAAAAACAACAGCGGAGTCAGAAAAACACATGTGACGCAGAGACCAATAGGAACGCTCCGCCAGATCCGGAGAGTTTAAGTATGAAGACAAACAAAGGGGAGAACGAAGAGAATGAATTAAGTGAAAGGCAGCCAGACGTTTGAAACATTTTGTACGGAGGAGAAAAAAGAGGGAGGGGGGTGGACGAGAATGAATTAAATGAAAGGTAGCCAGACATTTGAAAATTTTGGTGTACTGGACATATCATTAACTAAGCTGCCTGAATTCTTCCATATGTGATAAGCCTGCCAGAAATAAAGGTTCTTGATCGAATATTTGTTATGTCGATCTCGGTAAATAGACATGTTAGTGTTCTTTTGGAGGAGATTCTAACCTTGCAATCTTGATCCAAGTAATTCTCAGTACTTTTTGATAAATTTAAGTAGATCACAAGGTCATTTAATTCTTCTTGAGTAATTAGATGTGGTTCTTCATTTATTTCAAGAGAATAGTTTATAACAGATGAAGTAGCGGAAGTTTCAACTTCAACAATTTCCATTTCTAATGCTGCATTGTCATATGTAAAATTCTCTGGAGGTATCGATATTAGTAATTCATCATTATGCAATACTAAATACTGGTAGAATTGCTGAATGCAAGTTAGGGTACTTAATTTTATATTTACATTTTGCAGAGAATTCTTTAATTTTTGTAATACAAAAGTAGCAGTCATTTATATGATTGTTCGGCTCGCGCCATATCATAGGTCTGTAAAAGTCATACTCTTGCTTGTACCTTTCACCCAAGCTCGTAGGTTTTCAGCACATCGTGTACAACAAGAATGAGGTGTCCATTTCTTATCTTGTTCACTTACTTTATATCCAAAATACGTGTAATAGGTAGTCTTTATTAACGGCATAAAGGCGCATCGATGATTTTTCAAAACTCCTCGCACACATAGAAAAAAAATCGGGTTCATTAACACAACCTCTAGACATTTTTCACATATTTTAGAGGAAAATAGGATAGTTATAAACAATTTTTTTGTAAAAAGACTTAACCAACAAAGAAATAGCAGTACAATTGCGCCGAAAGACAAGTTTCAACTGTTGTGGACTTGAAATGAAAGCAAAATGCTACAGGCCAGCTAGCGTCATTTGTTCAAGGTCGCATACATAAAATTCATCGAAGTGAATTCTGTTTCTACTCTCTTGCTGTATATTCTATCTCTGTAATAAGTAACAAAAAAAAATCTGGATCTAACGCATGTAAAAGAAGGATGCAATATACTGTTGTACGATTGCCAATATAATCCAAAATGTATAAATAAAATTCCTTAAAATTGGAAGGTGATAGAAAATGTTTACAAACATATTCTTTTTCAGCACCTTGGAAGCAAAAAGAAACACCCAATGTATATAGAGGAACAGAATATTCGTTAAGATTTGTTTTTCAGTGTTATGAAGCCCAGAACTAATCAAGGAAGCGCCTTATCAGAATGAACCTACATACAAAATTCGTAGAAAATCGGATAATTCTACATGAAAAACTAAATTAAGGGGGATTAGCCGCCCGCTCCCCCCATTTGTATTTAACCAATGAACTCCCAAAACTAACCAGGGAAGCGCCTTATCAAAATGAACCTATATACAAAATTTGAAACAAATTGGATATTTCTATCAAGAGTTATCGAGTTACGTACGTGCATACATACGTACATACAAACGTACGTATATACAGAATCTGCGGGAACATTACCATCAGGCTTTGATAGCCTGTGAGCTAAAAACCTACTTCAGATTTAAGAATTACACCTTACATTACTTGATGTCAATTTGAGAAAAGAACATGTTATTTTCAAACAATTGTATTTTACTATTTAAAAATATAAGCGATAACAAATCTTACATAAAAAGAGATAAATGAATAAATATAAATATTTAGTTTAGGGTAAAAATATTACTAAAATTTAAAGCATCAATATTCCAGGTATATTTTCCCGCTGTTTTATATTTTGATAAATATGTCTCAAAATTTATCTTTAGAAGGCAGTGGTGGATTGGATTATTTATAAAGTTTGAAATATATCTTTCTGTGGGATAGAAATATTACATGGAAATTCTTTACCAGGTAACCATTTTCAGAAAAGTATTTTTTATCTTCTGGAAAAGCAAACAGTATCAAATTCATCACATTTTTTTTTTAAATATTTGGATTCGCTTTAAAAAAATAATACCTCTGAACAGTTTTTTTCTCTCCTTTCTTTTGTTATATCTGATTTTTAGGTTCAATTAAACCTACAAGAATTCTTTAATAAACTGAAATGCAGAAAAAAAACTTGTGTTCACACAGAAGAAATTTTTTTTTACTATAAGCTTAATTGCAACAATTTGACTCTTAATAAATATTTCTGCTCACAGGTAAATTGATGCAACAATTCGCTACTAATTTACACATAATTTATACAGTTGGGTTCTTTATCAACAAGAAGAAATAAACGTTTTTCATTAAAAACATAATTTCCCTACTTAAATAAAGTTCAGAATATACTTTTAAGTAAATTAGAGATAGAACGGTTAAATGAAAAAACACTTTTGTTTTTTAGACTACCGTCGTGAATTTCTACAATTAACCAAACAATGTGGCAATCTCATTCAAGATTTTAAAAATGTATTTTTAAATAAAATTAAATAGATGTTAGATAGCTTCATAAGTAAAGTATACAATTGTGGTTATAACGAGTAATTAGATGATAAATCATGTGTGTTTTTGAGTTAACATTACAAGTTCTATACAAATTAATTAGATTTAATATTAATGCAATAAATATACACCATATTTACTAAAAATAAATTCATAGAGGCAATTTAATTCCAGATTAATATACATATTCGCCTTATAATTTTTTTATTTAGACAGTATCATGTAGTTATCAGCCGAAGTTATACTTTCCTGATAATTAAAAAAAATGTCAAGATTATCGTATAGGACAGTTAGTACATATTACGCTATAAGCAAGAACCCGAATGCTCTCATTCCGCGAAGAAACATATCGGAGACTTGAGGATTCCATGGAAAAACATTTTATTTGAAGAAAGATAATTGAAAAAATTAGGCAGTCCCCGGCACTCAGAATGTCTGTAACTTCACATCATGAAAACTCAAAATCAAATGAGCCTTTTTATGACTCCACAAATTTATCTGCGTCGACCCATAGCGTACAGAAGAAAATTCGTTAGGGAGAAACACATTCTAATTTTTGAACGCAAACTGCCAAACCAGATTACCATATCAGCACCTTTATAACAACAGAAAACTAACGGTCTGAACTTAACATCTGCAGGAATATTAGCATCGAGAAATAGACATTGCATTTTATTTTTCTTTATTTATTCTGTGATCCAAAATGTGCGTATTAGGAGAGCACGCAGATGCCAAACTGAAAATGATTTCATTTCTCATATGAAAACCGCAAGCACATACGAAAGAAAGAATTTAGACATGTACATTAATTAACAAAGACTCACTTCAACCTGCGATAAAAGAGTATGAGACTTATCGAGTTTTAAGTAAAAAGGAAAGAGATTTTATTTTCACAGAAGCGCGATAGAATTAAAAATAACTAAAAGAGGAAACACAATTAATTTATGAAATTTTAACGATAAATATATGAATCTCCATCATAGGCAGGACTCAGAATACGTTACTATGCAAATGAAAGAAGCTAAATGAGAAATCACTATTTCTTTTAGACTACATCGGGAATTGCATGCATGCTGAACAGATTTAATATTAACAGAAGCAAATATAAAGTAGATTTACTAACTATAAATCAGTCATGGCAGTTTTTTTTTCAGAAGAAATAAGTGGTTTCTCTTTCTTTTTTCATACTCCATTAAGATTCCCTTTTTTTTTTTTTTTTTTTTTAAGACTCAAAATATTTTATTACAATGTTGGCAGGGGACTACTTTTTTTTAATTCAGTTTTCTTGATTGTCATTAGTTGGTTTAGAAAGTAAAAATCGCCTTATTTACTGTCAGATTAAATAAATCGAAAACAAGGCGAATTATACCATTTCAAAAAAAAAGTAGTGCCAATCAAGAAATCCGAATTTAAAAAAAGTATCCCACTGGCTACACTGTGTTTTTATACAAATACTCTTTGTTAATAAAAAATATGTTTCTGTATCTCTGTGCATTTGTGCGCGAAATCTTTTACATGTTGAGGTTTGGAAATTTGGTCCCGGATAGATGAAGGGAGTTAAGAATAAAAATTGTAACATTTTCGATTTTTAAAAAGTTTTCAACATAGTTGAAAAGTGTTTATGAAATACGTCTATCTGTCTGTCTACCTTCTGCCATCCGCCCGTGCTTTAACACTTGTAAATATACTCACAGTGTCATGTAATTTATATATGTTATTGAAGTTCACTATTGCATGTTCTCTATTAAAAATGGTGTGTGTAGCATTTTAGTTCCTTTACATGTATACTCAAAAGGATACCGTTATATTATGGTCTATGGGGAAAATTCGTTTTCGGTGTAGTCTAATGTTAACCTATATGAAATATAATGAAATTAATATGCATTTCTAAGGTGCATTAAAAGAGCTTTCTGCAAAAAGTAGGGTGCGAAGTAATTATCATTCATTTACAAGATCACAGGTTGCAGTAACTATCTATGAGCGATAAATTCTGAAAGTGTGTTTAGAGTTTTGGTATGTGTTTTTAAGTTTAAATAATATTTTGAGTAATAAGTGGCGTTTATAAATTCTGTAGATCATATACAGGGTTACACAAAAATACATAATCATTACTGCGTATGAACAGGAATTGCTTAACCTCTTAATAGTTTTTTTTTCTTTGACACAATAAACTAACAATGAGGACAGAACACCACTTTTTCCGTACTAAAATATTTTCCTTATATAATCGGAAAATGTCTGTCAAATAATAAAGCGAAGATTAGAGCTAAAAATTAGCACTATAGTAAAGCTTCTAGAAACGAAGCAAGCAAACACTTCTTGCTAGAGCGGCGTTCGGGCTAAACTGTTAAGTGGTTAATGGTGCATTTTAATTGAGTTAAGCATTTTTTAGCTGAAAATATAATATGACGTGTTTCTAGAATATAAATAAATTTATATACAGGGCTACGCTAAGAACTGGATACATTGCCGTCTATGAATGGTTATTTCTGAAATTAAGTTTTCAGTTATTATGCGTTTTCTAAATTGTGTGCTTAAAATATCTTCTTTCACCATATTAAACGGTGAGATTCCGTTAAAGTATTCTAGAAGTGTTTCCTAATCTACGTTGGACGCTTATTTTCTTTCTTGTTTAATTATTATTTTTTTTATACTGATAATGATTTATTTGTTATTATTTCCCGAATTTTCAGTGTTTGCCGGCAAATTTTATTCACTCTTAACAACAATTGAAATTCAATCTATAGAGACTGAATTTCAATTCCCAACAGAGTACATTTTGTCTTCTTTTCAATAACGTTTTATGGGAAATTCGTAGAGCGATTTTTGAATTTTACACGATATTTTTATTAAAATGGTGCCCTTTTGTCGAAAGTGAAGACTTTGCTTTTCATAAACATATTTCTATCTGATACCTTACCTATTTAATGTTATATTTTATATCCCTGTATGGAGGAAACAATTCGGTGTTGATATTTTTTAAAATCAAAATATATTCATGATTTGAATTTGTACGATTTTTAAAGGCACTGATAAAATGAGAAATTTCTGATGATCGGAATGTCCGCCAAAAAAGGAATATTGTTATGACGATTGTATTCCTTTGTAAGTGTTCTATGCGACCTTTCGGTAGACGAAATTATCAGATTAGTTTTTTTTTTTTTTTTTTTTTTTTTTTTTTGGAGGGGAGGGGGAGGATATATTTAATTTCTTTTTTTGAAGTTATTCTTTTATTTCTCTTAGCCCCAGTTACAAGGAAAAATAATACATTCTCATTAGACTGGGAGAAGGCCCCGAGATTAATTTTTGTCGGTAGGTTTTGTCCAGATGGACCCAGACAACGCTGGGTTTATCTGCTAGTATATTAGTTAAATAAAACTGTTTACTCTGTCATAAAGCTGCTTATACTTGCAAATGTTCTTTAGTGTTAACAAAAATTCCATTTTTTAATATTACTTCTTTTTAACTATAATAATGAAATACATTATCCGATATATATATGAAGTATAAAATCCATTTTTCACCACATTGACAATAATTACGATTTTGTTAACAAAAGGTATATTATTAACAACAGAATTACATACAAAAATTAAATTTAAATATCTTTACCCATTCATCAATCTTTTTATCCAATTTAAAAGCTTAATTCCAAATTGATAGCAATTTAAAAGATTATCAATTTACATAAATACTTCCAAATTAGGAATTTCTCAATTTATTAACACTTTGCATATCCCATCAGCTTTCACGGCAGTGTAGATAAATTAAATGAAATTTAATATATGGACTCTGTAAACCTGTCTTTTATGATAAATGTGACAAAGTAGAATTTAACTCATGTCACAAATAAAAAACTTAGATGTTGCGGTATAAATCTTTAAAATATATCTGAGAGAAACGCTTAAGTAATTGGTTTAACTTACCAGATCTATAAGCATATGACAAATTGCAGAAAAACAATGTATGCTGTTCTACAAAATATGATTTTTTATAATAAAAAGGGTTAAGGTTATAGAAATACGTCTTTATAGCATTCAGCTTAGAAATTCTTAAATATCTACTATTTTAGGAAATTGAATATCTATTTTAATTTATACTGTTAAATAATTAGAAAATTAGTAATACTTGTAGTAATTATAATATATGTAAGATGTCGTTAAAAACGTAATAATATCATGAAAAAAAACGTTAACAATTAATTTTTAGCGTACATAATTATCTAAATTCCGTTAATTGTTCCACTAAGAGATCGGAAAGCACCAATATGACAAATGCCTCAATCTTGACGTCAATTATGTAGAAAAGTAACCATGTTTGAACATAACTTTTGATAATACATTCATGTTGTTCTTTAGCTTTGTCTTTTTTTATGGTCCATCGGAGGTTGAAAAAAAAAACAACCCTCGTATATATAAAGTTTTATAAATCAGCAAAAAACTATACGTCAAGAATGACGAAGTGATAGTAATATTTTTAGAGACTAACGTTGAAATTCTCTGGCAAATTATTCAGATTTAATCTAATTTGTGCAACTAACTTATATGGATCTATTCGATAAATTATTTTTTAAACGGTCTTTTAAAAATGTTTAGAATTATTGTCACGACAAACAATTTTTGCACTGGAAACCTGTATTGTAATCTACTTACTTTAGCTCTTTCCAAGCGGAACGCGTATTAACGTTCATAGTTTAACAATAATGAAGATGCTTTAGAAAATGTTTAATAGACTAATTAACACTGAAATGTGTTGATGCAATGGGAAGTACTGTATGTATATTGTTATTGTGCCTGTGACACCATATTATTATTATCTACATTCATACTTATGTTGTATTTGGCTCGCTGTTGTTCGGACTTGGATGGCGGCCGTATCCACACATTTTCAGGGTCTGTGCTTAAAAAGTAAAACAGAACCATCATATAATATCACTTCTGTGTCTGTCTGTCCGTCTGTCCGTCTGTCAGAGCCCTTTTTAGAGTTAACTATGGGACATTGAATGTTCAAACTTTGGAAAGCTAAAACGCTTATTGACCAGCATATTATCAGATTATCAACCATTCACAAAAATGTTAAGGAAAAATTTAGGGAGGCTAATTATGTTACATGAAAAAAAAATTCTTTTTGTATATCGTGTGAAAGATACTGTAATACCGAACTCAAAAATATAATTGTTTTAATTTTAGATATTATATTTTCAGGGATATCATTGAAAATGTACTGCAAAAATATGTTTCCCCTTCTATTTCCGAATCTACTGAAACTAAAATTAGGAAACAATTAAGGTAGTAGGAGTTTATATAAACCTTGTAGAAAAACTATAGCGATTTTCCTAGGTCACATAGTTTTTGAGAAAAACGCATTTTTCCGTTGCACACAAACTTTACTTTTCGAGCGGTCAGCGGGAGAGTTGACAGGCTCTCGTGGTATCTATTGACGCAGAATCATCCAATGATATTTGATATTGATTTTTGAAAAAAAGTGTAGGTAATTAGCCGACATATTAATTAAGTTACTTGAAACAATTTTCTTTTTATATATCGTGTACTTTTTTATGTATCGTTCCAAAGATCTCTTAACACCGAGATAAAAAATATATTTGTTTTCATTTTGATTTTATATTATCATTTTGATGAGATATCATCGCAATTGTACTGCAAAAATGTGTCTCTCCCTTCCTATTTCCGAATTTACTGAAACGAAAATAATGAAAAAATTAGGGGTAGTATGAGTTTGTTAATTAATAAATTTAATGTACGGAATCCTTTGAGCGCGAGTTATACTCGCATTTGATCGCTTTATTTTTTAAATATATCTTATACTATTTACAGTGCAAGAGCAAGTGAAAAACAATTCTCGATTTTAAATTCGATCTAAAATGCGTTCCACACTCCTACGAGGTTATGAAATAAGTCTTGCCTAAGTGTAGTTGATAAATGAGTTACTAATAATAAACAGTATTTCAAACATCACTTTTAATGTTACTGTATGCGTGAAGAACAGATTATTAGGGTGTATCGATTTTTAACTTTTTTTTTGTTTCCAAATTCCAAGTTGATAAAAAGTTGCTACTAGACACCACAACTTACCACAAAAAATTTTGGATTTTTAAAAAAATGTTTAGGTCTCCCGCACAAGGCCTAAAGTTTAGAAATTTTACTTAAAAAGTAAATTTTTACAAAATTTTTAAAAAAACCTAAAACACTTTTTTTCTAAATTGCAATTTAAAATTCCACTAACAATAAGCACAAAAAACGATAGAAAGTGTATTTCAAAAACTTAGCAAAACATTTAGGTCTCCCGCACAAGGCCTAAAAGTCGTGAATTTCAGCCAATTTTTGAACATTTTTCAGTTGTTTGATATTTGTGTTGTAGCTGGTTTACAAATTAAATGTAACTGAAGCCTCGTTAGGCTTGATTGGAATTGTTGAAATAAGTGAAACAATAAATCACATTTCAATACGTCAAGCGTCAACTTGAAGCGATGGGGTGGGGGAAGGCCAGACTGTCGCGCTACGGTGACGCAACACCTATGAATCACCGCGCAGACTTGTCAGTAGTCGTCTGTCCGCGAGCGAGCATTACGGTTGTGTTTTAGTGCGATAGTCTTGTTGTAAGAATCAATTGAGTGAGTGTTGTTGTGCCTTATGAGTAAAAAACCGCATGTAACTAGACAAACTATCGACAGGCCGGTTAGCGGGCAACCTATTGATGTGAGTGAGTTTAATGTTCTGCCAACCAAGATGGATGTTTTGAAGTATTTTGAGTGGGTACGCATTGAAATGAAACAAGAGGGAATACATCAGCCCGCAAAGAAGGTAATTGCGTTAAGAGTTGCTTTAAAACGTGAGGAAATATGGAAAAGAGCGTCAATTCCTATTTGTGGCACCAAAAACACAATATTTGTGGTTTTAAAACTGCATGAGCAGCTTGAGAAAATTAAAAAGTGCTCAGGGCCTAAAAGGAAGTATCCTAACTCCTACAAAAATGCAGTAACTAGCTTCAGTCAAAAACTGAAACTGCATTGTTTGATATTTGTACTTGCAAATGTGACCTCAGCAACTGTATTTGCTCTATTGACAAAAAAGTCCCGGCACGAGAACACGAGTTTTTGCTCGACCAACGTGGTCCGAGATTGATGTCAATTGCAGAGTGTGACAAAAACGAGACTAAAAAGCTTAAAAAGCGATTAGAAAGAAAATCTAGGTCACAAGCTTTAATGCAGGTAGTTGTAAAAAAGACTGAGGATGAAAACTTAAAATCTGTTGATAACATTGATTCTGGTGATAGTACAGATGATTCAATGTCTCATACATCATGTCAAGATAGTGATTTTGAAATGAAATAAATGTACTTGATACGAGTCAAAAAAGTGTTTCAAGTGTAGAAGTAAAACAAGAACTGCCACAACGCTTGTCTTTGTTTTCACGAGCTTGTGACCGCAGGGGCATTTCTAGTAGAGCTGGAGCTCAGTTAGCTACTGCACTTTTGCGAGACTTAAATGTCGTTACTGCGGAGAACCAAGAAGCAGTAATCGACAAATCAAAAGTAGCACGTGAAAGATTTAAGTCTCGTAAAGAAGTAAGCTCAATTTGAAGAACCTGGATCCAAGTATTTCGGTCATGTAACTCCCATAAATAGAACAGGAAAGGAAATAGTTACATCACTTGTAAAGTATTGTGAAAAAAAAACTGTCTATCTTAAAAAACTAAAAGCTATTGGTTGTGATGGTACGGCAGCAAACACAGGCACTTCAAAGGGAGTTATCACCTTATTTGAAAATAAAATACAACAGCCACTGCAGGCAGTTGTGTGTCTACTACATTTGAATGAATTACCATTTAGAAAAATTATGGTTGCTCTTAATGGGCCAATTTCTGGACCAAACACATTTAGCATGTTCTATGAAAATACATCAGCAACATTTTGTACTTATATACTACATTTTATTCCACGTTATAATATTTTATACATTTATAATAAACAATATTAACCACAAATAACGATAGAGTTTATTTCAACAACTTTATCAAACAATTTACATCGTTAAACTAATATATATATATTGTGCCATTTTATGCCTCCTGTAACAAAAATACACATAAGTCTGGTGTTTTTAACGAAAAAAAATGGTTCATTTACACTAAAAATTACGAATGTTTCGTCAAAATTAACAAAATTTAGGTCTTGTGCGGGAGACCTAAATGTTGTGCTAGGTTTTTGAAATACATTTTCTATCGTTTTTCATGCTTATTGTTAGTGGAATTTTAACTTGCAATTTAGAAAAAAAATGTTTTAGGTTTTTTTAAAAATTTTGTAAAAATTTACTTTTTAAGTAAAATTTCTAAACTTTAGGCTTTGTGCGGGAGACCTAAACATTTTTTTTTAAATCCAAAATTTTTTGTGGTAAGTTGTGGTGTCTAGTAGCAACTTTTTATCAACTTGGAATTTGGAAACAAAAAAAAAGTTAAAAATCGATACACCCTACAGATTATATCAACTATTTTCATGAGTTTAATACGTACGTAGTATGACAATAGCCATATATATTCAACAAAATTTGACATTTTCCGTTCTAAAGTACCATGAAATATTTATAAAATAGCAGAGGGAGCTTAGTTTGGCTCCACATCAAAGAAATAATCACTTTTGTTTTGCCTTGTATGTTTTTTACAATTTAAGAACTTTGGCTTAATCAATTTTTTTTCTAATTCACTATGCATTTTGTAATAAATGAAAATTCTTTTGGGCATAATCATTATATTCTGGTGTTAAGAGGAAACTTTTCATTTTAAAGCTTGTAAGAAATGGCATTGAGTTTCATATACATAAAAGAAATGTAGCTGCCACAAAGATATCAAAAACGTATTCAGCTGAATATATTGAGGCAAAAATATACAAATTCTTCAAAAAAAAAAAAAAACTGCAACATAGTATATAATCTCAGAAAAAAAAGTTGATTTTTTTTTTTTTTTTTTTTTTTTTTTTTTTTTACATGTAACAAGAAAGTGTTATGTAGCTAAAGCTATTTAACCTTATAAAATTTATTTTCGTTTCTTTATGTAACATAGAAGAACTTATGCAGGCAGTTTTTCTTTTTGTTTCTAATTGCATGCATGATAATTAGGTTCAATATGGTAGGCAAATTTTTTTAAGTTAACTCAAATTACGTACAGAAACGTTGTTAACATTAAATTGCTTAAAAGATTAAATAAAAATAGCTAAAGCTTTTTTAATTTGATTGGTTTAAGGATCATGTTTAAGGTTTTTTGCGCGCAGAAATCATTTTCAGTAGTTATTATTTTTTGTGCAATATTTCGCAAATTCTATGAATAAATAGTTTTTACTATTTTTATTAATATAAAACTACTATTGAAAAAACTAGAAAATTAGTAATAAGTAGTAATTATTAAATAGTAAGTTTATAAGAAATTTTAAGTCTATAAGACATGAAAAATTTGAAAGGGATTCAGTACGATTTTGAACTTTTTATTTCCTTTCAACTCTTAATGGCTATAATAATGTTATTTCAGAAAAAGACGAATTTTAAAACCCAAAGAAAAATCTCTATGTACTCTAATATTTAATTTTAACTTCGGCGCTTTTAAAATTCACTTCAAAATGAAGCATGGTACAAACAAATTTGCATAAAAATATACTTGCATTAAGAAAGTGCATAAATCTATTTTCAATCATTAAAAATGATGAGATGTGGACAGAATTTTAGGAATTTTCCGTAAAATGTTTTTAAAGCAATGTAAAGTAAGCATAGCATGAAACATATTTGAAGCACAAGAAAATTAAATTAAGAAAAGCTTTTCAAAATTTCCATTTTTTTAAACCAATAAAGATATATAATTTTTTATACTTCGTTTATATAAAAAAATAAAAGCGTAATAGTTTCTATCGTTTTTAAGAATTTTTTGAAAATGTTTCATAATTTTTCTTGAGTATTTCTTACAGTTATTAGAATACATTTAATTCACGTCATTGTTTGCACATGCCAAATACGAAGAAAGTTTGAAGAAAGTTTCTGATAGATTTAGCATGTGACATCATTCTTGTTTTCATATTAGATTAAAGTAATATTTGTTTTCAAATTTTCTTCTTCTGAATATATTTCCGTAAAAATCTGTACCCAGACGATGAATCATCAAATTAATTTTTTAATATGTTATATTTCTTAAACCACTCTAAAAATTTTCAAAAGTTCTTGAGTAAATGTGTAATCTGATCTGTTTTTCAAATTCATAAGACTGCTCTATGCATATTAAAATTGTGAATATATAATCGTCTCTAAAATGTCCTTCAGCAATGAACGGCTGTGACTTAGATGCGCACGTGTTTGAGAAATATCTATTTAAGACACTCTTAAAGTTTCTAAACTTTTATCAAAGCTGTGTCTTAGTTACCGCAAAGTTACGATAAGCAATCGAAAATTGACTTTCATGACCTCCGGCATGGCACGCTTTAGATATTTTAACTCTCCGTAGATGTCTCTCTGAAATTTTGGCATGAAAATAATGAACTTTATACGAAGAGTTTAATAATAGTTTTGAATTGCATTTTTATAAATTTTTCACTTTAAAATATTTATTGCTATCTTTAATGGTTGTTTTAATACTTCTAGAGCTTTAATTTTCAAATTTATAAGTGTATATTATATTGATAAATTGGTACTCTTCTAAAACTCTCATTTCAGGCGTAAAAAACTGATAATTTTTATCGCTTTATAAACTGTAGTTAATAGCAACACATTGATTAAAAAATTTGTGCTCGTTTAAAACTCTCATTTCAGACATAAAAAACTGATAATTTTTATCGCTCTGTAAACTGTAGTTACTAGCAACACATTGATTAAAAAATTGGTGCTCTTGTTAAAACTCTCATTTCAGACATAAAAAACTGATAATTTTTATCGCTTTGTAAACTGTAGTTAATAGCAACACATTGATTAAAAAATTGGTGCTCTTGTTAAAACTCTCATTTCAGACATAAAAAACTGATAATTTTTATCGCTTTGTAAACTGTAGTTAATAGCAACACATTGATTAAAAAATTGGTGCTCTTGTTAAAACTCTCATTTTAGACATAAAAAACTGATAATGTTTATTGCTTTGTAAACTGTAGTTAATAACAACACATTGATTAAAAAATATTTTATGTATGCTTAGGATAAGTTAACAGCAAAATGAATATTGCATTAGTACTGTAATTAACTGCCCAAAAAATATTATTATTTATGTGTTATTTAAAAGATTTCACATGGAATATTTACTGATAAGAAAATGTTTTATATGCCTTAATAAAATGTAAAATATCTATTGCGATATTTTCTGAAGTATCGTTAGGAAAATTGAATTTTTTACGACGTAGTACCAGTTTGAAAAAACTTAAATATACAATCTGTTTGAACTAATTTATAAAATACTTTAAAATTTTTATCAGTAAATATTTTAATATTTCCAAAGGGGAAAGTTCAAAATACCTCGAATGAAATAAAAGAAGAGAGAGAAAATTTGTATTATAAAGGAAAAACATGTGCGGGAGTAACGTTGGCGTCATATTGATGATGACAACTACCTAAATAATAAGTTTCGCTCTTCTGAAAATTTATTAACTTTTAAACGTCGCATAATTTCATTTTTTAACCATAGAGTAGAGGAAAAATGTACTTTCAAATGCAACTTGTTTGAAAACTGTATCTTAATTTACTAATTTATAATTTTCAAGATTTTTTTTTTTTAATATATTTTTGTTGCGTGCAGTCTGGTTAAGGAGGAGATTAACACTTTTGCACTTAAAACAAAATAAGTACTTCAACATTTGTTTTCGAATAATATTTATTAACGAAAATAAAACTTCTTTTTTTAAAAATGGTACATCTATGTTAGCGGGACACAGGTGATAAATCCCCAAATATTGTTCCTGTCGCTATTATTTGTACTACATTGTTTTTATTTCAAATGTAAACCTTCAAATTATTGCATTTAAAATACAAAACTTTAATTTTAAATACACGCATGTAAAATACACATAATTCGTACATTTAAAATACATGCCGTTCACTTATTTCATATAAAATACAATAAATAAATAAATAAATAAATAATATCCGTAAATCAAAAACATTTTATTTCAATGCCAAAGCACTTTTTCTAATTTGTATAGTTGAAAAATAAAAGCTTCTTTTGGCAAGAAAACAAAAGTGTTATCGGCGAGATTTACCTCCGTCTATCATAAAAGTACCGAAAAATAAATAAATAAACGAAACACAAGTTTAACAGATATATAATCGAACTAACACTAAAATAATCAGAATAAAAAATGTTGCGGTGATTACTGAAATCTTTGGCGATTTCTTTGACGAGTATTAATCCTGGCATGTGAATAGTAGAAAAGTACCGTTTTCAATAAATTTCAAAACTTTTATTGAATACACAATTCATATTTTTCATATTAAATTTCCTTTTGGTGTTTTTAATTAGCAATCTAAAATATATGTTAAACGTAAAAAAAAACTTTTAAAATTTTCAATTGAAAATGGTTTTCACCTGCGTTCTGTACACTGTGCAGTATGTTCTATAATCCAGGAAGCCTCGGTAGCATCACCTAGTTTTTTTAATAGAAATGCATTATTGATAAAAATGGTGCTTTGGTTTCACACTTAAAATGCGATACTTAAGTATTTGTACAGTTTTTAAGTAATATTTCTGAATATAATAAAATAATCAGTAAAATATATGTATTACTAAATGATTTATAAGAGTTAACTATGCTTTAAACTTTTCTGCATTTCCTAACTACAGTAAAACCTGGTAAGAAGCTATCTCCAGATATCAGAATTTGTTTTTTTCATTTCATCTCATATCACATTAAAAAATAAATTTAGTTAATAAATCTTAATAATTTCCAAGGAAACTTTAAACCTCTTCAGTTTATGCAGAATTTTATATTGGATTTTATTTGGCAATATGGAATTTCTCATCGTGAAATACTCTCATACCCACATATAGTAACATAAACGTAGTGCTTAAAATTGTCATTTTTAATGGGTAAATCTTAAAATCTAAATTACAGTCCTGATAATTTACAGTGTATGAATAATTCCACTGTTTATTCATTCTAGAGCTTTTAGATATTACGTAATGTTTGTGTATGTGGTTGTTTTTCAACATTCAGAACTTTAAGTCAAAATATAAATGTTTGCAAGTTGAAATATTGGCTAAAATCGTTCGCCTTTTAAAATTACTTTATCTATTCAAGTTATAAAATGGTTAATTGAAAATAATTTAATTCTACTGAGAATGAGTTCTTTTTAAATGCTCTGTTTAAACAGCTTTACATACAAGGTGTTTCAAAAAGGTTGATAAATGCTTTAATTTTTTACCTGTTGGAGATTCGTGAGCAATGTAAATTGCGAAAATCTTCAAAATAAGGTAGTATGTGTGACATTGTGTTGATGAAATACGTCCCTCCGTAAATTTAAAATAAAGTTGCACTTTTTACATTTTTATACCCTTACTATGTACTATACGTAAAAAATGTTTTCTCCACAAGTACTCTAATTTTCAAAGAGATACAATTTTTAGATTGTTATAGGTCACATAGTCCTATATTGTGATATCCTCTAAAAAACCCAGAGTGAAATGTTTAATAAAAAAAAACCCACCCTAGTATTTCATTAAATATTTCACTGAAGTCAATTTTATTGTTTTGTTCTCTTTTTATATGTCATTTTGAATAATAAAAATATTAAAAATACCTAAGGAGTGCTTATTTACTTTTAAAAGAATCTAAATTAACAATTACAGAATTCTGGAAAAACAGGATCTTCATTTTTACAGATTTTCTTGTTATAATAGAATTTTAGAATGATGTAGGGTGAAACCCCCCAGTTATTGACACCCAACCAGTAACTGACACTTGAGCAAAAAACTAACACAAATAAACATTTTGTTATAAAATTCTGCAAAGTAATGTCATCTAGAGGTAAATTAGACACTTATTTTTATTTGGAGTCAATTTATTCACCACTAGAGGAAATTCAATGAGGAAGAGACTTTTGAGAATACAAAAAGTATCATTTTGAAGCAACCATCTTATTTCTAAAATTAAGAAAGTGTTTTTATAATCTATTTGTAATGCAGCCATCCTTAACTTTTTTTTTAAGTTATACTAGTAGAAATTAGGTTAAAGATACATATGATATATTAGGGCCATGATTTAGGGTTTATAGTTATTTAATTTAACTTAATGGGGGTATGCCAGTTATTGGTTTCTAGAATTGCAATTTTTCCAGTCTCTGACAGAGGTGTTAGTTATTGATTATATTAAAGAAAGTTTAAATATATTATTTGAACTGATTAAAATTGCATAATAATAAATTAAATTTATCTGGTAGTAAACACCTTTACAATTTAAGTTGTTTTGCCAGTGTCTGACATGAGATATCAGTTACTGGTTCATAAATGTCAGTTATTGGATATCTGCATTACTAATAATGCAGTACCAAATATTACTGCTATATAATTAATAATAAAATGCATAATTTTTCAAAGTTTTGCCAACAATATTTTTTGAATATATCTCTATTTTCCTTTCAAAAGCAAAGGTAAGTATAAAATAGATTTAAATTTTTGTAATAGTGATTTGAAGAAGAAAGAATTCTTCAAGTGTCAGTTACTGGGAGTTTTACCCTACATAATTTTTTTTCTTTTTATGTCAAACCATTATTTAGTAAGAAAATGCTTCATTTACAGCTGAGTATGTCAGGTGTGGGTTTTTTTCTTCATGTAACATGGGTTATTTTTTAAAAGTGGTTTTTTTTTCAAATCCCCGCACAATTGGCTGCCATTTTGTAATAAAGTGATAAAATGAAAAATGCTCAACATTAAAATCATAGTCTAAATAAGCTGCAAAAGTTTAGCCATGTTTTATTTTTAGTGCATTATTTATTAGACTTTATACAGAGAAAAAAATGGGGTTTTTTTAGAGGACAGCACAATATTTTGTATTTGGAAACATTTTCTCCACAAGTTGTCTGTCACAAGCTCCGACAACTACAATTACAAAATGTCCATTCTTCTACTACCAAAACTCATCTAGTTATGACAATTTGAATTTTACTCCCATTACTTAAAAAATCATCTGTCTGTTTTTAGTACCGGGAAACTTTGAAATTCTATAAAATTAAATATATCATGGTTCTTTGAATTTTGGTCGAAGAAAAATGGAATTTTTACTATCTTATTTCTCAGGACATGGATAAAATATTTCTTAATGTAAATTATTGGACTCAGTAACCATATAGAAAAGTTAAAAATGTATATATATTTTTAATTAATGACAAGATTATTTCTTCGAAGTAATCTCAATTCTTACCTTGTTTTGAACATTTTTGCAATGAACAGGTAAAATACTAAGGAGTTTTTCAATTATTTTGAGACATCCTATATATGTCGATTACAAAAATATCTATATAGTTAATCTTCTTCAGATGATTGTAAAACGTGTATAAAGTTTTGGAGATAAATATAAAGCATTTATATTTAAACATTAACTTTCTTAATTTCCATGTCTTCCTTGGATCATCTTTCCTCGGATACTTCAAGAATTCGGATTTATCGCATTTTTTCTTTTGTCTCCGAATACGCGAGACATAACGAGGGACTGATGATGTATTTTTAAAAGCAGCGGACCTATAACAGTAAACAAAAATTGAGTGATTTTGACGAAATACTGGACACCAATATAGCTATGCATTGAAAAAACTTGACACAAAATACTTATATTGATTAAACAACCTCTTTGCATCGAAGTAGTTAAAAGAAATCAGTTTGTGAATCTTCAAACTTTAAAATTCAATTATTTTTGTAACATACGAAGTTGCTAAATATGTTTCATTGTAATCTAAACGTTATCGTTAACGAAAGATTCATAATTATAGCATCAATGAGAAAAATTCGGCTTATAACAGCTGTAGATAATGTGGACTGATCACGGAATTTATTTTCATTGGGTATCTATTTCCATGTCGAAGTAACGTCGTATTTTAATTACCTTAGTAAATAAGAATTTCTGTGCGTCATATTTTCTCGAAAAACATATCTGTATTATGTGTAACAAGACAGTAAATATAGGAAATTATGCAATAAATCTGGAAATGTTTTTTTTTTCAAAAATTCATAAACGAATTCTTCTTTGTGTTATATATGTGGAATTTATTTATTCAAATGCATTTTATCAAATTTTCTTTTGTTCAATTGTTACAAAGGTACTTCAAAAGTAGAAGAATTTTCTTAAATAATCTTAGACAATCCATGCAGAGACAATAAATTTAGCGTTCATATGCATGTTATTTGAAGCTTTATAAGAATTCAGCTAGGATTCTTTGAAAGTTCAGAATGCTTTGTGCGGGACATACCCTTTTGCCAATGTGGGATCGCCTTATTTCGTATTTCAAAAAGTATAATTGTTTTCCAACGGTTTGAGGCAGGAGCTTTGCTCTTTTAGTGTTTTTCTTTTGGTTTTGAACTGAATTAGTTATGTTATTTTATTACTGGATTAACTTAAGTTTACATTAATATGATTTAACTTTACAGTGTTTTTAATAAGAGTTTTAGTTCTAATTTCAAAGAAAGTTTAAGTTGTTTTTAGGAATTAGTTTTTATTACAATAGACTGTTTTAAACTTCCATTTTAATCTGAAATCAAGTTTTGTTTAACTAAGATATTTTTCCACTTATGAAGGAAGCTCGTTTTTATCCACGGTTGCTCTGAATAATAAAAAAAAAGAATCTGAATGTATTTTCAAAAGTTTTAAATGAAGATCGTGTTTTCTTTGAATAAAGAACTGTAGTCACCAAAGAAATGACTTTTTATTGAATTTTAACTCAACACTTAGATTTACTTCAGGTGTCTTCCCCGACACTATTTTAAAAGCTCTGTTACATACATTATCAAGGGCCTGTACTGATACAGGTTATTAGATAAGACATAGAAATCTTTAAGTGATATGCAGCATGTAAATAATATAAAGAACATTAAAAATTGTAATAAATAGTACAAACATGGAAATATGAGCAAATTCTAAGCGAGCGCATAGCATACTTATAAGATTATTTCTTTACTAAATCCTCACAAAGCGTTTGGAATCGCAATCTGATTCATTGAAAATAGCGTGTCTTTTTTTGTTGTTCATTAATTTGAAAATCTCAGTTCTTTTTCTCATCTTTTCTTAATTTTAATCTTTCATTTTTATATTCAACGTATAGCACGCAGGTGTAGATTGTTATGAATTTTATTGTTTCAAAATGCGCGCTATACGGCGAAATATACGGCATAATTATCAAAAAAGGAATAAAAAAACATTCAGATTTTTTTTCTCAAAGAAGGTAAAAACCTAACCTATTTTTGTGAAAGAAATATTCATTGAAGATTTCTTTTTATGCGAAAGCCTAATTCAGTAAAATAATTATGAATCAAACAAGAAAACTGTAAGGGAAAGGCGTGTTAAAAACTACACTGAAAAAAAAAAAAAAAAAAAACTGTCAATTTTACGGTATAATATTGGCATCACAGCTGCAAGTATTATACTGTATAATTAACTATAATAAACAGTAAAATAAGCAGTAATTTGAAAACCGCGCATGCGCGGTAGCGTTCCACATCAACTGGTTGATATGGGAGGTAACTGAAACTAAACACTAGTTAAATAAATAAAAATTCATTTTCTCTTTTCATTTGAAACAACCCGTCTTAGAAATGTTTAACTAAATTTCAACTAATGAAATACGTTTCATTACCCTAATAAAAATAGTGTTCTATGCGGGTTTCTTCTTCAATTAGGGAACCATGTTATACCCTGCTTATATTATTTTTTTCTTTTACCGTTTATTTCGATTTCTTTTGTGGTGCTTTCAGTAACTTTTTAATTTGATATTTCTAGCTAAAGCGGTGAATTATTTTTAATAAGAGCTCTGTTCTTTATAGACCACCTGTTGTTTGTAAGAAAATCTAACAAAAAACTTACAATGACAAATTGTGGCGCATTGTGATGTTTTGTGACGCTTGTATTATTATAATAATTAAGAAGTAAAGCAAATAAATATCTTTGTCAATTGTATTATATACCATTGGGTGTGAGTATAAATAATCTTGTTTTATATAAAAAAAAATAACTAAACTAGAACTTCCAGTATCAAGCATATGCACCTTCGAAAAAATAATTTTGAAGTAATGTTTTTATCGATTCAAGTCATTTTGACGGAGAATGTTTAAAAATTGTAAAACGAAGCTTTTAAAATAAGAGGTAAACTTCATGTAATTTAGATATACTAATTTCTTAAAATAAAAACTACCTAGTTTTAATATAAAAAGTCTGAAAAAGGTTAGTGGAATGTTTTTAATTTAACACATAATATACACAAACATACAATTTTTCAATGTGACATTTAATGGTCTTGTTTGCGAACCTTATGATGACACTACAACATGGAACCCTAAAGTTTCCAGTTGAAATTGCTATTAAATGAATATTTTAGTATTTATTACATCTTCTCCGTTAGTTTCTCCTGAGAATTCTAGGTATCTATACTTATAAAAGAGTAGCTTGATTTTCTCATAATAAACGCCGAGCCTCAACAGTTTGTCCTAGAACAATGAAATCTCATCAAAAACGTCACCTGTAAAAAATGCAGCCAAGTCCCGTGACTCTTTTTCCGTAAAAAGTTCTCAGATCGTGTAAAGCCAAGTTTAGCTATCTTATTAACTCTGAAATTTTCATTCACAAATCACTCCTAGTCTCTACATTTTTAGTTAAATATTATTTTGTTACTTGGAAATTACGCAGCACAGGGAAGTTATTACACCTTACTATGTTACGGGATGAGATGAGATAATATGATTAAGGCTAATTATATACGCATAGGGAAGTTATTACACGTTAATATGTTATGGGATGTCATGGTATTATTTGATTAAGACTAAATAGATACATCACATTCTCGTGCTACGTAATTGCCAAGTCACAAAATAATATTTAACTAAAGATGTAGAGACTAGGAGTGATTTGTGAATGAAAATTTCAGAGTTAATAAGATAGCTAAACTTGGCTTTACAGGATCTCAGAACTTTTTATGGAAAAAGAGTCACGAGACTTGGCTGCATTTTTTACAGGTGACGTTTTTTATGAGATTTCACTTCTTTTTGTAAGTAATCCTCCTTTTCTTGATTTTGGGTTCTTTTTGGAGATCATCCACTGATTTTCGCTAAGCCCACACTCTGTCCCTATTATTTACAAGTATAAAAAATTTGAAGCTTTAGTTTCGTTTGCAAAGTACTGTAGATAAAAAGAGATTTCAGGTTCCTAGGCAAGCACTAAGTTATGGGAGGGGGTGTCAAAAGTACTCTCAATTGCTTCCAGGAAAGTTGCTAGCCATCTGAGATATTACTCGCAGCCTTATATTTAGCATAAAAGAACTTTTTAGTATAAAAAGAAAGCCAAAATTAAAATTTCCGGGAATTTCCAATAAATCAAACTATATTCCTTTTTTCGATGTTTTTTTTTTCGTTTTTTTTAGTCTTTTTTTTATTATTTACGGATTTTTTTAAATTTTTCCTTACTTTGTGTAATAAAACCTGCCTTTCTGCCAAATGTCAAGCTTCTAGGACTACAAAATAGAATTATTTTCAAATTTTCGACTTTTTATAAATTTATTGATTTTTCGATTTTAATTCTATGGTACCTAATTGTCATGCCAATATAGTAATTCTTTAATCCATCTTCTTAGGATCATTTAGGTTCAAATTAGAGATAAATCAAGTGAATCTTAGAGTCACCATGATTTTATTTAGAAAGGACTATCAAGCCATAACCAGCCAGTAATGTAGGGAGGGTAGGGGGAGCTGTGAAAATTTTTGTCGGGCTAACATCATTTAACAATCCATATTTCATATGGGAAGTAAATAGAGTATAACCTGTGAAAAAAAAAATCTGTCTATAAAGAAATCGCCTATAACGTAGCCAGTCTATAGCAGAACTTTTCTATAACGAAATTCGTAAACGAAAGAAAAGAAAAACATAATCCGGGGTAAATAACATAAAACAATTAAGGGCGTTGTACTAGCTAATAGGACAATTATCTTAAAACTAATGTTTCTAGCAATACAAAATCAAATTGTTTTCGAATTTTTGATTTTTGTAAAGATATTTCGATTTTTCGATTTTATTTTCGAATTTAACGAATTTTTTAATTGTTCCTTTTATTGAATAGTAAATACTACCTTTACACCAAGTTTTAAGTTTCTAAGACTACAAGATAAAATTAATTTCAATTTTTGATTTTTCTCGAATTTTTTTTATAATTTTCTGGATTTTTTAGATTTTTCTTATTTTGTATCCTTTATTACAAATTTCCAAGTTTCTAGCGCTACAAAATCGAAATATTTTGAAATTTATTCTGTTTATTTTCTGTTTTGAGTTTTTTATTCTATTTTCGAATTTATTGTGTTTTAATTTTTCCTTTTTCTGTATCCTAAACAATAAGTTTACGCCGAAATTTAAGTTCTAAAGCTACAAAATCGAATTTTTTTCAATTTTTCGAGTTTTCGATTTTTTTTTCGAATTTTACAAATTTTTTATTTTTTGATTTTTTTATTTTTTTGTATTCTAAATACTACCTTTATTCCAAATTTTAAGTTTCTAGCTCTACAAAATCGAATTATTTTCAAATTTTCGTTTTTTTTTCGATTTTTTATGTGTTTTTCTTTTTTTCTTTTTCTGAATCCTAAACACTAACTTTACACCAAATTTTCAGTTCCTAAGACTACGAGATGATATTATTTTCAATTTCTCACTTTTTCTTTTTCTCTCTTTTTTTTTTAATTTTTGAAAGTTTCGATTTTTTTTCGAATTATCCATATTTTTTAATGTTTCCTTATTTAGTATCTTAAATATTACCTTTATTCCAAATTTCAAGTTTCTAGCGCTATAAAATCGAATTATTTTCAAATTTTCTTTATTTTTTGATTTTTTCGATTTTTTTATTTTATTTTCGAATTTTATTGCGTTTTTTATTTTAACTTATTCTGAATCCTAAACACTATCTTTACCGCGAATTTTAAGTTTCTAAGTCTAAAAGATCGAATTATTTTAATTTTTTTTTTTTTTTTTCGAATTTTTTGAATTTTTGAATTTTTTTTCGAATTTTCCGGATTTTTTTATTTTTTCTTATTTTGCATCCTAAATACTACCTTTATTCCGAATTGCAAGTTTCTAGCGCAACGAAATTGGATTGTTTGAAATTTTTCCATTTTTTTTCGATTTTTCGATTTTATTTTCGATTTTATTTTGGTGTTTTTGATGTTTTCTTTTCCTTTTTTTTTTTTTTTTTTTTTTTTTTTTTTTTTTTTTTTGGAATTTTCCGGTTTTTATAATTTTTCCTTTCTTTGTATCCGAAACAAGAGCTTTATTCAAAATTTTAAGTTTCTATGGCTGCGGGATCTACCCAATCTTTTTGATGTCGGGAGAGTGAGTGAGTGTGTGAGTAACAAAAAAAAAACTTTGAGTTCATACATCGTCTGCACTAATTTATGGGTATTTTTCGAATTATCCATATTTTTTAATTTTTCCTTATTTAGTATCTTAAGTATTACCTTTATTCCAAATTTCAAATTTCTAGCGCTATAAAATCGAATTATTTTCAAATTTTCCTTATTTTTCGATTTTTTTCGATTTTTTTATTTTATTTTCGAATTTTCTTGCGTTTTTTATTTTAACTTATTCTGAATCCTAAACACTCTCTTTACCGCGATTTTTAAGTTTCTAAGGCTAAAAGATCAAATTATTTTCATTTTTTCAATTTTTTTCGAATTTTTCGAATTTTTGAATTTTTTTTTCGAATTTTCCGGATTTTTTAATTTTTTCTTATTTTACATCCTAAATACTACTCTTGTTCCGAATTCCAAGTTTCTAGCGCAACAAAATCGGATTACTCGAAATTTTTCTATTTTTTTCTATTTTTTCTATTTTTTAAATTTTGCTTTCGATTTTTGTGGTGTTTTTGATGTTTTTTTTTTTCTGGATGCTAAACACTACCTTCACACCGAATCTTAAGTTTCTAAGACTACAAGATCGTATTATTTTCAATTTTCAATTTTGATGGAATTTGTTGAATTTTCGAATGTTTTTTTTTTTAATTTTCCGGATTTTATAATTTTTCCTTTCTTTGTATCCTAAACACTACCTTTTTTCCAAATGTCAAGTTTCTAGGGCTACGGGATCTACCTAATCTGTTTGATGACGCTTGAACGAGTGAGTGAGTGAGTGACAAAAAATCGAATATTTGAGTTCATATATCGTCTGAACTAGAAAAGACAGAAAGTTGTAATTTTAAATTTTCGTCCTGTGTACCAAATACTCTAGAAAAACGAAGTTTCAAATTTTTGGGATTCTCCAGCGCGGAGATATGGGGGGGTGGCGGGGGGTCAAAAGTGCCCTGAGTTTCTTCCAGAAATGTATGTTTACGGCCGTGCTTTCTCCAATTGGCGGGGGCACTGCCGTGCCTCCAGATCCAGATTTGGAAGTCATGTTCTTTACACAATGTAGGCACGTACTAAGAAAGGATTTTTGAAAATTCACAATCTAAGGGGGTCAAATGAGGGGTCGAAAGTTTTGGATAATTTCGTCTTTTCGACATATTTCAGCAGGAGTTTTAAGCAGGAGCGTGAAATTCGGGATAACAATTCTACTAAAGAATAGTTAAACATGTATTTCAGGCGATTTTAGAAATTCAACCATTAAGTTGGTTAAATGGGGGTTCAAAAATTTTCGGTGATTTCACATTTTCTCCATATTTTATCAGCAGTTTTAGGTAAGAGCATGAAATTCAAGATAACAAATCTACTAAAAAAATAAACACGTATTTAAGCGATTTTAGAAATTCAACCACTAAGGGGGATAAATGAGTGTCTGAAGTTTTAGGTCAATTTGCCTTTTCGCCATATCTCAGCAACAGTTTTAGTTAAAAACGGGAAATTCAGGATAAAAATGTACTAAAAGTTGCTTAAACAAATATTTCAGCGACTTTAAAAATTCAACTGCTAAGAGGGTTAAATGGGGGGTCGAAAGTTTTTAATCATTTCACATTTTGGCCATATCTCAGCAGCAGTTTTAGGTAGAAACGTGAAATTCAGGATAACAAATCTACTAAAAAAATAATTAAACACATATTTCAGCGATTTTAGAAATTCAACCACTAAGGGGGTTAAATGGGGGGGTCGAACTTTTTAGGTCATTTTGCCTGTTCGCCATATCTCAGCAGCATTTTCAATTAGGAGCTCGGAATTCGGGATAACAAAACTACAAAAAATACAGACAAACATGTATTTCAGCAATTTTAGAAACTCAGCAACTAAGGTGGGTTAAATAGGAGGTCAAATATTTTAGGTCATTTTACCATATCTCAGTAGAAATTATAGGCAGAATCGTGAAACTCAGGATAACAAATCTACTAAAAAAATAGTTAAACACGTATTTCAGCGATTTTAAAAATTCAGACACTAAGGGGGGTTAAATGGGGGTCGAATGTTTTACGCTATTTTGCCATATCTCAGTAGAAGTTATAGTTAGGAGCATGAAATTCGGGAAAACAAATCTACTAAAGGATAGTTAAACATGCATTTCAGGCGATTTTAGAAATTCAACTACAAAGGGGGTTAAATGAAGGGTTGAAAATTTTCGGTGATTTAACCTTATCACCATGCATACGCTGTGTACGTCGTTAGCTCAGCTCGCAGAGCGGTGGACTGTAGAAGACGGAGAAATCAGAAATCCATAGGTCGCTGGTTCGAATTAGGCTCGACTGAAATTCTTTTTTGGTCAATGATGTATAATAAAAAAATATTACTTATCTGTCTCATTTGATTTTTCATATATATAATTACATTGAGAGAAATTGTAAGAAAGCGCTTAAAACTAAAAAAGTTTCATTTGGAATTTTATGTAATGTGTTAAACGAATCAAAGGCTGTGTCCGTCGATAGCTCATTTGGCCGAGCGGTGGACTGTAGATGACGGAGTAATCAGAAATCCATAGGTTGCTGGTTCGAATACGGCTGGACGAAATTCCTTTTTTAATCGATGATATATAATAAAAAAATGTTACTTATGTGTCTCATTTTATTTCTCATATATATATTACATTGAGAGAAATTGTAAGAAATCGCTTAAAACTAAAAGAGTTTCATTTGGAATTTTATCTAATGTGTTAAACGAATCAAAAGATAGTGTCCGTCGGTAGCTCAGTTGGCAGATCGGTTGACTGTAGAAGACGGAGTAATCAGAAATCCATTGGTCTTTGGTTCGTATCCCGCTCAACGAGATTTTTCTTTTTAGACGATGATATATAATTAAAATATTACATATGTGTCTAATTGTTCTTCTAATACATATAATTACATTGAGAGAAATTGTAAGAAAGCGCTTAAAGCTAAATGATTTTCATTTGGAATTTTCTGTAATGTGATAAACGAAGCAAAGGTTGTGACCGTCGATAGTTCAGTTGGCAGAGCTGTGGGCTGTAGAGGACGGCGTAATCAAAAATCCGTAGGTTGCTGGTTCGAATCCGGCTCGACGGGATTCCTTTTTTAGTCGATGATATATAATAAAAAATATTACTTATGTGTCTCATTTTATTTCTCATATATAAAACTCTGCCCGTCTAGCAGGTCGCTTCCGAGTGGGACACAGATACAAAGTACTACATGGGCCCCACCCCTAGATAATCACGGGTAGGGCCCAGTATTACTTTGTTAGGTGTTCATGAAAAAAATAATTATGTCGCGAAATCTTTATTTAAGTATTTTATTATATTCTTATTAGTTATTTTCGTATACTTTTAATTTAAAGTATTTTATTTATATTTTTCTGGTTGCATGTAAAATACACTTTCTGAGCCCCAAGCGAAGTCAGGGCGGTACACTGCACTATCTGGGACCCCACTCGGAAGCGACCGTCTAGACGGGCGAAGACCGGCCAGTTATCAATAAAGATATTCAATTGAAAATTAACGTAAAAGAAAACCATTAGTCACATTAACATACATAACGCTTTGGAGACTGAAAATCTACTAACTAGCAATTAAAATCAAAGTTTATTTTAGATATTGCAAGTTATGTAATGCAAAGAGAAGATTTATAAACCAAAGCCTTTCAATATATTTCTATAACCAATTCGAAACGCTTTCACCACCACATTAAAATTCACCTCTAAAGCAAAAACACATTTATTCAAAGAAAAAGTGAAAATCGTAAAAAAACTGTTCATATTAAATGGTAATTTTATATTTATACTTAAAAGTAACTGGGAATTTAGTATATTTAAAAGCTCTTGAAAATATTATAATTTTTCTTAACACGTATTTATTTTAAAACTGTGCCCCAAAATATCTTTTAACTAGCATATACTGTATATGATTTTCTAAATGTAATTGAAAAAATAAATTAAAGTTATTTTCTAAATGTAATTTATAAAATAAATTAAAGTTATTTTCTAACTTATCACAAGAACAAATTAAAAAAAAAATACTAGTGAAATAAAATGTACATAAAAGAATATTTTCAATTATAGAAAAAAATGAACTGAAAAGAAAATACTTTAATAATATACGTTATTAGTTCAAATTCAAGGTCAAACCGGGCGGGGAGGCCTACCTTTCGGCTTAAGCTCAACTAGCCCCACCCATCAGGTTTGTTTACTATGCGGCAAATCCTTACAAGATAATTATTAAAGTTGAGAGAAAACAATAAACACAAAACAATACTAATAGCTCACTTATTGAACGATAAACAATTAATAAATACGATAATGTCGTAGAAAATCATCAGAGTTTCAATAGTAGCATCGAGTGTATAAAAGACTTATTTCGGGAAAAACTTGAATAAGTAGAGAGGGGTATTCACAGTAAACAATTAACAAAATTTAAGTACAGCATTGTACTAGAACTAAGAATATTAGGGAATAACATAAGTGATTGTATAGGAAATATGTACATGTAGTACGTTATTAGTTCAATTGAGAAGTATATCATTTCTATATTTAAGATAAGAAAAGAATGATAAAACCTCTACTTTATTTTCATCAGAAAGATTTACTGTATCTTAAAGAAAAATGCCTTTAAGAGGAAGTATTTTATTATAGGAGAGAAAAATGAAATATGTTCATCCAATTGTTCGACATTTCAATAATTAAAATAGCATCGCTAATACTACATCAATATATTATATGTATATATATTTAAGGAAGTTTTATGCATAACAGAAAATCACAAATTTTAGATTAGATAAATTTATTTTTGATAATACATAATCGTACTTAACAAACATTATACTAAAACATTAGATTTTCATCTGGTGTAATTTTTAAAATGCGAAAAAAAATATCGTTATATAAATCAATATTTTAACTTCTTCTTTCGGTAAATATAAGATTCTTTACATTTTATGTGGATACAAACTTTTATAATTGACACATTTTTATTTAATTGGTACGTAAATTGTGTTTCCAATATATGTATTCATATACCTATTCATATATCTATTCATATATCTATTCATCTTACTCATACATATATTCATATACTCATATCATAGTTTTAAAAAAAATTTGGCAAATTTGGCATTTTTAAAATTGGGATAAAAAATGTTTTCGTAAATTTAAAACAAAATTATTCTTGTTAATTTGAATGATCAAATTTCGAATTTCTTCATTACTCATTAAGAGGCTTCTTCATTCACGCGATAACACCGGCTAGCTAATGTTAATACTATGACAGTTATGTGACAATATCTCGTTTGCATTTCAATATTTTTTAAATGATTTTTTTTCTGCATTGGATCGGTCAGGTTGATCTCTATGCAGCCCGCTTTTCAATTCTGGTTGCAGGTTTTTTTATTATTATTTATGAGCATACTTTCACTACCGAAACTGGTTCCGAAAGTGACAATATCCTCATAAAAACAAACAAAACAAACTAAAAAAATCGAAAAATAAAATAGGACCTGCATAGAGATCAACTTCAGCTATTTAATGCAAAAGAAAATCATTTAAAAATACTAAAATGTAAACGAGATATTTTAAAAACTTTCTTCCATAGGATTAACATTAGCGAGCGGATGTTTTCGCGTGAGAGAAGTAGCCTCATAACAGTCGCTATGAAATAAAGAAATAAATTTCTATTATATATTTATTAAAATGCACACTAGAGACGAATCCATTTACAGTGTCTCACGAACATCATAAAAAAATGAAAAAAACACATGTATATATATATATATATATATAAACACATATCATATACACAAATACATCACATACAACACGAATACAAACACAAATTAAGCGATTAAAAGTTCGGAACATTTGTCCTTGAAGGCAGAAAAGAACATATTAAAATTATCAAGATACACAGAGAATTCATTAAATATTTTGTAAAATTTATATAAAGAGTAATTACCAACATAATTATATTTAAGAAATGGTAATTTAAAAATTTATTACATCTGAGGGATCAGTTCGATACATTGAAATTAATAGAATGGAGTATATCGCTGCAATCAATCATGTTATTAAATAACCTTGTAAAAAAAAATAAAACACAAAAAAGATCCCGTCTAGATTTCAAACTTGGAATGTTAAAAATACTACGTAGACAGGAAGAAGAAATATCATAAGAATATATATGGTTACTTTTAAACAATAAATAATGTGTGAATTTAGACTGTACTTTCTCGTAAATTTTAATTTTATTATTATAGTGAGGATCTCAAATGAGACTGCACTATTCATGATTAGGACGAACCAAAGCAAAATATAAAACTTTTGATGCTTGTTGATTGGAGAAATCTTTAGTTTTACGCTTAAGGAACCCTACATTTTATACGCTTTAGAAACAATATTATCAATATGGAGTGAAAAATTAAGTTTAGTATCAAAAGTAATACCCAAGTCTATTACTATGCTAGGACGACATAAGGCCAGATTATTAATTTGATAAGAATAAATTGTGTAGCCTTCCAAGTAGACTTATCTCTAATTTAACGAGTTCAATTTTAGCGAAGTAAGCACTGCATCCCATCGTAAAAGATAGCCAAGTATATTTGATATTTCATTATCTAAAAAAAATAAGACTATATAAACAGATAAGAAATAAAAATTATGCAATCTTATAAATTTTATTCAAATTCAACAAATCATAAATAGGTAATTCAGTTTAATTTCAAAAAGAGAAACACATAATTTTTCTTTTCATTACAAAAAGAAAAAAAAAATTTGCTTGTAAAGTCTCAAGGTAAAATATTTACGCTTACAATGCTCATTAATTTAGTATTATTTAAAATAAGAACAGAAGATTCAGTTTAATTAAAAACGTTCTGCATTTTGTTTCTTTTCTTACGAGGTTGTCTTTTCTAAAACAAACTTTGCATTCTATGCTTATCCTCTCAGTCAAAAAGATATATCCCTATTATTTGGAATTACTGCATACTAATTTTTTTATATTGTAAAATGTGAACAATAAATTTAATTTAATTAAATTAATGGTATCTTGTAACTTTTTATTCCGTTACAACAAAATATTCATTTTTGTATAAATCAATAAATAGAAAAAGGTTGATTCATATTTTTCCGCAGTTATTTTTCCTAATCACTTCTTTAAAATAATTTTGAAGTAATAATTTAGTTTAGTTTAACTAGGAAATTTCTTACAACTTTTCATTTTGTTGTATTTGTTAACAAGCCGTCATTTCTGTATCTATCTTTTGAAAGAAATAAAACTTAGTTTGGACTAACATTTTATCTTACAAAATAGGAACGAGAAATTAAATTTCCTTCTATATATAAAACAAGAACGAAAAATCATGCGTCAAGCATAGATTATGTAGCACTTTCCAACGCTTCCAAAATAATTTTACAAAACATACCGTTTAATAAGCTAAAAGATAACATCTAAGTAAACAATTTGGAAAACGCATAACATATTTAAAAACATAATTTCAGGAATTTCCAACAGATACAATATTCGGAAAAATATCCGAATACTTTTATTCAGCCCTGTATATGATCTATAGATTTGTATATGCTAGGATGCTAAATTTTAGTTTAGTTAGGAAACGCGTAGCACAGTTTAAAATTATCTTTCTGGAGTTTCTGTCAATAAACGGAAATGTGTTCGCGAACTTTTGTGCTGCCCTGTATAGGATCTACAGAATTTATACACACCACGTAATAGACAAAAAGCGAGTTAAAATTAAAATCGCGTTTAGTAACTTAAAACGCACTTCCAAGAATTAGTGTTAACAGACAGTAGCGAATTCTTTTGTGTGTCCCTGTAAATGAACGATGACTGCTATACACACACTATTCTGTAGTAAGCCTCTTGTAATGCACCTTAGATATATATATATAAATTTCAATGCGTTTAAAATAGTGAAACATTATTTAAATAAACCGCAGACGATTTTTCTCCATAGACGTCATGTAACGGAATTCTTTTGACTGTCCCTGTAAAGTAACTATAAGTGCTATGCACACCCTATTCCATATTAAGCTTCTTCTAATGCACCTTAGTGATATATATAAATTTCAATGCGTTTAAAATACTGAAACATTATTTAAATAAACCGCAAATGATTTTTCCCCATAGACCGCAATGTAACGGAATTCTTTTGAGTGTCCCTGTAATAAAACTATAAGTGCTACACACTTCCGTTGAAATAGGGAACATGCTATAGATAACGACAATAACATATAAAAATTGCAGAGCAATCCGAGCATATTTACGGGAGTTAGAGCACGGACAGACGGCCAGACGGCAGACGGCCAGACGGCAGACGGCCAGACGGCAGACGGCAGACGGCCAGACGGCAGACGGCAGACGGCCATACAGCCAGACAAACCGAAGTCATAAGCACTTTTCAACTATAGGTTGGAAAGTGCTAAAAAGTAATGCTTTAAAAATGGACCAATGAAAATCTGCGTGGATATTCCGGGTTATTCTCATTGCTTTTTTACTAGGGACTTTTTTGAGGAGCGATTACTTTTTTCTAGCCATCCTACCGATTCAAAAACCATACCACCAGACGCGAAATATAACAAGCTTTCAGAAACTCAAAAAATTATTACGGTCGGACAATAAAAACTCAAAAAATCCTTAAAAATCGAGTAAAAAATCTTTTATTGAAAAAGTCATTTTTTACTTACCCATCATACGTAGTATAGGGTAAGTCTTGTAATCGTTTTGAAAATCGAAATTTTTTTTTGACGGATTTACACGTTTCAGACACTGGAGATTCCAAAAAACATATTTTTAGAAAAAAAAAATATTTGCCGTCCGTCTGTGTGTCTGTGTGTCTGTGTGTGTGTGTGTCTGTAAACGCTCTATCGCCCGAAAAAATTGAGATAGACACTTGCAATTTGGTATGTACTTAGTATGTAATAATGGGAAGAAGCCTATTTCATTTCAATAACCTCGATTAACCGGATCTATTTTTTTCGGACTCTCGAAATATTCGTTCTGATAAAAGGTATATAAAAATTTTCGAAATTGTTTATTTTAAAAAATGAATATAAAAGACAATAAAAAAACAAATTTTGCATAAAACATGAAGTCGATTGGATAATTAGTTGCTGAGATATTTGTAATCCTATTTTCCACACTCTTCGATTTTTCATGACCCTGTATTTCATCCAAATTTCACTTTAAAGATATATTTTAATTGGAAATTTGACGCTTAATCAGATGCAATAAACCGCTAGTTAATAGGATTATTATTTTTGGAGTTATAAGGAAAAACCTCTTTCAAGCAATTCAGTAATCGAGCCTATAAAGTTATGATGTCATCAAGCCACGATTTTATTTGAATTGCTATGCATTTTATAAGTAGTTTACACATTTTTGTTTTAATATTTTACATTATGCATATCCATGATGGGTAAGTATTACGGTGGCCCCCAACGACTAGTTTTATATTGTTGCCAATTTCTAAATAAGCGCAAATGATTATATTTTATCTCAAATAAAAAATGTATTTGCGCGAGACTATTAAAAACAATAATGAAAGTTTAAAATAATAATTAAATGATCACGTGTTGAAAGCAGGAAATAAAGAAAATTACGTCATAAAAATCGTGTTTACACATGAATATTAAAAATAAAAAAGATGAATTAAATGAAAAAGCATTATAACCAGTTAAATGAAAAAGCATTATAACCAGTTAAATGAAAAAGCATTATAACCTGATTACAGAAGATAGTCGCTGTTCGTGATATCATCATCATCATCTTTTTAAAACAGGATACATTGCATTTACCAGGTTTTAAGAGGCTGTGAAATCAGAACGGGGGTTGGTGAGCGTAGCGAGCAGGGGACAGAGCCCCCTAGTTCATTTAAAAAGAAGTATTGGAGAGACTTTCCATTTATATTTTAAAAAGTTACATTTTTTTTATATGTTTTTACAGAGTGTTTTTCCGGGGATAAAGATTGGAGAATTTTCTGATGCTCATTTTTAATATTTTTTTTTAAAAATGAGTACTGTTTTATTTATTTATTTATTTATTTTTAGACAAAAAATCGAAGCAATTTTATACTAATAAAAAAAATAGTAGTATATGTTTCATTTTTTTTAAGTAAAAGAATTTACTCATAAATGATAATATGAAACTTCTCTGAACTATTTTTAACAGTGACGTAATGCTTCCAAATCTGTTATCTTGAAACATAGACTGGAAAATAAATTTAATTTAGTTAAGAGAATCTATTTTTTTTCCTGTATTAATATTTTACAGAAGCAAGTTCCTATTTCTCTATATATCACTTCAGGAACTATTTCGAATAGATGCATACTTCTTTTTTTTTAGAAACTTCACTCCGAAATTTTATATCACACATGGAAGCAGTTGAACATAAGTGGGAGCTCTTTGAGATATGCTTTTTGATGAGCGCGTTCCGTTTCTAGTGCAATATTTTTAGATTATCTTTTTGAAAAAGTAGCAAAACACTTTATTTCGTTTTCCAATCATGGAAAGAAGAATAGTTTTCATTTCACAAAAAGGTACAATTCTCAAGCAGATTTAAAACTTTGTATTATATAAATAACTTTAGACAAAACAATATATTATTATGTCTTGAATAATATACAGGGTGATTCATAAAAGATGGGCAGAACTTTAAGGGGTTATAGTACACTTAAAGACAAATAATATTAAATAGGAGACTAAGGGTCCCAGACGTATTCCCAAGGAGATAGGGGGCATTAAAGTTTAGGGTCCGAAATTTCAAATGATTATAAAACATGGAAAAATTGGTCGATTCGTTTGCGGTTTTTGCAAAAAATTTTCTTTATGCCAGTATTTTCTTGAAATAAAATTTTAAAGTTCAATTTCAAAAAATGCCGATAGGGGGCGCTTTAGACTTTGGAGTAACAAACAACTATTTTTTAACGTTATTTTTGTATTTCTTTAAATGATTTCGAAAGCTTAGACTTAAACTTAAATTTTGATCTAAAAATCTGAGTCCTAACGAGTAGTTAAGTAGCGTAAACTGAAATTTGAAATTTGAAACCCTTCTCCCCCCAGAACAAAAATCAGTTATTCCCGATCTTTGTGTCGTAGATTAGGCTCTAACTACTGCCGCGTTTTGCTAAAATTATTCTTTATGTCAGTATTTTCTTGAAAATAAATTTTAAAGAAAATTTTCAAAAAATTCCGATAGAGGGCGCTTTAGACTTTGGAGTAACGAACAACTATTTTATACCGTTATTTTTTGTGTCTCATTAAATGCTTTCTAAAGCTTAGACTTAAATTTTCAGCCCAAAATCTGAATCGTTAGACGTGGTTAAGTTTCTGGGGAGAGGGGTTTGAAATTTCTACTCCTGAGCACAGTTCAGTTTACCATGTCCACACATTGTGTGCTGTGATACGAGGTAAAAAGACACAAATTAGGATTATGTTACCAAAGCATATTTATTAACATGTAATCACAATAAATGTTCAAAATTGTGACCACCAGAGGTTATGCACGCAGAACAACGGCGACGAATGGAACGGCGAACATTCGCGAAAACATCAGGCTTTTCGAGCACTTCCCCTACAGCGGCGGAAAGTCTGGCGACCAGTTCCTCGGGGGATTCAATGGGTGTCTCATACATAAGAGCCTTCAATCGTCCCCAAAAAAAGAAATCGAGGGGTGAAAGATCTGGCGAGCGAGCAGGCCAAGCAACAGGACCACCTCGACCAATCCATCTGTTCGGAAATGTGATGTCCAGATAGTTGCGGACGTCTCGTACGTAATGGGCTGGCGCTCCATCGTGCTGGAACCACATGACCCGCCGGATGCGTGGAGGAACAACGTTTAACAGGTCTGGCAGCACATGTTGCAGAAATGTGAGGTATGTTTTACCGTTGAGGCGTTCAGGAAGAAGGTACGGTCCGATTAGGTGGTCTCCGAGGATTCCTGCCCAAACATTGATGGAAAAGCGTCTCTGATGAGCATGTGGATACGTAGCATGTGGATTGACATCCGCCCATACATGTGCATTGTGTGTGTTAAATGTACCTTCACGTGTGAAGGTACATTCATCGGTGAAAAGCACAGTTCGTCCAAAATGTGGATTTAGCGCGTTCTGCTGCAGAAACCAGCGGGCGAATTCAATACGATTTGGATAATCCCCTGGAGACAGTTTCTGGACTCGTTGCACATGAAACGGGAGCAAATGTTCATCCTTCAGTACCCTCCAAGTCGTGGACTGTGAGGTATCCACCTGGCTAGCCACTGTTCGTGTACTTGTACTTGGCTGCGCCGCTACTACATCCAGAATGGCTTCTGCAACAACTACTGATTCGTCCTTTTTTGCACGACCTGCATTCGACCGGGAAGCGAGAAATGATCCCGTCTCACACAACTGTCTGTGCAAGCGCTCGAAAGTTTTGCGGTTAGGCAACCGCCTGTTAGGAAATCGCTCTCCGTACATTCGTTGTGCCTCTGCACCATTTCCATCTGCCGCTCCGTAAATTAAATGCATCTCAGCCTTTTCCTTATTCGTGAAGGGCACCATCTTCCGATTCATTACTACAGCGACTTACACTTGACTCACCGTTCAGTGGTTTTTATGCCTGAATCGTGTCGAAATTTTGCATACGTGTTCTTCTTCTTCCCCATTTGACATTTGCATACTTTCTGTTTCCTTCTTCACCCGGTGACTAGCGTCAGGAATGGAGCTTTAACGTTTGCATGAGCGACGTTTCCAACTGTGCCAGTGCCTTTATGAGTGAATTCCGACTATGCAGTCCTTGACGAAAGTTGTATTTTTGCCTCGTATCACAGCACAGAATCGTTGGGCATGGTTAAGTAGTGCAAACTGAACTATGTTCAGAAGTTGAAATTTGAACCCCCTCCCCTCGCTACTGAACCACGCTCAGCGATTCAGATTTTGAGCTGAAAATTTAAGTTTAAGTCTAAGCTTTAGAAAGCATTTAATGAGACACAAAAAATAACGGTATAAAATAGTTGTTCGTTACTCCAAAGTCTAAAGCGCCCTCTATCGGAATTTTTTGAAAATTTTCTTTAAAATTTATTTTCAAGAAAATACTGACATAAAGAATAATTTTAGCAAAACGCGGCAGTAGTTAGAGCCTAATCTACGACACAAAGATCGGGAATAACTGATTTTTGTTCTGGGGGGAGAAGGGTTTCAAATTTCAAATTTCAGTTTACGCTACTTAACTACTCGTTAGGACTCAGATTTTTAGATCAAAATTTAAGTTTAAGTCTAAGCTTTCGAAATCATTTAAAGAAATACAAAAAATAACGTTAAAAAATAGTTGTTTGTTACTCCAAAGTCTAAAGCGCCCCCTATCGGCATTTTTTGAAATTGAACTTTAAAATTTTATTTCAAGAAAATACTGGCATAAAGAAATTTTTTTGCAAAAACCGCAAACGAATCGACCAATTTTTCCATGTTTTATAATCATTTGAAATTTCGGACCCTAAACTTTAATGCCCCCTATCTCCTTGGGAATACGTCTGGGACCCTTAGTCTCCTATTTAATATTATTTGTCTTTAAGTGTACTATAACCCCTTAAAGTTCTGCCCATCTTTTATGAATCACCCTGTATATTTACTAAGGATTTGAATAACAAACACTTACTAAAAAGTAAGGTTCAAGCGTTTTCAAGAATTTTAGGCAGTCTAAAAACAGAACATACTTTCTGCATACTATGCCCGTATTATATCTAAATCTTATTTTATTGTACCAGACATCAGACATTAGTATTAATTTTGGAGACTAATGAAAATTAAAAAAGTCCTTCCGGCCTGTACCGACAGAAAAAGATAACTTTCATAGTCCATGTTTTTTAAATTCAACCCATTTTACTCAAACACCGGAAGCTAAATTGCTTGGAACTCGATTATAGACGATTAAATTCCGATTTTCGTCAATACAGAATTTGAATGCGAATTTCAGCATGAGAGTTGCAGCATAACAAAAATCAGATTGTTTCAAAATGTCAGTCACCCTAGAATTTCAAACTGCCACATCTCTGCCATTTTTTAAGATAAAGCCAAAATAAAAAAAGTTCCGGAATCCTTATATCACGATCTAACACTTAATGGAAACAACTTTTTCAATTTATAATTTTTTATACATTTTTCTTTTATTTTTTTTAAAAATTAAAAAAATTAACTTGCCGCCATTTTGAAACAAGATGGCGCATGAACCTGGCCATCGAACTCGGTCGAAACTTTGGTATGTTCTATACACATGACCAGTCACATTCATATCGATTCATAAATACGATAGTTACAGCATAACAAATATCACATTGTTTCAAATTCGCAGCCACCCTAGAATTTCAAACTGCCAGTTCTCAGCCATTTTTTAAGATATAGTAAAAACAAAAAATGTTCCAGAATCTTTGTATCACGTTCTAATACTTAACCGAAACAATATTTTCAATTTATAATTTGTTTGTACATCTTTTTAAAATTTTAAATATATATATAGGGCGTCCATAATTAAACGGCCCTACTTTAAAGTTGTATACAGACGAAATTATTGGTCAGAAAGTTGTGAAATTTTGTGAAGGACATAATAAAGGAATGGAAATTTGTTTAAGCGGAAAAAAATTAGTTTTCAAAATTTCGCCACCAGATGGCGTTTTTAATGAATTACACATTTATCATACACTTACGATAGTTTACAAATTTTTATTTCAACAAAAAATGTTCAACAAAACTTTTTTCACGACATGTTCTTAGCATTTTATAGAACACACTACGTGCAACATAACATACAACTGTGGCACATGCTATCTTACGATTCCTAATGGTAGCTGAAAATGATCGCCGTCATGTGGAAAATGTTTTGTTGCAATAAAATATGTAAACTGAGGTAAATGTATGCTAAATGTGTAATTAATTCATTAGAAACGCCATCTGGTGGCGAAATTTTGAACTAAATTTTTTTTCACTTAAACAAATTCCCATTCCTTCATTATGTCCTTCACAAAATTTCACAACTTTCTGACCAATAGTTTCGTCTGTAGACAACTTTAAAGTAGGGTCGTTTAATGGACACCCTGTATATAAATCAACATTTGAACGGAGGGTGGTTTGGGGGTCTGGGGGTCATGATCGGTGTAAATAAACCAAATTTTTTTGGAATTGCTTTCCTCCCAACGGTGCGGCAATAGGTAGCTTTTTATAAAGAAAGCTACCTAAAAGCGCACAATAAGAATTGTTAAAGAATCTGTGCAAGAAATTGGGTCTGTCATATACCTTTTAAAACGTCAGATTTTGTCTATATGTGTTTTTTAATGAAATAACTAAATATGTTTTTAATGATTACTGATAATGTATGTTTTTTACTAACAATAGAAAATATTTTTAAGAGTAAGTAATCTGTTTTTTAAGAATAAAAGTAATATGAAAAGACGCATATATACTACTAATGCTCTCCAAAATTAATACTAATGCCTGATGTCTAGTATACTAAAACAAGATTTAGTTTTCAAGAATTGTCTTCAAACATCGCAAATAAATTCTAGTTAAAAATTCTGAAATTTATGAAATGTAATATGCAAGAAACTGTGATTTAGATTATCATCACTTTATCAGAATTATCACTTTACGTAATGTTGTTTTTCAAACAAATTGTTTTTACTTTGTTAAAAATTTAATATTAAAATATTCGTGTTTAAAAAAAAAAACACACAAATAAATAAAAATAAATTCATTCAAGTCCATAGATACAAATTTTATGCATTAACATGACTGGAATAGATAAAAACCGCAACTTTTTACATAATTTATTAAACTATTCTGAAGCCTCAAACAGCAAAAATTTATCGAGTGAACAGTTCTTTTCAGAAAATTTGGTTATAAATATTAGTAGATAACATTTAATGTAATGTTCGAAGAATTCTTTTAATAAAATTTTATTAAAGGAAATTTTTCAAGGTCTGTGAGGGATGAAGATGATATTATCTGAAAAATGTAATAAATGATTTATTTTTTCTTCAGAAAATAAATGTATGTATCATAAAACTTCTTTGATTAAAGAAAGTTTCTATAAAATGATTCTGATCTAAGACGAAAATGTTCTTATACGAAAATATTCTCCATAAATCTTCTAAGAAGCATTATATTAAAGATAAAATTTGCCAGTAAAATTGCAAAATATTTGTTTCAAATGATTATTATTATTTCGATTGTTTTAGAAATAAAAATAATTTTTAAAATATAACTTATTGCTAATTAAAAAATTAATCATTCTAATTGCCAGATTACATATTTTAAAGCCTAACTTCACATAAAACATGTTTTTATATGCGTTAATTGTTAAAGCATCTATACTATAAAGCAAAAACAATTAACCTTATACAAGCAATGCTGAGAAAACGCTGAAAATATACCTCATTTCACTGATATAGAATTTTCATGTATATTTTTGTAATAATTTTCTTTCAACGTCCTATTTTCTCCACGCAATGGGAGGGAAACACTAAAAATCTGCCTCATCTTGAGATTTCAGTATTGAAAGTATTTTATTATATATTTTTTTATAATTAGTTTCATTAGCAACATATCTTCTCTGCATAATTCTGGGAAAATATTAAAAATCTTTCTCAGTTGTCATTAATACAGAAAATTCATATATATTTTTCATATTTTTTATTCATTCAGCATCCTATCTTCTCTACGTAATAGTAGAAAAACATTAAAAGTCTGCCTCATCTGCAGATTATATTGACAACTCTGCACGGGGCGTTTTCGTAAAATATACCTTAATTTAAAAATGAAGTATTTACTAACCCTAGAGTCTCAGACGATTTAATGAGATCTGTCAATAAGACACTTTTATTATACATTTTATAAACATTTTATGTGTGTGCTCCTACTTTGTATAGCAAAGTTATGCATATTCATTCTTCCTTGGATTTTTTGCAATAAGCCTGGGAAAAAATCCGGCAGATAGTGACACAAATGGTCATTTTTAAATTAGCCTAACGTTGAATAGGCTCTTTTCAATAAGCCTAAAAGATATCAGGCTGGGTGAGAAACAAATGGCCATATTCCAATTAGTCTAAACCTGCATAGGCTCTTTGCAATAAGCCTGGAAAATATCAGGGTAATAGGAAAAATTGAGATGATTCTCCAGTTACCCTAGGCCTTTGCAAATAGCCTAATCTATTTGCAAAGAGCCGGGTTTCTTAATTAGCCTACGACTTAAATAATAAATACCATTTTCCTAAATCAAGTCCAGTACAACCCATTATCTAAAGTGATGATTGGTGGAGGAAAATCATACACCATTACCTAACTGCCATTAGTATACTTTAGCCCTCGGAGATGTCTAAGCGGAATGTATAAGCGGCATTCTAGTTCCTGCTAGGTGTTCCTTAACATGTCTTCTGTTACAGTATACACAGAAGCTTGTATCCTAGTTCCTGCTAAGTGTTCCTTAACATGTCTTCTGTTACAGTATACACAGACGCTTGTATCCTAGTTCCTGCTAAGTGTTCCTTAACATGTCTTCTGTTACAGTATACACAGAAGCTTGTATCCTAGTCTTCAGTTCTTCTACGCCATCAATTGGTGCACTCAAACTAGGCATTCACTATAGGCCTGCCACTTCTGAGTATATCAGTAACGCTGCCTGTTTCTTTAAACCTGTCATACCATTACTTTATTGATTTTTCATCAGGAGGGTTGCGTCCATAACAACGTCGAAATGTTCGCTGAATTTTAATGGGTGATTTCGTTTCGTGAAACCAAAGCGCACATTGAGCTTTCTCTTGAATCGACGCCATTTTGACCGAAAATGATTTCTTCCTTACAAATGTTACTCTGAGTCACTCTTGAAGGAGCAATCACGCCATCTATTGCACAAAAAACTACTAAAACTGACGTATCCAACAAGTTACATTATTATAGAAATGGTTATTTTGTAATGAATTATTATAATCAGGGCAAGACTTTCGGTTCAACCAGTATAACAGGTGATCTGTCTTCTTATTCCCAACATGATTTCCAGTAGTCATCGCAGAAGTATACAGTGACAATAATTTTAGATCGAATTCGTGGGAAAACATGTTTTTTATAGCATTTTCTTGCATGATTAAAGAATCATTCATTAATTGGATAATCATAGTCTAATTAGAGAAACATAAATTAGGATCGTAGTATATGAGAAAATTATTATTTAACATTGACAACACGGACTACTTTTTGCCTTTGATTACATGCTTCATTTGCCTCGCAAGACTCTGACCGCCGACTCAGAACTTCTGTTATATATGGAGCTCAGTGCCATGGGTAGAACGGATGGTGAATGGTAGCATGTTGTCATTTACAAATAAGGAAAACTAATATTGAATATATTAATGCAATGATTAATTAAATCTAAGGAAAATTGTTGTTGTAAAATAATTTAGAAGCTAAAATAAAAATGTTTTATCTTTAAGTTTTTGATTGCTGTAAATACCGTAAAGTTTAATGAGATGACACATATTAGTCTGAAAAAAATGTAAATTTGTATACGAATTACGAAACATCTTAAAATTAAAACACATTCTTTTGTCATATAAGATGATTCAAGTATAGTTATTACTATAAATGTAGACGTCTAGAATATAAGTATAATTATAATTTTCATTTGTTTTATTTAATATCTGAAAGGCAGAGTAAAGTGTGCCTTTAATTTAATTAAATATTATATAGAGAGCAAAAATGTCGCTAACAAAAATGCTAAATGTTTATCAAACAATATCGGCATTCATAATAGAACAATCAAGAAAGAAAAATCATGCATCAAGCATAAATTGTGTAAAACACTTTCCAACGCTTACAGAATACTTTAACAAACCTTCGCAGTTTAATAAAGTAAAACAAAAACCTAAGTAAACATTTTAGAAAACGCAAAACACATTTGAAAAACAGATTTCAGCAATTACAGGTCATAGCCACAAAAGTACTCAAATTATTTTGTGCAGCCCTGTATATAATCTATAGATTTGTGTATACTCTATATAATAGGCTACAGTTTAGTTTAGTAAGAAAACACATAAAACAGTTGAAAATTCACTTTTAGTAGTTTCGACCAATAGACGGAAAAGATATTTGAATGCTTTTGTACAACCTTAAGATATTTCTACACGCCACATAATAAGCTAAAGTTTATTTCAGTCATACACACGCTGAAAACTACTTAAATCCACTTACAGAAATTATCATAAATAAGCAGCCATATTTCTAGTTCTTTGCGTGGCCCTGTATATGATTTTATTTATATTCAACAAACATCTCTTAGTATAATTAAATATATTCCACGTTGAAAATCAACATGTAAACAAAAAAAGCATTACCTATACGAGTCAAAGGCCTATAATAAATGTAATAGGTTTTTACCATAGTTTAGTCTGTTTTCAAAGACCAAGAATAGGAATTTTCCCTTTTTTTTATTTCGTAGAAATTTTACTGTACAATATTCTTCTCTGTCTTCAAGAATACGTCCAATGCTAAACTTCTCATCGTAATGCACAGAATAATAGCATTTTTTCTTCAGCGTAATGTTATATTTCATTTTAGTCCAAGATTTTTGTGTGTTTTCATCCAGATTTTGATTTAAATCCAGGTCCGAAGATTCTTCGCATGCAATATTTGTTAAAACTGACTCTCACTGGATTCTGATGAAAGAAATTTATGTTTTCTCTTTTGTCTTCGTAATAAACCACGTTTTCAGCAAGTGTCGGAAAAACTACTTTTTAGCTCACAGGCTATCAAAGCCTGAGAGCTTATGTGCCCGCCGGTTCTGTATGTATGTACGTACGTATGTATGTACGTAACGCGATAACTGTGATAAGGCGCTTCCCTGATTAGTTTTCGGGATTGATTGGTTAAGTATAAAGGGGGGGAACGGGGGGCTAATCCCCCCTTAATTTATATAAAGGGGTTTTTCATGCAGAATTATTCCGTTTTCCTTCAAATTTTGTTTATAGGTTCACTGTGTTAGGGCGCTTCCCTGATTAGTTTTTGGGATTGATTGGTTAAGTATAAAGGGGGGGACGGGGGGCTAATCCCCCCTTAATTTATATAAATGGGTTTTTCATGCAGAATTATTCCGTTTTCTTCCAAATTTTGTTTATAGGTTCACTGTGTTAAGACGCTTCCCTGATTAGTTTTCGGGATTGATTGGTTAAGTATAAAGGGGGGAACGGGGGGAACGGGGGGAACTCCCCCTCTTAATTTAGATAAATGGGTTTTTCTTTTAGAATTTTCCGATTTCCTTTAAATTTTGTATATATGTTCATTGTGGTAAGGAGCTTTCCTGATTAGTTTTGGGGGTCCATTGGTTAAGTATAAAGAGGGGAAACGGGGGGCTAACCCCCGCTCAATTTAGATAAATGAGGTTTTCATGCAGAATTATCCGATTTTCTTCAAATTTTGTATATAGGTTCATTGTGGTAAGGCGCTTACCTGATTAGTTAGGGGGATTCACTGGTTAAGTATAAAGGGGGGAAACGAGGGTTAACCCCCCCTTAATTTAGATAAATTGGTTTTTCATGAAGAATTTTCCGATTTCCTTTAAATTTTGTATATAGGTTCATTGTGGTAAGAAGCTTTCCTGATTAGTTTTGGGGGTGCGTTGGTTAATTATAAAGAGGGGTACGGGGGTCTAATCCTCCCTTAATTTAGATAAATGGATTTTTCATGCAGAATTATTCAATTTGCTTCAAATTTTGTATATATGTTCATTGTAATAAGGCGCTTCCCTGAATAGTTTTGGGGGTTCATTGGTTAATTATAAGATGGGGATGAACCTCCCTTAATATATTGTCGATTTCTTTATTTTTCGAGGGGCTTATATCAAATTCTTTGAAATAAGAGTATAATATACAATTAGTGTGAATAGACTGTGAGCTCAATGTCCTCAGTTTAACTGAGCAGTTTTCTTTTTATTTATTGTTTATCTACTTTTGTATGTTTTATCTACAACTACTTTATCGAAAATGTAGTTAACTACACCTATAACTACTTGTTTTAAAAAGTAGCGACTACAAACTATTTTTTTAAAGTAATCACTACTGCACTACTTTCAGATTTTGTCAAAGGGTTCAATTTATATTAGAAATTGAAGATGTAGTTAACTACACCTACAACTACTTGTTTTAAAAAGTAGCGACTACAAACTATTTTTTAAAAGTAATCACTACTGCACTACTTTCAGATTTTGTCAAAGTGTTCAATTTATATTAGAAACTGAAGTCACAGATTAAATAATAAAGCGACCTTTCGTTGTGTCATAACTACCAGGAGCAGGATACAATTAAATAAATGCGACATAACCGAGAAAATTAAAAAAATTAAGAACGATAATATGCAAGAAAATGTTTTATGTTTGTCTCCAAATTGTTATTATACACACATTGCAAATTTCGTAGCAAAATTAAGTATACATTATGATTTAGAAAATTACACAAAATCAACTCTAAATATAAACAATAAATAATTCCGAAAAATAAGAAGCCTAGCTTTAAAACATGAAGACCTGATAAAGAGTAGACAAGTGTCGCCAGCGAGTAAATTAATTTCTTTGTTAGATTAATATTTGATTTTAGCAGTAAGTGTCAATGGGAAAAATCTGTGGACTTCATGCAATGCGTTACTGTACACTGCAGTTGTGACTCACAAATTATTGAGCAAATACAATTTTGCACAGAAGAAGCAAGTACCGAAGACGCGATTTTCAGAATGGTACATTTTTTTTTTATACCTGAGATAGCATTAAAAGTAGCGCGGTTCTGACTAGAAACTACTGATTTTTTTTTTTTTTTTTTATCGCGCTACTCGCTGCACTACATTGTTCCAATATATACCATATGTTACACTAATGTAAAAAGTAGCGATCACCGTTCTTTCGCTACTTGTAGTGTGTTACTTACGATCCCTGGGTTCAACTTTTTCTTTCTTTTTCTTTTCATGCCCAAGCTTTTGTAATTGTTCCTTTGTTCTTTTTTCCCCTTCTTTTTTCTGTTTATACTATTTTATGTATGATATGCTACAGGTGCATTTGTATTGTTTCAGGTTTTAAATTGTTAGTGATGCAGATATCCAATAACTGACATTTATGAACCAGTAACTGACATGTGGTGTCAGACATTTGTAAAAAAACTTAAATTTTAATGGTGTTTACTACAAGATCAATTTAATTTATTATTATGAATTTTTAAACAGTTTAAATACTATATTTCAACTTTCTTTAATATAGCCTATAACTGACACCTCTGTCAGAGATAAAGGTGAAATGAAATTTTTAGGAACCAATAACTGGCACCCCCCCCCCCCCAATTAAGCTAAATTAAATTTCTACAAGTATGAATTTAAGAAAAACGTTTAGGATGGTTGCATTACAAATAGATTAAAAAAACACTTCCTTAATTTTAGGAATAAGATGGTTGCTTCAAAATGGCATTTGTATTCTCAAAAGTTCCTTCCTCATTGAATATGTTCTTGGCCCACCAGTGGTGAATAAATTGACTCCAAAATAAAAATAAGTGTCTAATTTATCACTAGATGACATTACTTTACAACAAAATACCACAAAGCATTTTACAACAAAATGCTTATTTGAGTTAGATTTGTACTCAAGTGTGAGTTACTGGTTAGGTGTCAATAACTGGGGGTTTCACCCTATATAGTAAAAGTAAAAAACATCATGGACAACTGAAGATGCAACGATAAAAATGAACACAGGGCATACAATGTTTATTTGTAACCGTAGCATCAGTAGTTGTAAAATATTCTTGTCCTGTTTCCGAGCTCTACCTGAGCTACATTCTTGTAGCAAAAAATCATGAAAACCAACTTTACAGTAAGTTATCCTTTTTTAAAAAGGATTTTTTATGAATATTTTTATAATAATGGCATACTTGTATACCAGTGATTCTGTCATGTCTAAAAAGTATTTTATAAAAATAAACATTAAAACTTGAATTTCTGAACGTTTAAACCCGCGATAAACCGGTTAAACCGATTTCCGTCAACACATTTATATATAAACAGTGGTTTAAATTAAAACAATGCATTAGCTATGATACAATCATAGTCCAAACTACTATAACATCATATTAGTATTGCATTATAGTAAGTGAACTGCAGATTCCAGATATCAAATATATTTTTTTATTCAATTATTAACCGTAGATGCATTTACATCCTATATTTGTCGTATGGTCTATTAACAACGCACTAATTATCTTTAAGAGTAAAAACTGAATTTAAGCACTGTATTCCTAGAATGTATAACTAATAACGCGTCATATAATTCTATGTTACATTTTAAAGTATCTAAACTTCCACTTATTATTAAGTAAAAGTAATTATAAATAACATAATAATATAAATAATTATAATGATATTAAGTTTCTCCAGTAACGCTAACTAAAAATTTCAAAATCTAAACTTTGTATTTCGCAATAATTAATAAAACATTTTTAGCAAAATATATACTATGTTTCATCGTATTTTATCTCTAACTATAATAAAGATATAAAATATAGTATGTATAGACTTTAAAGTTATTGCTTTTAGTAGTATATCCAATAAAGTTATATTACTTCAGATGTCTCTGGAGAGAATATTTTATCAATCTCCAGTTTAGACTCTTATTGTGTTTTTCGAAACACTTGGATTTTGGAAATTTTCATTAAACCACTAAAATTATTCTACGTTAGGGAAACAATGGAAGGAATTTCGTCTATAGTGAAATTCATATATTTCAAGTGCTTTATTAAATATTTTCCTCCCTAGGGATTATCCGAATAATATTTCTGTATTTAATAATGTCAAGTATTGAAATGCGGCAAAGCAGCTCGATTTAGATAAATTAAATGAAACAATTTAAAATAGAAATACATTTTCATAATTCTGCAGTAAATATCTATTTTATTTATTTATTTATTTAATTTGAAAATATTTTTATACTTCTTTATTTTTCCTTTGTTGTTGTTAACTAAACTAGTCGTTGGGGGCCACCGTAATACTTACCCATCATGGATATGCATAATGTAAAATATTAAAATAAAAATGTGTAAACTACTTATAAAATGCATTGCAATGCGAATCAAATCGTGGCTTGATGACATCATAAACTTTAAACGCTCTATTACTGAAATGCGTAAAAGAACCATCCGTATATCTGAAAAAATGATAATCATGTTAACTAATGGGTTATTGCGTCAGATTAAGCGTTTAATTTCCAATTAAAATATATCTTTGAATTGAAATTTGAATGAAATACAGAGTCATGAAAAATCGAAGAGTGTGGAAAATAGGATTACAAATATTTCGGCAACTCATTATCCGATCGACTTCTTTTTTTATGCAAAATTTAGGTTTTTTCATTGTTTTTTTATATTCACTTCTTAAAACAAACGATTTCGAAATTTTTTATATGCCTTTTATCAGAACGAATATTTCGAGAGTCCGAAAAAAAAATAGTTCCGGTTAATCGACGTTATTGAAAGTAAATAGGCTTCTTCCCATTATTACATAAGAAGTACATACGAAATTGAAAGTCTCTATCTCAAATTTTTCGGGAGATAGAGCGTTTACAGACACACAGACACACAGACGGACGGCAAATTTTTTTTTTCTAAAAATACGTTTTTCGGAATCTCCAGTGTCTGAAACTTGTAAATCCGTCAAAAAAAAATTTCGATTTTCAAAACGATTACAAGACTTACCTTATACTACGTATGATTGGTAAGTAAAATATGTTGCCTAACTAAAGCTGACATTTTAACAGACTTACAAGAAAAGAGGTTAAACAAATCGTTTGTTATGGGTTTGTTTTTAAGTTTGTTTTTTGTCATGCATAACTTTCGCATGAATGCTCCGATATTGAAATATTTTCGTTGGAAAAGTCTCTTTTTGTTAGTGATCTTATTATAATTTTCATCAGGATCCAAAAAGATTATTTATCTCTGTTAGTAAGGTTTAAAAAAACACTTTCTTGGCTATAATTTCGTAAAAATTGAACAAATTCTGCTAAATTTCAATATTTTTACTTTCTTCTATCTTTACAAGAAGAAAGTATTGGATTCATGAAAATTTTCGACTTCCGGTTTTCGGCGGATTTATACGTTTTAGAAGGTCCTGAACACGATTTGACTGTTTTTAGAAAATGTCTGTCTGTGAGTCTGTCTGTCTGTCTGTCTGTCTCTGTCTGTCTGTCTGTATGTGACACAAATTTTGTGGGTGCACTATCTCAAGAACTAATGCTCGGAATTTAATAAAACTTTAGATTCAGTTAGTCCCTGATATAAATTGGTGCTGATTAGTTTTTGGTAAAAATCGCCCGGCAGGTGGCGCTGCTATGCAGCATTTTTTGCGATTTCCGCAATAGCTCTATCTCAAGAACTAATGCTCGGAATTTGATAAAACTTTAGATTCAGTTAGTCCTTGATATAAATTGGTGCTGATTAGTTTTTGGTAAAAATCGCCCGGCAGGTGGCGCTGCTATGTAGCATTTTTTGCGATTTCCGCAATAGCTCTATCTCAAGAACTAATGCTCGGAATTTGATAAAACTTTAGATTCAGTTAGTCCTTGATATAAATTGGTGCTGATTAGTTTTTGGTAAAAATCGCACAGCAGGTGGCGCTGCTATGCAGCATTTTTTGCGATTCCCGCAATAGCTCTATCTCAAGAACTAATGCTCGGAATTTAATAAAACTTTAGATTCAGTTAGTCCCTGATATAAATTGGTGCTGATTAGTTTTTAGTAAAAATCGCCCAGCAGGTGGCGCTGCTATGCAGCATTTTTTGCGATTCCAGCAATAGCTCTATCTCAAGAAATAATGCTCGAAATTTAATAAAACTTTATATTCAGTTAGTCTCTGATATAAATTGGTGCTGATTAGTTTTTGGTAAAAATGACGCAACAAGTGGCGCTGCTATGCAGCATTTTTCAGGATTTACATGATTTTAGCGATAGTGATATCTCAAGAAATATTGCACGGAATTTAATAAAAGTTGAGTTTCAGTTAGATCTTTATATAAACTGGTGCTGATTCTTTTTAGTGTATGCGAAACCTGTGCGAGATAGAAGAAAGTTTTGGGATTGACACATCCGACTAGTTGTAACGTGTGTTTATGTTTTTAGCATAGTCGTTGTATCCTGTATACTTTTGTTTTACAAAAATGCACTTCCACATTTTAATATGTGATCGTAGACTGCGCATTAATTGAGCGATATTGAGAATAATGATATTTAACCCACACTAATGCGAATTCACACCGATTAAAATTTTAAAATTCGGCGTTTTTTGAAAACATTCTTTCATTAGTTCGCACTTTTTATTCACAAAACGACACTTTTGAAAAAAAAAATATCATAGTTTGGTTATACATTAAATTTCGTATAGGAATCATGTGTTATATATCATTATCTCTACATTGTTAGAAAAGCTATATGCATTTTAAATTACGGAATCCCAACTCACACTAATGTGGAATGCGATGGTGCTGAACCAAAATGTAGAGTAGGGTGGGTCGAAAAAACCGAAATTTATATAACCGAAACATAATAGTGCGGGATAGTTGCCATTGGTAATAAGGAATAAATTCGCAAAACATTACACCAAATGGTTAATACCTTTTACCTTCGCAAGTGCTTCCAAAAATTTGAAAAAAACGGGAAAAAGTTCAATTTTTCGTTTTTTTCCATTTTTCCAATTTTTATTGTATGTTTGCAATTAAATAAATTTATATTCTATCTAGCAATAACTTATAAATGTCTGATACTTTTTATCATGGGCATTGCCAACAAAGGGCGAGAGGGGCCTTCTCCCCGCCTAAATTTCAGAGAAGGGGACTGTTTGAAGGAATTTGGGGGGATTTTCCGGGAATTTTTAGGGGTTTTTGTAGTGGATGACAAAAGGGGAAAATGAAGGGGGTTTTATATACGAGGCTCACCTACAAAAAATCACCAAAATTCACCAGAAAATAAACAGTAATACGCTACCGCGCATTATATATAGCGTATTACTGTTTATTTTACTGTTTATTACTGTTAATTTTACGGTAAAGTACTGGCAGCTGGGGTGTCAGTATTATAATGTAAAATCAACATTTTTTTTTTTTTTTTTTTTGCAGTGCACACGTAGTGACAAAAGAGATAAAATACATCAGGGATAAAATACAATGTACATTGTAATTTTAATTCATTTTTAATCATTGCAAAACAGATTGCAATGCAGCGAGTTAAGCCTAACTCCAAAACTACTAAGCCGAATGAGCTGTAATTTTGGATTAGCTTATTTGAAGCTTCTAGGAATCTATTCCGGTTAAAAAATTCATCGGTTATAACTCACATTTTTTTCGAAAATTAATTTTGAAAATATACATATTTATATTCTAATTTGCCAATTAGGCTTTATGACGAGGAAATCTCAAAAACGCTTATGTGAAAAATTTCTTAACATATTAAAGTATTAATAATATATTTATTAAAATAGTAATTTATAATGTAAGATAATAATACCAAAAATATTTCTAAAATATTCATTCATAAAATCCTTGATAAATAAATATTGGCGCTAGAAAATTAATTTACATCGATATTCAACTGTATTGAAGAGTCCACAATGAATTCGTAACTCACTGTAATTTAAAAAATAATATTAGCTTCTGGATATATTCTTTTATTCAAAACAAACTGTTCTGTAGTCAAAAAAACCTAAAGCGGCTAAATTAAATTTAAAATTACAATGCATTGTACTCGTTGCAATTTGTGAATGAGAATGAATGTTGAATACGAAAATGTCTTCAAACACAAATGATTTCTTCACAATTGTACTTTAATTTTTAAAAATGTAAGCCAAACCGCAACTTAAATAAGAAGAGATAAATGAATAAACATAAATATTTTGAATAGAAATTTACATTACTAAATTTCAAAGCCTCAATTTTTCATATTTTACGTTTCCAATGTTTTATATTTTGATACATATTCCTCACACTATATCTTTAGCAGGCAATGTTGAATTTTTGAATTATTTATCAGGTTTGAAATATAGCTTTTTCTTTATGAAAGATATACATAAAAATTCTTTTCCAGGTAGCCTATTTTAGAAATGCATTATTTATCTTTGCGAAAATAAATGATATATAATTCATCACATATTTGCAAATATGCGTATTCTCTTCAAGAATAAATAATACTTTCGGATAAAATTCTGTCTTCTCATACATTTGGTCTGATTTATTTTTGGGTTCAATTAAACTACCTAAAATAATTCATTAATAAATTAAAATATAGAACAAATGCGTTGACTTAGAAAGAAATCAACCCTATATACGGAGGGTGTTTACACATATTGGGAAAGATTTTGATGTTAAATTAAAAAAACAACGAGAAACAACAGGGGAAAATATCTGGCAACATGTAATAACGTGATAACTGAAATATTAGATTCTATGAAAACATATCGTCTGCTAATAAAATGGCATGCGAAAGAAGCGAGTGTCTTGAAGGTTATATATTTGCTCTTTACAAGAGAATTATTCATGTTCCGTTATATGAAATCATTTAGCAGGTGATAATTGGAAAAAATTGTCACAATTGATGATACTTGGATTTATCTAAATGACTGTAATTAAAAAAGTCGATTTATTACCGGAAAAGAGGCCAAAAAGACTTAAAAAACTTTGGTTCAAACAGTGCAAAGAAAGTTTCTCTAAAGGATTTATGGTGACTGCTGGAATCTCTTACAACGGAAAATAGCAAATAAAAAAAAGTTGAGAAAAATGTCAAAATTAACTCTACTTATTATCAGAACAATGTTCTAATTCCTATTTTGAAAGAAGAAATTCCAAAACTTTATCTTACGGCCGTTAAAATTGTTGAGTTTCACCAGGATAAAGCGAGCAGCCATACATCCAAAAATACAGTCGCATTTCTCGAAAAATTGACAAGAGAAACTGGAATCAAGTGTATACCGTTTAATCATATTACAAACAAGTCCCCAGATGTTTCACCAATTTATTGCTGTGCCTTTGTACTATTAAAATAAGCTCTTGCGAAAAGCTGACCAACTACGTTGAGTGGAGTCTGGAAATGTGTGGTGGAGGAATGGAACAAAATTCCACTTCCAGTTTTACAAAAGACCTACTATCTTGGAAATCCAGCTGCAATATGATAGTCCACAACAACGGCTACTAGATAAAACATATTAAAAAATAATTATTTTAATTTATGTAGGGGAGATGGGGGATGAATGGGACAAGGGATGGATGGGACGTTCTCAATATTTCAAGCAATAAACTTTTTTTTAGTTGTTTGCTATCCTCATAGATTTCACTACCATAGTGTGCTTCAGAACCAAAAGTAAGAGCACATGGCTGTTTGCAGTTTTCTTCTAATTTGCATTTCCTGAAAACTCTGCTTAAAAGTATTTTTTTTACATTTGAAGTTACTTAAATATCTTATGCAATATAAACAATTAAGATATGTTGTAGTTTTTTTACTTCAAGGCTCAATATTGGTAATTAGAATGAATGCATATTAACCATTGTGACAAAATAATTTTTGAGACAAAATGGCTAACAATTGAATATATGCATAATGGGAATGGTTGGGACATTTCGAATGGGGTGAATGGAACTGTCTCATTCATCCCTCGAGGATGCTGAAAAATATATTTATTAACTAAATAATATTATATAGGTTTATAAATTGATAATTTATGGTAATTATTCTTTTAACATTTCATCCTCATTGTAGCCATCGTCTTCAGCCATTGAATGCTTCCGTTTATGGGCATTTTAAGGCAAAGCTGAGATGAGTCCAAGATGATTGGCTAACAAATAATCCTGGAGATCATATTACAATTTATAATCTCTCATCTTTTGCCAAGGAGGCATTTTTGTCAGCTTTTAGTCCTTAACATTGAATACGGGGAGGAAAATGTTTGCGTCCCATTCATATCCTGCTGTAGGGATGATTGGGACATATAAGAACTTTTTTTTAATTTCATTTATATTTCTGTATAATAATAATCTTGAACAAATGTTGTGCATAAGATGTAGTCAAACACTTGATGTATGACATGTGATATATAATATTGATAATAACTTAAATAAAATATTTAAAATAAATATTTTGTGAAAATGTCCCATTCATCCCCCATCTCCCCTATTTTATTTTTGTCGTCAAAATGTGTATTCCCAATATGTGTAAACACCATTTGTATATAAAGTCCGAATGAAATTATTTTATGAAACGATTTTATGAAACAAATTTATGAAACGTTTTTATACAAGGCTTTAATGCGGGGCTTGTAGAACGCTAACGGTAATGTAATTTTAGTATGTTGATACAGTCACTTTCAGAATGTTCTTTCTTGAAAAGGGTGTAAATAGCAATCGCAGTCACTGTGTTCTTCATACATAAATAAAACTTAAAATTTATTTCTTTTAAAAAAGTCCTTATAATTCATATTATTTTACAACTAACAACGTTTTAAGGTAAGATTTAAATATCTAGAACTTTTAATATTTTTCTTATTCTATTATAACGCTGCGTATAATTCTGTATTATATTCTTTGACAATAATACAAGCTTCAGTGTTTTTAATATTATTTATTTTTTATTCTTATAATGATATACCTCATTCAACGTGTATGAAGAATAAATTCCATTTTTTAACATGCTGGTGATCTATCATTATTTGTTTTATGTATAAACAATTATTATTTTCGAAATAGTTATTATATAAAAATTAAATTAAGATAAAAAAAATTATCTGCAATTTATATCCAATTTAAAGCTGGATTCCAAATTTCAGTAGTTTAAAAGAAATTATTAAATGAATAAAAAGGCATTTCTCAGTTTTAGAACAACTTTGTACATATTGTAAGCTTTCCCCACTGAGTACATCCATATTTAATCATGAAAGTTTAACAAATCATACTTTAGTTTTTAAAAAATAGTCAGTGTATATAAATGAAAATAAATTATATATATATATACCTAAAATTATATATATATAGTTTTCTGTGATAAATGAATCACACATGAAATCCTAATAATATTATAAATCCGATTGTGTGCAAATGTTAGGCTGAAGCCAGCGTCAAAATGGAGAAATTAATGGCCCTGTATCTTTGCATATAGGTGGATTATAACCCGGAAATGAACATAGACTGGTTTTTGTCTATTTTATTCAAATACTTTTCTTAATAATTCCAAATATTATTATTCTCATAGAGAATCAATGGACATTTTTAGATAAAATTTAATCATTTTACTTTATCGTTGCTGGGCTTTGATCGTTGCCAATAAATAAAAATGCGAAAAAATAATTTTTCCTCAACAATTAAGTTTCAGTTGAGCGATTTTCACGTGAAAAATGAAAATAATTCAAAAGAAGATGAATTTCTGTGATATTTGAAACAACAAAATGAAGTATTTGTTATTATACATGAAGTATGAATATCGGTTACATTAAAAAGATCTTTTTCTGTCAAAAACTGCGTTATAATTAGAAAGAAGAATTAACAATAATTATATTATTAAAAAAACTAGCTGTTACCCGTGACTTCGTTCACGCAACATTAAAAGAAGAATAAATACATTAATTAAGCAAAATATTTTACTCCCAATAATTAAAAACGTTAATAATTAACTAACTATTTATCACATTTCATAGGAGACAATATGGTATTTATTATTATAGGGACCTTGACATAACTCAGTCTTAAAAAAGTGAAATTTTGTGCCAAATAATCGCGAATATGAAATTGCAACCAATGCAAAAAGGAGGGCCAAATAAAATCGTGGAAATAGACGAATTGTCAATTTTACCTGATAAACAATTTTACTTTTAACGCCTTTGTGAAACGTTTTAACAGCCATTCTTCAAAAAAAAAAAAAAAAAACATTAATTAGAAATAGTATATGCTTTTTCTTTAAATTCAATTCTGCCTCCTTGGTTTAATATATAGTTGAAACAAATCTTGTTTTCTAAATGACAGTGTATTGGCAGGCAATTTTTGTTCTCCAGAATAAATTGATTCTTGAAGTTTGAATATGTGAAAATATGTTTGTATTTTTCGGATAATTAACTGAAATCAAGATTTTGTTTTCACCCTCTATTCAAAGTGAAAATAAATTCTGTTTTTCAGTTTTAATGAGAAAATGGTGTAAAAAATATACTGATCTGTTTTATTTCTCCTTTTTTATACACAAATATGGAGTAAGTTACTTTCCCTTTTTAGAGAAACTTCGTTAAAAAAATGGCATTTAATTTATTTTTTTTAATTCTGATAGTTTGTGTGACATCCTCGGATCAATTATAACCGGTATTCACTAAACCGGTAGTAAACTAACCGGTAGCAAATCGCGTTGCGTTCGATAGTCTAGGAGTAGTTGCGAAATACAAACACACGGTCAGATTTTAATATAATAGATTCGTGTTCATTTTCCTTTTCTTAAAATTATGATGTGATTTTTAGCAGAAAACTCGGATACTCATGCGGAAGGAAATAACGAAATAACGGATACTCATGCTTAATAATCAGTATAGATAACAAAACATTTAAATTTTTCGTTATAAATATGGCGTGAAACTCATCTACTTCCTATACTTATTCATCCTTGTATTATTAATGTCAGGAATTGATTCACACTCATTTTAAAACATACTGGAAAATTCCCGTTTTATTTCAAATATGACATCTCCTTTTTCCCCCAGAGAAATCCCTTTTTAATGACATAATTCTTGTTAATTTTCTTTTCCAGGCAATTAATTTCAATACTGGCATAAGGGAAATTATGTTACTTTAACGAAATAATATTAAATCTTTAGGTTTTATCAACAAAAATGGAACTATTAACATTCGGCATTTTTTTTTTAGGTAATCGAGTTATTTCTTTTAGTTTTATGAATGAAAAATCACTATTTCTCGCTATCCATGACATCATTTACGACATGGATAATTTTGCGGAGCATATTATTGACATTTGCTAACCATTTTCTTTTTAAACTTCTTTTTACTTTTTTAAAATTTAAATAAAAAATACGGTATAGTTATATTAGCCGTGCGCAGACGGTAAAACGGCAAGTATTGTTACCATGCAAAAGAAAAAAAAAAGAAAAAAAGTGAAGAAAAAACCCAAGATCATTTTATTTCACCAATCAAAGCATATCCGCTTTATTTTCGATAAATGACGTCATATTCGCTTGTTTCCTATAGTTACGCATATTGAAACCTTGTATTATTATCAAAAACTAAAAAAAGTACGTTTTATTTCTAATAATATTATTTATTCTTCTTCTTAATTCTTTAATTTTTTTTTTTAATTTCATTTTCATTTTTCCCGTGAAAATTTTTCAATTGAAACTAAATTGTTGAGTAAAAATTATTTTTTCGGGTTTTGAATTAGTTTTGGCAACGATAAAGTATTAGCAACGATAAAGTAAATTTAACCATTTTAAAATGCTATACAAAAAAAACGTCCATTTATTCTCAATGAAAATAACGAAATTTTGAATTTTTAAGAAAAATATTTGAATAAAATAAACAAAATCCAGTCTTGTTCATCTGAGGGTTATAATCAGCCTACATGCAAAGATACAGGATCATTATATGCTCCATTTTGACGCTGGCTTCAGCCTAACATTTGCACACAATCAGATTTATAATATTATTAGGATATATTTCGCTTGAACCATGGAACAATGAAAAGGATCCTTCTTGGCTTGAACAAATATGACGTCATAAATAAAACATGTGTTTTCAAATATTCGTAATATTACAAATAGCATGACTATCAGTGTATAATAAAAGTATATACATAATGGACGTCATATTTAAGATGAATAACTCAAATATTTTTTTGATACTGATTAATAATAAGCTTGAATATCAGTTACAAACAGATGTGAGTTTTCTGCTAAAATTCACGTCATTATTGCCAGGAAAAGAAAATTAACAAGAATTATATCATTGAAAAGAGATTTCTCTGGGATCAAAGTGACGTCATAATAAAACGGGATCTATACTATTAAAAACCGTTCGCGTATCTATCTATCTAACTATACTATTAACATTTTATTTTCGGTTGGTTGGTTGCATAACATCTCCGCAGAAGTCATTAAATAAATCAATATTAGGGATAATTGCGATTGCGACTCGAGTGTTTAAAATCGATGGATCAGAGATTATATGACATGTAGACAATCAACTTAATTATTAACCGTTGCCAAAAGCTAAAAACTTAATTTTAAAGGATTTTATTGACTTAATGAAGTTTAATAAGCTGGTTTTAAGAGTTTTTTACATCACATATATTAGTATGATACACATTATTAATACAGGAAACTTTATTTAACAGATCATTTGTTAAATTTGCGGGGATAGGAAAGAGTGGTGGTAAACGACTTTTTATTAAATATCATATTTATTTTGCTTGACCGCGCGCCACCTGGCAGCGGCTTTTTCATTAATTGACACTCCTTATTAATAAATCTATATCTACTGTTCTGATTTCAACAGAACTAATTACATTTAACAAATTTAACATTTTTAGCTTCACTCGTAACAATTAATAGCTGTTTTATATAGATAATACCGCTATTTTAGAATAACAGTTTTCGTAAAAATTAAATTTATGCTCAAACAACAAATTATGCGTAATTTATGTTTCATAACAAATTTTTATATTAACAAACTTTAGTTTGGTTGTATTGATTTTTACGTTTAATTTTGGTTTTAGAATTAAATTCATGAACTCCGGTGCGTAGAACGGTTTAAACAGCAAGCTCTTTATAGATAATACTGCTATTTTAGAATAACAGTTTTCGTAAAAATTAAATTTATGTTCCTAATAAAATGGTACAGAACTCGTATTCAGTTGATACATACCAACAGTCAAAGTTAGTGATTTGTTGTTGAGCACTTGTGATCCGTGCGCGTATCTGCCCTATTAAAATACGTGCGCGTATCTATGTAACCTCAAAAACTCGAAAACCACAGGGCACAGAGCTACGAAATTTGACACACGGGTTGCTGATAGGGGGCCCATGAGCGATTGCGGCAAAAAATTCGAAAATTTTAAATAGATTTTTTTTATGTTTTTTACGAATTGTTGTCTTTTTTATGTTTAATCCGTAATCGCGCGAGTTCTAACAAGTTCTAAATGTTTACTGCAATGTGAGATATGCATATTACGTACGCCACGTTGCAATACTAAGAAGCTGTAGAGGGTATTACGATAATTATTTTACCTCGCATGCAAATTAGAGATTATTTAACTGCGCTTAATTATTACCTTTTTTTAAAAAATAAAGAAAAGCATTTTATCACAAACATTAACAAAAGTTTTTATTCTATTTATTCCCTCATTTCAAAGATATCGTTTTATCGTCTGCTGCCATGGCAACATGATAAATTAAATTTCATTAAAAAAATGCACAGTAGCAGAAAAATATTTTTCTAAATCGAATAGTTGAACAACTCAACACCTTAACAGGGGAATTCATATTTCTTATTTAGATATTTTAAAGTTGTTGTTATTTTTATTTTTATTTTTATTTTGGTTTTAGAATTAAATTCATGAACTCCCGTGCGTAGAACGGGTTAAACAGCTAGTTACTTATATAGTATAATTTTACTTATATCCAATTTAAAGTTGAATTCCTTTTTTATGGTAGTTTAAAAGAAAACTAAATTAAACAAAGACTTATTTTTAAGTCCTTTTTCAGTTTTTTAAAAAACTTTGCATAGTGTGTCGCTTTTCCATCTGACTACATTCATATTTAATCATGCAAATTTAATCCATAACAATTCATAGTTCGATTTCTTTAATATAGTCAATTTAGATAAGTTCACAGAAATATTATATATGTCCTTTCTAAACATGTTTTTGTGATAAATGAGCCAAATAAAAGACATCTATGTCACGCTATAAATCCCTAAAATATATTTGAAGATATCACTTAAATAATAGGTTTAACTTATGACATCTATATCATATGACAAATTGCAGAAAAAAAGGAAGATGGTCAATTCCATCGTAACTGACGTAACACTTGATCATCGAATTTTATTTTCAAAACTGTGCAGAAAATTTAATAAAGCTAGAATTTTTTTTTTTTTTTTTTTTTTTTTTTTTTTTTGCAATTTAAAATATTTTTTACTACGGATTTAATACCCAAATACCTGCAGATTACTTCAATCTGTCTTTTAGTCACAAAAATTGTAATTCAAAATCCCGTAACTGATGTAACGTAAAATAGACAAACATTTTTTTCTGCCTTCATTGAAGTGTAAAAATTATCAAAACTATCCCGTTTGTTTAATTAATTTCTAAACAATAGAAAAGAAAAAATGGCATTTACACATGTAACTGACGTAACTTTTATTGTGTAACTGATGTAACATTATGACTTTACAAAGACAATAATGGTTCTTAACTTAGTATGTAAATAGTAATTTACAATGGCTTTTTATTAGGATTTTACTATACAACATAAAAATACCAAGCTTTCCAATCATACCCTTAAAGTAAACATATTATAAATTTTATTTCTCCCTCAAAATAAGACTTTTCTGTGGAATTGACCAGATATGCTATTGTAAAAAAATGTCTTTATGGTATAAAGTGCTAAAATTAGAAATTTTTCAATATACACTACTTCAGAGACCATTTTCTTAATACTTTATAAAATGATTAGAAAACGATATACTGCTTCTAATTATTTAAAATGTGTGAAATATCGTTCGAAATACAATTATACCACTGATAATAAAAGTTAACTAATGTTTTTCAGCTTACTTCGTTATTTAAATAATTCAGTTAATAGTTCAACTAAATACATTCATTCATGTAGTTGATATATTATTAATTTTTATTTTTCTGATTCTTCGAAAAATAAATACCAAAATATTTAAAATGCTAGTAGTTATTTTGTTTTCTGATTTTTTTTTTTTTTTTTTAGTTTCCTGAAAAAGTAAATATACATTTAACATTGTATGAAAGAAAATACACAAAATAATATTCAATAGTAGCAGAAGCATTAGAAGTCATTTAAGCAATCAGGGTTATAAAAATTTTAGTATTCAGTTATAACATTTTATCAGCTAAACGAATGAAAAAAGAAGAAATTATTTCTATTAATGTACAAACTATATTATTTATAATTATTTTCTCTAAAAATCCACACACAAAAAATTCGCATAAAACAGCATGTTCAAATGTAATAGCATGTTAAAATTTTAGTCAAAAGTAATGTTAAATTGGAGATTTCCAATCAATCTGTAAAAAGATATATATATATTTTTTTAAATATTTCTTGTATATAAAGTTGCAATATCTGAAGTTTCAAATGTTTTATAATTTGTTCAATCATATACGTCTAAATGACGGAATGTATTATAAGAATTAATGAGGTTGTCACGAAAACCTGCAAACTGTCTAATTAATTATACAAAGCATTCTAAAAGAGTTCTACTTTGCATTCGTAAAATGATATGATATTCACATAAACTGTACATACAAAAACAAATATCATGGATAATTATATTTTATTCATCATTTTTTATGTAAATAATATTCATACAGGAAAGGTGCTTTATAAATGGATTTTTGGCCTTCAAAGAAATAAACTTTTCCATTTCTAATGTCTTTTTTTTTCGATAACATCGAGCTCAAATCTTGTCATCTTATAAATCAGCAAATGGCTATACGTCAAAAATGACCAAATGATAAATTCCTATTTTCTTCTATTTTTTCGACTAACATTGGAATTCGCTTGCATATTTATCAGATTTAATCTGATTTCGGAAACTCACTTAGATGGATCTAATCGTTCAAACATTTTTTGATTAATCAAATTGGGCTTTTATACGATTTGAGATTTATTGCATTATGAAAATTTAACTACTTTTGGAACGTGACTGTTGTTAAAACTACAGGCTCAGACATAGAATTTTCTAATAATCATACTGAAAGTAAAAAGTAAAAAAAAAAAAAAAAAAAAAATGCAATACACAGCGTGAATCTAAAAAAAAGTATTAGATAAACTTCAAGATGTGACAACACAATTTTTGCTCTGGAAACGAAGGTTACAATATAAATTTATTCAATCTCATATCAAGCAAAACACGGATTTTCTTTCATAATTTTAACAATAGTTAAGATACTTTATATCATTTTTATTAATAATCAGTGAAATGTCCAAATTATAGAGAATCTGGTTCAATGTTGTTTGGGTGTGGACAGTGGCCATATCACATGATCATTATTTAGTGTAATGTTTCTTATACGATCTAGTGTACAGAATATGTTCAAAGAAATTGTTGATATTAAAATCATACTACCTTCAACACTTCTACGATGTTGTACAATACGTCTTACCTGCGTGTTGTTGATGTGGCTAATAAATGTGTTAGTAGTAATGAACAACATTTTAAACATCATTTTTAACACTTTCCAACCTAGTTGAAAAGTGTTTATGACTTCGGTTTGTCTGCCGTATGGCCGTCTGCCGTCTGCCGTCTGTCCGTGCTCTAATTCCCGTAAATATGCTCGGATTGCCCTGCAATTTTTATAGGTTATTGTCGTTATCTATAGCCATGTTCCCTTTTTCAACTGCAATATGTAGAACTTATAGTTTTTTTACAGGGACACTCAAAAGAATTCCGTTACATTACGGTCTATGGGGAAAAATCATTTGCGGTTTATTTTACTGATGTTACACAATTTCAAATACATTGTAATTGATATATATCACTAAGGTGCATTCCAAGAAGCTTAATATGGAATAGGGTGCGCATCGCACTTATAGTTACTTTACAGGGTCAGTCAAAATAATTCCGTTACATTACGTCTATGGAGAAAAATCGTTTGTGGTTTAATTAAATAATGTTTCACTATTTTAAACGCATTGAAATTTATATATATCACTAAGGTGCATTACAAGAGGCTTACTGCAGTATATTGTGTGTATAGCAGTCATCGTTCATTTACAGGGACACACAAAAGAATTCTCTACTGTCTGTTAAAAATAATTCCTGGAAGTGCGTTTTAAGTTGCTGAACGTGATTTTAAATTTAACTCACTTTTTGTCTATTACTTGGTGTGTATAAATTCTGTATTTCATATACAGGGCAGCCCAAAAGTTCGCGAACACATTTCCGTTTATTGACAGAAACTCCAGAAGTAGAATTTTAAACTGTGCTACGCGTTTCCTAACTAAACTAAAATTTAGCATCCTATGTAGTATATATACAAATCTATAGATCATATACAGGGCTGAATAAAGGTATTCGGATATTTTTCCGATTATTGTATATGTTTGAAATATATGTTGGAAATTCCTGAAATTACGTTTTTAAATATGTTATGAGTTTTCCAAATTGTTTACTTAGATGTTATCTTTCATCTTATTAAACGGTAATGATCTGTAAAATTATTTTGGAAGCTTTGGAAAGGGTTACATAATCTATGCTTGACGCATGATTTTCCGTTCTTGTGAATGTTATCGTCCGTGTAAAGTACTTGTAATATCTGGATATTTTTAGGGGTTTACCAGTTATATCATTGCACTAAACACTTTTTCACTCAGTTGGAAAGTTACAACTCGTGTGATTTATTTACCAAGTAGAATAGTTGTGTTAAAGTTAATATAATTATGTATCCAAAGTTTTCTTGGAGTTCAAATACATGCGATATATTCTATTGAGTTGATTCAGATATCAGAGCAGTTGTTATAATCAATAAGATTCTCTGGGGAAATTGTGTCTGCCAGATTTGTCCAGGATAACTCATATGGTAGACGCATATGTCTGTAGACGCGTTTTTGGCGTACAGCATTGGCAGTTTATGCCAAAGATCTCTGGTTCGAATCATGGCATGGACACATTTCACTCAGTTAAAAAATTGCAGCTCATGTGATTTATTTACCAATTATATTAATTATTTTAAAATTAATATAATGTAATTACGTATCCAAGGTTTTCTTGGAATTTCATTACATGTTATTTATTACGTTGAGATGATTCAAATATCAGACCAGATATCATAATCAATTGGGTTCTCTGGATGAATTTTTTCCTTCATGTTTGTTCAGGATATCTCAGATGATAGAGCATTGGCAGTTTATGCCAAAGGTCTCTGGTTCGAATCATGGCGTGGACACTTTTCACTCAGTTAAAAAATTGCAGCTCGTGTGATTTATCTACCAATTAGATTACTTGTATTAAAATTAATATAGTGTAATTACGTATCCAACGTTTTCTTGGAATTCCATTACCTGTTATTTATTACGTTGAGATGATTCAGATATCAGACAAGATATCAGAATCAATTAGGTTCTGTTGGTGAAAAGTGTCCGCCAGATTTGTTCAGGATAGTTCAGATGATAGACTATTGGCAGCTTACGCCAAAAGTCTCTGGTTCGAATACTGGCGTGGACAGTGTTTCACTCAGTTGAAAATTACAATTCGTGTAATCTATCTTTTTTAAAATTCCTTTTGTAGTTTGTACTGAAAAAAATCATTGGGATATAATCATAAAGATTCTGGAGTTCAGTAGAATCTTTCCATTTTAGAACGTGTACATTTAATTTCACATAAAATTAATCTAGCTTCCACAAAGATAAATATAAAAAACTCATTTCACTGGATATAATTCGGCAGAAATATAGAATTTGTTCAAGAAATTGAAAAACTGAAAGATAATATTATAATCCGAGAAAACTGCGTTAATTTTTCTTTTTCTTTTACTGCAATCTGTACCAAGAAAGGATGAACTAAAGCTATTTCAGATATCAATCTTATAAAATTTGTTGTCGTTTCTTCCAATCTCTGAATGTGTTTATTTGGAAACATTGGTCAGAAAGTATAAATTTTTAAACAAAAATAAATGCCTTATTAAACTGTAATTGATGATTGTATTCGGTTCCATTGTACTTATACGGTCTGTCTAAAAAAATTAGGCACACACTAAAATATGATAACAAGATTGGAAGGAGTAATATATGGAATAATTTCATAATAAGTATTCAAAATGTAATTGAAATGAAACACAGTAAATATATTATAAAGGTTTCATCAGCATTATTATTTTTAAAAATACGTCTTTTTTATTTTTGTTAAAAAAACACTGTCTCAAAAATTTAGGCATATTATGGAAAAGTTAACTAATGCTGGATTGGTATGAACCAACAAACCTTTCAAACAAATCAACCGTTATCTCTGAGCAGTATAACCGTTTGTCATTTAAGATGCCGAAATCTACGGAATTGACAAAAGAGGAAATTTTTAAGATATTTAAGTTATAGTCGAGAAATAAGCCCGTTCTTGAAATTTGTATAAAAGTAAATCGTTCAAAGTGAGGGATATACAGAGTACATTCTATACAAAAAAGTGTTGACCTAAATCCATGTTGCGGGATGTAACACGGAATCAGACTGATCGGACGTGATCAGACACGTGATCAGACAGACAGCTATACTTTGTACTGTTCCAGGGAAAGCCAAATTTTTAATCCCAAGTGTTAATTTCTACATGTTCCTAAAATTGTATTAACATTTCTACACTTTTTAAAATTGAATTAAAAGAAAAACAAGAAAGAAAAATCATGCATCAAGCATAGATTATGAAACACTTTCCAACACTAACAGAATAATTTAACAAACGCAATGATTTTAGAAAACGCAAAACCCATTTAAAACCAGATTTCAGCAAGTACAGTACATAGCCAGAAATGTACTCAAATTCTATTGTGCAGTGTTGTGTATATAGATTTGTATATACTCTATATAACATGCTGCCATTTAGTTTAGTATAAGAAAACACATAACACATCTGAAAATTCACCTTCAGCTGTTACTACCAATAGACAGAAACATATTTGATTCTTTTGTACCACACTGTATATTGCTGTACGTTTTATATTTATACACACCACATAGTAAGCTAAAGTTTAATTCAGGCAAAAGTACGCTGAAAACTATTAAAATCACACTTACCGTAAATTATCATACAGAGACGGCCCTGTATCCAGTCCTTTGCGTGGCCCTGTATATGATTTTATTTATATTCATCAAACAGCTCTTAGTATACTACATATATTTCACGTTCAACATGCATAACTCGATTAAAAAAAACCTTTAAGCAATTTAAGCTGATATACAGTAATGCTGACGAATTATTTTGTGTAACACTGTACATGATGTATAGCATTTATATATACCGCATAGTATGCAAAGGTTTAGTTAAGCGCATACCTAACTGAAACCGCACTTTCAGCAGATATCGGTTATAGATAATACTTCCGATACACTACGGTATCCGAAATCTTTTGTGTGTCCATGAAAATGAACGATAAACGCTATGCACATCATATTATACAACAAGTATCTTGTAATAAATCTCAGTAATGTATATCAATTTCATTATATTTCAAATAGTGTAACATAATTAAAATACGCTGCAAACAGTTTTTCCCCGTAAAACATTATGTAATCGAACACTTTTGTGTGGCCCTGTAAATGAATGATAAATGCTTTGCATTCTATATTTTACAGAAAGCACTCTTTAGTGTACCTTAAAAAATTATACCAATTTCAATATGTTTGTAATAGTGTAACATGATTAAAATGCACCGGAGATGATTTTTCTCCATAGACCACAATATAACGGAATTCTTTTGAGTTATCCTGTAAACTGTAATAACTGTAATAAGTGCTGTACGTGCTATATTCGATAGTAAGCATTTTGAAGTGCACTTCAGTGATGTATATTAATTTCAATATATCTGAAATAGTGTAAAACCATTAAAGCACAGTGCAAAGGATTTGTTCCCATAGACCACGATGTAACGGCTTTTTTGAGTGCTCCTGTATACGAAGTATACGTGCTACATACTTCATTTTCAATACTGAACATGCCATAGTAAACATCAATATCATATATGAATTTCATGGCAATCCCAATATATTTACGAGAGTTACAGCATGAACAGACAACAGACAGACAGACAGACAGATAGACAGACAAACCGAATTCCTAATCACTTTTCAACTATGTTGTAAAGTGTTAAAAATCGGAAATTTTCCATAGATAATACACCAGAATTAAGCAAAAATGCATCAATGTATTTTTTATTATTAAAATTGATCAGGTTGGAGATGGAATTTTAAGAATTTCACAGAGAAATCATTTACAAATAATGTAGACAAGCATAGCACGAATCATATTTGAAGAACGAGAAAATAATATTAAACTCTGCAAGTGTTTTAATTTATGTGTCCATCACTAAGGAAGAACACTTTTTCCTATTTTGTGTATACAAAGATAAAGAGCATAATTACGTGGCGATCAATTTCATTATTATTTTTAAAATATATTTTTGCTATTCGTCAATATATTTTTCAGTTATTTTACTCTTTTTAACTCAAGTTAGTGTTTGCACATGCAGGGAGGAGCAAAATACAGGAGGGAAATTTAAAGAAATGAAACATGCGATATCCTTTTTATTTTGAGTGACATTTTAAAGAACGTTTTTTTTTTAAAAATATATCAATGGAATTCAATTTAGATTTTGTTTTAGTTTTCCTTTTAAAATAAACTGCCTCTCTGCGAATACAAAAAATTATATTAGTGTTTCTTGAATTTTAATTTTTTAATATAAAATAATTGTTTTATTTTTATTTTATATTAAATGTTTCTCGTTTGAAAAAATATTTTTATTCAGAAATTCTCTGTAAATTTTTATTAATAGAATATTATCGTTATTCTTCAGAGTATATCTTCAGGGGATATTTAAATATACAGACAGAAAAAATTAAATGTGAAAACAAAACAAAAATTTGGAAAATATGAAAATATATATATATATATTGGTACTTCTCCATTATCCCGTCGACCACTTTTCATAACAAAAACTTCTCCCCAAACTATAGGATTTAAGGCAAAAAATGCATAACCGTGGCGTTATATTCAGTTGCCATCAGAAGCGTTACACGTATTTGCTATGTCATCAAGTGGTTATTAATTCGACATTTATCTATACTTTTCATTATCTTTTACTGATTTATTAGTTATTTCGTTAATTAAAACAACAATTGTGTCCTTAAACGGTGGTGTTATCATATTAAATAGAGAAAAAGCGTTGAAAAGTATTCCAATGTATAGTTACGTATACAATAAATCAGTTTCAACTGATGCACGTCACAAACATTTTATCACCAGCCGAGAGGGATATAATTAAGAAAAATAACAAAAATAAAGAAATATCCAAGATTTTTTGTTCTGTTTTCATTAATATATTGAAAATTTTATTGTTTAAGCTTACTAAGTTGACACATTGGAGAGTGGGGCCTTTCCAAATTTATTGTGTTTATTTATTTATTTATTTATTTGCTTGAGATTCCAATGTCAACATTTTTCCATTTGTTTGTTTGGCGTTATAGTTTGACAATATTTTTTTGTTGTGAAAAATGATAGAAGGGATAATGGAGAAGTACTATACTTTTTTTTTTTTTTTTTTTTTTTTTTTTTTTTTTGAATTCAAATCGTTCAGAAATTTCATTTCGATATTTAATATGGATTTTTCAAATTTTTATTTTAGTGTACGTTCAAACATGTGTAATTTTAATTCCTGTTATGTTTTTGAAGGTACGCTGTAAAAAAAGATAAATGTTTCTTAATATGCGAAAATATAATACAACCAGGAACGAAAATATACAATAACCCCATATGAGTTACCCATGATTCCGAAAACTGTCTTTTATCGCTAGAAACCTCATAAACTAATAAACTTTGGAGATTTAATGAAACTATTACAAAGAGTTGTAACATTTCTTTTTATTAAAGGATTCATTTTAATTATCTTATTTATAATCATACTATTAATTAAATTTATTTATCTCATTAATTAATCCTAATAAATTAAATTACTTTTCTTGTCAAAATTTAGTAACATTAACAATCTTTTTTTTATTTTTTATTTAGATGTTTTGGTTCAAGATTTCTAATATTTTTAAATTAATTAATATATTCATAAGGTTTAGTGAAATCATTAATAATTCAGATATGTTTTATTTACTATTCATTTTAAATCTATAATTTTAAACGATCGTTTGCTATACTTCAAAATCGAAATTCAATAACAACTTTCAACTTAAAATAATAAATTTAAATCTTAATCAAAATTTAGTAATTAACTACACCGTTTTACGCTTATTTCTGTACTTATTTTCATTCATTTTATTCAAATTGAAGCCTATTTAAACGAAAAAAAAAAACATTTTACAATATTTGGATATTTCGAAATTGCCGCTCACACAAAACGCAATACAGAATTATTCCATGGAATTATCTTTAGCAACGCCCTCTATTCTCGCGATTTTCAACTAACTTTTTTGTGTATGTCATACAAAATCCCATACCACGCTGAATATTTATCTGCAAACCGCATGTCTCTCCGACCCATAGATCTTTTGTTATCGCTTTTTACTTTCGCACTGAACTTTTGAAACACCCGTTATATTATTTTATATATTAGTTTTATTGTTTTTTTTTTTTTCAAAAGTTATCGTTACAAATAAATATTTTCTGTAAGTTAATAGAGATAATGGATAGTTAAAACATAGGACTTTAGATAAAAAATCGAAAAAATACCGGAATTGAAATTTAATATTGTCAGTAATTTAGAATTATTTAAGCAATTACAAAGTTTCAATTTTTCCTAAATAATGATTGTCATATAAATATGTTTCTTGTAATTATAAAATTAAACATTTATTATTTTTAACTGAATATTTAACCAACAAATTTACATAACTTATCTTACAAAAAATTTCTTGTCTCAAATAAATTTTAATAAGAATCAATTGAAGGTAGGAGATTCCTGAAATAATTCTCCTTCAACATTGTAACACTCTTCTCCAGAAAACTTCAAAAGTTATAAAATGAATATTTTTTCTAATCTGTACTTGAGGTTTCTATTGCAGATCTCTGCATTTTAAAATCGTGAATAAATAACTTTTTCTAAAATGTCCTTAAGCAAAGTTTGTCTCCGATTTAGATGTTCACGGAATATCTGTATAAGAAACTTTTGAATTTTCTAAACTTCTATCTATCTCTGACGCAAGATAAAGACGTTGAAGTTTAATTAGGTTTTGCTGATGTTTTGAATGTATCACTATTAAAATACACAAACAGTGATATATATTTGGTTTATTTAATTATTTATATTATTATTATTACTATTTACATTATTATTATTATTATTTATATTATTATTATTACTATTTACATTATTATTATTATTATTATTTATATTATTATTATTTATATTATTATTTATTTATATTATAATATTGTATTGCCATTGAAACTACACATGTATTCAAAGTTTCAACTCAATCGGATAATTAAAAGTTGTTTAAAATTGACTTGCAAGATTTGAACTAAACATAGGTACGTACACTGCAAGTTAATGTAAGTTAATGATTTGCAAACTTTTTCAGGAGTATTCTTCAGTTTCCGATACATTAGGAATGCCACTTTGATTTTTAAAAAACCTTATTCTTAATACTGTGTTAAAAGTCAAGATATCGTTTGTAAACAAAATGGCGCTTATTGTCCAACAACAATAGCTTAAATCTTGTGACAAACATGTAACATATGCCCAGTAAACTCCTGATTTCAAATAAAACAGAATAGTCTCGACGTGCTTTCGAACTTACAGGAAACTCTTTCAACCGTTTAAACTCCGTTTAAACCAACTGCCTTCTTTACGGTCGTAGTTAATCGATACCTCTGATTTTTTCGACAAAACGCGTACGGATATCGACAAAAGGAACATTCAGCTACTAGTATACGCGGTCTTGTTAAATTCCGGAATAATCGGGAAAATGAATTTTGTCCACCTAGATCATCAAAACGCCCCACTGTGAGGTGATTTAAGAAAGCCACATTTTAGAAGTTTTACACACTCCTAAACATTTGACGAAGAAAAGCTATTATAGTATGATAAAACTGACTTTTTCTCATGTAATTTTGTTCTATAGTTTTAATGATTTATATTGTAATTAACAAAAATTCTTCATTTTGACTTTCTATTATTGCCTACTCTCAATATAAAACAATCCTGATGTAACGATTTTATGAACCCGCTTTATTAAACTAATTTATGAAACATTTTTTGAAACGATGCCTTTATGTCATTTGAAACTCTGCGAAATTTCAATATGTTACTAAGACTTATTGCAGCATGTTCTCTAGTGAAGATATTGGTTGTAACATTTACAGTACTTTTACAAGACAATACAAAAAGATTCCTATGCATTACAATATATTATCCAATTACTGTGGAAATGATCTATTTTCTATGACCATCATTTAACTTGTCATTCTTCATGTATCTCTATGCCTTCAACTAACTTTTCAAACACATTCTAAACTCACTTCCCTCGAATGGATATCGGACAAATTTTCAGAATTAGTTTTCGCGATTTTCAAATTTATTTAATGACAAAAATTTCACATCACAGTTTTTTTACGTTGGCAATGCCCCTCTGGGAAATTTGCATAACTTAAACTAAATGGGTTTTCTGAATTTATAGCGCCCACTATGACGAAATACGGTAACCGAATTTGAGTAAACTTAGTTATTTTATATTTCACTGCTATACGGAAGTTAAAAATAGGTTGCAGAAATTTAACACAATTTTCTTTGAGTTAATAGCGTCTGGGAAATAGGTTAATTACATTTAAATAAAAATTTATTTTTCATAGGTTTTTGTTTCACAAGTGTTTAGAATAAGCCTCTTCTACGATCGAAAATTTTTAAATTGTAGCGAACCTGGTGAGAAATTGGAAAACTAAAGTTTTAATACATAATATATTTTATGTTTTTCATATTCCAGCCACACTCCAATTTAAAATTAGATAGAGTAGATTCAACTCTACTTCATATAGATTCATCCCATATTTTAGACTAAGCCTCTGCCATAGCCTAGGAAATTTAATCTTCATCTAAAATTCTCCTGGGAAACTTATAGGATTTACTTTAAAATTTACTTTATACACTATACAATTTACTTTAAAAAATCAATATATTTGTATATATGTTACTGCAAAAGCCCAAAGCCTGAGTAAATCGCAGCTTTTGCCGGCACTTTAATTGCCAATGTGAGTTGGTAAAAGACCACAATATGCGTCTAAAGGTTTCCATTTCGGTAAATTTTGCTAGGATTTGCCTACTTCTTTTGATAAAAGTCCAGAATGATCGATAAACCAGGCATGGGATTCGGAAGATGCATGGTTAACATATTGTATTAAACTTTATCTAGTATATTCAAACGAACATTGAATTATTTTTATTTAGTGAAAACCATATAAGTTAAATAGTAAATTAATTTTATTGTCTGGGTGCAACGAAGACTCATACACAGCGCAGTATTACTTTGCCCCATATATAGCTACGATGGATATTAAAACCTTTCGTCAAGCATAACTCAAAAAATATTTAACGGATTTCGTTCAAATTTTTACAATAGGTGCATATAAAGGTGACAACGACGTCTATTTATTACCAAAAATAAATGTCAAACCGTTTGGAAATTATGTTAAAAAAATCGATAAAAAAGCACAATTAAAGTACATACGTCACGAAAATTTTATGCGTACGTCATTTTCACCGGCGGGAGATTTTCGTAGACAATCGGAATTGAAAAGTTCATGGAGTACATGGAGCAAAAAAATATGCACGTACTAATATTCAGCACAATAAAATATATTTCAATTTAGTAGAAATCGAAAATTAATCTGGATTTTTTTTTGTTTGAAAGAAAAACCCCGCAATAACTTGGTAGACTTGGTATTAGGGATTTGGCGCAAATCTCAACAATAGCAGCTTTTTTTATTTCGCGTGTGTAAATTAAAAAAAAAAAAAAAAAAAAAAAAAAAAAAAAAAAAAATATTTGGTGTTTAAATAAAAGGTTTCGATTTATGGCATTATTTCTTTTTTTGTTTTCTCTTTTTAGCATTTTAAATGGGATTAATGAAAGGCATGTATTTTAGGTACTTACGTATTATCCGTGCCAGTTTTAAGCCAACTGCGTCAAGCATGGAGCCAATATTACTAATTATAGTAACGCTTATATTTTTTTTCCCTTGCTGCATGGTACATGCCTGGGAATAATCTATAATATTATTCTTTCTTATTTACTATGATATTTACCATTTATTAATTTTACTAAAATAATGTTATTTACTATTTTTAACAATGTTATAAATTTAATAAACATATATTACATTTTATTTATTTTATATTAATTACCATTTTTAACAATGTTATTTGATAATGTTAAATTACTGCGGTTGAAAACATGAGTGACAACGATAAACAAGATTGGTACTTGGCAACCCTTTTTGGCGATCAATCTCCTGGCACGAATAATACGTAAGTACCGTATTTTAAATTAAATGAGTTTAATACATGGGTTTACATTTAAATGAAATGAATTCAATATGAAAATGTTATAGGAACAATATTTGGTGATTTATCAACTGCGCCAGGATAACATAAAAGTACCAATATATCAAACGGTATGTAGTATGTGAAATGAAACAATTACATTATAAACACCCATCGTACAAGAAAAAAAATAATATTCTGCATTCAGAGGGAAAAATCCATCTCCTGTGCCGTAAGATTTGGCGAGTTCTTTTTTGATGATAAGTTTTTCGATGTGATTGTTGGGATCTGCAGGATTTGGCTTACATATTCTAAATCTTATTTTTTTGCAGATGTAGTATTATGTAAATATATTTTTTTGCAGATATATTTCTATTTTGTATATTTGGCATTCTATTTTGTATATTTTCTATTTGGCATTTGGAAAAGAGATTTTTACCTTTTTATCTGGGCCTTCGGAAATATTAAAAAATAAAAAAATATTTACATATATCAAGCGTATAATGTTAGGTTTTGCATTTTTATATGGACCACTTCTCCATTTTTAGATTTTAAATGCTATTTATTATTTACTAGCCGTTTATTAATTGTTTACAATTTACCCCCCTGACAATAGCAATTATTTATCACAAAAATGCCTTTTAGGTTTTTTAAATAAGTTTGTTTATATAATTTCATTACTTATTAAAATATCGAATATGGCGATAAAATTTTATTTTAGCATCGTGCTTAAATTTTTAAGATGGTGCAAAAACATGTTTTAATAAACGTATGTTTGTAAATATTTGAAAAACATGTTTTACCGCTCTCTTGAAAAATTTTGTAAGATGCTAAAACTACCTTTTGGCACCATTTAAAATTTTTTTCGCCAACCGACATAGGATACGAAACTTTTCCCCTTTCAGATACACGGGCAAGGCTGGTCTCAAACAAGAGTAAAGTTAGCAACAAAATTGTTTTAACTCTATAAGAGTTACAATAATGATATTAAATTCTCCGATTGGCTTTGGGCCCAATTACGAAAGTTCCTCTTAAAGAAACTGTAGAAGTCTTTTACATTTGTTTCAAATGAAGCTCGGTCTGCAAGGTATTAGTTAATAATACAAACAACACTAATGGCATGGAGGCAAAAGTTTTAACTTAAATGTATATATTTGAAACCCTTCCCCCCCTACACCCCCGCCCCAAAAGAAAAGAAAAGAAAAGAAAGTTACAGTAATGAATTTAAAATGGCGTTAAGCCACGCTTTCTAACATAAGCAATTGGCTGCAAACGCGATAAAGAAACTTTCACTTAACTTAATAACATGTAGCTAATATAGCCCTCAGGGTACTTTGCAGTTATACAGACCTTGTGGGGTTTTTTAAAATCTTGAGACAATTCAGGTTTAAGAAGTTGAGATTTACTGTCAAATGATATAAACAACTATGAACACAAAACTGATGAATTATTATTCAGGTTTATGTATGTATTAAAAAAAATTGCATCTGATTACACTTGTTAGATAAATTACTTCTGTTTGCATTTAATAACTGATAAACGGCTTCTGTATATTAAATGAATTGTTTAAATATTGGGAAGAGGTGGCGAGAGGTAGAAAGACGAGTAAACAAACGGGTAGACAGACGGGTAGAGAGACGAGTAGCGACATAGGTAGGCTGACGGGTAGCGAAACGAATAGACAGACGGCTAGAGAGAAAGGTAAAAAGAGGGTTGACAGAGGCAGAGCGAGATGGGTCACGAGATGGGTAGAGACACCGGTAGACAGGAATATAGCGAGAAAGGTTGCGAGACTCGTAGCGTGGTAGATAAAGAGACGAGTAGAGAGATGAGTACAGAGACGAGTTGACTGACGGGTAATGAGATTGGTAGCGAGTCGGGTACAAAAACAGACGGATAGTGAGACGGGTATACAGACGAGTAGAGAGACAGTAGATGGGTTCGGAGATGGGTAAGAAGATGGATAGAGAGACAGATAGACAAGTTGTGAGACAGATAGACAAATGGATAGCGAAGTGGATAGAGACACGGCTAGACATACAAGTAGTTAGACGGATAGACAGACGGTTAGAGAAATAGATTAGCGGGTAGCGAGACCGGTAGAGAAATATAGAAACAGGTAGCGAGACGTGTAGAGAGATAGACAATCGGTTAGAGAGACGGGCAGAAGAACGGATAGGAAAACAGACAGATTGTGGAAAGACAGACCAGACAGGCAAAAGAAAAGTCTGCGGATTGGCGCAGGGGGCAGAGCCTCCTAGAGAATAATCAAGAAGTATCTGTTAAGCTTAACTTTGAAATGTATATAATTTTTCAATTTTGCCGATATGGAGATTTAATGTAAAAGTTATTTTACAGAAGTCATCGAAAGATTTTTTGTATGTTTTAATAGTAATTTAGATTATAGTTTTGCAATCTGGTTTGTAGCAAAGCATGCTATCAATGTGGTTTGAAGTGTAAGAGTTTCTATAAACAGTTATACAAATAATAGATATATAATCAAGGAAGAAAAATTTTTAATTCACACACAAAAAAAGGTGCAACAATGAAATTAAATTTGCGTTAAGCCACGCTTGATAGAATAATCTATTGGCTGCAAATCCAATTACGTAACTTTAAAAAGCTTGGCGTTTTAAAAGATCCGGCGTTTTTTTTTTTTTTTTTTTTCAAGTTTTGCGCTTCTTTGCCACATGTTAAAAAAAAAATTATGACAACACAGCTAATGAACGGTACTGCTTTTCTATTTTTTTAACAGTGTATATGAATTTATATATGATATTTTGTAATTCTATCATTTAATTTGCTCTTTTTCTTTATATTGTAATTGTTAACCCTATGTTCTCAGCAATATCACTCAGACTAATCACTTTGAGGGAAGTCCTAGTTTTAGATTATACTCTATATTATTTTCCCTGATGTTTCAATAATTTGTTTTACATTAAATTTAAACGAAGTCTAGAATAACATCAATATACATATATATTTATATTATAACATACAGGGCGATGTACTCTTTGAAAAAATGGTAGTGGCAATCCAATCGCAGATCGCAAGTATTGAAAACGGATATTCGTATATTGGTTACATTGGCGCAGTATTGGATGTCAATACAACATTCATCAAATAATCTTAGAATGAAATACCGATACTGATAAAATATTGTTTTATATTTTATAATTTCATTCTATTTGTACCAAACGCTGTTGATAAAATTAATTCATGCCAATCTAAATATTATATTTGGCTTTTATTAAAACACTGATATTGATTAAACATTGGTTTTGCATCGGAAATACTAAAAATTAACTAGTTTAAGCAACTTCAAACTCTATAGTTTGATCCTATTTTTAAGATACACCGCAGCTAAAACTATTTCATTTCAATACAAACGTTATCTTTAACTAAAGGTTCATAATTATAGCCGCATGGAATGAGACTTATAACAGCTGTTTCTAATGTAACTGATCACGAAATTCGTTCTTCAGGAATATCTATTTCCATGTCAAACCAGCTTCGGTTTTTAACTACCTTAGTAAATCATAATTTCTGCGTATCATATTTACTCGAAAAACCTACTTGTATAAATTCTATCGAGACAATAAACGCTGAAAATTATGCAATGAATCAGTCGTTATTGCTCTTATCAAAAATAAAGTTTAAAGAATTCTTCGTGTTACATATGAAATTTATTTATTGGAATGAATTTCTTCAAATTTTCTTTTAGTAATATGTTACTAAGATACTACAAAGTTAGAATAAGTGTCCGTAAGGAGTAAGAGCAATCCATACAGAGAATAAATTTAGTGCTCTAGTGTGTATTATGACATGTTTTATAAGATTTCATTCGTTGATCAATGTTTCGAAATTTCAAATTACTACGTAATTTTGAGAAATTAGTATTTTATTTTTAAAGTGTCAAAGTAAATTTCAACGTGGAGAAGTTATGAGTTTAATTTGCGAGTTATCTGTTGCGGCGTTCTTTGAAGCGGATATTTCTTATATCTAATCTGTGAAAGGGGAGAACTAGAAAATATTTTACAATAAAGTATGTTTCATGTTATGTGAGAATTAACAGTGCTCTAAAACATAAAACCGTTTGCAACGATTTTCTTCACAAACTTGTTTTAATATTTTATTCTAAAGCAGATATAAACCGACACTATTCTGATGCTATGCGTATAATCACTCGCATTCGCTTTATAAATGGCTTTGTGAATTTATATACCAGCGTTTAAAATAAGAGTTTTAAATGTACTTATAATAACCTAACTGATTTACTCATTTAACCAATCAACACCCATTTTCACCTCCTTTAAAGAGAAGTTCGTGCCCGCGCGATTAAAATTTCTCGAAAGTTTCTTAAAGTTACCTTTTCAGTTCACCATAAATATCATTTTGTTTAATAAGGATAAGAAAATTCTCTTACCTTTTCTGAAGGTGCTTTCACCTGCTTATCCAGTGTGCGTTTTAATCCAAAGATCTGTTTATTTATACATCGGATTATCCATTGGTGATCTTGTTGATAGATCACTATTCACTTTCTTCTGTAAACTAAATAATTAGATTAATGTGGAGACTAAATAATTTTAGACTTCTTTTTTATCTTAGACGTATATATTCTTGATTATTAAACATTAGGACGTAACAATGATTACATTTAACATTTAAGTTTAGATTTAAGGTATAAAGCATTATAACACATATTTTATATGAGCTTTAAAAGCTCACGTATGTTCTCGATTACATAATTTATTAAGGACTGTAGTATAAAGTTATAAGTTCAGTATTGAGAGATTTTTACTTTCGTCATTCTTACGTCAGTGGATTACACATTGCAAAGTTTTCCCGTAAGAATGTAATCTGTCAATTAAGTTCTTTATTACTTGTTATAATTATTGTTCTAATCTTCAGCATATCTCACAAACAACAGTCAATGTAGAGTGGTTTCCCCATCACTGGTTGACGTTGAGTGGCTATTAATCTTCATAATTGGTTTTCACTGCGCGATGAAGAATGACTTGGTGATTTCTTGTTTTTCCCTTTTGATTAATAAGTTCTTTTTTCTTTATTTCACTAGGAAATGAAAATATACTTTTTGATCTTTAATTTCGCGGATGAGATCAATATTTCTAACAAGATTTTAAGTGAATATGTACCGCTTAAATTGTCCACGACACTCATTTTGCGTTAGCGTTGAATGATGGCGCTCTCAATCTTTTGCGAACTCAATCCAGCAGTTTCTAACACGAAACCTGTAATAAACAAATAACAAACCAAAGGAAAGGTTCGTATTATATCTTTAGACCATAAATCAAGAATTTTAAGATCATATAAAACTGTGGTGACTAATATTTTTAGTCTGATGATTACATTTAGACTTTAAATTTCATGCTCTGCTGTAGAGAGTCACAGCAAAATAATAAACATATAACAATTGAAGTCGTATTTTATTTTATTTTTCTGGCTATCTATTGGACGATTCTCTTATATATTCAATTCCTGGCATGGAAATAAGAGATACATAAATCATTTGATTACGGAACAGAACAGGCGATTATTTTTACTACCACAATTTACATAATTTTTTCTTTCTGGTAGATTTCTCTTCGATATATCCTGTTATAAGTGTATGGCAGAGATTCGTTTTTGAAACGTGGTACGAACAGAAATAACAATAGAGTAATGGGACGCATATGTCCCAACCCATAATCAAAGGGTTAAGGATTAAAACTATTTCAAAAGAAAGAACTATGAAAATTTGAAAGGATAAATACTCTACAAATTTGAAAATTGAGTCTACATAAGTAAAAAAACATCCCTTTTTAAATTTTGTAGAAGTACAGGATACAATTGTAATTTACCATTTATTTCTCAATAATTAAGCAGCTGATCTGTAATATGCAATATTTATCTTAACTCATAGGTAAAAATTTATTATATTATATTATATTACCTTTAAAAAATGCTCGAACATAGCCATAAACGTGACGTTCAAAGTTTTAAAGAAAATATATTTTCTTTTTTATTTTACTGTACACATTTTACCTTTCTCACTTATTATCTATCTTTGTCTATTCCGTTCCCTAGATAATACATTTGAAGGAAAAATACGTTTCTGGATTCAATGTTCTTGAACAATGGGATGTCCCTTACCAGCAATAATTCTAAAGCGTTACACGATTGCAAGAGCAAAACGCTTTATCCACTCCAGTTTTCTTTTATAGACAAGGATCAAAGTACAGATGTATAACAAGTTTCAAATTAAGAAACGAAGTTAAGTATTTTTTAATTCGTCTTATATTAGATGACATTCATTTATTCCTAAACGGAAATAATGATGATATCTATACTAATAAAGGAAAGAGTTTTATTTGTATCTGTGTCTCTATGTTTGCGATGGCTAGGGAAATCTACCGCACGTAAAAGGCTGCAAATTTGGATAGGAATAGTCCAAGGTAGGTCCTAATGCACCCGAGTTGCAGATTTTTATTTTTTGATATTTAACCGAAATTTTAATTAAAACCCTCAATTGAAAGGTGGTCTGCCGAAAAAAGTCGCTGCAGTGAATGACAGAACCCCGTTCCACAACGCGGAAGCATAGAAGATCCAAAAGTTCGAAAGCAACCTTTTCCCGCCATTTTTTTAAACGCACATCGACCAGACCGTTTAAAATGCGGAAAAATGAAACACACCACTATGTTCTTTAGGCTTTCAAACAGAGAAATCCGCTTAAAAGAACGAAAGTTAACCCTTTCAAAAAAAGATTATTAAGAAACGTCGAATTTGTGTTTTTGTCTTATCTATTTTTAAAGTCCGCATTCGCTTAATTAACACAAATTAAATATCGATTACACAAATTAAATATTGTACTTTTACGTTTAAAACGCCTCAATCCGTTGGAAAAAATACCAATGTTAACCCTTTAAAAAAATTTCCCGAGAGCCGTTTTGGTGTTTTGCAATTTTTAAAAATCTGTATCCAGACTACTAATCTAAATACAAAAAATTAAAAATATCAGACAATATGTACGTTGATTTTCTTTTCGGATGCCGCAATCCATTTAAAAAAAATACAAAAATTAACTCCGTTAAAAAAATCATTGTTTAAACTCATTTCCGCGTATTCTGTTTTTTCTGCGTTATTTAACATTCTGCATCGCCATCGGAAATCAAAGTATAGAAAAACCGAGGATATGAAACCGCATTTGCGATCATTATCCTTTCGAATGCCGCAATCCGACTAAAAATAAGTAATATAAACCGTTTAAAAAAAATCGCTACCGAAAGTCGCTTACGCAATTTTTGTTTATTTGCCAATTATTTAAAAATCGGTATCGGCTTCGGAAATCAAAATACCAAAAAACGAAAAATACCAAACCATATATGCGTTCATTTTTCTTTCTAAAGCCGCAATCCGTTAAAAAATTATTATTAGCTTTTTGAGAAAAAAAAAATCCAAAACTCAATCGTGCAATTTTCGTATTTTTTCGCAATGTTTAACGTTTTGCCCCTTCTGGTTTTTATCAATATATGAAAAACCAAATCACACACACTCAACGCGAATACATTTCACTTTAAAAAAAGCCTTTGGTTTTAAACTATATTAATATTAACCCTTTAAAAAAATTCGTTGCTCGAAGTCACTTTAGGATTTCTTCTGATCCCATGCTTACATCGTGAATACGCTCGTTGCGTTTGCTATCTATCTGCAGCTCTTTTACAACTAAATAACAATATTTCAGCACGAAAATTATACACAGTGTTCGAAAACGTTATATTTATAATTCAAAAATTTCAAAGAAATAAGCAATAGGCAAAAATTAAAGACTTAATTAAAGGCTTAAAGAAATAAGCAATAAGAAATATATATTTTTTAAAGTTTAAATGTATTCGATGGTAGTCGACGAAAAGAAAAACGAGAACGAAAAATCTCGTGTAAAGCATAGATTATGAAACACCTTCCAAAACATTCACAATACTGGAAAAAAACTTCACAGTTTATTAATTTAACAATTTAGACAACGCATAACACATTTGAAAATCCAATTTCAGCAATCACTACCAATAGTCAAACAAAGCATCCGATCCATTTTGTGCAGCCCTGTATCCATAGATTTGTATGTATACTACACAGCATGCTAAAATTTGCTTCAGTTAGGAAATACATAACACAATTGAAAATTCCTCTTCAGGAATTTCCGTCAATAATCGGAATTGTACGTGAGATCTTTTGAGTAAACCTATATATGACTTATACAATTAATATGCATCACTTAATATGCGAAAAATTAGGTACATTTAAAAATGCGTACCATAACTGAAAACGAGCTACCAGCAATTGTTGTTCATAGACAGTACCCTAACCAAATTATTTTGAGAGTCCCTGTTAATGAACGATACATTCTATGCATAACATATTCTATAGAAAGCGCCTTGTAGTGAACCTTAATGATATGTATCAATTTGAATATCTTTAAAATAGTGTAACATCATTGAAGTACGCCGCAAACGATTTTTCACCATAGACCGTAATGTAATGCAATTCGTTTGAATGTCGCTGAAAAAAAACTAAAAATGCTACAAACTTCATTTTCCATACCAAAATGCCATGGTAAACCCCAATAACATATATCAATTTTAAGGCTATACGAGTATATTTTCGCGAGTTAAAGCACGGACAGACAAACCGAATTCATATAAACTTTTCAACTATGTTGGAAAGTGTTAAAAAAATAGAAGAAAACTTCTTCTAAGCATTTTTACATACTTTATTTTAACTTGCATTTCTGTATATATGTGGTAGTCAAGTCTTTTGACTCATTTTTCACTTCTGATTCTTTTCAGCTTTGAAATTTGGAATATATATGTATTTCTGAGGGCAATAGGTAAAATGGACATTATTTTTTAAAAATTCGTTCCCTAATGGGGTCAACGTCGGCCCAAAACTTGCATTTTCCCCATAGAAATAACGTTACGATTGTTTAATTGAAAAAATAGCTCCATTCTTGAAACATTCATCCATTTTAACCACATTGTTGCCCTCATTATTATGACGTCATCATTGAGAGACGCACACATTTGTGCTTTATAATATAAGTTGACCTTTTTGTAAATGTTAATATATATATATATATATATATATATATATATATATACATTTAATTATTATTTAGATTTTTGTTTAAAAATATAAATTCATTCTAAATAGTTATATTTAAGGCTAGTATAACAGGTCTCTACGTCATCAAGGGGGGGGGGGGGTATCAGGTAGCACATTTATACAGGCATGGTATCTTCTTAAGGAATTTGGAAATGTTTAAACTTATGTATGATCTGATAATGCATAAACCATTGTAAAAAAACAGTTTTATATCGTTATATGTAATAGGATTTTTTCTTCATCTCTTGTAGTGGGAATGTCTGAGAAGCAGGTATTAATTAAATTCACCAGTAGCTAAATATTTGCATACATATATGAGAATGAATTTTCATATATAAATTTTAAAAATGCCTTGTAATTCATAATATTATGCATATGCAGAAATAATTACATTTAGTAAGCTCTTAAAGCTAGACTCAGATCCAAACAAGCTAATCTCTGATTTATTCACGAAGTAATTTTAATTCTTCTGTGTAAAAAATGTTTAGGTCTTCTTATTCAGAAACTAAGAAATATATTTTTTTTCTACCTTTCAATAAAGGTAAAGTATCTTTCAGAAAAATTACCTCCAATTTGATGTTTTAAATAATGGATAATAATTTTCGTACAGCTCACGAATGATTGCTGTACAATGATTGTAAATCAAGCTTTAATACATAATGACATATGTTATTCGATTCCAGACCACTTCCTCACTGATGCCGATACATTTCAGGCTTTTATGCATAAATATGATTCCATCAATATGTCAGAAAATTTTCTCTTAGACAATTTAAAAAAACGTAGAGATATCTTACTATATTTGAACTACAATTTATACGACAATTATTTACCAATGCTATTATCAAATTCTCTCCATTTAGTAATACATTAAATCCATTAATGTTTAAGTGCACAAGATCAATTTATAATATAGCGATTTTCATATTCCACGAAGCTTCGTATACTTATACACAAAACACACGATTATCTACATTAAATTAGCGAAATCATTCCTATCGTCAGATGGCATTTAATTAAAAATATTGGAAATTCTATATGAAAGTTTTTTTCAGAAGCTAAATGCATCTGAAAGAAAGGGAAAAAATCATTTATCCTTTACCTGTAAAATAATCCGTATGCCTTACAAATATTTAAACAAGTGGGTAAGTGTGATCGAAGATCGCTCAAAGGTTTTCGTTTAATATTCCTTTCAAAACACTTTATCCTTTCTTTAATAAATCCAAATAAATTTCATTTAGTTACAAAAAAAAAAAAAAAAAAAAAAAAAAAAAAGTCATGTTTTTTATAAAGTAAAAATTTACCGGTTCATTTTTTCGTTTTTTCGAATATCTAAACCAGCCCGATAGCGACGAAGCCCGCTATTATATTCTGTCATAATAATATCTGTCATAAGGACTAAATGCGATATTTAAAATAATAATTTCAAAATTAAACATGTTGTACACCTTCAAAATGTTAAAATATGCGAATATTTCCATAATCTGATTTTTATCAAGATTCAATATGTTTCTCAAACTCATATATTTACTATTCTATATTACTCATATTAATATTCGCTTTGTATTATTCTCAAACATTTGAAAAATTCGTTAAACTTCCAATATGACGTCAGATTTTCTTTTTAATCCTCTAATGACGTGATATTATTCTGCTTTGTGTACATACACACACTCATACTCCTTATATTATTGAGAAATCTTAAAAAATTTCCATTTTATTACCACTATGACGTCAATCAATTTTTTTTCATATTTATCTTTTTTTCAATTGGTGAACCTTTTGATTTCATTTTCAATTTTCACGTGGAAATCGGTCAATAGAAAATTAATTATTGTAGAAATAATTTCATTGTGGATATTTAATTTTTGGCAACTGCTATAACGAAACATGTTTAAATTTAATGGGAAAAGGCTGTTAGAATTTCGGTTTTTTATCTCTATTTATTAAAATAATAGAATTTTTTCAAATTTTAATATTTTGAGCTTCATAGCAGGTATACAGTTATATATACGCAAAGTTTCAACTCTGTAAGTAATATAGGTTCTGAGAACGGCTCTATGACGGACAGACAACGCGGCGGGAGTAATGGGGTTTCGTGAGATGAACGAAACCCTAAAAATGACAAATACATTTTAACCAACAAAATAGAACTTAAGAAACCTAGAATTTCATTAAAAAAAATGTTTTATATGCGTGTTTATTCTTTAATTAAGCAATTATGTTACCCCCTGCATATATATATATATTTAGATAGATTTCGTAAGAAATGCTACCTATTAATATGTTGAAATTTCTGAAAATCTTTTGTATGCCTACGTCGATTATGGTTCCTAGAACCTAAAACCACCCCCAGTTCAAAACGTTATCTATGTATCTATCTATCTATCCATCCATCTATATCACTTTTTTATGGACACGATAACTTCCATAACTCTGCACAAATCTCTTCCGAACTGATACATTAAATTAATTGGCATAAAGTCTCGGTCAAGTTCGTTAATTGGAAAAATCGAGCCAAGGGCGCGGGGGAAGGGGGGGATGGGAGGACTTTTTGTGAAAATAGAAAAAAGCATAACTTCTTAATTATGATACATATCGAATCCGTTCAAAGTTATTATTAATTCTATGAAAAGGGCCGAAAATTTATATATGACAGATTTTTTATATAATTAAAAATGGCCTCAAGGGAGGGGGAGGTGAATAGGGGTTTAAGAAGAAAAAAATCATAACTTCGTCAATTCACAATATATCAAATCCGCTTAAATTTATTATAAATCGTCTTAATATTATCTACAACTTTTTTATAAGTTTAATGTAAGTTTTAATGTTTTTTATAAGACCAACTCTTACAACAAAAAAATAAAATAAAATAAATAAATAAATAAACATAAAAGATAATTAAAAAAATATGCCGACTCCGCCTATAGACACATGTAGATTTCGAAGTGAACGGTCCTAACTGCTACTGTGTGGCAAAAAGTTCATTTCTTCTGTAATTCCCAAAACACAGGTGCCCCACGGTATCCATCTTCTAAATCTACTTGTGCCTGTAGACCGAGGTGTGAGGGATTTTTTTTTTAATTTATAGTTTCTTTCAAATTCTTTTGTGACGCATTATATCACACATTATTTTGATTACTCGCTAAAGTATCTAAAATTTTTATACAACGATTATATACTGGATAGACCATATGCAGATGGTAACAAAAACTAACAAACGATTTAATTTATGGTGCGATTTGTGACTTTGTGGAGCATTGTATTTGTGCAGTAAATCAAAAAAGTATTTTTGTCAGCTGTATTATATATACGCTTACCACTGTGATTCAGTTATTGTTCGGACAAATAATCGTGCATTATATAAAAATAATCAAGTTTGAAATTCTGGCATTAAATACATAAAATTTCGTAGTGTAAATTCGTAGTGTTCTCGTCAAAACAGTTTATTTTAAGAATCAGTGTTTCAGTATGTGTGGAAGACTAAGTCCTTCAGCAAAAGATAAATTCAATGTAACTTATAGTACTTATAAGAAAGTTTTTATTGCAAAGAAATGCAATTGTTTTTTTAGATATACTATTTTAAAACATAATTGTCCAGTTTTAATGTAAAAATTAGAAAAGCATAGTTTTGAAAATGTTACTTTAAACTGAATTTTGCTGTACATACTCAAACATTTTGCAAATTATGTAAAAAAGATGACACTATAATATGGAAACTTAAAGTTTTCAATGTTAATTGCTAGTAATTTCACATTTTAATGTTTATCACTCATTAGAAAAGGTTGTATTGAATTCAAAATTGGTATTAGAAGGAAATTTAAATTATTTCATTTAAAAATCCAAGGTTTTACATATTTTGAACCTACTAACTCACAGCTAAAAAGTAAAAACAAAACCTTTTCTATTTATATAATATTACTAATACAAAAAAAACTTGGAAAAGACGTTTATATTCATGATTGATTTCCCTAACAAAATCAAATTTGAAAAGCTTTAAAAACCACTTCTGAAGTACACCACCAAGGCATTCAGTCAAAAAATCCGAAACATTGGAAAATATCCATATTCTTTTGAAGGTTTTTTTTTTTTTAATTTTGCTTAACTTAACATTTGGCATATTTAAAAAAATGTGAAAATATTAAGTTATAATTCTTCTAACAAAATATATCTCTTACAACTACTCTAACTAAAATATCTCTCAGCGATCTTTTAACTAACATGTATACATGCTTTTAGAAATGTGACGTATAGAATAAATTAAAGTTATTTTCTAAACTATCATAAGCAAGGAATTTAAAAATATATTTTCACGAAATAAAATGTACATAAAAGAAGCTTTTGAATTAAATAGATTAAAAAGAATTTAACTGTAAAAAAATACTTCCATAATGTACGTTATTTGTTCAATAGAAAACAATTTCTTTTCTATAGTTAAGCGGAGAAAATTAACCCTCTGAGCGTTTTGGAAAAGGGTAAAATTGTAATGTTGTTTTCTCTGCATTTTGTTTTAAATGCTAAAAAAAATATGATTATTTCAGCATTATAAATAAAACTTAATTACAAATATGAATGTAACCCTTGAGAGTATTAATCATTCGTCAATGTTTTGAAAATTCATTAAATCTATAGAATTATATTATCTTAAACATTGTATATATTGCAGTGAAACATGGAGCTTAGTGAACGGAATATTACGTTCCACACGCTTAGAGGATTGAAGAAAATCATAAAACCACTACTTTAGTTTCATAAGAAAGATTTGCTGTATCTTAAATAAATAAGCTGATAAGAGTAAGTATTTTATTCTATAAGATAGCAAAATGAAATATTTTCACCTAATTTATCTGCATTTGAAGAATTGAAAATACATTGCTAGGCATTCATCAAAATAAAAATATAAACAGTTTTATGCATAACAAAAAAGCACAAACTTTAGATTAGATAATTATATTGTTTGTAGTAATGCATAAACTGACTAGATAAAAATTACTCTATTAGATTTTCAACATTTTTTATAATCTGATATAATTTAAAATGTGAGAAAGCAAATTATTATATAAATCAGTATTTAAAATTCTTCTTTTCGAACAAAATGAGATTTTTCACATTTTAGATGGATACAAATTTTTATCAATGACACTCTTTCTTTATTTGGTATAAAAGTTGTATTTGTTATAAGTAGAGAGAAAATGGGGATCCGACCTCAGGAGGAGCTCGGAGCCGGTGCAAGGTGCAGCACCGAGCTCAGCTCCTCCTCCCGAAGTGCTCTCCTCCTCCTCCTCCCGAAGTGCCCTCCTCCTCCTCCTCCCAAAGTGCGCACCTCCTCCCAAAGTGCGCACCTCCTCCCAAAGTGTAGCACCTCCTCCCGAAGTGCCCTCCTCCACCACCTAAGATAAGGGGATTAATTAAGGATTAGTGTTAATTAATTTTAATTGCGGGACTTAGAAATTTTTCGAAGCCATTTTTTTTTTTTTTCGGAGAATTTTCTACTAGAATACGAGGTGTGTTTCAAGGGATTTATTTTAGCGAATTAGAAATTTAATTAATTTTAATTGGGAAACTTAGAAATTTTTCGAAGCAATTTTTTTTTTTTTTCAACGAGAGTATGCAGTTTGATTATGAGTGTATGCAGTAGAAGTGAATGATTAATTAATTAAAAATATTAATTAAAAATAGTAATTAATTAATTTTAATTGGGAAACTTAGAAATTTTTCGAAGCCTTTTTTTTTTTTTTTTTCAACGAGAGTAGGGTATTCGATATACATGCTAGAGGAGAATTTTAAAAGTCAATAATGGTTTAATTAAAGATGGTGATTAATTTTAATTGTGGAACTTAGACATTTTTCGAAGCAAATATTTTTTCAACGAGATAGGCTATTTGTTATACATGTTAGAGTATATTACAGGTGAATTTTAAAAGTCAATAATGATTTAATTAAAAAGGGTCATTCATTAATTTTAATTGGAGAACTTAAGAAATTTTGGCGAGATTTTTTTTCCCTCAACGAGAGTACGCAGTTTGCATGCGCAGTAGAATGGTAGATGCTAGTAATTAAAAAGGATCATTAATTAATTTTAATTGGCGGACTTCAACATTTTTGAGGCAAACAGGCGCGTTTTAATGAATTCGATATAGGTTGTAGTAAAAAATATAGGGTCCCGCATGAATTATACTGTACTCAATTGAATAGCTCCCCCCCTCCCCCTCCCCCTCCCTTTTTTACCCAGAGGGGGCCCTTCGATAGACTAACAATACACACTTCCAAAAGTATAGAGTACTATAAAAAGAATTTTAGCGTATATGTAAATAAACAAGTATGTAAAATCAGGCATAGTAGCATAATTCATGAATCACTTCCCAACATTATCGAAATGTTATGTGAACAAAATATAATTTTACCATCTAGTGCATTAGTTAATTAAAATAGTGAACAGTTACAGATTCCCTTTTTAATAAAAAGGCCTAAGGCCCTTCACAAAAAATCCAAAGGATTCAAGAAAAAGCTTTACACTACTGATAGCCAAAACATATAGGATTCTTAAATGGATTGAAGTATACAAATAGTTTATACAGGAATACATTTATTTAGGTTAGCATGCAAAAATAGTTAAAAGTTATAGGGAAGCCTTCGAATGGAGTGATTATACGTTTTGGGGACCCTTCAAAAGAAACTGGAAACAGTTATAGATATTGAACCCTTCACAAAAACTGTAGGGGTTCCCTTTTGGAATAAAAAGGGCCCTTCACAAAAATCCAATTATGCATAAGAACCCTTCCTAAAATCAGATAATTTACACTTTCGCCTTTTTTTTTTCAATTCAAGTTAGGCTAAAAGTACAGCTTGCGCGTCGATATGTTCAAAACACATAGTTATAGATATTAGGCTACCTTCACAAAATAAATTCAATAGATTCATGTTATATTATGGCGACAGAAATACAAAGCATATTGACCATTCATAAAAATGCAAGGTCCGCTGTTTGAATGAAAAGGCCTCCCTTCACAATATACCCTGTAAAAATATTATAATTCCACAGATATTTAAAGAAATAGAGTACTAATCTCAAATGAATACGAATTCATGCAATGTAAAAAATAGGTTTTACACGAATACATTTTTAGTATAACGTTCAAAATATAGATTTTAGAAAAAAAAAAAGTACATTTTTCACCAAATTTATCATACAAGTCTGTAAAATAGGGTAGATCGTTTCATGAAAAATAATTGAATTTTCGAATGATTATGCTTTAAAATACATATTTATAACTGCGACTAAGATTTGAGTGTTACCCCCTCAACATACATATCACTGAATTATAATGAGTCATATTATCAGATAAGCGAAGATCTTGCTTTGACACGGTGAATCACTCGCGATAAGAAATGCGGCTATTGGGCTTTTTCTCAAATTTAAACAGTTCTGACACATTTTTTGTAGGTAAATGAGCTATTTAAAACCGTCAATGTATACGAATTATTTCGTGTAGTCCTATATAATTATTAATCTGTTAAGTTTTAAAATGCTTCAATGAAAAATAAGAACTAGTCATTAAGCGATACCCTTAAGAATTTTGAGGCAAACAGATGTTTAAATGAATTTGAACCTGTTTAAATGTACCTGTGTTTAAATGAATTTGATGCATGTTATGGTAAAAAAAAAATACAGGGTCCCCCTATAAGATATATGAATTAAACTTTAAATATTTTAAAATTACATTAGTCTATGCTTTTTTTGTATAGAAAAATTATACTAAATTATGTTTTTAGTATTTTAACTTAAAAATTTCTTTTGAGGAATGAATATAATAACTAAGCTTTGTTTTTATAAAAGATATATTGTACTAAATAGTTAGGGTATTATTTAAAAAAATTTTGTTTTTAATATTGAAAAAAAAAGTTATCTTATCTAAATATTTAAACCATAATGTACTGTGGACTTCATCCAAATTCGACTGCATGCATGCCTTACAACAACTAAACGGTATAACGTGTTCGCTTATCTCTTAAAATTACGGGATATCGTGACGTCATGGATAAAGCATAGGGTAGAATACAGAATGAATAAGTATTATAAAGCAGAATCATAAATTTTGCATACTTTACACTTGTAGTATGTGAAATGATTGCTACTATTGCCTATATGAGAAAATGAATCATCAACGAATCTTATTAGTGTATGTTATATTTAACCAACAGGCTTGAAATGCGTGAATTTTGACTAGAATTAATCATTGAATGTAAAAATGATTTATTTTTAGATCTAATATGTATATCGTTTAACATTTAAAAATATATACATAAATTAATCTTACCTTATTCACAAACTTGCAATCCCGTCTTCAATATATGACTACAGCATGAAAAAACATGCGTGCTACTTGTATAGCAACTAAGACCAGAAATGATTTCAGTACAAGTCCATTATCTTATTGTTAATCTATAGATTAGTAACATCACGTGACTGATTGCGATAACATTCTATACAAGATTTACTGATAAGAATACATTTCAATTCATTTCTCCCAAAAGCAAGTGTATGAGTTGGTTGTAAGATCTAGGTAAGTATCCTTACTTTATGTGTTTAAAGTTATAATATATGAATAGATATAATATTAATGTATTTTTTCAATATGTATGGTAGGCAAAAAGGAATAGGTAAGCAAAAAAGAATAGGTATTATTGCATGTTTCCTCTAATTTATTTTAAAAATAATTATTTTAAAAATACATACTAACAATTTATGCGATGAGTCACAAGGCATGATGAGACGATATATGAAATTTATTTTTATATTATACAAGCTCCTATATACAATTCATATGCGTGAGCAAGATTATTTTTAGACTAGAATTATTCACTGAATGTAAAAAAAAAAATGATTTATATTTAGATCTAATATTTATATCGTTTAACATTTTAAAATCCTATTAAAAGTATATACATTAGTATGCTTGTGAAAGGCCTATTGTTAATACGATACGTTGTGTGAAGTGTCCTGTTTTAGGGTTAAAAGTTTCGTGAAGGGGTCTGTTTGAAGGAGCCTGTTTCGAAATGACTTAAGAACGCACAATTTATTCCTAAACATTCAACTCGATTCGTTATATATGCTTTATTAAGTATTCAATAAAAAATAATAACTAAGAAATAAAATTAAAAATAGTAATTAAGAGATACCCTTAAGAATTATTGCGATATCTAATTCGATACAAGTCTTGTTAAAACAGAGATTATAGTTAAAATACACATTAATTATACAATATTACACTGTATTACACAATACGCTACCTCACCTATATTATCACAGAGATACCTTCGATAAAATTTAGACTAACAATACACACCTAAAAAATATATATACAGAGTACCCAAAACATGATAGGAATGAATGAAAAATTTTAACGTAAATTATAAAATAGGATCTACAATAAGTGACAATAAATAAATATAAAGGAAAAAATCATGAGTCATGGTATACTTTATGAAACACTTTCCAATGCTATGTGACTATCGTTAAGAATTTGAAATAAGTGAATTATATTTAATAATTCATACTGGAAATGTATTTAAAAAAAAATTAGTAGCTTCGCCTACTTTTAAATCATTCAAGACATATGATGAAGGCTTGGCTGCTGTAGAAAAGCTTAATACTTGTATCTTAATGAATCGACCTATTTATGTTGGATTCACAATTTTAGAATTATCTAAATTAGTTATGTATGATTTTCATTACAATTTTATAAAGAAAACATACAAAGATCGTGCAGTTATACTCTTTACGGATATAGATTCCTTAACTTATCATATTCAAACACATAATATTTATAAGGATATGGAGCACCATCATGATTTTTTCGACTTTTCTGAATACTCGAAATCCCATCGTCTAAACCGCACAAGTTTCGAACCCGCAAACATATAATCAGACTTGTCATTTTATAACCAGAAAGCTAACCACAGGGCTAAGTGAGCCCCCGCTTATTTTATAGTCACCAACGCTGACTATTGGGCTTAGTAAGCCCCAGGTTAATTTATATCCACCACGCTAACTATTGGGCTTAGTGAGCCCCAGGATAACTTATACCCACCACGCTAACTTTTGGGCCTAGTGAACCCCCGCTTATTTTATAGCCACCATACTAACCACAGGGCTAAGTGAGCCCCCACTTATTTTATAGTCACCATGCTAAGTATTAGGCTGAGTGAGCCCCAGGCTATTTTATAGCTACTATGATAACCCCAGGGCTAAGTGAGCCTACCGCTTATTTTATAGTCACCACGTTTAATACTGGGCTGAGTGAGCCCCAGGATATTTTATACCCACTATGCTAACTAATGGGCTGAGTGAGCCCCAGGCTATTTTCTACCCACCACGTTTACTGGGCTTAGTGTGTCCCCCGCTTATTTTATAGCTACTACGATAACCCCAGGGCTAAGTGAGCCTCCCGCTTATTTTATAGTCAACACGTTTACTACTAGGCTGAGTGAGCCCCAGGCTATTTTATACCCACCACGCTTACAGGGCTAAGTGATCCCCCGCTTATTATATAGTCAACACGCTAACTACTAGGCTGATTAAGCCCCAGGTATTTTATACCCATCACGCTAACTACTAGGCTGAGTGAGCCCCAGGTTATTTAGTTGCATGAATATGATTTCCAAGGTATATGTCCTAACTTGATTTAAACCATTGCATATGGTAAGATAAAGCTGCGAAGTAAATTGGTAAACTATATGTACATTTCCCATGAAAACTCACTTCTATTCTATTAAATATCTGCAGAAATCAGCATAGTTTATTAAAATTATATACATTCTCATTAGTTTATGAATCTACTAACTTGTAATATCTGTATGGTAACTTGGATTATTAGTATTCCCACTTAAAAATTTATTTTGTAGATTTAATATGATAAACACTAACATGAGACCGACTAAACTTTTACCATTTTCATTTCAACTTAGTTTTAGGAAATTTATCTACATAGCTTTAAATTTTACTGTTTAATAAGTCTATTATTTCAAAGTATTATTATTTTTTTTAGTTCTAATATTCAAAACATATTCATATCGTTTTACAAAGTAGGTATCAAATTAATTTAAAGTCATATTAAAAATATATACACAAATACTATTCTTACCTAACACGCCAGCTAGCTAGCTAAGCACCCAACCGTCTCACACCAAGACTCTGAGAAAAGTGAATGTTTGTTCAGGGCCTTATCAGCTAATATAATCACTGATAAGATTTGATCACGTGACATGTGACGTCACTGATTAAGTGATATCACGTGACCATGTGGTATCATTCAATATCTCACCAGTGACGTCAGAGATCACGTGACTAGGTCCTAAAAGAATCAATTACTAATTACAATTATCAATTTACCTCTAATTGATTTGTATAATATATATAGATAAATTAATACATGATTTTTCTATTATTTCGTAAAACATAGTACATGTGCTATGTATTACGAAATAGATAAATCTTATATTAATTTATCTATATATATTATACAAATCAATTAGAGGTAAATTGATAATTGTAATTAGTAATTGATTCTTTTAGGACCTAGTCACGTGATCTCTGACGTCACTGGTGAGATATTGAATGATACCACATGGTCACGTGATATCACTTAATCAGTGACGTCACATGTCACGTGATCAAATCTTATCAGTGATTATATTAGCTGATAAGGCCCTGAACAAACATTCACTTTTCTCAGAGTCTTGGTGTGAGACGGTTGGGTGCTTAGCTAGCTAGCTGGCGTGTTAGGTAAGAATAGTATTTGTGTATATATTTTTAATATGACTTTAAATTAATTTGATACCTACTTTGTAAAACGATATGAATATGTTTTGAATATTAGAACTAAAAAAAAATAATAATACTTTGAAATAATAGACTTATTAAACAGTAAAATTTAAAGCTATGTAGATAAATTTCCTAAAACTAAGTTGAAATGAAAATGGTAAAAGTTTAGTCGGTCTCATGTTAGTGTTTATCATATTAAATCTACAAAAGAAATTTTTAAGTGGGAATACTAATAATCCAAGTTACCATACAGATATTACAAGTTAGTAGATTCATAAACTAATGAGAATGTATATAATTTTAATAAACTATGCTGATTTCTGCAGATATTTAATAGAATAGAAGTGAGTTTTCATGGGAAATGTACATATAGTTTACCAATTTACTTCGCAGCTTTATCTTATCATATGCAATGGTTTAAATCAAGTTAGGACATATACCTTGGAAATCATATTCATGCAACTAAATAACCTGGGGCTCACTCAGCCTAGTAGTTAGCGTGATGGGTATAAAATACCTGGGGCTTAATCAGCCTAGTAGTTAGCGTGTTGACTATATAATAAGCGGGGGATCACTTAGCCCTGTAAGCGTGGTGGGTATAAAATAGCCTGGGGCTCACTCAGCCCAGTAGTAAACGTGTTGACTATAAAATAAGTGGGGGCTCACTTAGCCCTGTGGTTAGTATGGTGGCTATAAAATAAGCGGGGGTTCACTAGGCCCAAAAGTTAGCGTGGTGGGTATAACTTATCCTGGGGCTCACTAAGCCCAATAGTTAGCGTGGTGGATATAAATTAACCTGGGGCTTACTAAGCCCAATAGTCAGCGTTGGTGACTATAAAATAAGCGGGGCTCACTTAGCCCTGTGGTTAGCTTTCTGGTTATAAAATGACAAGTCTGATTATATGTTTGCGGGTTCGAAACTTGTGCGGTTTAGACGATGGGATTTCGAGTATTCAGAAAAGTCGAAAAAATCATGATGGTGCTCCATATCCTTATAAATATTATGTGTTTGAATATGATAAGTTAAGGAATCTATATCCGTAAAGAGTATAACTGCACGATCTTTGTATGTTTTCTTTATAAAATTGTAATGAAAATCACACATAACTAATTTAGATAATTCTAAAATTGTGAATCCAACATAAATAGGTCGATTCATTAAGATACAAGTATTAAGCTTTTCTGCAGCAGCCAAGCCTTCATCATATGTCTTGAATGATTTAAAAGTAGGCGAAGCTACTAATTTTTTTTTAAATACATTTCCAGTATGAATTATTAAATCTAATTCACTTATTTCAAATTCTTAACGATAGTCACATAGCATTGGAAAGTGTTTCATAAAGTATACCATGACTCATGATTTTTTCCTTCATATTTATTTATTGTCACTTATTGTAGATCCTATTTTATAATTTACGTTAAAATTTTTCATTCATTCCTATCATGTTTTGGGTACTCTGTATATATATTTTTTAGGTGTGTATTGTTAGTCTAAATTTTATCGAAGGTATCTCTGTGATAATATAGGTGAGGTAGCGTATTGTGTAATACAGTGTAATATTGTATAATTAATGTGTATTTTAACTATAATCTCTGTTTTAACAAGACTTGTATCGAATTAGATATCGCAATAATTCTTAAGGGTATCTCTTAATTACTATTTTTAATTTTATTTCTTAGTTATTATTTTTTATTGAATACTTAATAAAGCATATATAACGAATCGAGTTGAATGTTTAGGAATAAATTGTGCGTTCTTAAGTCATTTCGAAACAGGCTCCTTCAAACAGACCCCTTCACGAAACTTTTAACCCTAAAACAGGACACTTCACACAACGTATCGTATTAACAATAGGCCTTTCACAAGCATACTAATGTATATACTTTTAATAGGATTTTAAAATGTTAAACGATATAAATATTAGATCTAAATATAAATCATTTTTTTTTACATTCAGTGAATAATTCTAGTCTAAAAATAATCTTGCTCACGCATATGAATTGTATATAGGAGCTTGTATAATATAAAAATAAATTTCATATATCGTCTCAACATGCCTTGTGACTCATCGCATAAATTGTTAGTATGTATTTTTAAAATAATTATTTTTAAAATAAATTAGAGGAAACATGCAATAATACCTATTCTTTTTTGCTTACCTATTCCTTTTTGCCTACCATACATATTGAAAAAATACATTAATATTATATCTATTCATATATTATAACTTTAAACACATAAAGTAAGGATACTTACCTAGATCTTACAACCAACTCATACACTTGCTTTTGGGAGAAATGAATTGAAATGTATTCTTATCAGTAAATCTTGTATAGAATGTTATCGCAATCAGTCACGTGATGTTACTAATCTATAGATTAACAATAAGATAATGGACTTGTACTGAAATCATTTCTGGTCTTAGTTGCTATACAAGTAGCACGCATGTTTTTTCATGCTGTAGTCATATATTGAAGACGGGATTGCAAGTTTGTGAATAAGGTAAGATTAATTTATGTATATATTTTTAAATGTTAAACGATATACATATTAGATCTAAAAATAAATCATTTTTACATTCAATGATTAATTCTAGTCAAAATTCACGCATTTCAAGCCTGTTGGTTAAATATAACATACACTAATAAGATTCGTTGATGATTCATTTTCTCATATAGGCAATAGCAGCAATCATTTCACATACTACAAGTGTAAAGTATGCAAAATTTATGATTCTGCTTTATAATACCTATTCATTCTGTATTCTACCCTATGCTTTATCCATGACGTCACGATATCCCGTAATTTTAAGAGATAAGCGAACACGTTATACCGTTTAGTTGTTGTAAGGCATGCATGCAGTCGAATTTGGATGAAGTCCACAGTACATTATGGTTTAAATATTTAGATAAGATAACTTTTTTTTCAATATTAAAAACAAAATTTTTTTTAAATAATACCCTAACTATTTAGTACAATATATATTTTATAAAAACAAAGCTTAGTTATTATATTCATTCCTCAAAAGAAATTTTTAAGTTAAAATACTAAAAACATAATTTAGTATAATTTTTCTATACAAAAAAAGCATAGACTAATGTAATTTTAAAATATTTAAAGTTTAATTCATATATCTTATAGAGGGACCCTGTATTTTTTTTTACCATAACATGCGTCAAATTCATTTAAACACAGGTACATTTAAACAGGTTCAAATTCATTTAAACATCTGTTTGCCTCAAAATTCTTAAGGGTATCGCTTAATGACTAGTTCTTATTTTTCATTGAAGCATTTTAAAACTTAACAGATTAATAATTATATAGGACTACACGAAATAATTCGTATACATTGACGGTTTTAAATAGCTCATTTACCTACAAAAAATGTGTCAGAACTGTTTAAATTTGAGAACAAGCCCAATAGCCGCATTTCTTATCGCGAGTGATTCACCGTGTCAAAGCAAGATCTTCGCTTATCTGATAATATGACTCATTATAATTCAGTGATATGTATGTTGAGGGGGTAACACTCAAATCTTAGTCGCAGTTATAAATATGTATTTTAAAGCATAATCATTCGAAAATTCAATTATTTTTCATGAAACGATCTACCCTATTTTACAGACTTGTATGATAAATTTGGTGAAAAATGTACTTTTTTTTTTCTAAAATCTATATTTTGAACGTTATACTAAAAATGTATTCGTGTAAAACCTATTTTTTACATTGCATGAATTCGTATTCATTTGAGATTAGTACTCTATTTCTTTAAATATCTGTGGAATCATAATATTTTTACAGGGTATATTGTGAAGGGAGGCCTTTTCATTCAAACAGCGGACCTTGCATTTTTATGAATGGTCAATATCCCTTGTATTTCTGTCGCCATAATATAACATGAATCTATTGAATTTATTTTGTGAAGGTAGCCTAATATCTATAACTATGTGTTTTGAACATATCGACGCGCAAGCTGTACTTTTAGCCTAACTTGAATTGAAAAAAAAAAGGCGAAAGTGTAAATTATCTGATTTTAGGAAGGGTTCTTATGCATAATTGGATTTTTGTGAAGGGCCCTTTTTATTCCAAAAGGGAACCCCTACAGTTTTTGTGAAGGGTTCAATATCTATAACTGTTTCCAGTTTCTTTTGAAGGGTCCCCAAAACGTATAATCACTCCATTCGAAGGCTTCCCTATAACTTTTAACTATTTTTGCATGCTAACCTAAATAAATGTATTCCTGTATAAACTATTTGTATACTTCAATCCATTTAAGAATCCTATATGTTTTGGCTATCAGTAGTGTAAAGCTTTTTCTTGAATCCTTTGGATTTTTTGTGAAGGGCCTTAGGCCTTTTTATTAAAAAGGGAATCTGTAACTGTTCACTATTTTAATTAACTAATGCACTAGATGGTAAAATTATATTTTGTTCACATAACATTTCGATAATGTTGGGAAGTGATTCATGAATTATGCTACTATGCCTGATTTTACATACTTGTTTATTTACATATACGCTAAAATTCTTTTTATAGTACTCTATACTTTTGGAAGTGTGTATTGTTAGTCTATCGAAGGGCCCCCTCTGGGTAAAAAAGGGAGGGGGAGGGGGAGGGGGGGAGCTATTCAATTGAGTACAGTATAATTCATGCGGGACCCTATATTTTTTACTACAACCTATATCGAATTCATTAAAACGCGCCTGTTTGCCTCAAAAATGTTGAAGTCCGCCAATTAAAATTAATTAATGATCCTTTTTAATTACTAGCATCTACCATTCTACTGCACATGCAAACTGCGTACTCTCGTTGAGGAAAAAAAAAATCTCGCCAAAATTTCTTAAGTTCTCCAATTAAAATTAATGAATGACCCTTTTTAATTAAATCATTATTGACTTTTAAAATTCACCTGTAATATACTCTAACATGTATAACAAATAGCCTATCTCGTTGAAAAAATATTTGCTTCGAAAAATGTCTAAGTTCCCCAATTAAAATTAATCACCATCTTTAATTAAACCATTATTGACTTTTAAAATTCTCCTCTAGCATGTATATCGAATACCCTACTCTCGTTGAAAAAAAAAATGGCTTCGAAAAATTTCTAAGTTTCCCAATTAAAATTAATTAATTACTATTTTTAATTAATATTTTTCATTAATTAATCATTCACTTCTACTGCATACACTCATAATCAAACTGCATACTCTCGTTGAAAAAAAAAAAAAAATTGCTTCGAAAAATTTCTAAGTTTCCCAATTAAAATTAATTAAATTTCTAATTCGCTAAAATAAATCCCTTGAAACACACCTCGTATTCTAGTAGAAAATTCTCCGAAAAAAAAAAAAATGGCTTCGAAAAATTTCTAAGTCCCGCAATTAAAATTAATTAACACTAATCCTTAATTAATCCCCTTATCTTAGGTGGTGGAGGAGGGCACTTCGGGAGGAGGTGCTACACTTTGGGAGGAGGTGCGCACTTTGGGAGGAGGTGCGCACTTTGGGAGGAGGAGGAGGAGGGCACTTCGGGAGGAGGAGGAGGAGGAGGGCACTTCGGGAGGAGGAGCTGAGCTCGGTGCTGCACCTTGCACCGGCTCCGAGCTCCTCCTGAGGTCGGATCCCCATTTTCTCTCTACTGTTATAAATCTAACTAATGTTTATTATCATATCTATAATATAATTTCCTTATGACATAAAACACAATTTTGAAGTTAGAAATATTTTGACAATATTTCAAAAAATGTGAGAAGAATGTGGACTGAAATTTAAAACATATCAAAATGTATACTTCGGGTCTGTCCGCTTAAAAAGGAGCCATAACGCAAAGTTGATCAATCACACAACTATTTATTAAAAACAATAATTTATAAGGTTAGATGGTAGTGAAGCGGGCAGTTTTAACTAACGATGGTCAAAAAATCTCAAAATCCTAAACGATTGAGAGGGGAGGAATGCTTCCACAAAGAATCTTACTAAAATCAAACTCTAGCTCAAAACAAAATGGCTAAACTGATCGTTTGACAGAACCTCAGAAAAAATCACTTCAGCTCACCATAACAATATTACTAGAAATACTGTCGTTAGCACTATAAAATGTCACTTCAAAATACTGCAGTGTCGCCATCAAAAGAACGCAGTGGAATCCAACTTGCTTTTTTTTTTAAATACCTAATTTTAACTCCTTAAGACGCTGCCTAAATTCTCAACCGAAGATACTATTCCAAAAAACAGCTAACTGCAAAACTCGCTTGCTACATATCCCGTGGGATCTCTCCGTTTAAAAGCTGGAACGGGTGAAAATCTTAACTAAATTACTATTAGAGGGAAGATGCGTCTAATCTATCAAATCTAACTCCTACCGCAGTATATATAGTGGTTAGACGACCACAGATACCTAATTATCATAACATATGCACAAGTTAACCGGGAAAATCAGATCTCTGGAGATTCAGACATAATTTTCAAAATTTAAAGAGATGTCAGAATAGGTAGTGCATTTACACACAAATGTTAGAATTCATTAAACTCGATCGCAGAAAGCTCAAAACTCACTCGATGATAGACGATCTTCATAAAGAGTTGCTAGACACTTGCTAGTAAATTATTGGGGTTAATTTGAATGATATCATTTCAAAAAATCTAGTTTAGTTATTAACAGTTACTGTGAAATAAACCATTAGATTCAGTAGTTAGTAAAGCATCAGTAAATATTTCAGTACATTATAGTTAGTAAAGCATTAGATTCAGTCAGTATGAAATAAAGAATTCTATTGCGTAGCCCTGCACATAGACATGCTTCTATTTAAATGAGCACAATTTTAGCACATTGAAAGTCGTCGTAACAAAATAGCCCCCTATATTTCCGATTTCATTATTTTAAAATTATGAGACTAAATAAGTAAACAAGAAAATGAAAGTTATAATCTCAATTTTTTATTCAAATTGAACAAATCAAAAGTAGATATTTTAGTTTAGTTTAAATCAGCGAATCATGTTTTCATTTAAAAAAAATCATTTATTCACACAAAGTCCCAAGGAAAAATCCTGATGCATTAATTTCTTTTTACACAAAGCATGAATACGAAATTCAGTTTAATTAACAAAGTTCTACTGTTTTTCTCTTTTTTGCAAATTTTGTTTCCTTAGATTTTGTTTATGCTTATCATCTTAGGCAAAAAGATAAAAATCCGTTATTTCGACGTAATGTATTATAGGAATAAATAATTTAAATTAGCTTAATTGACAGTTTCTTGTGAATTTTCATTTTATTACAACAAAATACTCCTTTTATATAAAACAATTAATAGAGAAACTTTGATTCAACTCTTCCCAAAGTAATTTTCTCTAATCTCTTATCTTAAATTATTTTGAAGAAGTAATCTAGTTTATTTTATCTATGAAAGTTCTCAGTAAATTTTCATTTTAAAAAAATATATATATATATAAACTTTCATTTCTGTATATATCTTCTAAAAGAAATTAAACTGAGTCTACACTAACATTTTATCTTGCAGAGTATAAACTACAAATTGTATTTCCTTTAATAAAGAATGATTACTTTAATGATTACCTTTTAATTTTTTTAAAAACCAGAATTGTTTTTAACATTTTCCAACATAGTTGAAAAGTGTTTATGATTTCGGTTTGTCTGGCCATGTGTCTGTCTGTCTGTGCCCCAACTCACATAAATATTATCGAATGACCATGTAATTGATATATGTTATTGAAGTTTATTTTGGCATGCCCAGTCTTGAAAATAAATTCCGTAGAATGTATAGTTTGTTCACAGTGACACTCAAAAGAATTTTCTTATCGTATGGTTTACGGGGAAAAATCATTTGATATGTATTTTGATGTCTTACACTATTTCGAAATTGATATACCTCAACTGAGGTACACTACAAGATGCTTATTGTAGAATATGCTGTGCACAGAATTTATCGTCTATTTATAGCAGGTATGTCAAACACTGTCTAACTAGCCACTAGCCATATTTGGCTCGCCGACAGCTTATTTGAGGCATGCTAAACTTTTGTTATTTTTCTTTTAACGCAGTTGTCCAAAAACGAAGGCAAAAATACTCTTTGCAAAAACATAGTTGCACTAACAGTGGTTTTAGAGATGGCAAACATGAGGAAATATATGTATATAGAGATAGTTACGTAACTCAATTTTTAAATTCAGCTTAAAGAAATTGTGGATACAAAGATAACCAATTGGAGCGTAGCAAAGTGCAGGATTTCCAGTTTACAAATTTAATATTTGTAATAATGTTATGCATTTTATGTCGAAACTAATTATTTATTTCATTACTATGTCTAATTTTACGTCACATTGCAAAATAATTTGCTGCATTTAGGTATTAAATACTGAGAAATGCATTGTAAAATCAATAACATACAGAGCTAATTAAGGTCAGTTAAAATTTTTAAAAAATTATATAGCTTTTAAAAGAATAGATTTGAAAATTATATGAATTATTGATTCCGTACAAGAAATAAAACATATCGGTATTGGATTTAAGCTATTTTATTATTTTCATTATTTAGTTTTGTAAACGTATCATTATTAATGAACTCTACGTGATATTGCTTCATCTAATTCATTTTCTACTAATAAATTCGTACACATATGCATTTTATGATGTATAAATTTATGTTAAACTGTGTCGCTCGATACTTTTATATTCAAATTAAAATTTCAAGTTTGTCACGTAAAAAGTAAGTTTTTATTGCAAAAATAGTGATTCTACCAATATAAGTTTTACAAAAGAAGCAATTACAAAATGAAAAGAAAATGCAAATATTAATACATTTTTGTAACGTTTAATTGTGTTTTAAAGTTTTAAACTGTGAATATGTGCTTAAAAACTTCTATGAAATTCTGAATTGCATTCGAATGCAAGGATGTAATCATCATGAATATAGTGAATTGAGTATAGTGATCTTTAGTATAGTGATGTATAGTTATCTTTAAAGTATGGGTGAAGATAAACAAGTTCGCCTTCTTTTAGAGAATTGTGATGGTTTTTCACTCACAAACATTTAACTGCTAATATTGAATTGTTACACTAGATAACCATTTTTTTATATCGGCAAATTATGATGTGGATTAATAACTCGACCACCAATGGACAAAGTGCCGTAGTACCAGTGCATAAGAGTGTATATAAAAAGGAACCACATAAATAAAAAATACATTTTATTGAATGAAAGTTTCTGGTTCAAGATTTTTTTTTCACGTGAAAAAAATCAGAAAGTTGCAGCTATGCCTTTGCTATTTATCTTTACTCGTACAATATCAAAAACTGAGAAAAGATCAATGTTAACAGATCAACACGTACAATAAAACTTTAAAAAAAACACAATTTAGAATATTTACTCAAATTGTAATAGATTTGGTTTTTGAAAGGCATAGTGAAATATTTTTACAAAAAATAAAATAAAAAAAATATATAAATATAATAATACTAGTTTGAAAATTTCTTTAAAATAGTACAAATAAGTAAATACGTACAAATTTTATTCTGTTCTTTTTTAATTATATAAATCTGCTTCTTATTATGGGGTCTGCGACGTTGTGTGTAATGCTTAATTCGGCCTTCGGCGGTAGAGGGGCGAGTTTGAAGTGCCGAATTTACAAAGGAATCCAGTTACAGTGCTGTCTATGAGCGATTAGTGATGGAAGTGTGTTTAAAGTTGTGGCATGCGTTTTTAGGTGCGTTCGTATTTATATAAATACGTAGCACCTATAGTCGTCCTCTGATCCGTTTGTCCGCATATAACAAAGCAAAAACTACCCAACCAAATGGTTTGAAATTTAATATATATTATCTTTGCAAAATTTTGTCGAGACATTTCAAATTTTATGAAAATCGAATCAAAACTTTATAAGATATTAATAAAAATATTTATTAAGAAATTTGATTTAAAAAAAAAATCGGCGCTTTCTTGTTATATGAGCTTTTGAGTTTTAATCGTCAAGCGACCGAGATACTTATTTTACTACAGAAATTAATCTGCAGACGATATAGTTCATTTCACAGAGTTAAATATCATCAAGATCTGAATATTTATTTTACTAGCTACAGCACAAACGCACCTCATTTGTCGCGTGTGACGTACAATTTCCAACTTGTTTGCATATTACTTGGGGAGTAAAAAATTCGATAGATTAAATGCAGTGCTGCACAAAAGTATTCGAGTGCATTTCCGTTTATTAATGGAAATTTCTGAAGGGGTCTTTTCATCTGTGGTTTCAGTTTTTTGACTGAACTAAATTTTATCATAATATGTAATATATATGCAAATCTAACGATCATATACAATCAAAATATCACTGCTCAAATTAATTCGGATAATTTTCCGACTGTTTATGGCAATTGCTGAAATAATGTTTAGAAATTTAGCCCTCTCACTGATAAGTCCGTGTTAATACGTTCACTAAGTTCCAGTATTTACTGCAATATAAGCATATTTTAAATTAATATAATTCTACGTATATAATCCAGTTTTAATACATTGAGTAACGATTGATACTTTCAAGGTTTACATTCATATATATAATTAAGTTTTTTATATAATTTTGGAACAATCACCTGTATTCAGCATTTACAATAAAATACAGAGAAAACAACATTTACATTCTGTCCTTTTGCTGGGCAATCAGAGGGGTATTATGCGTTTTCGAGTGTCTCAGCCCTGCCCACTGGCAGGGTTTTGCAGTAGTTTCGTCCAAATACGAGCTTCACTCGATAAAGCTTCTTGGTTTGGGATGTCCCTGTCCCTGTCTCATGCTTACTTATCTTTCACCTTAATAAAATGTAAAATGTTGTTGCTGAATGCTTTAGATAGTGTTTCATAATCTATGCTTGATTTGTCTTTCTTGTTATACCTTCTTACAGATTGTTTTTCTGAACACTAATAAAAATGAGTTCCGATAATTTAAATTTTTAATGAGTACGCTTGTTTGTAGGTGCGTTCGTAATTATACAAATACGTAGTACCTATAATCGTCATCTGGTCCGTCCGTTCTCATATAACAACGCAAAAACTACCCAATCAAATGGTTTGAAATTTAATATATATTATCATTGCAGAATTATGTCGAGTAATTTCAAATTTTATGAAAATTGAATCAAAACTTAAAAAGATATTAATAAAATATTTCTTTAAATATTTATGATTCTATTAAATCCTATCGCACGTAATCTATATAATAAAAGAGCAAGTCATGTGACTGAGGAAAACAAATACGGACAAACCACTTCTTTTTTCTTATGTCAGGCTGTCATTTTTATTCAAAATTATTTTTTCGAATGAAATTGCATAAAAGTTATATTTTTAGAAAGATCGTTCAAAAAAATTGTTTGCTTGAGAGATGAGTTACAATAAAAATTGTAGAGATTTTGAGATAACTTCTGTGGAAATTAGGTTAACAACCGAATATCTCAATCCATTAGAGTAAATAAACACAAGAGATTCGTTCATTATGAGTCATAAAAATATTCAACCATGGTGGTAATCATTTGCAAAGTAATATCTCCATGGTGAATCTTGCAGCGCTGTCTGGTGTAGAAAAACAAATCGCTTTTGTAAACGTGGCATACGTAATAAGAAAAAAAAAGGCATGTTCATTTCGCTCATAGCAGACGATATAATTCATTTCACTGAAATAATAAGGAAGATTTTTTTACGTTGTGAAACAAGTTATAAAATGAAATCACCTCATATGTCACGTTTAACGTACAATTTCCAACTTGTTCAAATTAGAGACACAAACAATCGAAGCTATTATAAATAAAGATATTACTCAAAAACGATTATGTGCTGTTTCTCTTTAAGTAACAAAAGAAAAAAAAAACTGTTCTGGGGCTACTTTTTAACAGTGAAGTAATGTTTCCAACTCTTTTATCTTTAAAACATAGATTAGAAAATCAGATTAATTTAGTTAAGAGAGTCCGAGAGTTAATTTTGTTAAGCATTTTTTCAATTTATAAAACCAAATTATCTTTTTTGTATATTTCTTTTGAAAGAAACATGCATATAACTCTCACTTCGAACAAATACAAACATTTTTTTACAAACTTCTTTCCTAAATTTCATATCAGACATGGAAGCAGTTCAACGTAAGTGGACTTTTCTTTGAACGATGCTTTCTGATGAGCACGTTTCGTTTCTAGTGGAATATTTTTAGTTCATATTTTACAAAAAACAGCAAAACATTTTATTTCGTTTTCCAATTATAGATAGATGAAACTTTTTCATTTCGCAAAAAGGTACTATTTTTATGCGAATTTTCAACTTTGTATAATCTAAAAATCTATAGACAAAATAATATATATATTGTACTTTTGAATAATATACAGCCTGCTATCAGAATAAAAGGAAACTTTTAATATTATTGCCTACATGCATTCACAACGAAATAAAAACTTTTCAAATTTTCCTTTTTTAAAACATTTCATATTCAAGCCGCAAAACGACAAAACACTATAAAATATCTGGGACAGATTTTTTATTTTAAGACTTGCGGTTCCAGAGATTGCAAATCAAAGCAAAATTAATTTCTTTTTTAATGAATATGTATATATAAATACAATAATGATGCCCGAAACTTTGCTTTAATTATTTGTGTAACATAATTATCAATTTATTTAAATATAATCGTTGTTTTTCAACCAAATTAGTTTCATTTTGGTAAAAATTTAATATCAACTTACTCATGTTTTGAAAAACAAATTCTTACACAAAGATAATTATTTTTAGATTAACTTTTTTTTATTTAAGACCACGTTTACTTTAATTGCCTGAATATTTGATCAAGTTTGGAATTTGTCTGAGAAAATAGACAAGACTTACGGACATTCTGTATTTTTCACAAATGTTTATTGAGCTTTTAAGAATTGAATGAAATTTAAAAAATGAAAATGGTGTAAAATATGGCGGTCTGAGGATTCTCGAATTTGCAAAACATGCCCGAACTGCGTATGTTCCAACTTATTCAAAACCTGGTCTGAAATCAGAAATGGATTTCTGTATATTACTTACCTTATTTTCTTAAGGAAAAAAGTAAATAACATAGAAAAAGATTTTTTAATGACAAAATGGCAGTCATTTGAAATTAATGTTGACTTTTTTTTGTTTTACTTTGACATTCTCTTAAAAATATTTAATATGGAAAATATTTAATATGATTAAAATTCTGAAACTAGGTTTTGAAATGTGTTATGTGTTTTCCAGTATCTCAGTCCTGCTCGTTTGCAGGGATTTGCAGTGCTAGTTTCACCTACCTAAGATGTTCACATCGTAAAGCTTCTTAGTTCAAGATGTCCCTGTGTTTGTCTCTTGCTTACTTAGATATCATCTTTCACGTTATTAAAAGGTGAAATTTTGTTACTGAATGTGCAGAATAGTGTTTCATTATCTATGCTAAACGCATGATTTTTCTTTTTTGTTATATCTTCTTACAGATTGTTTTTCTGAACACTATTAAAAAAGAGTTCCGATAATTTTCTCGTTCTTACTTTTGAGATTTAATTTTTATTGAGCACGATTGCTTTTCAAATCGGAGCTATAATAAATAAAAATAATACTCAAAAATGTGAGCATGTGCTTTTTATCTTTAAATAATAAAAAAAAAATACTCAAATCTGAGATCCTCTTCTCGGCGCTTCTTTTTAACAGTAAAGTAATTCTTCCATTTCTGTTATCTTGAAAACATATACTAGAAAATCCGTTTAATTTAATTAAGAAAGTCCGAGAGTTAATTTTCTTAAGAATGTTTTCAATTTTGAAAATCAAATTCTCTTCTCTGTATATCCTCCCTTGAAAGAAACATACATATAACTCTCACGTCGAACAAATACATATTTTTTTTTTACAAATTTACTTCCAAAATTTCATATCAGACATAGAAGCATATGAACGTAAGTGGACTTTTCTTTGAGCGATGTTTTCTGATGAGCACGTTTCATTTCTAGTGAAATATTTTTAGCTCATTTTTTTTTACAAAATAGAGAAAAACATTTTATTTTGTTTTCGATTTATAGAGAGAAGAAAATTCTTCATTTCGCAAAAAGCTACTGTTTCCATACGAATTTTCAACTTCGTATAATCTAGAAATTTTTATACAAAATAATATATATATATATATATATATATATATATATATTGAATAATGCGCAACTGTTATCAGAATATAACATAAAACATTTAATATGATTGCCTCTATGCATTTACAACAAACTAAAAGCGTTTCTATTTTGGATTTTTTAGAAATATTTCATATCCAATTCACGAACAACAAAGGCTAAAACGAAAAAACACAAAACAATATCTGACATGATATTCTACATGAAGACCTGCGGTTGCAGAGATTTCAAATCAATGCAAAATTATTTTTTTGTATTTAAATACAATACGGTTGCACGAAATTTTGCTTCAATTATTACTTTCACCTAATTATCCATTTATCTAAATATAATCATTCTTTTTCAACCAAATTAATTTGATTTTGATGAACTTTTAATATCAAATTACTCATGTTTCTAAAAACAAATTCTTAAATAGAGATAGATATTTGGAAAACAATCTTTCATTTATGTCTACGTTTACTTATAATTGCTTTAAAAATAGGTAAAATTTGGGATTTGTTTGAGATAAATAGAAAAGACTTATGAACATTCTTTTTTTCACAAATGTTTATTAAGCTTTTAAGAATTGTATCAATTTCTTTTTATATAAACAAAGTAAGATGGAGTTCAATATGGGGGGGTCTGAAGAATCTCGGATTCTTCACGCCCGATCTACGTATGTTATAACTTATTCAAAACATGGTATGAAATAAAAAATGCATTTATTTTTATTACTAACTATGCTTTCATATGAAATAAATCTAACAAACCTTGACAAGTTTTTTTTAAATGTCAAAATGGCGGAAGTTGAAATGAATGTAGACATTTTTAGTCCTTTTTTTTTTTTTTTTTACAAAAGTATTTAATTTGTTGCGTCAAAATTTCAAATCAATTATTTCAACGGTTGATTAGCTAGAACCTATCCAGATTTGAAAAATCTTGATTCGACATAAACGCGTTTCAAGTTTTAGTAAATTCTTTGACCCATAAAATGCTTGCCATTCTTCCGTTTTGCACAAAAATTATTTTTGCACAAATACTATTTTTGTGCGTTTTTTGAGTTACGGAACACGAATTTCAGATTAGATTTTCAAAATTCAAAAGGCGCAATCGATAAAAAAAAAATAATTATAATCCCATTCCGGCCAGATTGCCAGCACGTTCGACAGACTGTAGCAACGTAAATATTCTGTGTATTAACTTTTTTTCTAACCCTTCAATTGAACTTATCACAAGGCATAATCAATAGATAATTTAATGTTTCTGCGACGCTTCTTAACGTTTATTTATTTAGAAGTAGAGGAAGAATTCTCATTTTACTCTTTAAATAAAAATGTGGTTGTTTCTGTAATGCGAAAATGTGGTATATAGGGTAAAGTAGGGTAAAACTGGGTACCTAATGATTTTTCTTTATTGACAAAAGCCTAGAAGGTCGGAAAAAATCTGAACATCCTACAAAAGTGTTTGAGGACATACGGGCTATTAAAAAACCACACCTGCTGCCACAGGAAAATTCTTCTCTACTTGGGAAAAGACGTTTTCTATACCATCTGAAACAGCTCCGAATTATTTCTGGTAGGGTAAAACCGGGTACTAATCAGAATTTTTTTTTTTTACATTTCTAGTAACAAAAAGTTTTCTTGTAATACATTTTAAACCGAACTTTAAAACATATACACATTTACAATGGTCATTAACTTTTATTTTCCGGTTTTCAAGCAATTTTTGATGTTGCCATGTAATGGCTTTCTCAGCATTTACCTTTCGTTTCCGCTGCACTGCTCATGTTTGTCATCTCTTTCCAGACTGAACATTGTATCCATCCTGCACCACCTGTTGATTGAAGAAACAGTAATTTGCAGAATTCAATGCAAAACCACGTGTACCCAGGTTTTCTCGAATAGACGACTAAAAATCATCATGGTCGTTCTCCTAAATAGCTGGACATACACGTTCCTACTGGGCTTCAAAATAGCGTGTGAAAGTTATGGAGAACATTCTCATGTAAAGTTGCTCTTGTCAAATTACATGAAGTCCTCATGTAAAGAGATGACATACATGAGGACTAAATTTATTGTTATTTATTATTATAAATTTATTTAGATGTCTGGCTGGATTTATTTGAAGAGAAGAAAAGTCGACGAAAAATTAAGTTCTTTCTCATAGAGATTAATCACATAGAGATTAACTCACTTCAAAAGCCGGTGGCACACTGCTAGGGGACACTAAGGGATGTAGTTAAGACGGGTTCTGTCCACAAGGCGGTACCCATCAGTGAAAAAAACAGTATACCCGGTTTTACCCTACAGGTGTTCATTAATTATCGTCGGGATTTCCTTACCACATGACGTTTTAGTTTAGAACATGACGAAAGTATAATACTCGTTAAGTACAACTCAATTTTTTTTTTTAAATAATACAAACAAAGCTAAATATTCTCCTCCAATTTCTGTGGCCATCCTAGTGGCGTCGCTTTATGGAAGGCTGAGATGTGAAATTTCTAAAAGGTGGGTGCACGCGATAGCATTGTGCGTATACACGAAATGCCGTCATGTTGAAATTAACTAACTCTTTGCTCATAATTCATTAATAAAATATTGATAAATTTGATAAAATTTTAACATAAATTATTATTTGACTGTAATCGTTATTGGATTAATAATGTTTCTAGTTGCAACTTTACACACACTCTCAGAAAAAACTGTAAATTTATGAGCGTTTGCTCTTCATTTTTAACGGGCAACAGCCTTATATGATGAAAAACGGTCTGATCCACTAAATAAGCGGCCTTATCCCTTAGATGCTTAGAAAATTAAGAGCAATCCACATATTCTTACAGTTCTATCCCATATGTTAGCAAATATACGGTACGACCCCATACATTGTCCTCGGCTAGGGTGTAACCCTTCATTTTACTCGTGTTTCGAAAATTTTAACCCGTCAAAACAGCGATTCTGTGATGATTATCTAACGTGCTACGTGCTACGGAACAGTAAGCAAAGTGTTATTGTGTTTTAAAGTTCATTATATCCTGTGAATTATAATGCTATATTACTTTGCTCCGTAAAATTACGGGCTGCACAAAATGATGGGCATGGATTTTTTTTTTTTTTTTTTTTTTTTTTTACGGGGTATGACTGGAATCTCTGCTGCCGACCTCTGCACGTAATTTTACTGCAATTTTTTTAACAGTGCATATGGAACTTTGTTTTGTGTTATTGAAAAAACTTTTTGAGTTGCACTTTGCCAATATGAAATAACATTTTTCGTCATGTTCCTAAATCAAAAGTTATGAGGAAAGGAGACCCCGACAATAATTTACCCTGTACATTAAATAATTTTATCATTTTCAGTTTTATCATTATGAAATTCTCTTAGATTTTCTTAAATAAAATATCTGAAATACGTCTCATTTAGAGTAATTCAAAATTCGCATATCGTTCGTTAAAATTATTTTCTTATAATTAAACAAGAATATGTATACATGATAGATTTCAGTCACAGCGAATCAATCAATTCCATATATGCAAAAAGAATTACTTAAGGCGATGCTACATAATACATAAATAGTTACTACATAATACATAAAATTCATAATAGTTTTAAGCACTATATCATTCTTAGAACTGATTGTGTTTTCCATTTATATATATTTTATATATTTTTTAAATTTTAAATTAAAGATATTTTAAAGTTAAAATTAATCCTTTTTTTCTCAAAAGAAATTATGCTAAGATCATTTCGAACGAAAAATTTTTTGATTTTATTTTAGATTGATTATATTTATTCATTGCATTTGGTAATGTTCATTAATTTCAAAATTTTCTGAGAATGCAAACTTTCGTAATGCCTTTTTTCCGATACTTTTAATAATTAAAGAAACAAGAATGCAAACTTTCATTCTAAACAAACTTTGATGAGTAATCATTTTTATCTTTAATTTTTCACCGAACTCTAGTTTGCTTTCCAAATTTGATTGATGAGATAATCCAAACAAATTACCCAAATTATGATTACTTGAAAATAACTTTTTCCTGTTATAAAAGAGTGTAACACATTTTTTTTTCGATTTATTCATTAACAGTCGTTTAAAACGGTGCGCTTTTATTATTATTGTTATTTTATTGTTATTTTATCTTTTTGAGACTTCTTATTTCACTATTCTTGTACAGTGTAAGAAATTTTTTTAAGACGAGAAATGATATTTTTAATATGGTGATATCTTATTGTGTTTAATTTTTTTGTTCAACTAGTATCTGGTGCCATTTTAAAATCTTGAAAATACTTGTTATTAAAACTATTGATTTCAAATCTATATTACAAAGCAAAAACATCTCTGACGTGATATTGACGGTGGCAACACCTGACCAATAAATTTTATTTTTATTGCAATTTTTTAACTTCTAACATCTAACAATTTCAATTCTTTACGCCGTCAAATAGAGAAAAAAAAATGTTCTTCTGAATGTAATTTGTTTGAAAATTGTATCTAATTTTTTTTTTTTATGGTTTATTACAGAAAATATTCATCGTTTTTTTTTAAATCTATTTCTATCCCGTGCAGCCTGATTACGGAAAATTGACCCGTTTCAACTTAAAACAATTAAATGTTTTCAGCATCGGTTTTCGGCTAATATTCCATAAGTAAATTAAAATTTCATAAAAAAATAAACAAAATAATATAAAAAAAACTCATATTTAACACCCATGTAATAGAACTACGGGCTTAAACCACTGAACGTATCAGAATCAAGAAGGCTGCTGTAAGTAGCGAAATCTTTGGTAGTTTTTTCAGCTATTAACTCTTGAGACGAGGCTAATACGAAAGTATTGATTTTAATAAATCTAAAAACTTTATTTGAATACATTATTGATATTTTTCATATAAAAACACTTTTTGATGTTGTTAGTTGGCAATCTAAAACAACATTAAATGTAAGAAATCTACCGAGTACACCTTAAGGCTGCTCGTCAGTAAACTTCCCGATTCCCCTCGCTAATGTTAATCCAATGGGCGTAGGATGCATTCGTATTTTTAAACTATCTCCTCGGGAAATTAATATTTTTAACTTCTGTTTCTTGTGTACTGTTCTTAAAGAATGTCTTTTTTTCTTAGTTATCAAAATATTTCTAAACTATGTGCTTAATTTATATTTTTATGTGTTAAAATCTTAGCGAAACTGAATACGATTTTAACATTTCATATAAAATTAAGTATATATTTTAGAAAAAAATTGACAACTAAGAAATAAAGAGACATTCTTTAAGAACAATACAAAGAAAACAGAAGTTAAAAATATTAATTTTCCGAGGATATATTTTAAAAATACGATTGCATCCTTCGCCCATAGAAATAACATTATAGAGGGGAATCGGGAAGTTTACTGTCGAGCAGCCTTAAGTTCGTCAAAAGTTTAAAAACCCTTAAAAGGGAACAAATGTTGCTAAAAATTTGCGATTTGCAAAAATGGAATATGAAGCAGATGTCAAGAAGGGCTTTTCAATTCGGGAAGATCCTTCTAACGATTCGTTTCTTCGAAGAGTCTGAAAAACTTCAGTATCCCAGCACACGAAACGGGCGCTTTTCTGGTGCTGTGTCTTTTGCAGTGCGGAATTTTCTCAATGCACCGGTTTCTGATTCCCCGTTCTTGTAAAACAGCTTAACCAAAAATGCTTGATCTGGTAACGCTAGCCTACTGCTGGCAATGAATGTTGGATCTGTGTGCATTGAGGTGTTTTATGGAAAGACTGATTTGCATAAATTTGCTATGCATACCAGCACCATCTATCGGTAATTTTTTTAACCACAATTTTTTTCGTTATTAAAAAAAAAAAAAATCCGATCTCTGTCTAATCTTATTCCTGCAAACCGCAATTTTTTAGCACCGTTTGTTTCTTTTGAAGTTTTAACAAACTTTTGGCGCAACCGGTATTAAAGTTTTTAATTAAAAAGAAAAAAAAATGCTTTTCATCTATGTTATGTAACCTGGAAAACCGAGTCGGATCCCTTAGTTTAAAATAATAGATTAAATCCTTTTTTTCCTTCGCCAAAAAGTTGTTTATGATTTTGGTTAAGCTGTATGCTTCTTTTTTCTTCTTCTAAACCTTTATTCTATTTTTTTTAAATGATAAATCAATATAATCGTTTGACAACTAATAAAAAAATGCTTTTTTGAAAGTAATTAAAATTTAAGTCTTTAAAAATATTCTATTTAATAACAAATACACCCATCAACTAATGTTGATGTGAACATCATTTTCATCTAAAAGGAAATACATTACAACTTTTGAGAATAATGCAATAGCAGAGTTGCCAAGTCTCCGGATTTTTGCACAACAGTAATTTTTTAGAGAAAATGTTGTTCTCTTAAATCGCAAAATGCTCTGATTAAACAAAACAACATTTTCTGTAAAAAATTACTAGTATCCAAAAAGCCGGAGACTTGGCAGGTCTGCAATAGCAATAATTTAAAATAGAGTAATTTTGAAAGATTGGTGCTTTTACTATTTCTTTTAAATTACATGTCGAGTAAACAAACACACTTTGATGCAATAAATAAGGAAGTTGATTTTTTTAACTCAAATGCTTTTGGTGATTTTCAGTCCTGTATCTTGAAATATTTCCTTGCCTTATTCAGTATGATTAAACTGGTTTTATCTTTGCATTTATAATAAATTTTCAATAACTCATTAGGTGCATTTTTTACTGATTTTTCTAAATTAGCTAATGTTTATTCTCGTTCGCTACTTTGTCAATTTTTAATTTTCTTAAAATATTCAGAAATTTTACATTTACATTTATTTATTACATACTTTTACATTTTAAATGAATATTCCAATATGTTATAAATATAAATTCCAATATTTTCTCAAATAAAACTTGCAATGAGAGAAAATAAATGTAGACTGGTTTCATTAAAGCACAAAATTATTTTACTGTTAGACAAACTGCAATTGAAAATCATTAAAATCGTTTAATAATTATAAAATTATATTAATTAAATTTTATTATGTGTTATTAAGTTACAAATATATTTTCTATTAGGAACAAACTTCTATAGAGATAAAGCTATACAAATGTAAATAAGGAGAATACTATGGATATATTTCTGTGGACACAAAACATTTCAGTGTTTCCATACAATTATAATTTTCCGCATTATGTTCGATTAAATAGTTTAAAATGTTAATTTAAAGCTATGTGAACAAATATTAAAACTTCTAATTAGCAAAATTAAATACTTTAAAGAATACAATCGCATAAAATATGTTTCTGATACTTTTGCAATTAAAGAAATTTACCGCTTCACAGATAAAACATAATATATAAATTCAAACTTATTCACTACAAAATTTCTTTTTGAACCTTTAACAGGGAAATAAATCCGTTTAATTAACATGAATCTGTTATCCTGTGAAGCTGATTTAATTTGTTAATTCAGTTAGAAACATTTTATTCGTTCGAATAAAACATTTTTTTATTATATCTTCAAAACAGACATTTAATTGCAAGACACATTATGCTAGAGATGTAATTATTTGTTTTGATATTTGAAAGTTTAACAAACATGGTTTAAACATCCTTATTTTTCTTTAGAATAAATTATTTCGTTAAACAATTCTTACAAATGAAAACAAATCAAAAGTACAAGGAAAAGTATTTTGTTCTAAGGTGGAAATTTGTAAATCGGTTTTTCACTTCTATGTTTTAATTACCTTATTAGTAAATTAATGTCACAATAATTGAAAACAAAAAATGAAAATCATGCATCAAGCATAGATCATGAAACACTTTCTAACACACTCAGAATATTGTAACGAAACTTCACGGTTTAATAATGTAAAAACTCAAAACACATTTGAAAAGTCAATTTCAGCAATTATTATCTATAGTCAGAGAAATATCTCAATTCTTTTGTGAAGCCCTGTATATGAATTATAGATTTTTATATATACTACATAGTATGCACAAATTTAGTTCAGATAGGAAACGGTGAAACTTTTGAACAGCAATTTCCGTCAATAAATGTAAATGTACTCGAATTCGTTTCCGCATCCTTGTACAGGGTGATTTTTTTTTATAAGTTGTGAAAGTAAAGCACTATAACAAAAGAACCACTGATCCAAATGACCTATAATTTCACCAGTATGCTCCCAAAGCAATGGGAATTTTTTTAGCATGGTTAAAAAAAACTTAAAATCGCACCGACAGATGGCGCTGTAAGGTAGCAGAAACAAAGAATATCGTCTGTGGGAGGAAAACAATGGACGGTACTTTGAGAAACCATCTTCCCTAGACCCTCTGTTGTCATTGGACCTTCTCTTAAATTCTTAAGTGTCCTAAATCTCCTAAGAGCAGTTGCTGCGCTGTCATTATTCTGATAATACAGTTTCACTAACAACGCAAAAAAGGGTGTTTTTTTTTAAAGTTGTGAAAGTAAAACCCTATAACAAAAGAACCACTGATCCAAATGACCTAAAATTTCACCAGTATGCTCCCAAAGCAATGGAAATTTTTTTGGCGTTGTTAAAAAAAACTTAAAATCGCACCGACAGATGGCGCTGTAAGGTAGCAGAAACAAAGAATATCGTCTGTGGGAGGAAAACAATGGACGGTACTTTGAGAAACCATCTTCCCTAGACCCTCTGTCGTCATTGGACATTTTCTTAAATTCTTAAGTGTCCTAAATCTCCTAAGAGCAGTTGCTGCGCTGTCATTATTCTGATAATACAGTTTCACTAACAACGCAAAAAAGGGTGGTTTTTTTTAAGTTGTGAGAGTAAAACCCTATAACAAAAGAACCACTGATCCAAATGACCTAAAATTTCACCAGTATGCTCCCAAAGCAATGGAAATTTTTTTGGCGTTGTTAAAAAAAACTTAAAATCGCACCGACAGATGGCGCTGTAAGGTAGCAGAAACAAAGAATATCGCCTGTGGGAGGAAAACAATGGACGGTACTTTGAGAAACCATCTTCCCTAGACCCTCTGTCGTCATTGGACCTTTTCTTAAATTCTTAAGTGTCCTAAATCTCCTAAGAGCAGTTGCTGCGCTGTCATTATTCTGATAATACAGTTTCACTAACAACGCAAAAAAGGGTGTTTTTTTTTAAAGTTGTGAAAGTAAAACCCTATAACAAAAGAACCACTGGGTCCCAAAGCAATGGAAATTTGTTTGGCGTTGTTAAAAAAACTTAAAATCGCACCGACAGATGGCGCTGTACATGCAGTAAAGTCGGGTTCATTGGCGTAAAAACGTGAAATAGGCGCATCTCGTGTTCATTATTTTACGGAGATCCTAGTAATGACTGCTGCATTGACAGACCGTGCGTTGTTAGTGAAACTGTATTATCAGAATAATGACAGCGCAGCAACTGCTCTTAGGAGATTTAGAACACTTAAGAATTTAAGAAAGGTCCAATGACGACAGAGGGTCTACGGAAGATGGTTTCTCAAAGTACCGTCCATTGTTTTCCTCCCACAGACGATATTCTTTGTTTCTGCTACCTTACAGCGCCATCTGTCGGTGCGATTTTTAACCATGCTAAAAAAATCCCCATTGCTTTGGGAGCATACTGGTGAAATTTTAGGTCATTTGGAGCAGTGGTTCTTTTGTTATAGTGTTTTACTTTCACAACTTTAAAAAAATCACCTTGTATATGATATGAAGAATTTATACACACAGAGAATTATGTAAAATTTTAGTTAAATTTAAAAAATCATAGACTGTAGAAAATTTTCTCATAGACTGGTAGATATACATAACAGCAGTGGGCATGCATAAAATTGTAACCATATTATTTTCTGTGTCCCTGTAACTGAACGATAAATGCTATGCACACCATATTCTACAATTAGCATCTTGTAGTGATCCTCGTTGTTGTATATTAATTTCAATATGTTTGAAATAGTATAACATTGTAAAAATACACTTCTAATTGTTTTTCGTAATATAGCATAATGTAACGGAGTTCTTTTGAGTGTTCCCGTAAAATGTACTATAAATGCTAAACATATTATTTTTAATAAGGAACACACCATACCAAACCTTAGTGCCATATATGAATTACATGGCAAACCGAGTAGATTTACATGAGATAGAGCACGGACAGACAAACCGAAGTCATAAACGTTTCTGAACGATGTTGAAAGTACTGAAAAGAAATACTATATTAACTTTAAATGTAGGACAAGGAATGGTGGTACAAAAACAAAATACAAATTACGAAGAATATTATTGTATTTAATACTGAGCCAGATAAATGACATCTTAACGTAAGGCTTATTAATTTGACTTTCTTTAAATTTTATTTCAATGTAAATCTTTTCAGAAATAATATCGTAATTTAAAATAGCATAAAGTTATAGACTCATACCTCCTGGAATTTTAGAACTTCTAAAATTAATGCATAAAAACGCAGTTAAAAATATGAGGATACTTTTCAGATTAATGACAGCATATCTTTATTATAATACATATATATAAATTTTCGCATTTACATTGCAATATTTGTTAATTCTTCTATAGTGAACAACAATGAAAAATAGGTAATGGATGGGACTATTCACATGCAGTTCCGATAATTTAGGGCAAAAATGTCGCGTTTACACGTCAAGACAAACGATATTTGTATAGGAAATCAGAGTCTCGTGTCACTTAGCTGTTACACTTGACTCCATTTAAGCATCATTTAAAGAAGAATCAATCCATTAATTAAGCAAAAAATTTCACTCACAATAATTAGAAATAAATACAATTAACCAACTCCATATCACATTTTATAGTAGACAATATATTTGATTATCCCAATTTGCGTATTTTGTTTTTTGTATATAAGAGCATTTAAATTTCTCTCATGTGCTTGAAATTTCATACACTTTCTCTAAGATTAAATGTGTTGAGTAAGTTTACTTCATTTTTATTCTATTGCATCACTTTTATTTATTCTATTTTACATTTATCGTGTTCATGGATACACTGTAAAAAATGACCGATGTTTCTTATTTTATGAAAATATGCTATAACCACGAACGAAAATATAATATAATCTTCTGAGTTATCCGAAATTCCGATTAGCGTGTCCTATTGTCTTTTGAATCACCAGAAACAAATACATCTTCAAAATTTAAAGAATAATTTATAAAAACAAATTATTTTTAGCTGCCCGAATTTTTCAGAAACGTTTCCGAATGGTTTTTATAGTGTATTAATGAGTGTCCTCAGCCTGGAATATCTGTTTTTCGAATGTTATCCATTCTCAAGTACACGTTTTCAGCCGCATAAGTTAATTTATATATGAAAGAGTAAATAAATAATCTTAATTTTAATGTTATTGTTAAGGCTGTTAATTTTGCATTTTTTCTGTTAAACATTTTTTTGAGCATGAAAATGCTTACTTCAGAATGGATAGCATTCGAAAAACAGGTATTCCAGGCTAAGGACACAAATTAATACACTATAAAAACCCTTCGGAAACGTTTCTGAAAAATTCGGGCAGCTAAAAATAATTTGTTTTTATAAATTATTCTTTAAATTTTGAAAATGTATTCGTTTCTGGGGATTCAAAAGACAATAGGACACGCTATTCGGAATTTCGGATAACTCAGAAGATTATATTATATTTTCGTTCGTAGTTATAGTATATTTTCATAAAATAAGAAACATCGGTCATTTTTTACAGTGTATTATTTATTTATGATTTCGTGGGAAATAATAATCTTTCTTGTGATTATGATAGGAAATGTTTAATTAACACGTTACGTTACTTTACACATGACTTTGAACAGATCAGAATAATCTAAAAACGCGCAACATTATGTTTATATTCTAAAACACTGCACATTTTGAAAAACACAAGGAAGCTATATATACTATTTAAAAAGGAAATTAAAACGTGATAAAGCAAAAAAAAATATATATAATAAATAATAAAAGAAAACTAAAAATATATTTAACTCTCGTATATTTATTGCATTTTTTATTTCAAAGTGCTACATTTTTTCACAGCTGTAGATCGATCTACCAACAATGCAAAATATTTAACACACCCAAAGAACTTGCATATCCTAAAGTCTATTAGGTAGCTTTCATTACAAAAAAAGCTACCTAATTGCAGCCGTTTTGAGGAAAGCAATTCCAAAACATTTTGGTATATTTTCACCGATCATGACCCCCAAACCCCAAAACCACCCTCCATTTAAATGTTGTGATATATATATATATATATATATATATATATATATATGTATATATATATTAAATTTTGAAGCAATCTGACATATGTTATGCTGTAACTCTCTTATTTATGGACCGATGTGCATGTGACTGAGTATGTGTATAGGACATACCAATATCTTGATCGAGTTCGTTGGCCAGCTTTATTCGTCATCTTGTTTCAAAATGGCGGCCAGTTAAAAGTTTTAAAAATTTTAAAAATTCAAAAAAATGTACAAAATATTATAAATTGAAAACATTGTTTCCATTACGTGTAAGAACGTGATGCAAGGATTCTGGAACATTTTTTGTTTTGGCTATATCTTAAAAAATGTCTGAGATATGGCAGTTTGAAATTCTATCATGGCTGAGATTTTGAAACAATCTGCTATTTGTTATGCTGTAACTCTTGTATTTATGAACCGATATGAATGGGACTGATCACGTGTACAAAACATACCAAGGAGTCGACCGAGTTCGTTGGCAGCTTCATCCGCTATCTTGCTTCAAAACAACGGCGAATTAAAATGTTATTTTTTTTTATTTAAAAAGGTGTACAAAAAATTATAAAATGAAAACATTGTTTCCGTTACATGTTAGAACGTGATACAAGAATTCTGGAAAAATTTTTGTTTTTACTATATCTTAAAAAATGACTGAGATATGGCAGTTTAAAATTCTATCGTGGCTGAGATTTTGAAACAATCTGTTATTTGTCATGCTATAACTCTCTTATTTCTGAACCGATTTGGATGTGGTTGAGTATATGTATAAGATATACCAAAGTCTCAACCGAATTTGTTGTTCAGCTTCAACCGCCATGTTTTTATAAATTGGCGGCCAGTTAAAACATTTTAAATTTTTAAAAATTCAAAAAGATGTAAGGTACTTGTACCCAATATGGACAGTGCTATCAATATGGACACCCCTAATATCTTTAAAAGTAACAATTTTGATCGAGAGATGGCGCTACATGTCCGTGAAGAAAAACAGTTGAAAAGATAATTAAGAGCCTACGCTAGTCACGCGAAGAAACGCTCCAGCTAATGTTAAGTCTATGGGAAGGTTATCGCGCGATTTCTCGCTCGCATTTTAATATTTTAAATGATTTTTTTGCATAGGATAGCTGAGGTCGATCTCTAACTTTGTTAGTTTTTACTTTTTCGATTTTGGTTACGGTTTTTTTTATAAGCGGGCATTTTCAATTTTGGAACCGGTTGGAACCGGTTATGAAAGTGAAATTACCCTTATATAAAAAAACTGGAACCAAAATCGAAAAAGTAAAAACTATCAACGTTAGAGATCGACTTCAGCTATCATATGCAAAAAAAATCATTTAAAAATATTAAAATGCGAGAGAGAAATTGCGTGATAACCTTCCCATAGACTTAACATTAGCTGGAGCGTTTTTTCGCGTGACTGATGTAGGCTCTTAAGCCTGGAAAGTGCAAAAAAGCGCGCTGTTCGCCATTTGGAAGGAAACTTGCTGTTTCGTGGTGTGCTGATCGTAATTACAAGTAAGTTTAAGTTCTTATTAGATATGGTAAAATTATTTTAAATATTGAAAAGTGGAGTGTTTTAGAAAGCTGATAAAACATATTTTCGATTGCTATGGCATATATTGCTTAAAAATGTTTTCTTTGTTCATTTATTACAAGATTTCGTAAAACTACGCCCGATTCCCAATATGGACACTTTATGTCCACATTGGAAGTACAGCAAGTGAATCTTCAGATTCACTTGTTTCTCATTTGGACCCAGAAATCGTGACACAGGCAGACGGGCACAATGTAACACTCTACTGCCTGCCCAGCAACACGACTCATGAATTGCAGCCCTGGAGAAAGCTGTTTTTAAAGCTTTTGAATCATACTGGGATACTCCGTTTCATCGTCACTCTGATAGGCAGCTCACTCGACTTAGATTTGGGAAAATCTTTAGGAAGGTTTGGAATCATTCGATGACTCTGTCGAACATAATTTCAGGTTTTCAGGCAACTGGAATTTTTCTTTTCGATCCAACTATAATTCCAGATGAAGCATTCGCGCCTAGTGATATTACTGCAATTCCGGAACCAGCAGCAGAAAGTGAAGAAAATATACCAAATTTGGAAACTGCAACAGATGCTGAAGCTCCTGTTATTGATCCACCTTCATCACCTGCTAGATCATTTTCCATGGAAAATTCCTTCACCAGCGTGTTATCCACTCCAACTGTAAGAAGGAAGCAGACACAACGTCGCCAGGCGATAAACTCAAAAGGCATCAAAGTGGTAAAATCATTGTTCAACAAGATGCCATCTGAACAATCCTCCAAAAAGCCCCTTGCAGAAAAATCAAAAGAAGCCTCCCCTCAGTACGGTATCTGTTGGCGAAATCGCAGGTCCCAGCGTATGACTTCTTCAACAAAGGAGAACTGGTTCTGCCTCTTATGCAGTATTGATGCCGTTGTAGACATGCGGACATGCATGCGGCAGATATCTTCATGAGGACTGTGTCGGACTTACCGCCCATGATGAAGAAGTTTTTATTTGTCCATCCTGTGAGGATTGAGTAATAACTGATGTAAATTCTGCAGACAGATGCAATAAAGCTAAGCAAAACCAACTATATTATTTCATAATATTTTGCAGTGACTGAGGTGCTTTGCATGATCTTCGAAGAGCCACAACCGAAAATGACCCCCCCCCCCTTCTAAAGTGCATGTTCTGAAGATATTTACTGTGCCTCCTCCCCCGCAATACTTTAAGATATATTATTCTTATCCCCTCTCCTCTAAAATCCCTTGGAAGAGTGGCTCTTCCATACAGCCTGTGTAGTAGGTCAATAAGGAGTCACCTGTCCCTAATATGGACATGCATGTCCATAATAGGGACAGGTGGTTCCTTATATGGACACTTGCAAACATTTTTTGTTTTTATCATTTAAATTAAACCAGAATAATTACAAGGTCGCTAATTTTAATAATGATAGTCAACAGTCCAGGGATAGTGGTCATATATTTTCCTATGGAGTCATATGACGTGTACACGGGTGTGAATAAAATACATTTTCCTTAGGCTGTCCATATATGGTACAGGTACCTTATAAAAAATTATAAATTGAAAAGGTTCTTTCCGTTATGTGTTAGATCGTAATACAAGGATTCCGGTACATTTTTTGTTTTGACTTTATCTTTTTTTTTTTAGACCGGCGACCAGGCCCCTACCTGCCAGGTTTCCCTAGCTTAAACGGGTTTAGCGCCTGGCACCGAGGCGCATAGCGCCACTGAAGAGATGCCGAATAACGGCTGGTCATTTCTGGCAGGACGGCTATGTGGAGGTCTGAGTTTCGTTCCCGTTTTTGTTTTGCTTTTAATTGATCTGATTCTTTTTGTATGGACCTGGGCTTGGCATCACACCTATATGTCATGCCATCGCTATGCAAGTTGGTCTCGTAATTTAGAACCTTGATCCGGTGACGAGACCTTCACCTGACTAGGCACCTCCAGAGGTATTATTCACAGGTAACTTAGAGGACTTTGCTCCCACGACAGATTTTACATGCACCGGGTGCCATTAGTGTACATGATGAGAAAAAAAAAGAAAAACCTGTAAGGGAAGGGGTTAATACACGATTATTTAACTTTAAATAAAAAAAAATAAAAAATTGATTACTTTTACCTGTGTTGGATTTTTTTCCCCTTTCCTTTTCCCTTTTTCCGACTGTACTTAAAGGTTTCCTGTTGTTTTTGTTTTGTTGCTTGATTTTTGTTGCATTTTGTTTCGTGTTTAGGTTTCTCTCATTCCTTTTTGGTTTCTCATTTGTTGCAGTTGTTTCTGGTTTCTCATTTGTTGCTTTCATTTTGGTTTCTCATTTGTTACAGGTTTCTCATTGTGATTTGGGTTTCTCATTTTTCGCTGTTGATTTTATACTCTGAATGACTAAGTTATTGCAATTTCAAATTCTATGGTGCCTGGCATTTCGAAACATTCTGATTTTTGTTATGCTGTAACTCTCATGCTGAAATTCTCATTCATATTCAGTATTAACGAAAACCGGGATTGAAACTTCTATAATCAGGTTCCAAGCATTTTAGCTTCGACCGTTTGAAGAAAATGAGTTGAATTTTTAAAAACATGGACTTTGAAAGCTACCTTTTTCTCCCGGTACAGGCCGGAAGGACTTAATATTAAGAAATAGAATTGCTTAGTGTTTTCAATATGTTCTGCGAACAAAAATCTGTTATTTATAAAAACGGATTATACACCACAATTAAGAATAAACATGTCATATCCATTGTTGTGTTGATATTTAGGAGTGTCCAAATTTCGAAATTCGGCAGAAATATACTACAATGGGGGGGACACAGATTTCTTCACATAGATATTAAATAAAGAGTGTCTCGCAATCCAAACTGAACTGGGATTTTCGTCCATAATTTTTACAATAATTGAGATTTTTTAACAAAAGCCACTATGAATGTAAATAAAACGATACATCTATACTCACACACATATTTCATCCATCTGCTAGAAGATATAGTATGTTAGTTTGAAGCGTACATTTCATACTTTACTTGAATTGGATGTCGCACTCTTTATGATCGTTAGGGTGCCTGAATGTATACTCTGATGATAAAAGTCTTCAGTTCTGTGGCACAAAATACCATTTTTTAAAATTTCGCTAAGTGATATAAAAGAACAAATTAAACAAAATGCCTTAATATCACACAATTTTCAAAGTAACTTCGCTTATGTGAAATTAACGGTTAATCTTGATAGGTACGCTTAAAGCCAACATGCATTGCATACTTTACGTATGAGCCATCCTGTATTTTATTAGTAATTTCATTTTAAAATTCGGGTAAATTTTTTAGGAAAATTCATTATCAATACATGTTTAACAAGAATATAAACTTACAGCTCCTTCTATCTAATATTCCTGTAGTAGTATTCATAAAGTAGTATTATAATTTTATTAAATTATAACTGAATGAATTTGAAATCTGAAATTATTACGAATGCGACTATTGCGAATTTCAAGATGTTCCTTAATACAGGATTACTTGAGAATAAATATTAGATAAATTAAAGTTTTTATATTCGATCACAATTACAGAAACCTTAGACATTAAATATATATCATATTAAGCAATCTCAACTTTACTTTTAACTTGAATTTTACAAACACGTGTAATATTGATTGAAAGAAACTTAGAAAAGGCCTCTTTATTTTTGATTAATGGACAAAGAATTTCGACAGTATGTTTAATGGACCAAGTGTAAGATATTCTCACAGGGAAAATTTGAAGCAACAAAAATATCCTCAATTTTAGATTGTATACTTATTTTTCTAGCATCCAATAGTGTAATAGAAAAACAGCCAATACTGTTTTCTTGCAACAAATATTTATTTAGATAAAATTGCTCAAATAATAAATTTTATTGTGTCAGTTTTTATTTTATTTTTTAAATGTCTGGAGAATTCAATTCATTTGTTGTAGATTAAATGAAAAAATATATAGAGATAAGATTTTTCTTTATGTGCTTTCATGTTTATTTTTCCTTTAAACTTCTTTTCTAACAATGTTAACATATAACCAGAATTTGTATTGTTTTCCGTCACTTCTTCTTAGGTATATAATCATAATTTTTCTTGAAGAGCAATGTTATTCCAATTTTTTATCTGTCTGCATTTTTCCGTAAAAGGGAAGCAAGGAATGAAAGAAAGGAAACTACGTGTAAGTAAAGCTTAGTAATATAATTCGTTAGAGACTTATTTCAGAATACTGTCCTCATTCACAAAATCCTTTATGTTGTTGAAATATAATTGGATTTTCAGCGTTAAAATAAAATTTAATTTTTAAATAATACACAAGATAAATAAATATTCAGATTGTTCATAAAATGATCACTGGATAAAGAATTGTTATAAATGTGAGATAAGTGGTAGAAAATCTTTTTGCTGTATCTTCTGCAAATATTCATGAAATATTTTACAAAATGATAATTATTCAATAAAATTACTTTTTTAAAATTCTGTTTCGAAACTTTCTAATGATAGTTTCATGAAAATCTGTAAATATTTAAAGATATTATTTCCATTAGAATTTCGGAAGCTTTAAAAATCACGAAATAGGGTTATGTGTTTCCACGAAAGTAAAATATTGATACCAAATTAAGTTAGATATTTTTAAAGACTACCTTCTCTTCTAAATTATTGTACAACCATTATAATTCTGCAGTACGTACACTGTAAAAAAGACAAATGTTAATTAAACTAGGAAAATATAATGTAAATACAAACAAAAATATACAATGTTCTCTTCAGAGTTACCCAGGATTCAAAAAAGCGTTCTTTATATTTAAAAATATTAGAAACTAATATATTTTCGGTATTTAAGGAAGAATTTGTAAAAGCCAAATTTCTTTTGCTGCAACTTATTTTCGGAAACGTTTCCGAGTAGTTTTTATAGTGTATTAATCAGTTTCCTCAACCTGGAATATATAGGGTGTATCTGAAAAACTGGGCAAAACTGTGCGGGGTGATAGAACACAGCTATACGAGAAACTTTCGACATAGAATGTATGGTCGGAACGCAAGCGGTGAGAAGTAAAAAGGTAGTTTTCCACTGTCGCAGTTAAAGAATTAACACAAGGATGAGAAGAGTTACTTCCGAAAAGATTTTATTAACAGCAATGTAATTAATGTACCTGCTCTAAGAAATTGCTCAAATGATCTTCCGCCAGCTGTAATGCACGCTTCACACCTAAGGGATAGGGAAAGACGCACATTTGCGAAGACACCTGGCATTTCCCGAAAACTCTCGGCAACAACTCAATCCTAGCGACTAGATCCATATCGGTTTCAATAGGACACTCGTAGATTAGGCTTTTCATATAGCCCCACAGGAAAAAGTCCAAACATGAGAGATCCGGCGATCATGGTGGCCCAGCTATGGGACCACCTCGACCAATCCATCGCCCTGGGAACGCTGTATCTAAAGTGTTCCGCACATCCAAGGCAAAGTGTGCAGGCGCACCGTCGTGTTGAAACCACATTCTCGATCTGATGGGGATTGGAATCGGACGCAGCAGCTCCGGCAACACGTCTCGTAAGAATGTGTCACACCATTTACAACGCCACCTAGCGGCTCACGTGGCCATACATTCTACGACGAAATATAATCTTATAGCTGCGTTCTATCACTCCTTAACGTTTTGCCCCCTTTTTCAGATATACCCTGATTATTTTTCAGATGCTATCAATTCTCAAGTAAACATTTTCATGTTCAACAAACATGTTTTAGAGACAAATATGATAAATTAAGCACATTAAAATTGAAATAAAAATTAATATTTTTTTATACTCTTGGATGTATAAATTTAGTTACGCAGCTGAAAATGTTTAGTTGAGAATTGATAGCAGTCTAAAAGCTGATATTTCGGTTTGAGAAAATTGATTAAAATACTATAAAATAAACCGGAAACGTTTCTGTAAACAAATGGCAGAAAAACAGCTTTGTATATATATATATATATATATATATTTTACATTTCGAAAATATATTGGTTTTTGAGGTTTTCATAGATAAAGAACGCTTTTCGGATTCATAGGTATCTCGGAAGAGGTTATTGTATATTTTCATACGTGATTATATTTTATATTTGTAAATTAAGAAACAATTGGCATTTTTTTTTTTACAGCATAGAATCAATGCGATCAAAATAAATATTGTAAAAATCAGTAATTGTTTCACTTTCACATTAAAATAAGAAATATCTTAATCAGTTCTGAGGAAAATCATATGTCATCATTTGCTCGGAGAATACCAAGTTTTTTCGCGATTCCACCCGGAGACGTTTCTAGGGGTTTGTGAAGTAACAGTATCTCCTTCTGTAGTAAATAGATTATGCAATATTATTACGTCTTGAACATCAGCTCTGTCGATTTGCTAGGACATTTCCTTATGTTGGTCACATGCTATTTACTGACGCTAGGGCTACATGTGTCCTTTAGCTGCAAAATATAACTTGCCATTTTAAATTGTTATAGCTAAAAAGGAGTGGTTTCCAATCTTTATTGTTACGAGACACACCGACACATTTTTTTTCTTTCGCGAACAACCAACTATCCTCAGAAAAAGATATTTTGCCTAGTCAAAACTAGTTTTGACTATAGGTGTTAGTTTAAATTAGTTTTAACTAATCAATTCGTGTTTTGACTATACCATACATTTATTATAGTTTTTATAACAGAAAAACCAAAAGAATCATCAAAAAACTCTAACTGAAAACTAAAAACAGAACTAAAATCTGTCCAAATTTTCTTCCATTTTACAAGCAGAACAATCTCAAATTGAATATTACAAAGTATTTAAAATGCACTAAATACGTTTAACGATAATTAAAAATCTAATAAAAAGTTTATATTGTGAATCACTTCTTCAGAGGCACATCCTACATATTAAAAGCAACGAAAAAAAATCAAGTTGATTTTTGTAAATGATATAATAGCTTTATCTATAAATATTTATATCGGTTAGTGTCCAATCCACCTCAAATACGAAAAACAAATTAATAAGGATGAAAAACTTTCAAGAGATAGATCTTGCATTCTTATGCAAAATCTCCAGAATATGTTTTTTTCTCTTTTAAAACTTTCTAAAATGCTTGAAAATTGTTTTAAAATTCATCCCTAACCATTTTGCACTTTAAAACAAATTCCTTAGAAAAAAGAAAACGAAAATTGTACCAGCACAAAGTTGCCGACTATTCTTTATTCTTTCACGAAACTTCTGTTTTTGTATACCTCCATTTTCAATTGGACATTTTCTGCTATTCGGAACGGAACTTTCTGTTTTCAGAAATAAATATGAGCAATAGCGCAATGTTAAGGATACTATATATAGGAGTTATGTATACTAATGCACATTTATACGGAACAGGTATATGCATTGCATATTATCACACCCTTTTGTACCGCCTTGCCTTCCTCAAGATTCGAACTTCGGAACTCGCTATTACAGGACCAACTGTCCACATCCAAGGATTAGGCCAAAACATCAATTACGACCATTTAACAGGGTATTTTCCATTTTCCCTCAATTGAAAAATTTCGTCTGTCTGTTTTGAAAGAAACATTTTTGTTTTTAACATTCAAAAAGTAAGAATAAAAAGAAGAAAGTCCTTAAAGAAAATGTACTATTTCCACAAAAAATAAAAAGTTTCCGTTAAAAAAAAATCCTATAATATCACCAGTATATATGTTATAATAGCTGAAATCGATGAAATGGAAGATTGTGAATGACAACACCTGAAATCGATGCGATGGAATATTGACACTGGCGACAAACTCTATACAAAGGAAGCAGCACCATATCAGAGTAGACCATAGACCTTCTAATAATACTAATCTTTGCTCCGAGGAGTAGACAGTCGGCCACACGAAGTGTAATACTATTGATACAGTCGTATCGTGGCTGGACAAGGCAATAAATTGAAATAGTGGGTGTTTCTCCAAGATGAAAAAAACAAGGCGTTGCATAATTCCATGCTTTTATTTAAACAATCATCATGGAAACAGTCCAAGCATTATTTAAAGAGGCAGTGCCGTTTCTAAGAAATTAGATGTCACAAGCTGTTCTTAAAATACATTGAACATAACTTTCGAACAAAGTATTAGTTTAAACCATTTGGAATACCTGCTAAGTCAAACGCACAGCCAGGGAACTGTTTAACAACTGGATATTCGACCAAAATCTGTCTGAAGATCGATTGCACCTGCTTTTTGTGAATAAGCGGAGAAATACCAAATCATGACGTAAAGCACGCTCTAGCCAAAGCGAGAATAAGGAATACGCATACAGACTACGTCATGACCAATGGGAATGATAAAGCAAAGAGTTCTGACACATCCTAAGCGGACGCATTTTATAGTCAAAATAACCCAAGGCGCGAAAAATGTCTATGAAGAAAAAGAAAATGGCATTCGAAAAAAAAAACATTCGAATTCACAGAAATGATCAGAAATGATGATATAATTTAGGAATAACTAAAAGCTTTCTATTTTAGTAAATCGGAAAAATAATAATGAATTTAAGGGAAATCTAATACAATTAACGATATATATCATTAAGGAATAAGGAATTAGTGAAACTGTTGATAATTTAGCATAAAACAGAGAAACATCGCGAAGGAAGATTTAATAATGTAACATATATACGGATTTTTTACAGTGTGGAAAAAAGAAATAGGATCCTGTTAGAAAATATATGCTTATATAAAATAATATAGACTAATATATTTTTGATTTTGTGTATCTAAATTTTGTTTGGGTTTATAAAATATTATAATAATAATTTTCTCCAACTTTTGCAAGTAAAATTTTGGAATAGCAAAGTTTACAATTTATAATAATAATTATAAAAATTTTAGATAACTCGTTTGCAATGCTTCACAGTATTTTACGTTACGATATAACATTTATTAATGAAAACTACATTACTTTTAACATTACCCATTAAATTTATACTATTACTTCATCTTTTTCTAGAGAGAATATTTTATCAACTTTTACATTAGCTTCGTATTGTATTTTTGGAAACACTTGTATTCTTGGTATTTTCATTAAACCACTAAAATTAATCTACGTTAAGAAAGAATGCGAAGAATTTGTTTATTCTGGAAGTAATGTATTTCAGACGTATTATTAAATATCTTCCTACTGAGTGCTTATCCTTTATAACATTTCTGTATTAGCAGTGTAAAATAAATGATATACAGAAATTTCTAAGCAGCATTATTTAGATAAATTGTAACAAAACTATTTTTTAAAATATAAATACGCTCTCATAATTCTATATGATTTATTTTAAATTTTTATAATATTAATATATATATATGCTATAAAGAAAAAAATAGTCTAATACCGTTGACTTTTTCTTTCTTCTTTCTTCTTTTAGTTCATTATTAAATATTCCAAAATAATAATGTCTTACCAATATTGAAGCTTTAATAAAGATATTTCTATGTCAACTGTCTTACTACGATAAGGTGCTGCATTGTAAAAGAAAATCCTGTTAAACTGTAAAAAAAAATCTGTCTATTGTAACTGTAAAAACTGATTCTTTACAGAGAAATTCAGATATTGAATCGTAAAATCAATCCTTGACAGCTCTAAAATAGAGTTCGTAAAAACAGCAGATTTTTTTTCAATGAAATAAGCTATTTTTTATAGTTTTCCAAGTTAACAGTTTTCTTCTACAGGAATTTTTAACAGTTTGGGTAATAGATCTTTCTATTGTACCTTTGTATCTGACCTCATATGATATATTTTAGATGAAGCTATTAGTATATCATCGTTTATTTTATTATTTCCCGCAAAATTTGACAATCATCAACTAGTAGTCTGTTTAGAATCTAAACCATTTTAAAAATAAATTATAACATAAACTTCAGACTATAATTTAATTTTAAAATCGTCTGTGCGATACTTAAACAATAATCATCTGAATTGATTTTGTCTAGCTTCTAAGATAATAATTGCTGTGTCTGTTTCATATTTTTACTTTAATTAGCTGCTTTCTTTCAATATCTTTCTTTCTATGCAAATATATTTCTTATGCCTATTTTACGACAACATCTCAAAGAAACTGCACGAAAAGTTATTTTATGAAATTGTTATGCGATATAGGATCAAACTTGTATAACTCCCAACTGCAAAGTGAATTGCAGTGTCAACAATATTGATAAAATGAAAAAGTCATCGAAAGTTTGGGAATCTACCACTTACTCTGTGCCTCTAGTAGCTAGATTAAGGCTTCTTTTGCAGCTGACCAAAAGTTGTTTAAGCGATAATGGATATGTACCAGTCGCGCAAACATCCTAAAACTTAAATGTTTGATAGCCTCGCTTAGTCGAACCTGCAAGTTCTTTGAACAATGTTATGCATAATGTTATATTTGGGATATTTATTGTGACAAATAGAATATATATGCTGTTATCGAAATTAGAAAAAAATTCTCCAAATGATTTAATGACTCACTGATCACACATATCCTATGTTTGAAATAGCTTTTGATTTAAATCAAAGCTTTTGCTTAAAAATTGAATTCCTTGCAAGTTTTGCTTATGATCAGTAGAGTCAATAGCAGTCATATGGCGCTCTATTTCAAAACTATGCACAGTCATAAAAATAAAAAGAGTAGAAACCATACTAATTCTGCCGTAAATTACAGTATAAAAATATCACTAGTACCAGTCGATTAGTAATGACAATAATTACTTTTATACTTAAATTTTTCTTAGGGTGCCCTCTACATATGGAGCTAGCACATTTGGACATCATATTTGTATTTACCAGTAAATTTTACCTTAGGATATAAAACTGCAAGTCATTAAGTCCAATAGTTTAGCAATTATGCTGTTTTAAGTTTGCAACTTTTTGCGTTAAATATATATTTTAATCGCTCCAAAACAAGATTGCAATGCTGATAATACTTTAAGCGTAACTCAAGAGCTACATTTTTTACGACATTCTTCAGAATTAAGATAATTAAGAAGAATGGGAGAACAGTTGTAGACATAATACTGAAATTAAGAATTTTAAAAAATCATGTATATATACATATATATATGTATATATATATATAAACAGAAAAAAATATATAGCGTAAAAAAGAGCAAACCAATAAGAAAATAAAAATATTTTTTTAAATAACGATATTCTATGCAGTCTATCAAAATTCATTATTTCCCAGAATCGTGTATGGATTTACTAACTAGATGCATAACTATTGTTAATTTTTCTTTGTAATTTTCAAACCTATAAGCTTAACAATTATACAAAAAAGTTGTTAAAGGGGAATTTCTCTATTAATATATATATATATATAACGATGTCATCCGCGGCTCTATTGAATCTCTCGTGTCATTTTCACTTTCTCAGCTTATATTGCAAAACCTATTGTATAAATAAGCATCAAAACTGTTATTTTTGTCGATAAATGTATGAGAAACATGCTGAAGAATACAATTTTTAAATCTAATATTTATTAGGTGCGTTCGTAATTATATAAATACGTGGCACTTATAGTTGTCGTCTGGTCCGTCCGTCTGTCTGTCAGTACGTCTGTCTGCCCGTCCATCCGCATATAACAGCGCAAAAACTACCCGACCGAATGGTTTGAAATTTAATATATATAATAGTTGCAGAATTTTGTGGAGTCATTTCAAACATTATGAAAATCGAATCAAAATTTAAAAAGATATTAATAGAAAATTTCTTTATTCTATTAAATCCTGTCATACGCAATCTATATAGTAAAAGCACAAGTTATGTGACTGAGGAAACCAAATACGGGCTAACAACGTCTTTTTCCACATGCCAAGCGGCCATTTTTATTCAAAATTATTTTTTCTAATAAAATTGCATAAAAGTTACATTTTTAGAAAGATCGTTCAAAAACATTGTTTGCTTGACAGATGAGTTACATTCAAATATGTATAGATTCTGAGATAACTTTAGTGGAAATTAGTATAACAGCCTAATATCTTAATCCATTAAAGTAAATAAACAAAAGATTAATTCATCGTGAGTCATAGAAATATTAAAACATGGAGGTAATCATTCACAAAGCCTGAATTTGATGAATTTTGCAGCTCTTATCTGGTGCAGAAAAAAAATCGTATCTGTAAACATGACATACTAACAACAAAAAAAAAGTGCATTCTCATTTCGCTCATAACACACGATATAATTTATTTTACTGAAATAATAACGACAATTTTTTTTTACATTGTAAAACTATTTATAGCACGAACTCACCTCATTTATCACGTTTAAGGTACAATTTCCAACTTGTTTTTAATTGAAATTGGTCAAAATAGCTAAGTTAATAAGTTTTATAAGATCAAACATTACACATAGCAATTTAGCCATTCATTGCAGGCATATGTGGTATGTATGTTATAGCAGCTTTAAAAATTGACTCTGTTAAGAGAATTTTGATATATATATTTTTTTAAATATGTTTTTTCCAAATAGAAAAATGATTCTTATTTTTCAAAGAGTCGTTTTCTATTTATAGCTGTCACAATTAAAAAACCCGAGATAATAATATTTTAAACGATATAATATTTAATAGAAATAAATTTTTACTTTCCTCTAGATTCCAAGATATAGCTAACATGAAAATCTTGAATACATGGCATGGCAGCATCATGTGTTAGTTGCTATGTCGTTATTAACAATCTAATTATTTCCGATGCATGGAATTTCGTAGAATTCTATACATCAGGTAAAAATATTTGACTATAGCATACATATTTATTATAGATTCTGTAATAGAAAATCCAAAAGAATCATCATTGAATACTAGCTAAGTACATGAAAAAATAGGTAGATGAAACTAACTAGGTAGATGAAAGATAAAATGCTCCGGTAGAGAGTTTTGACTATCACATACATATTTATTATAGATTCTGTAATAGAAAATCCAAAAGAATCATCATAAAATGCTAACAAAGTAAATGAAACTAACTAAGTAGAAGAAAAGATAAAATGCTCAGGTAGAGAGTTTTGACTATAACATTATTATTTATTATAGATTCTGTAATAGAAAATCCAAAAGAATCATCATAAAATGCCAACTGAAAACAAGAGCAGATCTAGAACTTGACCAAATTTTCATTCATTTTACAAACAGAACAATCTCAAATCCAACATTACAAAGTATTTAAAATGTACTAAATCCCTTTAACGACAATTTATGATGTGTTTGTGTGTAAAGGTTTATGTAATACACTAGAAGACACCAGATAAACATTTCTAGAAACAGTCAAAATGGTAATCAAAAGTTTGCGCGAAATCAATTCTTCCTTCTCTTAAAATTAAGAAGAAAATAAAAAATTCCTTCTTTTTGAGTATAAAATATTCAGAATTATCTTTTAAACGCTATTTATTATACTCTTTACGTAATTAAAAAGTTTTTTTTTTTTTTTTTTTTTTTTAACAAAATGTTAACATATTCATGATGTTAACACATGAAACTGTTTAAAATTTATCCACAATTAGAGTGAATTAAACTCACTTTTTAAGAAAACATTTGTGGTTTTACAATAAACGAGCACTATTAAGTTAGAACACCATAAAACTTCACTTTTTACGTCATACATCACGTTTTAAAAACCTTCAAGCCGAAAGCCACATACATTACTTATTGATCTTTTGAAACAAAAAAAAATGGCATTTCCCAGCAGATTTATTTTGTCTGCTGAAAATATATTATTTTGTCTAAAAATAATCTATAAATATCGTAAAAATTGCTTTTCTATATACCAAATATTTCTAGACCATTAAATTTGCTTTTTTTTCGATTTGTTTTTTTAACTATAACTTTCGCTGAAGAACGCAGGAATCGATAATTTTTCCCTTAAAACACAATATATGAAATATTCTCACATTTTTCCTTGAAGTAGTTTTCGTTTTCATGTTGTTTTTGTTGTTATTATTGTTTCATTTTTTCCCATTATGAAACATAGGGTCTGACAATTTAGACATTTTCCATTTATAAAACAGCCACTTGCTTCACATCTCGTAAAAAAGAATACAAAATCTTACATTGTATGGAATTTTATCTTTATTTATCAATTTTCATCATCTATATTTTATCAAAAAACAAAAATATTAATTTTATAAGGAGTTGCACATATTTCTTTTAAAGCAAAGTGATTGTGGAAAATATTTAACCCTAATTAATTGTAGATAGTAGTCTTATGACAGCAGTAGAAGCAAGTGGGTAAATGTGATCGAAGATCGCTCAAACGGTTTCGTTTAATATTCCTTTCAAAACACTTTCTTTATCACCCTTCATATCCTTTCTTTATCACCCGCTATTATACTCTGTCATGTGGACTAAATGCGATGATAAAAAAAATCAATTTCAAAATTAAACATGTTGTATATAGACCTTCAAAATGTTACAATATGCCAATATTTCCATAATCGGGTTTTTATCATGATTCAATACGTTCCTCAAACTCATATGACGTTATAATCAGTTGCTGACGTCATATCTCCTTGCTTGTTCTATTACTCATATTGATACTCTCTTTTTATTATTTTCAAACATTTGAAAAAGTCCCTTAATCTTCCAATATGACGTCAGATTAATTTTCTTTTTAATTTTCTAATGAGGTCATATGAAGCTGCTTTCTGTATTTACACATACTCATACTCCTTGTCTTATTGAGAAATGATTGAAAATTCCCGTTTCATTACCAATATGACATCATATTAATCTTTGTGTTTCAATTGGTGAAACTTTGTATTTCATTTTCATTTTTCACGTGGAAATCTTTCAATAGAAAATTAATTATTGTAGAAAGAATTTTATTGTGGATTTTTAATTGTTGGCAACTGCTATAACGAAAAATGTTTAAATTTAATAGAAAAAAGGCTGTTAGATTTTTGGATTTTTATCTGTATACATTAAAATAATACGATTTCTTTCAATTTTTATGATTTATAGCTTCTTAGCAGGTATTTAGCTATAAGTACACAAAGTTTCAACTCTGTAAGTTAAATAGTTTCTGGGAACCGGCTCTGTGACGGACAGACAACGAAGCGGGAGTAACAAGGTTTCGTGAGATGAACGAAACCCTAAAAATTATTGCATCACATGCGACTGGATTATTCATTTGTTCAGCCATCAATTGTGAAAACATAATCATACGTACTAATCATATACAGAAGATAAATATACAGAACAATAAGGAAAACATAGATATAATGTTTAACAATGCTAAGGAAAATATAACAGACTATTAATTAAATCCCTAAATGCATTATATTTGATATATTTTTGCAACAGTTTAAAATGAAGTTTTAACGCTTCTCGAAATCTGTGATATTTTACGAACGCGCAGGCTTAGCAGTTCGTGATACATTTTTATACATTTTTTATGGAAAAAATTCAAAGTAAACACAAGTACTTTCCCGAAGTAAATAATTCCTAAATGAAACGCTTATGGCGGGCTTAAACTCCAAACAAAGATTTGAAGTTTTTTTTCTGTTTTAAAATTCTGTTCATACAAAATAATTTGTAATCTTATTGCATTATATTCTCTATATTTACAAATTAATAATGTTTTTCCTAATCATACACGAATGTTTGAAGAAATTATTGACTTTTCTCAGAAATTGTTAGTCGTATGAAGGTGTATGATGTTAGCTTTTCCATGAAAACTCACTAAAGTTTTTAAGCATATTAGTAATCCTTACTTTAAGCTTTTTTCGCAAATCAAGCAAAATATTATTTTAAAGATTTATGAATTTGCATCACTAGAAATAATTAGATTAAAATTGAACTTTATAATTTGAAAGATTTATTGCTTAATTCTACTTGAAATCTCAAATTATGTTTAAAATTCCACATTGCTATGTGTTAAAAGTGTTCCTGGCATGTTTGAAAATTTATTATTGGAACTTAATACATCAAATTAGATTTATTAGAAGAACTGCCACATTGACTATTAAACACAAATTTCCTGTAAATGACATACCAAATTTGGGTGAGTTATTTGAACATGTAGTATTATGTATTAATAGAAATACAAACTTTTATAAAAGTAAATATACAAACTTTTCTACATTACATAAAATTACATTTACGCATGTATCTTTATCATCATTTAAAAGTATGGTTTCAAAAAAGATTTAAAAGCAGCTGATGTTGTAATTTTGCTGGGATTCTGAAAGTTTCAAGAATAGAACAAGCTTAATCGAAAAAAAGTCCAATTAAAATTCTTTTTCTGAAAATTAAAAAAGCAGAAAATAATATTCTTCATTTTAAAGCATATAGGATGATTCAGAAATCCTCTTTAATAAAAAGGTGTATGTTGCTGTCGACTGGGATTTTCGCTAATCGTTGCCACAGATTAATCTCGGAAAATGAAACATTTGAAGTTACTGAAAAAATTAATAGTTCGAAAAGTATTTGTCAGAAAATTGTTAGACAAACTGCGTTAGAAAGGTAAAAAATTGTATTTATCTTGATATAAATTTCAAATCTAATGATTATGCCGTTTTTCAAATATTGAATTTCAAAAATTACCAAATTTTACAATGGAGTACCATAGCGAAATCTTCACGCATAAAAATATAATGATAACGGCTTTGTGTCCTGACGTATATATATTGACTATAGCACGAGTCACAAACTATAGAAGCCTTATTATTCTGTTAAAATATAAAGGTGAATTATGATGTCGCGAGTGCATGATTTTTATTTAATTCTCGACAAGTACCATATTTATGTCCACCTCAGTGAGGCATATCAATTTCATTAAACTTGAAGTATTGTAAATTGTAACTTCATTCAAATACAATTTGAATCCAACGGAAATGTTTTTTCCTCATAGACACCATAATTTATCCCAATTATTCATTTTTTTATGCTGACCTATTCCATAATAAAGTCTACAGAGAATTGGCCTAATTTGTCCTTAACAGCCCAAATATTGTCTGACACATTAAAAATGCAATAACGCAATAGCGTTCGTATCGTTTTCAGCAATGCAGAAGGACATTCCAAGTGAAGATCCATAGGGTTTTTAAATACAAGGTCAAATTCAAAGTCAATATTTCACTTGATTAAAGGTGCGTTAAAACAAATTGACCAGCGTAGCGGGCGTAGCTTGCTAATTTTTATATAATTTTTGAGTGTATGTAAGGCATACAAAATCAATTCATTTTTACAATAGGATAATGGATCACATATCAGTGACAAATTCAATTAAAAATACTGGGAGGTCCACTCTAAATGAACTCTGATTTAATTTTAATGATTTTGATACACAAAGATTTTGTAATGATAATTTGAATAGATTTACCTTGCTTTGTTTAAAATGTGATAACATCATGAAGCTTGCTGGAAAAGCAAAGTCATTCTATGAGGGACACCATACGCTGGCAACCACATTCGAAAATGTGAAGCATAGATTTTTTTTCATGTATATACTTATATATATTTCCAAATTTAACATTTATTACACATCTGAACTTTCTTACGTGTTCAAAAAAGTAAACTTGACATGGGAAAACGTTTGGCTGTTGCAATTGTGTTACGCCTTAGAATTATTGCTGCTAAGGGACATTCGATTGTTCAAGCACATCGAATCCAGAAACGCATTTTTCCTTCAAAAGTATTACCTAGAGAACGAAATAGACAAGGATAGATGGTAAGAGAGAAAAGGTATTTTGTGTAAGGAACGCTGAAAAAAGAACATCTACAAAAATATATTATCTTAAAAACTGTAAATATCTTGTTTTATGGCTCTGTCTAAACGTTTTCGAATTTTTATAATGAGTTTTTTAATGTATGTTATAGTAAAGAGAGACTATTATTTCTGCTCAGTTGTTTATTAATTGAGAAAGAAAATATTAACCGAAAATATATTCTGCACTTTATTTTTAAAAGTGAAAGTAAACCTAAAGTTTCAAATTTGTTAATATTTTGTTCGTAAAAAGTTAATTATTTATTTTTTGTTTTGAAATAGTTCAAATCGCGAACCTGTTAACTATTTTCATGCCAGAATTATTGAGTATGCATATTTCAAAGTTCATTCAATACATAACTTAAAAAATTTATAAAAATCCTAAAATAGAATGCATGTCAAAAGTGTAACAACAGCAACAATTTTTAAATATAGTTATAAATGATTATTCTGTTTTATATCCATATAAAATGTATTTTTAAATTTATATTTAACACAACTGTTATTTTAATTTTATTTTAAATTTTCGAATGTATCAAAAGAACAAAAATATGCCTGTCAAATTTTAAGCCTAGGTGCTATATGTTTTTACTAAAGTATAATAATAAAATAATTATTATTATTAAATTAATCATCAATTTACACTGTTAAAATTTGCAGCAAACTGTCCAGTCATTCGACCTTTTTTTTATAGAAAACTGTTACATAACCGTAATTTACCTCTATTCTGACCGTAATATTTCCCATATTATGGTCAGAATAGAGTTAATTTACGGTTATGTAACCGTTTTCTATAAAAACGGTCGAATCACTGGACAGTTTGCTGCAAACTTTTAACAGTGTATAATTACTCTATTACATTTAATTAACTGTAATATACGGTGTTTCATTGATAACACTAGTTTGTGTATTTTCGGGTTTGAAATCAAACGAAGCCTGTTCAATGAGCGATTTCAATTTTCCAATTGAAGCATATTGATTACTATTTTAATGACCTTTGCGTGTAAGAATGCCCCATATATTTCCATCATATTTATATAATTTCTAAAGGCATTCCAATTAACATCGATACCATGTCGGGACTAATCCAGTTTGACGTTGTATTGGAGGTATGTATTGAAGGGTTTTCATGTTGAGAGGTACAATTATTCTGCACCTAAAATTTTACGAGAAGGAAACAGAGTTTTCGTAAACGTCTCTTTTACTGATGAATGCTAAGGATGTTTTACCTTTGAAACCAACCACTTCTTTTACCATTACTCAAACATCATCATACTGTCTACTAAACATTTGACTTTTTCAGAAATATGCTTAATTATATGGAAACGGTCTAAATTCCATTTTTATAATCACTGAGTAAGACCTGTAGTAACTTATACCAAATGACATATGTTGTTAGGCTGATTATAACTGAGCTTGTTTGTATCCACTTAGTATTTTGTATTTCAACGCATTGTACTATTTTTCCGATACTGCGATTCTGAAATGTTTTTGTGAAGTTTTATTCGATATTTTCTCCCGACTCTAGTATTAACTTAAGAAAAATAATAAATCCTGGTTGAAACTCAGTTTGCTGAACGAAAATTTCGTTTAAAATCTTCAGCACGTGTCTAAACTGGATAAAATCTCTGTTTCGACATTTATAATGCAGGTTGAATTTTAGAAATGAACTTTAGTCTTTCCTTCAACTATACTAATATTATGAAGAAGTACGTATGTGTGTTCGTTTGTTTCTGGCAGTTGTCTCTGGACTACCTCGCCAATTTAAAAAATAATGGTTGCAAAATGCTGGTGGCCATCTCTGCTCCATCATAGCCTATATTTTATGTTATTTCCGTACAACAACCGCCAAGGGAATGCAGCAACAGAAGATTTCATACAATTGAAATTTCTGTGATACTGTTGGGACTAGTAACTGAAAATTTGGTATGCTCGTTACTTTTCACATGATAAATGATCACTAAGAACGATGTTTAAAAAAAAAAATTCGAAATTTAAAAGGTTGAAATACGCGCGAAATGTTCTAAACTGCTCGAAATTACGATTTATTTGGAACTGTTAGGGCTATAAACTTGAAATTTGACATGTCTATTAGTTTTAAGACGTAAATACTCGCAACATAAAAATGTCTAAAAAATTCGAAATGTAAAAGAGTGCAAGTAAAAAAAAAATAAATAAAAGTTCTCAAATTACTACTCTCTGATACTGCTGGGGCTAAAAACTTGAAATTTGGTGTGGTAGTTGCTTTTAAGATGTAAATGCCGTATAAGAACGATTTCTAAATATTCGAAATTTAAAGGGGTAAAATGAGTGGAAAACATTCGAAATTCAGATTTATTAGCAACTGTTAGGGGTAGAAACTTGAAACTTGACATAACTGTTATTTTTAAGATGTAAATTCTCGGACCAGAACAATTTCAAAAAAATTCCAAACGTAATAGAGTGCAGAAAGAAAAATGTTCTTAAATTGGGATTTCTCTGATATTGCTGGGGCAAAAGAAATTATCATGAAGGTTAGTTTTAAGATGTACATGTTCTCCCAGGACTACTTCAGAAAATTTTTCTACAAAGTTCTTAGAAGTTCTGTAGATTTTTTTCCTATAGAACAGTTTTTTTATAAAGTACTATAAATCTTATAGACTAAAGAATCTATAGATTATATATATATATTATATTTTTTGGTATTGTAAAATTTATGTTTACTAATTTATTCATAACTATGTGTTAAAATTTAAAAAAATCATTTTGCATTACATCAGTTTAATATGTAATAGTACTCCATAGGTTTAATATGATTATATATATATACGTAATTTAACTTAATTCTAACACATTGTGACTCTGCAGACATTTCCATTGAACTTCTACAGATATTTCTATAACTTTTGGTTAAACAAACTTATAGAGAAACGGGCCATTATTCTATAAGAGGCTATAATACGTTTCTATAAATTTTTGTTATAGAATTCTATAAGATATTTTTGTAAGGGATATGTCGGGTCAGCGATAGGCACCATCATTTGGCCACCATTATTTAATGTATCTAAATTGTATAGATCATATACAGGGCAGCACAAAAGATCTTGAGTATATTTCTGTTTATTGAGGGAAATTCCAGAAGGGGAATTTTGAATTGTGCTATGCGTTTCCTTCGGTTTGGTAGTTCCAGAGATTACAGTCTGCATTACCCAATACATAATTCCGTTACATTACGTTCTATGCGAAAAACCGTTTGCTGTTTATTTTAATAATGTTTCGCTTCATCAAACATATTGAAATTGATATATATATATATATATATATATATATATATATATATATATATATATACCACTGAGATGCATTACGAGACGCTTACTATAGAAAGTTGTATATAGAACATACATCGATCATTTACAAGGACACACAAAAGCATTCTGTTAAAGCACTGTCTGTTAATACTGCTTGCTGGAAATGCGTTTTCAGTTGCGGAACGCGTTTCAAATTTAACTAATTTTTTGCCTATTACTTGGTGTGTATAAATCCTTGGCTCAACAAATGCAGACAATTAGTGTATAAATTTTAAGTGATCTGGATTTTTTAATAAAACATTTGATATTTTTTTCTATGTGATTGAAAGATATTTAAATACTAGCTGAAGTACCCAGCGTTATCCGGGATTTTAAGAATGTTTGTTTAGAAGAATCAATTTCAAAATTAAACATGTTGTATAAAAAAATTATAAAAGAATGTTGTCGAAATATTAGTCAAATGAATTTAATGAAAACCCAATATACAGCGTGATTTGTTTTAAAGTTGTGAAAGTAAAACCCTATAACAGAAGAACCACTGATCCAAATGACCTGAAATTTCACTAGTATGCTCCCAAAGCAAGGGGAATTTTTTAGGCGTGGTTAAAAAAACTTAAAATCGCACCGACAGATGGCGCTGTACATGCAGTAAAATCGGGAGATGAACTTGCGCCCGACACACGCACATTGGGGATAAAAACGTGAAGTACGCACACCTCGTGTTCATTATTCTACGGATATCCTCGCAATGACTGTGCCATTGACGTACCGTGCGTTGTTAGTAAAACTGTATTATCAGAATAATGATAGCGCAGCAACTGCTCTTAGAAGATTTAGGACACTTAAGAATTTAAGAAAAGGTCCAATGATGACAGAGGAACTACGGAAGATGGTTTCTCAAAGTACCATCCATTGTTTGCCTCCCACTGACGGTATTCTTTGTTTCTGCTAACGTACAGCGCCATTTGTCGGTGCGATTTTAAGTTTTTTTAACGACGCCAAAAAAATTCCCATTGCTTTGGGAGTATACTGGTGAAATTTCAGGTCATGTGGATCAGTGGTTCTTTTATTATAAGGTTTTGCTTTCACAACTTAAAAAAAAATCACCCTGTACAAATATATAAAGTTATATAATAAACTCATTGGAGTATTAAAAGCTAAAAAAGAAAAATTCCAAACTGTCTTTGAACTGTACATGATGGAAAGAACTGAAAAACAATTAATTCAAAGCTAATTTTCTTCAACAACGGTATCTGCTGATTTGTAAAATACAACTTCTCTAGGTAACACTTCTTGAATCTTATTTAGTCGTAGTCTTATAAATTGATGTTGTTTACACTACTATCATTTTTAGTGCAAGAATCGCACACTGCGAACATACCTCCACAGATTTGGCGAGCATTAATTTCATCCGCCATTGTTCCTTTTAGAATGACCAGTAATGTTTGTCAAAAATCTCCAGACATTCGAACAGTGACTCCATCCAGTAAATCAGTTCCTCGTAAAAATTTAAGTGTCTAGTTGAGGGCCTGAAAGGTAATATTGTGTGACAAGGTGTATTCATCCCATACAATGACCGGGCATTTTATTTATTTTTTATCTGAAATCTTTATTCAAGTTCTTCACTAAGAATGAGCTCTGGGAACCTAAAAATTTGTGGAAATTCTAATATATACGCACATACACACATATACATGTGGAATACATTTAAAAATAGCGAACAATATTTCAGAGAACAATATTTCCATAATGGGGTTATTCCTCAAACTCATATGACGTCATATCCACTTGTTTTCTGTAATTACTCATATCCATACTCCTTGTATTATTGAGAAATGTTTGAAAATCTCCGTTGTACATCCAATATGACGTCATATTCATCTTCTTTTAATTTTTTTTTTCGTTTTTCAATTAGAAATCTTTCAATAGAAAATTCAATGTTGTGGAAAGAATTTCATTGTGGATTTTAAATTGTTGGCAACTGCTATAACGAAAAATGTTTAAATTTGATTAGAAATGGCTGTTAGATTAGTACTTTTTTAATTAATTAAAAATTAAGTATAACTTATTTCGATTCCGGATTATTTTAGTTGCCTGGGCCGTGTTTTAATACATCTGTACGTAAAATTTCAGAACTCTTGCTTCTAAACTATGAATTTGTATAGAAATACAGACAGACAAATTTTCATTTTTATATATTAGATATACATATGCATTGCCATCATAATTATACTGTTAACTTGCTATGACTAAAAGTTTTAAAACTGATTTAATCATTAAAACCTGAAAGGTTCATTACGATCATATAAAACATACAGAGAAATAAAATTAAAATATATAATTTTTAATTAAATTTCATACTGACTAATTAGTAAAAGTATCTGTAAAACTGTTACAAGAAAATAAAAGTTTCGCCTTCATAAATTTTCAGAAATCATCTATTAGCTATAACGCAACATTTTATTTGAGTTTTAGCTTAAACAAAATCATAAAATCAATCGGTATTTTGCAAGTATTGTAAATATACAACCCGTTTCAACATCGAGTGTTTTTCATGTGCTATGTATTCTTATACCGTTTTCTTTATTATCTTAACGCCCAAGGAAGTACCCTCTCCGAATAAATGTTGCATCATTCAGTGGTAGTAGAGCTTTTCTTAGACACTAATGCAGTCGAATATTTTTCTCCGTCTGATGCTAAGTTCATTCATGGTAGAATAGAATTCCGTGTATTTAAAGCCTGGAATCTTGGTTTTATTTGTTCCTTATTTTTTCTGTAAGTGAAATGCATTTATAAAGGTCTGGGCAAATCAAAGAACAGGATATTTCTTTATCCTGCCCTCCCCGATAGAGAAAAATCTAAAACTTTTTTAAATATATATGATTATTTCAATATAATTTTAAATCTATACTTACATTTGGTGTGTTTGTAATTATATAAATACGTAGAACATAAAGTCGTCGTCTGGTCCGTCCGTCCGTCCGCATATAACAGCGCAAAAACTATAGAAACGAAAGGCTTGAAATTTAATATATATATAATCGTTGCAGAATTTTGTCGAGTCATTTCAATTTTTATGAAGATTGAATCAAAACTTAAAAAGTTATTAATAAACGTTTTCTTCATTCTATTAAATCCTATCGTAATATATATATATACATGTTTTTGTTTAGTTATTTAACCTTAAATTTATATGATTGAAATACATTAAAATTTATTACATAATCTTATATTTTTTATGTTGTATAACACAGTAAAACAATCTTTAAAAGAAACATCAGGCAAGCAGGCAGTAATCATCAGGCAAGCAGGCATATGGCTCTCAACTTATATTATAACAATCAAAAAATCTTTGAATAATCATTTTTAACTTAATCGGTGTGCGTGGGCCGAATATCAATGTTCGGCTACCCATCTTGTTTGGAGAATTAAGGAAATTATAATTAAAACTTACTTTTATTAATATATATTTTCTTTAATTTATATATTTTGTCCATTAAAGCTATGTTTATATATATATATATACTGGTGGAAAGGATGCATCACCTTTTGGCTTTTGTGTTACACTCTTCGAAACGTGTGTTATTGTTTTTTTAAAATTCTATAATTAATTAGTAATTACTGTGTTGTCTTTTATATACATATTTATGCATTTTTATATATATAATTATTTACATATCAAGAGCGGTACAATGGTTGATAGCAAGTTAGCTAACAAGGTGATAGACAGTTTTATGAGCGCTGTCTGGCGAAGAAAAGTATACTGGAGCCAGGCTGTGAAGCTTTTATGACTTTAAATTTACAAGGAGTGTCAATCACACTTCGTGTGTGGTACCGGGCGTTCGAAGTTAGAAAACTCAGACCAGACACATTGGTGCCTGGTTAATTTTAGGGGGCCAGACACGTGTGATCATTGGCTGGTCAGTTCGCCTATGAGCGACGAAGTTAGGTGTGGTCATTGACACATTGGGCCATTTAGGCACAAGGTTGATAAATAGTCAAGTAGAGGGGAGGGGCCACCACCAACGAAAAAGAAAGCCAGATCTTAGAGAAGAAGGCAGTCGATGAAAAAAAGTTGAAAGTGTGCGGTCGAAAAAGAAGTAGTGGAAAAAAATATTATGAGAGAGTGCTGCAAATTAGTTACTGAAAGAAGATACCACCGGGCTTGTAAATGAGGGTATGCCCATAAGGAGTCACTCTCCCCAGCCTGCATCAGGGTCCAACCTGAGACCCGGGAACTCCCCATAAGGAATTGAGTCGATCTGTAACGACTCAGGTATGAGATTTTATATTATAATTACCAACCCTCTTCTGTTTGTACCGCTCGAATTGAATTATAATTTTTGTTCGGCAGGAGAACTTGTTCATATAGAGATTAAAAATGTGTAAGGCTTAATTTTAATTGTGAGAACGAATCATTTTCTAAATTATATTTTTTTAATGAATAAATTAAATTGTAGAAAGAGGATTGATATATATACTTACTATGTTTACTGTGCTGCATATTTTAAAAAGGATTGATTTATATCTCCTTATTATGTTTTTTTTTATATGTTTTTATTGTGTTTAATGTAAATAAAGTAATTGTTTTTTAGTTTTAAAAAAAATGTTGTCTTAATTTAATGGTTGCATAATTAATTCCTTTAACCTAAATATTTCTCTAGAATTTTCTTATCTTAAATCTTGGAATGTTTTTATTTAAAATTATCTTTAGGGTTGTTTTGGGTAATTATTTTATGGAACTCTATACATTCCATTCCCAAAATCTAACTGCCATATATTAGATACTCTACACACAACGCAACAATTAATTTTCTTTAATAATAATTCTCTAGTATCTAATTAGGTAACGATCACGGAGGCTTCTGTAATCAGAAGCCCCTATAGATAATTAATGAGTAATGGTAAAGGTGCACCCCACACCTTATTTTCTTTATGTGTAGTGATAGTCTTTTATTGACAGTGGTAACCGGTCTTTAGTAGGAGCTGTCTGAAAATCACCAGCATAGAGAGCCATTAACTTAGTTGGCGCATGACCATTTAACGTACGTGGGTTAATTTAATCTCATATAGGTTACATTTTGGGGTAATTTAATTGTATTAAAATGTGTTAAAATTAAAACTATTTTTTTTAATATATAGTTAAGTATTCTAAGTTAACATTATTTAGGTTGTAATTATTATGCTAGTAATTTAAAAATAAATAATATATACATTTATTTTTCTTTGGTTGATGTAAGATTATTTGCAGCATATTTAAAAATAAACAATTTATATGAAAATATTTTTTTTTATGACAATGTTCTCCTGCATTTTTAAGCAAAGATTAGCGCAATTTTCACAGAATTCAGTCATGACTAATTTTTAGGGAAAATATTGTTAACTATATTCTATGTCTGCAAAGTGTATTGTTTCTTTTAAATATTTTTATGTGTATTTGCGTATTTTTTTACAAATATGTTCAGTTATAAACAAGTAGAGAATAACAGGATGAATTTTTACAACATCGTGTAATTTTGGGGAAAAGAAATGATGATGAATTTTTTTATAAATTCTGGAAAAAAAAAAGTAATTTAAATTATTTATAAAGATAAATAAGGTTAAGTTTGCGTTTGAAACCAAACAATTATTAAAGACATTTACAGCTAGTACAGATTTAATGTGTATTTGAAAAAAAAAAAATTCCAATTTTGGTGCAGAAAAAATAGTTTTAGTGCTTAACACTGCTGAAAAAAAATATTGAGTGTGAACTTTATTTTTTTTTCTTTTCCTTCTTTTATTTTTCTGTGATTATCATGTTCTTTACTCTTCTATATTTTGTATCATAGGGGTTTTTGTGTAGATAAATTGTGAATCTTAGATGAGGAATATTTCAGTAGCGGAAGTTAGCATTTGAGTTGTGTAGCATTATGTTAATGTATGGGAGATAGAGGTAGACGGGCTAAGCGTAGTAGTAAGGATTTTGGAGAATTTATGGTTCGAACCCGGGCACAACTGCAGAAGAATTGTGAAAATCCGAACGAAAATACAACCAGCATTAAAATGGCTAATACGGATAATTTATTAAATGTAATCCCTGTTTATGATGGAAAAAGGGAATCTAACATCCAATATTTTGTAGCAGAATTTGATCAGGCTGCTTCAAAAACGCAATTTACGAATGACGTAAAATTAATAATATTACGTTCTAAATTCGTGGGTGGCGCATGCGAAAGATTACAGGCAGATGTCGAATTAAACTCAGAAACCGACTATGCACTATTTAAGGATAAGGCAATAAAGGCGTTCGGGGTTAAGAAAACCTTCAGCGATTCTCACAACGAATGTTATGAAATAAAACAAAACCCGAATGAGAGCATCGCGGACTATATTGTGCGATTCAACCTTGCTGCGGCGAATTTTTTTGAAATTTCGGGTCTCTCAGATAAAACTGACGCAAGAAAATTATTTGATCTTATGAAATTACATAGATTCTTAGAATCAATAAAATGTGATATCGCGTTAGAAATCAGAAAAAAAGGGGTTGAAAAATTTAAAGAGGCAATAGAAACTGCGGTTTTGATGGAAAACGCATTCTCTTCGGTTAAATACGAAGAAATTAACGCGATCAATGCAAGCGCGACTAACGAATTCTGCGAAGCATTGCTAAAAAAAATGAAATACAAGCTAACGAAGTTATTCAATTGCGAAATGAAATCGAAAAACTAAAATTAAAACAAAACGAGAAAACACAAAATAATTTTAGTAACAAGGTGAGATTTTGTGAGATTTGTAATTTAAAAAATCATGAAACTGCATTCTGCCGATATAACCCCAATAATAAAAGGAATTTTAAGTCCAAGAATTATAAAAGGAATTTTCCTAGGTACAAGTATAATATGCAGGGAGGTAGTTATGCGAATAATGGACTTGCAGAACATCAAGGCTGTGGGAATATGAGTAATAATGACATGAAGTATCAGAGTTATGGAAATTTAAGGGATAATACCCAGTATCTGCAGGGTTTTGGAGGTGTAAACAACTGGAATTCCCCCCCTCCCCCTTCTCCTGGACAGTTAATGGGACAAAATTATGAGTATAATTATATTTTTCCTGGTCAGAATTCAGGTTCTCATAATAATAGCTTAGGGAACTACTCTGCAAATTTCCAACAGGGGCAAAATTTTCAGCAGGGTCAAAATTTTCAGTCGATTCAAGGCCAATTTTGCCAACAGGGGCAAAATTTTCCCCAGGGACAAGATTTACAGCCGATTCAAGGGCAGAACTTTCAACAGGGTCAAAATTCTCAGACAAATTATGGTCAAAATTTTCAGCCAAATGAAGGGCAAAATTTCCAGTCAATTCAGAATCAAAACAATCCCCCAGAAGCTTTTGCAAATTCGGAATATGTAAATAAGAGATATAATGCGTCAAATAATTCAAGGGGACGTAAGATAACAGGTAAGAGAAATCAGGGAAACGGTTAGAGGGGTCTGTGGATAGTAGGGGAAAATCTAAAGATTCGCTTCACAGATCCCATCAGAGAAAAATTATTGCAAGCGTTAATAACAAATATTCCAATAATATGTCATTAATTCAGTTTGAAATTAAAGGGGTACAAGTTACAGGACTTCTTGATTCCGGAGGAATGATTTCTTTAATTTCAGCACAATTATTTGAGCAATTAAAAGAAAATAATGTAAAAATTAAATATATTGGAAACAGCATTAAAATTCAATCGTTCAGCGGAACTGCGATTCCTTTCAAACATAGCATTAAATTGACTTTTAAATTAAATAATGCATTCACATCGGGAACTTTCTATGTAACAGAGAATAATTTTAGTAATTCTTATAACATGCTTTTAGGTTACGATTTTTTGCAAGAAAATAAAATGATTTTGGATGTGAATGAAAAATTAGTAAAATTTAAAAACGTAACTATCTCATTAGATCAATTCGAAAATAAACAGATGGAACAAGAGATTAATTATATAAAAAGTGAACAGGTCAAAAATAATAGCAAAAACAACAAAATAAGAAAAAAGAGAGAAGTGTTTGTCAAATTGGCTAGGAAAATTTACATAGCACCAGGGAAAGAAAAGATTGTAGCGTTACTTTGCCCAGATTTTTTGGAGGAAAATTCTACAGTACTTTTTGAGCCGGAAATGCGTCAGGAAGGAATTGAATGTTTTCATTCAATACACGAAATATCAAAAAGTAGAATTATCAATGTCATAATGAAAAATTTAACCGAAAAGAAAATTATTTTGCCGAAGGGAATTAAGGTAGGAAATTTAATAGTAGACTTTGATTGTGACACTAAAGATATGCCTGACAACATTATTGATGGGAGTGTGCATAAAATCAATGCGCTAAATATTGAGGAAATACGTAAACTTAGGGAAGAAGAACTGTCAAAAGAGGATTTTGATTTAAAACATCTTCCCCCAGACCTACAGGAAAAGTTAGAGAATGTTTTATTTCAACATGCACATGCTTTTTCGAAGTCATACAATACAATTGGTGAATCTTCGTTGGTGCGCCCACAAATTAAACTTGCACACAATTTTGCGATTCAATCGAAACCATATAAAACTCCCTATACAGTGAGAGAGTATGCACAAGCGGAAATTAGAAAATTATTAGAAGCTAACATTATTGAAAAAAGTACTTCTTCTTACTAATTTCCAGTGTTGTTTGTGAAAAAAAATACTGCAGATCCTCAAAAACCCAAATTTAGAATGGCAGTCGATTATCGCTTATTAAATGCAATTTTGGAAGGTTACTCTTATCCGATTCCGGATATTCGTGAAATATTACAACGAATTAGCGGTAGAAGGTATTATACAGTATTGGATTTACATAGTGCATTTTTACAGATTAATTTACAACCTCAAGACAGAGAGAAATTGGCATTTATTACTTAATTTGGGAAATATCAGCCAATTCGAATGAATTTCGGATTAAAAATCAGTCCGACTACATTCGCTGAAATGATACAGTGTTGGGAGATTTTAATAAGGAGGAAGTCAGTTATTATATAGATGATGTTCTAATAGCATCGAACTCTATCGAAGGGATGTTAGCATTACTCACAGAAGTCTTGCAAAGACTAATTGATTATAACTTAACAGTGGAACCAAGCAAGATGCAAGTGTGTAAACAAGAAATAGATTTTCTGGGATTTAAAGTACATCAAAATGGTATTCCCCCTCAAACAAAAACATTGAGAAAATTCAAAAATTGGTAAGACCGAAAACCAAAAAAGGTGTGAAATCACTATTGGGGTTAGCCAATTATTTCAGAAATTTGGTACATAAATATGCTGAAATTGTTAATCCTCTGGTCAAATTAACGAAAGAAAAGGTAAAATTTCAGTGGAGCGACGAAGCTGAAAAAGCGTTTGTGGCGATTCAAACAGCTATTTTAGATAACCCAACACTAAAACCTCCACAGTTAGATAAAGAATTTTTTTTAATAACGGATGGTTCTAAAATTGCATTGTCGGCTATTTTAACACAGAAACACGGCGAAGAGTATGTACCTATTGAATTTTACGGTAGAAAACTGAGAGAGGCGGAGAAAAATTATCCCAGCCTTAAGTATGAACTGTTAGCTGCCCACGATGCGTGCATTTATTTTGAAAGATTTTTGTTAGGGAGGAAGTTTACAATTTTGACAGATTCAAAGGCTTTGACAGAACATGTAAATTTAGAGAAACAAGGAGATATGGTAGCACGATGCAATTAAGTAATTTTGATTATCAATTTAAACATATTGCGGGAGAACAAAATCCGGCGGATTACGTATCTCGTAATATTAATAATATTTTAACTCTAAATGAAATACAAAATGAACAGTTTAAATTAAATGTTAATCTTACAGAAGAGAAGATTAGGGAAGCACAAAGACAAGATTCCAAACTTAAATTAATAATTGATAAAATTGAAGAAAAAAAAGAAAATAGAAATACCAGAAAATATAAGTTGAATGAAAATAAGGTACTAATTTTAAAACAGAGGTATAAAGATAAGCAATTAATGATTGCTCCGAACAAATTGATTTTTGAAATAATTCAAGAGGCGCACAAAACTCATTTTGGGTTCCCAAAAACGTATGAATTAGTGAAATCACGTTTCTTTTGGTTCGGTATGCATAGAGATATAAAGAATTACTGTGCAAGTTGTATAGCTTGCAATAAAAATAAGCAACATAAGACTATCAAAGTACCTTTGGAGAAAGTGTCTAAAGATCACCCTGTGGGGGCAGCTATTAATATCGATATTGTCGGAAAACTACCGTTAACCCTGAAAAAACATGCTTTTATTTTAACTATCGTAGATGTTGCTTCGAGGTTTTTACAAGCAGTGCCATTAAGGAATGTGGAGTCGCAGACTATTATAAATGCACTCACAAATTACTTTATTTTGTTTGGATACTGTAAACAAGTAACTTTAGACAACGGGCCCTATTTTAGAGGGGAACTTTTCCGAGAATTCCTGAAAGCAGTGGGAGTGAACCCCCATTTTTCATCTACGTACAAACCTTCTACGAACGGGATTTTGGAAGTGACTCATAAACAACTAAAGTCTTCTATTCAGGCTAAATCATGTCTAATAAAACGACCGAATGGGATATCCGTTTACCATTTTTTATATTATCTTATAATACTTCAATCCATAGAGCCACGGGGTTTCGTCCAGATAAATTATTTTTCGCTAGAGAAACGGCTAATCATTTTACAGCTCTAAATGAACCAGATGTTCAATATACTAAACAGTTTGTGAAAAAACGCATTGAACATATGAAGGAAGTATGGAAAACAGCTTTAGCCAATCAAGAGAAAATAGAAACGGAATACGTTGGCAAAGAGTTTGAAAAAGTAAAAACTCTTGAAATAGGGGATCAAGTTTATATAAAGGTTATCGGAAAGCCTTTGGTATTACACCCAAAATATGACGGACCTTTTGAAGTCATTAGAGCTTTTCGACACAATAACTACCTTCTAAAACACTTATTGGAACAATCGATAGGCACTATAAAAAGACACATTAGTCATATGTGGCAACCATCGGCAAAAATTGTGCTGAGGGTTGACTCGAATTCAAACAATGAAGAGTTACTGGAAGAGAGTTAAGCGGTGGAAACCTCAGTACACCCCTACTAGCTTGTATGTGGAATTTTTGCGTGTATTATAGTTGTAAATATAAAAGAAAAAATATTTAAGTATATTGTATTAACGGCGAGTATTTATGTAGGTATATTCTAAGGTGTACCTACACCCTCGTTTCACCTCTACTAAAGTTTAGGTATTTTAAATTATAATCAGTATAGGGTAGGAAGACGTACATTTGTCGGGATATTTCTGTGAGGAGATGTTTTTCTCGAAAGTACGGTTGGGAAATTATTCAAATTTTAGAAATAATATTTTTGAAAAAAAAAAAAATTGTTGGAAAAGTATTTTGAGTATAAGTATCTCTCAAACTGGTTAAACGAGGTTGAAATTGTAAAATAGCAGATTCACAGCGAATTAGAATATTAAATTGAATATTTTTGGATAAAATTTTTAAATAAAGTTTTAATTATATAAGCGCATTGTAAAATCAAATATTGAGTAAGGAAAGGATAATAATAATTTTTAATCAAAACTTAATCCGTGGGTAACGATAATAAATAAGAATAATAATAAATAATAATAATAATAATAAATAAATAAATAGAAATACAATAAAAGTATTATATTTTTAGGACTATTAGTCAATAAATTGAGAAAAAATAAAAAATAAAAACTAAAAATCAGATATAATGACGATACAGTGATACAGTGATTTTTTTTCTTAATGCATAGAATTCAAATCAAATATTATTTTACAATAAATAAATCTGTGACTAATAAACGATGCAAATATTACGGAGTAGGTGAAGAATTTTTTTTTCTCCTGTCACTCCACGCATTTCGAGGGATTGTTATTAGTACAGATGCAGTTTAAGGAAGGAGGCTCGCATCCCCTCTTTCCCCTTAAAAAAGGGGAGCGATTGTGCGCATCTTTACAACAAGGCGGAGAAGAGACTATCTATTGGTATATCTCAAAAAACAAGGTTGCGATAATGATATGCCAGCATAAAATTTACGGAATAGAGACAATTTTTTTTCACTTTTCTTTTAAACAAAGCGGTAGCAAAATAAAAAAAATATATATAAAATTTTTAAGGAAAATTTAGGGAAAATTATTTATAGTATATTTCTTTTAGAAAAAAAAATTGTTTTTTAAGGAAAATTTATGGGAAATTATTTACTTTATATTCTTTTAGAAAGAATTTTTTTTTTATATAATAATAACAATACCTATAAGTAAATAGATGAAGTGTAGGAATCGAATTTTAGAATCAATTTTAAATAAATAAATAATTGAAACTTCTTTGGCTATGAAGCAGGATTTAATACTTAATATTTGAAAGAAAAAAAATGAATATTAATAATAATAATAATTTTGTAAAATTTAGCTTGAGTGAAACAAAATGTATAAAATATGTAGTTTTTATAAAGCAAGACAATTCTCATAGTTAGAATCAAAAGATAAGATTTCAAATGCTATGCATATAAAAAACAAAAACCAAATATATATATAAATATTATAATATAAAGGAAAATACAGAGGGTCTGTAACATAAATAAAATTTGTAATGGTGTAAATAAGGGTGACATTCATCTACTTCTCTGTCCTAGGGAATAATATGTTAGTAACAAATACAAATAGTCATAAAATAAATGTATAAGGAAGTTAGACGTATAAAACTAGGCGTTTTGTCAAGGTAACAATTTAAATATAGGTAAATGCTTAAATATATTCGCATGCATATGCTTACCGATGGGTTAAATAACAGAAAAAAAAATAAAGAAAGAAACAAGCATTTATTATAGAGTTATAAAATAGGGTTGGTCTAAAATGGTTTTCTCATATGATATTTATTTTCATGAAAAAAAATGTAATTTTAAAATAAATGAATATATAAATTCAGCAAAATGTAATACGTAAGATAAGATAGGAAGGTTTTGGTATTCTATAGCGTAAAAGGGATATTGCAAAACGCGTATGAAAAAAAAAAAGAGAGAGAGAGAAAATTTATATCTAATGTAAATAAACGTATATTTTGAGAAATATTTTAGTTATGTGCAAATTAAATGGCATATTAATGTCTGCCTTATTATTATAAACTTTTAGATATACTTTACAGGTGTGTATTATAATTTGAGGGCGAAGAAATATATGTATTTCCGTAATGCCGGATAGATTTGTTGTCAAACAAAACTGGCTACGCCATCTAGTTGGCAATCATGCAACTACCAATTTACATGCAAGGCAGGGTCATGCAGAAGTTGTCGTGAGTAAATAATACTTACCGACCTTGAGATAAGCTGGTGAGTCACAGAGAGAGAGGGGACGATTTCATCGAAAATAATGGACAGACGTCTATATTCTTTACATCGTGTCACTGCTGAAATGACCCGAATATCGTTTAGTATTGTGTAAAGTTATTACATGATATATACAATTTGGTCAATATTTACGAGTTAAAAAATTGTGTAATACAGTTTTAGATAAGATACTGGGATAATTAATTGAAATTTGAGTACGAATAGTAGCGATCAAAAAGTTGTCAAGAATGTTTAAAGGATTATAGTGGGAAATATTTTCCCCCCATATTAGTATAAAGGTCCTAGATAGATTTGTTTAAAATACAAAATTGTGGGGCCTAGGCAGGCTGCGGATTTTTTTTTCTTGGAGAGAGGATTTTTTTTTTCTCTTTTGCATTATATCGCGACAATTTTCCTTGAGAGAAAAAAAAGAGAGTTAACAGCAGTACTGTGCCATAATTTAAAAAATATATAAATTGAAGAGAAATTACTTCAATTCGGGATTAGCGGGGCATGGATGAGAACCCCCCCCCCCCCATCCTTCAAAATTGGTTGGGTAAATTATTGTGGTGTCACAAATATACTAAATGGGTATACATATATTTTCTTTCGTTGGCATTTCTTTTTACAAGTTATTGGGACGGAGAAAGTTTCATTAAGTATCACAGACTCAGTATTAGGACATTTAAGGTTTTTCTAACAAATAAATAATAATGCAAATGAAATAATTTTTAAATTTTTAAAACTTCTTAATTTCAAGTTCTAAAAAAAATAAATTTTTCAATAAAAAATAATAATACATCATAAAGGCTTTTACCAGAGCTCCAGTTTTTTTTTTCTCGAGGACCCTGTTATTAAAATAATAATAATAAAGAAGAAACAAAAAAATAATTAATTAAAAAATATAGTGGACACGTAATTTTTGGGAATTCCCAAAATTTAATTTTAATATTAATTGATAAAATATGCAGTAATATGATTAGTACTTACTTCTAGTGGTGATTATAGATGACTCCGGGTGTCCAGCGAGGGATGTTTGCAGGCAAACATCGTCTAATCTTGGCCAGGGCTGAATGCAAGGACTCTCATCATTTTTACACCTACAAGGGAAGAAGCGAAATTGTGTTAATATAAGGAATTGATTTACAAGGATTTTTTTTTTACACATTCATAAACAATAGAAGGTTGAGTGCACATTACTTATGTATTATGAAAATGGTAATTTATTAAAGGAATGTTTATCTACATATAAACTAAAAAAAATTTTTTAATTAAATTTCTGTTAATGTTGGGTCAGTGACGTTAAACTTAAAAAAAAAAAATAGATTTTTTTGGTAAAAGATAGTAATCTATCTATTATTTGTATTTTATATCGGTGAGAATGGTTACATAATTTGAGCTCGTAAGATATGGGGTTCATCGAATCGGGGTTAGGATGTTAAAATTCGGACAATTTCTAGCACAGTGATTTTCGAGTATTTGGTACGAGGTATTGGAATGATGGCATGTAAATATGGGCAAAATTTTTACGGTATAAAAGAAAGTAAGAGTGGAAACAGATATAAATTAAATTTACGCCGTGGGGACGCATCTCACTAGATGCCACTGGCATGTATTTCAGTTAACGAGAGGCATCGCAATGACAGTATCAAACGCCAACAGAAATATTCCACGTGTCTGGATTTTCTTTTTCGCGTAATTACACTATTAGTGTACAGAATTTTTGAATTTTTATGTGTATGGGTTGCATTTTGCACACGGGTTTTATTATGATAAATTTCATAGCATGTAACTATCAGTATATTATATTTGAATGAGGAATATAGGCTTACCTCGTTTTATGGATTCTAGCAACAGTTCTAGCGACGCTTGTCTACGACAGAAACTGGGGATTTCTTTCTTTTCCTCCCACCCCCCTTAATGGGATCGTTTAAAATCCCATTAGCGAGGGGTGATGTGCAGTAATTCAGCTTGCTAACTGGTTTTTCAGAGAGGGAAAGTGACACGTTTTTTTTCTGCTTTTTCTTTTTCTTTCTTTCTCTTCTTCGGGTTTCTCAGCGGTTCTCAGGAGTAAATAGAGCAGGTTACGGTATGGTTTGTTCACTTCACTGTATGTGGAACCAAGGAAAGCTCGCATTGAATCTCATGTTTATACAATGTAATGCAGATAGAAACGAAATTAGAGAAAAAAAAATTACAGGATTAAAATGTACTGAAGACTGTACTTTATAAAATTTCTTCTTTTTTCTAAGTAATATTGTTTTCATTGTAATATTGATTTTTTTGGAAACCTCAAGATGAAGACTGGGTCTTGGTTTATATATATTTCTTTTTCTTGTTAGTTGGAGGTCATGTACATCTTATTAATTAATATGTATATATATAAGCAAAGTAAATAATAAGAATAATAATTAATAAGAGAAAAGAAAAAAAAATTCTTTAAAGTTCAATGTCCTAATTTGAAAGAAATTTTACTATTTATGTATATAGATTTTTTTGTTCAAAATATGGGTGTCTGTCCCATGTGTACTAAGAACAAGTGTTTGAAGATTGAAATGTATAAATAATTCATTAAAACTATCAAAGGCAGAGAAGTAAATCTCTTCTGATATTTGTCAAGGGTGATACACTGTAACTGTAACAATTCAGAGAGACATGCTGAATATGACCACATCAGTTTTGTGTACTATACTGTGGATTTTAAGGGATGTTAAATAGTATGTAAATTTAGTGTATATTGTTCGTACTTTTTGTATCCAGAGTAAATATTTTGTAAGTCATGACTGAACTCTTGTTGTGTGTAAGAAAAATGTATTAATCTTTGCTGTTATGGTAGGATTTTTGTTTTTTGTTTTGTGGCTTTTCTTTTCTTTTTGGAATTAAAGAATTTAGTTCTATACTTATGGAACATTTTTTTTGAATAACAAAAAATTTCTAAAAAAATTATTAACTATTGGTACAATACATAAAGGTTGGTAATCAAATGGCAAGGAGCTGGATTCCACAATGGAGATCCAGAGGACTTAACGAAAGTGTCAAGTTATCTCACATTTTGGCAGACAAATTAGATCAAGGCAACACCCTTGAATTATGAACTGGCATCAAAGGATATCCTTATACTACGACAAAAATAATTTTTTTTCTGTGTACAGTTCCTGATCTGTGAACATTATGCTACAAAATACTAAGAGTCTGTATTTTCCCTCTGGACATTCTCAGCGAAAGTAAAATAAACTTTTCTTCATGAGGGTCTGTATTTTCCCTCTGAACTTTCTCATGCGAAAGTAAAATAAACTTTTCTTCATGATGCAAGAACCCTTCTATATCTCTAGAGCAGGATCTAGCCGAGTAAAGTACTACTTGTGGGAGTGGTGCGACTACGTGGACTTTCGAGAGGGAGGGGGTTCTACAGTTGAAATTTTCCACGTTGTACGTGGACTTTCAACTGATTTGCATTCGGGGGAAGAAGATGGTGGAAAGGATGCACCACCTTTTGGCTTTTGTGTTACACTCTTCGAAACGTGTGTTATTGTTTTTTTTTAAATTCTATAATTAATTAGTAATTACTGTGTTGTCTTTTATATACATGTTTATGCATTTTTATATATATAATTATTTACATATCAAGAGCGGTACAATGGTTGATAGCAAGTTAGCTAACAAGGTGATAGACAGTTTTATGAGCGCTGTCTGGCGAAGAAAAGTACACTGGAGCCAGGCTGTGAAGCTTTTATGACTTTAAATTTACGAGGAGTGTCAATCACACTTCGTGTGTGGTACCGGGCGTTCGAAGTTAGAAAACTCAGACCAGACACATTGGTGCCTGGTTAATTTTAGGGGGCCAGACAGCGTGTGATCATTGGCTGGTCAGTTCGCCTATGAGCGACGAAGTTAGGTGTGGTCATTGACACATTGTGCCATTTAGGCACAAGGTTGATAAATAGTCAAGTAGAGGGGAGGGGCCACCACCAACGAAAAAGAAAGCCAGATCTTAGAGAAAAAGGCAGTCGATGAAAAAAAGTTGAAAGTGTGAGGTCGAAAAAGAAGTAGTGGAAAAAAAATATTATGAGAGAGTGCTGCAAATTAGTTACTGAAAGAAGATACCACCGGGCTTGTAAATGAGGGTATGCCCATAAGGAGTCACTCTCCCCAGCCTGCATCAGGGTCCAACCTGAGACCCGGGAATTCCCCATAAGGAATTGAGTCGATCTGTAACGACTCAGGTATGAGATTTTATATTATAATTACCAACCCTCTTCTGTTTGTACCGCTCGAATTGAATTATAATTTTTGTTCGGCAGGAGAACTTGTTCATATAGAGATTAAAAATGTGTAAGGCTTAATTTTAATTGTGAGAACGAATCATTTGGTAAATGGTATTTTTTTAATGAATAAATTAAATTGTAGAAAGAGGATTGATATATATACTTACTATGTTTACTGTGCTGCATATTTTAAAAAGGATTGATTTATATCTCCTTATTATGTTTTTTTTTATATGTTTTTATTGTGTTTAATGTAAATAAAGTAATTGTTTTTTAGTTTAAAAAAAATGTTGTCTTAATTTAATGGTTGCATAATTAATTCTTTTAACCTAAATATTTCTCTAGAATTTTCTTAACTTAAATCTTGGAATGTTTTTATTTAAAATTATCTTTAGGGTTGTTTTGGGTAATTATTTTATGGAACTCTATACATTCCATTCCCAAAATCTAACTGCCATATATTAGATACTCTACACACAACGCAACAATTAATTTTCTTTAATAATAATTCTCTAGTATCTAATTAGGTAACGATCACGGAGTCTTCTGTAATCAGAAGCCCCTATAGATAATTAATGAGTAATGGTAAAGGTGCACCCCACACCTTATTTTCTCTATGTGTAGTGATAGTCTTTTATTGACAGTGGTAACCGGTCTTTAGTAGGAGCTGTCTGCAAATCACCAGCATATATATATATATATATATATATAATTTTTTTATTATTGTGTATTGTATCTAAACTTTCAATAACAACAGTATAAGATTTCGTGATATTTTTATGGTTTCATTCATATTTCTTTCTTTATATCTTTTATGCTGGAATGTAGGTTTATAATCAAATATTCTGAAAATAACAGCAAATATTTTGTTATAACTTTGTATTTTTTATGACAAATCATTCAAACTTTATTTTCAGAATAATTGTTTCTAAATATATTTTCATAGCTGAAAAAAATGTAAAATCAAAATTACTTGTATAAAAAAAAACCCTTGCTAATTAAGCAGTTTTTGTATATTTTACATTTTTATTACCCATTTAGAGAAAAAAAAATACAGTTCCAAGTAACTCGTTTACATATTCTTTAGTGGAAATATAAAAACTAAATATATATTTTCTAGGAAAATCTAAATATTTTTTGAAGTTATTCTCTTCGATTTATTGCGAGGCGCTGCGCATGAAATATCTTTCTGTATTTTTTAACTCTTCTTCCTATAGTCTTTTTACTATACTGTTTACAAACATACACTGGTGAAAACAATTAAAGGGACAAACGGTTTTTTTTGCAATAATAGAAAAACTAGCAAAGCAAATAAAACAGTACTTGGCCAAAATATCATTAGATATAAGACCAATACATGGGAAAACCAAAACGGGCACAACCTGCACCCTAAATAAGGAAACTGGTCACGTGTCCAGTACAGAAGCTGACCGACACCCTGTCAATCAGAGAAAAATATGTCTATAAGGGTGTATGATCGCCTGTAACAGCTACACTACTCTCGCATCGGCGTTTCATCCTGTTTACCAGGGTACTTATCAATCCCTGTGGCAACCTCACCCACTCTTGCACCAAGGCACCTTTGAGCTCATCAGTGGTCGTTGGAGCTGGTCTTCGAGCTGCAATTGATCGTCCAAGGGCGTATCATACGTGTTCGATGAGATTAAGGTCAGGGGACATCGAGGCCACTCCAATCGTTGAACATCCTCCGATTCAAGGTATTCGTCACCAACTGAGCCCTATGTGGACGGGCATTATCGTCCATAAAGACGAAATTTGGTCCATATGCTCTGCGGAAAAGTCTCACATAGGATGCAAGGATCTTATCCCTGTACCGCAACCTGTCAGAATATCCCTATAGAACACATGAATGTCTATACGCCCGTCTGCCATGATGCCTGCCCCGACCATCACACCGCCTCCACCATAGTGGTCCTTTTCGACAATGTTAGAGAGCCGATATAGACTCCCGGGCTTTCTCCAGATGAAAACACGTCTAGCGTCGCTGTCCAGACTAAATCGCGGCTCATCACTGAAGAGAACCCGCCCCCCAACTGTCCTCTGTCCAAGACAGGTGTTCTCGAAACCATGCTAGACGGGCTTTGTTGTGGTTCCCAGTCAAAGGGATGCAGACTGCAGGGCGCCTGGCGTACAGGCCACCTGCATTGAGTCTAACTAACGATGGGTAAACAAAAAAATTCAAAAAATAAGGATTGGGTTATGCTACGATGTTTCAAAATGTCCTTACGCTACAAGCTTCGGCAAACAAATGAAGTACCTCTACACAAACGCGATCACAGCGCCACTGCCTTATGACGACAGAGACTACTGCGTGGCAGGTGTGTTCGTGAAGAGCTTAACTATCATCTGATACCTTATTTGTATAGGCATAACTGATTTTGTTTTGTTTAAAAAAAACAGTTTGTCCCTTTAATTGTTTTCACCAGTGTATATAGTGAGGTCGCCAAAGTAGTTAAAATCGAACCCAGATGGCAGTCGATTGCTGATTGCTGAAAAATAAATGAATCATTTAATATGATATAACATTAAAAAGTGGTAGTGTTTGTCCAACTTCTTTTATGACGTCATGATGTTACATTATATTTGGTATTGGATGCATGGGGAAAATAACAAAAATCGGTACACACATCCCACATTGGATGTTTTACACCACTATGTTCTACAGAAGGTGTAAATATCATATATAACTTACAGATGAAATTTATTTAAAACAGGTTATATTTTAACAGGTTACATTTAAATCAGTCATTTAATAAAACAAAGATTTGGACTACCCTATTAAAATCAGAGAAAAGAATCATGTGAAAATATAACAAAACCATATTTATTTAATATTAATATCAATTAATCAATATCTTTGCATTTGAATTTTGAGTCAATGGTAACCCTCTCCAATGCACTAGAAAGAATATCTGAGCTACAACTAAGACCGTTCTAAAACTTAAAATATTTTACAAATTTTTATATTGTTCATTTAATGTTTAATCAAACTGATCTGTTCGTTGACATCTAAACTATGCCACTGGTGATAAACGTTGAGACATTCCTTATTACCATTTTTAAAAGCATCGGAAATTTTTTTAAATTTCTGAAAGTTTTAAAAAATAAGAAACATAAAACTATTAAATTTCAGAACTATTCAAAAGAGAAGTTCTCATCGTGTTTCTATTTTCTTCAATTTTAATTACTGCTGTTTAAATGGAGAATAATCACTAACCTGTGTAAAGAAAGAAATTCTTACATACCAAAGAAAAATCTATTATTTCCATACGTTTTATTTTTACAGTTTCCTGATCTTTGCAACCAAAAAGATAAAAGGAAAACGAATTAAAAATCATAATTTTATGTAAGCAAAAACCCTTAAAATTACCCTTTCGGTATTAACTTTTTGATATTGAATCTTCTAAAGTAGCATCTAATCAAAACATGCATTTGGTTTCTGAATACAAATAATTAAAATTTCAGGAGTTGATTACTGGAGAAATTTCATTTAAAAGAAATCTTTTTAATTAGAAATGTTACATAAAAAGAAAAAATACGAATCAAGCCTAGGTAAAAAGAGAATGAGGATTAATGATTCCAATTTTATATATTGAAAAATCGCGAAAATGTTTGTTTTTGTAAAAGTAAACATCATTTTTTTGTGAATAAAATCGTTAAAATTTTCATTACATGGTGGATATTTAGAAGGTGTTTCTTATTAAAAATGTTTGAATATTTTTACAAATACATTATTTTACAATTTTACAAGAAATATTTAAAAGCCTTAGATTGTATTTTATAGTATATACAAAATTTAAATGGGATTTCAGTTAAATAATGACTGAAAATCAAAAAATATAATTTCCGATAATTTAATTAATTGTTTTGCATAGCTTGCATCATAATTCATATTTACATATTTCTTGTAATTTAACAGATTATCAAATTTCAATCTTCATGGCACATAAATGAAACATTACAACTAATCGTGACTTAATGTCATCCAATATATCTTCATGAGCGTTTCTTAACCCTCTAAGCGTGTGGAACGTAATATTCCGTTCACTAAGCTCCAGGTTTCACTGCAATATATGCAATGTTTAAGATAATATAATTCTACAGATTTAATGAATTTTCAAAACATTGAAGAATAATTAATACTCTCAAGGGTTAGATTCATATTTGTAATTAAGTTTTATTTATAATGCTGAAAAAATCATATTTTTTTAGCATTTAAAACAAAATACAGAGAAAACAACATTACAATTTTACCCTTTTTGAAAACGCTCAGAGGGTTAAATTTAAAATACAACTTACGTAAAGAAATTAGTGCTATAGTATTACTTAGACTGCCACGTCCAATTTCTCTAATGGAAGTGAAAAGACTATAAACAATACCTCTTTTCAAAATACGTCAAATGTCACTAAATGGCTAGAATCCCGTGGATTCCAAAAATCACTTTATTTTGAAATACTTAAATCAAAAGTCTGCAAAAACGAACTTTCCACTTTAATCGACGTAAACCGTCAAAACGAAATAGGACGGAGCTTGAAATGAAGATCTGGAAAATTTCCTAATAGAATAGAAAGTGTGGGACTCGGCTAATCCGCTCGTTTCAACTTTCACTCCTGTATTTATATTCATCAGCTGACCACAGTAAGCTAATTAGAATATAACCACACAACCTAACCGTGCAGAGCAGATTCAAAGAGGCACAATCATACTTGAGAAAGTAAAGAAACGACAGATAGGTATCACTTTCACGCTCAAATATAAAATGTCGGACAACAAATTCACAACAAAAACTGTGCTATCTTCATAAGCGAGTAGCTAGACACTGCAATAAACGTTTCAAATCAATTTTCAATGTTTCTGGTGTTGAATTTTTGACTTTTGATTATTTTTATATAGAACTATATTGGTTTATATATATATTTAATACGTTATCAGGATTTGCATAGAATGATAAATATAGTACGAAAAAAAATACGAACTCAACTCATAACACGACTTCTAAAAATCGCAAAATGAATCTGTTTGCACCGTTTTTACTGATTTTGTACACTTTTGTTACTTTACGGTTGCTGTGAGGAACCGTCTACAGTTTTATTTGTGTTAGAATTTTGAAACTTTCAAAACAAACCTTTCATTTTATATAATACGTATGATAAACATGAATAAATATGTGTTTGGAAAATGGTGCCAATATTCAGAAATTCATTATGAAAATTAATTAAAATTGCATTTATAACTGATAAAATAGGAAGATAAGAAATATTAGTACTTACGTATTATTCGTGAGAGGTTAGATTACACCGCGCAAACAATGTCGCAGATAATCCTATGCTCAAACAATATTCTGAATATTGTTTTCGGTAAAAAAGTATTTTTGTCTGTTTAGAAATTTACTTGACTACTGTTTATAATAAACCATTTATTGCGATCGCTATTTGTAAAGCTATATTTGTGTTATCAAAAAATCTTAATTAAATTGGACTTCATTTCTTTCGAATAATACGCTCAGATAGATTTTTTTGTGTTTAATATTGTATTATAATAGAAAATTATATTTTTATAAAATATCCTGTATTAAAGCATACAGAAACGCTAACAATCGCTAATACAGTTTCTATCAAATTTAATTTCACTGTTGTAGCCATTGTTGAACTCGCATAAGCTTAAAACTAAAAGGTCAATTTAACATTTTATTAACATACATCTGACCTGTGTGCTTGGCGTCAAGCGGCCGCTTGTAAGTCATCGTCAATATATACAGGAACGAGATAGCACACACAAGGAAATTTACAACAAACAGAAATACAGCCGAGAGCTCCACAAAGAGTGTGCAATGGAGCCAGCGAGATTTGAACCCGCTCCCACCTACACTAGCAAGCGATTAGCGTTGTTAAGCCTTGACCACTCAGCCCTGGTGGGCCCACTAAAAGGTCATCGAGTCAGTCCTATTCAAAAGAAAATATATATTGGTATTCATAAACTATTTACATACACTCATGCATGTGCATACATAGGTATATTACGGTGCCCGCCAGCGTCAAAAAATAAAATTTGCGATACTTGACGAAATATCGCCAAATTTGGCCACAAACATATGTCTCATAAATGAAGATAACTTGATGATAGCTGACTAATCTCTCGAAATTCCCAATCAAATTCAGTATTGACGAAAAGCAGCAAATTCCCATAATGTAGTTCCACGCATTTTAGTTTTCGTGTTTCAAATGACATTAGCAAAATTTTTAAAACGAAAATAGGGAAACTACCTTTTCCTCCCGGTATAGAACGGAAGGACTTTTTAAAGATGAATTGTAACTCCCGCTGATCTTAATTACGCTTACGCTGAACGAAAAAGACAACAGTTGAGCCTGAAAGAGAAATCTTATCTTACATCGCATCAGGAATCCATGAAAATAAGCTTTTGCCTTGTATATGGTGGGATGGATGTACCTTCCCTATTTTTCTAAAATATTTTATGCATGCTTTGATTTTACATTAATCCTTTTAAGAGTGACTTTCATAATTTGAGACAGATCCTAAACAGTGAGTTTATTACGACCTAAAAAAAATATAGGCCGAAATAAATGCTTGTCTTATTACTAAATTTCGGACTAATTATTGCTGGAGTATACAGGGTGATCGGAAAATGAGAAAATGACTGTCACATTTTTAGAGGTTGGTAAGAGTAAGACTCCTATAATAGGAGCTGACGCATATCCATTTTGTTTCGGATTATTCGTGCTCAGTTCAGCATCAATCTACCGCAGCCGGAGTTGGGGTTGCCTAAGACTCGGTTCTGATTGACTGAACCGGTTCTGATTAGCTTGGTTTTTCGACTGAACTTCAATTTGAGACCCAAATCTGCGAGGATGCGTCAGCCTGTATTATAGGAGCTCTAGGTAAGAGAACCTAAACGAGTATTTATCGTCATAGAATGAGTGTACGGAAATGACGTAAATTGGAAACTTGTCGTTGGGGGCCACCGTAATACTTACCTATCATGAATATGCATAACATAAAATATGAAAATAAAACATGTGTAAACTATTTATAAAATGCATTGCAATTCCAATAAAATCCTGACTTGATGACGTCGTAAACTTTAAATGTTCTATTGCTGAATTGCGTAAGAGAAACATCCTTATAACTCTAAGAATGATAATCATATTAACTAACAGTTAACTGCGACGAATTAAGCGTCTCTTTACTAATTAAAATATATCTTTGACTTAAAATTTGAATGCAATACAGGGTCATGGAAAATCGAGGAGTGTGGAAAATGTGATTACAAATATCTCGGCAAGTAATTATCCGATTTACTTCATTTTTAATGCAAAATTTATGTTTTTTATTGTCTTTTATATTCACTTCTTAAAAAGATACAATTTCAAAAATTTTTATTTACCTTTTATCAGAACGAATATTTCGAGAGTCCGAAAAAAATAGTTCAGGATAATAGGTTACTGAAATTCAATAAGCTTCTTCGCATTATTACATACTATGTACATACCAAAGTTCAAGTCTCTATCTCAATTTGTTCGGGAGATAGAGCGTTTACAGACACACAGACACACAGACGGCACATTTTTTTTCTAAAGTTATGTTTTTTGGAATCGCCAGTGTCTGATACGTGTAAATCCGTTAAAAAAATTTTTCGATTTTCAAAACGATTACAAGACTTAACTCTATACTACGTATGATGGTAAGTAAAAAGTAAAAAAGTAAAATGGAAATGAAGCGTATAAGCGCCAATATATACGCGACATTTCCAGACACACATTCTATGACATAAATGTTTATTTTGGTTCCCTCTACGACATTTAAAAAATTTGACAAAATGCTCTTAATCACCTTGTATAAACGGCGTTACGAATAGTAGAATGCATTCATGCGAAAAATTGTGAATTATGCTAACATGATATTACATACTTTATCTAGTGATTTTTAACAATATCTGGTCATGTTAGTCTAAAAGTATATAATAAAATTAACTTATAATGTCTATGTTACTTACAAAGAAAGCATTTTTATTTCAATGAACACTTCTTTGTTTTCCGAATGCGTATTTTAATTAAATTTAAATTCACTTTAAGTATCCTATTCAAAATAGGATTTAAAATTTTGCCTTTTAAAAGCATCGATTTGAAGGAAAGTATATTATTTTTTTTTCTGAAGAAGAAATCAGGAAATTATTATACACCCCGATATTTCATTTCAAAATATTCTTCAGGAAATAACAAAAAAAAATCTTTCAGGCATCAAAGTTTTTCTATGAACAATAATTATATCTCGGACTGTTTTCTTTGTATGTATTAAGATTTTTTAATTTAGTGTACAATTAGAAATATTACAGAAAAATAGTTAGAGAAAGAACTAAACAGTATAAAAGACATTGCAATGGAAAACGGCTTTTCTTTATCCATTGTTAACAAACTAATATATGAATTTGGTTATCGAGAAAGTTTTATTAGAACAGATCGTAAAGAAATGAGGTATACAAAGTTAGCCATATTCCTACTATGTTCGAGAAATTGAGCTATGCCTTATTAAAGCATGGTATACATTTGATAGTCGCCCCCACCCCCACGAAAATGGAAAGATTTAATTTGCACTAAAATAGATCCAATCCCGAAAAATAAAATTGCTGATGCATACACTATTTCTTTTAAAACCGACGAAAATAATACAATGGAATATATAGGCATCACGAATAGAAAATTTAGTGAAAGACTTAAAGAGCACAAAGCAGATATTAGATTTAGTCGCCCGTCTACTGCTTTATCCCGGTTAAATTGTAAACAAAATATTGTAATAGATTTCAATCAAGCAAAAACCATTTATCCAACATGAAACAACTATACATCCGTTATCAGAGAATCTATAGATATTTAGTGTAAAGGAGAACAGGTTTGCAACGATACAATATACTCAATATATGGTTTAATGTCCTGAATATTATAAGAAGATAAAACGTATGAACCCCGCCCCCCCTGCTCTTTTTCGCATAGTTTACAAAAATGTTTACATTATCAGTGAGAGTATCCATAGAAACCAACTCAAGCAGCACTCAAGAAATAATGGAGTTTCCACCTCAAAACGAAACTAAAGTTCAAATGCGTAAGATGGCAATCAGAAAGGGTTTTCGCTCCCTGAAGATGGTGCGATTGCCGGCCGAAAGTACTTGGACGGTTTTTAAACATCTTTTAACATCTATTTGTGTCTTTTAAATGTCACCTGTTAAGTAACAATGGGATCTATCGAATCACATATTGATATTTTATGAATAATGTAAGATGAAAATTTGCATTTCGCCCTAAGTGTTTTGATTAAAGGTGTAGTGTTAGCGATTTTCTGTAAGTAATAACTAACATATGTGAATGAATGTATTTTTAACATAAATAAAAACTCTAACTGATAGGTTTTGGTAAAATAAATTCAAAAAAAGAAAATTCGAATGAAAATTTCAATAGACTTACTTTGCTTTGTTTCAAATGTGATAACATCGCGAAACTTGCTTGAAAAGCTAAGTAATTCTATCAGTGATATCATATGCACTGACAATCATATTCCAAAATGTAAAGCATCGTTTTTTGTTTTTGTTTTGTGATTGAGTTCGGATAGTAGCAATTGTTAATAATGTAAGATGAAAATTTGCATTTCGCCCTAAGTGTTTTGATTAAAGGTGTAGTATTAGCGATTTTCTGTAAGTAATAACTAACATATATGAATGAATGTATTTTTAACATAAATAAAAACTCTAACTGATAGGTTTTGGTAAAATAAATTCACAAAAAGAAAATTCGAATGAAAATTTCAATAGACTTGCTTTGCTTTGTTTCAAATGTGATAACATCGTGAAACTTGCTTGAAAAGCTAAGTAATTCTATCAGTGATATCATATGCACTGACAATCATATTCCAAAATGTAAAGCATCGTTTTTGGGGGTTTTTTTGTGATTGAGTTCGGATAGTAGCAATTGTTAGTACTTATGTTAATGTTATCACATTTCGAGAAAAGGAAAGATTTAAAATTTTTACAATGGATTATTTTCCGTTTTCTCAAAATGTTCTATAGAAACAGAGCTCGTTTAGAGAAGAACACATTGTATTTTTGAGCTAAATGAGTTAATTACGACTTCCCTGTTCTATTGAAAAGATGATTTGTTTTACTGTACCCGGCCTACCTTTAAAGGTTAACTATGAACTTTAAATTCACTTTGTATATTAAATATGTTGTATGTGAAGCTACATCAGATCACACAAATGTTCCTATGTGGTATGAAAGATTTTTTTCTAAAGTAACTGTATTGCCTTATTTATATCTTAATTGTGTTACTAATTATAAGCGTACGTTATAGACCATTACAATAATTTTAATTAATATCAAAAATACATTAAAAATTTCTAAAAGTTCTAAAAAAAGCTCAAAAACCTTAGAAACATTGATACACCCTTGAAATTCGTAAAGCTGGATGAAAGCCACTCAGTTTTCCCTATGCTTTTCCATTTAGTTATTGAGTTGAGAAAAAATATGTAAGTTTAATCTTGACCATTTAGAACTAAATGTATCATGAGGACTTTGTTCTTGGACAATTCTTAATACTCGTATATCTAAAGACCTACACTTAAAATATATCTAAGGACTTTCCTTCACAATGTATATAAGAACTAAAAACGCCCCTCCAAATATTTCAGTGTGGCAAAAATGTTTTTTTTCGGCAATAAATCTATCCCTTTATTTATGACTTAGCGATGATATATATGAATTATTTTTTTTTAATTTCTGAAACGATAGTTTACGAGTTTTTTATTAGCATCTCACTTATTTCATCTTTATAATTTTTAATCACTGAGTATCATCTTCATCCGGTTATTACGAAATGACATATGTTATTGGGCCGATTGTAACTGCGTTTCTTTGTACTCTTTTGTATTTCAACACGTTATACGGTTTTTCATATACTCTGATTCTTAAAAATTTTTATGAATAGTTTTATTTGATATTTTGCCCTCAACTGTTCTTTTAATTTCATAAAAATAATAAATCCCGGTTGAAACTAAGTTTCCTTAACAAGAACTTCTATTAAAATCTTTATCACGAGCCTAAACTTGATAAATTTTCACTTTCGACGTTTATAGTGCAGCAGTAATTTTGGAAACGAATTTATGTTTTTTCCTTCACACTCCAGAATTTTATATCTACTCCTATGAGAATTCTTTTAACCTTGCCAGTTTGTTTGATAGTAAAAACATCAACCAAGTGTTTTTTTTTATATACCCAGTAGTATTACTATTAGTATTATAGTATTATTAGTAATAGTATCACTATTAGTATATAGTATTTTACATACCGAGTATTTTAACACTATAAAAACAATTAGTTTTCCTCAACTTAGTCTTGAACATAAATTAATATATATATATATATATTGTTATGAATTTTGTATATATCTGTAAATATTCCATTTGTTTAAATTTATTTTATTTGATTATTGTGAAAATTGCAGTATTATTAATGTATTTCCTATTGAGCATCATGTAACTCAATGCTAAAGGCCTCAGATGGTTTGCAAGGAAAACAACCTTACACCCTCATCTTTATAATGGAAGTCTATTGAAATATCGCCAAGGAATGGGTTTATCGCCAAGTTGGCGATGGTTTTGGCGACTTATTTTTGTCGCCAAATTTGGCGATATATCGCCAAATGTCGCCAAGTTGGCGACGGATTTGGCGACTTTTTGTGCAACCACACCCCCCTTATACCTATACATTGGGATCCTTTCTTGCTTGGGTTTTCTATCGAAAGTTAAAGCACTTTCTGGTAATTTCTAGCATCTGAAGGCTCTGGAATAATCTGGAAAGATCTCTGAAACCTATATAAGGACCTCCATCAGTTCAGTTAGTGAGTTGTCTGTCAACTGCGATTGAATTCATACGAGAGGCTTTGCATTGAGAACTGTGTTACTCTGATCGATTTTGTCGTTGATACGTCGTATTGAACGCATTGTTTCTGTGTGAAATTTTGCTGCGCTTTTATTGGATTTGAAGATTACTGAATATCTTGTAATTTTCAGAAGATATTTGTGATCGTATTGCACTGTTTATAGTGAATAAAGCCTTTTGATTATTCTTATATATTGGCATCAGTCCTTTCGAACCCCGAGCTCACAACAATATATATATATATATATAACCATTAAATGAACAACCACCAACAAAAACTGTGAAATTATGAATAAAATTAAAATAACTAATTGACAACAAAACAGAACCCCCCAATATACTGAACATAGATGCCAAAAAAATAGTATTTGAAAAAAAGCGGAAATTGAATAACAGAAATTGAATAATGGGAATTTATGGAATTTAGACAGAATCTTCAAGCCCCAAATGCCTAAATTCCAAATGCCTAAAAAATAAAATGTGTGGTTTCATCTTCATATTACCCATAAAATAGCTAAAGAATATGAATTTGGGACAACCACACCCAGAATGTAGAGAAATACACACAATGAAACAACAATTAAGTTCAAAATAAAACATGATTGAAAAGGATTGTGGGAAAAAAATAATAAAAACATGAAATTACCCCCATTTGAAAGCAAACTCCAAACTTGAGTCAGCATATTACGAGAATTGGAGTTTTAAGCATATGTTGCCAAAAAAAAAAAGATTATTTAAAAATTGATGGACCATGGATCAAGGAACAACATGTAATACAAAGCCAAGCACATACCCCAATATATAAAACCACCACCCTCTATAGAAAAATTAAAATTGAACTCCATTAAAAATTCAAAAGAATAAATCAATGAGGTGCTGCCAGCTATTGATATATATATAGAATTATATAATAATTAATTACATTATGATATTTTAAAACAAATACTGTCTTAAGACAGATAATTGAACAATATATATATATATACACTTGTTAACAATTCCAAATTTGTTGAAATACTCCATTTGTTATTCATTTTGTTACCGTTGATATTACAGCCATTTATTTTAATTCTCAAGAAGCGACAAAAACATTTACTAATCCATTTAATCCAAACAAGTCATTACTCTCATCAGTTTAGAAATTTTGAATTTTTACAGTAATTAAAAAACGTTTCTGAAAAATTCATTGGATTTTGAAATTGATATAAAATTTAAGTTTTTGAAACGCCATCAAAAGTTTTGTGTGTGCGAATTCTCGCATGCATTCCCTATTTCTGCAATTATGATTCTTTATATATACACTATCATCATAATTATACCATTAACATTCTATGACTAAATTTTTTAAAGCTGAATTAATCATTTATGTCTGAAATGTTATTACGCCTACGATCATCTGAAACATAAATAGAAATAAGAAAAAAATACATAATTTATAAAGCGAAATTTTTAATTAAATTTTCTACTGGCCAACAGTTTGTGAAACTGCGATAAGTAAAGACAATTTTCAACTTTATAAAGTTGCAGGAATCCGATCTATTTTCTGTAGCATAATATTTGTAATAAATTATTTATTTGAATTTTTTCTTCGACAAAATTCCTAAAATGAATCGGTAATTTGCAAATATTTAAAGTACACGTTTAAAAAATATTTCCATTTTTATGGTTTCGTTCATCTCCCGAAACCCTATTACTCCCGCTCCGTTGTCTGTCTGTCAAAGAGCCATTCTCAAACACTATGTAACTTACAGAATTGAAACTTGGTGTATATAGCTGAATATTAGCTATAAAGAGCTTAAAATATTAAAATTTGAAAAATTCGTATTATTTTAATAAATAGAGATAAAAAAACAAAATTCTAACAGCCTTTTCCTTTTAAATTTAAACATTTTTTGTTATAGCAGATGCCAAAAATTAAAATTCCACGATGAAATTCTTTCTAGAATAATTAATTTTCTATCAGATGATTTCCACGTGAAAAATGAAAATGAAATAAAAAGTTTCACCAATTGAAAAAAATATTAATATGAAATAAAAATGATTGACGTCACAGTGGTAATAAAACGGAAAGATTTCTCAATAATACAAGGAGTATGAGTATGTGTATGTACACAAAGCAGATTAATATCACGTCATTGGAGAATTAAAAAGAAAATCTGACGTCATATCGGAAGTTTAAGGGATTTTTCAAATTTTCAAACTAATACAAAGCGATTATCAATATGAGTTATGGAGAATAGTAAATATATAAGTTTGAGGAACGTATTGAATCATGATAAAAACCCGATTATGGAAATGTTCGCATATTTTAACATTATGAAAGTGTACAACATGTTTAATTTTGAAATGAATTTTTTTTAAATATTGCATTTAGTCCACATGACAGATATTATTATGACAGAACGTAATAGGGGGCTTCGCCCGCTATCGGGCTGGTTTAGATATTCGAAAAAACGAGAAAAATAGGCCGGTAAATTTTTACTTTATAAAAAATGACTTTTGTTGTTGTTGTTGTTGCTAAATGAAATTTATTTGGATTTATTAAAGAAAGGATAAAGTGTTTTGAAAGGAATATTAAACGAAACCCTTTGAGCGATCTTCGATCACACTTACCCACTTATTTTTTAAATGCTATGTCTTCTTAATGCCGTTTTCTTTATTATCTTAACGTTCAAGAAAATACCGCTCCTAATAAATGTTGCATGATTCAGTGGCAGTAGAGCTTTTCTTAGACACTAATGCAGACGAATATTTTTCTCCGTCTCATGCTAAGTACACCCTTGGTAGAATAGAATTCCAAGTAACTAGTAAATCTACAGATCAGAGGCCTCAACGTCAGCTCTACAAATCATTGTTCATTAGTCTGACTAATTTTTAATATAATCTGCATAATATTTGATAGCTTAAAATTAGATTTTTAAAGTTATTTATACATTTATAAGAATATAAGATTTATTGAAAGTTCCGAAAATTTTAGAAGTGTCACATTAAACACAATTTTATGTCGGATAAATGATAGGATAAACTACTTATTACTGTATTTTTTCTTTTTTTAGAATAAGATTACATTCATTTCTTCCTTTTCACATAATTATTCTTATTTATTTTTCCGAAATCCATACACAATGCGATAGCCTTTGTCACAGATAATCTACAGGATGGCAGGAATACAGCCGGAAACTGCACACAATGCGTGTGCAATGGAGTCAACTGAAGTTGAACCCGGTACTGCCACCCCGACAGATGATATTCTCTCGGCCACGGGGAATCCACTAGAAGAATAATTATACATTTGTGACAATTAAATTTTACTTTTTATTCCATTCGTGAGAACAAAGCCTTGAAAAAAATCACGTTAGCCGTAAAATTTGTGTCAGCATACCGTCTGTAATGTTAACTGTATTATACAATATCAGAAACAAAATATCAGAAAATTTTATTGTTCTTTCACGTATGTCAATTTGATTTCAATTCGGAGCTATTTTTAAACAAGAACGAAAAATCATGCGTCAAGCATAGATTATGTAACACTTTCCATCGCTTCCAAAATAATTTTACAAATCATACCGTTTAATAAGCTCAGAGATAATATCTAAGTAAACAATTTGAAAAACGCATAACATATTTAAAAACGTAATTTCAGGAATTTCCAACGTGTACAATATTCGGAAAAATATCCGAATACTTTTATTCAGCCCTGTATATTATCTATAGATTTGTATATATACTACATAGGATGCTGAATTTTAGTTCAGTTAATAAACGCGTAGCACAGTTTAAAATTCTCCTTCTGGAGTTTCTGTCAATAAACGGAAATGTGTTCGCGAACTTTTGTATTTCCCTGTATATGATCTAGAAGAATTTATACACACCACGTAATAAACAAAAAGTGAGTTAAATTTAAAATCGCGTTCAGTAACTTAAAACGCACTTCCAGGAATTATTGTTAACAGACAGTAAAGAATTCTTTTGTGTGTCCCTGTAAATGAACGATGACTGCTATACACACAATATTCTGTAGTAAGCCTCTTGTAATGCACCTTAGTGATATATATAAATTTCAATGCGTTTAAAATAGTGAAACATTATTTAAATAAACCGCAGACGATTTTTCTCCATAGACGTAATGTAACGGAATTCTTTTGACTGTCCCTGTAAATTACCTATAAGTGCTATCCACACCCTATATGTCATATTAAGCTTCTTGTAATACACCTTAGTGATATATATCAATTACAATGTGTTTGCGATTGTGTAACATCATTAAAATAAACCGAAAATGATTTTTCCCCATAGACCGTAATGTAACGGAATTCTTTTGAGTTTCCCTGTAAAAGAGTGCTACACACTTCAGTTGAAATAGGGGACGTGCTATAGATAACGACAATAACATATAAAAATTGCAAGGCAATCCGAGCATATTTACGGTGGTTAGAGCACGGACATACGGCAGACGGCAGACGGCCAGAACGGCAGACGGCAGACGGCAGACGGCCAGACGGCAGACGGCTGACGGCCAGACGGCTGACGGCTGACGGCCAGACAAACCGAAGTCATAAACACTTTTCAACTAGGTTGGAAAGTGTTAAAAATCAAATTGATATGATTGAAACACATTCAAATTTGTTTAGATACACCTAATTTTCTGATCTTGTACAACACAGTTAAACAATCTTTAAAAAAATATCAATTAAACAGGCAGTAAATATGGGTCCTAAAATATATTATAAGAATCAAAACACCTTAGAAATTGTTTTTTTTTTTTTTTACCGTAATCTTGAGAACGGACTGAAAATCAATGATTGTCTACCCATCACGTTTAGAAACTTCAAAAAATCCTAATTAAAACATTTTTTTAAACTTTCCTTAAATTTTAAAATATTTTTAACATTTTCCAATATAGTTTGAGAAGTGTTAATGAAATCGGTTTGTCTGTCCGTCTGTCCGTGCTCTAACTCACGTAAATATATTCGGATTGCATGTAAATTATATATGTCATCTAGGTTTATTATGATATGTTCGGTATTGAAAATGAAGTGTATTTTATGAGAAAAAAAAGACTTCTATAAAATCTTATGTTTCTGATCTTGTATAACACAATTAAACAATCTTCTAGAAAAAATACATCGATCAGATAGGCAGTAAATATTATTCCTAAATTATTTTTAAACAATTAAGACATCATAGAATACTCTAATTATAGGAGTAGGCCAATAGTCAGGGTCTAAAATCCATGGACAATGTTTGGGGTATCATAGTGCGCAATATCTACCGAAAAATATGGTCAAATGGTCCAGTATAACTCGAAAGCAGAATTAACATCTGCCATTTGTGAGGCATAGCGTGTTTTATCATCTTAACAAGTTCGAAACCTTGTAAAATCAATGCCACAAGCTGTATTAAAATTATTAAACACAAAAAATTGTTATGAAATATTTCTATAATATAGAAAAATCTGTTCAGTCCTTATCATTTTGCTCCTATTGAATATCCAGTGAAAATGAAATTTATTCTATTATAATAATAATAATTGTTTTGCAATGTTTCCTTTATGTTTATATTACCTATTTAGTGTGATGAAAACATTTTGGATGGTGTATATGTAGATTAATATAATTGTATTTATTATTTAGTAAATTAAATGATCGTTCCTGTTATTTTGCACCCGGGTGTAGAGCATTTAGAATCAGTCTTTTTATAGAACACAAAATTAAAAAAAACATATTAAAATCATGTGAAAATATAACAAAGAAATTTTTCATTTATTCATCTAATCATTTAATTTTTCATCAATTTATATTTGCGCTTATCTATTGATTCAATGGCAACCTTTTGAAATGTGCTAGAAAAAAATCTGAATTTCTAATGAAACCGTCCTATAACTTAACCCATTAAAGCCTAGCATTGCATTATAGCAACAGGGTGAATACTTTTGTTGTTTGCACAACAGTGTTTGTGAAGCAAAATATTTTATTTCTTTGGTGACAAAAACTCTTCGATAACATAAGAAACAAATTTCTATTCTAAAAAAGTGGTGTCAAATGCAATATTTCTGCATAAGTGCGAAAAATAATCACGTTGATAATGGCTAATATTAATTGTATAATTGTAACATACAATTATATACAATTATGTAATATAATAACAATTGTATTTTTTTTAATATAGTATAACCAATACATGAGCAAAATTCTTCTTCTGTAAGATTATTAAAAGTTTAAAAGTCTTATCAAACTGTTTTTTCACTGAAATCAGAATTATGCCACTGATAATAAAAGTTGAGATAATCCTCATTACCATTTTTAAAGGCATTGTTTATTTTTGGAATTAACGAATGCTTTCAAAAATAAGAAATTACATGAAACCACTGAATTTCAGAATCATTCAAAAAAGAAGTTATTTTGTTTCTATTATCTTCTGTTTAATTACTGCTGTATAAATGAAGAAAAACCACTAACTAATTTAAAGAAAGGAACACTACATACCAAAGAAAAATAAATTATTTGCATAAGTTTTTATTATAACAGTTTACTGATCTTTACAACCAAAGAGATGAAAGGAAAACGAATTAGGAATCATTATTTTTTGTAACTAAAAACCTTTAAATTTAGTCTTTCAGTTTTAACTTTTGATATTGAATCTTCTAAAGTAATATCTAATCAAAAAATGCATTTTGTTCCAGAATACAAATAATTCAGGAAGTAATTACTGAAGAAAGTTCGTTTAAAATAACTCTTTTTAATTACAAATGTTACGTAAAAAGAAAAAAAATACGAATCAAGCCTAAAAAAAGAGAATGCGTATAATTGATTCCAATTTTATATTTGAAAAATCTAGAAAATGTTTGTTTTTGCAAAAGTAAAAATCCTTTCTTTGTGTATAAAATATTTTTAAATCGCGTATACGGAGAAATATTTATACAAATACGTTACTATACAATTTTACTACAAAAATTCAAAAGCCATAATTTGATTGTATTTTCTAATATATACAAAATTTAAATTAAATAATGGTCGATAATCAATAAATATAGTTTTCCATAACTTAATAAAATGTTTTGCATAGCTTGCAGCATAAAAATCATATTGATATATTTATTATAATTTAACAGATTATAAAATTTGAAATTTAATAGCACATAAGCATAACATTACATCTAATAATGACATATTGTCACCCAATATATTTTTTTACGAACATTTATTATTCAAATGTACATTTGAACTTCATTTTCAAAAAAGCATTTTCGAATAATTAAAAGAGAATCACAGACTATCTAATTAATAACATATTATATATAAACATATTCAAAATTTTGCTCGCATTTAACTTAGAAAATCTAACAAAAAGCAATTCTTAGAAAAATGGTGGTGGCTCTAATTATTTTAGCAATATTTATTTTAGCATCAAATTGGAATAATTTTAGAACAGTTAGAACATTTTTCCGCCTAAACAAGAGAAGAAAAATTAAATTGACGTAGACAATTTTTGAAACACAATTTTTGTTCGGCTAAATTCCATAATTGTCTGGTTAATGCTCCAAATTAATTTAAAAATAAAATATTTGAAAAATCTAGAAAATGTTTGTTTTTGCAAAAGCAAAAATCCTTTCTTTGTATATAAAATATTTTTAAATCGCGTATACGGAGAAATATTTATACAAATACGTTACTATACAATTTTACTACAAAAATTCAAAAGCCATAATTTGATTGTATTTTCTAATACATACAAAATTTAAATTAAATAATGGCCGATAATCAATAAATATAGTTTTCCATAACTTAATAAATTGTTTTGCATAGCTTGCATCATAAAAATCATATTGATATATTTATTATAATTTAACAGATTATAAAATGTGAAATTTAATAGCACATAAGCATAACATTACATCTAATGACATATTGTCACCCAATATATTTTTTTACCGACATTTATTATTCAAATGTACATTTGAACTTCATTTTCCAAAAAGCATTTTCGAATAATTAAAAGAGAATCACTGACTATCTAATTAATAACATATTATATATAAACATATTTAAAATTTTGCTCGCATTTAACTTAGAAAATCTAACAAAAAGCAATTCTTAGAAAAATGGTGGTGGTTCTAATTATTTTAGCAATATTTATTTTAGCATCAAATTGCAATAATTTTACAACAGTTAGAACATTTTTCCGCCTAAACAAGAGAAGAAAAATTAAATTGACGTAGACAATTTCTGAAACACAATTTTTGTTCGGCTGAATTCCAAAATTGTCTGGTTAATGCTCCAAATTAATTTAAAAATAAAATACTTTCAATGTTGAATTTTTTACTTTTGGATTATTTTTATATAAAACTAAATTAGTGTATATAGTTGTTTTTATTGCGCACTGGGAATCAATTGCGTATCAATCTGTTTAAAAAATGTGTATCAAATATGAATAAAAATGCGTTTGAGAAATATAACAATATTGAGAAATTTATTATGAAAATTGATTAAAATTGTAGTTATAACTGTTAAAATAGGAAGATAAGAATTGTTTGATAGCGAATAACGGAAATTTGGAAATACAGAAAGGCACTAATACGTTGATTGTATTTACAATTTTTGAAATAGATGAAAACAGATTTCCCAATTTAAACTTAGTACTGCTCCCTAGTACGGTTTTACATAATTGTTCATAACAAAACTACAATGATCAGAAAAGAACAAACTTTTGTTTGCTGCTTCACTATGCTGCAACACTATGCTGCTTCTTATAGCACAGAAAAATATATATATTTCTGTTTATAAATTTTTATAATTGATTAATTATTTAATAATTATTATTTCAAAATCAACGTAATTGAAATTATACAAATATATTTTATTTGCGTCTTTTTAAAGTATTTTATAGATTAATTCTAATGAAATGTGTAACTTTTCGACAAGTTTTGTCTAAAATATCGACGACTCCTTAAAATCTATTTAAATTTAATGCCGTTATTTTTTGTTGTTGTTGTTGTTCAGTTTGCATATATATTTACAATGAAGCGTAGCACACACATACACATTTACAAGTGAACACGTTCATGGATAGACATATGACTATGGCATACAGATACAAAAGTAAAATCATCCAGTTTCTTGAATTGCACTCAGACTGACGTTTACGTCATTAAAAAAAATAACGGAAAGGAATTTGGGCTTATCAGTATAAATCTATTTTAATGTACAAATTAATTTTTCTGCATCAAAATCTCCGTTGACAAGTAATTTATGAGTACACAAGGAGATAATATTGAAGTATTTTTATTACTAATAAAAACATCTGATTTTAAAAAAGTCCTTCCGGCCTGTAGCGGGAGGAAAAGGTAGCTTTCATATATCTTCGTTTTAAAATTTTAGCTAATGTTACTCAAAAACAGCAAGTTAAAATGCAAAGAAAACGTTTACAAAAGATTCGTTAATACTGAATTTGAATAATAAATTCGCCAAATTATTGAGCAATAGCCAAATTGGCTTCATTTATGAAGACTTATTTTGGTCTCCAAATTTGGCGATATTTCGCCAAATGTCGCCAAGTTTGGCGAGAATTTGGCGCTAACGGATATGAATATATAGTTTTATGCGTATGATTGGGAAAATGATTACAACAATGAAAATTTTTGTAATGTGCTGTCTTGTTTCAAAATGTCAGCCACCGTAGAAATTCAAACTGCTCTATCTCAGCCATTTTTTAAGACAGAGGTAAACCAAAAAATGCTCTGGAATCCTCGTATCAAGGCCTAACACTTAATTAAAAAATAAATTTGAATTTTTAATTTTTTGTATATTTATTTTAGTTTTAAATTTTTAAGTGGCCGCCATCTTGAAACAAAATGGCGGACCAAGCTGGCCAACGAACTCAGTCGAGACATTGGTGAGCTTAATACTCACAATTAGTTTCATCAAAATCGATTTATAAATACGAGCGTTATCGTATGACATAGGTCAGATATATATATATAGAGATATATATATATATATATCTATATATATAAATCAACATTTGAACGGAGGGTGGTTTTGGGGTCTGGGGGTCATAATCGGTGAAAATATATCGAAATTTTCCGGAACTGCTTTCCTCCGAACGGCTGCAATAGCTAGCTTTATACTTTTATGTAGCTTTCAATACAAAAAAGTATAAAGCTACCTATTGCAGCCGTTCGGACGAAAGCAGTTCCGGAAAATTTTGATATATTTTCACCGATCATGACCCCCAGACCCCAAAACCACCCTCCGTTCAAATGTTGATTTATATATATAAATATATCCATATATATATATATATATATATATATATATATATATATATATATATATATATATATATATATATATATGACCTATGTCATACGATAACGCTCGTATTTATAAATCGATTTTGATGAAACTAATTGTGTGTATTAAGGTCACCAATATCTCGACCGAGTTCGCTGGCCAGCTTGGTCCGTAATTTTGTTTCAAGATGGCGGCTATTTAAAAATTTAAAACTAAAATAAATATACAAAAAAATTAAAAATTCAAATTTATTTTTTAATTACGTGTTAGGCTTTGATACAAGGATTCCAAAGCATTTTTTGGTTTACCTCTATCTTAAAAAATGGCTGAGATAGAGCAGTTTGAAATTCTAGGGTGGCTGACATTTTGAAACAAAACAGCACATTAACGCGATTACTCGCAAATTATTTTCTTTCATTGTTGTAATAATTTTCCCAATCATACGCATAAAACTATATATTCATATCCGTTAGCGCCAAAATTGGCGACATTGGTGGCAAAATTTGCGACATTTGGCGAAATATCGCCAAATTTGGCGACCAAAATATGTCTTTATAAATTAAGCCAATTTGGCTATTGCTCAAAAATTTTGCGAAATTCTTATTCAAATTCAGTATTAACGAATCTTTTGTAAACGTTACTTTGCATTTTAACTTGCTGTTTTCGTGTAACCTTAGCTAAAATTTTAAAACGAAGATATAGGAAAGCTACTTTTTCCTCCCGGTACAGGCCGGAAGGACTTTTTTGTATTGAAAGCTACCTAAAAAATTGCAAAATTTTATATTATTTTTATGGTTGCAGAGTTTATATTAAGTGTTTCTTCTTCTTTTTTATATACAATAAAACTTTTGAAGAAAAGAAAATAGAATGTAGATACACAGATCATAAATAATTTATAAACGTATAGGCAAGAATTGTTTTATGAAGAACAAATATCCAGGCTTTTGAGGTAAAATTCAGACACGTGACCTATATTTACATATAATTTTTCTAACCTTGCAATCAAAACAAATCTTTATATAAAAGAAATTCCTGGACTATTTAAAGTAAAAACTGACCTAATACAATATGCATAGCTAATTGCCGAAACGTCAGTGAAGGCTCACTGTGGACACGCGAAAAGTTTTTGGTTTCTATGGTTTAGCTGTCTGTTTGTCTGTCTGTCTGTTCCGCGATAACTGCGTAAAAACCGTCCTATTAAATTGATTTTTGGTGGGTATGTTGTTGAGGTACCGGGAATTAGCTGTATGGTTTTTAGTTATATTTGGTTCATTCGTTCCAAAAATACAGAACATTTCTTTCTAGGTCCTAATGCTTTCCTGTGGGAATGCAGACGATTTTCAAATTTCATTTTTAACTGAAATGAAAAGCGCATATTTGAATAATGGATTTAAACGTAAAATTACGGATACTAAATTTTCGATATGGAGGTCTTAAATATATGGAATAGCTTTGAAAATTTGCTGATACGTCTATTAGAATTTAGAAATTTATTGTTTAAATTATTGGAAAATTTTTTGCAACTGTTCGGGAAATATAAAACATTTTATTTTCCTATTTTTTACAAATTTTAAAATGCATTTATTTTTCTTTCCTCTTTATTTTATCAGTTGCTTAGAAACCCTATTTCAAAGAATATCAAATAAAAAATGCATTTTTTATCTAAAAAATTACAAGAATAAGAAGTTCATAAGAATTTCAGAATATCATTGCATAAATCGGGTTTAATTTAACGCCTCTAATTTCTGAAACCTTCGAAGTATTTTATATGCCTATAAATATATATGTAACATAAAAAAAATTAAATTGCGAATTGTAAGATGCTAAATAATATGAAAAGTGAGATTTAAAAGAAATGACTTTCAGAGCTGACGTTGAGACTCCTTATCTGCAAATTTACTAGTATTTATGATCATATAGAACAGAAAATCATCAATAAAAATTAAAACATATATACAAATAAAAAGCATTATCTTAAAATGGGAATATAGTAAAAACATTTCACACATGGTGAATGAAACATAATTAAAGAATAAAATTGCTACGAATGTCTTTGTTGGTGCATTACAACGTTTCAATAGTATCGATCTATTCGGTTGAGAGATAAAATCTTTATGTCCTATTAAAGTTACATTACACATCACTGGAAGGGGAATATGGAATTACACATTTTATGTTCTCCAGACTTATTCTTAGCATTACAACTTTTACGATCAAAACTACGTTATTCTTAACAGAAAGGATACATTCTTTGGAAAAAAGATCTGACAAAATAAGTATCGTTTTTTCATAATACTAGAAACATTTATTCAGAAACAAATAATTCAATTTCTTTGATGCGATTTCAAAACGTCTTTCATAAAGTAAACTGTATATTGCTACATTTGACAAGAAAAGGAATTGTTGTTTACTTAACCAAACGACATACAAATGGTTTTACGTAAGAAAATAAACAATTCGAAATAACCTACATATATATATATATATATATATAGAGAGAGAGAGAGAGATAGATAGATATAGATACACACTAGAATGAAAACAGCTTATTTATTTATATAGAGTCTGTTATGAAAACTTTTGAAATATTTATATTGGGAAAATAAATAGCATGAAGACATACGAAAAATCAAATCGAGAAGTTATTATATAGAAAATATACCATTTTCCTCAATTTTAAAATTCATAATTTTTGTATAACCATGAAATGTCAAACAAGCATTTAAATGAAATATTCGTTTTATGCATTATATGCATTCTCCACACGAGTAAAAATTTACAAAAGCACAAAAGGCAATTTTATATCAACCAGAGTATCTTACCCGCGCTTTCCGGGTTATAGAATATAAGTGAAAATATTAATTAAAAATAAGATTACATACATTCATCATCATTTCTTTATCATTTTTCTCATTGAAATAGAAAAGAAAAAATATTGTTAAAATAAATATATTAGTCGCTTTCTTATGAAGGGACTCTGCTATGAATGAAACAACTATGCATGAAAATCACGTAATTTGCAAAATGTAATTTTTATAATTTCCAATAAACGGTTATTGTAAATAAGATTTCTTGCTTCGAATAAGAAATTTAATAAAATTAATATTATAAATCCTTTCACAATGCAGAATAAAATTAGATTTTCACTCCAAAATCGAAACTCATACAATGCAAATTCAACACATCTGGTTGTTACACAGTTAGTACTTCATTATTACTGTTTATATTCTTAAGTTGTTATTTTATCATGCTACGCACAGTTAAAAATATTCGTATTTTGCTTTACTATATTTACGTAACAAAAGAAATTTTAGACTCATAAAATCGCAACTAACGATCAGTCGTGAGAAACTGTTATATAAACCCGCTGCATGTAAACAAATTAGAATTTGTGAATGCTTATGATTTTTCACATTAATATGCATTGACACTTCATACCGGAAAATGATTTTCGTCGTAAAAAAAACCTGTTATGCATGAGAGAGAAACTGTTATATTTTGTTATTAATAACCATTGCATATACTACAACGACAGATAAAAAAATATCCGGAAAATTTTAAATTATCACATAATATCCTTTTCGGTGAATTTTAAATTACATAAACCTTTTTTAGTAAACTCAAACTCGTATGGATAACAACGTGAAATATTCATGCTTGGAAAACATAAGAAATCACTACTTCGTATTTCTTTAAAAATTATTTAAAGTTCTTTCAAAATACCTATGAAAGTTTTATTTGTAACATAAGGCATTAGAACTGAATTTTAAATTTAAGATATTAGGTTTTCTTTAGGTTATTGTCACAGCTGGCGGAATTAAGGAGAATATTGTTGTTTTGAAAAGTATTTTGTGAGCATCTGCAGTTGTTAAGCTATATTAAAAATGCTGTTTATTCACACCAAATCAGATGTATTTTGAATTGGATGTATTAAGCTTTTGACATTTTTGAAGCGTAAAACTTTTTCTTTTACAAAATTGCATTTATTCTAAAGATAAAGTACGAATGGGATTATGAAAGATAACATATGCTTAAAAGATATGTTTACTTTGCATGCAAAAGTGTTTACCTTAATATTATTTGCAAAATAGAAAACATTACATTTAACGAATTTTACCTAAACATAGATGTTTGTTTTATAGAAAGAGATAAATCCAATGTGATACTTTTATTTTCTATCAATAGTACAATATTATAAAATAATGTGAAATTCCTCTATGAATAACAAGAGATTACAGTAAAACTCCAAATGCCGATTTTATTTATTTATTTATTTATTTTAGTTATTTTTATTTAAAAGGATTATCTTTCTCTTTATCATTTCATAAATTTGAAACTTCATCGTGTAATAACATATGCGAAATATTTATTTTCAATACTATACTGCAATATTTTTTTAAATAGTGAGTTTTAATTGTTTTGATTTTCAAAATCTTTGTTATGGTTCAAATTCTAGATATCATATTTTATGTTTTAATTTTCAATTTCAATTTATTTCAATATAATATTTTTTCATATTATACTGAAATAAAAGGACATTTGCTCATGTATTCAAAAATAGAAGATTTTTAATTTACTTTTTTCCAATTACAGTAGAACCCCGATTTTCCGAAAATCGACGTAACCGAAACACCTTAAAACTCTTTTTTTTTTTTTTTTTTTTTTTTTTTTTGTTTAAGAAAAGTTTTATTTTTATACAAGCATGTTGTATATGAAATAATTAAAGAGTCAACTTACTTAAATGGACATTGCGTAAATGCAGGCATTTTATTGCATAGACACATACAACACTTCATTTCTTTAGAAAATAAGTTGCGTTTTGTTTTTCAACTTTGCATTGCTTCAATGCTGCCTTATCACGCTACCTTTTAAACAACAACACATCTGATGCTGTTGTTGCATCTTCCTGCACTTCAATATATTGGAGTTCCATTATTAACTCTTTTCAATGCGTTCAGATCTTCATGCTTATAAAAACCAGTTTGCGCTTTATAACCTTTTGATTACTGGCTTGGACTGGCGACTATTTTTATATTCACTCGTACCACAATTTACAAAAGAATTTCTTTGTGGTAGATTTCTCTTGAAATTATCTTGGTATAAGTGAATGGCAGGTATTGGTATTAAAAAAAATGGCAAAAATTGAATAGAGAAATAGTCTCTGGGACGATATATGTCCCAACTCCCAACCCTGTAATCAAAAGGTTAAAGTATTACTTGTCATAAATAAAGTTTGGAGGAACTTAAAACACATGTAAACAGGAAGGGGAAATCGCATAGAATACGTACTTTTGCTGTTACTGCATCTATGGCACCCATAAGGCTATTATAAAGCTCTAGCTGCATCTACAGGCACGAACGCTTTACCAGACTTGCAGAAGTGAGAAGGGTGAGTAGTGTCATCTGGTTGAATAAATATAGGAAGCCTCTCGTTATCTGAAAATTCTGATAGAATCCCGGCTAACCGAAAACACTTTGGTCCCATGCTTTTCGGATACCCGGGGTTTTACTGCATTATAATCATGTCTTCCTCTGTTACCTATCTTTTAAATAGTAAACTAATGCAATTAAATAATTAAACTTTGTATCAACCACCATAAAAACAAAGCAACACACAGGATGCGTTTCGAGCTGGAAATATTTTACAGCCTGTCATCAGTCAAAGCAAACACGTGTCCGTAAGGGAACAAGGTCACAAATGATCAGAAAGACAAAGCGGGAGCTTACAAATAATGGGACAGGTGGCGCTAACTGAAAGGAAAACACCAATCATAGAGGAGAGTATACGGAAGAGAAATGTGTTGCCATAATGGAAGTATAAAAGAGAGACACAGACAGAATTAATAAAAACATCAAAAGAAGTATGTTAAAAATAAATATATATATATATATATATATGTATATGTCTAATCTCTATCTCTATAAAAGAGTAAGTGTCTGTCTGCCTGCCCGCGGATTTCTCCGTAATTATAACACCTAGGACTCTAAAATTTTTGTCATGTGTAGATGTTGTCACCGGAAAGTATACCTCGGCGCCGGATTTTTAAATTTTAATTTAGATTTTTTTTTAACTAAAACGTGTATATTGAATTTTGGGTTCGAGGCTATTTCAAGCTCCTCCCATGAAATAGCCTCGGCAACGCCATCCGTGGCAACGCAGCAGCCAGCCAATGAGAGCAGGTATGATTATGTCATGATTCAGGATCTAGCGACGAGACGACAGTTTATGGTCGTAGCACAGTGTTTATTTTTTTAGATTTATTTTAAAGAAAAGGAATTTTTGACTGATTGAGATTAAAGTAGGTTAGTTTTGATTGTATTCATTCTTTGTATGTTTAGTAAAAAGAATAAGTCTTTAAAAATGTAAAATCAATGTTATTTCTGGCCGAGTTTTTAAAAAAATAATTATAAACCATTTTAATTTGTAAGCATGTTGTAAAAAAATCACCATTTAGTGACAAATTTTGTGTTTTATAAGAATCGCCCAAGAACGGACATGCAATGTGATATAAAATTTATGTTGTCATCGCACTCTTTATAATTATTTTTGTTGAGGGTTTTTGGGTGATGTTATTGAATTAGTGATAGAAACAGCTCCGCAAATCATTCATATTTACTTATTGTTTAACTTGCTGATAAAACTCCTAATATGTGAGAAAACGGCGATTTTTTTTTTTTTACTTCATATTTACAAATTAAATTGTTTCAAAATAATTATAAATAATAAGTCTTTAAAACTGTAAAATCAATGTTATTTCTGGCCGAGTTTTTAAAAAAATAATTATAAACCATTTTAATTTGTAAGCATGTTGTAAAAAAATCACCATTTTGTGACAAATTTTGAGTTTTATAAGAATCGTCCAAGAAAAATATAATAATAATAATAATAATAATAATAATAATAATAATAATAATTAATGTGGTATAAAATTTATGTTGTCATCACACTCTTTATAATTATTTTTGTTGAGGGTTTTCGGGCGATATGATTGAATTTTTGATAGAAACAGCTCCGCAAATCATTCATATTTACTTAATGTTTAACTTGCTGATAAAACTCATAATATGTGAGAAAACGGTGATTTTTTTTTAAATTCATATTTACAAATTAAATTGTTTTGCGGATTGTAAGTATGAGGTAAAAAAAATAACCGTTTTCTCACATAATGAGTTTCATCAGAAAGTAAAACAATAAATAAATATGAATGATTTGCAGAGCTGTTTCAAAATAATTATAAAGAATAAGTCTTTAAAAATGTAAAATCAATGTTATTTCTGGCCGAGTTTTTTTTTAAATAATTATAAACCATTTTAATTTGTAAGCATGTTGTAAAAAAATCACCATTTTGTGACAAATTTTGAGTTTTATAAGAATCGCCCAAGAACAGACATGGAATGTGGTATAAAATTTATGTTGTCATCACACTCTTTATAATTATTTTTGTTGAGGGTTTTTGGGCGATGTGATTGAATTTTTGATAGAAACTGCTCCGCAAATCATTCGTATTTACTTAATGTTTTAACTTGCTGATAAAATTCATAATATGTGAGGAAACGGTGATTTTTTTTTTTTTTTACTTCATTTTTCAAATTAAATTTTTTTGAGGAAAAAATGCATCCTACACTGCACTGAATGTTTTAATTGCTTAGCAAACTCATACTGTTTAAGAATTATTTACATTATATTGATTTCGACAACAGTTGATGAGGCATATCAGTTTAAAGTTGTATCTTATATATGATTTGTTAACTAAATGATGTGAAATTTATGATTATTTATTTATTGTTATTTACAATTTTTCTTTCTGTTACTGTTATTGGACTACATTGTTAGTTCCCAAGAACGTTGTAATATGCGATAAATTGTAGAACTGTACATTTTATAGTAAAGTGTAAGATTAATTTGATTCATTAAGATTTGCTATTGAAAAAAGTTTGTTTCATTTAAGAACATGAGCTGATATGTCTAGCGCTACGAAAACATTCAGTAAAGTGCAAAATATATTCTTACCAAACACATAATATATGGGGGCAACTACACATACAAAGAATGAATACAATTGAAACTAACTTATGTGAACCTCAATTAGCCAAAAATATATACCTTTTCTTTAAAATAAAACTCAAACATAAACAAAACAATGAAATCAGTGGTTAGCCGCTTTCCGCTGTGAACATGAACTGCTGTCGCTGGATCCTGGATCATCCCATATTCACACCTGCTCTTATTGGCTGTCTGCTTTGTTGCTGTGGATTGGCGGAGAGCATGGAATAGCCTCGAATCCAGAATTCCGTATGCATGTTTTAATTTAAAAAAAAAAATCTAAATTGAAATTAAAAAATCAGGCCTAGGTGTTATAATTACGGTGCTTTCCTCAGGAAGGAAGACAGAATAGGTTTGATTGTATAGAGGTTTGTGTGTGTGCTGTTTTTAATAAACACAGTTGCATTTTTTCTGCGACCCTTTCACGAAAGTTTTTTCTGCAAACCTTTCACAAAATCAATATTTTTTCCACAATCCTTTGACGAATTTCGTACTTCTTCTGCGATCCTTTGACTAAATTCAAATTTTTCCTGCAATCATTTGACGAAATTTGCTTTTTTGTGATCCTTTAACGAAATTCGTGTTTTTTCCACATATTTTTGTCGAGATTCATGTTTTTTCAGTGATCCTACGACGTAATTCGTGTTTTTTTCAGCGATCCTTTGACGAAATTCACATTTTTCCTGTGATCCTTTGGCGAAATTTGCGTTTTCCCCGCGATCCTTTGATGAAATTCACATTTTTCCGTGATCCTTTGAGGAAATTTGCCTTTTTAATGATCCTTTGACAATATTCGTGTTTTATCTGCTGCCTTTTGACGAGATTCATGTTTTTTTAGCGATCCTTTGACAAAATTCGTGTTTTTTTCAGCGATTATTTGATGAAATTCGTGTTTTTCTCGCGAACCTTTGACAAAATTCGCGTTTGCCAGCGATTCTTTGATAAAATATGCTTTTTTCTATTATGATAGGGAAAAGCGGATTAGGATAGGTAGATAGGGAAACCCCATTAATTGATCGGGACATTAGATGTAATTAAGAAACATTTGTATATTTGTAATAATTAGCGAAAATGGCGAGATAAAGGGGGTGTGGGGAACGACTTTTTATTAAATATCGTATTTGTTCTACATCAACTTCCTCTCACCACCAGGGGGTGCTTTTCTATCTCTGTTTCTATGGGCTGGATTACGACACGCTTTGGCTCATTCGACTCAACATCAATAGAGCTTACTGATTTTAGTTCCGAGTTTCACCACCAAGGGGCGCTTTCGTATCTCTGGTTCTATGGGCTGGATCATGACGGGGTATGCCTCATTCGACTCGACATCGATAACCTTAATGATTTCAGTTATGTTCGTATAGAACATATTGTGCCCCCTGGCGGTGGAAGGTGTAACTAAAGGATTTTGCAGCTAACTCGGGTTCTATGGGTCACATCACGACACGGTTTGGCTCCTTCGACACAACATCAATAGAGCTTACCTATTTTAGTTCTGAATTTCGCCACCAAGTGGTGCTTTCCTATCTCTGTTTCTATAGGCTGGATCACAATGGGGTATGGCTCTTTCCACTTGACATCGATAGAGCTGACTGATTTTAGTTCAGATTTTCACCACCAGGGGTGCTTTCCTATATCTGGTTCTATGGGCTGGATCACGACGGGATATGGTTCATTCGACTCTACATAGATAGAGCTTATCTATTTTCACCACCAGGGACGCTTTTCTATCTCTGGTTCTATGGGCTGGATCATGAAGGGGTATGGCTCTTTCGACTCGACTTGCGGTAATATATGGGAGTGTGTATGGCACGCCCAGTGTTTGCTGTCTAAGGTAGTGGGGCCCCAACCTTAGATTTGTTTAAAAATAAAAAAATGTTCAACATTGATTTCAGGTACATTTAAGGTTTTTGGCACGGGCAACGCCGGGCGGGTAAGCTAGTAAATAAATAAAAATAAATAAAATAAAGTAAAACAGAAAAAAATACAAAAGTAATTTCAAAGCTGAAGAGCGAAAAAGAGATAATGAGAGATCATTGACAAGATTATCAGAATTTTTAAAAATAAAAAATGCCAAGTTAGTGGGAGAGACAGAATAATTTCTTCACCTGAAAAATGACGACATTTTCAAAAGCGATGTCCATGGTCAAATCATTTTGTCCTTTCAAGAAATTCGAAGATGATGGAATGATAAATGATGTCATTTTAGCACACCTATGCAAAACTATTTCAGTCTTAATAATTAAAATACATGCTATTTTTTTAATTGTTTTACCTTTTTTATTCACGAAAACATTCCAGATTTAGGATGATTAAGAACAATTTTAAGCAACTTTTATAATTAGTATGCATATGACGCCAAAACTACCAAATAGTTGCCGAAGCTCAAAAGGGTGCCTTCATTAAAGTAAATCGAAGAGATCGATAAAAAAAATCTGGAACTAATAATTCATATGGATTGTTTTGTTTGCATTCTCAGTTTCAATAGCCAGCCATCGACATTTTCTTCAAATTCGGAAAATATAATGTGGTCTTTCAGTTTTTATTTTTATTTATTTATTTTTTGTAATAATTAAGTAAATATTCCGGTAGATCTCATGATATTCTTTACAGTATATTTTTTAAAGAAAGGTAAGCTAAAAATCATTAAAGCGATTTAAACAAACGAATGAAAACCAAAAATATTTGTTCACCAGTTCAAATAACACACGATAATTGTGACATTAAATCATGTAATATTATAACATTAATTAAATTTAATTTTTTTTCCCGTTTCAATAGATGTGAAAAAAATCACATCCAAAAGATCACATGATTTTCCCTTTTACATAGAATATTAGAACAGAATAGTCGCTTCGAGAAAGATCGTGTCAGGTATAAACAGAACAATGATTTAATTTATAGTATTGAAGAAAAAATCCCTTTTTTAAACTCAGTCGGTAAGTGAAATATAGCACTCCAGAAAAGCTTGCCATAGACAGCAGAGCATAGTTCATCCAGATACCAAATATCAGCGCCTGTGCCTATGAGCATTCCCATACTAAAACATTGTTATTATCATCCATGGATGTCAATATTTTTCTTTTTTAATTTTTTTTTAATTGAATAATTTAGCTACCATAATTAGAGATACTTCACTAAAAGCTACAAAAAAAATTATATTTTAGAAACTAACTAGCTGATCCGTCCGGCGTTGCTTGGAAATCAGTAACTTTCTTTTGCGGTTTCGATAAAAATAGTCATTTTCGGCGCGCATTCTGTTCTAAACAAACCTCTTTCCGAACGAAACTCCGGCACTCGTCCCCGCTGCCTATGGCATTGTGTATCACGCGTGCTATGCACGCGCTGCAATACTGTTTAGTTTCCATTTCCAACGCTATGGGGTGCGAAATCAACATACTTAGTTATTTATATCTTAACTAGTTCATGTTAAGATGAATAAACCAATTCCCGTTGAAGAAGATTCTAAACATTTATTAGAACACTTTGGTCGAAATATAAAAATTCCCTAGGTCGACTACTTTCAACCACGAAATCTCCCATACTTCCACAGCTACCGACATAGAACCATCATAGTGCACGATGGAAGACTCGAAGCTACTAATCACACACACACACACACACCAGTGATCTGCGCTGGGCAGTTGTGGCTGCAAAGTGAAATATAGTGACCCACACGCCTATTTATATCTACCCTATATATATAAAATCTTAATAAAACGACTTTATGAAAAGATTTTATGAAACGACTGATTAAACGAATAAAACGAATGATTAAACAAATATATGTTAATTGCGGAATTTGTAGAACGCTGACGGTAATGTAAGTTTAATATGTTGTTACACTCACTTACAGCATTTGTTTTCCTCAAAGAGGGTATATATGGCATTGATAGTTATTTTACAGTGCCTCACAAAATAGTCCGAAAAAATTAAACGAAAATATGTTAAATGCTTGATTTTTGGAATGCTGAGGGTTATGAAATTTTAGTATGTTGTCACATTCACCAGCAGAATGTTTTTCCTCAAAGAGCATGTGTATAGCATTTATCGTTATTTTACAGGGCCGCACAAAAGAATAAGTATACATGAAACAAAAATATGTTAAATGCGAAATCTTTAGATTGCTGACGGTAATAACATATTAGTATGTTGTTACAATCAACTAATGGATGGTTTTTGCCGAAGCAGCATTGATAGTTATTTTACAGGGCCTCACAAATAATCCGAAAAAATTAAACGAATGTTAAATGCTTGATTTTTGGAATGCTGAGGGCAATGAAATTTTAGTAAGTTGTCACATTTATCTACAGTATTTTTTTCCTCTAATAGGGTGTATATAACATTTATAGTTGTTTTACAGAGCCGTACAAAAGAATATGAATATTTGAAACAAATATATGTTAAATACAGGATTTGTAGAGTGCTGACGTTAATGAAATTTTAGTATGTTGTTAGAATCACCTGATGGATGTTTTTTGTCAACGAAGGTGTATATAGCATTTATAGTTATTTTACAGGTCCGCACAAAAAAATACGAATATATGAAAGTAGTATACATTAAATGCAGAATTTCTAGAATGCTGACCGTAATGAAATTTTGGTATGTTGTTACAGTCAACTACAATATGTTTTTTTTTTTTCGAAGAAAGTGTGTATAGGATTTATAGTTATTTTACAGGGCCGCACAAAAGAATACGAATTTATGTGAAATGTGGAATTTGTAGATTGTGGACGGTAATGTAATTTTGGTATGTTTTTACAGTCACCTACAGCACGTGTTTCCGAGAAGAGTGTTTATAAAGCATTTGTAATTTTTTTTTTACATGGCAGCACCAAAGAATACAAATATATGAAACGAATGTATGTTAACTGCTGGATTTGTAGAATCCTGACGGTAATGAACTTTTAGTATATTGTTACAGTCAATTGCAGTATCTTTTTCTCGAAGAAGGTGTATACAGCATTTATAGTTTTTTTACATGGTTTCATAAAATAATACGAATATATGAAATAAAAACAAAAATATGTTAAATGCGAGATTTTTATATTGCTGACGTTAATATCACTTTAGTATTCTGTTATATTCACATATTGTTTTCCTCAAAAAGGGTGTATATAACATTTATAGTTATTTTACACAAAATAATATGAATATTTGAAACGAATATATATTAAATGCAGGATTTCTAGAATACTGACGTTAATTAAATTTTAGTATGTAGTTTCAATCCTCTAATGAATGTTTTTTGTCGAAGAAGGTGTATATTATATATATGAGACATATTATATATACAAGACATTTATAGTTATTTTACGTGGCCGCACAAAATAATACTAATATATAAAACGATTATATTATAAATGCGTGCCTTTTTTTAACGCTGGCAGTAATGTATTTTTAGTATATTGTTACAGTCAGACAGACAAGCAGTAGATAGCATACATACAGAAAGCAGACAGATAGCCAACAGAGAGTACACAGACAACAAATAGCAGACAGGCAGACAACAGACAGACAGATAGCTGACAGACAGAATACATACGACCGACAGACAACAGATAGCAGACAGACAGACAATACAATGACAGCAGACATATAGGCATCAGACACACAGCCGACAGAATGTAGGTAAATAGGAAATAGCAGACAGACATACAACAGACTGCAGATAGTTAGCAGGCAAACAGAAGACAGTCATACAGCAGTCATGCAGCAGACAGACGGACAACAGGTAAACAGACGGGAGAGTGTAGACAGACCACATACAGCAGACAAACCGACATAAGATATTTTTTTTATTTCCAATGCAGCAGGCGAACAGACATTATCCTTACGCCGTACAGAGATCATGAACAAAAAACAGAAATATAAGTAAAAAGATAACACAAAACACAGGAACAAAGTAAAGGGTAATTAACATGAGAACCACATAAAATCAAAAAGTTAAAATGTGTAAAGTGTGTCTGGCCTCCCAGTAACGGGAGAAAATGCAGTTCTCCGTGAGTGCCGAACAGTCAGAGAGGTGGTCAGCAGTCATCGCCGCACCACTGCGGCAGAGGGGGCAGGCAGGACTATCCAGTATCTGGAGACGGAAAAGATGAGCATTTAAACAATCATGCTTTGTCGCGAGACGAAAGGCAGCTACAGCACTGCTTCTTGGACAATCAGGGAGGTTAGAGGTTTTATTTCTCCACGATTTTTCTTTTGTTGGTTCCTTTAGTAGTGATAGATGTGATCTCTTAATTATTTGATTAACCATTGAAGAGGCAGACTTATAGTTAATTAAGTTACATGAAGCCTGAATAACAAAACAACCTTTTTCGGCCAATTCATCCGCCTTTTCGTTGCCGGGAATACCACAGTGTGAGGGGATCCATTGTAAGACAATTGTCTTATGTTTTTCACGCATCTCTCTTATTAAAGATCTGCACTTCACCACAGACATAGAGCAGGGGGCTTGAGAGCAGTTAGCAACCGCCATAATCGTAGCTTGTGAATCTGAGAAAATGACAGCCTGATTGAAAATTGAACAACGAGCATTTAGTTGAACTAGGGTTACTTTAATTGCTTCAACCTTACCATCAAAAGCGGTCCTGGCCGTTCCCAACGAAAGATAATGAGGGAAATGCTCACAGTGAATACCTGCTCCAACCACACCATCCATCTGAAGCTTTGAGCCGTCAGTAAATATGTGTAGCCATGTCTCAAAAGGAAAGCGATTGTAAATAGTCTCCATCCCCGCAGAGAACAAAGCTGCAGTACAATCATTAGATTTTGAGACAGGACTCATAAAGTCCAGGTGATAGAATATTCTACAAGCCTCCAAGGGATTTGTGGGAGGCAGCAAAGGTTCAATCCGGGATGAAATTTAAAGTCCGTCTATCTCTTTTAATACAACTTGAAGGAAGCCACTCTGAGTTTTCAGTCTGCGCGGTCCAGATTTAACCCACATATCGCCATGAGGCAGGCGAATTAATTTCTGATAAAGATTCAAAGCTGATTTCTTTATTTCATATTGCATAGGGGTTTCATTAGTATACAATAGAAGTGCTTCAATTGGTGTAGACTTGACAGCACCGGTGATAAGACGGAGTGCATTGTTTTGTAGTCGTTCCAGTCTATCAAAACCTCCCATAGATAGAGTAATAAGAGGGGCGCTACAATATGTCATGACAGGTTTTATAAAGGTCTTATAGGTAGCGAGTAGAGTTGTGGTAGCACAGCCCCACCTAACTCCTGCAAGTCGTTTAAGCAGTATCATACGCTTCTCAGTCCGTTGCTTGATATCACTAATATATAATTTCCAAGTGAGTTTTCGGTCAAAGGTTACTCCTAGGCACTTAGTACTCTCACTACTCGGGAGGACTATATTATTATAAGACAGATGCATTTGTAATGGTTTGTGGCACAATGAAAAAGTCTGATATGTTGTTTTCTCCGTGTTAACAATCATATTGTTTTCTAAACACCAGGAATGGAGTCTGGACATGGCGTTATTCAAGGAAATTTCAAGCCTCTCTTTTGCATTGTTCTTAGGGCTAGATGCCCATATGACAAGATCGTCAGCATACATAAGTACACATATATCCTCATCAATCAAGGAGTGTATTAGATCATCAACATACACATCGAACAACAAACAACTTGACACAGCTCCCTGAGGAAGACCAGTTTGCAAAGTCCTAAAACTAGACTGTGCGGTTCCATATCGGATATTTATAAGACGCTGATCAAGAAAGTCACAAAACCACTGTAGCATATTTCCTGATGTATGTTTAGTAGCTAGTTTATATATGAGCTTAGATTTCTAAACATTATCTTAGGCTCCTTTGAAATCCACAAAAATAGCACCCACAATGTTGCCCTTATCAAGATTATCCTTAATGCTCTGAGAAAAAGTGGTAACGAGTTCCTCAGTTGAGCGGTTTTTCCTAAAACCACCCTGAGCATAATGCAGAAGTAACTTGGTTTCGAGATGCCATTTTAATCTATTGATAGCAAGTCTCTCCATTAATTTTGCAAAAATGCAAGTCAAAGAAATCGGTCGATAACTATTAAAATCGGAAGCTGGTTTGTCTTTCTTCAACAAAGGTTGTGTCAATGATTGTAGCCTTTTTCCACAAAGATGGAATAGCATGAGTTTCATTCCAAATTTTATTAAAAAGCCTCAGAAGCATCTTTCTTGCTTTTCCACCAGTATGATAAATGAACTCAGCAAAAATAAGGTCGGGACCGGGAGACTTACCCAATTTTATCTGGGAGATAGCTAATTCAAGCTCAAACTCAATAAAATTATTATTGCACAAGTCTTTAGCATAGTCATCTACAGTTTTGGCTAGAAAATTATATCTCTTAGCAAGTTTATCTTGATGTTTCATTAAGCCCGATTTCCTTTGTTTCGAGGCAAAATGTTTTACAAAGGCATTTGAAATCTGATCATCATTACATAAAAACTTATTGTTTAGCTTCATTGGCTCCTTTATCTTCTTACGATTTTTTGAGCAAAGTCTGTTCATAAGTTTATAGGTTATCAATGCCTCCGTTTTATAGTTTATTTTAGAGATAAATTTATTAAAGGCAGCTTGCTTTGCCCCGTTGATCTCTCTCTTCAAAGTCGCATTGCTTCTTCTCCAATCAATTTCAACCTGGGGATCCTGTGTTTCCTGCGCTTTATCTCTAAGCACGTCACGTTCCATTGTAAGCTTTGCGAAATTCTCATTCCAGAAGCACCTGAAAACCTACCTACCACGAGGGATGAACCTCTTGACAGCATCAATAAGAATTTTATTGACACCAGTTACAATTTTGTCAGGGTGTTGATTAAAATCTATTTTAGATTCATCCAGATCATTCTCCAAGTAATCCTCAAAGGCTGGCCAATTCGCCTTGCGAAATTCCAGGACACTCTCTTGCAAAAGCGTAATACCCTGCTTCGTGGGAGATCAATATTAGCCAGAATCATGCGGTGACCACTACCGCAATCTTCTAAAACAGTTCTGTGAGTATTGTCTATAATGTCACTTGAAACCAACAACAGATCTGGGTTACTAGACGTGCCGCTGTAGTGTATAAAAGTCGGTTTATCTTGTTTATCAAAAAGAAGCTCCAAATTATTGGAACACAAAAAATCTTCAACGGCATCCCCAGCAAAGTTTCTATCTTTATATCCCCAATGTTGGGAGTGAGCATTAAAGTCACCAAATACGATAGTCCTTCTGTTGTCATCAATTAAATCGATGTTGGGTTTATTATTGGGTGGGTTATAGACTGAATAAATTTTTAAGTGGCAGTTATTCATCCAAAAATTTAATAAAACATAAGATAGTAAAGAGACAGAAAAGAGACAGAGAGCAGACAGACAACATACACACAGCCGAGAGACTGTAGGCAGTCAGAAAGCAGACCGTTAGCAGTCAGACAAGAAACAGACAGACAATAGATAAACAGACAGCCAAAAGATGGTAGACATATATCAGATTTACAAAGAAAGAGACAGACAGACACAAATCCGGCGGTTGGCTCACGAAGGGCGCAAGGGGCAGAGCCTCCTAGTATATATATAGAAAGAGAGAGATTTAAGTTTGAAAATTACAAGCGTTATTATTACAAGCGTTGTCATCCTCAGATCCATGGGAAAAACTAGCGTTAATTTCATTCCGAAACGTTTCATACAGGGTGATTATAAAAAAAAAGTTTGATGATATATGAGCTCCCAGCGACCATGCCGTTAATGAAAACGGCATACTATTTGGAATATGGTTATTTTATGGCATGGGCTCGAGAATAAAGTAAAGTACAACAATCAAGCTTTCACAATTTCGATTACCGTGAGAAAATTTCTAAAATTTTCAAATGGCAGCACACAATTTGTTCATGCCAAAATTGTCTTCATGGTAAAAAAAATAAATAAATGGTATTAAAAAACTAAGTTTAACTGCCGAAAAGCGATTTTAAACACGCATAGAAAAACAGTGAGAAGAACAAATTCGCTGACAAAAGCGAAAAAATGGAAATAATTTTACTCGGATTACAAAATTTGTAAATATTTACGTTCACAAACGACGCCATATCGTATACGAAAATTATCAAAAACAATATATCAATATTTTACAATTTCACATTAAAATTTTTTTTAGATCGCTTTTAGATCGCTGAATGTATGTATGGTATGTTTACACAGTACGTCATACTGTGTAAATATACCATATCTAAAAGAATAATGTTTTTTGACTGAATAAATGGTGATTTTAGTCGTCTAAATGTGCCTACTACTATGTCCCATTCCGAAACTTATTTTCAAAGCTTAAGTTTATTTTCGTTTTTAATAATGTTTAATAATTGCGTCTAAAATAGTTTACATAAAGCTATTTTTATTGATAATAGCACGTTAAAAATAGAACCAGTGGATAATAAGTATGCTTTAACGATGATACTTCAGGAGAATTGTAATACAAAAAGGAAGAAGATTTATTTGTTAGAAATTCATAAGAAAATAAGAACTCGAATCAATACATCGCAAAATGACTCAAGTAGCAGAAACTTTTCAAACTTTTTGAAGAATTCACAAAATAAAAGAATATTAAGGAAATATATTATTGAACTCAACAGATAAAATGCCTTGTATAAACAGAATCTGTTGCAAGAAAATATCTTAAGTAACTATATATTTGTTTTAAAAGAAGGAAACATCAGTTCAACTGAAGTTTTAACTTTAATTTTCTCATTACATGAATTGTCACTGTTCGTTTCTGAGAAATTGATTAAATATTTACGTATAAAATTTGGTATTATCTATACTAATAAAATAAAGTTTCGCTCTGTGTGTGTGTGTCTGTTGGCGATAGCTAGCAAAATCTAGCCCACATAGAAGCCTGAAATTTTAGATTTTGGCAGTCCAAATCCTCTCCTGGTATACCTGAGCCTCAGAATTTTAAAATTTTGAAAATTAGAGTAGTTATTAATTAAAAACTGATCAAAGATCAAAAATAAAAAAGTCATTCTTCCAAAGCTAGCTCGCGCATGGTCAGAAACCAATATCCGTATCTTCGGGAATAGAAGAAAGAAAAAACAAGTCAACCCGTTTCTTTTTAAGTTTTCTAAATTCGCCATGGGCGAACGGCTAGAAATACGGAAAAACCGTCTACATATTCTGAAAAAACATATTTTTACGTCTCGAACGATCTGGTTGGTTTGAAAAAAATTTACATTTAACCCTTTCAAAAAAAAAACTAATCAAAAAGCATCGAATTCATGTTTTTTATTTTGTCCTGTTTTCCGAGCCTTGCATCCACCGGAATACAAAAGATACGGAAAAATGAAGGTCACCAAATTAAAGATCTGAGTTTGTCCTTTTTAAAGCTACTATTAGTTTTTAAAAATATGAAAATTAACCCTGCTAACCTAATTGCGATTTTTGCGATTTTTAAAAATTTGCATCGGCGATTCAGAGAAAGGTACGAAAAACTGAAAATACTAGACAATATTTACATTTATTCTTTTTTCGACATCTGTATTTGTTTTTGAAAAATACGAATATTAACCCCTCAAAAAAAATTCGTGCACAGGACTCTCTTTTGCAAATTCCGATTTTCTGCGATATATAAAATCTGGCATCAGCTCTCTAAAATAACCAAACAAAAAACAAACACACCTAAAGACATCTACGTTCTATCGGGTTTAGGCAGAAACCTTTAGTTTAAAAAAAAATCACGTTAACCCTTTTGAAAATGTTTTCTACCGTAAGTCAATTTCGCTTTTTTAACTATTTCCCCTATCTGTAAAAAACCGAATTGGCATTTATAAACAAGATACGAAAAACTAAAAATACCGCGCCTAATCTATATCCCTTTGTTTTTTAAAATCTGGTATCCGTTTGAAAAATTTTAATTTTTACCCTCCGAAAAAAAATTCTTTCCAAAACTCACTCACGCGATTTTCGTTTTTCGGTCCAGGTTTAAAAATCAGCATCGACTCGGGAAATGCGAGTACGGAAAAACAGTAGACTCCAGATCATAGACACGTTCATTTTCTTCAAAACGCACTGTTGGGTTTTAAAAAATATCTACATTAACCCTTTAAAAACCGATTGTTTACATAACCCACTTTCGCCATTTCCGCTATTTTGGCAATGTTTACCCGTGGTTAAATTTCAATTCTACTAGGAAATTTGATTGGGTCGAGTGTTCTGAAAAGGCCTCTTCCAGAACAGACTGCACCCCCTGGAAGTTGGAACTATAGGAATATATCTGGTTGTATGGTCCCGATTACGACGGGGTTTGGCTCATTCGACTTGATATCTATACCCTTAAATATTTTACTTGCACTTTCGACCGCCAGGATGCGCTTTCCTATCTTGGGTTTTATGAGCCCGATTACGACGGGATTTGCCTCATTCGACTTGATTTCGATAGCCTTACAGATTTCAGTCATATTCGTATAGAACAGATTATTAATATTTTGGGCCCGGAAAACGCCGGGCGGGTTAGCTAGTATTTAAATATACAACATTCTTATACTAAAACTAAAATTTTATAATTTTATTGCGACGTATTTTAAAACCATATTTATGATATCTTGAAGTGATATAAATATAATAGGTATACGTTTTTTTAAACAATAAACTATTTTGGGATTTTGGGATTTAAATGGAAAAATCAAGCAAATTTGCATCGATATTATTGCTGTTGTACTTAAAATGATTGTGCAAAATTTAAATGATTTAGAGATCTTTATATAGGGTAACAAAACTCTGCTATTGAAATTTATTGTCAAAAATAAATACATTTTTCGATAAGTTTCAATTATTTTATTTAGTGATAAAGCTTCTTAGGTGTCTTAAAAGTTTGATAAATAACTTTTATAATTTTAGTGCTAAAATATAGTGTTTAGCTACTTTTGTATAATGTTGTGGGAATTTTAATTATATATACTTTTACAGAAAATGCTACTCATTACAGACTTTTAAATGAATCTATAAAGCTGCAAAATTTTAAGGCTGTAATGCATTTAAAGCTGTTACATACAATATTTCCAAATTGTAAATGTTTTATGTAGAACTGGAAATGATTATTCGTATTTTCCGATATAAAAGTTGACTACCTCTCAGCAAATGCTCTAAAATTACGATACACTTATGTAGACTTATTTACGCGGGCTGTAAAAATAAAGAAGTTCAGTAAAGTTTGGCTTCTTTTTGTTGGCACAGTCATGAAAGAAAAAAATGTATTAAATTCAGGCTTATTTTATCATGAAGTTTTATGTTATCATTATATTTTCAGAATATTTATATGCAAAATGAAAAATAAAGTTTTTACATATTTGTTCGACACAAAATAAGCTTCTCCGAATTTCAACGATATTTTAAACATTTTATAATTTATTTAATTAAGAAACACACTATGAATCAATTGTATTTCACACATAGTCATGCTCGAAATTACTATGACATAAAAAAATTCATGCTTGTTTAAAGTTAAATTTATATTGAAATAACTATTGACAGCTCAAATATTTTAAACGTTGACAGACGCGACATTTTTTGAAGAATTACTAATGTGTCTTATTACTGCAGCTGTCAATATCCGCAATTTTCGAAATCAGATTAGTCATGATTAAAAAAATTAAAAAACTTCATCCCCGTGGCTGTTTTGCGGGGGCAGGGGAGAGAAGGGTGTGACGTTAAATGAACGTCTGTTGCATTTTAAGCAGTTTTATTTCTGAAATCTTCTATCTGAAACAAGTCGATAAATTAGCAAAGTCTGGCTTTCATATGCTCCAACTTACATTACGGTTATGATTACGCATTAAAAGTTACGTATTAAAAAGAATATTTTTTCTGCAATAAAAAAAACATGCATTTAAGTCACAAAAATATAACTCTAGAAAATAGAGTTCTTTGTTATTTAATATACTTATTGTTAATGGTAACTTAACTTAGAGTCTCAGAACCCAAACAGTCTAAGACTGTTTGGGTAGCCTGTTTTTCATTCCTTACAAGCCAAAACTATCTATAAAAATACAGGAATAGTATCGAAATAAACTACTCTGTAATTTTTGTTTTAGTGTAGGCAAAAATTACGTGAAAAACGATACAAAATGCTGTTCTAAAATTATTGATTTTATTTATGACAAGTCCGTAGATCACGAGATAAATTATAGGACTTTTCTATTTTTTTCTATTTTTTATTTATCCGTTCGTCGATTTATAGGTAATTGGTTGATTACGGGCAATTCTTACCCTTCAGAAAAGGATACGAATTTTAAAAAGTATATAAAAATTAAATGAAGAAAAAAAATTAAAGATCTTCTAAAACCATTAAAAAGTACATTTTTAATCATGAAAAGCAGAAATAAAAAGAATGCTAATGAAGAAAAATGTTTCTTTTCATTACCAGTATAATAGTGCAAACCAATGCTAATATTACTGGTCTTCTTCCAGGAATAATTTTATTTTCCTTTTTAAATTATACGAAACAATATGTGACAATATTACAACAATGATAAACCATTAGATACTTATATCCAAGGCTCGCAGCGTTCCTAAATTTTCCTACATTTCCTGTCTCTATTTCAAATCAAAAATATTATTAGTGAGCTAGCTGTCTCTAGCGGTCTCCCCTAGTTTGGTATCCCTTAAATGTATGTTAAGTATTGCACCATGTTATTTTTATTCATAATTTAATTTGCTTGCTTAACCCCTTAAGCACCATATTCAATTTAGTGACTCGAACCCGGCATTTTTCGGTCTGTTGGAAAAAATCTTGACTATGATACTCCAACCATTGGATATGATATATTTTTTTCTGTAACAATTTTTTACCATATATCCTTCATACACTACACAGTGTTATTACTTTTCACTTAAAAATTAAAAACAACCCATACATCTATATTTAAAACTAAACAATATATATATATATATATATATATGTATAATGTACACTGTAAAAAATTATCAATGTTTCTTATTTTATGAAAATATACTATAACCACGAACGAAAATATAATATAATATTCTGAGTTATCCGACATTCTGAAAGGCATGTTCCATTGTCTTTTCAATCCTCAGAAAGCAATACATTTCCAAAATTTAAAGAATTATTTATAAAAACAAAATTTCTCTAGCTGCCCGTATTTTTCAGAAACGTTTCCGAATAGTTTTTATAGTGTATTACTCAGTTTCCTCAGCCTGGAATACCTATTTATCGAATGTCATCCATTCTCAAGTAAACGTTTTCAGCTGCATAAGTTAGTTTATACATGAAAGAGTAAAGAAATAATCTTAATTTTAATGTTAATGTTAACGCTGTTATTTTTGCATGCTTCTCTGTTAAACATATTTGTTGAACATGAAAATGTTTACTTGAGAATGTATAAAATCGAAAAAAAACTCTATTCCGGGCTTAGAAAACTGATTAATACACTTTAAAAGCTACTCGTAAACGTTTCGGAAAATTACGGGCAGCTAGAAAAATTTTGTTTTTCTAAATGATTCTTTAAATCTCGAAATGACATTGATGTCTGAGGTTTCTAAAGATAAAGAAACACTGTTCAGAATCATAGTTAACAAGGATGAGTTTAAAAATTTATTTAACTTAATTAATTTAATTTAATAAATTAATTAAGTTTATAAATGTATTCGTCATTATATTATATTTTCGTAGATTCAGAAACATTCGTAATTTTTTACAGTGTAATAAGCTTGATATAATTGATAACAATAGTTTCGTTCTTAATGCTTTAAGTAAAATGGGAAAGGATATCGTGTTTAATTTTTTATACGATTTACTCTATGTGCTAAAGCAGTTATAGCAAGTGCTAAGACATGTCACTTGGGAAGGTATATTTTTTCAAGAGATAAATCTCATAAAATAAGTTTCGATCTCCCATCTCACTCACAGTGTTTTTTCAGATATTTGATAATTCAGTTTCACTTATTCGATTTTAAAGAGACATTTCGTATGACGGAAAGTATATTGCTATATTTGACAAGAAATAAAATTGCAATTCATTCAATTGCAAAATAAATGTTCATATTTTACCTTTTGTGATATTTTGAAACTTATGAAATTGATAGTTAATAATTGCTAACAATGTGATATTTTCAGCATATTTAACTTATTTAGTATTTTAAACTGGCCAAATAAAGTCATTATTCTATCAAAATTAATTAAAATTAGTCTGAATCAAATTAATCTGAATCAAATTAATTAATTAATTAATCAAATTAATTAAAATACATAAATATAATTTGCTTTCATAGTTTCTTAAGATAGTTTCTTAAACAGATATACTCTTTTATGTAAAACAGAAAATGAAATCGTGTGTAATTTATTCTTAAATTTACTCTATGTGCTAAAGGAACTATAACTAAGATATGTCACTTGGAAGAGCGAAATCTTTTAAAATAAGTTTCGATGTCCCATTTCACTCGTAGTATTTATTCAGATATTTGATAATTCAATTTCGTTTATTCGATTTCAAAGAGACATTTTGTATGACGGAAAATATATTTGCATATTTTACAAAAAAAGAAATTGCTGTTCGTTCACCTAAATAAAAGTTCATATTACTTACCCATCATACGTAGTATCGGGTAAGTCTTGTAATCGTTTTGAAAATCGAAAAAAAATTTGACGGATTAACACGTTTCAGACACTGGAGATTCTGAAAAACATATTTTTAGAAAATAACAATTGCCGTCCGTCTGTCTGTGTATCCGTGTGTCTGTAAAAACTCTATCTCCCGAACAAATTGAGATAGAGACTTGAAATAAATTTGGTATGTTCTTATTATGTAATAATGTAAATAAATTTATTGAATTTCAGTAACCTCGATTATCCGGAACTATTTTTTTCGGTCTCTTGAAACATTCTTTCTGATAAAAGTTATATAAAAAGTTTCGAAATTGTTTTTTTAAGGAGTGAATATAAAAGATGATAAAAAAAAAACATAAATTTTGCATTAAGAATAAAATCGATCGGATAATCGGTTGCCGATATATTTGTAATCACATTTTCCACACTCTTCGATTTTTCATGACTCTGTATTTCATTCAAATTTCAATACAAAGATATGTTTTAATTAGTAAAGAGAAGCTTAATCCGACGCAGTAAATTATTAATAGGATTATCATTTTTAGAGTTATGAGGATGTTTCTCTTACGCAATTCAGTAATACAGCATTTTAAGTTTATGACGTTATCAATCCAGGATTTTATTCGAATTGCAATGCATTTTATAAATAGTTTACACATGTTTTATTTTCATATTTTATATTATGCATATCCATGATGGGTAAGTATTACGGTGGCCCCCAACGGCAACTTTTTCTTTTGTGATATTTTGAAACTTGTGAAATTGGTAGGCAATAATTGCCAACTGTGTAATATTTGCAGTATGTTTAACCTATTTAGTATTTTCAACATGCCAAACAAAGTCATTATTTTATCAATATAAGCTACAAAATATTTCAGATAATTAAAGTATATGCTTCCTTATTTTTTAAGTTATATTTTATTTAATGTCAAAAATGGCCATGTTTCTTAACCCATGCACTCCAAACTTCGGTTAAGCACTCACGCACTCCAAACTTGTACGATTCGGGATTCCGTAAATTCATCTACGTATAACAGTGTTAGCAATATTGTGAAAAGGAAATATAACACATGATTTCTGTACACTGAGCTCCAAATATAACAGGAGATCTGCCTTGCTAATGCCCAACATGCTTTCCAGTGGTCAACACGGAAGGATACAGTGACGATAATTTTAGTTCGCATTCATGGCAAAACATGCTGTATATCGCATTTTCTTACATCATTAGTGAATTATTTATGAATAAGATAAGCATAGATTAATTATAAAAGCATAAATTAGGATAATAGTAAATGAGAATATTAATATCTGACATTGACAACGTGGACTATTTTTAACACTTTCCAACCTAGTTGAAAAGTGTTTATGACTTCGGTTTGTTTGGCCGTCTGGCCGTGCTCTAACTCCCGTAAATATGCTCAGATGGCTCTGCAATTTTTATATGTTATTATTGCTATCTATAGGATGTTCCCTATTTCAAAGGAAGTGTGTAGCACGTATAGTTTTTTTTATAGGGACACTCAAAAGAATTCCGTTACATTGCGGTCTATGGGGAAAAATCATTTGCGGTTTATTTAAATAATGTTTCACTATTTTAAACGCATTGAAATTTATATATCTCACCAAGGTGCATTAGAAGAAGCTTAATATGGAATAGGGTGTGCATAGCATGTATAGTTACTTTACAGGGACAGTCAAAAGAATTCCGTTACATTACGTCTATGGAGAAAAATCGTCTGCGGTTTATTTAAATAATGTTTCACTATTTTAAACGCATTGAAATTTATATACATTACTAAGGTGCATTACAAGAGGCTTACAACAGAATATTGCGTGTATAGCAGTCATCGTTCATTTACAGGGACACACAAAAGAATTCTCTACTGTCTGTTAACAATAATTCCTGGAAGTGCGTTTTAAGTTACTGAACGCGATTTTAATTTTATCTCGCTTTTTGTCTATTACGTGGTGTGTATAAATTCTGTAGATCATATACAGGGAAGCACAAAAGTTCGCGGACACATTTCCGTTTATTCACAGAAACTACAGACGGAGAATTTTAAACTATGCTACGCGTTTCCTAACTGAACTAAAATTTAGCATCCTATGTAGTATATATACAAATCTATAGATCGTATACAGGGCTGAATAAAAGTATTCGGATATTTTTCTGAATATTCTATATGTTGGAAATTCCTGAAATTATGTTTTTAAATATGTTATGCGTTTTCCAAATTGTTTACTTAGATGTTATCTTTTAGCTTATTAAACGGTATGATTTTTAAAATTATTTTGGAAGCGTTGGAAAGTGTTACATAATCTATGCTTGATTTTTCGTTCTTGTTTTCTTTTGCCTTGCAAACTTTATTTGCCTTTCATGCTTCTGACCGCTGATTCTGAGCTCCTGTCACATATAGATCTCAGTGTCCCTGTATGAAATTTAATGAGGAATTGAACTGTGATATTTATTTTTATCAAAAATTTCAATTTTGTTAATAAAAGTTGTAATGTTAAGAAAATGTTTTAGTAATGTGCATATTATAAAATACTCCAACGATTTGTAAATTTGGTAGATGCAAATTCTCACTATTGTGAGGTTAACGGGTTAATCTTGCTTATACTTCAGAATTTTAATATTTTTGATTGAAAGTTTTGAAATATTTTATCCGTGAACCCATTGATTATCCTAATAAATTAATTTTAATTTTAAAAATAAAAATAAAAATAGAAATCTTGTATATTTCGTTTTCCAGTTTTACTTAGTATTCTTAAGTAGCTATAGCACGTGGAAAGATATGTCACTTGGAAATATATACATATACACGCATACATGTATCCCCATAGAGAGCGAGATAATCGTAAAATAACTTTCGATCCTTCATTTCAATTGCAGTATTTATTCTAATATCTGTTAATTCAATTTCACTAATTCGATTTCAAAGAGTCATTCCGTTTGAAAGAAAATATATTGCAATATTTGACAAGAGAAGAAATTGTTGCGCACCCTGCCAAATACAAGTTCATGTTTTTTCCCCCTCAAAATAAAGGAAGATTAATCGAATTCAACCAACCAAGAACTATGATACAAAGTTTCTTCTTATATTTTTCTGTCAAACTGTATTTTAAAAACGATTATGCTTACAAAATAAAGGATGATTCAGATTCAAAATTTATTTAGTGTAGGAAATTTTGATATTTTTCCACAAGTTTAAAAGATACACGACATAGATTAGTTAGTCAACAAAAACACTAAAACCAAACAGAACAAATTTTACCACCTATGATCATAATTCTATGATATTTTATAACTGATAGCTTTTAAAACTTTTATAGAAAAAAGAGAAGTTTACGAATATTTACTAAATATATTCAAAGTCAACACCAAATATATTTATGTATAAGTGACTATCACTTTACATGTTAACTTACACAAACCTGATTTTACTTTACTTTACATTACTAAGGGCCTCTGCCCCCCTATAGAGCTACGCTCGCCAACTCCCGTTCTGACACCGCAAACTCTAAAAACACGTTAATTTGATCAGCTCTAAAACGATTACGGAAGATTGAATTATAATTAAACGACCAGTGGCGATCTGCTGTAATCGGGTTTACGTTGATTTTCCTTTGAATGAATGATTTTAAGACCGAATAAACTGCTTTCGAAGCAACTAACAACTGTTTTCGTGACTGATTAAATAAGATCAATTAAATATTTGAAAATCAACTTGTGTAAAATGGGTAAGTAAACAGTTTCCTTCATCGGGGAATTTTATAATGGTGCTATAGGAAAATTGGGTACTGTACCATTAACCGGATGACCACTTTCCATAAAAGAAAAAATTGTCGCCCAAATATAGGATTTAGCACCAAAATTACATGACCGTGACGTCACATTCAATTGACATCAGATACGTTGCACGTGCTTGATATGTCATCGAGTGATTTTCAATTCGACGTTTATCTGTATTTTTACTGATATTTTACCAATTTATTAGTTATTTCGTTGATTTAAATAATAATTACGACCTTAAACGGCAACGTCATAATATTAATAGAGAAAACCATCGAAAAAATGTTGCTATGCATTGTTAAGCGTAACAGATCCGTTTCAACTAACGTAATAAACACTTATCGACGAGCCGAGGGGATAATTAAGAAAAATACTGTAAATAGATAAATATTTAAGATTACTTGTTTTTCTCTTTTCATTAATGTATTATAAGTTGTATTGTTTAAAGTTAGTGATAGTTGAAACTTTAGTGAGTGGGGCTTTATCTATTTTATTTTATTTTATTTTATTTTATTTTATTTTATGTTAATATTCCAATGGCAACATTCTCCCATTTGTGTTTTGGGTATTAGAGTTTGGGAAATATTTTTACGACAGGTTTTTTTTTTTTTTTTTTTTTTTTTTTTTTTTAATGGAAAGGGTTCAGCGGGATAATGAAAAAGTACCGAAAATTGTTTTCAGTAAGATGTTTTAAAAGTATCGTTTCCAATATGACATAATTGTTACCAAAGTTTTTTCCCTATTATTTTAAACGTAAAATTTTGGTTTTTAAATGAATGAAAATATTATTATTTGCGCTGTTTTAAAATTTGCAACAATCGGTAAAAGGTTCTGTTGAAATAAATGAATCTCTCGTGTAAATATATTTTTAAATTGAAACTAGTTGGACATATTGTTAGTTGAGTATTTTAAATATGGCGTGATTTTCCCCATATAGTACTGCGAACGCATAATAATTTAATAACAATTTTTAAGTTTTATTTCTCTTTTTAATATTCACATGCAAATACATTTTTAAGAACTAATATTCTCCATTTATTGCTTTTAACACGTGATCATTTAATTATTATTTTAAAGTTTTATTTCTGTTTTTAATTTTCAAGTGCAAATACATTTTTTAATTGAAATATAATATTATTAAGTGCGCTATTTTGCAAATTGGCAACAATTTAAATAATGGACTTTTTGAAATATGAAATAAATCTTCATCAAAATAATGAAAATTTGAATAAAACTTTGAAAAAATACCTAAAATAATTAGTCAAATTAAAAAAATAATTGCACCCTACACACCGCAAGCTTGTCACCTATATCTCATCAAATTATGGTTAAAGTCCTTATGCATAATTTTTATTCCCATAAAAAATTTTTGACAGACCTATTTTGACCGACTTCAACATTAACTATATCTTAAAACAATTATTCGATTTAAAAACGGTCTGCTTCAGCGTGTTTATCGAACATTTCTCTATAAAAATACCAATTTTCATATTTATTTATGCAATAGTTTTCTTAATATTAGCTGAGAACTACCTCAAGGCACAAAAAAATCATTGACAGCGGCGGCGGCGGCGGCGCACAGTGGAGTATTTGACCCGAAACCCTGGCCAAAAATATTTTTCTATGTAAATATAGTCCGATTGACTTGAAATTGTTAGATGTTATTGGGTATCAATATGGCATGTTTGGTATTGTAAATGAAGTCTACAGCATTTACGAAAGAATTCCCGTACATTATGTCTATGGGAAAAAATCGTTTGTTCTGTATTCTAATGATATCACACAGTTTTAAACGTACTAAAATTTATATACATCACTGAGGTGTATTAAAGCACTTATTGTAGAATATGGTGTGCATAGCATATATCGTTCATTTACAGGGACACACAAAAGAACTTGGCTGAAGAATAAATTTAACTATTGAAGTCTATGACCAATAAGTGCGCTTGTAGCTGTGATATTAATTTTTAAATTGAAATTTTTTTTTATTATTACTTGGTGTGGATACATTCTATGGATCATATACAAGGTTGCACAAAAGTTCTCAAGCACATTTCCGTTTATTCCCTGAAATGGCTGAATGGAAATGTTTAACTTTGTTATGCGTTTCACTGAACTAACTTTTAGCATACTATGTAGTATACATACAAATCCATAGCTTAGTTTAAAATTTTATATCTTAAAAGCTGGCGAAGTGTAAGTAAAATTTTAATACTTCACATAATAATAAGTATGCATTTTATAAATATTTTGACAACTAAGAAAAAAAAGAGACATCATTTAAGAAGAGCAAAAAGAAAAAAGAAGTTAAAAAATATTAGATTACTAAGTTGAAATTTTAAAAATACGAATAAATCACATGCCCATAGACTTAACATTACCGAAGGGAGTTTGGAAGTCGAGTGACTAGCAGCCTTAAATGTTTACTGTTTATAAGAGAAAAGTAATTGTTTATAGATTTTTTTATTTACTAGTAATGTTTAATTAAATGTATTTAATTGTACTATCTATAAAATTTATCATTTACATTTAATTTACTTTAATAATAATTACTACATTTAATTTACATTTAATAAAGATTATTTACATTTGATAATACACTTAATACAGTGGAGTCTCTACAGCATAGAGATGCTGGTTTTTCAGTGTATTTAATAGATTGCCAGTTTCAATCTGATTCTTCAGAACTCTGTTTTTCATCTTCTTCATCACACTCTTCTTGGCTTTTATCAGGACTATCATCAGACCTAGTTGGAAGAAGAAGTTGTAGGGTCTCGCTACTGTATGGCTTGCTCTTTGTCTAAAGCAGTTTATAAAAGGATCACTGCTTAAAAGAAGCCAATTTGGAACATCTCTATAGCAAACTTCTCTATGTCGAACTTTTCTATTGCACTTTCTTGAGTACTTTGTACGGTACTGTCTAAAGTGTTTGTTTCTGGACTCGGCAGCTTCTTCTGACCGTTGGCTAATGGGTACGACTGCTTTCTTAATTACATTGCCACCATGAATCAAAACCTTGTGCATTGTTGTAATCATGGGGTACCAATTGTAAAGGTTCACATACAGTCTTGCTGATTCATCAGCAGATGTTTGAAATTTTTTTTTCGTCAATGCGATGCCCACTTTTTATGACTTCCAATGTTACTTACAACCTTTTAATCATTTCTGCGTCTTCTCCAGATTTCTTTAATTCCCCCCTTTCTCCACTTATTTTCTACCTATAAGCCCCCGAAACTGATTGGAGACACTTTTTTCAGTAAATAAGTATTTACCATTTGAAGCCGATCTGATATTTCTATCAAGAGGCATCGAGTTGCGTAGGTATGTACGTACTTACATAGATACGTACATGCATACATACAGGATATGTAGGGGCAAAAGCTCTCAGGCAATATCCTGCAAACTAAAAACCTGCAATACTAGAGTAAAAATAAAGTTTTTATCTTTTCAATTCGGTTGCCGAAAAAAATGGGATTTAAGTAGTCCACCCCCAAACAAAATTATATAAAAAAATGGCAACAATATGCGGAAGATATTTTTGCAGAAATTGGCACTCAAGACTATAACTAATTCGATTATAATTCAAACATGGTCCGGCAAAGCCCGGCACATATTTAAAAAGCTTTCGATATGTTTAAATTAGAGCGAAAAACGCTTTAAAAATTACCCTTTTACACATTTAATGTATTTTTATTATATTAAAAACTAAACTATTTAAATTTACACATAGTTTAACACTAAGCTCTGACCTTTGTTAAACACGCAAGCCCTGTTTAGTTTCAATTCAACAATTCATTGAGACACAAAAAAATTATATTTAAACATAACAACAATGCCTAAAATCAATAAAAAACACGTCTTCTCACAAAAAAACTTCCTCTTCAACTGAGGCCAAGAGCCACTAGATATAACTCAGGTTCCAAAAATAGACATAGATCGACGCATCAATTAGTTAGCTATTAAGAAGTATGATTTTTACAGTTGTTGACAAAATTTTAATTTTTGCATTTTTGGCCAGTTTTTTTGGGTCAAATACTCCACTGTGCGTGGCAGTTACTTTTTTTTAATATAGAGAGATTACATTATTTGAAGAATAGATGACTTTAAAAATTTTTATTTGATTTCGCACACAAGGAAATCATTGCATATACAGGGTGTCTCAAAAGGTCGTTTACAAACTTAACATGCAGGTCTGTCATATCATGATGAACAAGATTTACATAGGAACTTGTGTTCGAAAATGCAAACTGCGACCGCTAGAGGGCGATGATCGCAGGTGTGGAGGGGAAGAAAGAAAGTATATCGAAAGAGGTATTAATATGACTTTTATTAAAGAACATGGTTTTATTTACACAAGATGTTCAAAATTCATTCCATTCGCCGCAATGCATGCTTCACAACGTCGACGCATGAATTCACGGACCCATTCAAAATGGGAAAATCTGGCTGTGCGACCTGTTGTTGCAAATACCAGCGTGCGGATGCAACGCGTTGGGGATAATCGTCAACTCACAATGCCTGTACTCTTTGTAAGTGGTAGGGGTGGTTCGTGTCCTCATGCAGTATGCGCATAATGCTGGAACGACTTACACCCAAGACGCGTTCGCTTGCTCGGAGACTTGTTTGCGGGTTCCTGTCAAATTCCCGTACCACGGTTTCCTCTACGACAGGCGTGCGTGTAGTGCGTTCTTGACTGATGTAGCTACGTACTTGGAAGGCTCCTGCTTCACGCAATCTGCGGTGCAATTGTCTAAACAAAACATGACTTGGCTGATGTCTGCTTGGGAAGCGCTGAAGGTATATCCGTACCGCGGCTCGGGCATTTCCATCCGCGGCGCCATATACGTAATGCATATCGGCCAATTCTGCGTTACTAAACCGATTCATCCTTCTCCTGCAACGTCTTCGCCTGAAATGATTGCGCTTTCCACTCTCCCGTAAGTCTGCGCTCATCGCCATCTAGCGGTCGCAGCTTGGATTTTCGAACACATGTTCCTATGTAAATCTTGTTTTTCATGATATGACAGACCAGCATGTTAAGTTTGTAAACGACCTTTTGAGACACCCTGTATAATTTCTTTCACCATCGTAAGCAATACTCTTATTAGTTCCATCAGATCTAACGAGTCCTCTTTAATAAATCTACGTACAGTTATACGGAACATAAAATTATTGCTGTATTTCTTTTAATACAGTTAAGATAAGCAGGATTGTGTTGTTTTCACTGCGATGGGATAGCAAAGTGCGATTGAGTTTTCTTTGTGAAATCAGACTGGTCCTACACTAGTAACGCGATGAAACTCGCCCACAAATGTTAAACGTATGAGAGAGTTCTATTCAGATTTCTTGCTTGCATTTTAATATTTTTAAATAATTTTTTTTGCATAGAACAGCTGAGATCGATATGTAATGTTGTACGTTTTTACTTTTCAATTTTGGCTACAGTTTTGTTTTCTTATGAAGATACTTGCACTTTCGGAACCGGTTCTAAAAGTAAAAGTGCAACCAGAACACAAACTGCAACCAGAATCTAAAAAAGTACAAAAGTACGATGATATATATCAACCTCTGGTATACTATGTAAAAAAAAAAAAAAAAAAAAAAAAAAAAAAAAAAAAAAATCAACGATAAATCTGAAAAGAACGCTTCAATAGGTTTACCATTAGCGTGCGAGCTTCCATAACCATAGAATACTCGCGGAGTGTATAATTTTTCATTTTTTCATGTATTTCGTCATGTGTGATAAAACAAGTGACTACTGTGTATAAGTGTTTGCAGTTTAAACTAGACGCGTTTAATTTTTGTACGGATTTTAAAATGCCTTTTAAATTATGTTATCTGTTATGTTGAGCTATTTGTTAGGAACAGAGAAAAATTATAGAAATGTGGGGAGATGGAAATATTTAAAGCAAAACTTTTTGGTGCAATTTTCTCAAAAATATTAAAAATTACAATATTTGATTGACTTATTAGTAATTTAATCATGAATTAGTTTATTATTAATTATTTTAAAGTACGCATTTTGCCTTTATACATATATATCACATTAAATATTAATAATAAACTTTTGCATCAAATAATAAAGTAAGCTAAAATATTCTAATGAATCGCTATAAAGAAACAGAGAAAAATATGCTTGAATTTCATATCGAAAATGCAAAGATCAGTTTTTTTTTCATAGTATCTTATCCGGTATTGAATTTCAATTTAATAAATATAGCTTACATGTATCTTTAAACTTTGAAAGAAAAAATTTGCTTCAGGTTACAAAACCTTTTTCAAACTTTTTTCTAAGGCTGATAGCAATCCTAAGGCATTTAAAACTCCGAGTGATAAAAGTTTCGAAATTTTAAAGGTTGATTAAATGGATGTATTACAGATACACGGAAATCCTTCATCTAAATAAGACAAAATCCTCGTAAAAGATATTTGAAAATGGAATGTTTGTTTCCGATATTAATATTTAGAGAGCGGTAAATGAATCCGAGATATAGAACAAAATAAATACCATGTTATAAACTTTGAAAATGGCTCGAAGAGGCTTAGAAAATAAAATATAATTTACTAAATCGTTCCTCGAAAATGTAGATACCTCAAGACCATCCAAAGTATAAATTTGATTATCAAGAATTTAGAACAGATAGCTGCAGAATAAATACAGTAAGATCTTATTAAACCGTCACTCGTGTAAAATTTCACTCCACATATAACCAATTTCTTAATCTTCTATGCAGAATTATGTAAAACGGTAAGAAAATGTGTTATAGAAGATATCAGAAAATTTAACTGTGATCTTGTAAAGAAAGTTCTAGAAGATAACAAAAGTTTAAAATCAGCTAAGCGCAAACTGTATGTTGGAAGAAAAGTTATTTTTGCACTGAAGAGGGCAGATGGAACAATCATCAAAATCAATAATGACGTAAATACCGATAGTAAAATACTTCGGCGTCGGCGTAAGGTGGATTGTGGATGGTGGATTGGGGTGGATTGCGCCGGTGGCGTCGGAGGTGGATCTCGGAGGGTGGATTGCGGAGGTAGATAAGATAAGAGGCATGCGTCACTTGGGAGGGTGGATTGGGGTGACTCATGGCAGGTTGGTAGAGATAAGGGGTATTATTTTAATGAGTTTTAAAGAGGGGACTTATGAAATTTCGAACCCATTTTATTTTCAACTATAGTACGATGCTAAATATTTTTCAAAGTACGCTTTGGGAAAGAAAATTGCATTTAAAAATATGAATTAAAAAGGGTCATGAGTTTTAATGGGAGAACTTCAGAAATGTTTGCGATTTTTTTTTCAACTAGAGTAGGCATACATGTTAGAGTATATTAGAGGTGAATTTTAAAAAATCAATAAGGGTTTAATTAAAAATGGTGATTAATTTTAAAGGGAGAATTTAAGAAATTTTGGCGAGATTTTTTTTCTTAACGAGAGCACGCAGTTTGAAGGGTGGATGTGAATGAAAAATATTAATTAAAAAGGGTCATTCATTCATTTTAATGGGTGGACTTCAACATTTTTGGGGCAAACAGGCGCGTTTTAATGAATTCGATATAGGTTGTGGTAAAAAATACAGGGTCCCGTATGAATTATACTGTACTCAATTGAATAGCTTCCCCCCTCCCCCTCCACCTCCCTTTTTTTCACCCAGAGGGGCCCTTCGATAGACTAACAATACGCACTTTCAAAAGTATAGAGTACTATAAAAAGAAGAATTCAACGTATATATAAAAGTGTAAGAATGAAAAATCATGCGTAGTGTCATAATTCATGAATCACTTTCCAACAGGATCGAAATGGTATGCGAACAAAGTGTAATTTTACCATCGAGTGATTAGTGAATTAAAATATTGAACAGATCCCCTTTTTAATAAAAAGGAACCCTTCACAAAAATCCAATTATGCATAAGGACCCTTCCTAAAATCAGATAATTTACACTTTACCCTGTTTTTTTTTTTTTTTTCAATTCAAGTTAGGCTAAAAGTACAGCTTACAAATCGATAGGTTCAAAATATAGAAATCCTTCAAAAGAAACTAGAAAAAGTTAAAGATTTAAGCCCTGTTCATAAAATAATGCGACTATCCAGCGGACCATAGGAAATACTAGTCTAAATCAAGTTAGGACATATCCTGTTTGATTTAGACTATTTCCTATGGTAAGATAAGGATTGGAAATTTCAAAGTATTATATTTAGTTCTAATAATTAAAACATATTCATAACGTTTTACATATCTTTAGTCTAGTTTCTTATTAATTTCCGCACATGCGCATATAGTGGCTATGTGTTTGATAGGGTAAGCAATTGTTTCTTGGTAAAGCAGTTGGTTAGTTTGTTAGTTGGTTTATTAATGGGGTAAACAAGTGGTTACTACGATAAACAATTATATGGTCGAGGCTATGTTTTCGATAGTTAAACGTGTATACATACATATATGTATATATAAAAACATTCTGTCTGACTTGTGGATATATATATATATAGACAGAGATAAATAAAATCGCTTTGCTTTATAACATCACACATGCATATGTATGTACATATATGTGTGCATGCACATACATATACATAATGCGAAAGAGTTAAATATATTTGCTTTGTCCTATAATATTAGACATACGCATGTATGTACATATGGATATGTATACACCTGTATGTACACACACACACGTATGTATATACATATACATCTCTACTTTAACAAGACTTGTATCGAATTAGATTCATTAACATATTTAATTAAAAACCCATCTGTTTGCCTCAAAATATTATAAGTCCGAACATTAGCATATCTCTAATTAAAATTTATTAGTTATTATTTTCCATATACATATATATATATATAACCATATATTCACTAAGCCCAGTAGTTAGCGAGGTGGATATAAAATAGCCTGGGGGTCACTCAGCCCAGTAGTTAGCGTGATGACTATGAAATAAGTGGGGGCTCACTCAGCCCAATAGTTAGCGTGGTGACTAAAAAATAAGCGGGGGCTCACTTAGCCCTGTGGTTAGCGTGGTGGCTTACTCAGCCTAGTAGTTCGCATGGTGGCTATAAAATGACATGTCTGATTATATGTTTGTAGGTTCGAAACTTGTGCGGTTTAGACGATTGGATTTTGAATACCTAGAGAAGTTAAAGAAATCACGATATTGTTCCATAGCCTTATAAATATTATGTGTTTGAGTATAGTAAGTTAAGTATTCTATATAAAGTTATAATGGAAGTCATATATGCAAAGTTTAGAGACCTCTAGTATAGCAAACCTAACATATATATATATATATAGGCCGATTCAATAAAATACTGGTTTTCAATCTTTCCACAACAGTCAGGTCTTTATTGTAAAAGAAGCCTTATAATTATATCTAAGTGAAAAAAAACGAAAGCTGTAATTTTTTAAATACATTTCCAGTATGAATTATTAAATCTAATTCACTTATTTCAATAGTTTTTCAAATTCTTAACGATAGTCCCATAGCATTGGAAAGTGTTTCATAAAGTATATCATGACGCATGATTTTTCCTTCATATTTAGTTATTGTCACTTACTATAGATCCTATTTTATAATTTACGTTAAAATTTTTCATTCATTCCTATCCTTTTTCTGGGCACTCTGTATCTATTTTTTTAAGTGTGTATTGTTAGTCTAAATTTCATCGAAGGTATTTCTGTGATAATAAAGGTGAGGTAGCGCATTAATGCAGTATAATTAATGTGTATTATACAAGACCCTGTATTTTTAACTATAATCTCTATTTAAATAAGACTTGTATTTTAAAACTTAACAGATTTTAGTATATATATATATATATATATGCATATATGGTAAGTAGGTGTAAGTCTTTGTATTACTAAAGATTAAATTTAATATTTTATGTTTTAATTTTGTCTACCCTACATAAAGAAAAAATAAGCATTTCTTTTAACGTATAACAAAAAGTACTTTAAAAATATATTACTACCAACCTATTATATATCTACATACCTATACCTTACAAACAACTCGTTTACTTGCTTTAGAAGAAATGAATTGAAATGTGTTCTTATCAGTGAATCTTTTCTAGAATGTTATTGCGATCAGTGATGTTATCAAACCACGTGGTGAAGAGTCTAGTTGAATTTGGGTGATCTAACTTTAAAAAACTATAGCACAATGTATAAATATATTCATGTATTTTTATAATGTATGCAAACTACACTATATGTAGTTATAGATATGTTTAGGAATAAATTGTCCATTCTTAAGTCATTTCAAAACAGGGTCCTTCAAACAAATCCCTTCACGAAACTTTAAAACATGACCCTTCACGAAACTTTTAACCTTAAAACAGGGCCCTTCATACAATGTTTCGTCTTAAAAATAGACCTTCCACAAGTATGTTACCTCTCCATTCACACGGGACCCTGTATTTTTTACCATAACCTGTATCGAATTCATTAAAACCCGTCTGTTTTTCCCAAAAATGTTTATGTCCGCCAATTAAAATTAATTAATGACCCTTTTTAATTTTATTTCTTAGTTATAGGTCGCTTCTAGCTGAAGATCACACCATAAGGCAAAATTCATTTCAATTCGAAGTTTGTATCATAGATTACTTCAAACTGAAAATCTGGAGGCACGGCAGTGCCTCCGCCAAGTCGAGAGAGGACAGCCGTAAGCATACTTTTCTGGAAGCAACTCAGGGTACTTTTGACCCCCCCATATCTCCACGCTGGAGTATCCCAAAAATTTGAAACTTCGTTTTTCTAGAGTATTTGGCACACAGGACCAAAATTTAAAATTACAACTTTCTGTCTTTTCTAGTTCAGACGATATATGAACTCAAACATTCGATTTTTTGTCACTCACTCACTCACTCGTTCACGCGTCATCAAACAGATTAGGTAGATCCCGTAGCCATAGAAAATTGACATTTGGGAAAAAGGTAGTGTTTAGGATACAAAGAAAGGAAAAATTATAAAATCCGGAAAATTCGAAAAAAAAACATTCGAAAATTCAACAAATTCCATCAAAATTGAAAATTGAAAATAATACGATCTTGTAGTCTTAGAAACTTAAGATTCGGTGTGAAGGTAGTGTTTAGTATCCAGAAAAAGAAAACATCAAAAACACCAAAAAAAATCGACAGCAAAATTGAAAAAATCGAAAAATCGAAAAAAATCGAAAAATTTCAAATAATCCAATTTTGTTGCGCTAGAAACTTGGAATTCGGAATAAAGGCAGTATTTAGGATGCAAAATAAGAAAAAATTAAAAATTCCGGAAAATTCGGAAAAAAAAATTCAAAATTTCGAAAAATTCGAAAAAAAATTTAAAAAATTAAAATAATTTGATTTTTTAGCATTAGAAACTTAAAATTCGCAGTAAAGATAGTGTTTAAAATTCAGAATAAGTTAAAATAAAAAACGTAATAAAATTTGAAAATAAAATCAAAAAATCGAAAAAATCGGAAAAATCGAAAAATAAGGAAAATTTGAAAATAATTCGATTTTATAGCGCTAGGAACTTGAAATTTGGAATAAAGGTAATATTTAAGATACTAAATAAGGAAAAATTAAAAAATATGGATAATTCAAAAAATACCCATAAATTAGTGTAGACGATATATGAACTCAAAGTTTCGATTTTTTGTCACTCACACACTCACTCACTCTCGCGTCATCAAAAAGATTGGGTAGATCCAGCAGCCGCAGAAACTTAAAATTTGGAACAAAGCTAGTGTTTCCGATACAAAGAAAGGAAAAATTATAAAATCCGGAAAATTAAAAAAAAAACATTCGAAAATTAAAAAAAAAATCGAACAAAATTGAAAATTGAAAATAACACGATCTTGGTGTCTTAAAAACTTTAAATTTGGTGTGAAGGTAGTGTTTAGAATTCCGAAAAAGAAAACATCAAAAACACACAAAATAAAATTTAAAATAAAATCGAAAAATTGAAAAAAATCGAAAAATTTCAAATAATCCAATTTTGTTGCGCTAGAAACTTGGAATTCGGAATAAAGGTAGTATTTAGGATGCAAAATAAGAAAAAATTAAAAAATCCAGAAAATTTGAAAAATTCGAAAAAAATTAAAATAATTTGATCTTTTGGCTTTAGAAATTCTAAATTCTCGGTAAAGATAGTGTTTAGGATTCAGAATAAGTTAAAATAAAAACGCAATAAAATTCGAAAATAAAATAAAAAAATCGAAAGAAATCGAAAAATAAGGAAATTTTGAAAATAATTCGATTTTATAGCGCTAGAAACTTGAAATTTGGAATAAAAGTAATATTTAAGATACTAAATAAGGAAACATTAAAAAATATGGATAATTCAAAAAAAAAATCGAAAATTTCAAAAAAAAAAAAAAAAAAAAGAAAGAAAGAAAGAAAGAAAAAGAGAGAAATTGAAAATAATATGATCTCTTAGTCTTAGAAACTGAAAATTTGGTGTGAAGGTTGTGTTTAGGATTCAGAAAAAGAAAAAAATTAAAAACACAACAAAAATTGAAAATAAAGTCAAAAAATCGAAAAAAAAAACGAAAATTTCAAAATAATTCGATTTTGTAGCGCTAGAAACTTGAAATTTGTAATAAAGGATACAAAATAAGAAAAAATTAAAAAATCCAGAAAATTATAAATAAAATTCGAAAAAATCAAAAATTGAAAATAATTTTATCTTGTAGTCTTAGAAACTTAAAACTTGGTATAAAGGTAGTATTTACTATTCAATAAAAGGAACAATTAAAATAATTGTTAAATTCGAAAATAAAATCGAAAAATCGTAATATCTTTAAGCAATCGAAAATTCGAAAACAATTTGATTTTGTACTGCTAGAAACATTAGTTTTAAGATAATTTTCCTATTAGCTAGTACAACGCCCCTAATTGTTTTATGTTATTTCACCCGGATTATATTTTTCTTTTCTTTCGTTTACGAATTTCGTTATAGAAAAGTTCCGCTATAGACTGGCTACGATATAGGCGATATCTTTATAGACAGGTTTGTTTTCTTTCACATGTTGTACTCTATTTACTTCACATATGAAATATGGATTGTTAAATGTTAACCCCACAAAAATTTTCACAGCTCCCCCTACCCTCCCGACATTACTGGCTGGTTATGGCTTGATAGTCCTTCCTCCTCTGAAATTTTCATTCACAAATCACTCCTAGTCTCTACATCTTTAGTTAATTATTATTTTGTGACTTGGCAATTACGCAGCACAGAGAAGTTATTACACCTTACTATGTTATGGGATGGGATGGGATGTGATAATTTAACTAAGGCAAATTATATACGCACAGGGAAGTTATTACTCTTTCATACGTTATAGTATTATTTGATTAAAACTAACTATATACATCACATTCTCGTGCTACGTAATTGCCAAGTTACAAAATAATAATTAACTAAAGATGTAGAGACTAGGAGTGATTTGTGAATGAAAATTTCAGAGTTAATAAGATAGTTAAACTTGGCTTTATACGATCTCAGTACTTTTTACTGTAAATGAGTTACGAGACTTGGCTGCATTTTTTACAGGTGACTTTTTGATGAGATCATACTTTCCAGTAAATATAGTAAAATAGTTAAATTCTATCAATATATTTCATTAAATATTTTAAACTGTAACTTATAAACACTATTTTTAAACTATAACTTATAAACACTATTTTAAAATATATATATATATACATGCATATCTAAAGATTAACCCTCTGTATTAATGAAACTATTAGAACTAAAAAATAATAATAATAAAAGAAATATTTTTTGTATAACAAACATGTTTTTTAAATCATGTATTAATAGTTCAAGTCTTGTGAATATACTTTTGCATAAAGTATATAAAATTTATGATTCTGCTTTATAATACCTATTCATTCTATATTCTACCCTATGCATTATCGATAACGTTATAATATCCCGTGGTTTTAAGAGGTCAGCGAACACGTTTAGTTCTTTTAAGACATGCATGCAGTCGAGTTTGGGTTAAGTCCAGTACATTATGGTTTAAATATTTAGGTAAGATACATTTTTATATATTTTTTCAATATTAAAAACAAAAATTTTTTAAATAATGCCCTAACTAAATAGTACAATATATATTTTATAAAAACAAAGTCAAATGGTTAGTTATTCATTCCTCAAAAGAAGTTTTTAAGTTAGAATAGTAAAAACGCAATTTAGTATACTTTACTATACAAAAAGCATAAACGAATGTAATTGTATATTATTTAAAATTTAATTCCTATATTTTATAGGGGACCCTGTATTTTTCTACCATAACACATATCAAATTCATTTAAACCCGTCTCTTATAGTCAAAATTCTTAAGGGATATTTCTTAGTTCTTATTTTTCATTAAATACACAGTGAAGCCTTTTAAAACATAACAGATTTTAGTATATATATATATATCACCATATGTATATATATGAAGAGTAGCACCTATATAGAACTACACGAAATAATTCGTATACATTGACGGTTTTAAATAGTTCATTTACCTACAAAAAATGTGTCAGAAATTACGAGTCTCAGGTATTTCTTATCGCGGAGTGACTCATTATCGCATACGGGGTGAAATCAAAGCAAGATATTCGTTTATCTGCTATTAGGACTCGTTATGATTCAGCGATATGCATGTTGAGGGGGTAACACTCAAATCTTAGTTGCAGTTCTAAATATATTTTTTAAAGCATAATCATTCGAAAATTCAATTATTTTTCATGAAACGTTCTACCCTATTTTACAGATTTGTATGATAAATTTGGTAAAACATGAATCTTTTTTCTAAAAACTATATTTTGAATGTTATACTAAAAATGCATTCGTGTAAAACCTATTTCTACATTACCTGAATTCGTATTCATATGAGAATAACAGTCTATTTCTTAATATATTTTTACAGGGTACATTGCGAAGGGGCCTTTTCATTCAAACAGTGATCTTGGATTTTTATGAAAGGTCTCTCGTATTTCTGTAGCCATAATATAACATGAATCTATTGAATTTATTTTGTGAAGGGCGCTTAATATCTATAACTATGTATTTTGAACCTATCGAAGCGTAAGCTGTATTTTTAGCCTAACTTGAATTTTTAATAAAAGGCGAAAGTGTAAATTATTTGATTTTAGAAAGGGATCTTATGCATAATTAGATTTTTGTGAAGGAAGCTTTTTTTTATTCTAAAGGGGAACCCCTACAATTGTTTGTGAAGGGCTTTTTTGAACCTATCGAAGCGTAAGCTGTATTTTTAGCCTAACTTGAATTTTTTTAAAAAGGCGAAAGTGTAAATTATTTGATTTTAGAAAGGGATCTTATGCATAATTAGATTTTTGTGAAGGATGCTTTTTTTATTCTAAAGGGGAACCCCTACAATTGTTTGTGAAGGGAGTTTTCGAATAGGACACGTATATCATTTATTTTATGAAGGCTGCCTATAGTCTAATGCGAGTTCACACTTCGAAGGGGTAAAAAAGAGGGGTCCATGAACCGAAGGGTTTCCGTAATAATTCATTGGATTTTTTGTGAAGGGGGACCTTTTTATTAAAAAGGGGATCTGTCCAATTATTTTGTGAAGGACACTGGAATTCGAATAGGGTTATACTGTTTTGTGAAGGACGCTTAATGTCTATAACTGTTTCCAGTTTCTTACGAAGGGTCCCTGTATTTTGAACCTATCGATGCGTAAGTTGTATTTTTAGCCTAACTTGAATTAAAAAAAAGGTAAAGTGTAAATTATCTGATTTTAGGAAGGAATCTTATGCATAATTGTATTTTTGTAAAGGACCCCTTTTTATTAATAAGGGGATCGGTTCACTATTTTTAATTCACTATGCACTCGATGGTAAAATTATACTTTGTTCGCATACCATTTCGATAATGTTGGAAAGTGATTCATGAATTATGACGCTACGCATAATTTTTCATACTTGTTTATTTACATATACGTTAAAATTCTTCTTTTTATATTACTCAATACTTTTGGAAGTGCGAATTGTTAGTCTATCGAAGGGCCCCTCTGGGTAGAAAAGGGGGGGGGAGGGGGAGGGGGGAGTTATTCAGTTGAGTGCAGTATAATTCATACGTAACCCTGTATTTTTTACCATAACCTGTATCGAATTCATTAAAACCCGTCTGTTTGCCCCAAAAATGTTTAAGTACGCCCATTAAAATTAATCACCATTTTTAATTACTATTTTTAAATACAATTTTCATTCACACACCACACTTCGAAAAATATTTAGCACCCAACTATAGTTGAAAAAAAAAGAAATTTGCTTCGAAAAATTTCTAAGTTCCCCCATTAAAACTCATTAAAATAGTACTCCTTATCTATATCAACCTGCCATGAGTCACCCCAATCCACCCTCCCAAGTGACGCATGCCTCTTATCTTATCTACCTCCGCAATCCACCCTCCGAGATCCACCCAGATTCACCCTCCGAAATCCACCCTAATCCACCTCCGAAATCCACCATCCACCTCCAAAATCCACCCTCACAATCCACCATCACCTCCGACTCCGAAGTGGCCTACTATCGGACTTTATACCCTACTGACGTAGTACACATTGTCGAAAAACTCTATAACGATCTATATGAATGTGAAGATCAATAGGAAATCAACCTACATGATCCACGAGTAAACATAATAGAAACTGGAGAGATAATCCAAGTGATGATAGATAAAGTTGTGCAAGCCATTAGATGCATGAAAAAAAGTAAATGGCCTGGCGAAGATGGAACTACAATTAACCTTATCAAAGAAACAGGAGAAAAATTTGCAAAAATGCTAGCCTTGCTGTTTTTAAAGTGTCTCGAAAAATCAGATTTAGAAGAAGGTGCTGTGATGGTGCTACTTTACAAGAAAGGGGAGTAGGAAAACTTTAAAAACTACAATCCAATCAGCTTACTGTCAGTGATTTATAAAATTTTCACCAAAGTTTTAACGACGAAACTTGAATCAGCTCTGGACTCATCTCAACCTAGAGAACAAGCAGGATTCCGAAGTAGATTTAGCACAATGGATCATATTCAAACAGTAAGGGAATTTATAGAAAAACATAAAGAATATAATTTACCTCTCTGCCTTGCTTTTATTCATTAAGAAAAGGCATTTGATTCGGTTTACACATCTGCAGTAATTGATGCTCTGCAGAACATTGGTATAGACAAACCTTACATCAATATCATAAAGAAGAAATACAAGAAAGCAACAGCCACTATCCATTTGGACAAAAGAAAAGCGAAGATCAATCTTGAAAGAAGAGTAAGACAAGGAGACACCATTTCGCCTAAGCTTTTTATTGCTGTCTTAGAATACATTTTCAAGAAGCTGGATTGGGAAAACAAAGGGATTAGAATGAATGGGAATATTTAGGCCATCTCTGGTTTGCTGATGGCATATTAATTTTCAGTAATAGCCCTGAAGAATTTGAAAATATGATAAAAGATTTGGCAGAAGCTAGCTTTAATGTGGGATTAAAAATAAATTTGGAAAAGACTAAGGTGATGTTCAATTCATTTGCTTCAAAAAAGAAAATCGTCTACAACAACACTGAGATTAACGAAGTGCAAAGTTATGTTTACCTTGGACAGGAAATATCATCGGACAACAGTATCATGAATTTCAATAGAAGAATAAGAAATGAATGGAGTGCTTTCGGGAAGAACAATTTTATTCTGAAGAGTAACATGCATCTTTGTTTGAAAATAAAGGTGTTTAACCAGTGTGTTTTGCCTTCACTAACTTATGAAGCAGAAACATGGACGCTGACAAAACGGATGGTACAAAGATTACAAACAACACAGCGAAGTATGGAAAAATGTATGCTAGGCATAACCAGAAGAGACAGAAAGAGAATAACTTGGATAAAAAGTCAGACGAAAGATTTTTAAATCATTGAGATAATTAAACGGCTAAAATGGAAATGGGCTGGGCACACTGCAAGAAGGTAAGACAATATATGGAGCACAAACACCCTACAGTGGTATCCCAGAGATGTAAAACGACAAAAATGACGTCCTCAGTTAAGATGGCGTGACGAAATCAGAAAAGTAGCTGGTGTTAATTGGATGACTAAAGCACTAAATAGGAAACAGTGGAAAAATCTGGCGAAGAGCTACATCCAGCAGTGGATTGAAAACGGTTGTTGTTGATGATATATATATAATACATTAATAATGATCATGGACATATAATCACTGGTAATCTTAATATTGTGAATGATTTTAAACTACAAAAACTAATGGGTTATGGTACTAAATATAGACTTCCTTCTAAATTTAATGTAAATTCTATTATACAACAAATTACATACGATATACATATTTTTAATTATAAAATTTCAATCTCATAAAGTAAACCTATTGAATATTTTAATCAATGGAAAATACTAGCTATTGAAAAATTAACTACGTCTTTAAAACATAATTTATCGCATATGGTTAAAATTAACACAAAACATTTGTTCCAGCAAATTACTAAATTACAAAAAAACTATGTAATCACATACATTGACAAATCTCCTAATAATTATGCAATCATATGTAAAGCTTATTATCACCAACTACTTACATCCTGTATTTCTACTAACGATTCTTTTAAAAAAACTAATGAAAATGTAATTGTAAACAATCGTAAAATTCACAGTTATTATAAATTACTAAATATTTCTTCTACTAACTTTAGTTATCCTTATTTAGTTCTTATACCCAAATTTCATAAAAATCCAATTAAATTTAGGACTGTAACTATAGGATGCAATACATATAATAATATAGCCAATAAACATCTATTAAAAATTCTCAATCAAATTTATACACTGACAACATCCGCTGATAATACACATTGTATAAAAAATAGCTATCAACTCGTCAATATTTTGAAAAATCTTAAATGTGTTAAAAATATAATGACATATGATTTCAAAGCTATATTTAATAATATAGATTTATTAGATCTACATAATATTATAAATGCATTATTTAATAAGTATCATCATTCACTAAATTTAGCAATTCATATAGATACAGCTTATTTTAAAACTTTAACAAATTTCATTATATATAATAATTATATAATGCATGATAACACGTTATATTCACAGAAAGTCGGTATACCACAAGGGTTATGTACATCTAGTATACTATCAGACTTATACTTGTATCACTATGAATGTACTTTTATTAACAGTAATATACATTTATATCGTTATATTGATGAAATAATTTTAATTGCCACTGATCACACTAATATTTCTATATTTCCAGTTGATTATCCTACTAATTTAGAATTAACGGAAAACCTCCTTTCTAACAATACTATTAACTTTTTAGATCTTAAAATTACACTTAAAGAAGACAAAACAATAATTGATCTATTTGATAAACGTAAAGAATTTAAATTTAAAGTTAATTCATTTACTAATTTTAAATCATGTCTTCATAATTCTGTATATCGCAATATACTCCTTAATCATATTTATAAAATAAAAAGTTTATGTTCTTCTCAATTAATTAACAACAATATTAAAAAACTTATCTATGATGCATTACAACATGGTTTTCCAAAAAAATTCATATATTCTTTAATATATAATTAGTACTTAAATGATCTTTGCAACCAAATTAACACATGCGTTAAAAAATGTATAAAAAAACATACAATCTTAGATAATAGTAAAAAAAAATTATAATAGGACGGTTGGGTGGGTAGATGTTTGATTGAGGAGGTGTCTGGCGGAGTTGTATGGAAAAAACGCATGGTTACTTTATAAAAAAGGGGGCATTTTGATTTACACACACGTTTGATATTACACATTTTATAATGGACTGTGATGTGATATTTTTATATGTATATTAATTTAGTTATATTTACATATTCATTACTTTGGAACACACTGTATATCTTTTCAACTAATCCTTATATAAATGTTCAACTTTACAATTTTACTCACCTTTACATTTGGCTAAAAACAATAATAAATTTTTATACCCTTCCTTGAATTTCTAATATCTTTAAAAATGCGCATAAACACAATTTAATGATTTATTCTTATTTTTTTTAATTTGAATATCTCCAAACTTTAGCTTTTTCAATATCATTGGGAATTTCGATGCAAAGGTTACTATTCATAAAGTAAACGTTTAAAAGTGGTTCTGAAATATTTAATTTAAAATTATAACACATAAAACATTGTAGAAAACTATTTGAAAACTTCCATCGACTGAAAAATCTAAATCATTTTCACTTATCACAAACTCTTTATGAAGTTAGTGCAAAAGATTTCATGTGAATATCTTAATGTACTAAGATATACAGTTACTAGGGGGCTCAGCCCCCTACTCGCTAACGCTCGCCAACACCTGTGAATTGCGGAGCAATTCACATTAAAACCGCTATGCGGTCCCAGTTGGCTTCGCTCAATCACCCCCCTTTTGTTTTTGAAGTAATTCTAGCCGGAATGAGTACTACCATAAATCATTTTAATATCTGAATTGACAATTTTTTTTATGTAAAAAAAGTAATTGAAAACTTCGTTGAAAACACAATTAAAAATACATTTATGCTGGTGCTTCCAAAGGGCATAACTCGTTTAAATACTATGAAAAAAGGATCTTGGAAATACAATTAGCTTAAAACTCATTGGACCTATAATATTGTACAGCACGGCTTAAATTCATTAAAAAAAACACTAAGTGATAGGAAGATAGTTTATATATACCATCAATCATTGTTTAAATTTCGTTCAACATTTTACTGTTCTAATTGATTACAGATTTCTGCAAAATAAATTATTTTTTACTTCATGAAGACAGCAACAGATGGCAGCAGGTACAATCTAGACAGTTGATATTTTTATTATCTCCGATTTTTGTGCGAGTGAAATTCGTAAATAAATTCTAAATAAGAGTTGAAAATTCATTTGAAACTAACGATATTACTCATAATTAAAATGAGGAATCATCTCAAACACTTTGGATTACGTACATGCTATTTTATTTTTATTAATTGCTAGTTTGAGTTTCACTGCTCTCACACTGGCAGCCATATTGGAGGCAGAACTGATCTATACAATCAAGTCTGTTATTTGATCTGGGATGTGGAAACTACAGTTGTTGCCAAACGATAAGATAGAAATTCAGCATTATTTCCGCGACACGTAAGAGAAATATATATATAGATTGCTGATTAGAAATTCATTCTGAAACAAAACAAATTAGCACCAGAATGCTGTTTGATTCAGAGAACCATGTTTGTAAATAAATATTTGTTAAATGTAGATTAAAACAATTTAATTTGACGTTACTTAAACTGTTTGGTACTGCCTTGTTATATCTGCCCCGGTGATGAGTCGCCAAGCGACCAAGATGTATCGTCATATTAAATGACATGTATTGCGAATTGGCTATTGTCACATAATTATGGTTATATCAAGGTTATTGTCAATATCAAGCCAATATCATGGTTATTGTCACCAGGTTATAGTCACATAAGACAATGATGTGCATACAGCATGTAAATATTTCGTATTATATATGATGTGATATAGCATATAAATATTTCGTATTATATATGATGTGATATAGCATGTAAATATTTCTTATTATATATCATGTATATGAGGTAAATGGAGCTCTTATACGATTTATGTAGGTGTATGAGGTTTATATGTGATGTAAATATAATGTATACGTATATGCGTTTAGCTATGACTTTGCAGAATACATAATTGCAACCATTACCTAATCTGAATTGTGAGGACAGCTTTAACATGGCAGTACCAACTGTGTAATTTACTTATGAGGGTAGTAAAATTGCTATTTTACTTTTTATATAAGTTTAACGAAAATGCATTAACTAGAACTCTTTTCAAGTACAGATAATAACATTAGTTTTTATTATTATTATTATTATTATTATTATTATTATTATTGCAAGTAAAAGAAATCTTATTTAACATTGAACCTGAACTTTTTCCTTATTTTTCAATTCTAGAATAATATAGTATATTTTAATATATTAAAGCAACAGAGGACAGGTAATTTCATTAAATATATAATATTTTTCTTTTTATATCTTATTTAAGATTGATTCATCCATAAAACGTTTCCGAAACTTCTTCGAAAAATATTTTTCAATGTTTTCGTACCATATACTTGCGGTTTGTAAAAGAAATATCTCTCATATCATCAAAAGTGGCCGAATTTCGCTGTAAACGCTCAAAATGTATTATTTTTTTACAAACATAGGATTTCTCAATATCTCAAGCCTCATCTTTTATTAATATACAAAAATCTATAATCAATTCGAAATGAATTACTGTCGACAAAATTCACCATCAGTAACTTGAAGCAATTAAGTTTACAGCTCACGTTTTGAACTACAAAAATAATAATGATAATAATATTGCCAATATATAATCCATAACTATCGACAAATATATACTTTCAAGTAATCTTCATATAAGTCTTCAACTTTTCAATTTTTCATTTATTTTAGTTTTGGCGAAATAAAAATAAAAGTTTTATTTATTTCCTTTTCGAATTCACATCGAAGTCTCTCTCGAATTTTCCTAACTTTTTTAAACAATTAAAAAGAAGTACTATAAACGTAAATCAATGATTTATTCCTATTTTCTTAAGATTGAAAATCTGCAAACTTTAACTTTTGAAGAATTTTAATACAATGTTATTACTGATAAAATAACGTTGATATTCGAAAAATGGTTCTGGAATTTTTGTCTTAAAATTTAAACAAAATCATAGAACATTGCAGAACTGTTTGGAAAAGTTTCGTCAATTGATGAATTTGAATTATTTTCCTTTAGAATAAACTTTTTAAGAATGTAGCACAAAGTTTTCCATAAAAAATCCCTTGAATATCTGTAAAATATTTACTAGGAAATCTGGAACGAGAAGTGTTGCTCTCTTTATTTTCATTTTTCTGCATGAATTTTTAAATGTATTGGTTGAATTTAAAGAAAATTGAATATTTGATTAAGAAAATTGTAAAAGAGTTATATCTTATTAAGAATTCCAAAGATAGTTTTAGAAAATAAAACATCTCTGCAAATTTAACCTATGTACGATACTATTGAACTACAATATAATTTTCGTTGCGTCGTAATCATATAAATACGTAGCACCTATAGTCGTCGTCTGGTCTGTCCATCTGTTCGCAGAAAACAGCGCAAAAACTACACAACCAAATGTTTTGAAGTTTAATACATATAATCGTAGTCGAATTTTGTCGAGTCATTTAAAATTTTATGAAAATCGAATCAAAACATAAAAAGATATTAATAAAAGTTTTCTTCATTCTATTAAATCCTATCATATGTAATTAATTCAATGATATCCCATGACAGGTAATGAGTCTAGGTTGCCCTGTTGATTACGTCATATTTAAGAATGAGTCGTATTATTTCCGTATTACTGAATTTAAAAACCGAATTTGTATACTAAAATTATTAAGTTTATAGCAATCATATAATCCACCAACAGTTTTGGATAGATGTTTCCGGCGAAATAGATTTTAAGTGGAAAAGAGTCTAAATATGGATTTCAAGTTCCGAAATTTTCAAAGCTGGAATTTTCAGTAAATGTCAATAAAAGATAAAATGTTGCCAACTTAAAATGTACTTATTTTATTACCGAAATTAATCATATCACAATAACAGAAGATATAATTCAGTTCATTGAAACAATAATGATGATTTTTATTTTGAAGGAGAACGAAGTGAAAGGTAGTTTTGCGCCATGGTGCTATGTGCAGAAAAATGCGCGTTTATTATTGAACATTATTTTCGAACGTATTCGTACAAAACAGTCAAGGAACGATATGAAAACAAGTCTCCAGGCATGGTGGTGCTGAATAAAATTAGAATTAAGTGAATCGTGGACCATTTTCAAACAGAATGGACTGTGGAACCGAAAAGAAAGAACCGTCTGTCGTTTGTCCTAACTGCCCACAAAATGAAGGAAATCGAGACGAAAATCAAGGAGAAACCGACCACGTCAGTAAGAAAATTAGCAGACGAACGTTTCGTTTGGTTTTAACAGGATGGCGTTCCTGCGCATACGGCCAACGACACTCTGTCATTTCTCCAAGAATTTTTTGGTGATTGACTAATTACAAAAGGACTACGGCCTCCACGCAGTCCAGACCTGTCACCGCCCGATTTTTTCTTGTGGGGCTATTTGAACAATCTTGTGTTCCGTGAACCGGTAGCTTCGATTACTGAACTGAAAACTCGCATAATGGAATAGATAAACGCTATCACACCAAACACATTACAGAATGTGTCTCGAAACCTTCTCAAACGGGCCCAGATATGTAAAGAGGAAGACGGCGGCCACTTCCAACACCTTTTGTAGTCGTTTAAGCACTTCTGTGAAATAAAAATTAATGTTTGTAGATTGTTCTTTTTTGGGGGTTGCAAAATAAATGAGACACTCTCTATTGCCGTGTATTGGTGCACATAGTATAATTTTTATGTAACAGAATTGCAATTAATTGTTTGTAAAAGTGTATTGAAATTAATTTCATAAAATAAAATTAATATCTATAATATGAAAATATACACTTAAAATAAATTTTGTATTCATGCATTAGTGCATAAGAGTGCAACAGCTATTGCACCAAGATCTGAAAATTTATAAAACTACTTATAGTACGAACGCACCTCTTTTGCCACGTTTGACGTACAATTTCCAACTTGTGTACATTTTTGATTAAAATTTCTTCTGCATTTTGTTTATTCTTCAAACTTTTGCATTATGCTTTTTTTTCTCGTATAATTCATCGTGCTTGAGATTTTTTAGTTTTGAAAAAAAAAAGAAAAAAAAGTATTTGAGATGTAATTTTCCCAACTGGGCGAAATGTCTGTGACAGGATACGAACCCGGGATCCCTTGGCTGAAGTTGCCATTGTTCTACCAACTGAGTTTACTGGGTGAATTAGGTCAGCCACATTCATCGGACTTTTTCGCCCAGCTGAGAAGATTACATTTCAAATGATTTCTTTACCAATTTGAATAATTGTGTTAATATTATTCTAGTACAAGTAAGTATTGTCATGGAAAGCGCACCTGTGAACATATTTTTTTATAATTCTAGCGCATCAGGAAGGGAGTAAAAAAATCGATCGCCAAATTCCATCTTTACATACAAAAAAAAAACTTGAGTTAAAATAAAAGAGTGTAAAAATAGACTACATTTAGTTGTCGATTAAAGTTTTCTCCATATTCCTTATGATTCGTAATATTCGGATTTTTTTTAAGTATTTTTCTGAATGTTATTGTTTTTATTAGCAAAAAAAAAAAAAACATTTTGCTTGAATTACAAAAAAAAATTTCAAAAGTTGGGTTGGTTGGTTGGTTGTATAGGGTTTTATGGCGCAAGGTCCCATTTGGGACAAGCTGCGCCAAAGAAGATGTATTAAAAAATCCAAAAGGTTTAATGAGAAAATTATCTGGATGGGGTTACCCATCCAGATATAGTCATACAGTGTATAAAACAAATATACAGAAAATTAAAAAAAGTGAGGTATTAAAATACTATATTTAAGAAGTATTATCTGGATGGGGATACCCCATCCATATGTCAAGTTAAACAAGTATAAACTAACATTGTCACAGATAAAATATGAAGAGTCTATAAAAACTATATCTCAAAATAAAAGTCAGAATGTTTTAAAAAATGAAAGAGTGCCCCATGAGATGTTTCCCCAATGAGGTTTGTCAAAATTGGTGATGATGATTTAAAATATATTCTATACAAGTGCCGGAGGCCCGGACAGTCAGTTAATACATGAAAAATGGTCAGGTAATCAAAATGACAATGTGGACACATGGGTGCATCCTCCCGAAGTAAGAGGTGTTTATGAGTTATCCTTGAATGTCCAATTCTCAGACGAGTCAGAAGAACATCTGTTTTCCTTGGATAGCTTGAAGGCCAGGTCATGATTATAGGTTTAATATGGTGCAGTTTATTATTGTATTCTAAATTCCAACTTTCTTGCCATTTATTATGTATAAAGTGTTTTAAAAATAGTTTAACGTCTGAGAATGGAATTTTATGCTGTAGTGGATTAAGAGCAAGTTTTGCCGCCTCATCTGCTTTTTCATTGCCATGAATACCCATGTGTCCAGGTACCCAGCGAAATAAAATATCATAACCACGTCTAGTCAATTTATTATAAAAATCCAGGATGGCTGAGACATAAGGATGCTTTTTAAAAGATTTCATTGCGTCAATAGAACTATTTGAGTCAGTATATATGATAAAAGATGTGTTATGATGATGAGATATGTGTAACATGACTCTCTCTATAGCGATCAACTCTGCTGTAAATACAGACATGGAAGTGTGAAGCCGATAACTGAATTTAGTGTTGTCAATAAAAACTCCGCAACCAACAATATTCCCACTCTTGGAGCCATCTGTATAAATATCAGTATAGTTATTATACTTTGCACGATGTGCAGCAAATAGTTGTTGGAAAACAGTAGAAGCCAAATTATTTTTGTCGTAACCTTTAAAAGGATGGAGAGAGGTAATTTTCGGAGGACTCCAAGGAGGGAGCACATGCAAAGGACATGGACTCACCTCGATATTATTCAACGGGCCATTATTGATTATGTTCCTCATTCTGACTCCAAAAGATGGGATGCATGATGGTCGATGCTGATAAAGAATATCATTGTCAGTATTTAAAAGATAGGTGTGAAGAGGATGACCAGGATGAGAGAGGACACGGTAATATAATTCTAATGAGAGTTTTTCGCGAGTATAGTGTAATGATGGTTCATTACTGTCAACATAAAGACTTAAAATTGGAGATGTCCGAAATGCACCAGAGCAGACACGCAGTGCGCTGTGGTGCACAGTGTCAAGTTTTTTAAGAGCAGAATTACTGGCAGAACCATAGACCTGGCAGGCATAGTCCATTTTAGATCGTACCACAGCTCGATAAATTTTTAAAAGAGAGGTACGATCTGCTCCCCAAGAAGTATTTGACAGTACCCTCAATAAATTAAGCGATCTTTCACATTTTGTCCGTAATTGTAAAATATGTGGTAAAAATGTAAGTTTCTTGTCAAAATGTAGGCCAAGATATCGAACATTGTCCACAACAGGAATTGGGGATGAACCGATTAAAATTTCAGGATCTGGATGCAGACCCCTTCGTCTACAGAAGTGCACACAAGATGTTTTGTCATGAGAAATTAAAAAAAACATTTTTGTTCGTCCAGTTAAGAATACTTATGATTGCAATTTGCAGTTGTCTTTCAATAAAACGCATATCTTGTCCCATACACATAATGCGGAAGTCGTCAACATAGAGATTCCCCTTCACAGAAGGAGGAAGTTGTTTAATGATGTCGTTTATTTTGATAGCAAAGAGGGTGACACTCAAGACACTGCCCTGAGGTACACCCTCTTCTTGTACATAAAAACTGGATAAAATTCCCCCAATTCTAACTTGAAATCGTCGAATGGCAAGAAAGTTTTTAATAAAAATTGGAAGGTTCCCACGAATGTCCAGATTAAAAAGATCGCGAAGAATCCCATAACGCCATGTTCTGTCATATGCTTTTGCCATGTCAAAAAATACTGATACCAAATGGCTGCGTTTTAGAAAAGCTGTCCGTATGTGATGTTCCAAATGAATTAAATTATCGATAGTAGACCTACCACGTCTAAATCCACTTTGAAATGCAGCAAGGCAATTGTTAGTTTCTAAAATATGCACGAGGCGGCAATTTACCATTTTTTCAAGAAGTTTGCAAAGGCAGCTAGAGAGTGCAATCGGCCTGTAATTATTGGGATTAGTAGCATCTTTTCCTGGTTTAGGAAAAGGTATAATTATAGCTCTGCACCAAGCATTCGGAAAAGTCTGCTCCATCCATATCCTATTAAAGAAGGAGAGAAGATTATTCAAGGACAGAGCAGAAAGGTGCTTTAGCATAATGTACGTAATCCCATCGTGCCTGGGGCAGATAAATGGCTGTCTCTCAAGCATTTTATAATCTCTGATTTAAGAAATGGCTCATTATATGCATATGAATGATGAGAATTAAAATTAATCCTGGTTCTTTCAGTTTGTCTTTTGTATGTTAAAAAGGGTTCTGGGTATGAGTCAGAGCATGAAATTGATGCTAGGGTACTCCCTATTGTCTCATTGATGTTTTTAGGTGATGCAATGGTTTGACCGTTGTATTTTAAAAGAGAAATATGATGATCAGAGTAGATGCCCATACACTTTTTCACTTTGTTCCACAGTTCTTTACTTGAGGTATTGGAATTAATGCTTGAGATATAGTTTATCCAGGATTCACGTTGGCTTTTGCGTCGCACTCTTCTAGCTTCAGCCTTTGCTTTTTTATATGCTATATAATTAATATTATTTGGGTACCTCCGAAATAGACCCCAAGCCTTCTGTTGTTTTTTCTTGGCATTTTGGCAATCGCTATTCCACCATGGCTTTCTATGTTTATGTTTGGATGATGTTTTAGGAATGCTAGAATCTGCAGCACTGATAATACATTGAGTTATATTATCGAGCGCATTGTCAATATTCCCCTGTATCATGTCAGCTGTGATATTGGCAAGTGCTGTAAATGTTGGCCAGTTGGCTCTGTCATATATATAACGATTGGTAGAATTGTTATAATCCCTATCAGGAGTAGTCAGTGTAATAAAAGTAGGAAAATGGTCACTGCCGTGCAAGTCATTAGAGACCCAGAAGTTCCAGAAAGGATAAAGTACTGGGGAGCAAATTGTAAGGTCTATTGCATGGAAAGTACGGGTTGGCTCATGAAAATAGGTGTGATCACCATTATTGAGCAGGCATAAGCCGTTGTCAGCAATAAATTTTTCAACAGTATGACCACGTTGGTTAGAGTCACGGTTGCCCCAGAGTTGGCTGTGTGCATTAAAATCTCCAACAAGGATGTATGGAGTCGGTAGTTGGAGAAGGAGATTATCGAGATGTGCTGACTGAATAGTTTGGTTTGGAGGTAAATAAATGGTACATATTGTTATGAGTTGTTTAATATGTACACGGACTGCAACAGCTTGTAGGTTTGTATTTAGATATATATAAGAATGGGGTAGATTATTAGAAATGAAAAGAGCTACTCCACCAGTAGCCCTTCCATTAGCTGCAAAATCTTTTCTGTAGGTAGTATAGTTACGTAATTTTTCTTTGTCATTGGGTTTTAGATGGGTTTCTTGTAGAGCTAAGTATAATGGTTGATGGTCAGAGAGAATATCACGGATTTCAGCATGTTTATTATGATATGCACGGCAGTTCCACGAGATAATATTAGTCATTATTGATTTTTTAGATAGATATATCAACGTCACTTTGTTCGGAGGTAGTAGACATATCATCTCCTCCATCGTTCAGTTCTGCATCCGGTTGTGGATGAAGCTCCACAGCGTCTTCATCCCGCATACGTATCACATGTATTTTACTATTTTTAGTTGGTTGATTTTCTGTTTTGGGTGGTTTAATTTTTTTCCTCTTGTTAGCTGGGTTTTCAGATGATACAGAGGTTTTAATTGTTTGTAGGCCATGTTTTTCTGAGTCAGATCTGCTCTTTTGTTTCATAGGTGTTGTTTTGGGGGTATTTTGAGAGGTTTTTATATGGATTGGAATTTTAGGAAACATTGATTGTGATGACTTTGAAGAGACATCTTGTGGTGATTTAGGAGAAAGCGCATTTACTGTTTTAGAAGTAACTGATTGTGTTTATTTAGTTGTAATAGCAGGTTTAGTAAACGGCGTTTCTTTTTGCTTTGATAAGACACTTAATTCTATAATGGATTCAGTTAGAGTTGCTATATTTTTATAATTTTTGGAAGCAGTTTTTGATATAGCAGCAGCATATGATACTCCAACTTTGGGTGTCCTGGATTCAACTATTTTTCTGGCTTCAGGGTATGATATGTTTTCTTTTGTGCGTATTGTCTGTATTTCTTTTTCTTTTTTCCATTGTTCACAAGATTTAGAGTAGGATGGATGTTCTTTTTTACAATTTATGCAGTGAGCTGGAGCGTTACAGTCAGTACTTTCGTGACCAACTGTACCACACTGACCACAGGTGATTTTACCAAGGCATGCTGTTTTAGAATGACCAAAGCGTTGGCATTTAAAACAGCGCAGGGGGTTTGGGATGTACGGTCTAACAGAACATGATAAATATTCAGCTTTTATTGTTTTAGGTAAATTAGGAGTATTGAATGTGAGGATAATATGCTTTGTAGGAATTTGTATTTGATTAGGGGGTATTTGTTCATCACGACGGAAGATTTTTATTCTTCTTGCTTCGATGACATTTTGATCTTTCAGATTATCAACAATTTACTGTTCAGTAACATGCAGAAGATCTGACTCAGAAATTACTCCTCGAGATGTATTTAAAGTTCTGTGCGGAGATATGCTGAGTGAGATGTTTGCAAAATGAGTACATTTTATTATGTTAGAAGCTTGAGTACTATTGCTTACTTCAATTAAAAGATCGCCTGACCTCAATTTTTTCACTGTCTTGGGTTCACCAACCAAACCTTGGATTGCTTTATTAATCAAAAAGGGGGATGTTTGATCAAAGCTCCCTTCTTGGCGTTTAACAATGAAAAATCTGCATTCCATATTGGAAGCAAAAACCTCAACTCTCTCTCCCCATGAATTACTTTGGCCCTGATCATCTACTTTTGAGCCAGAGGCCAATGAAACATTCTCTTTATTCGCTTGTGGGGTTTCCACATCGCATAGTTTATTTCCTTCTGTTGTCACCATATCAGAGTATTAATAGATGAAACGCCAGGCGTCGGGCCTGGTCAACGACCCTTCTTCTTAACCTTACTTCTGGGCGCAGGTCTCAAAAGGGCGAAAACTATTATCAACAAACCTCCACGTTTTTCGAACGTTGGATTAAACTCGATAGCATTTCCTAATATCTAGTTCTTTCACATTGGAATCAGGTAGTCAGTAGGTAAGCCTTTACAGCTCTGTCCAACCTACAACCCCTTACACCGAAAGGCACCAGTCTCCCGGTGTTGGTCCTAAGAGCCACTATACAGTGTATGGCCTCCTCCGATCACGGAACCGGAATTCGGAAAATGCCCTGCACTCTGGGACTCAAGATCAGCCTAAAAAGGTAGAACCGAGTCGAAGAGATTAAAAAACCTCAGCACCCAGAGTGGCTCACGTGAAATAAAAAAAAATCCACTATTGATAAAAAAAAGAAGCAATATGAGAGAAACTTAGAAACAAGGTGTATTTTTTGTCTTTTTTAAAGCGTTTTAATTTTTTCTTCTTTTTCTAATTTTTAAACAAAAGAACGAAAACAACGTTAGTAGAACAAAGAACAATATGAACAAAAGTGTTAGTAAAACAATCGAACATGAATAAAGAGATATAACAAACTGAAAAGAGAAGATTAAAAAGTGTGAAACAAAGAAAAAAGGATAGACAACTAAAAAGAGAAGAAGGCATGAAAGGAGAAAGATCGTTCAGGAATCCGGGGTCGCGAAACCCGTAAATACCTAAAGAAGGTATTCCCGTGGGGGATTCAAAAGTTGGGATTAAAAAAAAATAATAATTTCGGTTTATTTTCATTTCTAGAAATTAAAGAAAGTTAGGGTATAAAATAGATTCTCCAAGCATTAACTGGTAGAAAAAAATCAAAAGTTGAAAATTTAATGTCTATTACTCAAAATCTTCGTCGATAGTTATGGGTTATATATTGGCAATGTTATTCTTCTGTTTTTCAAAACGTGAACTGTAAAGCAAATTTGTTGTTGTTATTGGTGGTGAAATATTTAGAATGAACATCATTTCGTATTGGCTATGTATTTTTGTCAATGAATAAAACATGAGGATTGAAACCAAGCGATAGTATTAATGTGATTTAAGCGTTCACAGTGGCCAGTTTTTGAAGATATAATAGAATTTAAATAAACACCTTAAAAAAAATAATAATAATAATCCTCTTTAATAAAAAGCTATGTGTTGCTGACGACTGGGAAATTCACTAATCGTTGCCACAGATTAATCTCGAAAAATGAAACATTTGAAGTTGCTGAAAAAATTAATAGCTCGAAAAGTATTTGTCAGAAAATTGTTCGACAAACTTCGTTAGAAAGGTAAAAGATCGTATTTTTCTTGATATAAAATTCAAATCTAATGATTGTGCCGTTTTTCAAATACTGAATTTCAAAAATTACCGAATTTTACAATGGAGTACCATAGCGAAATAAAAAGATAATTATAACGGCAATGTGTGCTGACGTATGTATACTGACGACTTCACTATTTGCACGAGTCACAAATTATAGTATCCTCATTATTCTGTTAAAATATAAAAGTAAATTATGATATCACGAGTGCATGATTTTTATTTAATTCTCCCCAAAAAGCATATTTTAGTCCACCTCAGTGAGGCATATCAATTTCATTATATTTGAAGTATACCCGTAAGGCATGGTGACGTCACGGCGACGTCACTGTGACTTTGTGACCGTCGTCGTGACGTCACGTGACGTCGATGTGAAGTCACTGTGACGTAAATGCGAGGTCGTTATGGCCGTTTTCAAGGCTTTCTGTGACCTCACAATGTGACTACTTTGTGAAGTCACCGTGCGACTTCAGTGTGAAAAATGTGACGAATCTGCATCGGATAGGGTGACCAGATTTTACCCGAATCCTATACGGATTGTTCGGATCAAATTTTTTTTATGGTTCAAGTTTGTGACGTTTGTGATGACACTGCACCGGGTCGGGTGACCAGATTTTACCCGAATCCAATCCAGAAACTTCGGATCGATCTTTTTGGATTTGTTTGGCTACAGAATAGATTTCAATTAGTTGTCGTGAAACCTGATTTTCGTGAACCCGATCTGACCCGAGTCGGGTATAATGTTTTTACTGTAAGTCTTGTTTGGAATAGAAACTTGCATAAGACTGAGTAACCAGATTTTATCAGAAATTGTGTTACGATACAATTTCTGATGTCGGCTCGGATCTAGAGTCATACACGAATCCGGTTATATACTTCTTGAACATGATTGAATGTCAACTTGAACATGAATGATGGTTGACTGAAACTATATTTTGATTCAACCCGTATTCTTATCCTAACCCAACAACAACAACAACAAAAAATCTGTAAGCCCACAACCCGACCGAACCTGATAAATGATTTCGCATAGATTCGGATAACAAGATTTCACCAAATACGGATAAGATCGACGATAAGGATTGGATCGGCAATCATTTTTATTGATGCGACTCGTATTCAAATTAAAACTTTGCATCTGATTGAGAAACCGGTTAACACGAAACTTTCTGACATATTTATGAACAAACTTTTAAACGCATGGCACTTGCATGCCTGATTATTAAAGCTATTTGGAATGAATAGCGTTTTCCATTTTTAGATAAATGTAATACTTAAGATCAATGTCGGTCACGTTTTACCCGTTTCTGACGCTGCGCGTCGGAAATTTGTTTCAAAACACCGACTTTGATAGTGTTTTCTGAAACATCATCTGCCGTTACCAAAAAATGGATAACGCCATTCGATTATATATAGGGTAGATGTGCCAGTAATGGACACCCTTAAGGAATTTCTTTAACAATTATTTTTTATTTAATAGTTATAATTGTTATATTCAACATTTTTTAATATTATATTACTCTACCAACAATATTTAACCATGCTCATAGTCACATTTCCCAATGTGAATCTAAATTTAATTGTAAATAACAGAAATAAATCAAAACACCCTAAACTCCAGTAATGGACACCTCACAAAAAGTAATAGATAAATGATATTATGATTGCATTTAAAACTAGAATTTAAAGATAGCATATTAATGAAATAAATAAAGCTGAATTTTTATTGGTTATTTTTTTATAAACCAAAAACATTGAAGGTGTCCCATTACTGGAAGGCGGTCCATTACTGGCACATCTACCCTTTTCTGAATAAGAACACCTGCCAATTTCATGTATTTCCGAATAAAAATGAATTCAGAAATATGCCAGAAATTAGCTATTTTGGATTTGAGAACAACTTTAAAGAAAATATAAGTATAAATTTTCAAATAAACATTCTGAAAAATTTATATTAGGAATCAATTTAAATAATAGATATACCTATTGTGCGATATTATTAAATAATAAACATTGTATCAAGCAGTAAAACAGTTTTCGTTGTAAATGAAATATAGAACTTAAGATCATAAATGCCAAAAAAAAAATTATATTTTTTTTTCTTTACAAATTATTTTATTTATAGTTTTTGATAGAATACTAAATGCAGAACTTAAATATCAATTTTTACAGTAAAAACATTCGATAACACAGCTGGAAAAATTACCTTAACTAAACAGTTATTTTATTGTTTCATCAATATTTATTATTTTTGTGCATCTAACATTGACATATCTCGACAAATAAATTATTCAATGCATTAAAATGTCACTTTTTTTTTTCAAATATACCGGAAAATTATTTCTGGAAACCTACACTAGCAACGAAATTATTAAATTGCAAATCAAATATTAATAGTTTTAAAAATTGCAATGTTTTTAATTATAATGAATAACTATGAAAATTGAACTAAGAAACGCAAAACATTAAATAAATGCCTCCTTTTACATAACACTTTACATTTAGAATACATATTGTTAGTAAATTCTTTAAGCTTTTTTCCAAATAGTCTATTTAAAAAAATTTTAAACATTAAAGATAAAATTTAATACAAGTGATTTTTTAAAAGAAAATTTAAACATCTTAATTTTTAAATAATGCAATATTAAATGTACTAGTACTAAACATGCACTATTAACAAAACTGCGAAGACATTAAAAGTTACCTGCTGATCTATAGGTAAAGGTGTTATTGTTGAATGCTCCTTATCTGCTTCCCTTTCATTGAAAAATTAGACTGTACATCCACTACAATAATTTTCAAATTATTCCAGCAGAGAGGTGTGTTCATAGATCTGAGAAATCAAATATCACTCAGGCCTTATGAATGCACCCGGCTAGACACAGGGAGATGTTAAAATGGATGGTTTACTTTAAAATGGAGATTGTTCACTTTAAAACGTTAATTTACTTACACAGTATAAATCTACAAACTTCAAAGAACCCAACACACGCTAATCCTAGCTTCGAATGAGAAAAAGTCGTCTGCCTTCAATATGCGCGCTCAGTATTGTTTAAACACAACAAAATAACAGCTAGCAGATGTTTCCAACTTTACCGCAAATGATATAGGAAGAAAATAATTTAAATAAAGACATTTCAAAACCTTTATAATTTGTATGGCTGAAAAATGAACTTCTAATGATGCTATAATATTCTTTTTTTATATGAGAGATTTTTGTTTTCTTAGAAATAAGCTGTGAAAATTTACATTTTTATATATTTTTTAATCCATTGCATTTGCTTTAGACGTCAAAAGTAAAGATAAATTTTAAATAATAATTGATTTAATAGGCTTTATAAAGTAATTTCGATATAAATTTAAATTGCAATCAAATTTCCTAAGTACAATTTTTTTATTTTTTACACTCTATCGAAAAGAGCAATATATTTAATAGAGGTGACATCTTACTAAGCACTGGCCAGTTTTGGATAAATTGCTATAGGAATGACATGTTTTTAATTCATTTTTGCTCGGAAATACACGAAATTGGCTCGTGTTTTGTTCAGAAACTATGTTATTGAAAAACCTTTTCCATTTTTTGTTAAAAGCAGAAGATCTTTCAGAAAAGAATGTCAAAGTCGGCGTTTTGATTTGAATATCCGACGTGACAGTGAAAGACAGGAGAAAAACTGGTCGTCACGTGACACGAATTGCTTATAACTTGATAAATAACTAAATTTCTATTTAAGGATTTTTACCTGTGTATTATATAGTATATTTTGTTAAATTTCATGAAAATGGTAATGAAAATTGTAAAAAATTATCTGCCTCATATATGTAGACAGATATTTATTTATTATTTTATTTTGGAAATACTCAATATATTTAAATAGTGTGTGACAATATTTTTATTAATGATTTAGGTACATGACATAATTCAAATCTATATTTTATGAGTTTTTTTTTTTCAAATTCACTCTCCGATCACACCGTGAAGTCACAGAGTGTTGGCATTTTGGTCATAGTTTTTACGTGACTTATGTGACTTGCAGTGACGTCATTGCATCGTCACAAAAATTTCTAAAGCTGTCAAAAAGTAATATTCTTTATGTTATAAGATGTTCTAAAGTTTATTTTAAGTTTTCTTTAGATCTCCAAGACGTTCACATTTTGGTCACAGTGTGACGTTACAAAGTGGTGGCATTTTGGTCACAGATGTGACGTGACGTACGTGACTCACATTGACGTCACAATGACGTCACTGTGACTGTGCATGCTATGCGGGTAGTAACTTCATTAATATCTAACGGAAATGATTTTTCCCCGCATAGACGCCTTAATGTAAAACAATTATTCCTTTTTTTTAAGCTGACATATTCCATAATAGAGTCTACAGAGAATTGGCCTAATTTGGGTCAAATTCAAGGTCAATATTTCGTTTGATTAAAGGTGCGTTAAGAGAAATTGACCTGCGTAGCGGGCGTAGCTTGCTAGTTTATCTATAATTTCGGTTTACGATAATTTCTAGAAATTAAAGAAAGTTAGTGTATAAAATACATTCTTTATTTTCATTTCGCCAAACATTAACTGGTAGAAAAAAATCAAAAGTTGAAAATTTCTATGTCTATTACTCAAAATCTTCGTCGATAGTTATGGGTTATATATTGGCAATGCTATTCTTCTGTGTTTCAAATCGTGAACTGTAAAGCAAATTTGTTGTTATTATTGGAGGTGAAATATTTAGAATGAACATCATTTCGTATTGTCTATGTATTTTTGTCAATGAATAAAACTTTAGGATTGAAACCAACCGATAGAATTAATATGATTTAAGCGTTCACAGTGGCCAGTTTTTGAAGATATAATAGAATTTAAATAAACAACTTGAAACAAAAAAATAATAATTTATCTATAATTTCGGTTTACGATCATTTCTAGAAATTAAAGAAAGTTAGGGTATACAATACATTCTGTATTTTCACTTCGACAAGCATTAACTGGTAGAAAAACATCAAAAGTTGAAAATTTCTATGTCTATTACTCAAAATCTTCGTCGATAGTTATGGGTTATATATCGGCAATGCTATTCTTCTGTGTTTCAAAACGTGAACTATAAAGCAAATTTGTTGTTGTTATTGGTGGTGAAATATTTAGAATGAACATCATTTCGTATTGGCTATGTATTTTTGTCAATGAAAAAAACATGAGGATTGAAACCAAGTGATAGAATTAATATGATTTAAGCGTTCACAGTGGCCAGTTTTTATAGATATAATAGAATTAAAAAAAAAAACAAGAATATGAATGATTTTAAAATACGCAAAATTTAAATTCACATAGGAATATTAAAATGATTTTATAATGAAACATTTTTTATATACTGGAAAAGAAAAAATAATAATCAAATGTCAATTTATATCTGACTTTTACCATGCGATAGCACTCGTATTTATAAACCGATTTTGATGAGAATGCGTATATGTAGAGGACATACCAAGATCTGGACTTCGTCTTTCTTGTTTTGTCTGCTTTATCTGCCCTTTTTTTAAATGATGGTCTTTTAAAGATTTCAAATTCCAAAAAATATTTTTAAAAGATTAGATCTAGTTTTTTTAACTGTTCGGCCTTAATGTAAGTTTTCCGGAGCTATAGCCACTATCGCAAAAATGGCTAAGATATAGCAATTTGAAGTTCTGGGGTTTTCGTGTCTTACATTTTGAAACAAGACAGCGGATTAAAATTAACTGATTCTACCATATTCCTGCTCACTGCTGATTTATGTGTTATCGAACATGATTTCTAAGGAAATTTAATTTCATTTTTGTAGCTAATGTTATAACTTCCATACGCTTAAATCTATAAAGTCATATCATAAAATGACGTCATATTCGAAAGATAAAAATATATTCACATTCATAAAATATTTGCATACATGCATATGTGAGATTGTCAGCAGCTTCAAATTCTCGATACAGTTGGCGGTAATTGGCGAAATATCGCCAAATTTTTCGATAAAATAAGTCGCTATAAATGAAGCTAACTTGGTGATAGCTGACTAATTTCTCGAAACTCCCACTCAAACTCAGATTGACGAAAACTGGTAATTTTATATAATCGGGTTCCACGCCTCTTTATTTTCGTATTTGCATGTAAAAGTATTAAAAAGGGGGGTGATATATAGAAACAGAAAATGTAGAATAAGCGGATATTAGGACATTGAGGAAGAATGATAAAAATGAGCCCAACTCTTCCAAGAGAAATGACAGTAAATAACACAAGAAGACGAAATGCACCTAAAACTTATCCTATTTTTATGTAAGTTAAATTATATCGATTTGAAAGATTACTCTGTCGTTGAAGGCTGGTAAAGAATGTAAAAAAAACGGGTGAAGCTTGTAAAACTATGTATTAAAGAAAGAGTTGGTATAAAGAAATTGCGAACTTAGAGAATCATCCAGATACTGTAAAATGGAGGATGAATAGTAAGAATGATGCCTACCACTCCAAGGGGAATTATAGAAAGAACCAAATAAGGAAAGAAGATGAAATCTACCTCGACAGTGCTCCTTGCATGCTAGAGAAAGCTCATACAGAATAACGGAAAGACTGTAATCTGTCACATAAAACTGAACTTAAAGTTGTTCTGTACAATTATAATGTCAATGAGAAACAGTGTTCTGTTGTTAAAACTTTTTAGCACGTTGACTTCGAAACATTATCTGTAGTCGCAGAGCAGACGCGGTCTGGTCTCCAAGTCAGAAAAAGCCTATATGGCTATAAAAATTTAATTATTATCACATAGATGGCACGATAACTCATTTTGACGTATCTTACTCTTTAGACACGGATCTGCGTTCGCTAGTAGCGGAAATAAATTGTGCAGACTTGATTTGTTTTCATTCTTTTTTTCAGTAAAACTAAAAATATTTCGAACATTATATCATATTATATTTACTTTAATCTATAAAAAACAAAAGTACTGATAAACATAACACACGTTTCGGTTGGGAAATACCATGTGGCCCAGGACCGCACATTTTCGCATCACAGAAACAATCAACAACACAAAAAAGGCGACAAACACGGCAAGCGGAATGCTTTACTTATATGCTAACAAAATGGCGTGCACTCAATGTGAATGCTGTAGCTAAACTAATGCATTGTATTCCAGTATGGAAAGGATGTGAATCTGCGTCCGCTGCGCCGCACTCTGCTAATGAACGAATAGACGCAGTCAACGTGTTAAACAATTATTGTTTGCATTCTATCAAACACTATGATGGGTACGATATATTTTAATATTCAAGTCTTTAAATTATCACAAAATTTATTTACACACTTATAAATTATAGAAATGGGACATTCGACGAGATGTTGATATAGACAGGTATTTACATATTTACAATATTATAGGTTAATTTTATCTTGATTTTGATCATCGTACTATACACAATAAAAGACGATCTTAAATTATATCTTCTATTTTCACTTTATTCAATGACCGTCATTCTTTTTCTGGAAAATTAGACGGAATTCTTTTAAATCACATTCGTAGCTACTCCTAACAAAACATTCTTTTTAACTACACAACAAAAAACAGATGCCAATTTCTTTTCCCTAAATTTTTAACCTCTTTTCGTGAGATAATAAAATGTAAAAAGAAGGCTAAAGAAAAACAACTACGTTTCTATAGCAACGAGCCGCATTTAACAAATAAAATAAAATATAAAAGAAACAATTTTATTGGCGTTAGCTAAAGTCGTCTGCATAAATAAAAATATTAATTCACCGATTCCTAACAATGATAATGAAATGAGAGAACTGAGTAAAATTATTCATTGAAAAAAGGGATGATATTTAGAAATAGAGAACGTATAATGATAGGGATTGTAGGAAGAAAGAATGATGAGAATGACCCCAACTCGTCAAAGAGGAATGCCACTAAATAGGACTAGAGGTCCGCCTGGTCCGTTTTTTGAACACCGTTATTTGAGAAGTAAATTTTACGTGCTAGGTGTTTACAACATTTGCCACAAATATTATGTTCCCGGTAGGTATCTGGAAAATTTGTAAGATAAATCTAAAAAGATATTTTTCTTAGGGAAAATGGGTATTCAAAAAACGGACCCAGTAAGAGACCTGCAATATAAAAAATTATACTTATTCAAAAGAAAATATAGCTTTCATTCACTATAACAGTTAAACAATTCAAGATGAAGTCATATATCCCTAAGGAGTCACGATAATTTAAGAAACAAGTTGGAAATTGTACGTCAAACGTGACAAATGAGGTGCGTTCGTACTATAGCTCGTTATATAAATATTCAGATCTTGATGATTTTTAATTCTGCGAAATGAATTATATCCTCTGCAGATTAATTTCTGTCATAAAATAAGTATCTCGGTCGCTGCTAATAGCAGACGTAGCCTTAAAAAAGAACTGGGGTAAAAAGGTTAGAATCCAAGCATTTGCCGACGATTTCATTCTAATACTCAAAGCTAAAACCAAAGAACAACTGGTAATCTTAGCAAATAAAATAATAGAAGAATTCAACAACTGGTTAAAAAGTAACAATCTTACGCTAAACAAGGAAAAAACAGAACTACTGTATCTAAACAGACCTCGCTTACACAACCTCCCAGATCAAGTCTCGGGAAAGATAGAGGGAATCAAATTAGAGGACAAGGATCTAGAAGGTCAAAGACCAAATGAAATATCTAGGAGTCATAATACACAGAAACCTAAACTGGCTGCCTCATTGCCAGCACCAAACAACCAAAGTACGAAAATCATTCAGTATGCTGGGACAAATGGTAAAAAGAGGTTGGGGAATAAAAGCAGACATCATAAAAATTTGGTATCGAACAGTAGTGGAAAAAGTGTTAACATATGCAGCCCCAATCTGGGGACACAAATTAAATGTCAGAAGCAAACAGGTCCTAACCACTTGCCAAAGACATTTTCTGCTGACCATAGTCAAGGCATGCAAAACTGCTCCAACAGCGGCCCTTCAGGTACTGGCGGGCCTGATTCCAATACACCTACAGGTCAAATATGAAGCAACATATGGAACAATAACAAGATTAAGAGAAACATGTATATTATTCGGTAATACAATTCAACCAACAGACTACGATAGCAAAATAAACATATGGGAAACGCATTCAGCGGACACAACAGAACCAAATATAAGCTACAATGAAACAGATATAACAATTTATACAGACGGCTCAAAATTGGAATCAGGCGCTACGGGATCGGCTTTCGTAGCATACAAAAATGACAAAAAAATTAAACTATGGTCAACACCACTGCGGAAACATAACAGCGTCTTCCAAGCCGAACTACTGTCGATACTAAAAGCAACAGAATGGGGCAACGAAACAGGGGTAGATTATAGCATTCGCTCGGACTGCTTATCAGCAATACTAGCACTCACCAAACCATTAAACAGAGTAAAACTAATTGCAGACATACAAAACAAAATAAGAAAATCAAACAACAAATTTAAAATTAATTGGGTTAAAGCACACATTGGCATCCAAGGAAACGAGTATGCCGACAAATTAGCAAAGGAAGCGGCTAAAAATAATAAAAATGATAGACCCTACCACATAGAAAGACCAATATCAAACCTTAAACGTATATTAAAAGAGCTAACAATGAAACAATGGCAGTTCGAGTGGGATTACGGGGACACGGGTAGGACAACCCATGGATACTTCCCAAAGATAGACACAAAAAGACTAATAAGCTGTAAATTATTAAGCCAAATCTACACAGAACATGGAGCATTCCCACAATACCTACATAGATTTACCAAATTTAGCTCTCCAGAATGCATATGCGGGGATTTAGGGTCCCCAAAACACTACCTCACGTCCTGCCCGCTCATACAACCACACCATCTGATCAACATCACAGTTAATAACGAAAAACTATGGCACAGACAACTTGCAAACAACAAACATTTACAAAACAAAGGTAGAACAGTGATCAGATGGCTAATGAACAATGTAGACGACATGAAACAGACAAATATAGATTAATACAACAAAAACAAGCAAAAACATAAAAGTCCCAGCAGCCACCATATTTCTATATTCAAAGTGTATATAACCTCTGCCTAATTTACCTTCTCTTTCAGGAAAAAAAAAATATATATATATATGTATATATTATGTATGTATATATAACAACAATAGCAGTGTAAAGGACACCTCTTTCCTGTGACAAAAAAATCGATCTTTCAGCGTCTAAGAGAGTGGAAGTTAATGTAATTAACGGACTAATGGCCAAGGAACATGCCCCACCCCACAGCGCACCAAGTCTTCAAATAGCTTCATCGAGTTCATGGTAACAGCCATAAGGTATCTATGGACTGATCGCCATTAGAGCGCAATCATGAAAACAAATTCAACGGTTACCAGTGATGCAACAGAGTATAAAATCAACAGCGAAAAATGAGAAACCCAAATCACATTGAGAAACCTGTAACAAATGAGAAACCAAAATAAAAGCAACAAATGAGAAACCAGAAACAACTGCAACAAATGAGAAACCAAAAAGCAATGAGAGAAACTTAAACACGAAACAAAATGCAACAAAAATCAAGCAACAAAACAAAAACAACAGGAAACCTTTAAGTACAGTCGGAAAAAGGGAAAAGGAAAGAGGAAAAAATCCAACACAGGTAAAAGTAATCAATTTTTTATTTTTTTTATTTAAAGTTAAATAAACATGTATTAACCCCTTCCCTTACAGGTTTTTTTTTTTTTTCTCATCATGTACACTAATGGCACCCCGGTGCATGTAAAATCTGTCGTGGGAGCAAAGTCCTCTAAGTTACCTGTGAATAATACCTCTGGAGGTGCCTAGTCAGGTGAAGGTCTCGTCACCGGATCAAGGTTCTAAATTACGAGACCAACTTGCATAGCGATGGCATGACGTATAGGTGTGATGCCAAGCCCAGGGCCGTACAAAAATAATCAGATCAATTAGCAGCAAAACAAAAACGGGAACAAAACTCAGACCTCCACATAGCCGTCCTGCCAGAAATGACCAGCCGTTATGCGGCATCTCTTCAGTGGCGCTACGCGCCCCGGTGCCAGGCGCTAAACCCGTTTAAGCTAGGGAAACCTGGCAGGTAGGAGCATGGTCGCCAGTCTCCAAAAAAAAGTATCTCGGTCGCTTGACGATTCAACCTCGGAAGCTCCTCTAACAAGAAAGCACCGATTTTTTTTCTTTTAATTCAAATTTCTTAATAAATATTTTTATTAATATCTCCTAAAGTTTCGATTCGATTTTTTAAAAAATTGAAATGTCTCGACAAAATTCTGCAAAGATAATATATCTTAAATTCCAAACCATTCGGTTGGGTAGTTTTTGCGTTGTTATATGCGGACGGACGGACAGATGGACGGACAGACAGACGGACGGACAGACAGACAGACGGACGGACAGACGGACGGATCAAGCGATGACAATAGTGCTACGTATTTATATAATTACGAACGCACCTAAAAAGAACTTCATGATCAAACTCTACGAGTCTAAAATCGTACATTATTTGAACTTAAGCGCCTACGCTAATCATGCGAAAGCATTTGCAAACTAATATTAAGGCAATGGAAGCGTTCTTTTAAAATTTCTCGTTCGAATTTCAATATTTTTTAAAAATTGTTTGCATGGGATATCAGGTCTCTGTTTTACTTTTACTTTTTTGATTTTGATTCCAGCTTTTGAGCAGTTTTGTTTGCAGTTTGGGCAGCTTTCACATTCGGAACCTTTTCCGATGTAAGACAAGAATTTCAAATATCCTATGCAAAAAAAAAAAAAAAAACTTTCAAAAATATTAAAATGCGAACGAAAAAATGTAAAAATAACGATTCCATATGTTTAACATTTGCATTCGAGCGTCTTCGCGTTACTAGTATAGGATCTTAAATTGAATATACTAAATGAAATAAATGTTTCAACAGTCACACCACTTTTCACAGTTCGGATGGCTTCCATAATCGCTTTAATTTTGTTCTCCATGGCTCTAGAAATAGGCATTCAGTTGAACTGCCCTAATATTGGAAGCAGGGTTCGTACGAACTCCTGGAATTTTTAGGAAAGTACCAGTATTTTCTAACAAGAAAACTGGCTTTATGTAATTGCGCGATTATTTGAGGGGAGTTTTTCTATAAGAAAATACTGGTGACTTCGCTGACATTTCCAGGAGTCAGTACGAACCCTGCGGGATGCAAATGTTACGATTTTTAGCATGATTAAAATAGACTTGTAGTTAAAATGTAGCGTCTGACTCTATTTATTAGACAAATTTTCCAGAAACAAGACTTTATACTTTAATTCGTATCACAAATATCAAGTAAAAAGAAGTAGTATCAAAGTACAACTAGTACAAAATACACAAGTATCAAAGTACAAATAACAATAGCTCCAATTGAAAAAGCTCTCGACTGAAAACTCAATTAAACTCTCCGGAGTGGTCTTATTTATATAGAATCTCTTGAGGACATACACTGTACGTGAACTAATGATGCATTTCAGGCTTCTATGAAAATCTAGACTGTTCTGGACTTTTCCTTTAAATTTTATTCTATGGTTTTCGGTTTTTGGATTTTCCAAATAATTATTTGGCGCCCAAAATAGTCACCAAAATCCTCAAGTCACCAAATTTAAAACCAAGATAATTTGTACAACAGTATGGTATATGACCTTAGTTGTCCATAGTTGAACATAATCTTTGTTGACTCATTTCTATTATTACGATTTTCATTGTTAAGCTTTCCTTATATTATTCTTTGTGGATTTTTTTAACAATAGTAACAAAAGTGGTGAGCTTAGTAAAATTATATATTACAGAAAGTGGAAGTATTAAGAGATAAAAAAAAATTAGAATGGTGCAGATGCTGGATGAAGGGGCAAGAATAACAAGATCTTATGTACGGCATATGGCGCAGTTTCATGCTATGTATGTCGAGATATAGCTAGCCTCGAAGTCTTGAAAACAGGACTTAACAGCACCATCTGTTAGTCGATATTCACTAAAATCGAATCAACTCCAATGTTGAAGTTACATGGAATTCTGTGCATTACTTAGAGCGGCCAGAAAGTTTGTGTAATACACAGGAAGACGCCAAACAGACATTTTCAAAAAATATTCTTACAAAATTCAAAAATTTTCGACAATTGAAATCTTTTTCCTCGTAAATATAGCATAATGTAAAAAATATTTTTTAAATTTATTTTACAAAGAATTTCTTAATTTTTTTTCAATATAAAATAGTGAGAATTAGATAATTTCTATAAATCAAACGATTTTTATTATACTCTTAACGTGTTTAAAAGTATTTTTGTGATAACAAAATGCTAAATTACTCAGTATGTTAACGAATGAAAATACTTAAAATTTATTCAAAATTAAAAGGAATGTTTTTGGAAACTTTTGTGGCTTTACAATAAACGAGAAACATTAAGTTAGAACACCATAAGCCTTCAACTTTTACGTCATACATCAAGTTTTTAAAACCTTTTAACCGAAAGCCACATACATTACTTATTCATCTTTTGAAACAAAAAAGGCATTTCCCAACAGATTTATTTTGTCTGCTGAAAATATATTATTTTGTCTAAAAATAATCTATAAATATCGCAAAAATTGCTTTTCTATATACCAAATATTTCTAGACCATTAAATTGAGTTTTTTTTTAAGTAGAACTTTCCCTGAAGAATCTTGAAATCAATATTTTTTTTACCCTTAAAACACAATATATGAAATATTCTCACATTTTTCCTTGAAATAGTTTTCGTATTTTGTTGTTGTTGTTGTTATTTTTTTCTTTTTTGCAACATTATGGAATATAGGGTCTGACAATTTAGATATTTTCCATTTATAAAACAGCCACTTGTTTCTCGTATCGTAGAAATGGACAAAAAAAACCCTTCAATTGTATCCAATCTTATATTCATTCTTATCATCTATATTTTAACAAAACCAAAAACAATAATTTTACAAGCAGTTATACATATTTCTTTTAAAGCAAAATGGTTCGAAAGATACTTAACTCATAATTAATTGTGAATAGTATTTTTTGGACAGTAAAAAAAAAAAAAAAAAAAAAAAAAAAAAATATTGTGTTAACTACGAATGATTTATTTATCTGTTCAGTCAATAATTGTGGAACTATTTTACTACTAATAAGATTTAACAACAAGGCATAACATAGTTAACATTTTTATCAATACTAGAGATTTAAATAACACACGAAATGGAAAGTAGAACAGATTAGAAATTGAATCACTAAATACGTCGTACTGGATTTTTTGTTGTGGCGATTTACCACTTTTCAAAATTTGCGAAATTTCAGCAACTTGCCAAATTTAGAGTCTTATGATTATGAAAAAAATCTTGTGTGGATAAATATACTAAAAATATCAACGTTTGACACACAATAACATCGTGTAATAAACAGACGCACGTTTCATGAGTATCCTGGACTCATTTCCTCAGTGTAAATAAACTTAAACCCTATTGTATCCCCCCAAATACACGAAAATGAATCTAAAAACCCAAATGAAAAACAACAACACACCGAGAAACTCCTCCAATCTGATTAAGTCGGTTGGTTGGTTGTAGAGGATTCACTATGACAAAGTAACTCAACCCAGAAAGGTGAGATGTACGGTACACTTGAAAAATCATTAACCAGGGAGTTACCAAATTTATGAATATAAACTGCCTCAAAGAAGTCTAAATCTAATGGAGTGTTACATTTCTTAATAATAGCGGCTGAGTCGAAGTTAAAATTATGTCCCTCACTCCAACAGTGACAGGCAATAGAGGACTTTTGTAATTCTTTTTTCTTAATGTAATTTCTGTGTTCATTGAGTCTGAAACGGAGTTGTCGTTTAGTCTGTCCTATATAGGACAAACCACATTGACATTGGATATTGTAAATGCCCCAAAAGTTTTGATGTGAAATTTTATCCTTTAACTGTGAAAAATTTAGTTTATTAACTGGCTTAAAAACAACATTAAAATCATATTGCCTTAAAATATTAGCTATTTTATAGCTAATGCTATTGTGAAATGGTAAAATAATGAGGTTAGAAAAAGATTCTGGGACATCAGAAGGAACAAGATTACTATTTTTATTTAGACAACGAAAAATTAAACGGTTGATATAAGTCAAACTAAAACCACGATTAATAGATTTTTCTAACTCCCTGGTTAATGATTTTTCAAGTGTACCGTACATCTCACCTTTCTGGGTTGAGTTACTTTGTCATAGTGAATCCTCTACAACCAACCAACCGACTTAATCAGATTGGAGGAGTTTCTCGGTGTGTTGTTGTTTTTCATTTGGGTTTTTAGATTCATTTTCGTGTATTTGGGGGGATACAATAGGGTTTAAGTTTATTTACACGGAGGAAATGAGTCCAGGATACTCATGAAACGTGCGTCTGTTTATTACACGATGTTATTGTGTGTCAAACGTTGATATTTTTAGTATATCTTATGATTATCTTTATTAGCCTTATCTTTATACATATTTTACGGAAAATATTCATAGTGTACACAAATAATTTCCAGTGGTAAATAATTCCTAAATGAATGGGAATTTAAAAATTCCAAACAAATCTTTGAAGTATTTTTTCTGTTTTAAATTTTTGTTCATATCAAATAATTTGCAATTTTATTACATTATATTATATATGAACAAATTAATAAAGTTTTTCATAATAATACACGAAAGTTTTCAAAAATTACTAACTTTACTTAAACATTTTTAGTAGTATTTAATGATGTATGTTGTTAGACTTTCCATGAAAGTCGACTAAATTTCTAAAGTTACTTTAAGCCCATTAGTTATATTTATTTTAAGTTTTCTTCCATAATCAAGCTAAATTTTATTTTAAAGATTTATGGATTTACTTCACTAGAAATAAGGAGATCAAAATTGAACTTAATAGTTTCAAAGATTTACAGATTTACTGCTTAATTCTACTTGAAATATGAAAGTGCGTTTAAAATTCCCCATTTCTATGTTTTGCATGTGCTCACGACATGTTTGAACATTTATCATATCAACTTAGAATCAGAAGAACCGCCAAATCGATTTTTAATCACAATCTTCCTTTAAATGACAAACAAAATTTAGGCGAGTTCTTGAAACATGTAGTATATGCATGTATTGAAAATTTTACAAAAATTGGATATTCTATTCAGAAAACTTTCAGAAACCAAATTAGAGGATATGTGTTTTCAACTCTTTTTTCGTAATCATACTTTTAATAGATAATACCGAAACATGCGTAAATTTTATTTATATGTAATGTTGAAAAGTTTGTATATAGTTTTATGAATACAGCCTTCATTATTATAAACACTTAATGAATCATTAAAAAAGTTTAACTAAAAACCATACCAAGAAAAATTTAAAAAGCAGAAAATAAGATCTTCATTTTTATATGTACAGGAATATTCAGAAATCTTCACACAGTTTTTAAGTGTATATCGGGCATACAAAATAAAGTCATTTTTTTAATAGAATAATGAATTGCAAACCAGTGATAAATTCAATCATAAATTCAATCAAAAATTACTCTAAATAAACTCGAATTTCCATTTGTTAATTTTGAGTAGTAATGAAGTTTTGAATAGACATTATTTTTGCTTTGTTTCAAATGTGATAAAATCATGAAAATTACTGAAAGAGCAAAGTAATTCTATCATTGATATCATATGTAATCGCAAACATGTTCCAAAATGTGAAGCGTCGACGTTTTTGTGTTTGAGTGCAGATAATAGAAATTACCAGTACTTTTCTTTATGTTATCACAATTCACTTAAAGAAAAGTAAATTTCTTTAAATTTCCATTACTTAATTATTTTTTTCTCAAACTGATGAAATGAAACCCAGTTAGCTTAAAATAGGACACACTATATTTTTGACTAAATAAGTTAGTTATGACGTTCCTGTTCTATTGAAAAGATTACTTGTTCTTCTCTGCCTGACCTACCTTTAATATCTTTCTGAGTACGCTAGATTCCCCTTGTGTATAAAATCCGTTGTATTTGAAGCTACATCCGACTACCTAAATGTTTTTGTGTGATATGAATGATTTTATTCGACAGTAACTCTATTGCTTTATGTTTATTAAATTCCTACTATTAGCTCACACTCTCTCTATATATATTTTGATGGAATTTTCAATCGTTAATAAAATATTTTCTATTCATCCATTCGAGTTCAAATAAATTTTTTTAACTTGTACTGGATGACAATTGATGATAATACAGTTTTTTCAAATATTAATCCATTAATTAAATTTAATTAATTAATTTTAATTTTATATTTTATTTCTGTTCAAAAGTATAGACTCACTCCATATTTATAGTCTCACCTTCACACGTAAAAAGTTAATGGGGCTGTTCACGGACGAAGATCAGGCGGCTTGCGGGCGAAGGAGACTATAAATGTGGAGTGAGTCTATACTTTTGAACAGAAATAAAGTATAAAACTAAAATTAAATAATAAAATTTAATTAATTAATTAATATTTGAAAAAAACTGTATTATCGCTAACTGTAACATCGCTATTGCATTTTATTGTGAAGTTTGGTAATTTTTGAAATTCAATATTTGAAAAACGGCATAATCATTAGATTTTAAATTTATATAAAAAAAAATACAACTTTTTTACCTTTCTAACGCAGTTTGTATAACAATTTTGTGAGAAATATTTTTCGAGCTATTAATTTTTGGTATTTTAGCTATTTATTTTTTATTAATTTTTTAATATATTTCAAAAATTTCTCTTATGTAAGAAATTTAGCAGGATATAAATTTAGGAATAAATACCGTCAGTGGCGAAGCGTGTAGATCGCTGGAAAATTTTTTTTTATTTGACCTAAGTAGGAATTGACTTTAAAAAAAAAAGTTTTTATATTAATTGTTTTAACTATGATAACATTTATAAATATATATTACAAAATCGCCAATACAATTTTTTTCATTAATATTTAAAAACGCTCAAAAATACTGAAAAACACGAAAACCGCTCATAGACATTAAAACTACTGTATCCCCTTTGAAAATCATAAAACTTGATAAAATTCACTCAATTTTCGACCCAATTTCCATTTAGTTATTGAATTGGTGAAAATATATAAGTTTAATCCTTACTATTTAGAACTAAAAGAAGCATGTGGGCGTAGTTCTTGGACAATTGCTAACCCCCGAATGTTTACTGACTTTCGCTAAAAGTTTGTCTAAGTACTTTCGTTCACCCTGTGTATAAGAATGAAACCCATATGAAGCTAAAACCACCCAGTAAAATGTTTATGCGGTGTAAAGATGTTTTTTTGACAATAAATGTATTTCCTTATTTATGTCTTAACTTTTATATTAATTATAAATATATGTCATGAAACCACCAACAGAAAAGTTGTGACTTATATCACAAAAAATCAAAAACTTTAAATATCCTATACTTGAAAAAGACTGAAATACTCCAAAAGAACTGTTAAATAACCCTCCAAATTCCTAACACTGTATCTAAAGCACGCTGTCTTTACTCTGCATTCTGATTAGCTATTCAAATGCGAAAAAAGGTTGTATTTGAAAGTTTAAAGTTAGTTTGTAAATTCTCGCAATTTCAGATAGTGTAGCGCTATGTACTGACTACAATTTAATTATTTTTATGTTCTACATACACAATTTATAATTTTTTTTATAGCCATCTGGATTTTTTCGTCTTTAATTATTTATTTTAGTTAATGATTTTTTATTATTTTTATTAAATTTCGGTTGTTCTCTTTCGAGATGCCCTGTATATCATCTTCTATTTGGGAAGACACATTTTAAAATTAAGCCTTGGACCGATTTCAATTAAGCTGCTTAGTACTCACTTTGTACTTTCAGTTTCAACACATTATACAGCTTTTCATATTGGGTTGTCCGAACAGTAAATGAACATTTAAGCGCATTTTTTTAAAAAGAATTGATAATATTTAAAACTAGTCGTTGGGGGCCACCGTAATACTTACCCATCATGGATATGCATAATGTAAAATATTAAAATAAAAATGTGTAAACTACTTATAAAATGCATTGCAATTCAAATAAAATCGTGGCTTGATGACGTCATAAACTTTAAAGGCTTGATTACTGAATTGCTTGAAAGAAACATCCTTATAACTCCAAAAAGAATAATCCTATTAACTAGTGGTTTATTGCATCTGATTAAGCGTCAAATTTCAAATTAAAATATATCTTTGAAGTGAAATTTGGATGAAATACAGGGTCATGAAAAATCGAAGAGTGTGGAAATAGGATTCCAAATATCTCGGCAACTCATTATCCGATCGACTTCATGCTTTATGCAAAATTTGTTTTTTTATTGTCTTTTATATTCATTTCTTAAAATAAACAATTTCGAAAATTTTTATATACCTTTTATCAGAACGAATATTTTGAGAGTCCGAAAAAAATAGTTCCGGTTAATCGAAGTTATTGAAATGAAATAGGCTTCTTCCCATTATTACATACTAAGTACATACCAAATAGCAAGTCTCTATCTCAATTTTCTCGGGAGATAGAGCGTTTACAGACACACAGACACACATACACACAGACGGATGGCAAAATTTTTTTTCTAAAAATATGTTTTTTGGAATCTCCAGTGTCTGAAACGTGTAAATCCGTCAAAAAAAATTTTCGATTTTCAAAACGATTACAAGACTTACCCTATACTACGTATGATGGGTAAGTAAAACATTTTTTTTTTTCGAATCGTGAAAGAATGGTCTCCATATAATGGTCTACATTAGAAATCAAGTTATAAATAAAAATGTTAAGCTTTTGCAAGAAATTTAGCGATTTTTAAATTTATATTATTGACATTTTAGCTAATTCTGTATTATTTCATAAATTTTCCGTATTCTTTTAATATCCGTGGTAACAATATATTAGTTCTGGATAACTATGGTTACTGAAATTTAATAGGCTTTGTCGCACTGTTACATTCTAAGTACATACCAAATTTCAAGCCTATATCTCAATTTGTTCGGTAGATAGAATGTTTAAAATCGTGGCTTGATGAAGTCATAAACTTTAAATACTCTCTGAATTGCGTAAAAGAAACATCCTTATAACTCAAAAAATGATAATCATATTAACTAACAGTTTACTGCGTCAGAATAAGTGTCTCATTTCCAATTAAAATATATCATTGAATTGAAATTTGAGTGAAATACAGTGTCATGAAAAATCGAAGAGTGTTTAATATAAGATTATAAATATCTTGGCAACTCATTATTCGATCGACTTCATGCTTTATGCAAAATCTATGTTTTTTAATTGTCTTTTATATTCACCTCTTAAAATAAACAATTTTGAAAAGTTTTATATGCCTTTTATCAGAACGAATATTTCGAGAGTCCGAAAAAAATTGTTCCGGTTAATCGAGGTCAGTGAAATTCAATAGGCTTCTTTTCATTATTACATACTAAGTACATACCAAATTTCAAGTCTCTATCTCAATTTGTTTGGGAGTTGGAGTGTATCCAGACACACAGAAAGACGGACGGTAATTTTTTTTTCTAAAAATATGTTTTTCGGAATCTCCAGTGTCTGAAACGTGTAAATCAGTCAAATTTTTCTTTTCAATTTTTAAAACGATTACAAGACTTACCCTATACTACGTATGATGGGTAAGTAATAAAAGATGTGTAAACTACTTATAAAATGCATTGCAATTCGAATACTAGTCGTTGGGGGCCACCGTAACACTTACCCAACATGGATATGCATAATGTAAAATATTAAAATAGAAAATGTGTAAACTACTTATAAAATGCATTGCAATTCAAATAAAATCGAGGCTTGATGACTGACGACACAAACTTTAAAGGCTCGAATACTGAATTGCTTGAAAAGGGTTTTTCCTTATAACTCCAAAAATAATAATCCTATTAACTAGCGGTTTATTGCATCTGATTAAGCGTCAAATTTCCAATTAAAATATATCTTTGAATTGAAATTTGAATGAAATACAGGGTCACGAAAAATCGAAGAGTGTGGAAAATAGGATTCCAAATATCTCGGCAACTAATTATCCGATCGACTTCATGCTTTATGCAAAATTTATGTTTTTTTATTGTCTTTTATATTCATTTCTTAAAATAAACAATTTCGAAAATTTTTATATACCTTTTATCAGAACGAATATTTCGAGAGTCCGAAAAAAATTGTTCCGGTTAATCGAGGTCAGTGAAATTCAATAGGCTTCTTTTCATTATTACATACTAAGTACATACCAAATTTCAAGTCTCTATCTCAATTTGTTTGGGAGTTGGAGTGTATCCAGACACACAGAAAGACGGACGGTAATTTTTTTTTCTAAAAATATGTTTTTCGGAATCTCCAGTGTCTGAAACGTGTAAATCAGTCAAATTTTTCTTTTCAATTTTTAAAACGATTACAAGACTTACCCTATACTACGTATGATGGGTAAGTAATAAAAGATGTGTAAACTACTTATAAAATGCATTGCAATTCGAATACTAGTCGTTGGGGGCCACCGTAACACTTACCCAACATGGATATGCATAATGTAAAATATTAAAATAGAAAATGTGTAAACTACTTATAAAATGCATTGCAATTCAAATAAAATCGAGGCTTGATGACTGACGACACAAACTTTAAAGGCTCGAATACTGAATTGCTTGAAAAGGGTTTTTCCTTATAACTCCAAAAATAATAATCCTATTAACTAGCGGTTTATTGCATCTGATTAAGCGTCAAATTTCCAATTAAAATATATCTTTGAATTGAAATTTGAATGAAATACAGGGTCACGAAAAATCGAAGAGTGTGGAAAATAGGATTCCAAATATCTCGGCAACTAATTATCCGATCGACTTCATGCTTTATGCAAAATTTATGTTTTTTTATTGTCTTTTATATTCATTTCTTAAAATAAACAATTTCGAAAATTTTTATATACCTTTTATCAGAACGAATATTTCGAGAGTCCGAAAAAAATTGTTCCGGTTAATCGAGGTTATTGAAATGAAATAGGCTTCTTCCCATTATTACATACTAAGTACATACCAAATTGCAAGTCTCTATCTCAATTTTTTTCGGGAGATAGAGCGTTTACAGACACACAGACGGACGGCAATTTTTTTTTTTCTAAAAATATGTTTTTCGGAATCTCTAGTGTCTGAAACGTGTAAATCCGCCAAAAAAATTTTTTTCGATTTTCAAAACGATTACAAGACTTACCCTTATACTACGTATGATGGGTAAGTAAAAACAGTACCTTTTGGTGTCTGACAGTGCAAATACATGTGTTGGTATACAAATGATTAAAAAATAATAAAGGGAATTTTATGTTTCATCTGTTTGAGTTGTTAGGGATGTTAGGGATGTCTTAATAAAAAATTATACAAAAACCAAATAAATGAACAGTTGTTCTTACCAGTGAAATAGAGAAAAATTTTCCAGTGAAAAAACAGGCAGCAATTTAAAAACACTGAAGTTTATATACAATGTTATTTGTTTTACAACTTGTACAAATAACTTATAACACGTTTTTACTGAATTACGGGTTTTTAAAACCCAGCATGATAAATAAGTAAGTGGAGAGTTTTTCAAACCTTGTTCTATTAAAATATTTACTTATTGTTCATTCACTGTGGGCTGTTCACTTACTAGTCGGACTACCCTACTCGGAGTCTTGTGAATATTTTTATTCAATATTTTCCCTCAACTCTACTTTTAACTTCAGAAAAATAATAAATCGCTTTTGAAAATTTCCTTGAACTAGAATTTCGTTTCAAACCTCTTCACCACGTGCCTAAACTTCTAAATTCCCATTTTCGACATTTATAATGCAGCTGCAATTTCAAAAAGGAACTTATGTTTTGCCTTCATACTCTAGATTTTTATATCTACTCCTTTGAGAATTCGTTCAACTTTGCAATTTGTTTTAACGTAAAACAACAACCAAGTGCTTTTTATAAATCTAGAAGTCACACGCGTACGAAACTCTGCTTACGTTAATTTTCTAATTTACATAAAAGCAGTTTTGTGCTTAAAATTTTGACACAATTACTTTTATATAATCAGATAATACGATCCCTAATAATAATTAAAATATATGTAAAAATGCTTAAGGAATACAAACAGAACGCAAAAAGGCTTATAAAATCGTTTTAATATAAAGATCAACATATGTTTCAACGCTCAAATGGCGCCATTATCAAGAACTACAACGATAAACAAAATATTATCTACTTTACAATATTTCCCTGGTTTCTTTGAAAGATTGAAATATAAACTTAGCAAATTCAATATATGCCTTATCGCAAAACCCTCAATAAAATTAACAAGAACGAAAAATAATGCGTCAAGCATAGATTATGTAACACTTTCCAACGCTTCCAAAATAATTTTACAAATCATTACCGTTTAATAACCTGAAAGATAACATCTAAGTAAACAATTTGGAAAACGCATAACATATTTTAAAACGTAATTTCAGGAATTTCAAAATTTATCTCCAACATATACAATATTAGGAAACATATCCGAATACTTTTATTCACCCCAGTATATGATCTATAGATTTGTATATATACTACATAGGATGCTAAATTTTAGTTCAGTTAAGAAACGCGTAGCACAGTTTAAAATTCTCCTTCTGGAGTTTCTTTCAATAAACAGAAATGTATTTGCGAAATTTTGTGCTGCTCTGTATATGAAATACAAAATTTATACACACCAAGTAATAGACAAAAAGTGAGTTAAATTTAAAATTGCGTTCAGCAACTTAAAATGCACTTCCAGGAATTATTGTTAACAGACAGTAGAGAATTCTTTTGTGTGTCCCTATAAATGAACGATGAAAGCTATACACACAATATTCTGTAGTAAGCCTCTTGTAATGCACCTTAGTGATATATATAAATTTCAATGCGTTTAAAATAGTGAAACATTATTTAAATAAACCACAGACGATTTTTCTCCATTGACGTAATGTAACGGAATTCTTTTGACTGTCCCTGTAAAGTAACTATATACTATGCACACCCTATTCCATATTAAGCTCCTTGTAATGCACCTTAATGATATATATCAATTACGAAGTGTTTGAAATTGTGTAACATCATTAAAATGAACCGCAAATGATTTTTCCCCATAGACCGTAATGTAACGGAACTCTTTTGAGTGTCCGTGTAAAAAACTTTAAGTGCTACACACTTCAGTTGAAATAGGGAACATGCTATAGATAACGACAATAACATATAAAAATTGCAGGACAATCCGAGCGTATTTACGGGAGTTAGAGCACGGACAGACGGCAGACGGCAGACGGCCAGACGGCCAGACGGCCAGACGGCAGACGGCCATGCGGCCAGACAAACCGAAGTCATAAACACTTTTCAACTAGGTTGGAAAGTGTTAAAAAGTGTAGTTTGTAAGAAAATAGACCCAATAGAGCCATATCAACTATCAGGTGTTTATGAAATCCTGTTCACCAGAGCAGATGGAACACTACACTATTATATAGGAATGATAACTAGAAAGTTTAAAACAAGATTAAAAGAGCATATGGCAGATATCAAATATGACAGAAGTAGTACAGCATTGGCAAGACTACATAAAGCCGAGACATTAAAATTTGATTTTAAAATTAATAAAATAATTTATCCATCAATATTTTATTTCCCATCTATTATCCATGAAGCAATAGAAATCTATATGCATAACGAGAATATTTGCAACGAATCAGCCTGATTTGATTTACCTAAAATTTGGCACGAGGTATTTTTCAGTTTTAAAAAAACAATAAAGAAATATTAATTTTTTTGTTTTACAGTTGACTATTTTAAGCACCTGCTTTTTTTTTAATATATGACCTCGTGATTTATGTTTTTAAAGTTTATTTTCAAAAATTTGAGAGAATATTTTGTTTATTGTTGTAGTTCTTGATGATGGCGCCGTTTCAGCATTGAAACATATATCGATCTTTATATTAAAAGGTTTTTATAAGACTTTTGTGTTCTGTTTGTTTCACTTAAGCATTTTTATCTATATTTTAACAATTACTTTTGTTCCATTTTTTTTAATCAATGTTTTTGAATAAAGTTGAAAACATTATTACGTTAAATGTAATTTTAAAACAACATTTTTTTAACCAATTTAAACAAGATATTTAAAATAATGTGAATATTTACAGTTTTATTATTTTTAACGCTGCCAGACTGTTTGGTAACGATGTCGTATGAATTGACAGTTTTTTCCCAAATGACGTAAAAAGTGTGCAAGGCTGGGTGGGCGACCTAATACCTTTGGTTTAAATTACCAACGCTTACTATTTAGCTATCTGGGCCGATAACCGGCAGACACAATTTACTCAGACAACCTTATTTGCTTGTCAAAGTTGTCAATAAGTTTGTCGCCCGGTTGTCGGTCCAGATAATTCAATGGTCACAACATTGGCTATTTAAGACATAAGTCTTGAATTCGAATCTTATTTAAAAATTTCTGTTGTGCTTAAATGTTGCAGAGGCACTATTCGATAATATCTGTTATGTAATTTTCAAAAAATCACGTGGAAAAAATTGCATTAAACCCTAAAATTCGACCATAATGGCCATAAGACCTATCTTGAAAAGACTGGGAAATAGTTGCATAAGATTGCAGCACCCTTACAGGAATACAAATCTCATATACAGGGTGATCATAATTAAAGTGCAGGTGTTTGAAGGGCTCTATAAAATAAACTATTAGAAATATTTTAAAACGCTTTGGTATTTATACTATCTAGAGTATGCGGAAACGAGTTATGCAATAAAAAAGATTAGTTCGAAATTTTACCAATAGATGGCGCTTACATGTTAGTGATGTTTTATTAGTAAATATTAACCAAAATAATTCATTTTAAATCAATATGATTCGATAGGATGATATCCTTTCATAGCAGCGCTATGATTACTACCCTTTTGATAAAAAACATTGGCTTTTTTTTGCCATCATAATTTTTTGCCAACATTTTAGTCATCATAAGATTCTTCGGGGCTAAAACCTTTAGCCAGAATCATGTGAAATTTGCGATAAAAAATTTTAAAAGTTAGCTGGTAGGAAATTTTCTATTTTTCTTTTATTTTTCTTTCTTATTTTAATGATGTACAGCGCTTAACCCTTTTAAATTTGTTTTTTATTGCAGAGTTTGTTTCCGCAAGCTCTAAACAGTATAAATACCAAATCTTTAATTTTGGTCAACCTGTATATTCATCTGTTCTTCCGTTGTTAAATTTAACTTCTATAAAATACATTTCAAAACCAGAAAAAAATGATAATGTAAAGCTACCACTAGTATTTTTTAACAAGAGGGCATTTCAAGTTCTCGTTATTTGTTTCTCATTTTGTTAAAGTATACAGTCGTTCATTTTGAGTTATTATAAAGACATTTACAGAATCGAAAAACTTTTGATTTTACACACAAGTTTGCTGAAAATTAATTAATTTAATTTTTACATTATCGAAGTTCTGCTACTCTGAAGTCACAAAATTAAGTGTTTTTTTCTGACATTATATCTGAATTTAAAGTTTTTTTTTTTTTTTTATTATGTTTCTACAAACTACTTCAACTGCATTAATTTAAAACAAATTATTTTTTCACCGACTCAACAAATACAGAAAAATACAGTGTAAATTTTAAATGATCCGGATTTTAATAAAACGTTTGATTTTCTTTTTTCTTTCTGTAAAGGTATTTCAATATTGAAAATAATATTTAATGTAGTAGTTATTTCAATCCATTTTAAGCCCAAAAGTTCAAAGATTTTAATTTTGGAAGCTATTTAACAGTCATTACTCAATTTTATTCGGTAGCTTTCAATACCTAAAAGTATAAAGCTACCTATTGCAGCCGTTCGGAGGAAAGCAAATTCGGGAAATTTCCATATTTTTTTTAACAATCATATGACACCCAGGCTCCAAAACCACCCTCCGTTCAATCGTTGATTTATATATATACTAGCTAACCCGCCCGGCGTTGCACGGGCCAAAAATATTAATAATCTGTTCTATACGAAACTTAAACCAAACCCCGTCGTAATCGGGTCCATAGTTCCACCTTCCACCGCCAGGGGGCGCAGTCTGTTCTGGAAGAGGCCTTTTCAGAACACTTGACCCAACCAAATTTCCTAGTAGAATTGAAATTTAACCACGGGTAAACATTGCCAAAATAGCGGAAATCGCGAAAGTTGGTTACGTAATCGATCGGTTTCTAAAGGGTTAAGGTAGATATTTTTTAAAACCCAATCATGGGTTTTGAAGAAAATGAATGCGTCTATGATCTGGAGTCTACTGTTTGTCCGAGTCGATACTGATTTTTAAACCTGGACCGAAAAACGAAAATCGCGTGAGTGAGTTTTGGAAAGGATTTTTTTTTGGAATGTTAAAATTAAAAATTTTCAAAACGGATACCAGATTTTAAAAAACAAAGAGATATAGATTAGTTGAGGTATTTTTAGTTTTTCGTATCTTGTTTATAAATGCCAATTCGGATTTTTAAAGAAAGGGGAAATAGTTAAAAAAGCGAAATTGACTTACGGTAAAAAACGTTTTCGAAAGGGTTAACGTGATTTTATTTTTAAACTAAAGGTTTCTGCCTAAATCCAACAGAACGTAGATATCTTTAGGTGTGTTTGATTTTTGTTTGGTTATTTTAACAAGCCGATGCCAGATTTTATATATCATAGAAAATCGGAATTTGCAAAAGAGAGTCCTGCGCACGAATTTTTTTGAAGGGTCAATATTTGTATTTTTCAAAAACAAATACAGATGTCGAAAAAGGAATAAATGTAGATATTGTCTGGTATTTTTAGTTTTTCGTACCTTTCTCTGAATCGCCGATGCGAATTTTTAAAAATTGCCAAAATCGCAAAAATCACAAAACGGCATACAGAAAATATACTTTTTAGAAGGGTTAATTTTTGTATTTTTTAAAACCAAAGGGGGCTTTGGAAAGGGCAAAGTCAGTTCTTTAATTTGGTGAGCTTCGTTTTTCTGTATTTTTTGTATTTCGGTGGAGGCAAGGCTCGGAAAACGGGAGAAAATAAAAAACATGAATTCGATGCTTTTTGATTATTTTTTTTTTTGAAAGGGTTAAATGTAATTTTTTTTCAAACCAACCAGATCGTTTGAGACGTAAAAGTATTTTCTTTCAGAATATGTAGACGGTTTTTTCGTATTTCTAACCGTTTACCCATGGCGAATTTAGAAAAACTTAAAACAAAAACGGGATGTGTTGTGCTTTCTTTCTTCTATTCCGGAAGATACGGATATTGGTTTCTGCACATGCGCCAGCTAGCTTTTGAATAATGACGTTTTTATTTGTGATCTTTGATCAGTTTTTAATTAATAACTACTTTAATTTTCAAAATATTAAAATTCTGACGTAATGGTTTACCAGGAGAGGGTTTGGACTACCTATATCTAAATTTGCAGCCTTCTAGGTGGGCTAGAATTTTCCTAGCCATCGCCAACAGGCACACAGACACACACACAGAGCGAAACTTTCTTTTATTAGTATAGATATATAGATATCTGATCTATGTCATACGATAACACTCGTATATATAAATCAATTTGGATGAAACTAATTGTGTGGATTAAGCTCACCAATGCCTCAACCGAGTTCGTTGGCCAGCTTGGTCCGCCATCTTATTTCAAGAAGGCGGCCACATAAAATTTTAAAACTAAAATAAATGTATAAAAAATTTAAAAATTCAAATTTAATTTTTAATTAAATGTTAGGCCTTGATACAAGGATTCCGGAGCATTTTTTGGTTTACCTCTATCTTAAAAAATGATTGAGATAGAGCAGTTTGAAATTCTAGGGTGGCTGACATTTTGACACAAGACAGCACATTACAAAAAAGTCCTTCCGGCCTGTACCGGGAGGAAAAGGTAGCTTTCCTATATCTTCGTTTTAAAATTTTAGCTAATGTTACACGAAAACAGCAAGTTAAAATGCAAAGAAACGTTTACAAAAGATTCGTTAATACTGAATTTTAATAAGAATGTCGCCAAATTATTGAGCAGTAGCCAAATTGGCTTCATTTATAAAGACTTATTTTGGTCGCCAAATTTGGCAATATTTCGCCAAATGTCACAAATTTTGCCAATTTTGCCAATTTTGTCGCCAACGGCGCCAATTTTGGCGCTAATGGATATGAATGTATAGCTTTATGCGTATGATTGGGAAAATTATTACAACAATGAAAGAAAATAATTTGCGAGTAATCGCGTTAATGTGCTGTTTTGTTTCAAAATGTCAGCCACCCTACAATTTCAAACTGCTCTATCTCAGCCATTTTTAAAGATAAAGGTAAACCAAAAAATGCTCTGGAATCCTTGTATCAAGGCCTAACACGTAATTAAAAAATAAATTTGAATTTTTAACTTTTTGGTATATTTATTTTAGTTTTAAAATTTTAAATGGCTTTTAAATTTAAATTTTAAATTTAAAATGGCCATCTTGAAACAAAATGGCGGACCAAGCTGGCCAACGAACTCGGTCGAGACATTGGTGACCTTAATACACACAATTAGTTTCATCAAAATCGATTTATAAATACGAGTGTTATCTTATGACATAGGTCAGATATATATATATATATATATATATATATATATATGGAGATATATATATATATATATAAATCAACATTTGCGGAGGGTGGTTTTGGGGTCTGGGGGTCATGATCGGTGAAAATACATCGAAATTTTCGGGAACTGCTTTCCTCCAAACGGCTGCAATAGGTAGCTTTATACTTTTTTGTATTGAAAGCTACATAAAACCAACGATTAATTTATGAGTTTTAGTGAACGCGATTTTTGGCAAATTATTTTCTTTCTTTGTTGTATTCACTTTCCCAATCATACGCATAAAACTATATATTCATATCCGTTAGTGCCAAATTATCGCCAAACTTGGCGACATTTGTTGAAATATCGACAAATTTGGCGACCAAAATAAGTTTTCATAAATGAAGCCAATTTGGCTATAGCTCAATAATTTGGCGAATTTCTTATTCAAATTCAGTATTAACGAATCTTTTGTAAACAGTCTCTTTGCATTTTAGCTTGCTGCTTTCGAGTAACATTAGCTAAAATTTTAAAACGAAGATATAGGAAATCTACCTTTTCCTCCCGGTACAGGCCGGAAGGACTTTTTTTTAGTTATTTCCGATTACGCAAAAAATGCATAACTTTATATAAAACAATCTATAAAACACTTCAAAGACAATTCGTGTTCATTGCTTAGTATTGAACATTCTTATATGTGTGTGTGTAAACAATTCAAACATCTGTTATTCATATTATTTCTGCTAATGCAACCATTTATTTAATTCTCGAAGCATTAAAAATGGGATTTTCTGACTGAACCAGTTGACACAAAGCTGTTAGTATTCTCAACAATTTAAAAATATAGAATTTGCGTAGTAATTACAATTTTTTTTTTTTTTTACTATTCATGTGATTTTGAAAATGATATAAAATTTAAGTTTTTGAAGCACCAGCTAAAATCTTTTGCTCCATCCCAGTGCGTATATTGTTTAATTATAATGTTATCATAGTTATAGAATTAACTGTCTATGACTAAAAGTTTTAAAGCTCAATTAATTATTAAAGCCTGGAATATTATTAGCTCTACGATCATCTGATACATAAATGTAAATAGAAAAAATGTATAACTTTTAAAGTGGAATGTTTAATTAAATTTCATACCGGCAAATAAATACTATTTGTAAAATGGTGAAAAGTAAATAAATGTTTCAGCTTCATAAATTTCCAGAAATCCGATCTATTAGCTATAACATAACATTTGTAATGATATATTTATTTGATTTTCTGCTTCCACAAATATTCTAAAATCAATCAGAATTTGTAAGTATTGTAAGTATGCAACACTTATAAAAAATCTCAGCTTTTTTCTCACGCCATGTATTTTTATTTCGTTTTCTTTATTATCTTAACTTTCAAGAAAATACCCTCTTCTAATAAATGTTGCATCATTCAGTGGCAGTAGAGATTTTCTTAGACACTAATGCAGTCGAATATTTTACTCCGTCTGATGCTAAGGGCACTCTTGGTAGAATAGAATTCTAAAAATTTAAAGCATGGATCTTGTCTTTTATTTTTACCTTATTTGTCGTGTAAAAGAGCCACATATATAAAGAATAGGGTTGTTCAAAGGATAAGGCATTGATCACCCACCTCCATTCGATAAAGTGGAAATTTTTTAAAGATGTTTGATTACCTAATTATAAAAGAAAAACACTCATTAGAATTAAAATAAAGAAGTACATGCTTAAAATCATAAAACAGTATATATAAAGGCTTATAAAAACCTTTTACTATAAAGATCGACATGTTTCGAACGCACAAACGGCGACACTTTCAAGATCAAAATGATAAATAAACTATTCTCGCATTTTTTTTATAAACTTGATAAACATAAAACACGAGATCATACGTGTATAATAAAAGCAGATCGTGAAAATTAATATTTTCTTTTTGCTTTTATAATTTGTAAAGCATCGGGCCAAATTTTAGGTAATTCAAATCAGACTGATTCATTGCATATATTCTCACTACGTATATAGATTTCTATTGATTCACAGATAATGGGTGGGAAATAAACTTTCGATTGATAAATTATTTTACTATTTTTAAAATCAATTTGCAAAGTATATATCTTATGTAGTCTGGCCGCAGCTGTAGTTCTTTTGTCATATTTGATATCTGCCATATAATATTTATTTCTTTCAAGAAAAAGAAACCAATCGAAAGTTTAAAACAAAAAAAAAAGAACACATAGCAGATATCAAAGAAGACAGAATAACTGCAGCTTTGGCTAAACTACATAGGTTATTAATATTTACAGTAAATCTAAACTTTCAATAAAAACAATGTAAGATTTCATGGTATTTCAGTAATTTCCTTCAGTTATCCTAATTTCTAATACTATCCTTTATAGTATTATGAAAGTTTTTAATCATATACTTTGAAAATAATAGTACATATTTTATTTCAGCTTTTATTCAAGGCAAACCTCTCAAATTTTATTTTAAGAATAAATATTTTTATAATAATATTTTCATGCCTGAAAAAAGGTCAAATAAAAGTTTTGTATAATAAAAAAGTCCTTGTTTCTTTAATTAAGCAGTTTCTGTATGTTTCATATTTTTGATTATATATTTCGACGGAAAAAATACTATTCCAAGAGACTGGTTTATACATTCTTTAAGAGAATATATATTACAAAAATTCTTAATCTTGTTTGAAGAAAATCCCTTCCAGTTATAGATGAGCTGTATCTATCTGTATTTTTTCTTCCTATAGTCTTCGTACTACATTGTTTACAACCGTATGAAGAGCCAGGGGGTTGATATTGACCACCTGGGGACCTATTCGACCTCGGGAATCAATTGGCGGTAGATGAAAAAATATATAAATCATTTATTATGATAAAAGACTAACAAGTAGACGCGTTTCTACTATTTTTTTATATCATGATGCTACACCATTGATGTACACCATTTCGTTCTACAGAAGGAGCAAATATCGCATATAACTTACAGGGGGGGGGGGGGTGAATAGAACATTAAAAAAAACACAGAAGTAAACCCACTTATTAAAATCAGAGTATAAAATCATTTAAAAATATAACAAAGCAATGATCTTTTAATATCAACATCAATTTATTCAGTATCTTTGCGTTTGAGATTTGATTCAATGGTAACCCTCTGAAATCTACCAGAAATAGTATCTGAACTATGAAACTGTCCTATAATTTCACGTATTTTACAATTTTTTTTATGTTGTAACTCATACATGAGCAATATTTATTTTTTGTACAGAACTACTGTTCTAAATGTTTTATTAAACAATTTGTTTTGCTGAAATCAAAATTATACCACTGATAATAAAGATTGATACAATCGTCAAACCCATTTTAAAGGCATTGTAATTTTTCAAAAATAAGAAATATAAAATCCTTGAATTTCAGAATCATCCAAGATAGGTATTCTCATCTTGTTTGTCTTTTCTTCGTTTAATTATTGATGTTTAAATGAAGTATAACCACTAACTTATGTAAAGAAAGGAATACTTACACACCAGAGGAAAATCAATTATTCGCATAGGTTTTGTTATTACAGTTTACTGATCTTTGGAACCAAAGAGATGAAAGGAAAACGAATTAAAAATCATTATTTTTTGTAAGCAAAAACCATTAAAATTACTTTTTCAGTTTTAACGTTTTGATATTGAATCTTGTAAAATAGCATTTAATCAAAAAATAAATTTTGTTCCAGAATACAAATAATTAAAATTTCAGGAAGTAATTACTGAGGAACTTTCGTTTAAAAAAGTCTTTTTAATTACAAATGTTACATTAAAAAAAAGAATTAAGCATTTTGGAAAAAAATTCGAATTAATGAAACCAATTATATATTTTTTTAAAATCTAGATTTTTTTTTTTTGTGTGTGTGTGTGTTAAAGTAAACATCCTTTGTTTGTGAATGAAATACACTGCTCAAAACAATTAAAGGATATTTGAAGTTTTATATAAAATAAAGATATAAACGAAATTTTTTTTGCCGAAAATAGAAGAAGAGAATCACAAATGCAAATTTTTCTGGTTTTCAAACTGTGGAGTATGCAAATTTTGAGTTCGACGTCAAAAACGTCGCTTCAGCGGCAGCGAATGAAATTTGACTTTCAACTGGATAAAAGAGAATGAAGACAAGGATGATCGGTATTCAGTGATTGCTTTGTTTCGATGAGTACGATGTCTCAGCGAAGTCATTTGACAGATTCAGAAGCTTGGAGAATTGTTGGTAGGTTAGAAGGGGGCCAAACTCAAGCCGAAGTATCGCAAGCCATTGGAGTGTCACAAAGTGTCATTTCCAGGATCTGGAACCGTTTTTTGGAGAGTGGATGTGCAGGCCGAAGACCAGGGCAAGGTCGTAGACGGCCCAATGAAGATCGGTATTTAGCGTTAACAGCTCGGAGACACCGAAACATGAACGCTACTCTTCTCCAACAACACCTTCGCTCGGCTACAAGCACTACGATTTCAACTCAGACTGTCCGAAACTGGCTCCATGCTTTAGGTCTGTATGCTCACCGACCGATGGTATGTGGTAGATTAACATCAAGGCATCGTCGCGACCGCAGGGAGTAGGCAACCGAGCATGTCAACTGGAGGAGAAATGAATGGAGCAATATTCTGTTTTCTGATGAGTCCCGTTTTTCTGTGCATCCGGATAATAGGCGTATTTTCATCTGGAGGGACCGTGGCAGTAGGAATAATCCTGCGTTCGTGCACGAAAGTGTCAGATTTGGCAGTGGAGGAGTGTTGGTGTATGGTGGCATCTCCATTGACGGGCGCACTGACCTCTACATCATTCGAGATGGAGCTCTGACTGGTCGCCGATATAGGGATGAAGTCCTCAGACCTATTGTAGTCCCTTACGCTGCAGCAATAGGAGATAACTTCATTTTAATGGACGATAACTGCAGGCCACATCGTGCAAACCTGGTGGAGGATTTCCTTTTCGAGGAAGGAATCGTTCGAATGGAATGGCCAGCGTGTTCTCCAGACATGAATCCAATCGAGCACGTTTGGGACGCTCTAGGAAGACGAGTTTCTGGCCGCCAACAACCGCCACAAACTCTCCAAGAACTGGAAAGAGCTCATCTGGAAGAGTGGGGCAGAATACCCCAACTCGTCATTAATAGACTCATTGAGTCCATGCCTCAAAGGTGTTCAACGTTGCTGGCCGCCCGTGGCAACCATACCCCCTACTGAAAATGATTTTCTTTGAAGAAAACACCTTTTCTTATTCTTTTTTTCTCATATGCACAAATTGTGTTTTTTTCCTTTTGTACACAAATGCGCAATAAAATGCATTTTTTTCTGCCAAACATGTGTAATTTATTCTCATATAACCTACTATGTCTGTCGACCATGTATCAATCAGCTAAAAAGTTTCCCAGATACAAAATCCACCTAAAACTGCAATATCCTTTAATTGTTTTGAGCAGTGTAGTTAAAAATTGCATTACATGGTGGATATATATCTAGAAGCCTTTTCATATTAAAAGAGTTTCAATATTTATACAAATGCATTTGTTTCCCAATGTTAATACGAATAATAAAAAACTATTCTTTGTTTGTATTTTCAAGTGTATGCATAAATTAAATGTGATTTTAGTAAAATAATGGGTAAAAATCAATAATTATAATAAATTTCAATAATTTAATAAATAGATTTGTATCATGAATCATAATCATGAATTTCTTATAATTTAAAAGATTATAAAATTAAAATATTCATTCTCGGAAACTTTTCCGAGTAGTTTTTATAGTGCATTAATTAGTTTTCGTAAATCAGAATACAATTTTTTCGGATGCTAACAATGCTCATGCAATACTTTTCAAGTACAACAAACATGTTTTACTGACAAACATGGTAAATTAACAGCATTTACATCAAAATTGGCATTAACAGCAAAATAAATATTATTTTGTTGCTATTGAATGTATATATTCAATTACGCAGCTGAAAATATTTACTTGAGAATTGATAGCATTTTAAAAACCGATATTCCAGTTTGAAAAAAACTATTTAATACAGTTTAAAAACTACTAGAAAATGTTCCCAAAAATTAGTGGCAGCAAAAGAAACTATGAATTAATATGTCAAAAGCAGTGTAATCCAAAATATTGAAAAACATTATGATTGTTCCGCTTCAAAATATTATATAGATCAATTGAAATTAAATATACAAATACTTTTTCAAGTTTTGTCTAAACAATAGACAGCTCATTAAAAACTACTTAATATTAATTTCATGATTATTTTTTAAGTTTGCATAAATATTCAAAATAAAATGTTAGTTCACACACATGCATTTACATGTGAATATGAGCATGGATGTACGTATAAAAAACAGATACAACACTAAAATGATCCAGTTTTTTGTATCACATTCTGTTTCATGTTTCTTTCATAAAAATAAATAATAAAATTGCATTTTGAGCATATCAGTGTAAACCTTTTTTGAAAATAATAGTAAGAATATGTTGTTCCACAAATTAACATTCTCTGGAAAAAAGATCTGGCTAAATAAGCATCGATCTTTCATAATACTAGAAACACTTATTCAGATACAAATAATTCAATTCCAGTGATGCGATTTCAAAACGTATTTCATAAAGTAAACTGTATATTGCTATATTTGACAAGAAAAAGAAATGTTGTTTACTCAGTAAAACAACATACAAATAATTTTTCATAAGAAAATAAACTATTCGAATAGCCTATATAATATATATATATATCGAAAAACATACTAGAATTGAAACAGAATATTTATTCATAAATATGAAAACGTTTGAAATTTTGATATTGGGAAACAAACAGCATCAAGAAATATGAAAAATCAAATCAAGAAGTTATTATTCTCAGAATATTTGACGGATTTCGTTCTAATTTTCCCAGCAGTTGGTCATAAGGGTGACAACGAGATTGGACGAGATTGGACGAGACAAACCGTTTGGAAATTATATTAAAAAACTTTTAAAAACCACAATTAAAGAACGTACGTCACGAAAATTTAGTGACCATATAATTTTCACCTACGAGAGATTTTTCTAGACAACCGGATTAGAGCACATGAATCAAAATATTTACGCGCGTACTAAAATTACAGTAGAATAAAACATATTTCAATTTAATCAAACTGGAAAATAAATCTGGATACGTCTGATGACTGCACTCTAACAACAACATTTCCAAAACAGAGCAAAAAATACTCAAATCTGAGTATGTCGCATAGTCAAAATGGCTCCGAATCAAAATTACTCAAGTTTGAAACATGTATATACTCATTTCTGAAAACATGCACACACTCAAGAATAAAACATTATGTGTTCATATTTGAGTAAATCCATGTTTCAAAAATGAGTATAATCTTACTTCTATGTGTTCAATTTTTGAGTATTTTCATGTTCCAAAAATGAGATTGAACTGATTCTAATCCTTTTTGAGTATGTCCATGTTTCAAAAATGAGTATGAACTGACCTCTATGTGCTCAGTTTTGAGTATTTATGTGCTCAGTTCCTGAGACCTCTATGTGCTCAGGTTTGTTTCAATATTCTGAGTATTTCTGGTATTTCAGAATTGAAAGCATTGGGTCGTCATATTTGAAACAAAAAGTTTCATAACAAAATGAAAAAATCGATTTACTCAGATTTGAAAGTGTCATTTTTCTCAGTGTGTTTGAGATTTTGAGATAGTACTTTTCGATGACACTTATAGAATTCCCCAAACTCTTATCGAAAACCTCTTAACATCCATGGAAAACTGAAACAGTCTTAATTTTTTAAGTCGACCACACACCACATAAAAAATCCTTCATTCTTTTCAAATAACATATCTTTTTATATTTATAGTTACTCAAATTGTTGAGGAGCGTCTCCTAATGTTCTTGAGACATCATTTCAAACAGTTAAAATTCCCATATACGATGTTCTTGTGTCTTATTTTCTGTATTACCTTAATTTATGTGAACGTGCTATTTTATACCCATGATAAGCTATCTTGAAAGTTTTCTCTATTTGTTTGTTTGCGTCCCTATTTTTTTAACAGTGTATATGATTTTCAATATAGTATTTTGCAATTCTACCATTTAATTTGCACCTATTCATCATTTGAATTTGTACCATTGTACCATTATATAATTAATTAAACATAGCATCTCATTTTCATTTCTTGTCAGAAGTTATTATTACTTTCTTCTATTTTTACATGGATGACCACCTCAGGAAACCCGGCTTAAGCCTTAGAGTTTGTGTGCAATCCTGAGTGGCTGACACGCTTCTGTCACCAGCGAGACCACAGTTACAGAATTTTACAATATAATATTACAATATTACAATACGATATAGATACAATAGAATATACAATAAATACAATAGAATATACAATAGAATATTTTTCTTCTACTCAGAAGTTTTACTTTTACATGTGATTTTTTTGTAGTGAAAGTAATGGAATTTTGTCTGATAATAATGTTTTAAAACTTTCATACATACGATTATTATTATTATTTCAATGTATACAGAATATACAATTTCCAGATAAGATATTTACAAATACGGTGCAAGCACCATGCCTAAAATTATTATTGGTTAAATATGATGGGTTATTATTGGCTAGCATATTTTATACAAATACTTTACTACAATTGATGTATATGGAAAAATATGATGCACACATACAGTTATTATAATTAATTCGATTATACAATTATACGTTTAGACCATTTCCAGAATATGACTATATACAAGTACTGTGCAGACTTCATATTTAGGATTTTTGGTTACATGGGATGCAGATTCTTGGTTAAATACTTCTAATACAATTAATAATATACTAATATGAATATACAGATGCGAATACACTGAAAATTTACAAATAATATGCAAATACTAATAATATACAGATAGTGTGGTGTTAACTTTCATTACAACAGTTATTATATTCAATATTATTTATATACATATGTACAGAGAAAACAGGGCCCCTGCTAGATTGGACAAGCGGTTGCCCGACTACAGAGGAAGAGGATTTGAAAATAGAAATTCATTTTTTTCAATATATTTCATGCAGTTGATAATGCGCTGGAGAAGAACCGGATGGTCCAGGAGATATAGCATCCAGTTTTTAAGTGACATTTGTGGTGATTTTTTGACATGAAAATGTGAAGTTAGAGTGCAGTTTAATATGTAGTGTAATGAAGTTGCTTCTAATCCACAGACACATAGTGGTGAGTCACTTCTGTTAATTTGGAATAGGTGTTGTTGAAATGGTCCATGATTTGTTAAAAATAGGTATAGATATCTGTTGTGTATTTCTAGTTGTTGCGAGACTTCCGGAAGGAAGTCTCTTGTGTAATGACCCACCTGTGCTGTAGACCAGCGTTGTTGCCAACTGTCTATGATTTGTTTTTTTAATTCTCTTTTGAGTGTGGACGGTGGTACAGGAAGAAAAGTTGTTTCCAGTGTTTCATCGTTTGTTGCTGACCGCGCCAATTGATCCGCCAGTTCATTTCCAGCTACACCCGAATGATCCTTGACCCAATTAAAAAAGAAGTTTTTGGAGGATAAATTTAAACGTTCTAAAATTTCCTGGACTAAATAATTATCTATGTCAAATTTTGAAAGAGCCATTAAACTTGATAAGCTATCCGAAGAGATTAGAAAGTTGACCGAATCCTCTTCCATAGCCCAGCACACAGCTTCTCCAATCGCAAGTAGTTCGGCCTGGAAAACTGAATTGCCGGAGTCAAGTTTTGCACGCCACGTGTGATGAATTATATTATTGTTATAAGCACAGAAAGCCGATGCTGTGCCTTCAGCAGTTTTTGAGCCATCTGTAAAAATATGGAATTCCCCATTGAATTTTGAACCCGGACAGGTTTTTATTTGATCTAGAGTTGGTGAAGTTTTATATTTTGAGATCTTTGTGGCTATTGTTTGTGCATTAATACGTGTTGATGAAATCTCTAATCTAGTGGCTCTAGCAAATTCAGCTTCCGCTTCTAGTTGCAAGTCCAGGGGCGGGATACCCGTGAGTACCTGCAATGCCGCTGTTGACGTATTTTTATACGCTCTTGAGATGAGTAGGAGTACTTTTCTCTGCGCCGCCAAGAGGTGACGCACTTCATGCGACCGTCTCATACGCGTGAACCAAACCCCACAGGCATAAGCGATTTGACGCTGTAGGATTGCCGAATACCATATTTTAAAGAAATGAGTTGGCAACTTGCCCGAAATTGATGAAAATTTATATAAATTTTGTGTAGTTTTAGTAATTTCTTCCCTTTTTATTACTAGGTGAGGTAGGAATGAAAGATGTTGGTCTATTGTAATTCCTAAGTATTTTAAGGTTTTGACTGATTTTAGGTTTTTTCCTTTTAGTTTGATAGTTGGGTCCCTTTTTAAGATATTAGGTTTGCCAAATGTAATTGTTTTTGATTTATTCAATGATATTTCAATATGGTTGCGCGTTGCCCAATTTTGAACATAATTCAGGGCAATCCCACCATTATGCTCTAGAACAGCGCGTGATGGACCCCAAATAATTAACAGGACATCGTCCGCGTATGCCACAATCGCACAGTGCTCAAAGACAAAGTAACGCAGTAATCCCTCCAAGAGTGACAACTAGAGAAAAGGACCAAAACAGGAGCCCTGTGGTCAGCCTTTTGTGAAATAATGCAAGATATTAGGGTTGTGCCAATCAACCTGAGCCCGCCTACTCGAAAGGAAGTAGATAATTGTATTAATATATTACTGCGGGATGTCTAAGTCAGTTAGTGATGAAATTGCCAGGTCCCATGGAAGGTTGTCAAATGCCCCCATGAAATCCAGCGATATAAAAGTCGTGTAGTTGTTGTTTTCTTTATTGATATCGATATATGATAGGGCATTTTGAAGAGCAGTTTCTGTTGATTTTAACTGTGTGAAACCGTGTTGTTTATTTGTTAATCTATTGTTTTGCGTTAGTATATGATTAATTCTCCGCAGCAATAGTTTTTCAAAAATTTTGCCTATTATTGGAAGTAATGTTATCGGTCTATAAGATGTGTGTTCGTCAAGTGGTTTACCTTCCTTTCTAAAGTAGATAAGCTCCCCAAGCTTCCAGGCCACAGGGAAATAATTTAAGGAAAGTGCTGAATTAAATAAGTCTAGTAGTGTAACTGGTATTATGGCAAATATCGCTCTTATCATACGATGATCGATTTCGTCTGGCCCTGGAGCCTTGTTTTGATTGAAGCTATATATTGCATTTCTTAATTCACTTTTTGTAAATTTTGGTTTGTCTGATTGGGGTTGTATGTTAAATGCCTGGGCAGGTTGCACTGGCATACCTGCTGAAGGCCCAAATATTCTTTCTGTAAGGTTAGCTAATAAAGTGGACCTGGAAACCGGAAAGGATGAGTCCGGTAGAAAGCTAATTAATTTATCTTGGTAATCTTGGAAAGCCAGTTTTTTTTATATGCCATAAGGGTCAGTTTGTTTATTACAGAAATTGTCCCACGCTTTCTCTTTTGCACAGAGGATTTGTTTTTTATATTTGGCTTTTTCTTTTTTATAATTTTGGAAGTTTATTGGATCGAAATTAGAGTTTTTTGCTTTATTATATAAAGCTTTTACTTTATTCCTCTGTGCCCTAAGGTCCGGCGACCACCAGGAAAATTTAGGTTTTCGAAATGAGGGTTTTTTTAAATGAAGTTATTGCTGAATCTTTAATAATTTGGTAGAACTTTTCATAATGGATGTCCAGATCTTGGGATGTTTTAATTGTTTTAAAATTAATATTGTCCGTTAAACATTTATGTTGAACCATTTTTTGAAATTTATAGGGGGGAATGGTTTTTGTTTTAAATCTGCGTTTTGGTAAATCCGTTACTGTTAAAAATAGTTGTGTAATAATTGGCCTGTGGTCACTGAAAAGTTCTGGGACAACTTCCCAGTTACTGAAGTGTTGGAAGAGGGGTTGTGAACAGATTGATAAATCTGGTCGGCCCTTCCTTCTGCCCGACTCATAGGTTGGTTGGCAAGATGGTTCGTTTAAAACTACAAGGTTTTCTACCAGCAAGAAATCTACGAGGAGTCTTCCCCTGGCGTCTACCCGCGAATAACCCCCCATAGTGGGTCATGTGCATTGAAGTCCCCCAGGACTAAACAGCAGTCGCTAAGATGTTTTGCTGATCTCCAATCTTGGAGATCGAGGAGAGATCGATATATCGAGGCTCCCAATGCTCAGAATTAAGTTCGGTAGGTCTAGATTAACGAAAACTGAATTATTGAATTTAGCTGAAAGACAGTGTTTTAAGTTTTGGTTTAAGATCAAAATATGACAATTAAGGGAGCTGGAGCTGTAACATGGCACACTCAAAGGGAGAGAGACCGGTCGGCCTTCAAAAATATAAGCATCCTGGAGGCACGCCAGTGAAAAACCCTCTTCAATTACATGATTTATAAAAGCTGCCGTATTACCTTTAGATCGTTGTAGATTACATTGAATCACCTTGAACTCGAGGCTGTTTGAGTTCTTTGTTGTGTAAAGTTCCTCTGATACAGTTTGTAAGTTTGGCAGCAACTATCAAAACTATAATGATCAATGTCCAGAGGTCTATCCTTTCCGGAACGTTTTTCATTTGCGTCTGTGCAGTTTACACACCTTCGGGTATGGGATGTACAGTCCGATGTTTGGTGATGGCCAGCACACTTTGCACATACATCTCGATCCTTACATTCCCGCGTCATGTGACCTAGTTTTTGGCATTTGTAACATCTGGGTGTTATGATGTACTTGCGCACATCGCACCTGTTGAAGCCGATGTTGATCTTTATTTGCTCGAGTACATGTGCTTCCCTTTGTGGCACTTCTATGATTAAGTTCACTGTGTCATTGTTTCGCGCAGATTTCAGAATTTTATTTAATTTGAAATTGATGTTTTCAGTTCTTAGGGCTCTTTGCAATGCTGGGTGCAGAATGTTTTCAGAGTAATATTCTATGTTTCTCAATGCTTCGTCGTCTTCGTTTTCCGATACTGCTGGGGCTCCAAATACCATGATTTTCTGTGTTTTCGGTTTGATCTTTTCTACTGTGATTTTCGGTGCTAATTTAGTATTTTCTGTTAGCTTTTGCTGCAGCTCGATGATATATTTCTCATCATTGCAGGTAACTACTAAGTTACCTGCTTTCGTCGGCCTGCAATTGATGTTTGGCAGAGTAGTTGTATCCACTGCTTTGTTAAGTGTCCTTCTTATTTCCTGTATCGTTAGGTTTCCATCCTTTGTTGTCACCACTAGAGATGGTCTCTGTGGAGGCTTTTGTTGCAATACTTGCGCATATGAATATCCATCATTTCTTTGCGTCAGTCTTTTATTGCTTTGTGATATTGATTGTGTTTTTAGTGTTTTCTTTAGGGCATCAATTTCTTTCTTGTAATCATTGAGTGGCATTTTGATGTAAGCGCCGTGCTGTCCGAGTTTTCTTTCTACTGCTTCTTTGATTCTTGTTCCCTGTTCCTCCATGTCTTCGTACTTCTTTATTTCTTTCCTAAGCTCTAGGCACTCCTCTCTCCATTGTGATCTGTCATCTTCTGTGTCTTGTATCCACCGCATTAGCGTATCTACCTCTTTGCGGAGTTTTATTATTTTCTCATTTGTTTTCCCCTGATTTTCTTCGGAAGTAACTGCCTGGATGTCTTGCAGTATCTTTTCTACTTCAATTTTGATGTAATGTGGTGTTGATGGCTTTTGGTGTTTTTTAGCTTCCTTTAGTTCTTTTTCTAGTTCTTTTTGTTTCAACTTCAACGCTACTACTTCTTGTCTACTTTCTTCTTGTTTTTCTACTTTCTCTTTTAGCTTTGCCCCTTCTGCTTCATAACTTTGTAGTTTCTCGCTATGTAATTTTTCTCTTTTAGTATTGGATTCATGAAAATTTTCGACTTCCGGTTTTCGACGGATTTATACGTTTTAGAAGGTCCTGAAAACGATTTGACTATTTTTAGAAAATGTCTGTCTGTGACTCTGTCTATCTGTCTGTCTGTCTGTATGTGACAAAAATTTTGTGGGCGCTCTAACTCAAGAACTAATGCTCGGAATTTAATAAAACTTTAGATTCAGTTAGTCCCTGATTTAAATTGGTGCTGATTAGTTTTTGGTAAAAATCTTCGTGATTTCCGCAATAGCTCTATCACAAGGACTAATGCTCGGAATTTAATAAAACTTTATATTCAGTTAGTCTCTGATATAAATTGGTGCTGATTAGTTTTTGGTAATAATCGACCAGCAGGTGCCGCTGCTATGCAGCATTTTGCAGGATTTACACGATTTTAGCGATAGTCATATCTCAAGAGCTAATGCACGTAATTTAATAAAACTTTAGATTCAGTTAGACTTAATATAAATTGGTGCTGATTCTTTTTAGTGTATGCGAAACCTGTGTAAGATAGAAGAAAGTTTTGGGATTGACACATCCGACTAGTTAAGTCTATGTGCTCATCATTATCACTCAGACTAATCCCTTTGAATCCTAGTACAGAAAATATACCGTTTCCTGAAATTTAAAATTCTTAATTTTTGTATAATCATAAAATTTTAAGGAAATATTCATTTTATTCACTAACTAGCATTATATATATTCTCTGAATGAGTAAAAATTTACAAAAGCACAAAAAGTGATGTTATATCAATCTGAGGATCTAACCCGGCCATCCCGGGTAATAGAATATAACTGAAAACAATTTTGTTTATTAAAAAATCTAATGATTTTTTAAATTTAATATTTTTTTAGATTGCCCACTGCCAACACCAAAACACACTTTTATATGAAAAATATTTATTATATATTTAAATAAAGTTTTGAAAATTATTGAAAGTGATACTTTCTAATTAGCCGCATGTCAGAGGTTAATAGCTGAAGAAATCTGTAAAGGTTTTGCTTCTTAAAGCAGCCTTTTTTATTTTATTATTTCAGTGGTTTTAAGAGCGTAGTTTGATTAAAATCCGTATACCATTGTTTTTTGAGGCGTCACTGTGACGTCACTGCAAGTCACCGTAGTCACGTCATTTCTATGACCAAAATGAAACAGAATCCTATTTGTTTCTGAATAATTCAGTGTATAAGCACACAGCCCGATTACATATCTGTTAAATTTGTGTTTTATTTATATTATTTTATTTATATATTGTTTGATTAAATGTTATTTTAGTTATCGAATATTAGCCGGAAAGAGCAAACAAATTAATCTTCCGTAATAGTGCTACACGCTATAGAGATAGCGTTTGAACAATTTATGTTAAAAGAATTATTTTAAAAAACATAAAAAATCAGAAAATTGAGATACAGCTTTCCAACAAATTGCATTTGAAAGTACATTTTTGTCCTTATCCGGCGGTACAAAATTTAAAATTATGTGATGTTTAGAAGTAATTTTTAAAAAGGGAAATAGATTGCTTAGTTGTTACCACTGTCAAGTGAAGTCAGTGTTACTCGCATACATGTTCTTACTACAGTAATATACAGTGGCGGTCAAAAGTTTCCGGCCAGCATAAAATTTTTGGTTAATTTGTAAGTATATCTATATGAAGAGGAATCTCAAAGTGATACTTATACATTTTATTGACATAATAGTTAGGGACTTATTTATGGAACAACAAATAAATATCAGTAAATTTAATTGACAAAATTAATTGCAAAGGAAAACGTATGTTCTCAAAAGTTTCCGGCCATCTTGTCAAGTTTGGCAAAAAATGGTGTTATAATATAAAATAACAGTGATTAAAAACATTTACAATTAGTATTTTCCGTCATACCTTTAGAAATAAGTGCTGCGGCGCAGCGACTTGGCATCGATTCAATAAACGGTTGAAGATCGTCTATGGTAAGTTTTTTCCACTCTTCTTGGAATTTTGGGGACAATTCTGCTGAATTGGAATATTTATAATTCCGCACACGTTTTTCAAGTTCGTTCCAAAGATTTTTATTGGATTCAGATCAGGTGATTCGGGTGGCCATTTAAAAAGCGGAATTTTTTGTGCGAAATCCACTGTTTGACGAGCTTGCATTTATGCTTTGGGTTGTTATCATGCTGAAATAAATAGTTGCGAACACAATTTTTCCTCCAATAAGGCAGCAAATGATCTTGCAAGATATTCTTATACATTTCACCATTCATCTTGCTGCGGATTTCAACTAACAGACCGACACCTTTTCCAGATAATGCTCCCCACTGCATAGTGTGTCCTCCGCCATGCTTCATGGTAGGAATAACATATCTCGAATCATATCTCTTATTTTTAGGTCGTCGGGCGTAGTGTCTGCCATCACTCCCAAAAAGGTTGAACTTCGAATCGTCGGAAAATAGTACTTTCTTCTAGTTTTTACTTGACCAGTCTTTGTGTTCCTTGTCAAACGCCAGTCGGGACCGTTGATTTTTCTTTTTACTTATGAAAGGTTTTTTAACACCGACTCTTCCATAAAGTTCTACGTTACGTAAGTGTCTTGACACGGTAAACCGAGTTATTTCAGTAATATTTTCCCTCCATAAATCGCGGGATATTGCAGCGGCAGTTTTATGCGGGTCATCAACTGCTTTTTTCCTGACAATTCTGTCCACACGAGTGGTCGTTTTCCGGGGTCTCCCGGACCGAGATAAGTCCTGAAGGCCATGACAATCTTTATATATATTTTTAAATATCGTTCACAGTAGATTTTCCGACCGATAACTTTGCAGCAATCTCACGAGAGGATTGGTCCTTTAGCGAGAAACAAATCCCTCGTTTACGAACAATAATTGTTGAACTTTTCATTTTTGAATTTCAACTACGTTATTCACGTTGATTAATTAACAAACACGGCCAAAACAACACTTTACCGACAGCAAAACTAACAAATGTCGAATGGCCGGAAACTTTTGCACACGCGAATTTCGAATTCCTTCCCTTTGCCTCAAGTGTCTTCAGTATCCAATCAAAATGATCACGTGGTCAGAGGTCATTTGCATATTCCTAACTTTTGGGACAATTGCGCTTCTTCTTCGCTTAAACGTTCTGGCAAATAAATCGAAGAAACTAACTGGCCGGAAACTTTTGACCGCCACTGTAGATTGGTAAGGAAAAGTGCATTATAAAAGCAAAGACAACACAGATTGGAATATTTACCAAATAATTTCGGGGTTTTTTTTCTATTCGAAGACAATCTATTTTTCACGCTTCTTAAAGTGTGTATAGGGGGGGGGGCGAAAAATTCCTGTTTATCTCGACTTACACCAAGACGTCCTCCATTCTCGTCCGGAGAGAGTGTCTGTGGATTCCTGTAGTTATTCAAATGCGGAGCCTCAAGTATGTATCTAAACTTGTTCAGTAATTACTTTTTTAAAGTCATCTATATTATTTAAATTTTAAGCATCACTATAATAACGAAATATACAAGAAACAAGTTGAAAATTGAACGTTAAACATGATAAATGAGGTGCGTTCGTTTTATAACTAGTTTCACAATGTAAAAAAATCATCCTTATTATTTCAGTGAAAGGAATTATATCGTTTGCTATGCGCGAGCCTTTTTTTCCTTAATAACACTTTCCAACCTTGTTCAAAAGTGTTTATGACTTCGGTTTGTCTGCCGTCTGTCCGTTTGCCGTCTGTCCGTCTGTCAGTCTGTCCGTTTGCTGTCTGTCCGCCTGTCCATGGTCTAATTCCCGTAAATATGATTCGATTGTCCTGAATTTTTTTTATGTTATTGTCGTTCACTATAGCATGATCCCTATTTCAACAGAAGTGTGTAGCACTTATAGTTTTTTACAGGGACAGCCAAAAGTATTCCGTTACCTTACAGTCAATGGGGAATAACCGGTTCAAGCGCATTTTGATGACGCTACGTCATTTAAAACATAAGGAAATTGATATATAATTATGAAGCGCATTAAAACATGCTTTTTGTAGGATATGGGGTGCAAAGCATTCATTATTCATTTACAGGGTCAAACAAAAGAATTCTTTTATACATCGTTATATGGAGAAAATTCGTCCTGCAGTGTAATTTAGTGATATTTCACTATTTCAAACATAATGAACATTATATGAATTACTGAGGTGCACTATAAAATGCTATCTTGTGTGCATTGCGTTTATTTACAGGGACACACAATAGATATTTGTTACAGTACATGTGCGATATTTACAGTCTATGTGTGATAAGTGCGTTTTCAACTTTGGTTTGCATTTTTAACTTTTTTTTTCATAGTACGTGTGCGTTTATAAACTCGGTTGACCATATACAGGGCTACACAAGGAAATTCGTAAATACTACAGACTATGGGAGTGAATTGCTTAAGGGTAATTTTTAAATGTGTTTACGCATTTTTCTGCTGAACTATATTTAGTAGACTAATAGAAGTTTGTAGAATATAAATAAATTCATATACAGGGCTGTGATAGCCATTTAAAGATTTTAATTTCAAAAAGTTGTACAAAAATTAGAAATCCTAAACACTTTTTGCTTTAAATGTTCGGCCCTGATCCAAGGATTCCAGAGCATGTTTTGTTTTGCTTCATCTTAAAAAATGGCTGAGATATAGCAGTTTGAAATTATAGGGTGGTTGACATTTTGAAACAATACAGCAGGATTACTCCATAAATGGGTTTAATTTATGAGTTTTAGTGGACATGGTTTAGCCAAATTTTCTTTCATTGTTGTAACCATCGTTTCAACAATTACATGCTTAACACTATATACTTATGTTCGCCAACGTCAAATTCTCGCCAAGCTTGGCGACAATTGATGAAATATCGCCAAATTTGTCAACAAAAACATGTTACCATGTATGAAACCAACTTGGCTATGTCTGTCTAATTTGGTGATAGTCTCATTCAAATTCAATATTGACGAGAACTGGGAATGACTCTTCTGTAATTGGGTTCCGCGCATTTTAGCTTCGTGTATTTTCGGAAGAATTAGCTAAAGTCTCAAAACCAAGCAATAAGGAGGCTATCTTTTCCTACCGGTACAGGCCAGAAGGAGTTTTCGTAGTTTAGTATAATACATCGGCTGCTCGCATCCAGGTAACCCGACGATTCGCAAGCATCTGATTTACAACAGAATGACAAAAAATTTTGATTTTTTTGGGGGGGGGGCGGTTTGATAGCGAATTTTGAAGCATTAACATGTTTGAGATAGAAGAAAGTTTCGGAATTGGCATATCCGACTAGTTTTATTTGTTAGTTGAATTGGTGTATTAACCCTTTTAGTGCCATACATCGTTTACCAATATATGCTAAAAATGCCTGTAAAAAAGTGCATTTTTATGGATAATTTATATGAACAAGAGAAATATTCACCATTTCCGTTACAATACACCAATATTCATAATTTTTCAACATTCTCTTCAGAAGATTTTATACTATGATAATAAAAACACAGAGCGAGAGGAGCGCGACGGCGCTCCTTGGCACTAAAAGGGTTATAGAAGGGCCTCTGTTACAAATTTTGTAAACTTCAGATTTTCAAATTTTAATTACTTAAAAGGCGTATAGCCAACAGAGTGAAAAAGTATCCAAGCCGGGCCTCGTTCTACCAACTGAATCACTTGGAACGATACCCAGCCTGGCACTTCTCACTAGTGAGTCCCGGCTTGGATACGTTTTTCACTCTGTTGGCTATACGCCTTTTAAGCAATTAAAATTTGAAATATTATAAATGCAAAGGCGTGATAAATTTTCTATTAAAAAATTTCCAAGTATTAAATAGATTTATTCTATCATCGCTGCTGGATTCTCTTTAGTTTCGTGTTTGCGCCAGAGTTGGTGGCTCACGGAAAACTATTCCATTTTGCGCTGGGATTGTAGCCTTGTTAACATGTCAGTTGGTAGAACGTCAGTGCGCTATACTGATGAGCCGAGTTCAAGTCCCGGCCCGGATACTTTTTCACTCTCTTGGCTATACGTCTCATAAGCAATTAAAATTTGAAATATTATGAATGTAAAAGCGTGAGACATTTTCTATGGAAAAATTTCCTAGTATTAAATAGAACTTCGGTTTTTTTTTTTTTTTTTTTTTTTTTTTTTTAAGTAGCTTGCGTGGAATAATTGAAGATTACCCAGTGTTAAAAATTGCAATTTCATAATATACAAGTTTGTTTACTTTAAATAACATAATTAAAACACTAAATTAAAAATATTATTATTACTTCCCTTACCTACCTAACTATTTTTTTATTATTCAACAATGCTCAGGATGAAGACAAAAGTGAAGGGTAATTAAGAATGCAAGAAAGGAAGGGTTTATGTTGCACTAGGTGCTCAGGGCATCGCTAATCAGTGACATTAATAGTTTTCACCTCATTTCTATTAAAATTAAAATTTGTAACTTAGGCCCTTCTTCCAAGCATCCATTCAGTTATTATAAGTTCATAAAAGAAAAATATACTCAAGTCCATTTTTTAAAATTTTCGAGTGCATTTTCTACAACACATAAATTGTGAAGTGCTGATTGTGAGAGACTACTGTCTCGCGGCTGACATCACGTGATAATACTTAGATTATTGCCTTCAGATCACAGATTTGCCTACTTATTTTAATGGGTTTTTAGGTGCGTTCGTAATTATATACATACGTAGCACCTATTGTCGTCGCTTGGTCCGTCCGTCTGTCCGTCCGTCCGTCCGTCCGTCCGTCCGTCCGTCTGTCTGTCCGTCCGTCCGTCCGTCCGCTTATAACAACGCAAAAACTACCCAACCGAATGGTTTGAGATTTAAGATATATTATCTTTGCAGAATTTTGTCGAGACATTTCAAATTTTATTAAAATCGAATCAAAACTTTAGGAGATATTAATAAAAATATTTATTAAGAAATTTGAATTTTTTTTTTTAAATCGGTGCTTTTTTGTTATAGGAGCTTCCGAAGTTTAATCGTCAAGCGACAGAGATATGACAGAAATTAATCTGCAGACGATATAATTCATTTCACAGAATTAAAAATCATCAAGATCTGAATATTTATACAGGGTCATTCATAATTCCCTCCAGGGTTTCGAAACGTTATAGTAAAAAAACGAAGACGAATATGAAAAAAAGAAACATATGAAATTATTCCGAAACTATTCAAGTTTTACTTACATACATTACAGGTGTTCTATGTGTGAACCCTTGGTCACACGGCATACATCCATGCGATAGTCCAGTTCCTGCCATACTCTACTCAACATGGTACTGTCTATGTTATTGATAGCACGTGTTATCCAGGTTTTTGTACAACCTATGCCACGTGATTTACTGACCTGCGTGAAAGGATAACACGTGCTATCAATAACATAGACAGTACCATGTTGAGTAGAGTATGGCAGGAACTGGACTATCGCATGGATGTATGCCGTGTGACCAAGGGTTCACACATAGAACACCTGTAATGTATGTAAGTAAAACTTGAATAGTTTCGGAATAATTTCATATGTTTCTTTTTTTCATATTCGTCTTCGTTTTTCTACTATAACGTTTCGAAACCCCGGAGGGAATTATGAATGACCCTGTATAACTAGCGACAGTACTTGCTTCGTTTGTCACGTTTGACGTACAATTTCCAACTTGTTTTTTTTTTTTTTTTTTTGCTGAACGGCTATGTGCTTAGTGGTTGAATGGTTGGAGCGACGTATTTGAGTCTGATATAGCATGAGTTCAAATCCCACGTCTTCTTTTATTCCCAACTTTTTCTACAACTTTTTTTCTTTATAAATGTTTTATCAGTGAAATTCTCTAATTCAGTTTTATTTTCAACTTTTTTTATATCGGTGCTGTAAATTTTTATGATAAATGAAATATTTTTAATAAAAGTAAATTTTGATGTAATAACAATTAAAGATTTATTTTTATTTTTAAAATAAAATACTTATTTAAATATTCTATTTCAGAATTTCTTTTTCATACTTTTTATTTTAAAATGTTATGCATGGTATATTTTAATAAAATTTAACTTTGATATTAATAACAATTAGATTTATTTCTATTAATAAAATAAAATACTTATTTAAGTACAATAAAATGTGCTTAAAATTTTACATTTTTAATATTTCAAGTTTCATTTCAATGCAATATTATCAAATACTTTTTTTTATAGAGCAAAGCATTTTTAAAGATGTAAAAGGGCAGGAATCTAAGTATGGTCACGTGATGTCTACCGCGAGACACTTTTAAAAGAGTGTCGGGATGCGGAAATAACAACGTGATTTTAGCAATAACAAAGTGAAACAGATCAAGTGATAAATTAAACATTTGTATAAATAATTAACCCAGTATCCCCATTTGCTGGAGATTCTACAAACGATTTATATTAACTGCAGCAATCAATAAAATCGTCTTTTAAAGTTCAATTTGGGAATAATATTCATTTTTGTTTATGTTGCAAAACGGCAATAGAAATGGTTAATGCCTATAATATTTCTCATCACTGTGCTTTACACTTCATATCGCAAATTGAAATTGGTCGTAAAAAACACGTACGTATAAGGGAGAAACTGTTACATTTTGTTGTTAATAACAATTCTACACACTGTAAAAAAAATACTGATGTTTCTTAATTTATTAAAATATAATATAAACAGAAACGAAACATGTCATAACCATTTGCAAGTCGCCCACAATTCTTAAAAGCATTCTTTTATCTTTGAAAGTCTCCGAAACCTATATATTTAAAGAAGCAATTCTATAAACAAAGTTTCTTTGCTGTCAATGATTTTCGGAAACGTTTTCGAGTACATTTTATAGTGTATTAACCAGTTTTTTCAATCCGAAATATAGGTTTTGTGAATTCTATCAATCCTCAAGTAAACATTCTCATGTTCAACAAACACATGATAAATTAACATCATTAACATTAACATTAAAATTAGTATAATTTTGTTACTTTTGAATGTATAAATTTAATTGCGTAGCTGAAAATGTTTAATTGACAATTAATATAATCCTAATCACCGATATTCTGGTTTGAGAAAAATAATTAATACACCGACACGTTTCTTAAAATCAGTGGCAGCAAAAAGAACAAACCTTTTTTTTTTATTAATTCTTCTTTAAATCTCGAGAATATATTCAATTCCTAGCGTTTCTAAAAATAAAAATCCCCTTTCGAAAACATAGGTAAATCGTTACATGTTGTTATACAAGTTTCGTTCATGGTTATATTATATTTTCCTAGATTAAGAAACAATTGCGTTTTTCTTTACAGTGTATACTGCAACTTTTTGCATGTAATACTGCAACTATACTGTAACTTTGTCTATTTTTTGTATACTGCAACACAGAAAAAAGACTTCAGTAAACTGTAAATGTTTGCAGAAAATCCTTTTCTGTGAGTATAAAATTAAATAAATCTTTTTTAGTAAATTCAAACTTATATGGATAATAACATGAAAAATTCATGATTCGAAAATACGAGTATAAGAGATAACTCCTTTAGTATTTCTTTAAAATTAGTTAAAGTTCCTTCAAAATACCTATGAAAGTTTTATCTGTTACTTAAGGCATTAGAACTGAATTTTAAATCTAGGATATTACGTTTTCGGAAGGTTATTTTGACAGCTGGCGGAATTAGGAAGAATATTGTTATTTAGAAAAGTATTTTGTGAGCGTCTGTAGTTGTTAAGCTATATTAAAAATGCTGTTTGTTCACACAATATCAAATGTATTTTGAATTGGATTTATTAAGCTTTTGACATTTTTGAAGCGTAAAAAGTTTTCTTTTACAAAATTGCATTTACTATAAAGACAAAGTACGAACTGGATTACGAAAGATGTTTTAGAAAATAAGTTTATTTGGCATGCAAAAGTGTTTAACTTGATATTGTTTGCGCAATAAGAAACAGCAGATTTAACAAATTTCACCTAAACATAAATGTTTGTTTTATAGAAATAGATAAATCCAACATGATATTTTATTTTTATCAGTAGTACAATATTATAAAATAATGCTAAATGCCCATATGATTAATAAGAGATTATAGTAAAATACTAGACTTTAAATTCAAACTTATAAATATATTTTTTTTATTTAAAAGGATTATAACTTTTCTTTATCTTTTCATAAATATGAAACTTCATCGTGTAATAACAAATACGAAATATTTATTTTCAATAGTATACTGGAATATTTTCCAAAATAGTACGTTTTAAATTAAAAATATATAGTTTAAAAGTAGCTACAGTAAACAAAACTGCTAAAAAATAACATTCTCAAGATTAGTAATGGTAAAATAAACAATTTTCGCAAAAAAGCTTGAAATAGGAGTGAACATTGAGTCAGCTCAAAGCTACCGCAACACTCCAATGTATTAAATGCTTCATCCCTGCTCCCCGACCTGCTGGTCGATAATACCCGAAAACCTTAAAATCCCAAATACACACTTGAAAATTGTAAATATGGATCAAAGTCACTCAGTTTTTACTCTGCCTTTCTGCTTAGATATTGAATTGAGAAAAATATGTAAGACCACTTAGATTTAAATGGTGCATGTGGACGTGTTTATTGACAATTGATAACGTATATCTTCTGACATGTGCTTAAAGTTTGTCTAAGGACTTTTGATCAGCCTGTGTATACAAATGAAACACATGTGAAGCTAAAACCATCCAAAAAAATGTTTCTGTACGGTGAGTTTGATTTTCTCGGCAATAAATGTATGCATTATGTATGTGATATTAGTTATAAATACAAGGTGATTATTAGAAAAAACTATTCCAATATTTGAGCCCCTAGATATCATACCGTTCAAAGAAACTGAATGTAATTTTGATTTAAAGTATTTTGCGGTATGCGCTCAAGAATCATATGAAAAACAACGTAAAACTCCAACAGTTACGGTTACAGTTACAAAATTTCGAAAAATTCAAATGTGCAACACCTACTTTTTTTATTGCAATGGGATCTTCATGGAGAAAAAACATAAAGAGCGTTGGAACGGTACTTGTAGCATGAAATTCGCTATCACTAGACAAAATGAGAAGAAAAGAGAAAACAACTCGGGCATCCACCAGAGCACGAGTTTTTTTTCTAATGACGTCACATTTCACAGTCTTCGGCTCTGATCCAGGAACCACTGAATCTCTCTCGAAACGAGAAGAAGAGACCAAGGTGCGCATATTTTCTAGTTCGGCGTAAGACACCATCGTGACTAACATCTCACTAAGTGAAAGAAAATGCGCTGTCAAATACGTGCTGCATATCTTGCTTTCTTGCGGATGTTCAACATGCCGCTAACAGGGAAAGACCGTGAGGTAATTGTAAAGATTTATTACCTGGACGGACAAAATGCCGCAATGGCTATGCGTGTCTATCGCAGAACCCAATGTGATGCGCAGAGGCCCGTGTTCTGTAAAAGCTGTACAGAACATGAAACGAAAATTTAAAGAAACTGGTTTCAAGTTTCAAATGCGATCGATCTCGGCCTAGACGATCTTTCGTTCCTGTCGACGCTGTTGCAGAAGTCCTTGAGACGATAAGCGACGTTCCTCTTTTCAACTGCAGGCGGTATTTCACGTGTTGTGCAGTTGCCAAATTTTACGGTCTGCAAGATTCTGAGGTCTATTCTCTACATGTTTCCATATCGGTTCCAGCGTGTCCAGATATTGCAAGTGGGTGATAAGCAACAACGGTTAGAGTTTACGAATCAATTCCTCATCCGGTATGACAAGGATGACAGCTGGCCTTTACACATTCTGTGGACAGGCGAAGACCATTTCTCGTTGACTGTTAACGTTAAATCGAAGAACTGCGTGCACTGGGCAGACAATAATCACCATGATGTGATTCCATTCTCGTCACACGAAGAAAAAGTAACTGTGTGGTGCAGTATAACAAGATCCTTCATCCTCGGCCCTTACTTTTTTAAAGAGGTTACTGCTGCAGGTTTATAAATGTGTACAGTAACGAGTGCTCGCTATCTAAAAATGTTGAAATTACGTAATTCCCAATTTGAAACAGCTAAATGCTCTATCTGACGTTGTATGCATGCAAGATGGCGCTCCTGCACATATGGGGTCTTTTGTCAAACGTTTATGAACACAACAGTTTGGTGATAGAGTTATCTCCCGCCATTTCATGCTTCCGTGGCTTTCAAGGGCTCCCGATCTCACTGCAATGGATTTATGGCTGTGGGGATACCTGAAATCCAAAGTATATGCATTTAATCCACAAACTGCATCTGATTTGAAAGATGCCATCAGACGCCAGATTCAATATATTCCTCTTTCCATGGTACGTGCTTCAGTGCTATCCGCCATCTTCCGAATGCAAAGTGTCATCGTGTGTGAAGGAGGTCACATGGAAAATTCGTGAAACACAATAAAATGTTTTGCTTTCTGTTTCTTCTCTCTCCTTATTTTTTATATTGAATTTTCTTCTTAGTCTGTCTAGCACCGATGATGTTCACGCTACAGGTACAGATCCAACGCTTTTTATCGTGCTCACTATGAATATCACATTCCAATATAAAAAAGTAGGTGATGGCATTTGAATTTTTCGAAATGTTGTCACTGTAACCGTAACTGTTAGAGTTCTCTTGTTGTTTTTCATATGATTTCTAAAAATACTTTAAACCAAAATTTCATTCATTTTCTGTGAACGGTATGATAGCTAGGGGTTCATATATCTGGAGATTTTTTTTATAATCACCCTGTATAGGTTCTAAAATCACCAAAACCAAAGTTGGGATTTATATCATGATCATGCAAAAACGCTGAAAAATCCTAGACTTAAAATGTACAAAACACAGAAGAACCCTGAAAGAACTTTTAAATGCCCTTAAAACTCCTACCGCTGCATCAAAGTCCCACTTTTTTCCCTCCACATTCTGTTTAGTTATTCAAATGTGAAGAAAAAAGATTATATATGAAACTTTTAAAGTTAGTTTGGGAATTTTCGCAATTTGAGAAAGTGTAACGCCATCTACTGACTACAATTTAATTTTTCTTAAGTTCCCCATAAATAATATATAAAATTTTTTATAAGTATCTCACTTATTCCATCTTTATATTTATTATAGTTAATGATTTTTTTTTATTTCAGAAGTCCTCTTTGGACACGTTCAGTACATCATTTTCTATTTAAGAAGTGATATTTTAAAATTAAAGCCTTTATTTTTAAATATTTTCAAATTTCACATTTATTATAATCTGAACTTTGTTACATGTTTAGAAAAGCAAACTTGAAATGGGGAAACGTTTGGCTGTTGCAATTGTGTTACACCTTAGAATTATTGCTGCTAAGGGACATTCGATTGTTCAAGCACATCGAATCCAGAAACGCATTTTTCCTTCAAAAGTATTACCTAGAGAACGAAATAGACAAGGATTGATGGTAAGAGAGAAAAGGTATTTTGTGTACACTAAAAAAGGAATATCTGGAAAATGTATTTTCCTATAAACTGTAAATATCACGTTTTATGGTTAAAGTTTTCGAACTTTTTATAATGCATTTTTAGGTGCGTTCGTAATTATATAAATACGTAGCACCTATAGTCGTCGTCTGATCCGTCCGTCCATCCGTCTGTCCGCATATAACAGCGCAAAAACTATCCAACCAAGTGGTTTGAAATTTAAGACATATTATCTTTGCAGAATTTTGTCGGAATATTTCAAATTTTATGAAAATCTAATCAAAAGTTTAGAAGATATTAATCAAAATATTTATTAAGAAATTTTTATTTTATAAAAAGAAATCGGTGTTTTCTTGTTATAGGAGCTTCCGAGGTTTAATCGTCAAGCGACCGAGATATTTATTTTATTACAGAAAATAATCTGCAGACGATATAATATATTTAACAGATTTTAAAATCATCAAGATCCGAATATTTATATAACTAGCTATAGTACGAACGCACATCGTTTGTCGCGTTTGATGTACAATTTCTAACTTGTTTAAAGTTGTGATGAGGATAGAATATTTCTGCTAAATTGTTTAATAATTAAGGCATGAAATATTAACCGAAAATATATTCTGACTTCGTAAACTTTTAACTTCAGAAAACTATTTTTCTTAGACGAAAATTTCATTTAAAATCTTTACCGTATTCCTAAACTCCATAAATTCCCAGTTTCAACAATTTATGATGCAGCTGCAATTTCAGACACAAACTTATATTTTGCTTTAGTACTCTAGATTTTTATATCTGCTCCTATGAGACTTCCAATTCTGCAAGTTTGGTTAACGTAAAAACAACAAACAAGTACTTTTTTAACGCTTTCCTACCTAGTTGAAAAGTGTTTATGACTTCGGTTTGTCTGGCCATATGGCCGTCTGCCGTCTGCCGTATGGCCGTCTGCCTTTTGCCGTCTTCCCCCGTAAGTATGCTCGGATTGGCCTGCAATTTTTATATGTTATTGTCGTTATCTATAGCATGTTCCCTATTTCAACTGAAGTGTGTAGCACTTATAGTTTTTTTACAGGGACAGTCAAAAGAATTCCGTTACATTACGGTCTACGGGGGGAAAATCATTTGCGGTTTATTTTAATGATGTTACACAATTTTAAACACATTGTAATTGATATATATCACTAAGGTGCATTACAAGAAACTTAATATGGAACAGGGTGTGCATGGCACTTATAGTTACTTTACAGGGCAGGGATAGTCAAAAAAATTCCATTACATTATGTCTATGGAGAAAAATTGTTTGCGGTTTAATTAAATAATGTTTCACTATTTTAAACGCATTGAAATTTATATATATCACTAAGGTGCATTATAAGAGGCTTACTACAGAATAGTGTGTGTATAGCAGTCATCGTTCATTTACAGGGACACACAAAAGAATTCTCTACTGTCTGTTAACAATAATTCCTGATAGTGCGTTTTAAGTTGCTGAACGTGATTTTAAATTTAACTCACTTTTTGTCTATAACTTGGTGTGTATAAATTCTGTAGATCATATACAGGGCAGCACAAAAGCTCGCGAACACATTTCCGTTTATTCACAGAAACTCCAGAATGAGAGTTTTAAACTGTGCTACGCGTTTCCTAACTGAACTAAAATTTAGAATCCTTATGTAGTATATATACAAATCTATAGATCCTATACAGGGCTGAATAAAAGTATTCGGATATTTTTCCGAATATTGTATATGTTGTAAATTCCTGAAATTACGCTTTTAAAAATGTTATGCGTTTTCCAAATTGTTTACTTAGATGTTATCTTTCAGCTTATTAAACGGTAATGATTTGTAAAATTATTTTGGAAGCGTTGGAAAGTGTTACATAATCTATGCTTGACGCATGATTTTTCGTTCTTGTTTTAATCTAGAAGTCACATGCGTACGCAACTGCTTACATTAAGTTGTTAATTTGCGTAAAACAAGTTTGTGTTTAAACTTTTGACACGGTTACTTTTGCTCCATTGTTTAAATCAATGTTTTCTAATTAAATTAAAAATATGGTTACATTAACTATGATTTTAAAACTACATTTTCTTAAAATACAATAAACAAATTATTGAAAATAATGTGAATATTCTGAATATTTATAGTTTTAATTAAGAATTGCTACGCTTTCTTCCATCACAGCGGTCAGGACATGGGGCGGAGAACTTCTACGAGAGAGAAGATGCTGGCCAGTTCGGCACTTAGTCGTAATTATTAGATACAGGTATAACTAAATAATATGGAAGGCAGAATCTTCAAACGCCGCAAGAGACTACACTAGTCATGCGAAGAAGCGAGAAAGCTAATGTTAAGTCTATGGAAAGGTTCTTGGGTGATTTCTCGCTCGCATTTTAATTTTTTTAAATGATTTTTCTGCATAGGATAGCTGACGTCGATCTCTGACGTTGTTAGTTTTTACTTTTTTGATTTTGATTACAGTTTTTTATAAGCAGACATTTTCAATTTTGGAACCGGTTGGGACCGGTTCTGAAAGTGAAAGTACCCTTATATATAACGCAAGAACCTTCCCATAGACTTAACATTAGCTTGCGCGTTTTTTAGCATGACTGATGTAGGCTCTTAATGCGATAAAAGGTTTTGGCGAGTACTGCTTCATATGTATCTGGAAAGGTAAAAAATACTATGGCTGGAACTGGTAAACGTGTCTCAACAAGCTTATAACGTGCAATTGTGGGAAAAAATATACATCGCTAAATCGGACAAAGCAGCTGAACAATAACTTAGATCAGACGTGGTTGAGTGCAATAGCTCAGGTATAAAAATCTGTAAGGCGTGCCAAGACAGAAAACCCATATCCGACTTTGATACTCTTCAACGAGGTGACAGGTCCTATTACGAGAGTTACTGTAACAGTTGTAAGAATATCATGGTATCATGGTTAAAAGCCCTTATGTACCACTGTACTTCTTAACAGTGTAATACGATTAAGAACCATATAAGAAAAATGATTACAAAGACCATCGACTAGGTTATAAAAGCACAAGTATATACAGCTATACAAACACGGATACCGGAATAAGAACCGGTTCAAGTCGGTCCTCATTTTAAAAAAAAATCTCCGTATAAATAAAATCATGGAATCTAGAACAACGATTCGTGAGCTGCGAAAATGTTGAAAACATGTTGGTATCTCCTGTAACTGGTTCGTCTGATTGGGAAAGCAGTATCTTCCCGTTCTGTCGAGATCTCTTCAAAGAGAATAGGAGAGTCAGAGAGAGTAAGGTGAAGTGTTTAACTTGGATGTGTTTTTTTCAGACCGGGGTATATTCATACCTTAAAGACCATACTTCATCGCACCATTCGAGATCACCACGCTTTGAGTAAGCGAATCTGGATCAGGGGATACTGGTAAATAAGAAAGTCTGAGATCTTACAGCTTCTCAGAGGTGCGATATCAAGACGTTCATTGCCTCAGCTAGACGAGGACCTTTTTGGAATTTCGAGGCAGCGAAGACGAGAAGAAAGAGACGTCGTTCCAGTCTCGACTGAAAACCTACAGCATCGATCGAGACGGAGACGGTCTTCCAGGCCAGGGTATCAGGATGGACTCTTGCTAAGGTTAAAATTCTAGAGGTGCGTATCAACAAGTGCAATCCGCTGAGAGGTTCATCTACCTAATCCTACCCAAGTGTATCAATGACAAAAAGGTCGCCATTAACGTTAAGAACAGTGACAACGAGTGCTTTCTTGAGCTATTCTGTCAGTTTTCCATTCATCTACAGATTATGTTGACATATTATCCAACTACGCACCGTACAAATACGATCAAGGTATGTCCTTCACGGTCTCTCTCAAACACATCTCAAGATTTGAGAGGCTGAACGACATCTCCGTAAACGTCTACGAGTATGTAAAAAGCTATATCTATCCTCTGAAGAGCGTGGAATTTTAGCGAGACAGATACGTGAGCCTGCTCTATGTCGAAGGTGGTCGTTACTGCTTTATCAAGGATATCTCCCGGCTTGTAAGATCCCAACTTCAAAAGATGAAGCAGAGATTAATATCTGCGAGAGGTTCTTGACTTACTACTATTCGGAAGAATATCTGGAAAAACACGAACGAGATTTTTGCGATGCGGTGAAGATTCAAACACTAACGAACACTAAGATCTTCCACTGCCAGAGCAGTCCGGACTATTCCAAGAAACAAGGGTAGTGTCCGGAGTCTGGAGACGACCGTGGAATTTAAGAGCTACGGCTGATCGATGCGGGTCCTGTTCGACATATTTGCGGACTTTGAGTGTTTGATTCGATTGATCCCTCCGAGTCCTACATTAAAATGTATCAGAATCACGAGCCAATGAGCTACCGCTACTACGTTAAGTACTATCATAAGGACTTCAAGCCGCCAGTCGTGTACCGAAGGACCGAACCCTCTCAATAAGTTCGAGGAAATGCTGACGGGGGAGGTAGAAGAACTCAGCAGACTGTATAGCTACATCTAGCCCATGGAACTAACAGAGTAGGAGGAAGCGCATTTCAAAGAGACGGACATGCATCACATCCGTGTCTATAATATAATAGTAGACATAGGCATGGTCAAAGTCAGAGAACCCAACCAGGGCTGCAATCTAAACTACCAGAATAATGACTTCGTTCCAGTCTTCATATATAATTTGTCGAGCACTATGCCCATCTCTTCGTATGAGAGCCGAGGAAGTAAAAAGCAGACGTAGACGTAATTCCCAACACTGAAGAAAAGTACATCTCCTTAGCGCAATAAGTTGATGATCGGGAGCTGACGTTCCAAGACACGTTCCGGTTCATAGTATCGAGTTTGGATGCCTTGGCGAAAGACCAGTTCCGAGAGACAGCCACAATCTTTCCGCTAGAGACGTTGAAACTGTTTATTAGGAAAGTATGTGTCCCTACGACTACATGGACTTGTGAGAGAAATGTAAGAAGTAGCGTCTACCACCGAAAGATGTGCTAAACAGCGCGCTCAACAGAGAAGATATCGAGGACTCTGACTAAGAGCATGTGAAGAAAGTATGGGAGACGTTCGACATTTCGAATAATGTTATTTTATGGCATGAGCTCGAGAATGAAGTAAAGAACAACAATCGATCTCTGACAAATGCATTTATAGTGACAAGTTTTCGAAACTTTCAAACACCCAATTGTTTTTTATCGCAAAATGATCTTCATGGTGAAAAATTAAGTAAATAACATTTAAAAAGTTTCGCAGTGGAAATAGCGACAAAAAATCCCAAAGCAAATCAGTGAAAATAACAAATGTACCTACAAAAGCGACAAAAAAATATTCACTTTCACAGATGGTGTGAAAGTATTCACTTTCACAGATGGTGTCATACCGCATTCGGAAAAAAATGGACAACAATTAAGAATAATTTTACAATTTTACTTTTAAAATGTATAGATCGCTCTTCTGAATGACAGCATGTTTACACATTACGACGTACTGTGTAAACATACTATACCCGTAGCAATTTTTTCTAATGAATAAATGGGGATTTTAATCGCGTAAAACTTTAGTCGTGTAAATTTATTTACGAGCGTCTGTTTTATTTTTGCTGCCCGAAACGCGTAGCATAATAAGATCCGAAATCCAAATCATAGTACTTAATAATTGCATCTAAAATAGTTTACAAAACTATTTTTTTATTGATAATAGCACGTTAAAAATAGAACCAATGGATGATAAGTATGCTTTAACAATGATACTACAGACGAATTGTAATGCAAGAAGAAAGATTTATCTGTAAAAGTTCATAAGAAAATGGGAACTCGAATCAATACATCGCAAAATGGCTCAAGTAGCAGGAACTTTTCAAACTTTTTGAAGAATTCACAAAATAAAAGAATATTATGGAAATATATTATTGAACTCAACAGATAAAATGCCCTGTGTAATCGAAATATGTTGCAAGAAAATATCTTAAGTAAATGTAATATTTGTTTTAAGATTAGAATGCATAGGTTAAACAGAAGTTTTAAATTTAATTTTCTCAATACATGAATTTTCAGCATTCATTTCTGAAAAATTGATTAAATATTTTAAGTATAAAATTTGGTATTGTAGTTAAACAAACTAAATTCATATACTAACATAAATTTAACATTACATACATAAACTTCAAATTTTATATTATTAATTTTACATATTTCAAAACTATATTTATGATATCTCGAAGTGATATAAATACAATATGTATATGTAATATGGTGATATGTAAAATGCAAATTTGTTGTTAATATTTAAACAATTACAAGTTGATTAAATAATACAAACAGAGATTTAATTCTTGGAGATACATAATTTTACAATCCGCTATACTTAGCTATTCAAATATATCAAGATATATAGTTTGAAATCGTAATTTACACAATAACAGCAGAATGTTCGATTTAGGCCTAACACAACCAATTACTTTATTAAACACATTTCGGTCAATGCTGCATGAATGATGGAAAATATATAACTGAGCATTTCTGATTTTGAAAGTCTAAAGTCATCATGCTCATGATCCGTGAATCTTGCTTTTGCATCTCATCCTTTCAAAATATGGACATTAAGTAAAAACCAGAGAGTATTTTAATTCGTTGGTACGTCATAAGTAAGATAAATTTAAATCCTACAGATATATTTTTTTAATCCATAAAATATTCGTTTTTGGAGTTTAACTTGAAAACTAAATAAATTCGTATCGCTTTTTTTCTGCAGTATATAAATGAATGTCCAAAATTTAAATGATTTAGATAATTTCATATAGGATGTCAAAACTCTGCTATTGAAATTTATTGTTAGAAATAATTAAATTTTTTAACAAGTTTCAATTGTTTTACTTAACAATAAAAGCTTTCTGATTGTCTTAAAAGTATGAAATATGCATATGCTTATGCTTATGCTTATGAAATATGCTTATATTCGTGAATCTCTAGAGATTTCATTAAGAAAGCATCAAATTTGCAATGATAACACATCATTTTCTATTCCTGCTATCTGGAAATGTAGTTTGAATGGACTTTGATTTGGCTAAACATGGTTTCCAGTAAGGTAGCTGGTTCATAGATGGCGCCACCAGGCCTATTTTTGAATATGTGTTTGTAAATTTCCGTTAATTTCGTTGTCCTTTCAGTTGAACATTTTTCTCAATTATGTAACACGTATTTAGTTTTTCGCTGTTTGTTTTTATGAGAATTGTTTCCTGAAGATGGCTATGAAGAATAGCCGAAACGTCGAGAATTGTTTATTTATGTAGTTTTTTTTTTTAAATAGCTCATATTTAAATTAAACTAAATATACGTTGAAAGCAAGTGTTTGATATTTGTATGAAATTAACTTTTAAAGTTTTAGGGCTCATATGCGAAAATATACTATTCAGTTACTTTTGTATCTTTAATATGTTTTGTGGGAAATTTAACAATCTATTCTTCTTATAAAAAGTGTTATTTATTAGATATCTTTAAATGAATCTCATTCTGTAAAGTTTTAAGACTGTAATGCAGTAGAATGTGTTGCGTGCAATATTTTCAACTTGCAAATACTTTATGAAGTACTGGAAATGTCTGTTCATATTTCCGTAATATATAAGCTCACTAGTTTTCAACAAATGCAGTACAATTACTACATACTTACTGTATAATTACTCTACACTTATTTACGCGTGACGTAAAATTAAAGAAAATGTGTAAAGATGTCCTTTTCTAGCTTATCATAATCATGAGAGAAAAAAAATTATTAAATTCATCTCTTTTGTTTCGTTATCAGTCAACGTTTTATATTATCGTTCTATTCACAGAACATTTATATACAAAATACAAGATAAAGTCTTTTAATATGCCTTCAACAACAAATATGTTATCTCTAAATTTCAACAACATTTTGAACTTTTGAAAAAAATATTTCATTTGAAAGCGGACTATAAATTAATTATATCTCATAGTCATACAGAAATTTGCTAATAGAATACATAAAAAAAATCATGCTATTTCACGATCTTGATTCTTATTGAAATAACTGCTGAAAGCTCAAAGATTTTAAAAGTTGGCAGAAATGAACCTTTTTTGAAGAACTGCTAATGTGTCTTACTAACATAACTGTCATAATATTAGTAATTTTCATAATCACAGTCACGATAAAAATTATTTTTATAAAACTTTTTTCCCATGGCCGTTAGGGGGTGGAGTATAATGTTAAATTAACAAGTGTTTGTTGCGTTTGTACCTTAAAATGGTCTACTTTCTCAAGTCTGCCTTTGCCAAACAGTATGATTGAGTTTAAAATAATAAAGTGTATAAATAATAAAAATAATAAAAATATAAAGGGTATATACGTATCCATTAATAAATGGAGTTTCATAACCTGCGGTATATTCTGTTTTACTACGTGGTAACTTTACCAATCAGTATGATTGAGCGAAAAATAATACAGTTTTCCACGTACCTATTGTTTAATGGAGTTCCGTAAATACGGTATATTCTGTTAGTAGACCAGATGGCAGACCAATAAGGTTATCGGAGTGAACTGTGGCGGACGGTTATCCATCCAGGTAGCTCAATGGGCTGAGCGTTGTCAATTTAAGCCAAAGGTCTTCTGTTCGACTCCCGGCCTGTACACGTTTTCATTCAATTGGAGAAATTTCAAATACCAATTCACCAATCAGTATACCATTCAATGCGAGAGGGAACTGTGACTATAACTGTAGATCTTCACGTCCCTTGAGCTTTGGTAAAACAAGTGCGTGTCGAGAAAACCCCACTTAATGCTTATGACCTGGCTTCCTTTTGGTGTCCGGCTCCGAAGCTGTTGGAGGAACCGGCTCATCCCCGAGTGTAATGTAGTGGTCTCCCAAGAGAATGAGAGCCACTGCAAATCGCCGCGACCTATGTCGTTTTTTCATTTGGGAAAATAGGGATGGTCAGCAGGTGGCGGTGCCCCCACCGACCGTAGAGCATACAGGAACTCTCCTGGTCTTGCTAGCTAAAAGTTCCTCAGGACTTGAGAAAGGCGGTTGACGTGCCTGACAGGCGTCATTCGGCGACTGGCGGCGCAGCTCAGTTTTACCAATCAGTACAATTGGGTTAAAAACAATAAAGTGTAATTGTGAAAAGTTCAAAAATTTTAATAGTTGGCGGATAGAAACTCTTTTTGAAGAATTGCTAACGTGTCTTAATATTGTAGCTATCATAATATTCATAATTTTCATAATCACACTCATGATAACAATGTTTTTTTTTAAATCCCATGGTTTTTGATGGGTTGGGGGTTGGGGAGGGGAGGTAGTTTTAAATGAGCAAGTGTTTGTTTCATTTTTAAATGTTCTACATTCTCAAGTCTTCTAAATGAACAGGCAGATAAATTTGCTAAGACTGGTTCATCATATGCTCTAACTTACTTTATGATTGTGTTAATGTATTATTAAATAAAATATTTTTTTATAAACAGGAAATGTAGGCATTCAAATTACAAAGATGTAGCTGATAAGAACACTTTGAATTCATTGTTATGTAATAGAACTATTGTTACAGGTTCAAGCTATTTGGATAGAATGTTTTATAAAAGTACAGGAATAGTATCTACACTGCTCAAAACAATTAAAGGATATTGCAGTTTTAGGTGGATTTTGTATCTGGGAAACTTTTTAGCTGATTGATACATGGTCGACAGACATAGTAGGTTAAATGAGAATAAATTACAAATGTTTGGCAGAAAAAAATGCATTTTATTGCGCATTTGTGTACAAAAGGAAAAAAACACAATTTGTGCATATGAGAAAAAAGAATAAGAAAAGGTGTTTTCTTCAAAGAAAATCATTTTCAGTAGGGGGTATGGTTTCCACGGGCGGCCAGCAATGTTGAACACCTTTGAGGCATGGACTCAATGAGGCTATTAATGACGAGTTGGGGTATTCTTCCCCACTCTTCCAGAAGAGCTCTTTCCAGTTCTTGGAGAGTTTGTGGGGGTTGTTGGCGGCCAGAAACTCGTCTTCCTAGAGCGTCCCAAACGTGCTCGATTGGATTCATGTCTGGAGAACACGCTGGCCATTCCATTCGAACGATTCCTTCCTCGAAAAGGAAATCCTCCACCAGGTTTGCACGATGTGGCCTGCAGTTATCGTCCATTAAAATGAAGTTATCTCCGATTGCTGCAGCGTAAGGGACTACAATAGGTCTGAGAATCTCATCCCTATATCGGCGACCAGTCAGAGCTCCATCTCGAATGATGTAGAGGTCAGTGCGCCCGTCAATGGAGATGCCACCATACACCAACACTCCTCCACCGCCAAATCTGACACTTTCGTGCACGAACGCAGGATTATTCCTACTGCCACGGTCCCTCCAGATGAAAATACGCCTATTATCCGGATGCACAGAAAAACGGGACTCGTCAGAAAACAGAATATTGCTCCATTCATTTCTCCTCCAGTTGACATGCTCGGTTGCCCACTCCCTGCGGTCGCGACGATGCCTTGATGTTAATCTAACACATACCATCGGTCGGCGAGCATACAGACCTACAGCATGGAGCCGGTTTCGGACAGTCTGAGTTGAAATCGTGGTGCCTGTAGCCGAGTGAAGGTGTTGTTGGAGAAGAGTAGCGTTCATGTTTCGGTGTCTCCGAGCTGTTAACGCTAAATACCGATCTTCATTGGACGTTGCTGCCCGTCTACGACCTTGCCCTGGTCTTCGGCCTGCACATCCACTCTCCAAAAAACGGTTCCAGATCCTGGAAATGACACTTTGTGACACTCCAATGGCTTGCGCTACTTCGGCTTGAGTTTGGCCCACTTCTAACCTACCAACAATTCTCCAAGCTTCTGAATCTGTCAAATGACTTCGCTGAGACATCGTACTCATCGAAACAAAGCAATCACTGAAAGCCGATCATCCTTGTCTTCATTCTCTTTTATCCAGTTGAAAGTCAAATTTCATTCGCTGCCACTGAAGCGACGTTTTTGACGTCGAACTCAAAATTTGCATACTCCACAGTTTGAAAACCAGAAAAATTTGCATTTGTGATTCTCTTCTCCTATTTTCTGCAAAAAAAAATTCGTTTATATCTTTATTTTATATAAAACTTCAAATATGCTTTAATTGTTTTGAGCAGTGTAAATGAAGAACACTGGCATTTGTGCTTTAGTGTAGGCAAGAAACACATGAAGAAAACATGTCAATGAATGTTCTAAAATTATTGATATTTTTTCTTTTTTACTTTCCGTAGATTCCAATTTTAATTATCGTGATTGTCTATTATTTCTATTTTTATGTGTCTCTTATTTCTTGTTAACTATTTTTTTACGGACATTTCTTATCCTACAGAAAAGAATAAGAAGGTACAAAGCAGCGAGAGCTTCGAAAGTTCGTTAAATTTTACAAATTCATTAAAAAGAAAGAAATGATGCTAAAAAATTGCGGTTTGCAGGAATGTTAATAGAGGGAGATGTATTTATTTTTAATAACAAAAAAAAATTTGGTTCAAAAATTACCGATAGATGGCGCTGCATGCATAATATGAAACAGATATATGCAGATCTGGCTATCAATAAAACCCCTCAGTACGCACATATTCTTCATTCGATGCCAAGCAGTATGCTATCGTTACCAGATCAAGCGCTGCTGGTTACAAGAACGGGAAATTGACAACTAGCGCATTGCGAAAATTCTGCAAGACAAAATGACTGAAGACGAGAAAATGGTCTGTTTCGTGTGCTGGGATACTGAAACTTGTCAGACGCTTCGCTGAAATGGGCCTTTTACTATAAGCTTAATATGCATAAATCGCCTTCATATTTTGCATGCCAGCGCCGTCTATCGGTCATTTTTTAACCACAACTTTGTTTTTATTAAAAAAAAATTCTATCTCCCTTTAATCCCATTCCTGCAAGCCGTAATTTCTTAACAACATTTGTTGCTTTTTAATGAATTTTAAATTTTTAACGAGCTTTTGACGCACCTGGTATATAAATATATGTATAGAAATGTATGTATAGAAATATACGTATACAAATATATGTATAGAAATATATGTATAAAAATATATGTATAGAAATATGTGTACAGAAAATAATATATACAAAATGATGTATGTATACAAATGACGTATTATACATATATGTATTTATACATATAGAATGTATACATATAGTATGTATACATATAGTATGTATGTATGATTATATGTATGATTATAGTATGTATGTATGTATGCATATTGTATTACATATGTATGTATACATATAGAATATATATGACGTATGTATACATATAGAAATGATGTATGTATACATATACGTATAGAAAATTATAAAAAGGAAAAAATAAATCTTATAAAATCATAACGAGTACATATTCAGTCACGAAAAGCAGAAATAAAAAAGAATAATTTTTAAAGAGAACTTTTTATTTTCGTTAGCAGTATAATAAGAAAAATTTCTTAATATTACTAGCTTTCCTTCCGAAATAATTTTATTTTCGTTTTTGAATTATAACAAAAATTATGTAATAATATTAATACAATAACAAACCATGAGATATTAATATCAGAACTGTTTCTATATAAAGTTTTGTCTTTTAATTTATGTGATTACTACAGTCTTAAAGTAATAAAAACAAGCTTAAAATACTCTTTAAATATATTTTATTGTAAGGCTCTGTCCCCCTGAAGGCTGTTGCTTTAATCTTAAGTTTTCAATTTCCAGTAATTTTACTACTTCATTATTCGAGAGTATGTATGAATGCATTTACTGTTGTAATTTAGATTAACCTACTTGAAACCATCTTGTTCATTAGATTAACCATCTTGTACAGGAAATTGTATCCTATCCTTAAATGAATACTTACTTTTCAACCACTAAGGATCACCATATGTTATTAAAATTCATACAATTCAGTGTGCTAAATATACTTATAACAAATATAAATTCCTGTTATGATACTTCTATTCAATTTACACATTCTACGATTTTATAATTTTCGTTTCGAAAAACGATTTGGTAATCTTCTTTATGTAGTTATAGGGAATCCTCATCTATTTAATTAGAAATAGCATGTTAAAAACTAAAATCACCCGAAAATCAGCTATTTTGTTAAAAAATTTTTGCATTAAAGTAATGTGATTTATTTTGATATAATTTTTTTTATATATTCTTTGAAATACTGAAATACGTCGCTTGGAAACCATTTAATGAAAGAAAGAAATAAGAAAATGCATTGCACATTTTTGTAAAAAATGGGAAATTAAAATTATTTTATATCTCTCCAATTTATGCGTAAATTATTCCAATAATTTCTACAATTAATTTCGAAATTCTAAGAAGTTACTGGCAAATTTTAAAGCGATCGTATTAATGTAAGATCTCCATTCCGAAAATTTAGCATCCATAATTGAACATGTCAATTATCCCAATGCACCATGAAATTCGATGAATGTTAAAAATTAAAAATTGTCTGACTTCCCATTGAAAAGTATTATGACTTAAAAGAAAATGTTCTATATTTTTCGAACGAATGAACCAAATTTAACCAAATATTATACAGCTAATTCCGGGTACCTCACCAACATACCTATCAAAATTCACCCTTATCGGATTTTTTTTTTTGAGGCGGTTATCGCGGAACAGACAGACAGACAGAAACCAAAAACTTTTCGGGTCTCCACAGTGAGCCTCAAATGACGTTTCGGCAATTATGAGTTACACATAGACATCATGTTAAAAATGTGGAATTTTATTTATATAAAATTGTCATACTATTTTTTTTTAATAAACTATCAGAAAAGGACCTTATTTAAATTAAAGAAAACAACATGTTCATTAAGGAAAGTTTCTTGGCAAATGTCTTCCTTTTAAATACATTTTTAATGATACAGATAAATAGTATATTTAAATTTACAAATCGTGCAGTGCTGTTGGGGACAATTTTTTTAACTACTTTCCACTCATAATTGGCGTCTGGATGCACTCAAAATGTGAAGAGATAAAAGTTTCATATTTTCTTTACTTTGTAAAAATATATAAAAAACTATAAATGCTGTATACACATTCTTCGAGAAAAACATGCGGTAGGAAACTGTAACAAAATATTAAAATGTCATTACCATCAGCATTCTACAAATCCCGCAATTAACATATATTTTTTTTCATATATTCGTATCCTTTTGTTCGGCCCTGTAAAATAACTATAAATACTATATACACCTTTTTCAAAAAACAGCATGCTACAGGTGACTGGAATACCAGTCTAAAGTTTCACTACAGTCAGCATTGTACAAATCTCGCATTTAACATATATTCGTATTTTTTGTGTGACCCTATAAAATAACTATAAAAGCTATAGTATACACCTTCTACGAAAATAAAACATGCTATCTGTAACTAAAACAACATAGTAAAATTTCATTATTGTCAGCGTTCTACAAATCTTGCATCTGACATATATTTGTATTTTCTCTTCGTCTCTGTGTTACAATACTCTGTGTACTATAAATGCTACATACGAATAAAAACATTGTGTAGATGACGGTAACAACATACTAAAATCTCATTACCGTCATCGTTCTACAAATCCCGCATTTAACATATATTCGTATTCTTTTGTGCGGCCCTGTAAAATAACTATAAATGCTATAGACACTTTCTTTGATTAAAAACATACAGTAGATGACTCTAACAACATACTAAAATTACAGTACTGTCATCATTCTACAAATCCCGCTTTTAACTACATCCGTTTCATATATTCGTATTAATTTGTGCAGTCCTGTAAAATAACTGTAAAAGCTAAATACACCTTCTTTGAGAAAAAAACATGATATATGTGACTGTAACAACATGGTAAAATTTCATTACCGTCAGCGTTCTACAATTCTCGCTTTTAACATCTATTCCATTCATATATTTGTATTATTTTTTGTTGCTTTGTAGAATAACTATAAATGCTATATACGCTATCTTCGAGTAAAAACATCTAAAGATCACTGTAACAACATACTAAAATTTCATTACCGTCTTCGCTGTACAAATCCGAAATGTATCATATTTTCGTCTCACACATTCGTAATCTTTTGTGCAGCCTTGTAAAATAACTATAAATGCTACATACACTTTTTTTAATTAAAACCATGCTGTAAGTGACTGCAACAACATACTAAAATTACAATACCATCAGCACTGTACAAATCCCGCAATTATCATATATTCATTCGTTTAATCAGTCGTTTCATAAAATCCTTTCACACAATCGTTTCATAAAGTCCTTTCTTTAGGATTTTATAGTTACTAGAGCATCCAACCCGGGCTTCCCGGGATAGAGAATATATGTGAAAACTATTTTTTTTATTTTTTTTTATTGAAAACTAATAGATTTTTTACATTTATAATTTTTGTTAGATTGCCCGCAAACAACACCAAAGAAATCGCAAAAAAATTCGTTATCTACTGCAGTTTTTTCTTTTTTTTTAATTTTGATAATTTCAATAGTTTTTAGTGTTTATTTCAATTACATGTCTGTTAAATTTGTGTTTTATTTATACTGTTTTATTTATTGCTTAATGAAGTTTTAATTTCGTTATTAAATAATAGCTGGAGACAAATGCTGAACTTTTTATAGCGTATAAAGTGCAAACAGATTAATATTTTGTAATCGTCTGCAAGCGATAGAGATGGATTTTAAAAAAAAAATCATGCTTTAAATTTAATTTAAATGCTATAATAAATCAGTTAATTAAGATAAAGTTTTCAAATTGCATATGAAAGTAGATTTTTTTCCTATATAACGGTGTAAAAATTAAAAATGTTCGATGCTTATAAATTAAAAAAATTGCAGTAGCAAAAATCGCAAAACCGAAATTTCATCGTCAACTGTTGCCATTCGCAAAATAACGTCAGCGCTACGCTCGGACACGTTTGTCTTTTATTAGTACTAGGGAATCGAACCCGGGCTTCCCGGGTTACAGAACGCAGGCGAAAACCATTTTTTCCCCTAAATCTAATAAATTTTTCATATTTTTATTTGTCAAAGTTGCTGCATTTAGTGGTTTTTTTACTGGTTTCTTTGCTTTTCTTGTGCGTGAAGCGCTCATACATGCGGTATCCATCCAGTTTTTTTTTTTTTTTTTGTACTAAGCGTTCATACATGCGATATAGTGATCGCGACATTAACGAATTTCAAGGGTTTTGTTTATTTTTTTGGTATTATTAATACAGGGAGTTTGCTGCATCCAGTGATGCTTCTTTGTTAATTTATTATTCATCATCTTATGCATGCGATATAGTGATCGCGATATTAACGAATTTCATATATATTCGTTTTTTTCCAACTTCGCAATGACCGTTAACATTATTTGTAATACTGATGGAATATGAATTAAAACGTTGTTTCTTACTGCTCATATTAACTTTTTATATGCATTTTTATTAAATTTGTGAAATAATTTTTTTATATTTTATTCATAAAAATGCAATATCTAAAACAATATCTTTTGTTTAAATTATCTGTTAAAATATCCGATGTTTGTTTATGGTGTAAACAAATAATTTTCTTTTAAATTTTTAAATTATTACAAAGCTTCCTTTTCTCCAAAATCGTCTGAACTAATCAAATTTTGTATCCGGTATAACGCTACTCTCATATAAAAGCACTCTACTCTTGTGACGTTTTTATTTCAAAATTCATTAATTTTACTACCTGTAACTATTTAAAAATTTATAATGGCAGCATTCTTCCATTTGTTTATTGGGCGTTTCAAAATCCATGCTTAAAAATTATTTTATAAGCCATAATATATCAGGCAATTAAGATATAGTTTTCATACAAATTGCATTTGAAAGTAATTTTTTTTCCTCTGTAACGGTGTAAAAATTTAAAATGTGCTATGTTTAGAAATTTAAAAAATTGCAATAGCAAAAATCACAAAACCGAAATTTCATCGTCAGCTGTTGTCATTCGCAAAATGACGTACGCGTTACGCACGGACATGTTTGGCCTTTATAATATAGGTAGATAGAGATATGTAAGTTAGATGCCTTATGTCAACCACTTTCAACTGTCATATCTCCCGCATTCCTACAGCTACTACCAACATGCACTCACCCCAGTGCACGATGGAATACTCTAGGCTACTATTACACACAAACACCAATGGTCTACGCTGAGTAGTTATTGTTGCTGCAAAGTGAAATATAAGGACACACACGTCTATTTTTTATTAAAAATGCCCTAGGTTGACCACTTGCAACCGCCATACCACCTACACTTCACAGCTACCGACATTCAAACACCATAGTGCACTATGGGAGATTCTACTCTACTACTACACACAAACACCAGAGGTCTGCTCAGAGTAGTTGTGGCTGCAAAGTGAAATATAAGGATATAAGGAAACACACGTCTATTTTTTATTGAAAATGCCCTAGGTTGACCACTTTAAACCATCATATCTGCCACACCCCCACAGCTACCGACATGCAACCACCATAGTGCACGATGGCAGTTTCGAGCCTTTTACCACACACAAACACCAGTGGTCTGCGCTGGGTAGTTTTGGCTGCAGAGTGAAATATACGCACACACACGTCAATATATATATATAGAGAGAGAGAGAGAGAAAGAGATAGATAGATAGATAGATAGATAGATAGATAAATTACAGGTACGTTTTAAATGGATTGTATTTGGTATTTTAAACTTGCCAAATATTGTCATTATTCTATCAAAAAAGCACAAATTATCTAAAATACATAAGTATAATTTTATTTTATAGTTTCTTAAACTGATATATTTTCTTATGAAATTTTTTACCTTCAATTCTGCATATATTTTACAATTTTATTACTTTTAACTTAAAAATTTGAAAATGTTCTATACACGTGTGCATTTAAAACGAAAAGAAATAAACCTGAAAAGGTAATAATCCTATACATGCAATTTATCATAATAATTTTGATTTTAACGCTTTAGGTAAAACAGAAAAGGAAATCTTGTGTAATTTATTTTTTACGATTTACTCTATGTGCTAAAGCAACTATAGCTAAGATATGTCACTTGGAAAGATGTATCCTCAAGAGAGAAATCTCCTAAAATAAGTTTCGATCTCTCATCTCACTCGCAGTATTTATTCAGATATCTACTAATTCAATTTCGCTTATTCGATATCAAAGAGTCATTTCCTATGACGGAAAATACTATATTGCTGTATTTGACAAGAAAAAAAATTGCTGTTCATTCAGCAAAACAAGTGCTCATATTTTTTTTTTCTTATGTCATATTTTGATACTTGTGAAATTTATAAGTAATAATTACTATGTACAGGATACGTCATAAATCCGTGCAAAGTTAAAAAAATCATAATAAAAGAAGTAATGCTCGGAAAAAAATTCGGTTCGCGCAAATATAATCAGAGGGAAATTGGATTTTTCTTCCATGTATGAAAAAGGATTCCAAAAGTAACTGAAAGAGGGCGCTCACACGTCATACTGAGACGCTTTATGCAAATCAGGACGATCCTCTAAACTCCCCGTTCCCTCAAAACTTCGTACTAAATTGAGTATCCCATTCAATGAAATAGGGCTTTTTTGCACCTTCAGTTCTTTCCCCGTGCGAAACTTTCGCAATGCAATAGTTGTGGATTCACCATTCTTGTAGAAAAGTTTAACCACCAACGCTTGATCTGGTAAGGATAGCATGCTGCCGAGATCGAAGGACGAATCCATTTCCAGCCAGGTGCTTTATTGCTTGCCCGATTTGCATAAAACGTTTCAGTATGACGTGTGAACGCCCTCTTTCGGTTACTTTTAGAATCTTTCTTTATGCATAAAAAAAATCTAATGTCCCTTTGATCATATTTGTGCAAATCGAAATTTTTTTCAAGTGTTAGTTCTTTTATTATGATTTTTTTAAGTTTGCGCGAATTTATGACGTACCCCGAATATGATATTTTCAAGATGTTTAACTTATTTAGTATTTTCATAATGCTAAACAATTTCATTATTTTATAGAAATAAGCTGCTAAATATTTTAGATACATAGTTAAAATATGTTTTCTTAATTTTTAACTGATGAAATATATTTTTTACTAATGTAAAAAATGCTTTAACAGTAACTCGTAAACTCCACACTTCTGTTCGGCACCCACAAGGTAATAACCTTATGCATGCAATTCATCATAATTTTGATTTTAGCGCTTTAAGTAGAACAGAAAATGAAATCTTGTGTAATTTATTTTTTACGATTTACTCTATGTGCTAAAGCAACTATAGCTATGATATGTCACTTGAAAAGAAATATCCTCTAGAGAGAAATCTCTTACAATAAGTTTCGATCTCCCATCTCACTCGCAGTGTTTATTTAGATATCTACTAATTCAATTTCGCTTATTCGATTTCAAAGAATCATTTCGTATGACGGAAAATATACCATACTAGTACGATTTGGGATTTCGTAAATTCATCCGTGTATAACTTCGTTGGCAATATAGTGACAATGATATATAACATTTGATTCTTATATGAAGTAAATAACAAATCGAACTATGTTGTTTATTTTTATCAAAATGTTCAATTTTATTAATGAAAAATGCAAATTAATAAAAGCATGTTTTCAAAAAACGACGACGATTTGAAAAGTTGGTCGATGCGAATTCGCACTAGCGTTGAATTTAATGGGGTAATCTTGTTTATAATGAAGAATTTTGATATTTTTCATTGAAACTTTTGAAAATTTTCATACGTGCACTTTTTCGTGATCATAATAATTTTATTTTTAATTCTAACTAGTCGTTGGGAGCCACCGTAATACTTACCCATCATGGATATGCTTAATGTAAAATATTAAAATAAAAATATGTAAACTACTTATAAAATAAATTACGATTCAAATAAAATCGTGGCTTGATGACGTCACAAACTTTAAAGGCTCGATTACTGAATTCCTTGAAAGAAACATCCTTATAACTCCAAAAATAATAATCCTATTAACTAGCGGTTTATTGCATCTGATTAAGCGTCAAATTTCCAATTAAAATATATCTTTGAAGTGAAATTTGTATGAAATACAGGTTCATGAAAAATCGAAGAGTGTGGAAAATAGGATTTCAAATATCTCGGCAACTAATTATCCGATCGACTTCATGCTGTATGCAAAATTTATGTTTTTTTATTGTCTTTTATATTCATTTCTTAAAATAACCAATTTCGAAAATTTTTATGTACCTTTTATCAGAACGAATATTTCGAGTGTCCGAAAAAAATAGTTCCGGTTAATCGAGGTTATTGAAATGAAATAGGCTTCTTCCCATTATTACATACTAAGTACATACCAAATTGCAAGTCTCTATCTCAATTTTCTCGGGAGATAGAGCGGTTACAGACACACAGACACACACACACAGACGGACGGCAATTTTTTTTTTTCTAAAAATATGTTTTTCGGAATCTCCAGTGTCTGAAACGTGTAAATCCGTCAAAAATATTTTTTTCGATTTTCAAAACGATTACAAGACTTACCCTATACTACGTATGATGGGTAAGTAAAAATAAAATGGGAAATCATGTTTGTTTCATTTTCCAATTTATTCCGTATTCCGCAATAGCTATAGTACGTGGAAAGATATACAGCGTGTCAGAAAAAGGTCTTTATCATTCTAAACATTAAAAACAAAAATACTAACAGATGAAGTGAAATGCAGTTTGCTGCAAAAGGATGAAGAAATCTAAGAGTATTTTTTACAGTACATTCAATGTACATGAGCTCCGTTAGTAGCACGAAGAATGTCAAGCCAGTACTCGATTTCCCTCCAAGTGTTTTTTTAACATTTGCGGTGTAACAGTGAGGATTTATGAGTGATAATTTCATTATTTGTCATTTCATACTTCACGCAATGAGTACCAGAAAAAACTCTTAGATTTCTCCATTCTTTTGCTAAAAACTGCATTCAATTTCACTTGTTAGTATTTTTGTTATTAATGTTTAAAATGATAAAGACCTTTCTCGGACACGCTATACATTCAATGTATACATATATACATGTATTCTCATAGCAAGTGAAATAATAAAAATCTTTCGATAACGCATTTCACTCTCAGAATTTATTTATATATCTGATAATTCAATTTCGCTTATTCGATCTCAAAGAGTCATTTCGTATGACGGAAAATATATTGCTATATTTGACAAGCAAAAGAATTGCTGTGCACTCAGCCAAATACAAGTTCATATTGTTCCTAAAATAAAGGAAGATTAAATCGAATTCAGCCTACCAAGAACTATGATACAGACCTTCTTCTTATATTTCTCTGTCAAACTGCATTTTAAAAACTTTTATGCTTACAAAATGGTAAACAATAAATCAGATTAAATATTGGTTTACTGTAGGAAATTTGGATATTTTCCCATAAGTTTAAATAATACATAACTTAGGTTAATGTTAACAAAATCACTAAAACCAAACAGAATAAATTTTAGCACCTATGATCGTAATTTTTGATAATTTAGAGAAAAAAGATAGAAAAAGATAGAAAAAATATAAGTTTGCAATTTTTTATCAAATATATTTAAAGCCAATACGAAATATATTTTTGCATAAATGACGAACACATTACTTGTTCATTTAACTAAATAGACATACCATACATTATTATTTTATTTGATCCATAGATAAATTTTAAAAGGTTTATTTCATTTCGCATACAAGGAAAGCAGTATATATATTTGTTCTCTCTCCATCGTAAGCAATCCTCTTATTAACACTTTCAGATCTAAACTGTACTCTTAAAAAAAAACCTGCTGTATATTTCTACGGAACAAAAAAGTTATTGTTGCATTTCTTTTAATACAGTTGAGGATATACAAAAGTGTGTTTTTTCATTGCGATGGGATAGCAAAGTGTGATTAATCCCTTCAGCACCAAATTATTGGCATGACATATAATTTAGGTACCCATTGGCAAGTTTCCAAACCCTGCCGTGAATTTTGTTTAGGGACGGCAGTTATTTACCATAAAATAAATCAAACCACACACTTCAATATTATACATGGCGTACGGGTAGTACGTCTAGTAGTGATGTAGTATGAAATCAAACGTGCGCAGTGTACTTCTGATGCTCAAGGGATATTTTGTTTGTTTGTTTGTGAAATCAGGTTGGCCCTTAACCATGGAACACTCGCGCAGTGTATGACATTTCATTTCTTCTTGTCTTCCATAATGTGTTATATAACAAAGGACTCTCTATAAGCATTTGCAATTTAAATTACGCACGTTCAGTTTCTGCAGGGATTTTAAAAAGTCTTTTAAACTACTTTCTGTATCATAATTAATTAATTGTTAGAAACAGAGAAAATTTATAGAAAAAGGGGGACGGTGGAGGTTGTAATGGAACTATTTAAAATAAAAAATTATATTTTGATACTATTCTCACAAAAACGTTAAAATATAGCTTGATTTACTTGTTAGTAATTTAATTATGTGCTTCATATTTTAAAGTATGTATTCTGCTTTTTTATATAAATCATAATTATCGGCCAATGCCCATTGTCTTCTTCCGGTGACACGTTTTTGAAAATACCTCTATGCTTAGATTTTAAGTGAATATATACCGTGCCGCGTTTATTGTGAACTAGAAGAGTTTACCAAAGTCATAGAAAGCTGTGCCATATCTCTTGGATTTTCTGATATGACACTCTAACCTTCCAAAGTCTTATACAGGGTGATTTTTTTTTAAGTTGTGAAAGTAAAACCCTATAACAAACGAACCACTGAACCAAATGACTTGAAATTTCATCAGTATGCTCCTAAAGCAATGGGAATTTTTTAGGCGTAGTTAAAAAACCCCTTAAAATCGCCCCGATAGAAGGCGCTGTAAGTTAATAGAAACAAAGAAAATTGTCAGTGGGAGGAAAACAATGGACGGTAGCTTGAGAAACCATCTTCCGTAGGCCCTCTGCCGTCATTGGACATTCACTTAAATTCTTAAGTGCCCAAAATCTCCTAAGAGCATCAGTTGCTGCACTGTCATTATTCTGATAATACAGTTTCACTAACAACGCACCGTCCGTCAATGGCACGTGGTTTTTATCGAACCTTGCCGTAAATACGGGTTAGGATCCCTTAAAAAGACTCCCACGGAGGGCACACCCCCCAGGGCCTATATCCCACGTGTTGATAATTGACTGTCATAAATCAAACCAACCCAACCCGTCAATGGCACAGTCATTGCGAGGATATCCGTAGACGTACAATAATAAACACGAAGTGTGCGTACTTCACGTTTTTAACGCCAATGTGCGTGTGTCGTGCGCAAGTTCGTCTCCCGACTTTACTGTATATATAGTGCCATCTGTCAGTGGGATTTTAAGTTTTTCATAATAACGCCTAAAAATTTCCCAATGCTCTGGAAGCATACTGGTGAAATTTCAGGTCATTTGGATCAGTGGTTCATTTGTTATAGGGTTTTACTTTCACAACTTTAAAAATAAAAAGAAAACTGCCCAGTTAAACTGAGGGCATTGAGCTCACAGGCTATTCACACTAATTGTATATTACACTCTTATTTCAAAGAATTTGAAATATGCCCCTCGAAAAATAAAGAAATCAACAATATATTAAGGGGGGGGTCATCCCCCCGTTACCCCCCCCCCTCATAGTTAACTAATGAACCCCTTAAACTAATCAGGGAAGTCTCTAATTACAATGAATATATATACAAAATTTGAAGAAAATCGGATAATTCTGCATGAAAAACCCATTTATCTAAATTAAGGGGGATTAGCCCCCCCTTTCCCCCTTTATACTTAACCAATGAACCCCCAAAACTATTCAGAGAAGCGCATTATCACAATGAACCTATATACAAAATTTGAAGAAAATCTGATAATTCTGCATGAAAAACCCATTTATCTAAATTAGGGGGGTTATCCCCCCCTTTCCCGTTTTATACTTAACCAATGAACCCCCAAAACTATTGACAGAAGCGCATTATCAAAATGAACCTATATACAAAATTTGAAGAAAATGGGATAATTCTGCATGAAAAACCCATTTATCTAAATTAAGGGGGGATTAGCCCCCCCCCCTTTCCCCCTTTATAATTAACCAATGCACCCCCAAAACTATTCAGAGAAGCGCATTATCACAATGAACCTATATACAAAATTTGAAGAAAATCGGATAATTCTGCATGAAAAACTCATTTATCTAAATTAGGGGCGGGCATCCCCTCTTTCCCCCTTTATACTTAACCAATGAAACCCCAAAACTATTGACAGAAGCATATTATCAAAATGAACCTATATACAAAATTTGAAGAAAATCTGATAATTCTGCATGAATGAAAAATTCATATATCTAAATTAGGGGGGGGGGTTATCCCCCCCTTTCCCCCTTTATACTTAACTAATGAACCCCCAAAACTATTGACAGAAGCACATTATCAAAATGAACCTATATACAAAATTTGAAGAAAATGGGATAATTCTGCATGAAAAACCCATTTATCTAAATTATGGGGGGTTAGCCCCCCGTTTCCCCCCTTTATGCTTAACCAATGAACCTCCAAAACTAATCAGGGAAGCGCCTTATCACAAGGAACCTATAAACAAAATTTTAAGTAAAACGGTTAGTTCTATCAAGAGTTATCGCGTTACGTACATACATACGTACATACGTACGTACAGAACCGGCGGGCACATAAGCTCTCAGGCTTTGATAGCCTGTGAGCTAAAAAATCACCCTGTGCCTCCTCGAAACAATCAAGGACTTGAGTTAGTCTTCTTTTTTGGGATAAAATAGTCCAAAAAGCAGCAAATCTCATATTTTCTTTTGCCTGAATGTTAAAGTTAACTAAATGTTGCACTGATATTTGTAAAATTTCGAAATTTTGATAAATTCTCACAAAGACATTAAAAATTAGCTTGATTCACTTGTTAGTAATTTAATTATGTCCTTCGTATTTTATAGTATGTTTGTTTTGCCTTTTTATACATATTATATTAACCGGCCGACGCCCATTGTCTCTTCTAGGTGGCACGTGTTTGAAAGGACCTCTAGGTTTACATTTTAACTGAATATGTACCGTGATGTCTTTACTGGGATACAGAAGAATTTACCTAATCATAGAAAACAGTCTCATATCTCTCAGATTTTCTGATATATGATACTATAACCTTCCAAACTATTATACCTTTTCGAAACAAGCAAAGACTTGAGTTGGTCTTCTTTTATAGGTTAAAAATGTCAAAAAAGCAGCAAATCTCATATTTATTTTTGTCTTAATATTAAAGTTATCTAAATGTTGAACTGATATTTGTAAAATTTCGAATGATTGGTATTTTTTTTTCTGAGATGCGATCTTGAATTTGTGTATCACACGATATGTACTTTTTGATAAAATTTGTTTTTTATTACTTATTTTAGTAAAAACCTATAAATCCAACCTATCAATTTAAAAATATGTATATAATTTTATTTATGGGCGTTAGAGGGTTTAATATTTAAAATGGACCATTGAAGAACACATAATAAATAATCCTAAAATATTCTAATGAATCAATTTAAAGAAACAGAGAAAACACTTTTTTTTTCATATCGAAAATCGAAAGAATCTTTACTATTTTGATGATAACTTATCCAGTATTGAATTTTATTTTAATGGATATATCTTAGATGTATCTTTAAAACTTTGAACTGAAAAATTTGCTTCAGGTGGCAAAAGCTTTTTCAAACTCTTTTATAAGGCTGATAGCAAGCTTAAGGCATTTAAAACTCGGAGTAATAAAAGTTTCGAAATTTCAAAGGCTGGCTACATAGATGTATTACAGATACACGGAAATCCTTCATCTAAATATGACAAAATTCTCGTAAAAGATATTCGAAAATGGAATGTTTGTTCACGATATTAATATTTAGAGAGCGGTATATGAATCCGAGATATATCGAACAGAATAAATACCATGTTATAAACTTGGAAAATTGCTCGAGGAAGCTTAAGAAATAAAATATAATTTATTAAATCGTTCTTCGAAAATGTAGATACCTCAAGAGCATCAAAAGTATAAACTGGGATATGCAGAGTTTAAAACAGATCCACAGAATAAATACAGTAAGATCTTATTAAACCGTCACCAGCGTTATAAAGTCATTGCACATAAAACCAGTTTCTTAATCTTTTTGCTAAAGAGATGAGAAAATAGTAGTGGTAAAAATCTCTAATAAACCGTCACTCGAAATTTTTGAAATCCTGTTAAACTGTCAATTTTGACTTACGATTTCTCTTTCCATAAATAATAGTTGAAAAACAATTGAAGACACATTAACAATTTCCAAATTCTAAAACGATGTTGTTGTTTTATATACTTTCTTAGATAATGTTTCGTGTTCTTTCTGAAGAATCCGAAGAAAAGGATTTCGCAATGCTTATGAAATTAGAAAATAAAACTGAATCAACGAAACCAAAGAGAATATAGATTTCTTTGACATACCTTTTTACGTAATGTTTGTTTTATTTGCGGAATTCTTATGTATTGTAATATATTTTAAAAAACATATAATTTTCCATTTAATAACTGTTGTACAATAAATATTTTGTGGTAGTAATTTCTAAATGGATTTTCTCTGTTTAATGTTTCTTTTCTCATTGCTTAATTCAAGTGTATTGTAAAATAAATTTATATCTAACATAAAATTAACTGATTTTGAAGTTCATAATTGAGTTTTTGTATCGTGCTTATTAAAAAATTAAGTTAACCATTTTAGCTACAATAAATAAACTCATCCACTTCTACTGTCACCCCGTTTAAAACGTCGCAATCGCCGGGTCCAATTTTTAACGAGATTGCACTGTAATACAGATTTGTAATTGTTACACACATGTTTGTGAATAGAAAATATTCTATTGTATAGTTAAAAATGCCATGTGATTTGCTTTAACTAATTGTTATAAGCGCACCGAATGAATATTATAAAACTAATCGTTCATAAAAAGTATTATAACTTTTTTTCATTTGAGTAAAAAGATTATTTTATGTTCTTTCGCATAAATCATTTCACTCAATAACCTTCATTTTATTCTATAAAACCCTACAATTTAACCCTACAATTTTCTGTATTTGCAATTTAAGTTCATTTGATAACATTGGGAAAAATTAGCTGCAGTATATTGATTGTATCTAAGCGGCAAAAACAGATTTTGTAAATAAATATCGAAAAAATGAAGATTAAAAGAAATAAAGTGTTTACTTTATTTAAAACTAGCAAGCTACGCCCGCTACGCTGGTCAATTTCTTATAACGAACTTTTAATCCAACAAAATATTGACATTTCATAATTCACTTTTATATTTTAACAGAATAATAAGGCTACTATAATTTGTGACTCGTGCTATAGCCAATATACACGCCAGGACACGTCGCCCTTATCATTATCTGTTTACGCATGAAGATTTCACTATGGTACTCCATTGTGAAATTTGGTAATTTTTCAAATTCAATATTTGAAAAATGGCATAATCATTAGATATGAAATTTATATCAAGAAAAATACAATTTTTTACCTTTCAAACGCAGTGTGCCTAACAATTTTTTGACAAATACATTTCGAGCTACAATTTTTTTTCAGTAACTTCAAATGTTTCATTTTTCGAGATTAATCTGTGGCAACAATTAGCGAAAAACCCAGTCGTCATAAACGCATAGTTTTTTATTAAAGAGGCTGTTGGAGCAGGGATTGTCACCACCAATTTGCCACCATAACTTTTGAACTCGGTTCGGTAGTTCTAGAGATTCCATAGAAATTGTAATTTAGAATGTTTTTAGAACGCTTTTCGCTCATTTCACCCTTTTAAATTTCAATTTTTTTTTTTAAGAGCATTTAAATCTTATAAGTAACTACAATGCCAAATTTCATATTTCTAGCTCCTTCAGTATAAAAAAAATCGCAATTTTAGAACGTTTTTCGCTCCTGCTCCCCCCTGGAGTTAGTGACACTGACATAAAATATAGCCTATGTTGGAGCAGGGGTTGTCACCATCAATTTGCAACCATCACTTTTGAAATCGGTTCGGTAGTTCCAGAGATTCCATAAAAATTGTAATTTAGAATGTTTTTAGAACGCTTTTCGCTCACCTCGCCCTTTTAAATTTCGATTTTTTTTTATTTTGTACTTAGAGAGCATTTACATCTTATAAGTAACTACAACACCAAATTTCAAATCCGTTCGGTAGTTCTAGAGATTCCATAGAAATTGTAATTTAGAATGTTTTAGAACGCTTTTCGCTCATTTCACCCTTTTTAATTTTTTTTATTTGTTCTTAGAGAGCATTTACATCTTATAAGTAACTACAACTCCAAATTTCAAATCGGTTCGGTAGTTTTAGAGATTCCATAGAAATTGTAATTTAGAATGTTTTTAGAACGCTTTTCGCTCATCTCGCCCTTTTAAATTTCGAATTTTTTTTTTTTTTGTTGTTGTTAGAGAGCATTTACATCTTATAAGTAACTACAACGCCAAATTTCAAATCGGTTCGGTAGTTCTAGAGATTCCATAGAAATTGTAATTTAGAATGTTTTTAGAACGCTTTTCGCTCATCTCGCCCTTTTAAATTTCGAATTTTTTTTTATTTTCTTCTTAGAGAGCATTTACATCTTATAAGTAACTACAACACCAAATTTCAAATCGGTTCGGTAGTTCTAGAGATTCCATAAAAATTGTAATTTAGAATGTTTTTAGAACGGTTTTCGCTCATTTCACCCTTTTAAATTTCGAATTTTTCTTTTATTTTGTTCTTAGTGAGAATTTACATCTTATAAGTAACTACAACGCCAAATTTCAAATCGGTTCGGTAGTTCTAGAGATTCCATAGAAATTGTAATTTAGAATGTTTTTAGAACGCTTTTCGCTCATTTCACCCTTTTAATTTTCGAATTTTTTTTTTTTGTTGTTCTTAGAGAGCATTTACATCTTATAAGTAACTACAACTTCGAATTTTTCTTTTATTTTGTTCTTAGAGAGAATTTACATCTTATAAGTAACTACAACGCCAAATTTCAAATCGGTTCGGTAGTTCTAGAGATTCCATAGAAATTGTAATTTAGAATGTTTTTAGAACGTTTTTCGCTCATTTCACCCTTTTAATTTTCGAATTTTTTTTTTATTTTGTTCTTAGAGAGCATTTACATCTTATAAGTAACTACAACGCCAAATTTCAAATCGGTTCGGTAGTTCTAGAGATTCCATAGAAATCGTAATTTAGAATGTTTTTAGAACGCTTTTCGCTCATCTCGCCCTTTTAAATTTCGAATTTTTTTTTATTTTGTTCTTAGAGAGCATTTCATCTTATAAGTAACTACAACGCCAAATTTCAAATCGGTTCAGTAGTTCTGGAGATTCCATAGAAATTGTAATTTAGAATGTTTTTAGAACGCTTTTCGCCCATTTCACCCTTTTAAATTTCGAATTTTTTTTTATTTTGTTCTTAGAGAGCATTTACATCTTATAAGTAACTACAACGCCAAATTTCAAATCGGTTCGGTAGTTCTAGAGATTCCATAGAAATTGTAATTTAGAATGTTTTTAGAACGCTTTTCGCTCATTTCACCCTTTTAAATTTCGATTTTTTTTTATTTTATTCTTAGAGAGCATTTACATCTTATAAGTAACTACAACGCCAAATTTCAAATCGGTTCAGTAGTTCTAGAGATTCCATAGAAATTGTAATTTAGAATGTTTTTAGAACGCTTTTTGCTCATCTCGCCCTTTTAAATTTCGAATTTTTTTTTATTTTCTTCTTAGAGAGCATTTACATCTTATAAGTAACTACAACACCAAATTTCAAATCGGTTCGGTAGTTCTAGAGATTCCATAAAAATTGTAATTTAGAATGTTTTTAGAACGGTTTTCGCTCATTTCACCCTTTTAAATTTCGAATTTTTCTTTTATTTTGTTCTTAGTGAGAATTTACATCTTATAAGTAACTACAACGCCAAATTTCAAATCGGTTCGGTAGTTCTAGAGATTCCATAGAAATTGTAATTTAGAATGTTTTTAGAACGCTTTTCGCTCATTTCACCCTTTTAATTTTCGAATTTTTTTTTTTTTGTTGTTCTTAGAGAGCATTTACATCTTATAAGTAACTACAACTTCGAATTTTTCTTTTATTTTGTTCTTAGAGAGAATTTACATCTTATAAGTAACTACAACGCCAAATTTCAAATCGGTTCGGTAGTTCTAGAGATTCCATAGAAATTGTAATTTAGAATGTTTTTAGAACGTTTTTCGCTCATTTCACCCTTTTAATTTTCGAATTTTTTTTTTATTTTGTTCTTAGAGAGCATTTACATCTTATAAGTAACTACAACGCCAAATTTCAAATCGGTTCGGTAGTTCTAGAGATTCCATAGAAATCGTAATTTAGAATGTTTTTAGAACGCTTTTCGCTCATCTCGCCCTTTTAAATTTCGAATTTTTTTTTATTTTGTTCTTAGAGAGCATTTCATCTTATAAGTAACTACAACGCCAAATTTCAAATCGGTTCAGTAGTTCTGGAGATTCCATAGAAATTGTAATTTAGAATGTTTTTAGAACGCTTTTCGCCCATTTCACCCTTTTAAATTTCGAATTTTTTTTTATTTTGTTCTTAGAGAGCATTTACATCTTATAAGTAACTACAACGCCAAATTTGAAATCGGTTCGGTAGTTCTAGAGATTCATAAAAATTGTAATTTAGAATGTATTTAGAACGCTTTTCGCTCATTTCACCCTTTTAAATTTCGAATTTTTTTTTTTTTTAATTCTTAGAGAGCATTTACATCTTATAAGTAACAACAACGCCAAATTTCAAATTTCTAGCTGCTTCAGTATAGAAAAGATCGCAATTTTAGAACGTTTTTCGCTCCTGCACCCCCCTGGGGTAGTGGCACCGACATAAAATATAGCTTATGTTGGAGCAGGGGTTGTCACGATCAATTTGCCGCCATCACTTTTGAAATCGGTTCGGTAGTTCCAGAGATTACCCCCTACAAACAAACTAACAAACAAACAAATAAACAAAAAACAATCTGTACTCCTTTATAATATTAGTATAGATAAGTTAAAAATAGTCGTTATAATTTTCGAATTTATCGTACAAAAATATATTATCTGAAATTCTCTTGAATTATCAAGAGTATAACTTTTTTCCATTACAAATTATTTTTAATGAATTAACAATGATATTCAGAACCTTTCATTTTGCGAAAAAGGACAATAATATCAAATTTCCAATTTTTTGCTCACATTGAATTTAGACATTATGACGATGTATTGCAAAGATCCCATAATTAAAAATATTCGAAAAACAATTTTTACTGCATAGATTTAAATGATCCATTTCGTTTTAAATGATCCAGAGTTGCAATCTTTAAATTTATTTTCCCCAGTTTGGGTTTTTCAGTGTATCTGTATAATAAACTAGTCGTTGGGGGCCACCGTAATACTTACCCATCATAGATATGCATACTATAAAATACGAAAATAAATCATGTGTAATTTTTTTATAACATGCATTGCAATTCGAATAAAATCGTGGCTTGATGACGTCATAAACTTTAAATCGAGGCTAACGAAAAAGAAAGGCTACCGCGGTGCTTTACGCATATCTTTTTTTACAGACCGCGGGAGTCACGTGATGCTCAAATGCACCAATGGAGGTGTAGGAAAAGAGCATAACGTCACGCTAGCGGTCTGTAAAAAAAGATAAGCGGAATGCACCGCGGTAGCCTGTCTATTTCGTTAGCCTCGCTTTAAATGCTCTATTACTGAATTGCGTAAAAGAAACATCATTATAACTCCAAAATTGATAATCATATTAACTAACGGTTTACTGCGTCGGATTAAACGTCTCATTTCCAATTAAAATATATCTTTGAATTAAAATTTGAATGAAATACAGGCTCATAAAAAATCGAAGAGTGTGGAAAATATCATTACAAATATGTCGGCAACTAATTATCCAATCGACTTCATTCTTTTTGCAAAATTTGTTTTTTTATTGTCTTTTATATTCACTCCTTAAAATAAACAGTTTCGAAAATTTTTGTATACCTTTTATCAGTACGATTATTTATCGAGAGTCCGAAAAAAAATAGTTCCGGATAATCGAGATTACTGAAATTCCACAAGCTTCTTCCCATTATTACATACTAAGTACATACCAAATTTCAAGTCTCGATCTCAATTTGTTCGGGAGATAGAGCGGTTACAGACACACACACAGACACACAGACACACAGACACACAGACAGACCGACGGCAAATTTTCCTTCTAAAAATATGTTTTTTGGAATCTCCAGTGTCTGAAACGTGTAAATCCGTCAAAAATGTTTTTTCGATTTTCAAAACGATTACAAAACTTACCCTATACTACGTATGATAAGTAAGTAAAGTGCTAAAACTTCAACATATATTTTTCAAATGACTCTATATTTAGTAAGCAATTTTTATGGCGTATTTCCTAAAACTAAGATAATTTAATTTTTATTGTATTTTTAATATATCATGATATATTTTATGAATTTTTTTAAACTAACTAATTTTAGTGAAATCTCATCCTTATAGTTCTAAAGCAGACTTGTTGAAACAAAATTGTTGCAAAAATTTTAAAATAGTAAGAAAAAGATTTTAGTTTTTGTTATTATTTAATTTATTTTATTTTATTATTATTATTATTATTATTATTATTATTATTGTAAGAACTATTTTTATTTTACTATAAGAGCTGCAATTTTCATAATTAAATCATTTTTCTGTCAAAAAGGTATTCAAAAGTAATAAAAGAAATAATTCAAAATGTACCGAGTCCCCTTAAGCAGGGAAACTTTATATATTATATATTATATATTATATTTTTATGCTTTAAAGCAACAGAGAACCTGAAATTTTATTAGCCTTATATTGTTTTCCTTTGCTATCCTATCTTCTATTATTTCATCCGTAAAATGTTTGTGAAACTTCGAAAAATATTTTTCAATGTTTTCAAATTATACACTTTCGTTTTATTATTTTTTTTAATCCTTCATACCTTCAAAATTTACCGCATTTCGCTGTAAACGGTACGAACATATTAATTTTCACAAACATGGAATTCCTTGAGATCTAAAGCCTCATCTTTTATTAATGTACAGAAATCTATAGCCACTTGGAAATGACGACTTGCTTTCGACAAATTTCACTATCAGTACTGGTTTACTACTTGCGTTTTTATCTATAAAAATAATAACGATAATAGTATTACCAATGTATAATCCATAACTTTCTACAAATATTTTTTTTTCAATTAAACGTTTTAGAAATCTTCAACTTTTCAATTTTTCTCACGCTTTAGATTTTGTGAGATGAAAATAAATTTTTATTCTCTTCCATAACTTTTTAAAACTTCTAAAAATAAGCATAAACATAAATTAATAATTTATTCTTAAAAAGAAAAAAAAAAGATTGAAAATCTACTAATTTTAACTTTTGCAATATTCTTGGGAATTTCAGTCCAATTTATTGAGTAGTACGTTAAAGTAAACGTTTAAAATTGCTTGAAAACTATTTGAAAACTTTCATCAACTGATAAATTTTAATCATTTTCACTTATCACAAAATCTTTATGAAGTTGGTACGAAAGATTTCATATGAACATCTTAATTTACACAGAAAAACAATTATTGGTATTCGAAATTCCTTCTATATCATGAAACAAAATTTAGCACCTGAATGCTGTTAGTTTCGGAGAACCAGGTTCGTAAATAAATATTTGTAAAATGCAGATTCGAATAATTTAATTTGACGGTAATTAAACTGTTTGGTACTTACTTGCTACAGCTGCTCCCAATGATGAGTCGCCCAGCGGCAGTGATGTATCACCAAATTATATGACATGTATCATGTGTGTATTATATGACATGTACATGCTATTTTATGATGTATATGGCCAGGTTATAGCCCTTATGACGTATATTTATAACGTGCATAAGACGTATAATGAAGTACAAATAACTCGTAAATATTTCGTATATATGATGTTTATGCGATAAATATGACTCATATATGATGTATATAGCGTAAGACATACACTGGCGAAAACAAAATTCCAACACCAAGAAAGACTTGTGTTAGATAAACGAAATTTGGTAGGCGTGTTTATATATCTGAAAGATGACATCGATTCAAAATTCGCGCTTCGCCCATAATAAGTGTGGCGCTAGCAGCGCCACTCAAAACTTGCAAATCAGATTTGCTTTAAATGCGTGCTGTAAAGTTCGTGAGCGTTATTTATCTTCGAAATTTGGTGTATTGAGTTGATGTTAGCCAAGAATGCATTTAAAAAGATGAAGAAGCCATTATCACCATTAAGCTCACCGAGGTTGAACGAGGTCGTGCAATAGGGTTACGAGAAGCTGGATTTTCTTTCCGCGATATTGCAGAAAGACTTGGCCGGAATGTATCCACTGTGCATGATTGTTGGGAACAGTGTCCAAGGGATGGTACTGCCTCAAGAAGACCGGGTTCCGGCCGGCTACGTGGCACTACTGAGAGGGAATACCACCGTATTTGGCGTACGGCTGTGTCGCATAGTACTGCGTCTGCTGCAGAAATTCGAGCTGCAGTTGGTACCAATGTGATATAACAAACTCGTAGAAATCGGTTACTTCAAGGACAGCTCCGAGCCAGGCGCCCTGTAACGTGTATTCCACTGACTACAAGCCATTGCAGTTTGCGTCGCCAGTGGTGTCAAGCCAGAGCTCATTGGAGGACGGAGTGGAGATCTGTTGTGTTTTCTGATGAAAGCAAGTTCTGCCTTGGTACCAGTGATGGCCGTGTGTTGGTCAGGGGGAAGCCAGGGAAACGCCTGCAACCAAACTGTCTGCGGCCTAGACACACTGGACCTAAACCTGGAGTCATGGTCTGGGGAGCGATTTCCTATGATAGCAGGTGCACTCTCATGGTTATCAACAACACACTGACTGCAAATTTGTACGTCAGTCTGGTAATTCCACCTGTAGTGCTGCCATTCTTGAACAGCATTCAAGGAGGTGTTTTCCAACAGGATAATGCTCGCCCTCCTACCGCTGTTGTAACGCAACGTGCTCTACAGAGTGTCGACATGATACCTTGGCTTGCGAGATCACCAGATCTGTCTCCAATTGAGCACGTATGGGATATGATTTGACGACAACTCCAGCATCATCCACAGCCAGCACTGACCTGTCCCAGTATTGACACAACAAGTACAACAAGCATGGAACTCCATACCACAAAGTGACATTCAGCACCTGTATGACACAACGCATGCACGTTTGCATGCTTGCACTAAAAATTCTGGAGGTTACACTGGCTATTAATGTAACAGCATTTCACATTTGAAATGCATTTTCTTGAGCTTAAATTAACCTGTGATCTTGAAAATCTAATCAATTAAACATGCTACCTAGACAAATGCATTGTCCAAATTTCATTACTCTACAATAATTTTTTCTTGGTGTTGGGATTTTTTCCGTCAGTGTATATATTATGTATAGACAGAATGTCCCAAAACATGTACTTAAAAATTTTCCGTTGATTGGGGCGGTCATCCATAAATACACCATGGAAAGTTTTTTTATTATTTCTGTTTTATGTATGTACGTTAAAAAGGTATCTCAAACGGATGGTTCAAGGCAGTTTGAAATTCAGACAGAACGTCGAGGACATCTCACCTTCCCCACAACCGGGTTTTGAAATTTAAATGTTATTATTAAAAATATAAGGAGGGTTACATTTTTTTCTGCCTACGCTATGAGTGCAAGTAATTTTCAAGGACTTTATATTTTTCTGCAAAGCAATTCTTTTGTTACTTATTACACCGAAAATAAATTAGGTAAGGTGGTTTTCAAATTCCCTGCCGAACAACGCGAAACTTGCTGGGTCATTTTCGGACTCATTTTTAAACGCAAAGGCATAAGATTGGCAGGCATAACTACTGAAGATATTTAGGGTCGAAATGAGTTTTCCACTTTCTGATAAATAAACTACTTATCCAGTTAGAAGCGAAAAGTTGTCACGTGAGGACCTTTTTTTGCTCTTCTCGCGCTGTCGCTCCTGAAATTCTGTTCAAAACGCCAACTTTAACAGTATTTTCTGAAAGATATTCTGCCTTTACCAAAAAAGGGACAACGCTATATGATTACATAGATTTTGAATAAGAAAATCTTAATCTGTTAATATTTTTCCGAACAGAAGTTAATTATAAAATTTGTCAGAAAGAGCTCGTCTGGATTTAAGAACAGTCTTGATAATAATTACTTGTTTATGACCTTTAGTCTCTTTGAAATGACGCCATCTGTTACCAATTACCGCATGATTTTTTAAAAATTAGTTCCATGATTTTATGCGCAGTTTTCACTTTAGGTTTATGGTCTAATCAGTGCCGGCGCATCCATCGGGCAAACGGGGTGAATGCCCAGTGCCACGCACCAGTTGAGTCTTGTTAGAGGGGCCTCGAGACTCTCTATACAATTCGAAATAACGTTACCCTGTGTAAAATAATATCAATTTGTCTTTAAGTGTTTTTTTCGTGATTTTTTTTAATTAACTTTATTCCATACAGCCAAAGTTGATAAAATTGTAAGAGAATGTATAAACGTCAGTATCCTGAATGTAACCTTACACGCTAAAAATAAGTATTTAAAATATTCTAAAGGATAAAAGATTTTTTGAAATGAAAAATAATTATACACATTACATGCTAAAACAAATAAATTACATGCTTTTTTCATATTGTTTATTCTCTATATTAAAAATCATTCTATGATATATAAAATTTTTAAAATGGATTTTTATTAGTTGAATATTGCAGTCAGAGACGTTGGCCCCAGTAAGTGATTTGCCAGGGACCCGCGTGACATTGTGCAGTCCGTGGGTCTAATCAAAATTTAGTGAATGAAAAAATATTTTAAACAACATCCATCTATTCGGAAACATTCGCTGATATAGCGGTCATATACAGTGGCACCATTATACCACAGTCACTGCGCATACAGCACAATTATATTAAATTGAGTTACTTAAATGTCAGAATGTCTTAATGTCTTATTTTCAGACTTATTTTCATTATTCAGACATTTTTCTCAGTTATTTTATATCCTGATCGTAGTAAGACACTTATCTGTCTTAAATTCAGACATCTATGATGTCTTAAATTTCACATTCAGACTTATAAGTGTATTTCGCTTTTTTAGTGTATTTTCGTTTTTCAGACACATATGTGTCCGATTTTAAGACGCCTCTATTTGCAATGTATATATGTTTCGTGACGATCTTGGAAAAATCATAACTGCAACCATTTCTGGGCCGCATTAACAAGGAAGAGAGAAAATGTCATTGTAATATTTGTATTTGTTTGTTTTGCTAAAACGTATTAACTGGAAATCTTTTGAAGTGTCTAACATAACATTCAATTTTTTTTTTATTATTACAAGTAAAAAAAAATCATTAAATATTTTCCCCAAAGACATTTTACCATGATTTTTTTCAATTCAAGATTAATATATTAAATTTTAATGAAATAATGCAACAGAGAGCTTGTAATTTTATTAAGTATATATATTAAATATATTTAAGCATTTTTCTTTGCTGTCTAATTTTATCTTGCGTCATCCATAAAACTTTTCTGAGACTTCTTCGAAAAATATTTTTCAATGTTTTTATATCATATACTTGCTATTTTAAAAGAAATCTCTCATATCACGAAAAATGGTTCACTGTGAACGCTCAAAAGACATTAATTTTTACAAACATTGAATTTCTCAAGGTCTCAAGCCTCATCTTTTATTAATCTACAAAAATCTATAACCCATTCGAAATGAATTACTTTCGACAACTTTCACCATCAGTAACTTGTAGAAAATCGCTTTACTGCTCACGTTTTGAACTACAAAAATAATAATCATAATGATATTGCCAATATATAATCCATAACTATCGACAAATATATATTTTTATCTTCATATAAATCTTCAACTTTTCAATTTTTTATTTGATTTAGTTCGACGAAGAAAATATAAAATTTTATTTTCTTCTTTTCTAATTCTCTTCCTTCCTAACTTTTTAAAACTACAAAAAATAAATATAAACATAAATCAATGATGTATTCCTATTTTCTTAAGATTGAAAATTTCAAAACTTTAACTTTTGCAATATCTTGGAAAATTTTAATACAATGTTATTACTGATAAAATAAGGTTAATATTTGAAAAATGGTTTTGGAATTTTTCTATAAAAAATAAACAAAATCATAGAACGTTGTAGAAAAACTGTTTGAAAAAGTTCGATCAATTGACGAATTTAAATTGTTTTCTTTAAAATAAACTTTTTAGGAATGTAGCACAACGATTTCCATGAAAAATCACTTGACTCTCTTATAAATATTTACTGAAAAATGAAAATCTAGAATGAGAACGCTTACATGCTTATTTTATTTCCTCTGGCATGATTTTTTGAATGTATTAGTTAAATCTATAGAATATTGAAGATCGGATTAAGAAAATTGCAAAAACAAAAATGTATCTTATTAAGAATTCCAAAACTATTTTCAGAAAATGAAAAATTTTCGCAAATAGCAACTATTTACCATAGTATTGAATTACAACTTTTTTTTCCTTTTTCAATTAACATTTCCTCAGCGTTTTCTTTCTTCTTCAAACATGTCGATGCATTTTTTCTCCTGTCATTCAATTTGCTTGAGATTTTTTTTGTGTTGAAACAGAACAAAATATCTCAAGCAAGTTTAATGAATCAACCCTATGAATGAAGGAATGATGTTTTTCCTTTAAATGTATGAATAACATTCTCGCTTTGAATGAATGAATGATATGCTCATTTTAAATGAATGAATAATACTCTCCGTCTGAATAAATGAATGATATTCTGCCTTTGAATGAAAGAATTATATCCTCTCTTTTAATTCTTCTCTCAAATAATAAAATGAGAGCTTACTAAACCCTGTAGAGTACTGTAGTATTGTCAATATTGAGTAATATTGAGTTTTAATATATTATAATAATAATCTAAGAGTAATATTGAAGCAATGAATATTGATTCAGTATTGTCCCTGTAATATTTAGTCAATTTTGCTTATAATAAACATTTAATACAATATCGGGTGATTATAAAACAAGTACCGTATTTACCCGCGTATACGTCGATCCCGCGTATAAGTCGACCCCCACTTTCCCGATCAAGAAATTTGAATTTTTTTAAATCCCGCGTATAAGTCGACCCCCCCCCCCCCCCCACACTTTTCCGATCAATAAATTTGATTTTTTTTTAAAATACATTATTCAAAATCACCTGGAAAAAAAAGAAAATATACTAAATATACAATAATAAAGGAACTTTAATTTTTTTTCTTTGTACATTTATTTGAAATCATCTGAAATAAAAAGTACTAAATATACAATAATGAAGATAATAATATACAAAGTTAAACTGATTCAAGGTTCGATTCAATATCGGACTTGCCAAACAATTCACATAAATCCTTCGTCGTCATCGGCTCATCATGATACACGTTTTCAATCTCTGTATCGCTACATTCTTCCTCGTCATTATCACTTTCGAAAATGGCATCATCTTCTGTGCCGTCTAGTTTGTTGCTTATGCAGCAATTCTTGAACGATTTTATAATCATTTCGGAAGGAATTTGATTTCACGCATCTTTAAACCACTGGGCAATTAATGCAATGTCGGGCTTTCTAATATTATCGCCCTTTGTTAATGTTGGACAACCGGATGAAATCCACTCTGAAAAAAAAAATTAAGGACCCTCGCATAAGTCGACTCCCCCAACTTTAAAGTCTTTTTTTGTCCAAAATTTCTCGACTTATACGCGGGTAAATACGGTACTTCTATTTGTAGCCGTGTATAGCTTGTAGGAATGTCCCAAATGAAACCAATATTGGTAATCTTTCTTACTATTTAAAAATATGAAAAAAAATAAAACAGTAAACATTTGTATGTTTAACAAAATACTGATAAAGAGCTCTCTAATGTTTTAAATATTAAGTTTAATACAAAAATAAAACTCAGAGACAACAAAGGTGCAAAAGTTTCTTGCATATTTATTAAAAAATGTCACAATGAAGGTGATTATTTCAAATACAACGATTTATAGAAATTCGAGGGGAATTTCTCGGCTCACTTGGCAGTTCTAAAACCCATATTTATGTATTTAACAGTCCCATTCACACACTGTGCACTGTTAAAAATTTGCATCAAACTGCCCAGTCATTTGACTGTTTTTGTAAAAAACGAATACATAACCGTAATTTAACTATTTTCTGACCATAATATAGGTAATAATATGGTCCGAATGGCGCTAAATAACGGATATGTAATCGTTTTCTATAAAACGGTCAAATAATTGGACAATTTGCTGCATATTTTTAACAGTGTGGGCTTCATCTCCCCCATAAAATCTTATGTGGAAAGGAATCACCCCAAGGAATTACCATTTGTACAAGTTTATAACAATATGAATATGGCATTGAATCCGATATAATACAACGAGGGGGAATTCAATGCCCGCAGTATAGCCAGATGTATTTTTTTATGTTCTGAAAATGCTATTAACGAAAGACTTGAACATCGGCGAATCCACAAATTACGCTCGATTCAAGCAAAGGTCAGCCTGGATGTACAATGCAAAGACGCCACTTTCCTGTAAGGTCAGTGTTTGCAATAACTATATACGAAGCACAAGGCCAGGCTTTCGAATTAACTAGAGCTGATCTAGAAATATCTGTTTTTGTGCATCGGATGTTCTACGTTGCTTTTTCCAGGTTAAGAAGCGAAACAGTTTGAAGTTATAACTTGCAGATGACCATCGTCCTCCCATAATGTTGTATGGGTAGAAATGTTAAGCCAGGACAATCAAAAATTCCCTTGTTCAATGCACAAATAGAAAAAACTGTTATCTCTACAACAGGGGAGATTGTACATGGAAAAATAGATAAATTCAAAGTACGAATCTTCCGAATTTATTATTATCAGTTGGAAAGTAGAAATGACACTTTTCAGTAAAAATAAGTAGCAAAATGGTGCCTTTATTAAAATACACATGAGCTTAGAGTAAATTACCGTGCACCTATACCGAGTTACCTAGGTCTCTCAGGTACTTTAAAGGAATAAAAATAAACTTCTGATATGAACTTCTATCAAATCAATAAAGTCAATATTTATATTATGTTTTCCTCTTTCATTCATTGATTTACTTTTTTTCAGTAAAACGCAGATAAATAAAATACTAAAATAACCTTGTTTTTGAAAATACTTTAAAAATTAGAAGTTAACAATAAAATTTTGGTTATATGTTAAACATAGTTAGAAGAGAAGAAATTCTTTCGGCGAAAAAGTAAACACAAAAACATATAAATAAAAATATTTCCAGTTATAAAGAGGAAAAAACACACAAAACATGAATTGAATTTTCTAGATGTTTAAAAGCAAACTAACAATAAGCATATTAAGATTTTAGTTCTTGGACAGTTTTGATTCAATAAATGTTTGTCGAAAGTAAACATTTTTTTTTCATTTTGTTGTTAGAAGCGACTTAAAAGATTGCATGGGACATCACAATATGGTTTTATTACATCAACATTCATCTTCTGGAATAGGCACTGTCAAAAGACAAATATTTCTTAATCCAGGAAAATATAATACAGGGAGATTCATAAATAAGTGTACAACTTCCAGATGCTGTAAAACAGGAACAGTTTAAGGGACGTTCCCCAAATACAAGCCGTAAAATAGGTGTTCTCAAGTTTTTTTCCCACTCCTGTGCGAAGTGACAAAGGTGATAGCTAGCATGTCACATGAATATCAGTAGAAATGGCTGCAATTGCAGTGGAGAACGAATTTTGTGTTCTTGAACTGAGAAAATGGAATTTGTCACAATTGTGCAACGGCATTTTCAAACACGATTTAGGAAAGAACCTCTAACCAGAAAGACAATCACAAATGTTCTATTTGTGCACCCTTAGTCACATGACACACATCAAACCGTTAATCCATTTCTGTCCACTTTGCACAAGCAGCCCGTAGTTTTAATTTTTTTAAACTAATCATAAATAGATTTTCTGGTTAGAGGTTCTTTTCCAAATCGTGTTCGAAAATGCCGTTGCACAATGATGACAGATTCCGTTTTGCTCAATTCAAGAAAAACAAAACGTCTTCTCCACTGCAGCAGCCATTTCGTATTGATATTCGCGTAACATGCTAGCTATCGCCTATGTCACTTGTACAGCAGCGGGGAAAAAAGAACTTTATGAGTACACCTACCTTATGGCTTGCATTTGGGGAACGTCTCTTTAGCTGTTCCTGTTTTACAGCATCTGGAAATTGTATACTTACATATGAATCACCCTGTATAACTACTAGGGTGTTTCATTTTTCCAAAGATATGATTTTCATATGACTTTGCTTACGCCTCGAGTCTCAGTGATATAAAAGATATATATGCCAAATTTCAAGAAGATTGGATAATATTTAGGGGTTGCACACATTGATCACTTTTATCTCAAACTAGTGAAATTTTTAATATTGAAGTGCTTTGTATTAATGGGCTTCTCATGTATTTCTTTAATCTTTTGGAGGTAATTGAACTTTAAAATGGGAAGCAAAAGAGGCATTTGGCTGCTAGAAAAGACGCTAGTGGTGAGTTTTCTAGGAGCTCGGCTCCCTTCAAAAGAACAACGACGTTTAATTTTTATTTACCATCACAAGGAAATGAAAGAAACACTTTCGGATGCAGCTAAATCTACCAGTACTAAACTACAGGAAGCTTAGAGGAAAGCAAATATCCCCGTTAAGACAGGGAAGAATATCCGTGCTGGTATACAGAATCTGTACAAAGAATACCAAAATCTAGGTAAAGAGAAATCGAGAAACACGGATAAAGCAAATGTGAAACGGCAGATTTGGAAAGGGAATCTTGTCGAGTTATTTGACATTTCCCGGCAAAATATGATGGGCATAACTAACGTATCACATGAAGATAAAGCTCACGAAGACAAGATCGTATGAGTTTGTCAATGAGTGAAGTGGACAAGGTTTTCGCCTCGAAAATAAGAACTTAGTATACAAACGAAGTGAAAATTGATTCCTATAAGAATAAACATTACAAAGCTATCGCTGAAATCAATAAGACAATTATACTTGCAAACTCATCACCATCATCATCAGCACTAGTGACGAAGAGGCCGCCGTTTTTGTCTCCAGCAACAAAACAATTACGTTGACATTCACGTCTAATTGAGATCGAGAACAGCTCTCTATTTAACAAGCAAGTACTTCATATATAGCAACTGCAAAAAGCGTTGGCCACGATGTTTCAAAGTTTTCCATATCTCCAACTACCGTTTACCAAGCTCGAATGATCAATAGAAGTGAAATGGCAAAGAAAATAGAAGGATCACTCTTTGAAAATTCTCCTCATTTAGTCTTGCATTGGGATAGTAAACTATTTCCCTCAGTTTCCTATGGGAATTTTAAAACTTTGAAAAATAGAGTTGCAGTTCTAGTGGTTGGCAAATATTTTGTGCATTTGTTTGACGTACCTGTAGCCCTTGGTGACATTGGTGAACAAGACAGCTGAAATAGTTATTTGGTAAGTGGACCGATTGGGTCTACGTGACAATGTCATCGGTATGTCTTTTGATACTACCACATGTGACTGATCCAAGGAGATTGTACCAGAATTGAAAGGGAATTTGGTCGAAAATTTTTGTGGTAGGTTTGCCGTCATCACACCCATGAACTAATATTGAAAGGAGTGTGTGAGGAGTGTTGTGGCATACCATCAAGTGGTCCTGACATCCAGATTTTTCGAAAGTTCAGAATCTTGTGGGCTTCACATGATAAGAAATCATATACGACAATGCTGGATGAAGAAAGTCCCGTTAAAAGCTTTCTAGAAGAACAACACGTGCAAATGCTTAACTACCTCCAAAATGTCCTAAAAGACGGAGGTTATCCAAGAGAAGTCTACAAAGAGTTATTACAACTCGCACTCCTGTACCTAATAGGTTGGTCGGAAAACGACTTCAGTTTCAGGATCACAGGAGCTCTGCATCAAGCAAGGTGGATGGACAATATATGCATTAAAATTGTCCTCTTCACTAAGCAGTTGAATATTCCTCAACAAGCATTGAAAGGAATGAAACGGTTTGCACATTTTGTCAGCTTCATATATGTTTGCTTTTGTCGCAAGGCAATTGTAAGTCGATGGGTTCCAAAGAATGATTTGGATATGCTACATTTTCTGAGCACTTACACAGATGCAGACGTCAAAAAAGTGCTTTCACAGTTGCTAAGAGACACCTTTGCTATCTTGAAGAAACAAATGTAGGATTGGCTTTTTTGAACAAACGTAATACTCAGGCTGATAAAGAAAATATCGCTAAAAATTTAGAAACCAGATCTATAAAGAAAAAGGAAATTAGAGGGTAAAAACCTAATTTTTGAAGGAGAGGACTTGAGCCATTTCGTTACTAATAAAACGAAGACGTTCTTTGAAATGTTTGGTATCCACGACATGACAGAATACTGCAGTAATTCTGCAAGAAGCCATAAAACACCTTTAAGGTGGTCGATTATGAAGCAGAAAAAGGGATTGCTCTGATAAAAAGTTTAACGAATCGATCCGGGACGAACAACAAAAACAATTCTTTTTGAGGGTAGTCGAGAATCAGAGAAAAGTTGTCACCAAGAGAACAAAAGAAGGTATTGCATTGTTCAAAGTTGATTAATATAACACATGATTTGCCTATCATACTACCTATTAATTTTAGTGTGTAGTTTTAGCATTATTTCAAGTTTGTGATTTCTAGTTTTCATAATAAAAGTAATTAACTTTGAAAATTCATAATTTTACCTACTTTTACAAAACTGATTAAAGTGCGCAACCTTTAAATATTATCCAATCTTCTTGAAATTTGGCGTATATATCTTTTACATTACTGAGACGCAGGGCGTAAGCAAAGTCCGCAAAATTTTTACATTTTATTTTTTGCCTTACAAAATGAAACACCCTAATAACCACAAATGAAAATATACAATACCCTCTTCCGAGTTACCTACGATTTTGAAAAGCATTTGTTTTATCTTTAGAAACCTCAGAAACTAATATATTTCCGAAAATCAAAGAACCTTTATGAAAACAATGTTTCTATTGTATTGGTTTTTGGTCTCCAAAACGTTTTTATACTGTATTAATCAGATTTCTCAACCTGTAAGACACGTTTTTCCAATGCCATGAATTCTTAAGTAAACATTTTCATATTCAAAATAATGTTTTACTGACAAGCATGATAACATAACAGCATTAACATTAACATTAATATTATTATTATTTTGTTATTCCTGCAGGTACAAATTCAGTTACACAACTGAAAATGTTTAATTTGGAATTCATAGCATCCTAAAAACTGATTTTTCGGTTTGACAAAACTTATTAATATTGTATAAATACTATTCGAAAACGTTTCCGAAAATAGGTGGCCGCAAAAGAAACTTTATTTTTATAAATGTTTCTTTAAATCTCGCAAATATACTGTTTTTCGCCATTTCTAAAGATAAAGAATGCTTTATGGAATCATGGGTAACTCGAAACAGATGGTTTATATTTTCGTTCGTTCTTATATTACATTTTCGTGCATTAAGAAACATTTGTCTTTTTGTACAGTATGTTGTATTTTAAAATGTTTTAATGAAAAACGGATATTCAGTATAAAATTTTGGTGGTGTTTTTCTGTTTTAAAGTATTGAAGTATTAATTACAATTTACCTAAATAGAGATTCAAAGAAACTGTGTATCTTTATTTTACATTGTTAAATAAATATTGCTATTCACTATAATACCATAGTAGAAACATATTTAATAACTCACCTGCAATATTTTATCTTCGGAGTAAAACAAATTCTTTGCATTCTTTCTTAACGTAGATTAATTTTAGTGGTTTAATGAAAACACTCAGAATGTAAGCGTTTCCAAAATAGCACTAAGCGGCTAAAGTAAATGTTGATAAATATTTTTCCCAAAGAAACATAAAATAATGTTACTTTATAGGATAAAATGCTAAAGGATATATAACTTTCTTTAAATTAAATCATAATCTGTACTAATTTAAATATTGTGTAATTTTTCCAAATGCACTGCGAAAAATTCCTTAATATATACTGGTCATTTAATGTGAAATTACTGTCTTTTAACAGAAGCTTTTTGCTTTAAGTAAAAATCGTAGATTTTCTTGTAATAAACGGAAAATACCCTTTTTAATCTTACTCGTTGAATGTTAATATTAAGCTACGCTGCCGTAGGCGGATGTACTTCACCGTCAATTCCAGGTTCTCGTGAACCCATACGAGGAACATCCAGGTAGTGCCGGTTTACCCGGACACCTCCACAGGCGGGCTCTTCGGCCAAGGGGAGCATACACCACCTGCATATCACACCCCTACACCCAACATATTGACTACAGAGGTCACTGCGATATGCGGTGGAGCCCAAACGATAAGGATACCACCACATCAAACTTGGAGAGTAAGCCTCAGTCGCCCGACAACTTCGGAGCCGGAATCCAAAAGATGAGACCTTAAGACGGGTTTCTCGGACCACTCTTGCTTTACTGCAGCTTCTGAGCATCAAATTCCTACAAAGAATGCGACTAGTTCTCATTGGTTGCAACGAAGGAGAAGGAGCCTCTCGCTAGCGTGGGATTATGAGGAAAGACATCTCTGAACACATAGACACGTCCTAACTTAGGTTGTTTCCGTGTGGTCCCCGAGAGCTTTCCATCCGACTTCTACCGACGGCAGAACGTCAGATGCGGTCGACTTAATAGAGAGCCATCCGGAAACACATGACATATAAAACAAACACAAACAAACAAAAAACACAACGAATGTTAGATAAAAACGGAAAGTTATGTTAGATATCAATATCAGACTCTGAAGGACATGGAACGTCCCTTCAAATGCGCCAAAAAGGCGGTCTCGATCTAGATTAGTAGCCTGAAGCTTATATCTTAGATTGCTGCTAGTCCCAACCGTCGGGCACAGAAAACTCCGACTACGCATAGGCGCACTGGACTGGTTTCGACCGAAGGCCCGACTTAGGTCTGGACACCGAAACTTGAATGGCGAGCCACTGGCCCGGTTCCTCGTAATCGGTCAGTCCAAGAAGATGTTCAAGTCTCCCTCCCAGGAATGGTGATACGAGCCGCAGACCTCGGACCTGGGTGCCCTCCGCGTCACGAACCACACTTAGTCGAACGGAACACTTTCTTTTCCAACCGAAAATTGAGGGTGGCACACAACTACTCCAGATACAGAGGGAGTCGCAGGGGATGAAGGGTCGAGAAGGAGGTCTTCTGGGGTGCGATTACTCACCCACATCTTCCGTCCTTGTCTACGTTCCGCCGCCTGCCAGTCCCGAGGGATTGCACATGCCGCCGCACGCACTGACCAAACACCACTACGGAACCACCTACGCTCCTTGTGCTACTTAGTCCGTCTTCGCCTTAGATAAATTTGGAAGCTGTTAGCTAGCTGTTGCCCTCGTGTCACCATCCTGGCGCGTCCCAACACCGAGGCGCTAAGGATTGGCCTGTGTGAGACCTTTTACCACGCAGCTGTCCCGAAGTCCTCTTAAAAGACATCAACCCGCACCCCACGTCGGCGGGCGTTACCGACCACAGTTAATAGATGAGACTCTGCGGTGGTCCCCAAGGGCACCTGAGGCCGCAAACTAAAGGAGGGGATAGTCCAGAGTCATGTGGGTAGTCAAACCCACCTCCGGCACTACCGGCTAATCGGACACCACTTTAACAACCGTCCTCCACGTTGAGGTGGTGATTCATCAGCTTACCTGTCCCCGTCGTGTCGGAGAATAACTCGCAATACCGGGCTATTCTTCCTCACTTAAGGCGCCGATTCAGGACCACCCGGACGGGCTCGTTGAATGTTAAAACAAAAATAATCCTTTCAAAACAGTCAAACGGAAATGTTATGTTTCAATTGAGAGAAAATGGAAAATATCCAATTAAACTTTCGTAATTGATGCTTTGGTCTATAACCAAGTTGTTCGTAAAGGGTAAAATCATGTCGGATGATCGGGTTTCAGGGGTCGTATACAAATTAAGAAAGAAAACAATGATTTCATAAATAAATAATAATAATGCTTTTTATTGATTCAAAAGTATCTAAATTGTGTAGAAATAATAATTTTACGCAAATATTACGCAGCTTGTCAGAGTCAGATATTTCCACATGCAAACATTTCTAAGCTGTTTTAATGTTCATTCACTGTTCCAAGTTTCATTGTGTTAATTCATCATGTAAAATTTTAAGGTGTTTTTCAGGAAGCATAGTTTTGTAAATTTGTAAATAAAACTAATGATAAAACCAACATATATATATTTTTTGCTTATGATGCATTTTTATATCAGGACATCTGCTCTGCAAAAAAAATTGCTGATTTTACAGTATAATACTGGCATCCCAGCTGCCCGTATTATACCGTAAAATTAACAGTAATAAACAGTAAAATAAACTCAATATTTCAGGAATTGAAAAACGAGGTCAATGTTTTTGGTACATCCTGTATATAATTAATATATAGTTTTATTTTATTAATATTGCACTATTGCTCATAATTATCTGTAAAAACAGAATTTTTCTTCTTGAATAACGGACAATTTTCATCTTGAAAATGGGAAATACCAAAAAGGACGTTTTATGAAAAAATGTAGAATATATATATAGATAGATAGATAGATAGATAGATAGATGATAGATAGACAGATAGATAGATATAGATATATATATAGACGACATCTTTGCCGCCAGTACATTTTCCATTTTGCACGTAATTATTTCTTGCAGTGTATTTCATTAGAACTATTCAAGATAAATGCTCTCTGTTTGTAAAATTTACGGCACACTCTTTTACTTTTGAAGCGATTATTTCATAGACTGATCGTTTAGTATTCTTTTGAACAGCATGCAAAAGCTTTTGTCAGTTTCAATAAAATGTAGTGTCATAAAATTTATTTTTAATTAACAATTCATAGAGAATATTTGCATTTGGATTCATTCTTGTATATCCTTGTAAATACACAGTAAAGGATATAATATTTTATAGTAAAAAGTGTTACAGTATTCCTCAAGAATAAATATAAATTTTGTTACAGTGTAGAGTTTTTTTATAGGAAATATGCTACGAAAATGAACAAAATGACAATTCCATGTCATAAACATTTTTTTTTCAATTATAATGAAAACTGCTAAAAAATGTTTTTTTTTTTCTAAGGGGAGGTTTTTTTTTATTTCTTTGTTTGTTGGTGAAAATTCTCTGAAACATTTTTCAGAACAACTGTTTATTTCCTTTGTTACATTATTTCTATCAGTATACTTTTATTTTGTTTATTTTTTAGAAATAAATATTTTTTTTTATCACTGAAAATTTCAAAAGAATATTCCAATAATTCAATTCATTAAATTCATTTTATTAAAAAAAAAAGAATTTTTTTTCTAACGTACTATTGTAATATACCAATAGTACTAATCTTTGTACTGTGTTTTTCTCTTTCATTTTTTATTTTACATTTTCTTTATTTTACGTTATATATATATATATATATATATATATATATATATATATATATATGTGTGTGTGTGTGTGTGTATCTATATATATATAATTTGGTAAAAGGCACACAAGAGTGCCTAGTGTGCGTTTTTCAAAATTATCACTCAAAAGGCTATAAATAATTTATCTTTATTAATTATTTAAGCTGTAATAAGTTATGAAAAGGCACTCTCAAGGCAATAAGACTCTGGCAAAACGTTAAATGTATGTAGTTAAAAGAGAAAAAATGCGATTGTTTATATTGCTCGTATATTATTATTTATATTACTCGTATTTAAAAAATACCCATTAAAATGCAATTTTTTGCTGTTTTCTTTTTGTCAAGGAATAAACACAACAATGAATTAAAATATCCAAACTTTTAAAAGCAAAACACATATATGTGTATTAGGATTTTAGTTTTTAGACAGTTTTATCAAAATAAATGTTTGTTGCAAGTAAACATTATTTTCAAACATGTTTTTTCATAAAGATATTAGAAGCAACATAAATAATTGCGTGTATCATCACAATAGGCTTTTGTTACATTTATCGTCTAGAATCTGTTATACTTCGACTTCTTTGGATAAAAGACAAATATTCCCTATAGAATTATGATGGCGTACTTTTGTTTTAAGGTATTGTTTACAATTTATCTAAATACAGGTGTCCAAAGAAACTGTTTATTTTTATTCTACATTGTTGAACAGAAAGAGATTCAAGATACAAAAGTCTCAATAGAAAAATATTTAATAACATATCTTTAATATATTATTTTCGGAATAAAACAAACTTCTCACATTCTTTCTTAACATAGATTAATTTTAGTAGTTTAATGAAAACACCCAGAATGCAAGTCGTCCCGAAATAGCACTAAGAAGCTAAAGTAAATGTTAATAAAACATTCTTTCTAGAGAATGATAAAATATTATTACTTTAACGGATAAAATGCTAAAATCAACAAGGGTTAGTCAAAATTATGTTAACACTTAAATGGGATAGCATTTAGTCAAACCTATTTTTATGCTTAAATAGAAAAACATTTATTAAACAGTAGCACCCTGCCCCGGGTTCGCACGGGTGGACAATGTCTCGACTACAATGTAAGGTAGGGATGGGTAGGTAATTTTAAAAAATTGTTCTGAATCGAATAAAATTGGGAGTGAGACAAAATTGCAGAACTTACAAATTTTAAATTTTAAATAAAAGTTTGTAAAAAATGTGATACATATTTTTTTTTTGTTTATGTACATATTGAAATTAATAAATTTATTTTAATATAGGGACAACCCGGCTTCGCCCGAATTAACCTTGGCCTTCCGGGCAACATATGTAAAAATGTAATATCCTAAAACTATGCCGACCACAATAATGCATAAGCGACCATAAACCGTCCAAATGACAATCAGAAAGAACTTATGTTATTTTGGCACAGTCATACTAAATCCCTCAGCTTTATAAATGATTTAAAAAAATATCTTTTAAAAATGTCGTACGCAAAATATTTAATCAAAAATCAGCAATAGTTGTCTCATTCGTCCAATCTTCCATAATCCCTTTCATATCCAATGTTGACGCCAAAATCATTAAAATATCTCTACAATCACTGAAATAGGTGTTTAACTAATTTTTAGAATGTTGTTTTAGCTGTATTTTATGCTGCTACCTAAACCTGCACCCGAGATATGACAAAATGACTTAAATTTCCGACCCCATTTAACCACCCTTAGTAGTTGACTTTTTAAAATCGTTGAAATACACGTTTATCTATTTTTTTAGTAGATTTCTTGTCCTGAATTCCATGCTTCTACCTAAAACTGCTGGTAAGCTATGGCGAAATTACCTAAAACGTTAGATCTCCCCACTTAACCCCCTAAGGGGGTGAATTTCTAAAATCGCTGAAATACATGTTTAACAACCTTTTTAGAATATTTGTTATCCTGAATTTCATGCTCCTACCTAAAACTGTTGCTGAAATATCGCGAAATGACCTAAAACGTTCAACCCCGCATTTAACCCCCTTAGTTGATTAATTGCTAAAATTTCGGAAATACGTGTTTAAGCATTTTTTAGTAGATTTGTTATCCCGAATTGCATGCTCTTACTTAAAACTGCTTCTGAGATACTGCGAAATGGCCTAAAACGTTCAACACCCCCCTTTAACCTTCTTAGGGGTCAATTTCTAAAATCGCTGAAATACGTGTTTAACCATTTTATTATTCTGAATATCATGCTCCTTTCTAAAACTGCTGTTGAGATATGACGAAATGAAGTAAAACGTTCGACCCCCATTTAACCCCCTTAGGGGGTGAATTTCTAAAATCATTTCTTATTGTTTTCCTAGGTCATAACCGTAAACTACTGTCCAAATTTCGTGATCCTGACTTTAGCCGTTTCAACTGAGCTTTGACGAGTCAGTCATTCAGTCAGGAGTTCTCTCTTTATACAATAGTATAGCTATAGATATTTAAACATTTACTGAACATATTGGATGTAAGTTCTAGCGTTGAATTAATTTTGTTCCAGTAACCATGGGATAACCATACTATTTGAAACAAATATAATCCTACTAAATCATTACGACATCAGCAATAAATCATTAAATGGCATTTTGAGTCTCATTCAAATGTTTCTGCACATATCTTTCGAACTGTGGTATAAGAATCAAACATTCCCATCAAATCCACGCCAGTACTTTTCTTTCTTCTAAAATTTAGCCATTGCATTTATCTGAGACAAAGAACAAAAAATGCATTTAATTTTTAATGTATTTTGAAATATTATCTTCCTATTACTATCCAGCGGCAATCCGGTTGCATTTCCCTTCTTCCTTTCGAATTTACTTTTCAAGCTGAGTTGCACCCATTCGACCTAAAAAAAACATCCACGCTACGTTCACAAAGCCTGATGATGTAAATTCCTGTACTGTGCAATGCTAGATCCACAAATATAAATTGCTATTTGGAACCGCACAAAGCAATAAATTTAAGTCAATCATTAAAATAGCGATGCAGCCACGACGGCGAAAGTGCTGGTCAGGTGGATAACCACCACGCGACGATCAGGCGAATCTTGCCCCGCGATTAGGTACAAAGACCCTTAAGCTAGGCACTCTTGCTCGGTAGGTAGAAATCTGGTAAAAAAAACATATGTTTGATTAACACCGTGTATTATTCGTTAATACAAACGATATATTATATAGAGTAAAATATGAAGCAATGCATAATTTTTGCCCAATACTTCAGTAGTATTATTTATACAAACTTTCCTCGAACTGTATATGTTTTGGAAATGCTCTGGATAAAATTATATTTTTATTGACTGATTTTTAAGTTCTCTTTGAAATAATTTTCAAAAATAGTTTCGGGTATGAAAAAAGTGTAATGTTACTGAAATGCACTTTCAGTTATATTTATTCATCGAGCACTACGCATTTGAATTTATTTTTGTATGTCCATGACAAAATACAGTAATGGATGCAGCAACCATATTACGAGTAGATAAGGAAATGTGCTATTGCATATCTCGGCAATCTTTTACTATTGTGATGCTGAAACTATCTTAAAATATAATTTTGCGTGCCAAGTCAGTTCATAATATAGCTTCCACTTTTCCAGTTTCTTCATATCAAATAAACATGTTTAGAACAAGAAAATGTATTCAATAAATGAAAGCAAACAAATACTACACACAAAGCAGATACATTTTATTAAATAAATTCTCCGGTTTAAAATATGTTTATTTGACTTTAAAGATAAATAGTAAGGTTGGCATCTATGACATTATAAACGAAATTACACTCATTTTTTATTGTCTTAGCATCCGGCCATACCGGGGGAAAAATGCAAATTGCATAAACTTTGTAATCATGATTGCGGGTGTACGTTCAGCAGTACGCAGATATATAAAACTGGACACCGTACTTACCCATCGAAAATTGAAGGTCGAAATCGCTAAGCAGATCCAAGCGTGCCCCTGGAATGCCTGGAGAAGGGGTAGAAATCTGCATTTTTCTCATAGAGATGAAATTGCGATTATTTAATTGTATTGAAAAATTGTTTCCAGACTTTAAATAATGTTGAAAGCACGTGAAAGCTCAGCTATCTCCATTGTTGTAATTCTCACACATTTGTAACCGCATTGTTGCCAGCATCGGAATGACGTCAACGTTAGTGATGCGCACTTTTGTAATTTTTAATGATTTGGGAATCTACTTTAAGTTTAATTTCTACCGTGTATGGCTAACAAGCACGTTTCATGTTTTATTTGTTTTATTTTATTTCGTAAACCTAAACTGATAGGTAGTCAAATTAGATCTTACGGTTATAACGTTCAAATCGTTGTAATTGTTTAGTTGTAGATCCGGCACTTAGACAAAGTTAATTTTATGTATTTATTTATTTATTTGCATAATTATGCTCGTTTTTGTAGTTATTTAAGCACAAATTCCTCATCTACTTTTCATTTTTTTCATCAGGGTGTCGAAGATCAGAAACCAAATGATACTTTTAATGTCAGAAATCGCTGTGAGATTTAATGCAAGGAATAAGGGCTTCAGATACGCAAAGCGAATCTGATATTCTAGCAGAGCTAGACATTTGCACAATGCTCTTGGCATTTGCACAATCTTCACTAATCTTCGGAAGTTTTTCTGGTTTTCCTCTGAAAACTTAAAACAATCGGGGGATTTTTCAAATTGTTTAACCCTTTCCGGCACAAAGTAATTATGTTCCTAAAGTGTTTAAATGATAGTACGTCACCTCAATTTACGAACAAATTGATTTATAAAAAATAAATTCTTTCCTTCACGTACAATGTGAAAAAAAACTTTTCATTCAAAAATTATGGCTACAGTTTGGCGATTTGGAATTGAAATTATGTGGTATAAATAATATACCACCGACCTTCAAAGTATTAAGGGTCCTCTCCCATTCCCCCATAGGAAAACATCCGCTCGCTAATATTAATCCTATGGGGAAGTTAATTTCTACTATCTCGTTTGCATTTCAATATTTTTAAACAAATTTTTGCATTGGATAGCTGAGATCAATATCTATATCCGCCGTTGATTACTTTTTCGATTTTCTTATGAAGGATTTTTTTATGAAGATACTTTCACTTTCGGAACCAGTTTTCGAATAGCACGCGAAGAGTAATGGCACGTAAGAATAATGGCAATTAAATTTTGTATGCAATTTGTTGTTGCTACCCTTATTGTCATGTGATTGAATCTTCACTGCAAAATATCGTGTCAAACATGTTATTTACATCCCAGAAATTCAGTAACAATTCATCAAGCATTTGTTTTCATTTTCGACAAAAGTCTAAATTCGAAAGTGTGCGGTTACTTCTGATCAGTTAGTGTATCTCCAACAAGTAAAACATTAAAGCACGTTTCAATCGTTAGCAACAGTCCCCGTCCCCATCTTCCGAGGTAGCCTGTCTGGTCCTGACCAGATACTCACCCAGAATAACCATCCCTCCCGTACTAAAGATCATATTAAAACTCAAAAATCTCCTGTGCAGAACACATCTCGGCCACGTCTCAGCGCACAACGCCGCTTTCGGTACCGAGTGCACGGAAGAACTCGCAAAACAAGCCAACAAGCATACAAACATGGATGACAACCTCCCAGTGCCCCAGTCGTTCACCAAGAGGTTCCTGAAATCCAGGATCATCTCGGAGTGGCAGGAGTACTGCGAACTCACTGACAACGGAAGACACACGTTTTACCTAATCACCACAGTTTCACTCAACGTGTATCATCTCACACCACACACCGCGAGCTTCTTAACAGGACACGGCCTTTTCAAATCCTAACCTCCACAAAATTGGGTGTGCAGGATGAGTTGTGAATGCGGCGAAGTAAGTTCTCCCACCCACGCCTATCACGAATACACACTCACTGCACACTGGCACATCAAACAACCAGCCACTCCCCCTATGGAATGGTTAGATAACATTCTCTCAAAACCCACTCTGCTAAACTTCTTTCCACACCTCTTTATGGAGGTTCGGGTAATGGTCGTTAGGTGACGTGTACATCGTACTAGGAGGTGGCGCTGCTGTTTGGTTTCCTGCCATCGCGGACGGGGCGGGAGATTCGAAATAGGAAAACTAGACCATGTGTCACAAAATAACCCCTACAGTCACAAAGTCGCCTTATGATACTTTTAAGAGATTAATAATCACTAACACTGGTTTTCAAATTATGTGAAATATAAAAGGATTTAATAAACAGGAAAGGTTCTAAAGGAGAAGTGAATTTTCCTATCCTTCTCTTTTTCGCAAGTAATTTCTAGTATTTTTTTCTAATATGTTTTCTAGGAAATTTTATGATCAAATAGGGCGATTAAAACTACTCGGAAAAACTGGTGGGAAAGAGAATCTTAGATTCAGAGAATTCTTAGATTCAGTGGCAATACTTGTTACAGCTGTAAAATCACAATTACTCCGAAACTACCGAATCAGCTGCAATTTTTTTTTCAGTATTATAATGGTCACTATCTCTGTTTAAACATTAGGTTATTTTTTATCTCGAGATCGCTGCCTCCCATGGGGAACAAAAATGGAAAATGCTCTAAAATTACGATATCTTTGAAGATATTAGGGCTAGAAACTGGACGCAGCATTTATCACTAATACGATCACTAAGAACAGTTTTTAAAAATTTCGAAATTTAAAAAATTGAGTAAAAAACGTTCTGAATTCAAGATTGCACTGAAATTAGAGAGCCAATTTTACACAATCTTCTACTAGATATTGGACGAAATTTACAATTAGAAAACATTTTATCCGTTTTTCGCAAACGATAAGCTGAAAACGGGTTGAAATTAAAATTTTCTATTTATTAGTAGTATTTAGTAATGTAATTATCACTTCACGTTAATAAGCAAACAAAATAGATTTTTATAATGGTTTGAACATTTGTGTTCTATTTCCCCGAGTGCAAAGCTCCAGGCATCACTAGTGCACTTACAGGGTGGCCATAAAGAAACTTTGCCGATGAAATCTGAGATACAGTCGTTTGGAGGTATTCGCTCGAGATTTTGATGAACAAGAACAATGGAAAGTGCAAGGTTATGGTTACAGTGAAAATATTTCAAAATTGTCGAATAGAATCACCCATTTTTTTTTCATCCCAAAATAATCAGCTGATCAAAAAAACCATAAATGTCCTTAGAACAGTACAAAAACGGCGACGTGGGACAGTTGCAAAGAACAGCATTGTAAACAGCCAATAGCAACAGAGACGAGAAGAAATAAAAATATTTTTGATTACATATTTTCCACATTGATTTTTAAAGGTTTTCCACAACCGATTATTTGCGTATCGTGTTCTATGATTGGTGCTCGTGCGCCTCGTCTCTCTGTTGGTATTGGATGTTTACAATGCTATTCTTTTCATGTGTCCTACGTCGCCGTTTTTCGTGCTGCATGTAACGTTTACACGTCATTTATGGTTTTTGAATATGCTGGTCATTTTGGGATAGGAAAAAGGGGGTGTTGCCATTCAAAATTTGTAGATGATTTTATCACTGTAACCGTGACCGTGCGCGTCAACCTGCAACGCTGCGCATATCTTCAAATAACTATATCTGACATTTCGTTTCAGTTGGTTAAACGGAGCGGCCGCTAGGGATTTATATATCGGTAGTCTCTTTATGACCATATGTATATTTCAACAATAAAATGCATGGAATTTATCTTATTTTAAAAGACGATACTTCTGACATAAAATTCTAAGAAACCAATAATACCGATATATTATATTATCTATTATATATATTCTTTATACCAGGTTTCTCTCCTTTTTTTTCATTGCTTTACTTTATAATGAAAAAAGCAGACAAATAAAATACTGAAATAACTTTGTTTACGAAGAAAGAATTATGTTTCTATATTTTAAAAAAATGACGAAAAGACAATACAAGTCTGGTTATATTTTAACGCAGTTGGAGGAGAAAAAGTACTGTCAGTGAAAAGTAAACAAAAACAAAAATACTTCCTGTGAAAGAATAAACAGAAAAAGATATAAATAAATATCTCTCCTATTATATGATTTTTGTCAGGGGTAAATACACAAAACAGTAATTGAAATTTCAAAATATTTAAGACCAAAATAAATATAGCCATCTGTTTGTTTTATTTATTGGACAGTTTTATTTAAATAAAAGTTTGTTACAAGTAAATCTTACAGAATTCCTTTTCTCCGCAACGTACAATATTTTTATACGTTCATATTTAGAACCTGAATTGTTCCTTAATAAATGAAATAAGTACCACATAAATATAAGCTATATTTTATTAAGTAAAGTTGATGGATTAAAAACATGGTGATTTGGCTTGAAAAAAAATCAGAAGGTATGATTACACCAATCTTTTACAATTCCCTTCAGAGTTTTGAAAAGTAAAGAACATTTTTTTTAATTAGTCTCTAATACTTAGCAAAACATTAAACATTACACTTAAAATTATTGTGTATTACGGGTTAGAGGGCAAATATTGTCTCCTCCTAAGCCGTTGAAGCGATGTAAATAAATGTAGGTACCATCACTATTTTTTTTGTTTCTTCATTTGTCCTTAGCTTAATACGATATATGATGGTACAAAAAAGACTGTTGAAATATTTTGTGCATAAGCCAGAAATTAAATTAAATTGTCTCAGAAATATTTAATGAGTACACTGAAATCTATTTTTAAAATTCAAGTCTTAAATAATTTCTTTATTACATATTTCACTTTTCAAAATCACAAACTCAGTTCGAAATATAGATCTTGCTCATTAAATAAATAAAATGATGATAATACAGAGAATCTTTCAAATAATACGATGATGGTCAAATATCAAAGCATTTTTTTATACTCATTGTCATGAAAATCATGATAAGTTTATGGTCGAAAAATTCGTTAACAGGTTAAAAAAGGTTTAAGGATCTTATTCGTCATACATTTATTTATTTAATCGTTAGCACCATGAATGAACACAAAGAACCAAGTGCAATTGCACAAAGCATAATTATTAAACTTTGAACAAATGAAAATATCAAATCTATTGAAGTTTGACACTAATTCGGAAATGTCATCTTATTAGAATCCTGCACGGAAATTCTGCAGTCCAACATGAAAAAAAAATCGTCAAACCCAAACTCGACACACTTCACCCCGAAACTGAAATATTTAAACCCTAACTCGACCCAAAACCCAAGTGAAAGAACATTAACCCATATTTTAATATAATTATGGAAAGTTATCTACAGTTATATCGCTAACGTCAATTTTATGTTTTGTTTAAAAATGAACACATATACACAGCCCTCTAACTGTCCAGCAAAAGGGTAAAATTGTAATTTTGTTTTCTCTGTATTTGATTTTAAATGCTAAAAAAATATGGTTATTCCAAAATTATATAAAAAAAAACTTAATTATATATATGAATGTAATTCTTGAAGGTATTAATCATCACTCAATGCATTAAAAGAGCATTAAAACAGTAGAATTATATTAATTTAAATAATTCTTGTACGGCGGTGAAACCTGGAGCTTAGTGAACGTATTAACACGGGCGTGTCAGTGAGAGGGTTAATAATCAAGTGTATAGTTTTTTCATTAAAAAAATATAAAGGACTTTAATATTAAGGAACCTTTTGAAATGTTCAGTCAATCCGATTCCGATACGAAAGAATTAAAACTCAACCAAAAACCGAACCGAACCCGAAAGGTTTAAAGTCAACCCAAACCGAGCCTGACCAAGAACGAAAAAAAAAGCGTCAAATCAATCCAACCCGAACCGCGGGTCAAGTCGTGTTCGGGTAAAATCACGTAACGCGATCCGATTCAGGATTCCATACCTGATCTATGTAGCAAGGACATAAGCGGTACAAGTTGTTTCAAAATGGCCATGAAAAAGTTGAAACAGGGCTATCCCTTAGAGAATGCGCACAAAAATTGAAACGTTTACACTGATTCAAAAACTGGCAAAGTTTTCACTAACAATGTCGATGTATGTTGATTTTCGTATCGAGCGCCGTACACTCTAAAAACGATTTTTTCAAAACTGAGCAAAAAATACTTAAATCTGAGTATGTCGCATAGCCAAAATGGCTCCGAATCAAAATTACTCAAGTTTGAAACATGTACATACTCATTTCTGAAAACATTCACACACTCAAGAATAAAACATCATGTACTCATATTTGAGTATATCCATGTTTTAAAAATTAGTATGAACTGATTCTAATCATTTTTGAGTATGTCCATGTTTCAAAAATGAATATGAGCTGACCTCAATGTGCTCAGTTTTGAGTATGTCCATGTTTTAATATTCTGAGTATTTCTGGTATTTCAGAATTGAAAGCATTGGGTTGCATATTTGAAACAAAAAGTTTCATAACAAAATGAAAGCATCAATTTAATTAGATTTGAAATAGTCATTTTTCTCAGAGTACATATAATGCAGTATAGTAAAGTTCGTTTTGGGTGAAGATTAAAGCAATATATCTAAAAATGCTCCATTTCAATCCGAATGTCCTTCTTTTCCTGGACAATGGAAGATCTCACACAGCAGGTGTAATGAAACAAAAATTTCACTGAACAAGACTCAGTCGTCCTCCTTATAGTCCAAACTTATGATATTCGGCCTAGCATTTATTATGATCCCCTTAAAGAAGTGTCACGAAGAGAAAGATTTTTATCAGATGAGTAAACCTAAGAATTTTCTTGCAATTGCCTTCATACATACCCTAATTCTTTTAAATGTACAAAAATATTTTTAAAAATCCCAATATGTTGGAAAAGTACAGATGTAAAAAATAAAATAAATAAAAAATAGCTATATAGTAAAATGAAATTGGCATAAATTAAGTAATTTATTTTTCATTCATATGACATTAATCCAACTTGACTGTGAATTTGATGTTAAAGAAAAATTAACGTTAAATTGAAAGTACAATTATGCAAACATAATTTTTTAACTTAGTTCTCATTACTCAGAAAAAAAATAAAAAGTAAAGTGCGTTTTTTTGTTATTTAATGCCACAATTAATGATTCTACAAAAGAAAAAAAATCAAAAGAAATAAAAACTATTTTAATAATTCCTTAAAGCAAATCGTTTTGAAATAAAATAAGTTGAAAATGGTGTGAAACACTGAGAACTAAAATAACTTCTTAAACAAATCGTTTTGATTTATAACCATTCTCAATTATTGTTCACATGCAATGCCTAAAGATATTTTTATCTCCCTCTTACTAAAACGATTTCAAATGTCGTTATTTTTAAATCATCCCTAACGTTCGAAAACAAAATTAGAAATGTAATTTATAATATAGAAGTTTATTTTAACATATTAAAAAATAAATGAAGAATCAAGGAGGTGGGAGCGGATTATGATGATAGACATAGGTGGCTTGATGATATATGAAAATAAATGTTCTTTTTACTTACCCATCATTCGTAGTATAGGGTAAGTCTTGTAATCGTTTTGAAAATCGAAAATTTTTTTTGACGGATTTACACGTTTCAGACACTGGACATTCCGAAAAACATATTTTTAGAAAAAAAAATTTGCCGTCCGTCTGTGTGTGTGTGTGTCTGTGTGTCTGTAAACGCTCTATCTCCCGAAAAAATTGAGATAGACACTTGCAATTTGGTATGTACTTAGTATGTAATAATGGGAAGAAGCCTATTTCATTTCAATAACCTCGATTAACCGGATCTATTTTTTTCGGACTCTCGAAATATTCGTTCTGATAAAAGGTATATAAAAATTTTCGAAATTGTTTATTTTAAGAAATGAATATAAAAGACAATAAAAAAAACATAAATTTTGCATAAAGCATGAAGTCCATCGGATAATTAGTTGCTGAGATATTTGTAATCCTATTTTCCACACTCTTCGATTTTTCATGACCCTGTATTTCATCCAAATGTCACTTCAAAGATATATTTTAATTGGAAATTTTACGCTTAATCAGATGCAATAAACCGCTAGTTAATAGGATTATTATTTTTGGAATTATAAGGAAAAACCTCTTTCAAGCAATTCAGTAATCGAGCCTATAAAGTTAAGACGTCATCAAGCCACGATTTTATTTGAATTGCTATGCATTTTATAAGTAGTTTACACATTTTTGTTTTAATATTTTACATTATGCATATCCATGATGGGTAAGTATTACGGTGGCCCCCAACGACTAGTTTTATTATTATTACTTCTTATCGCTTGGTCCGATGATAGTTAGACTCCGTTCTTTTTCTATGAGCGTCGTCTTTCGTTGTTTTTCCCTCTTTTTACATCTATTTTTAAAGAGCTTTCATCGTTCTTCGCTCTTTTTTTACTGCTTTTTCCAAAAACCTTTCATCGTTCTTCCCCCTTTACACCTACCTATCTTTAACTGTGCTTTTTAAAATTTTAGCTTCATTATTGCTTTGATACAGCGCTACCAAATGATAATATGCCTCTAACGATAACAGATGAGATTTTCAAAAAATATACTATATTTTTTACTCTTAACTCTTCAAATGTATGTTACAAAAATGTATTACATATGTAAAAATAATATAACAAAAAAAAAATCTTCAGAAATACTCTATCTTGAACTGATTACAAATGTTTTGAAGCTCTTTCTTTTAACAGAAAAATGCTCCCGTCATATAACAATCATTTGATGGATTCAGTTTTAATTTAAAAAGTGTATTTATTTTGCATTCAAATCGTCTTTATTTATTCAACATCCCTTAATTTGTTAGGGTAAATCTCATCAATCAAAACTTGAAAGAAAGGCCTGCATTCAGTAAAAATAAACAAAAAGATATTCATTAAAATTTGCTTTAAATAAAAAAAAAAATTCTATGCTTATTTGTAAAATTGTTGAAAGCGTTATAATATAAAGGATCATTTGGAAACTATGCATTAATAGAAAAAATTAAGCATTTTATTTTTTTTTTATTCAGAAAACGTATTATAAATTGTACAAAAATATATAGATACTACTTTGAACTTATCTTATTAGAGATTGTTTAGGCACCGCTAAATGTTCATTAGAGATTGTTTAGAAATAGCTAAAAGGTTATAATAGATTGTTTAGGGACAGCTAAAACTTTATTAGAGATTGTTTAGGGACAGCTAAAAGTAGTCAATAATTTTCAAATATACCTTTAAAAGGGAAATTTTAGTAAACAATAATAAATTCTAAAATGTATGTTTTCCTTCTAAGAATGCAATATCGATAACATCAGCGATTATCGATATTAATTTCATTTATTATCAAATAGACATTTAAATAATATTCGTTTCAAATGCTGACTTGGTTAAGACTCACTATAATTGAAAAATATTAAGTGCAAACCCTCATATCAAAACGTTGAATAACGAAATATTAAATAAAATGTTAACAAAATAAAAAAGAATTAACTAAAACTTTCACATGACATGAAGTATAATAAAAAAAGAAGTAGTGTAAGTAAATGCATACAAGTGAGCAGCAAATTATTAAAAATATATACAGGTAAACACAAATGTATGATTGTGGACGACAAGACGTTCAGTGGTAAAAATATGTCAATGTTAATATGATGACCTCTGTTGCAAACTCATACGCTACTGTCTAATTCTAGCATCGAATAAGATCACTTATGGCGTTTTGGGCTACCTGTATCCATTCACGGAGAAAACATGATTTATGCTAGCAAAAGTTACGGGAAGTATAAAGAAAAGATAATGAATGTAAACGCTTTCCAAGTATATCTGAAACATGTTCAATGGGAGTTGGATAGACTGATATTGATGGCAATTCCATATGAAGAAGTATTTCTTATTCTAAGTATTGGTTGACAATGTGAACAAAGATCAATCCCCTGGCATTAACTTTCCCTTTGTTAAAAAATATCCCAGTTGCACTGAATTCGAAAAAGGTCAACAAAACAAGGAAAAAAGAGAAAAGATTTCTAACTGAATGCGGCAATATCCTAGCGTAGCAGGCCTCACAAATGGTCCGGCTTTTAAATCCCACTTTTATCAAACAAAAGTCTTCTATTCAGATTTTTCTTGCAAAATATGTAAAAATCTACCCCGAAGATTTTTCTACTGCAAATGATGTAGAGACTTACCACGAAAAAAACCACAGTGGAAACCGGCAAAAACGGCATTTATTATAATCTCTTGTATATTTTCCGTTTTGTAACCGAAACGTAATTTCGAAAACAAAATCATCAACTCGTCTTACAAACAAAAACAATATTACAAGACAATTTTGAAATTTTATTTTTAAACGATTTTTAGTTTTCTGTTCCCAATTAACGTATAAAAGATTAATGTATAGAATGACACAGAAATAATGAAATGATTGCATTGTTTGCGTCCAATAGAAAAACAAAAGAAGCATTTGTAATGTTTTTGACTCATATTTTGAACGTTTATGATCTGTTTTCGTTTATCAATCGAAACTTAAACGATTTACATTTAAAATACGAAAATTTTGTTTTTTCCCGTACGAAAAACTAGTATTGTAGAGTAAAAATGTGGCATTCATAAAAAGGAAAACTATCTAATGCTATTCGAAAACGATATATTAGATACAATACAGTAAAATATATTCAATTATTAAAATAAAACAGAACGTAAAATGCATACAAAAATAACTGCATTTTATAATTTTTTTTTTAATTAAGCACATAAATTTTTCTCTTTAAATTTCTGTGCAACATTTTACGTTTTTCCAAACATTTATGTACAATATATCCTTTTATGAAAATTTTTCTTCAGATCAGAATCATTCTAAGATTTTATTTTTCTTATCAAAGAACTTTATGATACATGAATTCATTTACTGTACAAAAGAAATTTTATTGCTTTTTTCCGGATAATATCTTCTACATACCTCACATAATATGAATTATTTCTTTTATTCAAGTTTTATTAGAGGAAATCCTTTGAACATTAAATTTTATCTGCGAATATTTATAACAGAATTTTTTTTTTAAGAAGCTATCCATGCGATAAACTTTTGCTGTTTTGTGTTTTAAAGTAGTTTAATAAATTACGTGGAAGGCAACAAATTTTATCTCTTTCAGATATGAAATAACATAAATGTTTTACCTATAGACTGAAATGAAAGCGTTTCTAGATAAGCACCTTTCTGTACTAGACATTTTTTTAAAATAAGATTTATTTCTGATAAAGTAAAGCAAAATCACATATATTAAGCAAAAACGTAGCGTGAATCATAAATTCAGTAAAAAAAAAAATCATTAATTAATAATTCCACGAAATAAATTCGTGAAAATGTCCGTTAAAAAGAATTTCGATAGGAATTTTTCTTAAGGGGACAGTGGACTTTCAAAATCACGAAATGCAACTGAAAAATTGATTTTTTTATTATTATTATTTGGAGAATTATGAAACTAGATGCTCAAATTTATCTAATGCAAAAAGAATTTTTCAATTCTGATTATTTTTTGCACAGATATGAGCTTTTATATCTGTAAACAAACTGCATATTTAAACTTTTTTTAATTAAAATGCTATTTTGTCCAAATTGAAAATTTTGCACATTTCTGACATTTGAAACGATCTATGCGCATTCCTAATTATCAGATTCTTTTGAAATTTATACTGTATATCCTCGTTACAATAATAAATAAATGTTAGCAGAAAAAGTTATATCTCAGGGGTATTTTAGAGTTGAAATATGTGCGCATATGAAAAAATAGCATTTTTGTTTTAGAAACAACAAGGCATAATTATGAAAATATATTTTTTCTGATTATACATTCAGAGAAATTTTATAATTCATGCAAACCTCCATTCTAATATATAAAAGGTATCTCATAAATAAATATTGTCTTATTTTATGCAAAAGAAATACGCATGGGGCATTTTAAAATACGTCAATTATTCGTTAATTTTAAATTTTAAAATTGAATAATTTAAAAACATTTTATTATTTTAACACCAAATTTTGAATATGACTATTTGAACCTATTATTAACAAGCCTGCCAATTCTCAAGTTAATCCATTCAAAATTCTATATTTTTAATGTGCACTGTCCCCTTAAAAATACTAATAAAAACGTCCTTCCGGCCCGTACTAGGAGGAAAAATAGCATTGCTTCAAATTTGATATAAAAAACTTAATTACGTATATGAGTATATTCTTTGAGAGCCTTAATTATTACTCGATGTTTTAAAACTGCATTATATTTGTATAATTATATTAATTTAAACAATGCTAGCTAGGACTTTCATTAGAAATTTATCTTAGACTGTTATTCGGAAATAGTGGTACTCGCTACTCATAAATTTATTTCAATAGTGCCAGTTGCGCTGAAATCGGAAAGTTAGTTGCTGAGATATGGAAACAGGGCACAGTTAGAGTAAAATCCTTAATAGAGGAGCCCGGTGCAGAACGTTCAAGAGCCCTTCAGCAATTGACAAATTATAGGAGAACCACTATACATCTTTAAAGATTGATGCATTTGGTTAAGCTGCGAGATTTAATTTGAAATCTGACTGAGACTTTTATTCGGAAATACTGGTAACTGCTTTCTGGAATACGCCCTGAAGCTATGAATGCTGATTTTTACAATATTTTAGCAAAATGAAATTGGTTTGGAGAAAGTCGGAACATTTGACTGAGTTATGGAAATAAGGCACAGTTAAAGAAAAAACTGGAGGGAGGGCCCGCGAGAAGGCGCGAGGTCATGTGCTGAACATCAAATCACTAACTATGACTGTTGGTATGCATCCACATAATTCGGGCTGCGTACTTTTCTTAGGAACATCAATTTAATTTTTACGAAGCCTGTTATTCTAAAATAGCGGTATTCTCTATATATAACAGCGATTAAACGCTACGGATGAAGCTAAAAATATAAAAATTGTTAAATAAAATTAGTTCTGTTTAAATCAGAGCAGTAGATTTTTATTTATTAATAAAAAGGCGTCAAATAAGGAAAAAGCCGCAGCCAGGTGGCGCGTAGTCAAGTACAATAAATGCGATATTTAATAAAAAGTCGTTTACTCCTCCCCCCGTCCCCCTACCCGCAAATATAACAAATAATCAGTTAAATAATGTTTTCAGATTTCAGACTTGTTTTCAGTAATGTTTTCAATTTTCAGACTTCAAGGTGCGCTAGATATCGCTAGCCATCGCAGACAAACACACAGAGGGAAACTTTCCTTTTTTAGTATATAAATAAATATATATGTATATATATATGTTTATATATAAAACATAACATACTCACTAACAACTAGATAAATGGCAGCAGAACGGTACGCTCTATTGTAATTTGCATAATTCCGATTTTCATGCTCGTTATAACTCGGCTGGTCGTTTGCATTCCGCTACCATTTATCGAGTTCTTAGTGAATATGTTTTATTTTCCGGGTGTCGATTCTACCTACTTTGACTTTTGAATGGTGTTCGACCCTTAAAACTTACTTTTTAGATGAAATAACCGTCTTTGGTGAAACCCCGATTTGGCGATACAGATTAAAGGTGGTTTCGCCTTAAAAAGGACATTGCACCCTGAATTCGACCTCGAATTACTTTAATTCATTTTTTAACTGATCCCTCAATGAAAGACAAAATCATGTGCTAAAATCTCAAACTTTGAAATTTAATAACTGTGTCAATATTTGTTGTACAGAAGTCAAACTTTTTGTGTTAGATATGATATGTGTAAACTTTTACTAAATATAACTATATGAATTGGGTTACAAAGATATACCCAATCGTATACAAAGTTAGATTTCGTAAATTTTATAAAATTATTTTTTTATTTTAAAGAATGCCACAACAAGAATATTTACCTTATTTGAAACGTTTTTGTAATTAGAACTATATGTCTACGATCAACGGTTGGGAAATTAAAGGTCGGCGAAAGTTAACATATTGCACCCTGTATATACATTTGAACGAAAGAGTGGTATTTGACATGGGGATCATGATCGGAAAAAATATACCGGAATTTTCTGGAATTGCTTTCCTCTAGACGGCTGCGCTAGGTAGCCTTTAACTTTTTGCAATATGGGCTACCTAATAATAATACACTGGCCTCCAAAAGTTAAGGTACAACCAGTCTTATTGTGACTAATTTGAAAACAAATGAAAATAAAAACATGAAATGTAGACGAATTGTGCTTTAAACAGTTATTTATCGAATTTTACTTAATTGTAACATCAAGCATGATTTACAAATAAAAAATTGCATTTTTTGCAAAAGTCCACTGTTTGATAAAAAAAAAAATAGCAATTTTTTATGAAAAAAATTTAAATAAACGGATTTTAATAAGGCATGTGTCCGGCCCTACTTGTAATGAATTTGTGGCATCGACATTCCATACTGTCAATTAAGTTGTCGGACACTGGAAAGAGAAACAATTCCCATACATGGAGCAACGCTTATTCCAGCTCATTTAACGACTTTGGAGGAGGACTTACGGCAGTCACCTGTCTGCTGAGATAGTCCCAAAGATGCTCTATAGGATCAAAGTCCCAAGATTGTGCTGGCCATTCCATTCGCTCAAACCTTGATCCTCTACTAGATTGCTTTTTTTAACACAATTATTTCAAATTGGTAAAGTAATCATACTTGCTTGATCCTCTAGATCAGCGTTTCGCAAACGGGGTACGTGAAAATTATATCGGTAATGGCGAAAAGTGCAAAATTAAAAAAGTTAGAATGTAAATTTAAGGAAACTGAAAAAAAAGTTGTAGAAAAAAGATAAAGTTATGTAAACTTCAATAGGCTACTCGCACATTGAACTGAAAAACCTAGTAACTGATTAATAATTTCTTGTTACTAGTCTTGCCTACATCGTGAAATTACGTATGTGCCCTCCTCCTTATTCGCGAAAATTGTCACTTTTTTGTACTGTATTTGTATCTCCCTCCCCCTTTTCTCTTAATGTTCGTTTCTATATAGCGATTCAAGAAACATGAAAAAAAAACCTAATAGTCTCGTTTTAATGTTCAACTGGGTGACATCAGGTCAATAACACATATTAATGGGTATAGCTACGTTCCTTTTTTAATATGAATGCTTAATTGGAAGTCTAACGAATTTTTTTTGTTTGAAAGATTTTCTGTTGATATTTTTTGTGTATCAAAATGTATAAATGAGTGAAAGCTGGTATATTTAAAACATCTGCAACTGGCGTTAGTAACTATCATAAGAACATAACGAACAAAATAAATATCTTTAAAATCTGGTTTATTCTAGAAGGGGTATGCATATATGAAATACATATGAAAGGGGTAAGTGAGCGAGAAAAGGTTTGTAACCGCTACTCTAGATATTCATCAACGACTCTAGCTCAATTCAATCAGAATCTGATGCCGTGTTCTCTCCAGAGTAGCACACGAACTGAATCACTCTCCAAAATAAATTGGGACTCATCTGTGAACAGTACGGAAGACCATTGTTGTGTGCTCCATGTAGCGTGCTCTCTTGGTCAACATGAACGGACACTTCTGTGTTGTCGATTAAAAGGGTCACACACAACGGTTGTCTTGCATAGAATCCTTAATTGTGAAGACGTCTACCCATCGTAATCGCAAGTAATTTTATCCCTGTAGCTTTACGATGATCTGAAATGAGCTGAGCCAGAGTAGTGATGCTCCTCTTTCGGGCCAAAAGAGCTAGAAAGCTATCTTGTACAGGGGTTGTAACCCATGAGCGGTCTGGAACAAGTCTTCTTGATACTAAATTTTTTGATTCAAATTGATCTCAGAGCCTTTGGACCACATTAAGACCTCTAGCAGCACCAGCTTGTGATAACCCCATTCCCATTCCATCAGAATACCAGCCATCTTAACGAATCAAGTAAACCACATATCCTAGACATGGACAACACTATTTTAGTACCAACACTTCAAGATCATCAACCACAAAAAAAAAATCACACAAATTACCAAAGTGAGATATTCGCAGTTCCTCCTGTATCCAATACATTAAAATAATTGAGATTGGTATAATTTTTTCATAAGATTTTATTGAAGTTACTGATTATCATTCATATAAACCATATTTTTTAACTTTTTTACTTTCTTCTATCTATAATAGAAGAAAGTATTGTAATCGAAATTTTTTTCGACTTCCGGTTTTCGACAGATTTACACGTTTTAGAGGTCACAGATTCCGAAAAACAAGTTTTTACAAAATGTCTGTCTGTCCGTCCTCATTGTATCATCGAAAAGTGTATGAAGTTATGCTTCAAATTGAACAAAATTGTTTTCTTTGTTTTTGGCTATGGCAAGCAGGTTCTATTAGAATTTGGGGATATTTCGACGAAAGGGGGCGCTGTGATCGATATTTTTGTTCCATTTTCACTATTGTACCATCGAAAAGTGTATGAAGTTATGCAGATAATTGAACCAAATTTTTTTCTATGTTTTTGACTATAGCCTGCAGGTCCAGGTTGAATTCAGGGACATTTCGACGAAACGGGGCACTGCGATCGCGATTTTTGTTCGATTTTCACTATTGTATCATCGAAAAGTGTATGATGTTATGCAGATAATTAAACCAAATTTTTTTACATGTTTTTGGCTGTGGCCAGCAGATCCTACTTGAATGTGGGGATATTCCGCCGGAAGGGGGCGCTGTGATAGCCATTTAAAGATTTCAAATTCAAGAAGATGTAAGAAAAAATTAGAAATACTAAAAGTTTTTCCGTTAAATGTACGGCCTGAATCCGGAGTAATTTTTGTTTAGCCTCTATTTAGGCGGAGATATAGCGGTTTGAAATTTTAGGGTGGTTGACATTTTCAAACAAGACAACAGAATTCATCCATAAACGGGTTTAATTTATGAGTTTTAGTTAATATGGTTTCCGCAAATTTTCTTTCATTGTTGTAACCATTGTTCCTATTCTTTTGCGCTTAACAATATATATTTATATTCGCCAACGTCAACTTCTCGCCAAGCTTGGCGACAGTTGACGAAATATCGCCAAATTTGGCGACAAAAATAGGCTGCCATAAATGAAGCCAACTTGGCTGTAGAGGACTAATTTGGCGATATTCTCATTCAAATTCAATGTTGAAGAGAACTGGGAATTAATCTTCTTTAATTGGGTTCCGCGCATTTTAAACCAAATTGGTGTTTTCCAGTAAAATTAGCTAAAATCGTAAAACCAAGGAATAGGGAGCCTGTCTGTTCCTTTCGGTACAGGCCAGAAGAACTTTTCGTAGTTTAGAATACATCAGTTTATCGCATCCCGGTAACCTGATGATTCGCAAGCAGCTGGCGTACAACAGAAGGACGAAAAATATTGATTTTATTGGCGATGTGATGACGAAATTAGAAGTATTAACATAATTGAGATAGAAGAAAGTTTTGGGATTGGCACATCTGACTAGTTTTTATTCTTTTAATAGTGAGCGTCAAAAAACTGGTTGTACCTTAACTTTTGGAGGCCAGTGTAGTGAGAAGAATTCATTTTAGAATTTGGATATAATAATAATGAAACAAAAGTTATATAACTTTTATATAACTTAATTTTTATGTAACTTAAAGTATATATAACTTTTGTATACGTGTGTTATTTTTTAACTTTTTAGTACTTTTAAGCTTAATTGCTTTACGATTCCTAGAATCACATATTAAAAGAATTTCGAAACACTGGATGATTTTAACGCGACTATTTTTACCATGAAACATTGATATGCCTGAAAATAAAGCAACATGCATGAAAATAATCCATTTCTATTTTAATAGAATTTGTATTTTTTTCTAATCAGAAAATACAAATTAAAAAAAAATCCCTGACGGCTCGGCCTACAGGCACAGGTAGATTTCGAAGACGCAGACCGTGGGGCGCCTGTTTGTCGGGAATTGCGGAAGAAATGACCTTTTTTACGATGATGCGGCAGTTTGAACCGCCTACTTCGAAACCTAACTTGTTTGCAGGCGGATTCGGCAGGGATTTTTTTGTTTTTAATTTTTTTTTGGTATAACGGTTGGTCCTATAAAAAACTTGTCAATATAAAAGTTTTAGATAATATTAAGAGGATTTATAATAAATTTAAGCGGATTTGAAATCTTGGGAATTGACGAAGTTATGCATTTTTTTCTTCTACCCCCCCCCTCCCCCCCCTCTTAAGGCAATTTTTAATTGTATCAAAAATCTGTCATACATAAATTTTCGTCCCTTCTCCTAGAAGTAATAATAACTTCAAACGGATTCGATACGTATCATAATTAAGAAATTATGGGTTTTTTTCTGTTTTCAGAAAAAGCCCCCCCCCCCCCCCATGGTTCGATTTTGCCCATTAACGAACTTGACCGAGATTTTATGAATCTTGATTTTATGTATCAGTTTCGAACAGATGCGGGAGTTGGAACCGCTTACATCGAAAAATAACTTGTTTGCAGGCGGAGCCGGCAGGGGTTTTTTTGTTTTTAATTTTTTTTGCTATAACGGTTGGTCCTATAAAAAACATGTCAATATAAAAGTTTTAGATAATATTAAGAGGATTTATAATATATTTAAGCGGATTTGAAATATTGGGAATTGACGATGTTATGAATTTTTTTCTTCTAAAACCCCCTTTCCCCCCCCCCCTTAAGGCAATTTTTAATTATATCAAAAATCTGTCATACATAAGTTTTTGGCCCTGTTCCTAGAAGTAATAATAACTTCAAACGGATTCGATACGTATCATAATTAAGAAATTATGGGGTTTTTTTTCTGTTTTCACAAAAAGCCCCCCCCCCCCTTGGTTTGATTTTGCCCATTAACGAACTTGACCGAGATTTTATGTCCCTTGATTTTATGTATCAGTTTCGAAAAGATGCGGGAGTTGGAACCGCCTACTTCGAAAAATAACTTGTTTGCAAGCGGAGCCGGCAGGGATTTTTTTTTGTTTTTAATTTTTTTTTTTTGCTATAACGGTTGGTCCTATAAAAACTTGTCAATATAAAAGTTTTAGATACTACTAAGAGGATTAATAATAAATTTACGCGGATTTGATATCTTCTGAATTGACGAAGCTATGATTTTTTTTCTTCTAAAACCCCCCCTTTTTCCCCCCCCTTGGGGCCATTTTTAATTATATCAAAAATCTGTCATACATGCATTTTCGGCCCTTTTCCTAGAAGTAATAATAACTTTACACGGATTCGATACGTATAATAAAAAAGAAATTATGAGGATTTTTCTGTTTTCACAAAATGCCCCCCCATTTCCCCCCCCCCTTGGTTCGATTTTGCCCATTAACGAACTTGACCGAGATTTTATGACCCTTGATTTTATGTATCAGTTTCGAAAAGATGCGGGAGTTGGAACCGCCTACTTCGAAAAATAACTTGTTTGCAGGCGGAGCCGGCAGGGATTTGTTTTGTTTTTAATTTTTTTTTTTTTGCTATAACGGTTGGTCCTATAAAAAACTTGTCAATATAAAAGTTTTAGATACTACTAAGAGGATTAATAATAAATTTACGCGGATTTGATATCTTCTGAATTGACGAAGCTATGATTTTTTTTCTTCTAAACCCCCCCCTTTTTCCCCCCCTTGGGGCCATTTTTAATTATATAAAAAATCTGTCATACTTACATTTTCGGCCCTTTTCCTAGAAGTAATAATAACTTTAAACGGATTCGATACGTATAATAATAAAGAAATTATGAGGATTTTTCTGTTTTCACAAAAAGCCCCCCCCCCATTCCCCCCCCCCTTGGTTCGATTTTGCCCATTAATGAACTTGACCGAGATTTTATGACCCTTGATTTTGTGTATCAGTTTGGAAGAGATTTATGCAGAATTTTTCCAGTTATCGTGGTCAGAAAAAAGTGACATAGATAGATAGATAGATAGATAGATAGATAGATAAACTTTTGAACTGGGGGTGGTTTTGGGTTCTGGGAGTCATGATCGGCGTAGATCTGCAAACATTTTTCAAAATTTCCAACTTAGGTGAGAATGTAATAAGTAGTATTTCTTACGAAATCTACCTAAAAAGTAACCACCGCCGCCGCCGCAGCCGCAGCCGCTGTCAATGAAGATTTTGTGCCTTGAAGTCTTTCTGGACTAATATCCAGAAAACTATTGCATATAAAAATTAAGCAATTGGTAGTTTTATAAATAAATGTTCGATAAACACGCTGAAGTAAACAGTTTTCAAATCGAAGAATTATTTTAAGAGATATTTAATATTAAACTTGGTCGAAACAGTTTTCTAAAAAAAGTTTTATAGGAACGAAAACTATGCACAGGAATTTAACCATAATTTATGATGATATAGTCGACAAACTTGCGGTGTGCAGACTGCAATTATTTTTTTAATTTGAAGAATTTTTTGAGGTTATATTTCATTTTTTATTCAAAATTTTAATTATTTTGATGAAGATTTATTCCATATTTCATAAAATCCATTATTTGAATTGTTGCCAATTTGTAAAATAGCGCATATAATAATATTCCCTTTCAATTAAGAAATGTATTTACACGTGACTGTTAAAAACAGAAATAAAACTTTAAAATAATAATTAAATGATGACGCGTTAAAAGCAGTAAATGTAGAAAATTACGTAATAAAAAATATACTTGCGCTTTAATATTAAAACGAGAAATAATTAAATTATTAGGCGTTTTCAAAGCATTAAGTAGGAAAACTTATGTCATACTTAAAATGCTCAAATAACATTATTCCAAACAATTTCAATTAAAAATTATATTTACACGAGAGATTAATTTATTTCGACAAACTTTTGTCTATTATTGCAAATTTTAAAACAGCGTAACTAATATTACCTCTCAATTAAAAACTACATTTTTACATTTAATTATTACTTTTAAAATACCGAAATAACTAATAAATTGATAAAATATCATTAACAATATGGTACTTCTCCTTTATCCCAACGTCCACTTTCCATAACGGAAAACTATCGCCAAACTATAGGACTTAACACTAAAAATGCATGAATGTGGCGTCACATTCTCTTGACGTCAGAGGCAATACATGTGTTTGTTATAGCATCAAATGGTTTTTAATTCGACATATACATATATTTTTCATTATGTTTCACCGATTTATTAATTATTTCATTAATTAAAATAACAATTGCATCCTTAAACGGCAGTGCCATGATATTAAAAAAGAAAAGGCATTGAAAAATGTTGTGATGAACAGTTACATACAATAGAGCAGTTTCAACTGACGTCACAAACATTTATTCACCAACCGAGAGAGATAATTAAGAAAAATAATGTAAATAAATATCCAAGATTATTTTTTCTGTTTTCATTAATATATTGTAAATTTTATTGTTTAAACTTATTGATAGTTGACACTTTGGTAAGTGGTGTTTCTCCTAATTTCTTGTATTTTATTTATTTATTTTTTTTTTTTTTTGAGATTCCAATGGCAAAATTCGGCACAGATGTCATATAGGCATCACGTTGGCGCGATTGTTTTCAACCGCCAATTTGGCCAAAACTTTGTTTTTCAATATTAGTTTCAAATAGCATGCAATAATAACACGTGATTTTTTATTTAAATATAAAAATAAAATAACGTAATAAATGAAATAGCTTATATTATTTTAAAAAAGGAAATAAAAATAAATAAATGATAGTTTGATATAAATAAATATTGATATACATAATAAAAATAATTTATAGAGTTAAAATAAAAAATAAAAGTAAATAAACAACAATTTATTCAAAAACAAAGTTTTCTTCAAATTGGTGGTTGAAAAAAATCGCGCCAACGTGGTTCGTATATGACAAATGTGCCCAAAATTCTTCTGTTTGTTTATTTGGCGTTACAGTTTGGCGATAGTTTTTTTTTTTTAAATGAAAATTGATTAATGGGTAATGGAGAAGTATCAAAAAGACAAATAAACCTTGAATTAAAAATCAATCAATGAAATAATTAATGCGTGTAACGCATCTGATGCCAACTGAATGCAACGCTACTCCACGATCGTTTGGGGTTAAATGATATGTTTTGGCGTCAGCTCTTTTCTTTTTATAGAAAGTAGTCGACGGGATAATGGAGAAGTAACCAATTTTTTATAGCATCGTTATATAATTCTCCAATGCAGCGACATTGTTTACTTAACCATATCACACAAGTTGATTTTTAAACTTATTTAATCAATCAGGAAAACAGTTGTTAGCTGTTTCGACAGCAGTTGATTCGACCTTAAAATCCCCCAGTCAAAGGAAAATGAATAGAAATTCGGTTACAGCAGATCGCCACTGGTCGTTTAATTTTAATACAATCTTCCGCAATCGTTTTAGAGTTGATCAAATCAGAGTGTTTTTAAATCATGCGGTGTCAGAACGGGGGTTGGCGAGCGTAGCTCGTAGGGTGCAGAGCCCCCTAGTACTGAAACAGAAAGTTGATTTACATCATTTGGAGAGAGTTAAACGTACACCATGTTTTCCTTTTATTATTATTATTATTATTATTATTATTATTATAGTAAACTCTAAAATTTTCATTTTATTAAGTATTTGATTTTGTCAAATAAAGTTAGATATTAACAACTCAAGAAAGCCCTAAAATCACAAATTTTAGAGAAAATCTATAATTTTAAATAAAAAAAATCTATAAAAAGGATTGTGAAATATAGTTATATTTTGCAATTAAATGTAGATTAGATATTAAAAAGCTCTTTCAGATAAAAAAAAAATCAACATTTAAAAAAAAAATCAGAAATAAATTGTATATTTTTTTGTGAAAAATTAGTACAATGATCATTAAAGAAAAAACACGTCATAATCACGGGAAAAAGAACATTCTCTAAGGCTATTCAAACAACAAAGAAAAATCATGCATAGATGATGAAACACTTTCAAACACATTTAGAATACTGCAACAAAAGTTCACCATTTAATAATTGAAAGCTGATATTTAAGTAAACAATTTGGAAAACGCATAACACATTTGTAAATCAAATTTCAAGAATTACCATCAATAATCGGAAAGGTATTCGTATTATTTTGTGTAACCCTGTATAAAATACACATATTTTTATACATGCTACATAGTACGCTAAAACTTAATTTAGTTAGAAAATGCATAACACAGTTGAAAATTGCCCTTCAGCAATTTCCGTCAATTAAAGGAAATGTACTCGAATTCTTTTGTACAGCCCTATATATGATGTATAGAATTTATAAACACCTTGTAACATGCAAAATATTAGTTAAATTTAAAAAAAGGAAACAACAACAAAAATCGCAGTTGTAGCAATTATCGCTAATAAACTGAGAAAAATGACACTTTCAAATCTGAGTAAATCGATGTTTTCATTTTGTTATGAAACTTTCTGTTTCAAATATGACAACCCAATGCTTTCAATTCTGAAATACCAGAAATAATCAGAATATTGAAACATGGATGTACTCAGAACTGAGCACATATATTTAAGCTCATACTCATTTTTAAGAACATGGAAATACTCCAAAATGAGCACATAGAAGTCAGTTCATACTCATTTTTATAACATGAACATACTCAAATATGAGCACATGGTGATTTATTCTTGAGTGTGTGCATGTTTTCAGAAATGAGTATCTACATGTTTCAAACTTCAGTAATTTTGATTCGGAGCCAAATTGACTATGCAATATACTCATATTTGAGTATTTTTTGTATTTTTTGCTCAGTTTTGATAATGTCGCTTTTAGAATGTAAACAGTGCTGTAACCGATTTTTTTGTGTGTCCCTGTATATGAACGATAAATTCTATTCACACCGCATTCTACAGTAAACAACTGGTATATTCATATTCAAATATAACCATATAAACATATTGTGATACATAAAAAAATACATTTTAATTTTTTAAACAAATAAGGACATCTTTATTTTATTTTTTTTCCTTTAAATTCAATGATTATTGAGAGTTTATGAAAATATTTGCCTTTATAAATATTTTTACTTAGATCTGAATCATACGGGGTTGTGTTTTTCCTATCATGAAATCTTATGATACATGAATTAATTTGTAATAGAAAAGAATTTTCATTGGGGTTTTTTTTCTAGGTAATATCTTCTACATTCCACACAGAACTTGAATTATTTCTTTTATTAAAGTTTTATTTTAAAGAAAATCCTTTGAACATAACATTAAATTTTATCTGCGTACATTTATAACAGAATTTTCTCAAATAAACTATCCATGCGATAAACTTTTGCAGCTTTGTGTTTTAAAGTAGTTAAATAAATTATGTGGAAGGCAACAAATTTTGTCTCTTCTAGATATGAGATAGTATAATTGTTTTACCCGTAAAAATAAATGAAACCGTTTTTAGAGAAACTTCCTTAATGTATAAAACCTTTTTAAATTACGATTTATTTATAATGTAAATCAAAAACTTTAATAAACTTTAATACATTAGGCGAAAAAGTAACATGAATCATATATTCAGTGAAAAAAAAATCATGAATCATGTATTCAGTGAAAAAAAATATCATGAATCATAAATTCAGTGAAATAAATTCTGGAACTATTCAGTAAAAAAAAACATTTTGTAGAACATTTTAAACAAAATAATAATAAAATATTTGTGTTAAGTTTGGACAAGAGAATAGTAAAAGTAAAGTTTTGTGTATTATCATTATATATTATTTCTCTTGTCAACATCCCTTTCTTCTATGCATTTACAAAACGCACTACCATGAATGAGGTATTATTCGAAAGATTTTTGAACCGGCTTCTGACGTAGCACACTCACATTTCGTTAAAACATGTTCTTTTATTAAAAATTCCAGTTAATTTAAAATCAAATCAGCATGGTTTTCATAAATGAAATTAGAAGTTTTTCTCAAATCAGTGTTTCCACAAAAACAAAATACTGCGTTATATAGTGATCAACAATGATTATAAAAAAATAAATAGTACAAAAAGATAAAGACCTCACGGGTTTATTTTTTATTTATGATTAAGAAGCAAAATTCAAATTGAAATGTTCAGAAAAAATGTACCATCGATCGACAGATCGAAACAGTGGTATTTCACATGTAGCCTAAAATGCATGCTTTGTTATATTAAATTAAGTTGTATTTTATATGTATTTAATTTATTTTTCTTTGTTTTGTGTTTTTCCTGTCGCGGATAACGTCATCTTCTAATGTAGTTAAAATACGATTTTTATTTTTTTTTTCTTCGCGCGTGCCTTTCGTTATCTTCGATCAGTTTTTAATATAACTTTGGTGGAATAAATAAAAAGATATTCTTGCTTGATTAATGTTGTTTCCAGATATTTTTATCCTTAATTTTTCTTTAGAAGTTTAAACTTGCATCTACAAACTATTAGATATTGCTAATTAATATTAGACTACAGTGCGAAATCCTCGTTCGTGTCCACTGGATTTTATTTAATTACCAATACTTTTAAGCAACATTTCTTTAGTATTCTTAGAATCTAAAATAATTTCATAACACTGTGTGGAATAAAATATTATTCGTTTTATCAGAAAACATTCAAAAAATTTAAAAGAAAATAGTATGCCTAAAAAACTGTGTATCAATTTTAATAGAACTTGTGGCTTTACGTGATTTTTATTTTAATCCGAAAAAAAGTAAAACTATAATATTGAAAAAGAAAATTAAGTAACGCAGTAGGAGAAAGTTTATCATATTTTTTTATATTTTAATAGTATTAAAAACTTAGGGGGAAGTTCTACTTTTTTTATCTAACATTTACGTGGTTTTAACTTTTTTAACACTTTCCAACCTAGTTGAAAAGTGTTTATGACTTCGGTTTGTCTGGCCGTCTGCCGTCTGTCCGTGCTCTAACTCCCGTAAATATGCTCGGATTGCCCTGCAATTTTTATATGTTATAATCGTTACCTATAGCATGTTCCTTATTTCAACGGAAGTGTGTAGCACTTATAGTTTTTTTACAGGGACAGTCAAAAGAATTCCGTTACATTGCGGTCTATGGGGAAAAATCATTTGCGGTTTATTTAACTAATGTTTCACTATTTTAAACGCATTGAAATTTATATATATCACTAAGGTGCATTAGAAGAAGCTTAATATGGAATAGGGTGTGCATAGCACTTATACTTACTTTACAGGGACAGTCAAAAGAATGCCGTTACATTACGTCTATGGAGAAAAATCGTCTGCGGTTTATTTAAATAATGTTTCCCTTATTTTAAACGCATTGAAATTTATATAAGGTTCATTACAAGAGACTTACTACAGAATATTGTGTGTAGAGCAGTCATCGTTCATTTACAGGGACACACAAAAGAATTCTCTAGTGTATGTTAACAATAATTCCTGGAAGTGCGTTTTAAGTTACTGAACGCGATTTTAATTTTAAATCGCTTTTTGTATATTACGTGGTGTGTATAAATTCTGTAGATCCTATACAGGGAAGCACAAAAGTTCGGAAACACATTTCCGTATTATTTAACTCCAGACAGAGAATTTTAAACTGTGCTACGTGTTTCCTAACTCAACTAAAATTTAGCATCCTATGTACTATATATACAAATCTATAGATCCTATACAGGGCTGAATAAAAGTATTCGGATTACTTAGATGTTATCTTTTAGCTTATTAAAGAGTATGATTCGTAAAATTATTTTGGAAGCGTTGGAAAATGTTACATAATCTATGCTTGACGCATGATTTTTCGTTCTTGTTTTTTCTTTGTGGTTACAAAGAAATGATATAGTACCTTCCGACTATTAACATTTCATTTATATATTTAAATTTTTGTTTTTAAACGAAAATGTGATACGCCTTGTACGACGGGAAGTACCTGCAGTTGCGCGCCGTGAACTACCGATCGGGCGACCGTATTTCTACGGTCAATAGCATCTAAAAAAATTTCGTAGCCAAATTATAAAATGGCCATTGAATTCTCTGCCACGAATACCAACTTTTAGTGCAGAAAAGTTTATTTTTGACAAAATGGTGGCCATTGGAACAAAAAAAAGGTCATTTTTTCGCCAATCTTTTTGTTTTTTACAATCTTGAAAAAATAATTATCAATAAAAATGGTATTTTGTGTGGTTTAAGTTCCAGCAAAAACAATTACTTTTCTTTTAGAAAAAAAAAAATATGATAATCTGTCGGATAGTTCTCGACAAAAATGGTTGGCAATTTCGAAAAACATTACTTCGAAAAAAAAAGTGTATAGTTGTATAGCATTACGGTCAACGAGCAAAAAAAGATTGTAAGGAGTTGGAATATCGTGAAATTGCTTTAGGATAAGAAAAAAACAAAAGATCGAAATTTTTGACACGAAGAAGTAAGGCCTCCACTTAAGATTTGCATTTCATTAAACAATTAATATTTGTTAAATACAGTTTATTTTCTTTAAAGAGATTAGCATATTTAGAAAGTCCTAAATTAGATTTTGGGAAATTTTTAAATTTTAATAAAATTAACAACATTTTTTGTCTCAATTGAATTATCTTTTCAAATCACAATTACTTCCGACAACATATTGCCTGTACCTTTATCTTTATTTGAAAAAGAAATTATAGTTGATTAATTAAGATATAAAAGGCTATCAAAGCCTGAGACATAATGTGCCCGCCCATTCTGTATGTATGTATGTACGTATGTACGTAACGCGATAACTCTTGATAGAAATATCTGTTTTGCTTCAAATTTTGTTTATAGGTTCTTTGTGATAAGCCGCTTCCCTGATTAGTTTTGGGGTTTCATTGGTTAAGTATAAAGGGGGGGGTGAACGGGGGGCTAATAACCCCCCCTTAATTTAGATAAATGGGTTTTTTCATGCAGAATTATCCTATTTGCTTCAAATTTTGCATATAAGTTCATTGTCATAAGGCGCTTCCTGATTAGTTTTGGATTTCATTGGTTAACTATAAAGGGGGGAACGGGGGGCTGATTCCCCCCTTTAAGCTAGATAAATTGGTTTTTCATCCAGAATTATCTGATTTGCTTCCAAATGTGTATATAGGTTCATTGTGATAAGGCGCTTGCCTGGTTAATTTTGGGAGTTCACTGGTTAAATATAAAGAGAAGGACAGGGGGGTTAACCCCCCCCCTTAATTTATCATAGATTTCTTTATTTTTCGAGGGCATTATTCTTTGAAATAAGAGTGTAATATACAATTAGTGTGAATAGCCTGTAAGCTCAATGCCATCAGTTTAACTGGGCACATTTCTTTTTATTTATTATTCAATGTACGATAAATTAGTATGATTTAAATGAACACTCCTAGTGCCAACTTTTAATTTTTGATGAGAGTTCTTAGTTTTGGAAGATTTCAACTAGAAATTAATTAAATTTATTCTATTAAATTTCTTCCAATGTGAATGTTTGATTTTATATATTATGTTTATTTTGCTTTTTTTTTCTGTTTCAAAAAAGAACATTTTCAAAACAAAACAAAAATGGCGTCAAAAAAGACTCGGATGGTACAAAGAGGGTTAAAGAATAATAACTTCGCAGTCACAAAAAAAGGCAAAATTCTCGAAGAGTATTCAAAATAGAACGAATTACATACAATGAAATACAGTATATTCAACTATAACAATATACATAGACTATAAAACCTATGACAAAATAAATATATTACACTCACAAAAAATCCGCGAATTTAACGATTTTTTTTTCCGTTCACGGTATTTCGTTAAAGTACGTAATCACGCATTTCCGCTTTGTTTTACCTTTTTTCTCAAAAAGAAAAAACAGAAAATTAACCAAATTAACGTAAAAATAATTTGAAATACTCCAATATACAAATCAATATTCATCAAATCACTTGGGTGTTCTCGAAACTATGCCGCTTAGTATTTTTATAAGATTAGAAACAATTTTTATGTATGCCATTTTTCTCTCAAAACACGAAAAATTCGTAAAACTGAACTCAAAATTTATTGAAATTCTCCAGTCAAAAGATGGAAATTTCTACAAATAGCAGAAAAACCTTTCCCAACCAGAAGGGTATTCCGCCAACTTACTTATTGCCTATACATTTTACGTTTCTTTGGAGATTTTTTTTTTACTTTCTTCTATCTATAATAGAAGAAAGTATTGTAATCGAAATTTTTTTCGACTTCCGGTTTTCGACGGATTTACACGTTTTAGGGGTAGGAGATTCCGAAAAATATGTTTTTACAAAATGTCTGTCCGTCTGTCCATCCGTCCGTCTGTCCGTCTGTCCGTCTGTCCGTCTGTCCGACTGTGTGACTTCATTGTATCATCGAAAAGTATATGAAGTTATGCTTCAAATTGAACCTAATTTTTTTTCTATGTTTTTGGATATGGCAAGCAGATTCTATCAGAATTTGGGGATATTTCGACGAAAGGGGGCGCTGTGATCGATATTTTTGTTCCATTTTCACTATTGTACCATCTAAAAGTGTATGAAGTTATGCTTCAAATTGAACCTATTTTTTTTTTTATGTTTTTGGCTATGACAAGCAGATTCTATCAGAATTTGGGGATATTTCGACGAAAGGGGGCGCTGTGATCGATATTTATCTTCCATTTTCACTATTGTACCATCTAAAAGTGTATGAAGTTATGCTTCAAATTGAACCTAATTTTTTTCTATGTTTTTGGCTATGGCAAGCAGATTCTATCAGAATTTAGAGATATTTCGACGAAAGGGGGCGCTGTGATCGATATTTTTGTTCCATTTTCACTATTGTATCATCGAAAAGTGTATGAAGTTAGGCAGATAATTGAACCAATTTTTTTTCTATGTTTTTGACCCTAGCCTGCAGGTCCAGGTTAAATTCGGGGATATTTCGGCGAAAGGGGGTTCGATTTTCACTATTGTATCATCGAAAAGTGTATGATGTTATGCAGATAATTAAACCAAAATTTTTTTATATGTTTTTGGCTGTAGCCAGCAAGTCCTACTAGAATGTGGGGATATTCCGCCAGAAGGGGGCGCTGTGATAGCCATTTAAAGATTTCAAATTCAAAAAGATGTATAAAAAAATTAGAAATCCTAAAAGTTTTTTCCGTTAAATGTTCGGCCTTGATCCGGAGAATCCGGAGCAGTTTTATTTTGTCTCTATATTAAAAAATGGCGGAGGTATAGCGGTTTGAAATTTTAGGGTGGTTGACATTTTCAAACAAGACAGCAGAATTCATCCATAAACGGGTTTAATTTATGAGTTTTAGTTAACAGGGTTTCAGCAAATTTTCTTTCATTGTTGTAACCATTGTTCCTATTCTTAAATGCTTAACACTATATATTTATATTCGCCAACGTCAAATTCTCGCCAAGCTTGGCGGCAATTGAAAAAATATCGCCAAATTTGGCGACCAAAATAGGTTGCCACAAATGAAGCCAACTTGGCTATAGAAGACTAATTTGGCGATATTCTCATTCAAATTCAATGTTGACGAGAACTGAGAATGAATCTTCTTTAATTGGGTTCCACGCATTTTAGCTTCGTGTTTTACAGTAAAATTAGCTAAAATCGTAAAACCAAGGAATAGGGAGGCTATCTGTTCCTGTCGGTACAGGCCAGAAGAACTTTTCGTAGTTTAGTATACATCAGTTTATCGCATCCCGGTAACCTGATGATTCGCAAGCAGCTGGCGTACAACAGAATGACGAAAAATATTGATTTTATTGGCGATGTGAGGACGAAATTAGAAGTATTAACATGATTGAGATAGAAGAAAGTTTTGGGATTGGCACATCCGACTAGTTTTTACGTAGCTTTCAGTACAAAAAAGTATAAAGCTACCTATTGCAGCCGTTCGGAGGAAAGCAGTTCCGGAAAATTTCGATATATTTTCACCGATCATGATCCGCAGACCCCAAAACCACCCTCCGTTCAAATTTTGATTTATATATATATATATATATATATATATATATATATATCTGACCTATGTCATACGATAACGCTCGTATTTATAAATCGATTTTGATGAAACTAATTGTGTGTATTAAGGTCACCAATGTCTCGACCGAGTTCGTTGGCCAGCTTAGTCCGCCATTTTGTTTCAAGCTGGCGGCCATTTAAAATTTTAAAACTAAAATAAATATATAAAAAAAATTAAAAAATCAAATTTATTTTTTAATTACGTGTTAGGCCTTGATACAAGGATTCCAGAGCATTTTTTTGTTTACCTCTATCTTAAAAAATGGCAGAGATAGAGCAGTTTGAAATTCTAGGGTGGCTGACATTTTGAAACAAAACAGCACATTAACGCGATTACTCGCAAATTATTTTCTTTCATTGTTGTAATAAATTTCCCAATCATACGCATAAAACTATATATTCATATACGTTAGCGCCAAAATTGGCGACAAAATTAGCAATATTTGTGACATTTGGCGAAATATCGCCAAATTTGGCAACCAAAATAAGTTTTTATAAATGAAGCCAATTTGGCTATTGCTCAATAATTTGGCGAAATTCTTATTCAAATTCAGTATTAACGAATCTTTTGTAAACGTTTCTTTGCATTTTAACTTGCTGTTTTCGTGTAACATTAGCTAAAATTTTAAAACGAAGATATAGGAAAGCTACCTTTTCCTCCCGGTAAGGCCGGAAGAACTTTTTTTTTGAGAGAGTGTATATTTAAAATATAATAAAAATATAATAAAACACCTTGTAATAATATATTTCTTTTAAATGCTAAAAGGTGTAAATTAAGAACATAATATACAATAAAATAACTTTTATTAGATTGTTGATATGTTTCGGCTCACTCCGAGCCATTATCAAAAACACATGAGAATATTCTATAATTCCACGGTCTTTGAAGTTATTACTTGAAATGCTGTTATTTAATTTTCATGTATTTTTTTAAATTATGCACGTTATTTTTTATTTTTACTTTGTTGTTTATTTTCATATTTGTAACAATGGAGTAACTCGAGCCACAATTTCGGTAAGTTAAAAGATGCTGCATCGCTCCATATTGTATGTTTGCGTATTACTATCTCTATGCTTGCTCTTATTATGGATGGATATTATAGACTGGAGAGAAAAATTATTTTGCTTTCATTGAAATTTATTTGGATGGTTTCTTCTTGATATAATCTTGCCAGGGCTGTGGTTTTTCTATTATACTTAATATCAGTTATATGCTCCTTTTTTCTGTAACTAAATGTCCTGCTGGTCATGCCAATATAGTAATTCTTAGGTAAGTCTTCTTTAATAAAAGGTATTCTTATACTCCTGAATGATTCTCAAAATTAATTGGGTGAATTTTACTGGAAATGATATTCTTTAATTCCTGAGAGTGTTTGGCTATTAAGCAGATATTGAAACGTTTAAGGCTGTATTTTAATTATTCAAAAAAACTTTGATAATATGCATATTGTTTAAAAAATTAAACATGTTTTTACACTCTTTTATTTAACTTTATTTAACTCAACTTGGTTTTTTGTATGTAAAGATGGAATATTGTAATCGATTTATAACTGAATTCTTGATATGATAGATATAGAAATTATGTACAGAATTTTCATATTTTTAGAACTTAATTATAAATTAATATCTTAATTGTAAGACATTTTCCATTAGCTCGCCACAAGTGGCAAATCGCCAAGTTTTCTTTATGATATATAATTGTGTACGAGTTATAACAAAAATGCAATTAATGATGCGCCAAACTACGCTCATGAGAAATGACTAACTGGTGGTGAAGCTACAACAACAAAACATTTTATACACTATAAAGTAGAAAATATAAATAAAATGTAAAAAGTGTGAAATATTTTTTTAACTACGCTTCAGTCAATTTATAGTTTCACATCAATTCAAATAATGACTGGCTGACCCGCCCAGGGTTGCCCGGGCCTGTGATAATAAATTTTAAAAAAAAAACGTAATTTTTTTGTTATTTTATATCTTTAACTCGATTTTGCATGCAATTATATTTTTAAATGAAAAATTCGAGAAAAAATATTGATGTTTAGTGATAAAAGCGCTCATTTTCTTATTATTTTTGTTCGAACTCTTTGAAATCTTTAGTGGTTATAAATAAAACGGTTTTACAGCCCGTGTAAAAATTTCGTGAAAAAATATTGTTATCTAGTTGTAAAAGAAATGTTTTCGTCTCGCTTTTTCGTTTGTTTGTTTGTTTTCGCGTCGGCTTCTTTATCATAGCAATAAAAAAGTAGTTCTCATTTTCTGAACTCTTTGAAATTTCAATCGGTTATAAATATAACTGTATTCAAGCTCTCTTTAAAAGTTTGCGAAAAAATGTGCATATTTAGTAGTGAAAACATTGGGTTTTTTTTTCTTTAAAAAAAAAAGCTTTCAACGCAATGGCCATATTACGCCATCCGTTTTCAATCAACCCTTTCAATCCCCGTAGGCTAAACAGGTGAGGGCTAAATACTGTTCCCGTTTCTGAAGCCTTCTTAAAAACGTTGAAGCATGCGCAATGAGACGATTTTCGTGTAGAAAAGGGAATATGAATTTGATATAATGCGCTTTTCGCTTTATATATACAGATTATACATTGGGAAATAATTTAGAAATCCTAAAAAAGAATTTAAAAAATGCTTAAAAAATAAAAAGAGCAAAAATTATAATTTTTATAAAAAAAAATTTAAAAACCATTAGCTCGCGCTTTTTAGCAAGCGTTAAAAAAGTGGTGAATTTTCCATAATCGAGGTTCGGCTCCCATGCCAAATTAACATATTATAAGGACGTTTATTCGAAAAATCATGAATTGTAGTCATGAAATTATTCGTGATTTTCAAGATAAACATTGATGCTTATAAAAAAGAATTTTTTTAAATCGCTATTTTTACTTTTATACTTATTTTATTGATATAAAATCTGAAAATTTATATCAAAATGCTTTCACTAATAATCACTTTTTCTTATATCTAGATAGGATTCAAGGATATTTTCTTATCAAAGAAAACATGATACATGAATTCATTTATTATAGACAAGCACTTTTATTGCTTTTTTCCGGATAATATCTTCTACATCCGTCACAGAACTTAAAATATTTCTTTTATTAAAGTTTTTTCTTAAAAATAAATCTTTCGAACATTACTTTTAAATGTTATCTACGAATATTTATAACAGAATTTTCTGAAGGAAACTATCCATGCGATAATTTTTTTTTCTATTTTGTGTTTAAAACTAGTTTAATAAATTACGTGGAACGCTATAAATTTTATATCTTCTAGACATAAAATAACATCAATTGTTTACCCATATACTTAAATTAAAGCATGTCTGGAAAAATGTCTTTTTTCGGATATTTTTTTTAATATAATATTTGTTTGTATGACGATTCGAAATATTTTAATGACATACATTAAGATAATTAATAAATGATGAATAGTAGATTCAGTTAATTAAATTCAAAATCTAATAGGTTAAAAGGTACTTCGGTAATAAATTTTATATAAAAACTAAATATATATTTGCAAATAATATTCACATTGGATTTGGATAAAGAAATAATAAAAGTTTTTTTTTTTTGTATGTTTGTATTTTTGTAATTTTCTAAAATTTTTGAAACGTATAACTGCAGCGATTCCCCTGTTCATACGTTAATCTAAACAGTTTTACATAATAATTCTATTACTGAACATCTTTAAAAAATAACCCCAAGAAAACTAGTCAGATCTGCCAATCCCACAACTTTCTTCTATCTCACACAGGTTTCGTATACACAAAAAACGAATCAGCACCAATTTATATTAAGATCTAACTGAATCTGGAGTTTTATGAAATTCCGTGCATTAGTTCTTGAGATATAGCTATCGCTAAAATAATGTAAATCCTGAAAAATGCAGCATAGCACATCTACCTGTTGGGGGATTTACACCAAAACCTAATCAACAACTTATGTCAACGTCTAACTGAATCTGAAGTTTGATGAAATCCATGCATTAGTTCTTGAGATATAGTTATCATGAAAATCATGGAAAAGTATCATAGCAGTGCCAGCTGTTGGGCTATCTACGCTAAAACTTATCAGCTTCTATTTATGTCAAGCTCTAACTGAATCTGAAGTTTGGTGAAAATCAGTGCATTATTTCTTGAGATAGAGCTATTGCGGAAATCGCGAGAAAAGCAGCGTAGCAGCGCCACCTGTTTGTCGACTAACACCAAAAACTAATCAGCACCACTTTATTTCAGGGACTTGATGAATCTAAAGTTTTATTACATTACGTGCATTAGTTCTTGATATACAGCACCCACAAAATTTTTGTCACGTACAGACAGATAGACAGACTCACGGACAGACATTTTCTAAAAACAGTCAAATCGTGTTCAAGACCTTCTAAAACGTATAAATCCGTCGGAAATCGGATGTCGAAATTTTTCATAGATCACTTTCATCACATTCATTCACTTTCTTCTTGTAAAGATAGAAAAAAGTAAAAAAAAAATGGAGAAAACTGATGTTATACAAACATGTTTCTTTACCGAATTTTCAGCGTTTTAGTATTTGAAAAACATACTTTTGTCTTATAAAAGGTATGATTTAACCATTCATTGTAAATGTAATACCTAATATTTCTAAAAGTTGTAGAAAAGAGCAAAACTTTTTTAATTTAATTTTATCTTCAAAGTATAGTTTTCACTTAAACCGGTAATTAAAAATTTTATACACACACCCACAAATATCTATACCGGGTGTCCCAAAAGGAGGGATCCTTCTAAAATTAAATATCTTGAAAACGGAAAACGATAGAAATGCTTCATTTGTTGCATTTTTATTAGAGAAACAGTAAATTTTTAACCATGCGATTTCAAAATTAGTTTAAGATATTTTACCAATAAGTGGCGCTGTAAACTGAAAAACTATTCGCCACTAGATTTGAATCCTTGCGATCTCTTTCTGTAAGAACACTTAAAATACAGTGTGTTTCTAAATTAATATCGGGGTTTTAACGCTTTTTAGTACATATTATAAAAAACTTAAAATTATACTTAATACATAAAATGAAAGAGCAACTCAAACAGATTTACTTACAAGCTTACAAGTGTTCGATGTGAACACCTTTCGTCACACGGCACACATCAAGTCGATAGCTCAGTTCTTCCCAAACTCCGCTCTACGCTCACCCGATCTGACGCCATGTGATTTCTACCTGTTAGGGTTCATAAAGGATCGAGTGTATGTGTCTCCACTACCAGCTGACCTACCCAACCTAAGAAACAGGATTGAGGCAGCTGTTGCAACAATTACCCCACAAACACTAATTAACGTTTGGGAAGAACTGAGCTATTGACTTCATGTGTGCTGTGTGCTGTGTGTCGAAAGGTGTTCACATTGAACACTTGTAAGCTTGTAGGTAAAACTGTTTGAGTTGCTCTTTCATTTAATGTATTAATTATAATTTTAAGATGTATGTAATAAATACTACAAAGCGTTAAAACACCGATATTCATTTAGAAACACCCTGTACAAAGTTTAGCGTAACTTTAACATTACAAATCTGTGAGGACATTCCTGATGAGATATATTCACGAGTAGTTTTGTTATGAGATTACGTTATGCTATTGCTGCAAATGGTGGATATTTCAAAAATATTGCCATTTAGTTTATTCAGCTTACAACGCCACTTATTGGCGAAATTTTAAACTAATTTTGAAATATCCAATGGTTAAGATTTTATTGTTTTCCTAATAATGACGAAACAAACGGGGCATTTCTATCGTTAAATCTTTTCACAATATTTCATTTTAAAAAGAGTCCTTCCTTTATGGGACACCCAGTATATACACACACATATATATATATATGTTACATAAAAAATTTATTTCATTCGTATTCTTCCATTTTATTTGCATTAATCTTTTAAATTAATCTGGCTTCTGACATAGTGACATAGTCAGCATTTCCTTAATTCTTAAAAATATTTATTCCTATTTAATGTCCTTTTAAAAGTAAATATCCGTATATTAATAATTATTTTATTCCAAATCTGAATCTAAAATTTTAAGTTCATTCGTAGCTTTTATCAACTCCCCAATCTATAAAATTCCGAGACGCTTTCTCATTTCGAATGTTTTTAAAAAGCCATTTTCTTTTTATTATTATTCTCATTGCTTTGATTTTTCGCGCGCTTGGGATTTTCATTTCAAAATTGATACGCGCTCAGGTGAGGGATTCTTTACTGTCTTAGTTCCTCCCTCTAGCCTCATTCGCTGGTCTATTGGTCGCCTCTCACTCATTGGTTTGTGCGCTCGTGACGTAGTTTTCTGTATGTCTCCGCGGAGTGAACAAAACCAGCTCGCATCCGTCGGAGCGAGAGATTTTTGACGTATCTGAAAGTGTAAACAAATATGTATCTGGTGTTTTGCTGTCGTAGAATATTCATTTCAGCCATTAAACATCTTTAAATCAATGGAGTGACCCATCGTGAAAGCCGAGGGCTATAATTTTATACCTGTGGCAATTGTGCTGCATCTCTCTTATTCTAAATAAACTATTTACCTGGAAATTGGCTGGACTTGACTGGAGAAACTGTTCTGGTGTCTTTTCATTGCCTCACTACTTCGCCATGATTATGAATATCGGCTGCAATATGATATATCTTTAATGGACTGCCATTTTCTCATGGAATATTATTTCTCGTAATGTCTCATCTTAGTCAAAATGCCATATATATATATATATATATATATATATATATATATATATATATATTATATATATAACCATTAATTAAACATTACAGCCACCAACAAAAACTGCGAAAATATGAATAAAAATAAAATAACTAATTGACAACAATACAGTTCCTCCCAACACACTGATCATAGATTCCAAAAACATAATTAAACAAGAACGAAAAATCATGCGTCAAGCATAGATTATGTAGCACTTTCCAATGCTTACAAAATAATTTTACAAATCATACCGTTTAATAAGCTAAAAGATAACATCCAAGTAAACAATTTGGAAAACGCATAACATATTTAAAAACATAATTTCAGTAATTTCCAACATATACAATATTCGGAAAAATATCCGAATACTTTTATTCAGCCCTGTATAGGATCTATAGGTTTGTATATATACTACATAGGATGCTAAATTTTAGTTCAGTTAGGGAACGCGTAGCACAGTTTAAAATTCTCCATCTGGACTGTCAATAAACGGAAATGTATTCGCGAACTTTTGTGCTTCCCTGTATAGGATCTACAGAATTTATACACACCACGTAATAGACAAAAAGCGAGTTAAAATTAAAATCTCATTCAGTAACTTAAAACGCACTTCCAGGAATTATTGTTAACAGACAGTAGAGAATTCTTTTGTGTGTCCCTGTAAATGAACGATGACTGCTATACACACAATATTCTGTAATAAGCCTCTTGTAATGCACCTTATATAAATTTCAATGCGTTTAAAATAGGGAAACATTATTTAAATAAACCGCAGACGATTTTTCTCCATAGACGTAATGCAACGGGATTCTTTTGACTGTCCCTGTAAATTAACTTTAAGTGCTATGCACACCCTATTCCATATTAAGCTTCTTCTAATGCACCTTAGTGATATATATAAAATTCAATGCGTTTAAATTAGTGAAACATTATTTAAATAAACCACAAATGATTTTTCCCCATAGACCGCAATGTAACGGAATTCTTTTGTGTGTCCCTGTAAAAAAAACTATAAGTGCTACACACTTCCGTTGAAATAGGGAACATGCTATAGATGACAACAATAACATATAAAAATTGCAGAGCAATCCGAGCATATTTACGGGAGTTAGAGCACGGACAGACGGCAGACGGCAGACGGCCAGACGGCCAGACGGCCAGACGGCCAGACGGCAGACGGCCAGACAAACCGAAGTCATAAGCACTTTTCAACTAGGTTGGAAAGTGCTAAAAATAGAGGCAGACATTGAATAATAGAAATTTGTGGAACTTAGAATCGTCAGGTCCCAAATGCCTAAAGTACCACAAATAAAATGTGTGGTTTCATCTTCATATCATCCATAAAATAGCTAAAGAATATGAATTTGGGACAACCATACCCATAAAATAGAGAAATAAACAATGAAACAACAATTAAGTTCAAAATAAAACAAGATTTAAAAGGATAGAAAAAAACATCAAATTACAAAATTGAAAGCATAATCCAAGCATGTGTCAGCTCATAATACGAGCATTGGAGATTTCCGGTACATGTTGCAAAAAAAATATTTTTTTAATGATGGACCATGGACCAAGGATCATTATTGTACAGCATAACCAAGCACACACCCAATATATAAAACCAGCGCCCTCTATAGAAAATTTGAAATTGAACTAACCATGTATACAAATGAATCAATGAGGTGCTGCCATCAATTGAATTATTAATAAATATATAACATTATATAATAAAAACAATTTATTTCTATTAATGGATTAAGTTTTAAAACAAATACTGTCTAAAGACAGAAAATTGATAACTAGGACTTCCCTCAAAGGTATTAGTCATAGTGATATTGCTGAGAACATGGGGTTAACAATTACGATATAAGGAAGATACAATATATGAAAAAGAGCGAATTAAATGATAGAATTACAAAATATCATATATAAATTCATATATACTGTTATGTTTTCAATATATTTTTTATAACATTTGGCAAAGCATATCATTTTCTTAAGCGGGTATTGCTCAAAAAAAAAGCCGGATCAATTAAAACGACCAGCTTTTTAAAGTTTCGTAATCGGATTTGCAGCAAAGGGCGTATTTTAGCAAACATAGTTTAACGCAAATTTAATTTCATTGATGCAACATTTTCTTTGTAGCAAATATTTACATTTGAATTAAAAAATATTCCTCCATGTTTATTTGAATAACTATTTATAGAAACTCGTACACTTCAAACCACATTGATAACATGTTTTTCTACAAACCTGATTACCAAATTGTAGCCTAAATTCCTACTACAGTACATAAAAAAATCTTTCGATGACTTCTGTAAAGATAAATTTTACATTAAATCCCCATATCGGCGAAATTGAAAAAAAATATATTTCAAAGATAATACTTCTTGATTATTTTCTAGGAGGCTCTCCCCCGTGCGCCTTTACCACTTCAAACCCCAGACTTTTCTTCTGCCTGCCTGCTGTCTCTCTCTACAATCTGTTTCCCTATCCGTTCTTCTACCCATCTCTCTACCCGATTGACTCTCTCGCTACACATCTCTCTACATGTCTGTATATTTCTTTACCGGTCTCGCTACCCGCCTATCTGTTTCTCTAACCGTCTGTCTACCCGTCAAACTACCTGGATGTCTAGCCGTGTCTCTATACCGTGTCTCTCTTCGTACCCATCTGTCTACTGTCTCTCTACTCGTCGGTATATCCATCTCACTATCCGTCTGCCTTTCTACCCTACTCTTTAACCGTCTCGCTACCCATCTGTCTGACCGTCTCTCTAACTGTCTCGCTTCCCGTTTCACTGCCCGTCTCTCGACACGTCTGTCTGTCTACATACCCCTCTGTCTATCCGTCTGTCAACTCGTATCTGAACTCATCTCTATACTCGTCTCTCTATCCACCACGCTACCCGTCTCGCAACCTTTTCCCTCTACATCCTGTCTACCGGTCTCACTACTCGACTCGCTACCCATCTCCCTAACCATCTCGCTACCCCTCGGTCAACCCTCTTTTTTACCTGTCTCGTTACCCGTCTGTCTATTCGTTTCGCTACCCGTTAGCTTATCTGTGTCGCTATCCGTCTCTCTACCCGTCTGTCTACCCCTTTGTTTACACGTCTCACTACCTCTCGCCACCTCTTCCCAATATTTAACCAATTTAGTATACAGAAGCCGTTCATCTGTTATTAAATGCAAACAGGAGTAATTTATCTAATAAGAGTAATCAGATGCAACTTTTTAAATACATACATAAACCAGCAAAATAATTCATCTGGTTTATTTTCATAGTAGTTTATGTCATTTGGCAGTAAATCTCAACTTCTTAAACTCGAACTGCGTCAAGCTTTTTAAAAAAGCCCCAAGCTCCGTATAACTGGGAAGGGAAAGTATCCTCAGGGCTATTAGATACATGTTATTAAGTTAAGTGAAAGTTTCGCAATCGGGTTCGCCGCCAATTGCTTATGTCAGAAAGCGTGGCTTAACGCCATTTTAAATTAATTTCTGTAACTTTTTTTTTTTTTTGGGGGGGGGGGGGGGTAGGTTCCAAATATTTACACTTAAATTCAAACTTTTGCCTCCATGTATTTATTAATGTTGTTTGTATTATTAATTAATACTTTGGTGACAGAGCTTCATTCGAAACAAATATACAAGACTTCTACTACAGTTTTTTTTTCTAGGAGAAACATCCGTAATCGGGCCCAAAGCTAATCGGAGAATTTAATGTCCTTATTGTTTGTAACTCTTATATAGTAAAAAAATATTGTTGCTAGCATTACTCTTGTTTGTCATTAGCCTTGTCTGTGTATCTGAATGAGGAAAAGTTCCGTATCATGTGCTGGTTGGCGTTTTTCAAATATTTACAAATATACGTTTATTAAACCATGTTTTTGCGTCATCTTAAAATATTAAGTGCGATGCTAAAATAAACTTTTATTGCCATTTTTGATATTTTAATAAGTAATGAAAATACATAACAAACATATTTAACAAAATTAAGTAACATTTTTGTGATAAATAATTGTTATTGTCAGGGAGGCAAATTGTAACCAATCAATAAGCGAACTAAAAAATTACCGAAAATAACTTGTGGGAATCTCAGGAAAGAAATATCTGATATAAATAGCATTTAAAATCTTAAAATGGAGAAGTGGTCCATATAAAAATGCAGAACATTCTACGCCTAATATAAGTATTTTTATATTTTTTATATTTCCGAAAGCACAGATAAAAAGGTAAAAATCCCGGCACAGATGTCATGTACTCACAACGTTGGCGCGATTTTTTTTTCCGCGCCAATTTGGCGAAAACTGCTTGTTATGTTTATTTCCTTTTATTTTTTATTTTAATTCTATAGATTATTTTTATATGTATATCAATATTTGTTTATATCAAACTATTATTTATTTATTTGTATTTCCTTTTTTTAAATAATAGAGGCTGTTTCATTTATTACGTTATTTTATTTTTATATTGAAATAAAAATTCACGTGCTATTATTGCACGCTAATTTGTAACTAATATTCAAAAATAAAGTTTTCGCCAAACTGGCGGGGGAAAAAATCGCGCCTACGTGGTGTGTATAGGACGTCTGTGCCTTATTTTCATTTCACATATGTATTGGTACTTTCATGTTAACTTGGCGCAGTTGATAAATCGCCAAATATTGTTTACATAACATCTTAATATTTCATTAATTTCATTTAACTATAAACCTTTCACTCATTTCACTTGAAATACATACATTAAAAATACATGTCTTTTACTCATTTAATTTAAAATACATGTCTTTCACTAATTCCATTTAAAATAATAAAAAGGAAAAGAAAATAAGAAGAAATAATGCCACAAATCAAAACCTTTTATTTAAACATCAAAGAAATGTTCCTGATTTACACACGCGAAATGAAAAAGCTAGGCTAATGGTGAGATTTGCGCCAAATCTCTAATACTAAGTTATTGCGGGTTTTTTTTCTTTCAAACAGAAAAAATTCCAGATTAATTTTCCATTTTTTATTAAATGAAAATATGCTTTATCGTACTGATTTGATCATTGTACTGATATTGTATTTCACTGTGCGTGCATTTTTTTTAGCTCCGTGTTACTTCATGAACTTTTGAAATCCCATTATTTACGAAAATGTCCGCCGATGAAAATGAAGTATGCACTAAATTTTCGTGACGTATGTACTTTAATTGTGCTTTTTTATCTATTTTTTTAATATAATTTCCAAACGGTTAAGCATTTATTCTTGGTAATAAATAGACGTTGTTGTCACCCTTATAGGTACCTGCTGTAAAAATTTGAACGAAATCCGTTAAATATTTTTTGACTTATGCTCGACGAAAGGTTTTAATATCCATCGTAGCTATATATGGGGCAAAGTAATACTGCGCTGTGTATGAGTCTTCGTGTTCACTCGGACAATTAAGTAATAAATAAAAGTATGTTAATAAAGATATACAATTGTATAAGAAACTAGTCGGATGTGTCAATCCCAAAACTTTCTTCTATCTCAGTCATGTTAATACTTCAAAATTCGCTATCATATCGCCAATAAAATCAATATTTTTCGTCATTCTGTTGTACGTCAGCTGCTTGCGAATCGTCGGGTTACAGGGATGCGAACAACCGATGTATACTAAACTACGAAAAGTCCTTCTGGCTTGAACCGACAGAAACAGATAGGCTCCCTATTCCTTGGTTTTATGATTTTAGCTAATTTTACAGGAAAACACGAAGCTCAAATGCGTGGAACCTAAATAAAGAAGATTCAATTCCAGTTCTCGTCAACGTTGAATTTGAATGAGAATATTGCCAAATTAGTCCTCTACAGCCAAGTTGGCTTCATTTATGACAATTTATTTTGGTCGCCAAATTTGGCGATCTTCCGCCAACTGTCGCTAAGTTTGGCGAGAATTTGACGTTGGCGAATATAAATATATAGTGATAATCATATAATAGGATTAATGGATACAACAATGAAAGAAAATTTGCCGAAACCATCTATCTATATATTTAAAACGCTAAGCGATTTCTTTCGACAATCCGTGAGAACAAACTACTGCATCAAATTACATCATTCTTTTTTTAAATGAAAGATATTTGGACACAGATTTGTTATCATGCATTCATTTGTTCGAAAATTTAATTAATTAACCGTAATTTTCAATTAAACTTTTACTTCTGCTAATGACGTCATAATCGGATAACGCCTATTGTTGCGAAGCACAGAGTTTATTCTCTAAACTCTGTGGTTGAATAAAACAGAAATAATAAATATTAAAAGCAAGCGGTTTTAAAGCCGAATTTGTTAATTTGCAAGTTAAATTTCAGTAAAAATACTTATCCGCGTGTTTTATAAGCGAATAAAAATTCATATTTATTGTGACGTCACGGGAATATTGTCCATTGGGTTTATTTTATCATTATGCATTATAACTTTGTTGATGCCATTTTTTCATTAAATATAAATACAAAATATATTTATTTGTGTGCATGGTGTTTAAGCATTAATGTAAGGTATATGAAGTACGTGTGAAAAGTTCGCGCCGGTGAAAATGACGTTATGCTTAGCTTGAAGTGCATTTTAACATTGATAAAACTAAAGAGAAAAATGTATATGATTGTGTTAACATGACATAATATTACTGATTTTTGCATCCATAATTATAAAGATTAGAATTGGAGCCGTCATTGATTTCTTCATCTTGATTGCATACCTTCATTACATGTTACCAATTGCTTTTTTTTTAATTATAGGATAGAAGATTTCCTTTTTTAATAAAAAAAATCACAAAAGTAAAGGATTTCAGGAAATTTAAAGTTATTAAAAATAGTGTTATGGTAGAAAAAAATCTTGAAATAATGATTGTATTTTTAGCTAGAATAAACAATGTAAGACTAATATTTCATAGGAACCAGACGGACCGTGCGAGGATTTCGCACTGAAATCTAATATTTTTTAGTTTCTTCTCTATTATCCCGTCGACCACTTTTCATAACAAAAAACTATCGCCAAACTGTAAGATTAAACGCCAAAAATGCAGTCCCATTTACTTGATGTCAGAAGCATTATACGTTTTTGTTACGTCAAGTGGTTTTTAATTCGACATTTGAGTGTATTTTTCATTATGTTTTACTGATTTATTAGTTACTTTATTAATTAAAATAAGAATTGTGTCTTTAAATTCTTATATTTTATTTATTTATTTATTTTGATATTCCAATGGCAACGTTCTCCCGTTTATTTGGCGATAGTTTTTTGTTATGAAAAGTGGTCGACGGGATAATAGAGAAGTACCATTTTTTATCAATATGTAATATTTATTAGATGCAGGTTTAAACTTCTAAAGAAAAAGTAAGGATAAAAATATCTGCAAACAACATTTAGTTTTTAGTCAATCCAAAATATTATCTAATTTATTCCATCAAAGTTAGAGTAAAAACTGATCCAAGATTGCAAAAGGCACGCTAGAGAGAAAAAAAAATTAACAATCATATTTTGACTGCATTAGAGGATGACGTCATCCGCTTCGGAAAAAACATGGGACATAGAAATATAAATCTAAACATTTCAATTTCAATGTAGCTTTTTAATCATAAATATAAAATAAACCCGTGTTTTTTATTATTATTGCTGAGCATCATATAATGTGGTATTTTATTTTTTTGGCAACAATAATTTGAGGAAAACCTTTCATTTCTTTTAAGAAAACAATGCCGATTTAATTTTTAATTTTCAGCAAATTTTAATCAAAAACATGTTTTAACGAAACGTTAAGTGTGCTATGTCAGAAGTCTGTTCAAAATTATTTCATATGCTATCTCATTCGTCGTTCTGCGTTTCGTATTTTCTGCAAAAAAGGGATGTTGACAGGAGAAATTATATATATATGATTATTTTGGTAGGTTTGTTATAAGTTCATTTAACAGTTCCTTATTAGTGCAAAGTCCTATTTCTTTCACTGTGAATTTCTCTTTCGATGTCAAGAAATGTTTTTCTACTTTTGGACGCCAGCCAAACTACATTGGCAATTTTTAGAAATGTACAACAGTTGTGACAACAAAGGCGCTATCGCTTTAGTTTTCATCGCGCTTACATCAATTCGAAATACTACAAATTTCTATTTTTTACTACATTTTACAATTTTAATTCTTACATCATCAATTAGAAAAAAAAATTAGCTTTCGATTGAAATTTATTTGAAAACTGCCGCTTAATTTAACGACTTTTTAAATATTTTACAAGCATGAAATTTTTTTCAATTCTATCTTATCAATGACCACCAGTTTACTTCAATAATGTAAAATAGCCCCTGGGAAAGTTGCCACAATTGAAAATAGATTTCCCTAACCATCATAAAAAGTGAATAATAATTTTTAAAAAAAAGTGATAAATCATAAGATCAGATTATCCATAAGATAGAACATTTTGGCGCTAAACAAAAATCTGTCAGGAAAAAAAAGGAAAAAAGACTATTTTTAGTTTATGTTGAACATAAAATTGATATGTTGAATTTGTTGATGAAAATGTTCCATCAGATATCAGGATATGCTAGGAATTGTATTTTTTTATTTTTTTACATTTGCCAACTGTATAAGAGGAAAAATATCCCCGACTGTGATGGAAAAGGGATCATCCTGATTATGTCAAGGAACCGAAGAAACCATACAAATAAATTACACTTGAAAACATTAAAAATCTCCATCTGCAGATAGATTTATTACTGTAAAAAACTTCTTAATCTTTGCATAAAAATTGATTAGCTTAAAACAATGGATGCGTTTTAGAAGATATGGATTTGAAACGAACAATGATTAAAGACGACATTTTAAAACTTTTAATTTAATCATTTTAAAACTTTTTTAACGTCGAATTCTGACGGTGCTTTTGGGCAAGTGCAATGCACATGCGCATAGGAGCTCATTCGGTTGCATTATCACAGGGGGGGGGGGAGATGTGTGCTTTATTTACTATGTTCTGTTATTTACTGAATATTATATGAATGTAGGAATATACTATTTGTATATACTTCATACGTCCATGATTTTTTTTTCTTGCCGTGGGGAATATGGTGGTAATTTCAAACTGATTTGCATTACACAGTTGTTTACGTATTTTTTGTTTGGAGTTTGCATCGGAAATAGTACTGTATTTGACTGGGGGAAAAAAATATTTGAAAGACTGTTTTATACGCAACCCTGCATAAATAATAAAGAAGCTTATTTTACTGATACTGTTATAGTCTTTTTTTTGCGTCAAGTTTTGACGGGTTCCATCTAGCGTTAACTAAAACTTATAAATTAAACCCGTTTATGGATGAATTCTGCTGTCTTGTTTGAAAATGTCAGCCACTCTAAAATTTCAAACCGCTATATCTCAGCCATTTTTTAAGATAGAGGCAAAACAAAAATTGTTCCGGATTCTCCGGATCAAGGCCGAACGTTTAACGAAAAAAAGTTTTAGGATTTCTAATTTTTTTGAATTTTCACATCTTTTTGAATTTGAAATCTTTAAATGGCTATCGCAGCGCCCCCTTTCGTCGAAATATCCCCAAATTCTAATAGAACCTGCTTTCCATAGCCAAAAACATAGAAAAAGAATGTGGTTCAATTTGAAGCATAACTTCATACACTTTTCGATGGTACAATAGTGAAAATGGTACAAAAATATCGATCACAGCGCCCCCTTTCGTCGAAATATCTCCAAATTCTGATAGAATCTGCTTGCCATATAAAAAAACATAGAAATAAAATGATACAATGTTTTGCAGTCTTTGTGAAAGGTGAGCTAAAAATATTCCACTAGAAACAAAACGTGCTCGCCAGAAAACATCATTCCGAAAAAGTTCCACTTACGTTCAATTGCTTTAACATCTGACACGAAATTTCTGAGTAAAAATGTATGCACTACTACAGAATTACAGATTTTCTTTTCTTCGAGACAATATTTACAGAATAAGAATTTTGACTTATATTTATTATTATGACTTATAAAATGCAATTTTATCGGACTTTAATAATTAAAATAATTTTGTCGTTTATGTTTTGTAAATAAGAGATACCCACTACTGTATCCTACTATTATATAATGGGAGATACACTACTATATAATGGGAGAGAAAAATCTGTTTCTTTGAGACTATGAATGGAAAAATTATTTTTTAACAAAAGGAAACTTTAAAGGACTCTTTATTAAACTGAATATCTTCTTTATGCTTTTTAAGATAGATGATTAGAGCATTCCTTTGAAATGACAGAATACTTCTTTTCCATTGAGATTATAAACTAGTCGTTGGGGGGGGTCACCGTAATACTTACCCATCATGGATATGCATAATATAAAATATGAAAATAAAACATGTGTAAACTATTTATAAGATGCATTCCAATTGGAATAAAATCGTGGCTTGATGACGTCATAAACATTAAATTTAAATGCTCTATTACTGAATTGCGTAAAAGAAACATCCTTATAAATCCAAGATTGATAATCATATTAACTAATGGTTTACTGCGTCGGATTAAGCGTCTCATTTCCAATAAAAATATATCTTTGAATTGAAATTTGAAAGAAATACAGAGTCACGAAAAATCGAATGGTGTGGAAAATATGATTACAAATATCTCGGTAACTCATTATTCGATCGACTTCATTCTTTATGCAAAATTTATGTTTTTTTATTGTCTTTTATATTCACTCCTTAAAATAAACAAATTCGAAAAAAATTACGTAGCTTTTATCAGAACGAATATTTTGAGAGTCCGAAAACAATAGTCGGTTATCGAGGTTACTGAAATTCCATAATCTTCTTCCCATTATTACATACTAAGTAAGTACAAAATTTCAAGTCTCTATCTGAATTTGTTCGGGAGAAAGAGCGTTTACAGACACACGCACAGACACACACACAGACAGACGAACGGACGGCAACATGTTTTTCTAAAAATATATTTTTCGGAATCTCCGGTGTCTGAAACGTGTAAATCAATCAAAAATTTTTTTTCAAAACGATTACAAGATTTACTAGTCCGTGGAGTTAGTGTAAAAATATTTCACTTCCGGATACCAGTGTGAGATTTGTAGCAGTGCTTATACACATGTTAAGACATAGAAAACCGCCGAGAGGAAATCGATCAGATGTCAAAACCCTTCATAATGATGTTATCAAAATGGCCGCCACGACGATCGACATAGGTTCATTTAAATGCTCAGATTTCCATTCACAATTATAATATTATGATATTGTGGTATATCATTTGAAAGCTCTTGAAATAAGCTACAAAAAGGTTCTCACAATTTTGTTCTGCGGCAAATGGTTTAGGTGTTTTGTGACGACAGCGTAATACTCAGCCAACTCTTACATTGCTGTGATGTTTTCCAGTATTTATTTTGCACTGGGTGCCACTTGTGCAATTATTTTTCACTTTTTTCACTTCTGAACTCTCCTCCGTACCCCTTCCTAAGTATATCTTAGAATGTGTGTTTATACAATTATTCGTATGAATATGTTGCTTGTATATCAACTTCCTATAAGGAGGAGTAAAAATGAAAAAAAAGCATATCCGTGATTCTGAGCTTAAACAAAACTTATATTTAAAACAAATTCATTGTTATAATGTAAAATGTTTACAAATTTGCAAAATACAAGCGTTTTATTCACTGCATTGTCCCTCACAGCTACAAAGTAAAGTGCAACTTATACCTGATTTTACACATCGACAACATGTGCACATTTCTTTGCACTTACATGCAATTAGTTCTTGTAGCTTTTCCATGGTGATTTCCAGGTTTGAAGACCAGAGGGTCTCGTACCCATTGTCCACCTTTTTCCATCCCCATTGACACGAATTCAAACGTGGAAAACTGCGTTAAAAGCAGTTTGTCCATAAAGAACATTGCAGGATAGCCCTCTTCAGGTGATGTAGGAGAACGTGGCTCGTTTGTGGAATATTTTCAATAGGTCTGTTCTGCTGTGTACACAGAATTCGCCTGACTTCATTTACGGTATCCACTAAACTTGATGCATGATATGAAAGGACGACGAACGCTGAATAAGTAAGAAATACTCTTCATCTTCTGTGATATTGTCAGGAACTTTGGAATAGGCCAAAAAATCCTTGTCTATATCTCGAAATGTTATCCATATTTCCTAGAAAGTAGATTTTCCGATGCCTGCAAAGCTAGATATCGTGTCAGCTCCTGTTAAGGCATGTAAAAAAGGTAGAAGATCTGGAACAGCTCGTGGGACTTTCTTGTGCAACTCGTGGATGTAGATATTTTCCCCTTCCATACTCCAATCACAATTCTTCTAGATTTGGTAGCCTAGAGAAAGCATACATGGCAATCAGTACAACATCACTGTCAACAGTTTTTACTATAATCTTTGAATGACCCGAGTATTCAAAAGCATGCCGAACATGAAGCAAAAGACGGGCATCCGCTTCTTCATGGGAGACGGGAGAAATGGCTTCAAAAGTGCCGTTATGCGATCAAGTTACCGTGTCTCTGTAGGTACAAATCACTTGTTTCCCAAGGGGCAGATCCATCTTGACGAGATTTTCTACTAAAAATCCGAAGAGTTCTTTGTTTTTACTGTGAGAAAGAAACTTACTAAAGGATTTAGATATGACAACATTGGGTTTCACATTTACTCTTGGATCAAATCCCTTCATCTTTCTTGTGTCATTTTTAAGGCTTCCATCTATAGATAGCGGTCGAAAACCAAATCGACTCTATCTGCAATTTTTAGCCTCATTAAAACATTTGGTCCAACAATCTGATCACAGTATTGCTGAAAGGTTCAACTGAATTGAGGGATAAGCATATGGACCAAAGCCGCTCCATCGATAATGACGCAAGAACCATTAGGTTCAATGGCAATCGTCTCACAAACCCCACTTGACATTAAGATACAACATACTACATTGGATGTTGCTGGGTTTTCGAAGTTTGCCGAGAATAGATATGGAAGGTGGACAAAAGCTGTTTTTTGTGCGAAAAAAATCTTTGACACCATTTGTCTTGCTTGGCTAGCAACATATAGCTTGGCAAAAGGTCTACTGTCTTTTCTCAGGTCAAGAATCTTTTGCTTGTCTTTGGACTTAATAGAAACTTTCTTTCCACTCATCAGGGGCAAGTTGTTTTTTAATGATGTTATGGATTGATACCTTTCTTAGTAACAAGCGATCTTCAACAAATTCTTCAAATTGTTTTTTTCCTATTAATTTCGATAATATAACAGATCTTGCACATTCTTCCGGGAGGACAATTCTACTACTGTCGACGGGAGTCAACTCTCGGTCTTCGAGGGGATTGCCGTGTTTTTGAAATACTTCAACAAGAGCAAAAACATGGGTCTGAAATATATTTTAAAAACTTGCAGTGTCTTCATGATTCTTTTCAGAAGTAATGTCTGACCTCAGGTTATGATTTTCTTCGAATTCTTCAATCATTCGTGAAACCTCGGGCCCCGCAACCATTCACTGTATCAGTCCCATCTCTTCACTTAGACGTGATATGAAGTGTTTTTCAATAATTTGTTGTTTTGTTCATGCAATTGATCATGTGCCATCCTGGAGAATTTCCTTTTAGTTTTGGATCCAAACATATTTCCTTTTTTAAACTCGCAGAAAACAGCGGGATGCATCTCTGGTAGTTGCTTTAAATTGTATAAAAACACTGGCAGCCATCGATCATAGTTAGTTCTATCAAGAGCAAACATCCATGGACAAATTTCCTCCAAAGTGAAAATAAAATCTGTCAAATTGTCCTGACGAATACTCCACACCAGATCTAAAAGCAAAGATTCTAACGATTTTGTGATATGCTAATACATAAACTGGGGCGACTTTTCTGATCTTCGCTGAATCCAATCTTCAAATGTTTCATCAACTTCTTCTTCTGTCCGATTTCGATAGACTTTCTCCAACAGGACCTGTAGAGTCATAATCGAAACCTCGTGAGCGGTCAGATGTGATGACAGGGGTTTGGTTGGGATTAATTTTGCAAACAATATCACACAGAATATTCGTTGCATGTCGGACAACCGATGACGAGTTGATGTCTTCATTGATCACTGGGAGCAAGATTATCCTGCATTTGCTTATCGTTGAATTCATCTGTTCTTTTTTGGAGAAGTAGGTAGCATACGGTGTTACAGATTCACATTCCGCAAGTTTCCTGCCTTCGTTCAACCACTCGGCGAGTTTAGTTGAAGGTTCATCTCTTATGTTCTGCAGCTCAATGTTAACTGTACTCATTGGAACTTCGACATGAATTACGGGGACCACCGCTTGATCACCATATATCTAAACATAACAACCCCAACTCTCCCGAGAAGAAGATACAGAACGAAGAACATATCGTTTAAAAAATTCAATCAACACTTAACCTCAAGACTAATAGAAAGAAACATTAACTTCCAGCAAATAAAAAGTAAAGAAAACTTCGATACACACTACAATGAATTAATACAAATCATACAAGAGACAAGTGAACACACTCTCAAGAAGAAAAGTAGCACACACAAACCCTCGATCAACTGGTGGTCTCCGGAGCTCCGAAAAACAAGAAACTACGTCCGGGCACTCCGAAGACAAACAAACTCTCCAACATCCACACAAGCCCACAAACAGAAATACAAACAGGAGCGAGCCAGATACAAGCTTCAAATCCAAAAAGCCAAACGAGAAGCATGGCTGAGATTCTGTCAGGCAACAACAGATCCCTATGGGAAAATGAAGAAAATTGCCTTCCAGGACTTTCACAAGAAAGAAACCTATGCACTGGCACACTCAACAACAATCACACACACCAAGAAATCATTTTACAAGGACCTCACAGAACACATATATGGAAATTCACAGATTACAGACACCAGAACACCAACACCAAGACGGCCCCTCCATTCACCGTAAACGAGTTAAAAACGGCAATATACAGCTTCAACAAAAACAAGGCCCCAGGAATAGACAACATAGACCTTCCCATCACAAGACAAATATTCAAACATCACCCACAACTACTACAAGACATTTACAACACACTCCTCAAGCTTAACTACTTCTCGACAGCATGGAAGCAGGGGGAACTAGTCTTCTTCTTGAAAAATGGAAAGCCTACAACAGAAGCGGACTCGTATCGTCCGATTTCCCTGCTGCCAATCCTGGGCAAATTCTTTGAGAAGCTAATATTAAAGCGTATCCTACATGAACTACACAACACACCAAAACTAACACCGTCCCAACATGGATTCGTCCCAGGAAAATCGACGGAAACGGCAATCCAAGAAGTGCTGTCCATCATAGATCTAAGCAAACAAGAAGACAACTACACATATCTCATCTCTCTAGACTTCCACCATGCCTTCGACAATCTACCTTGGGATGCAACAGTGGAGGAGCTCGAAACATTAGAACTGAGCAGACCATACATAAACACGACAAGATCCTTCCTATCGCTCAGATCTGCGTACACCAACTGGCTCTCTAGAGACCTTCACTGGTTCAAAAAGGGCTGTCCCCAGGGGTCGTGCTACGGCCCGTTTCTCTGGAGAATATTCATCAATAAGATCCTGATAATCCTCAGAGAAAAGGGATTCAAAGTGGTGGCGTACGCAGATGATATACTTCTAATCATAACAGGTCGCACCAGGAAGATCATAGAAGACAAAGGCAACGCAGCTCTCCAACTGATTCAAAACTGGGCGGATTGTCATTCCATTCAAATAACACACGAAAAATCAACAGTTCTGCAAATAAAGAATCGTAAATATCTCAAGCGTCCACCCACACTAAAAATTAATAACAGATCCATCAAACATAACCCCACACTAAAATATCTCGGCTTAGTTCTGGACAGCACACTTTCCTTCCTACCACATCTACATGCCAAGAGATCAGAAATCAACACAGCAGTCCAAAACCTCCTGAAGTTTGCAGCCTCACAACGCAGTATCTCAAAAGCAATACTAAAAATATGGAACAACACAATCTTAGAAAAGAAAATAACTTACGCTGCAGCAACATGGTTCCCCAAACTACAAAAATCCCACGGGCTGCGACTCCTCTCAGCAATTCAGGCACAGTGTCTGCTTTTGATCTCCCGTGCATACAAGAAGACAGCAACCTCAGCTCTCTGCGTCCTCACGGGAACAATGCCACTCTCACTAAGAACAGAGAAAACAGCAGCCCAAGGAGCAATCCTTAGGCTAGGCATCCCCATGGTTGGAATACAACCAGATATGTATCAACCGAAATTTATACCAACAGAAATTATACCATACAAAACATATTTTGAATGGGCAGAGAATGCAGAGGAGCAGCCAAATTTGCAAGTATACACGGATGGATCGAAGACTGACGCTGGTGTAAGATACGCTTTCTGCATCTACAACAAAGAAGACACAATAACAGAACATCAAATACACCTGGACACCTCAAACTCCGTTTACCAAGCGGAGCTGCTCGCAATTTCCGACGCAATTTCCTGGCTGCAAACATCCACACACGACAAAGCAACAATAAATTCAGACAGCCTTTCCAGCTTAGTGGCACTTACAGACATGCATACAGAAAATTATCTAATAGGTCAAATAATAAAGAAACTGCAAAACACAACAAAAAAGATCCTCTTCAACTGGGTAAAAGGCCACTCAGGAATTGCGGGCAACGAACACGCTGACAGACTCGCCAAGGAAGCCACACAACCGGACACATCAATAAAACACATCTTCCACCCAGCACCTCCATCCTACCTCAGAGGACAACTAAAACACAAATACACATCTAAATGGCAAGACCAATGGACAGCGGAGCACAGGGGACGAAAAGCCTACAGCCTCTGTCCAAAAGTCACCGAGGACTTCCTGGTCCCACACCGAAACATCTACCTGTACATAACCAACCACGGCCCGTTCCCATCATATCTCTCTCTCTTCAATAAAGCCCCATCTCCATTCTGCACATGTGGAAAAAGAGGAGATGCCACCCACTACACACTCAACTGCCCGCTAACGTCAGCATATCACATAAGGAAACCGGCATCACTGAGGACCTCAGTTTGGTTCCACCACGTCCTCCATACACCAAATCTACAACAAAAAATAATAGACTGTGTCCATCTCCTAGAACACAATCAGCAACTCTTTCAAATGCCTCCAGCACACCTTCTAGGAAATGTCCTGCCCTCAGACGATGATGAAGAAGAATAACCCTCATCATTGACCACAAAAATAGCGGAAACACAGTAGTGTAAATAATTCCATTCCCTCAGTAAAAGCCTAATGGCCTATTGGCCTCATCTGTATTTTTTTTTTAAATAAACTTGCCAAGCAGGGCTTGTAGAGCTTAAGCCGTATGGTAGGCCACCCTGCTTGGTTGAATCTGAATCTGGAGGCAATGGCGTGTTATTTTCTGGGGGTGGTTCTTCTTGTCTTGGAATGGTTCTTCAAGTCTAGTTTCACAGACTCTGGAATTTCTGTGTTCTCTTATACATATTGCAGGCTTGCCAACCCTCCGGCTTTTTGCATACCAGTATTACTTTTGTGAAAATGTGGTTCTTTTAAATCGCAGAATGTTCCGATTACATAAAACAACATTTTCTGTATTAAAATACTGGTGTTCAAAAAGCCGGAGACTTGGCAACTGTGATATTGAATCAAAGAAATGGAAGCACCGTGAAAAGCTTCTAATGAAGTATTCAATGAAGTGTCATAATTAATATTATCTATTGCTCCACATGTGAAAACAGTACTTGCGATATTTGGGGGACAGACACAATCCTGTTGTTCAAAATGCTAGCAAATTGAGCTTGTTACTAAGTTCTTCACAGTTTTCACTCTATGACGTACGAAACGCTTAATCCAAGGTGAAAAAACTTGTCAATTACATCGGCTCCACCAGTTTGACTATGCAGCATGAAGCCAATATAGAGAAGTAAATGTGTTTCTCTCTGGAGAGGATGACGATTTGAAGTAGTAGAGATCTTTCGTTCTCTTTGTATGCAATTGAATCTCACTAGTTGCGCTATAGATACTGCGGCTATAGTTACTGTTGCGGTTAACCAAAGGAGCAAAGAGTGCGAATTCGCAACACTTGCGTAATCGGATAATCTTTTTTAAATCTATGCAAATGTAGTCTGTTTAGAGGCTGCAGGATCTAGACAGGGGTTAGCGAGCGTAGCTCGTAGGGAATAGAGCTTCTCTAAATATTAAAGTAAATAATTTGTAAGCTGATATAATTTGTCAAAAGCGGAAATATGCAACTTAAGCCTTTATAACCTAGAAATCATTATAAATGCACCAAAATTTAACACTGTGAACATAAGAATGGTTTACTTAACATATAAAAGTTTCAAAGCTTTAATATACTTTCGAGTTATTGAAGAAGAAAAAAGGTTTTCGAAAAATACAGAAAAAGTTTTGAGATTTTTTTTTCTTCAAAAAGGCCATTTATACCCTAAATATCAATATTTCTGCAATAAAATCTTACACGGTCAGTGGATACATATTTTATATAAGATACAAACGTTTTAAAGCTTTAGTACAAAAATAAGTATAAAAAAAATAAAATGAGCTCAATATCTGTCATACGACATTCAATCGCGTTACCCCCCCCCCCCCGGGGGGATCGTGACATCTGATCAATTTCCTCCCGGTGATTTTTTGTTTCTTAGTATATATATAAGCTTTGGACCAAATCTCATACTGGTATCCGGAAGTGAAACATTTTGCTGAAATTTGTCGCTAACTCCACGGACTATACCCTATGCTACGTATGATGGGTAAGTAATAAATCACTTGATGTTTAAAGAGTTCTCTTGACGAAAACGAACTTTTCTATCAGAAAGATAAAAGTTTTTACGGACTAATTCAAGCCAAATACCAACACATTGAAAATAATTTAAAAGAGAATTTTGATTCCAATGGAAAAGGCATGAATTATCCTAAAATTTAGGCCAATTTTGAAGAGCTTTCTAGGCAAAACCAAGGATTATAAAATGCTCGTCATTTATAAAATCAACAATTGCACTTCTTCCGTAAGTTGTCAAAATAAAAGGAAACATTTTTTCGAAAATTTCATTCCTTTTTAACATTCAGTAGAAAAGTGGCAAAATGTTTTCTTAGAAATTGAAAAATTACAGAACTATTTGTATTAAGCTAAACTACTGATTTTTTTACTGATGTTAAAATTTTGTAAAATAACATGTTAGTGCACATTACTGCTGATAAAAACTAGTCTTTGGGGGCCACCGTAATACTTACCCATCATGGATATGCTTAATGTAAAATATTAAAATCAAAATGTGTAAACTACTTATAAAATGCATTGCAATTCAAATAAAATCGTGGCTTGATGACGTCATAAACTTTAAAGGCTCGATTACTGAATTACTTGAAAGAGGTTTTTCCTTATAACTCCAAAAATAATAATCCTATTAACTAGCGGTTTATTGCATCTGATTATGCATCAAATTTTTAATTAAAATATATCTTTGAAGTAAAATTTGGATGAAATACAGGGTCATGAAAAATCGAAGAGTGTGGTAAATAGGATTCCAAATATCTTGGTAACTCATTATCCGATCGACTTCATGCTTTATGCAAAATTTATGTTTTTTTATTGTCTTTTATATTCATTTCTTAAAATAAACAATTTCGAAAATTTTTATATACCTTTTATCAGAACGAGTATTTAGAGAGTCCGAAAAAAAATAGTTCCGGTTAATCGAGGTTATTGAAATGAAGTAAGCTTCTTCCCATTGTTACATACTAAGTACATACCAAATTGCAAGTCTCTATCTCAATTTTTTCGGGAAGTAGAGCGTTTACAGACACACAGACACAAAGACGGACGGCAATTTTTTTTTCTAAAAATATGTTTTTCGGAATCTCCAGTGTCTGAAACGTGTAAATCCTTCAAAAAAAATTTTCGATTTTCAAAACGATTACAAGACTTACCCTATACTACGTATGATGGGTAAGTAATAGATAAATCCTTTCGATTGTACAATATATACAGAAATGATAGCTTTCTTGTAACAAAATGAAAATTTATGAGATTCTATAAAACTAAACTAAATTTCTATTTCATACTTTCAGAAACGAAAAAATTAGTGTCTATTACTTCTAAATTACAAGGATAAATCTTTTTATTTGAGACGATAAATACAGAAATGAGAAGTTTGTTTAACAAAAAAAGATTTACAGAACTTTCCTCATTAAACTAAACTCAATTTACTATCCATATATTGTAAAATAAGACATTATTAGGTACTGTTTTTCAGTGGCAGATATAAATATTTTTCTTTGAAATGTTGAATGCAGAAAAATAATTCTTTATATATATATATATACAGGTTGATTATAAAAAAAACTATCTAAACTATTTTAGCGAAAACCGCAAATGAATCGACCCTTTTTTCCGTTTTTTATCATCGTTTGAAGTTTTGGACCTTAAACTTCAATGGCCCCTAGCTCCTACAGAACACGTTTGCGCCCCATGGTTTCCTATTTAATAATGTTTGTCTTCATGTCTACTATCACCCCTCAAAGTTTGTCGATTTGGTAGTGAAACACCCTGTGTATATTTATATATACAGGGTGATGATAAAAAAACTATCCCGATATATGAGCCCTTAACTGTCACACCGTTCGCAGAAACTGACTGAAATTTTGATTTTAAGTATTTTGAGGTATGCGCTCAAGAATCATATGAAAAGCAACAGTTAAACTCTAACAGTTACAGTTACAGTGACACAATTTTGAAAATTTCAAATGGCAACACCTATTTTTTTTATTGGAATGTGATCTTCATAGTGAAAAACCATAAAAAGCGTTGAAACGGTACCTGTAACATGAAAATTGCCGGCGCTAGAGAGACTAAGAAGAAAAGTGAAAACAACCAATAAAGGACAGAGAAGCAGCAGAAAGTAAAACATTTTATTATTCAGTGCTATCCACCATCTGCCGCAAGCAACGTGTCTTCGTGTGTGACGTGGAAAATTTGTGAAACACAATAAAATGTTTTGTTTTCTGTTGATTCTTAGTCCTTATTCGTTGTTTTCACTTTTCTTCTTAGTCTGTCTAGCGCCGGCAATTTTCGTGCTACAGGTACCGTTCTAACGCTTTTTATGGCTTTTGACTATGAAATTCACATTCCATTAAAAAAAATAGGTGTTGCCATTTGAAATTTTCAAAATTTTGTCACTGTAACCGTAACTGTTAGGGTTTAACTGTTGTTTTTCATACGATTCTTGAGCGCATACCTCAAAATACTTAAAACCAAAATTTCAGTCAGTTTCTGTGTGACAGTTAAGGTGTGACAGTTGTAACATTGAAAGTAATAACAGTTGTAATATTGAAAAATAAGTTTCTACCAGTGTATTTCAAAATCGGAAAATGAAACAGCTAATTTTTTTAATGCGTCTTACCGTATAACATAAATTTGAAACGCATGAATATAAAAATAAATAAATAAAATAAAAAATTTCTTTTCTGGGAATTAAGCGTAGGAGAAACACAGATATCCTGACAAAAGCATTTTTGTTATTCTTTGTTCTCAGATTTCTCTTCAACTAATGTTGAAAAATACTTCCTGTTTAAACGTTCTTTAAATCATAGAACGTACATCTGAACGTTTTCAATATATGACTCAGTACGTTTCAGAACGTAGAATTATGTCAGAACGTTGTATGTTTGATTGCTACTTCGATTTACTCTTTGATAGCATTCAAGATAGATTCGTATTATGGAGATTGTCATACAATGATGATCCAACTTGTTAAACGGTAACTTTATCTATTCGTTAATCCAATCCTTACCTATTATTTTATAAAAAAATTAATAATTTTAATAAAGTCTAACACAATAAATCTCAAATCACTGATATCGAATTTTGAAGAAAGAATTTTTTAAATGTCGTAAAACTTTAACAGTACTCCTTGTTCCGTAGTTTTTAAAATGATACAAAACAAAATTTCGAATAGTTATTTTATTTTATATCATATAAAAATCACATATTATATCATATCATAAATTTATTTATTGTTATGAGAATTATATATTACTAGCAAAATCAACTGCTTTACACACTTGATTGTTGAAATATGCTAAGTAGTATATGTGTGCCTACTAACATGAAGGGAAAATTATACTTCTACGGATAATTTAAATATTACTAATTAAGACACATTTTGAGGAAGATGCATTCTTGTATTGTATTAGGAATACGTGAGGAATGATTTTTTTGCATTAAATACATACTTGAATTAATGAGAAGTCCAATCCATTTTCAGCCACTCACTTAAAAAAAAAAAAAAAAAAAAAAAAAAAAAACAGATACAATGCGGTCTGTTTTATACAGATAATACTCCACATAACTTTTTTTAAACAAATTGTACATTTATTTCCAGACACAAAAAAAAAATTATTTGAATATAAATAATGCATATATACAATGCAGCGCCATTTACCAGCTGCCATACAGTGAAAGAATGTTTAAAATCGGATAAATAGTTTCAGCATCTATTTCTTACAAATAAACAAATATTTCTTTTTTACAGTATGAATATACCTTGATTCAGCATACAAATATTGTAAAACACTGGTGTAGTATATTAAACCATTATTTTTGTTCTACAAAGGGCTAAATGGGAAGTATTTCCTTGCCAAATTAACAATCATGTTTCTTTATTATTATCATTTTTATTAATTACTAGATGGAACCCGTAAAAACTTGACGGAAAAAATTACAATAACAATTTACTATTTGTATATTTTACCAATTTTTCTTTCAGACATTATTTTATAAAAGCATGGTTAAAAATTCTTACTAAAAACGTTCCCTATTTAAAATAATGTAAAAACAGTCTCCAATAAAAATCTCTACCACTTGACAATAGCGCTTTCATCCCCCCCCCCCGCTAGGGCATCATCAGTTGTGATCTTCAACTTCCTTCCTCTCCATTTTATATATGACTGCTAGTTGAAGAGCTCCCCCTATCGGCATTCAATATTCTCTCTCTCTCTCTTTCCCCCTCTTCCAACATTTTTTTCCAGCGGCAATCAAGTAATGAGTGTACCATGTCATTGCATGCGCCTTTGGATGCATTGATTTCTATTGATTCTCTTATTAAAGCGTTATGTAAATTTTCTTAGTTAGCTATTTTCTGTATTTGTAGGGTTTCAAGTTTTATTGGGGTTTTAGTGTTTAATCTTGCAAGAGCTGTTGACTGATTATTTAGTTTTATATCTCGGATATGTTATTTCATTCTTTCTTCTATTTTTCTCTTCGTCATTCCTATGTAAGTAATCTTTTCATTTCTGCTGTTTAGACAATTTATTTTGTATATTCCTGCTGTTTGTATTTCCTCATATTTTTCTATTTAATTTCTTATTGATTTGAAGAGGGATGGATTGGGGGTTTGTGGGACTATTTTTCCTATTTTTTCTAATTCTCGTTTTATTTTCAAAGATACACCTTTTATATATGGAATAGGAGGAGTGTATGTTAGATTCCTCTGTGCTGGTTGTATATGGTCAATTTTTTCTCTTACTCTTTCAATTAGTTTAAGTATAGTTTTTCTCGGATGTCCTGCCTTTAAACCTATGTTTTCAATGATTTTTAATTCTTCCTTTAGTGTTTTTTTCTGTTGAACAAACATGTAGAGCTCTATTTATAAATGTATTCATGGCTGCTAATCTGTATGGTAGTGGAGTATCGGCTTTATAGGAGATTATATTTAAGTTTGCTGTGGGTTTTCTATATACTGTAGTATTTATTTTAGTTATATTATGAGTTATTTTTACATCTAAGTAGTTGATCGAATGCTTTATTTCTTTTTCTATTGTAAACTGGATATTTTTATCATACGAATTTACTTTGTCAAGGAGGTTATCTAAATTAATTCGTTTATTTGTGATAAAAAATATGTCGTCTACATATCTAAGCCATAGCCTGATTTCAGTTTTGTGTTCGTTTATGATTATTGTTTCCAGATTTCTTAATTTCCATTCTGCGACTATATTCTTGCTATATCTTGCGATCGATCAAATAATTGAATTTCGTTAAGCATTAAATTTTCTGATTACTTTTCTATTATCCGGTCGACCACTTTTCATAACAAAAAACTATCATAATAAAAACTGTAAAATTAAACGCCAAAAATGCAGTCCGATTTACTTTATGTCAGAAGCATTATACGTATTTGTTACGTCATCAAATGGTTTTTAATTCGACATTTGCGTCTATTTTTCAATATGTTTTACTGATTTATTAGTTATTTCATTAATTAAAATAACAATCGTGTCCTTAAATTCTTATATTTTATTTATTTATTTATTTTGATATTTCAATGGCAACGTTCTCCCGTTTATTTGGCGTTACAGTTTGGCGATACTTATTTGTTATGAAAAGTGTTCGACGGGATAATAGAGAAGTACAAATTTTCTTATTTTTAATCTGAGAAAGAAACAATAATCATGGATTTAATTAATTTTGAAATAGGCGGTGCAACTAAAACAATTTTCATTATCGCAGACGCACCGGGGTTAATTTTTGGCGCCTAAATGACAATTTTTGCTTTGTATGGCAACCTGGTGTTTTATAATAAAATTGAATTTTTGTGTAAATAAATAAAATAAAATAGGTACTTTTATGTTAGCTGGGAGTCAGGGATAACTCTCCGAATCTTGTTTCAATTGGAATCATTTAAATTGCAACATTTTACGTGAGATTTGTTATTCATATTGATATGTTTATGTTTAGATATTTTATTATTATTATATTATTATATTCTAGCTAATTTTAAGTAAGTTTTTTTTTAAATTTTACATTTCAATGTTTAAATATTACTTAGTTGATATTAGCTAATGTCAAAAGATTGGCGAACCACGGAGTTCAGAGAATAAACTCTATTCCTCGCAACACTGGGAGTTACCGACTTTATGACGTCATAAGCAGAAGTAAAATTTTAATTGAAAATTACGGCTAATTAATTAAATTTTCGAACAAACGAATGCACGATAACAAATCTGTGTCCAAATATCTTTCATTTAAAAAAAGAATGGTGTAATTTGATGCAGTAGTTTGTTCTCACGGATTGTCGAAAGAAATCGCTTAGCGTTTTAAATATATAGATAGCAATACTTGCGTTTATTGCATATTGGAACTTGTGTTTTATCCCATTTCTCAGAGAAATTGTATCTAACATTGTCATGACAAAAAATTAACTTTTCTTTGCTTTCCAATTTTTTTAATTTAAATAAAAAAAAACATTATTCGTGCGCATTTACTTCTTAAAAATTATCTCTATGCCAAGACAAAATGTATGTGTAGAAAGTTTTCCTCCCATTTCACCAATTTAAATTTTTGTTTTTAATTTTCTTTGGGAGCAGCACGCTAGTATAGTAATATGCAAGTGAAAGTTAAAATTCCTAGCTTCGGTACTTTCAGAGAAATCGTGGTTATAAAACGTTTCTTAATTTATTTCATACTTTTAAATATCGAAGATTTTAACAAACGTTGTTATTGAGTATTTACGTCTAAAGTAACCACCAAATAAAATTTCACGTTTTTACCCTCGACACAATAAAAGAAATTGTAATTTTGGAACATTTTCAGTTAGTACAGGGATAAATATTGCCTATTTTAAGTGGATATTATCATCATTATTACGCTGAGAAATATTTTGAAATCGGTTTTGTAGTGGCCAGGTAATCGTGATTTTAGAACGTTTTCAGCTCATTTCACACTTTTACATTTCTAGTTTTAAAAATTATTCTGAGCGAGCCACCACTTAAAAGTAATTATTATGTCGAATTTCATATTTTAGACCAAAGATATTGTAATTTAAAACGTTTACGATTGTTCATTTCACAATATTTAAATTCGAACTTTTTATAACCGCACTATGTTAAAGCATTTACCTCTAAAAGTTAACCACTATGTCAAATTTTATTTTTCTAGCATTAACATCTCAAAAAATTGTAATTTTAAAACGTTTGTAACTTTTGCACCACTTTCAGAGTAGTTGCACAGAGATAAAAAAGTAGCCTAGTTTTAAGCAGACTTTTACCACTATTATCCAGAAAAAATATTGAAATCGGTACGTAGTACCAAAATAATCGTGATTTTAGAACATTTCCACACATTTCATCCTTTCAAACTTTATTTTTATTTTAGAAACTGTTCTGTAATGTAGATCTTAAAAGTAATAGTCAAATTTCAAGTTTCTAGCCACAACAGATCTAAAAAAAATCGAAATTTAGACGGTTTTTAGAGAGTTTCCATTTAACCCTTTTAAATTTAATTTTTTTAAATTGTTCTGTAAGAGAATCTTAAAAGTAACCACCATGCCAAATTTCAAGTTACTAGACCCAACAATATTACAGAAATCGCAATTTTAGAAAGATTTTTGTTCCTTCAGCCTCTTGGGGGTAGTGGTAGCGACATGAAGAAACAAGTTGGAAATTGTACGTCAAACGTTACAAACGAGGTGCGTTCGTACGCACGTTTTAGAATTAAATTCATGATATCCCGTGCGTAGAACGGATTAAACAGCTAGTTAAGTATATATTTTATGACACTGTTCATACAAATATCTTAACTAGTTATATAAATATTCAGATATATATGTATCAGCTAGTTATATAAATATTCAGATCTTGATGATTTTTAATTCTGTGAAATGAATTATATCGTCTGCAGATTAATTTCTGTATTAAAATAAGTATCTCGCTTGCTTGACGATTAAACTTCGGAAGCTCCTATAACAAAAAAGCACCGATTTAAAAAAAAAAATTCAAATTTCTTAATAAATATTTTTATTAATATCTCCTAAAGTTTTGATTTGATTTTAATAAAATTTGAAATGTCTCGACAAAATTCTGCAAAGATTATATATTTTAAATTGCAAACCATTTGGTTGGGTAGTTTTTGCGTTGTTATATGCGGACAGACAGACAGACGGACGGACAGACAGACGGACAGACAGACAGACAGACGGACGGACAGACGGACGGACCAAACGACGACTATAGGTGCTACGTATTTATATAATTACGAACGCACCTAAAAAGACCTATGTTGAAGAACAGCCAACATCATTTTTTTAAATTGATTAGGTAGTTCCAGATATAACCTCCTACATACAAACAAATACACGTTTCTCCTTTATAATTTTAGTAAAGATGAAGGAATACACTATAATTTCATTTAAGAAAATAACATAAAGTATAATTGATGGAATGCTACAGAGTGATCAATTAAATTATTTGAATTTAAGTCTGACTGCATAGGATTTACCACTATATTGCTGTTTATTTATTAATATGAGTATTTTAAATTATCCGAGACGTATAGTATTTATTTTGCACCTATGACTCTAAGGATCTGATATAATAATTTATACTTAGAAAATTTGTTAGACAAATTATCAATTAATTATAGAAAAGAAAAAGTTGCGTTGTGAATTATTTTATTAAATAAATAATGGCTTATTTTAAAACCTAGATTGTAATATTAAAGAAAACATTTCCTAAAATAAAAGAATTAATATTAAGGATAAATTAAGTAAACAAAAGGAAGACTGACTAAAATTAATTGAATATAATATTGAGTTTATTTACAAGATAATTATAAGCATTTAATTAGAAAACAAACATAAATGTTTTTTTTTAAAAAAACATATTCAATCCTAGTTGAGAACTGTATTCTCAACATTTATTTTCTGAGCATTACAGTTTATCTTACTGAATTAACAAATTCAATTTTGAAAGGCAGAGTTCCATATCCTAGAAGTTTAGATCGGGGTAGGTTCTTCATATACACGTAAGTTCATATTATTAAAAGAATATAGCTTAATTAAATAAAATGGAACAATGGTGAAGGAAGATTGTTTGTTACCTTATATTACTAGATAACGTTGACAGCATGAGGTGATGGCTGACGCGTTTTCGCTATTTCCTAGCGCACACATTTCCATCTATTGGCACACACAATCAAAATCTATTTTTAGTTAGAGAGCAGTCAACCTTCTACTTTTCCATCTTTTTTTTATCTGAACTCTCAAAAAAAATCACATTCTTTTCGTGGAGAAAAAAGGGATGGAATCACTTTTTTCTTTTTTACATAAACTTAAGGCCTTATACATTTTTAACTTCTTGAAAATTTGCATGTTTCGGCCATACCTCTAATTTTAGAGAGATGACCATTGGCAGGCGGGAGAAATTTGGTACTCCCCTTGAGTGTTTCATAGGCCAGTCGGTACAATAGCGATTCCTCTTGACGCCGTGCTGTGTCTGGGAGGTAAAGATGCTCTGACTTGGGAGGTCTTCGTGCCTATTTAAGCTCTCATAAATAAATGTGTCATATTATTGTTCTGACAATTTTCTCCATGACATTTTTATTAGGTGTAGTTAAATCATTCGTGGGAACGGAAAAACAAATATTTTCTTGACTGCCGTGGTTCACTTTGTTCCACAATTATCTACCTGTATGCGCTGATCCTAAAATGGATCTTTAATTTGTATTGTTCACTGTTCACTGATTAAAATGATACCAAATACTCTGCTAATATGCAGAAAAAAAAAATTCTTTTTTTTTATAGTGTGTGCTAGTTTAGATATAGATGGTGGTATTTCTCACCATCATCTCTTCCCCCGACATTAGGAAAAAAAAAAGTCAACAGTATCTTTTTTTTTTTTTTTTACATATATGTACAAGGTATTTACAAGGTACTTGATGAAAGTCCATCTTAGTATTGTATTAAAGATCAAAACTGAAAATGTTCGAATAGAATAGTCTAGGAACGTGGGATTGTAGTTCCGAATGAATGAAATTAGCAAAACCAGAAAAAAAATCTCCACATTTTTGAAAGAAAGCGTATTCAAAAGTTCACTGTTGAAGAATTTGATGAAAGACGTGACTTCTTCACCAGGTTATCATGTGTAGTTGGTTTTAATTTACATTGTTCCAAAAAAAATTTATTAAAATTTTAAGTTTTAATAGGTCCAAATCCAAATAAAGCATGAAAATTTGAATAAGCCAAATAATAAAATAAAATGCCCGAGAGAGGAAAGAAAAAAAATTAATTTTCTTTTCCACTCTTATATTTTAGTTATTACATACATATAAATTGGCAAATCTTTTATTTTAATTATTACAGGCTAATTAGGTACCCATACGTTGAAACACAATATACAGAATCATTTAAAACAAATACTCAATATAATCAGTAAACTGTATGCATTGTATAATTAATACCATACATTAAATATATATATATATATAATATATCAAAAACATAGAGAGAAAATAGATATACATAATCTCACATGAAATGTCTCTCTTGAGCAAAAAGGCAAACATCTTTATTTTATTTTATATACATAAAGAAAATGTTATGTGAAAAAAAATCTTATCATTCTTACTAAAACAATTTTTTTTGGTATCTTATAAAAGGATGACTTTTCTGAATGAAAGATATTTTCAATAATAATATATTTTCATAAAAGAAACAGCTCTAAAAAATGAATTTTCTTCTTTCCTTTGCTACCAAACTTTTAACTATCCGTTGGTAAAATCAAAACACAGTACCATTTTACTGCCCGGCTCTTAGAATGAACAAGGTTGAAAGAGAAAGAAGAAGAGAAAAAAAATCTCCTCTCTTTCCTATCGATCCATCAAATTGCTAAGGGGAAGGATTTCAAATGACAGCTACTGAGCTCACCTGTGGAAAAATGACCCCCTTTTTTTTTTACTTTCGTATCCAGGTGTACACGAGGGAAGATTTGCGAAATGCATGTACTAGCGATCGTTGCTACCCCTCAGGTGTATGATTACTAAACTCCTGGATTTTCGGATCTGCAAAAAGGGGTTACAGTGAAATGAGTTGATTGCACGTGAAATTTGTGAAATGTAGTCATCGCGAATTACGGCTATGTTTTTTTTTTTTTTTTTTTTTTTTTGTGTGTTAAAAATAAAAATTATACTGAGTGGTTACAAAAAAAGTCTTGTATACCCGGCTTGGATTAATTATATATTTAAACAGAAATGGGGTATGTAATAATTAAATCTGTATATCTGCTTAATTACAGAAAATAGTTTGTATAAAAAAATATCAGTACACGTGGTAACGTGGTCAAATCCGTTTGCATCGCGCTATCTTCTCGTCAATTTATATATTTATTTAATTATTTATATTATGTATATAAAACTTAATGTATTATAATATTATTATTATGTTTTTTTTTGTAATAAGTGATTTTCTAGTTACGATTTAAGTTAGCGAGAACAAGCATTGCTTTGCATAAACGAAAATGTGCTTGCAAGAGTAAAGTGTTTATTTAATTATTTATTCTTCTTCTTATTATTTTTTTTAAATATATTAACGTGTAAATATACATATTTAAGGAATGGAAAGCGAGCGTTCGCTTTTCTTTTCTCTTATTTTTTTTAAAGAAATATTACATATAATAGAGAAAAAAAAGATTAAACAAATTCTTTTTTTTTGTAAAGTTTGTAAATTTAGATAATTAGAAATATCTCAGCTAAATGCATTATTAGATGCCCTGCGCGGATAGTCTCAATTTCGCCTGCGAAAACGAGACTTGAACATCCAATAAATTGCTGAAATGATCATTGACATGTATACAACACCTATTATTATTATTTTTTTTAATATGGACTAAATTACCTAAATATTTAAAGTATAAATTAAACATCCAATTTATGTTTTGTAATAATTGAAACGTTCAATGGTATTTTTTATTTTTATTTTTTTTGTAATTAAATTATCTGAAATGTTAATCCTTAGGGACAACTAATATTTTTTTTTTACTTGTTTGTTTTATAATATGAAATCGTACAATTATTCTAAAATTAAAATTGAAACGCCTTGTTCTATCCAAGTTATAAATTATATCATAAATATTAAACTAAAATAATTTTGTAAAATCTGACCAATTTCTTTTTGTTATAATAATTCAAGTGGATTCGTCAATCCGTGGCTTTAAGCAAAGGACGAATTATTATAAATATTGGTCAATATAAAATGTTGTATTATTATTATTTATATTTGTGTCGCCGAGTGAATAGATGTTGACTTGTAATTTTAAATCGATTAGTTATGTGTTTTGTACTAGATATAAAGACTTTTATTTTCACTTTTAGTAGAGGGGGTAAAGTTATATATTAAAAATTTTTGTTTTGTTATATAAATTAGTATAAAATGGGTTTGAAAGGGTGACACCATGGCAAGACTGCCTCTATTTTTATTTTTACCGTAATTATTATTATTTTTTATTTATTTAACGTGCATGTTTGTTCATAACTCCCTCTGACGAGCCACATCCCTCAGTAGTACACTGTGTAGCAAAGAAAAAACTTGCAGTATCCTCCCTAAACGATCATTATTATTTTTTTTTAATAGTAACCTGTCCTCAATGGACTGTAAATAAACAATAATGGAATATTATAAAATGTGTACTAAACTAAAGAAAAATAAGACATCTATAAACAATAAAAAAAAATATATATATATACATATTGCCTTGATAGCAATAAAAGAGAAAAAAAAAATTCTCACTTCCCTATCTAGGAATTTATGTGTATAGTCTCTGATTCCACTTTCGTTGGTGAAAACAATTTATTAATATGGCGTTTAATAGTCGCTTTATCTGGGAATGCAATTTCCTTTAATAGGTAATTGTTATTCCTAAGCTTCCTTACCACCTCAAATGGTCCCAAGAATTTTGGCTGAAGTACGCCTGGTTTACCCACGACTTTTAAGTAGCATTCTTGTCCCGTTTGTAGAAATTTTACTTTTTGGACTGGAGTACTGTCGATGTACTCCGCCATAATTTTTTCTTGGTTTTGTATGGCTAATTTCTTTATTTCCTCAATATGTTGGACTCTATTTTTAACGTAGGTTTTGACAATTATGTCTTGGTCGGGCAAGTGTATGGAAAAAGGGGTTCTTACTTCCCTACCAAAAAATAGAAGTGCCGGAGAAAAACCCGTAGCTCTGTGCGGCGTACTGTTATAATTAATTTTAAAAAAATCAATCCTGGTATCCCATTCTAAAGAGTTTTTACACATAGCCACAATTGAATTTTTTAATATTTTATTATGGATTTCACAGAGTCCGTTACTGCGTGGGTTATTAACTGACGCAAAATCTAGATCTATGTTAAGAGAATCCATATATTCTTTAAATAGATCGGAGTGAAAATACCGGCCATTATCCAATTTTATGGATCGCGCCAATCCGAAATTACTAAAATAGCGATTCAATACATTTAGAAGTGTTTGCGATTCGCAATTTCGAACCGGTACAGCCTCCAAGAATCTTGATGTGGAATCAATAATCATAAATACAAATTTATTTTTGCGTAGCGTCATTGGAAGCAAACCAATTAAATCTATATGCAAAACTGATCCGATTTCATTATCTTTGATTATTTTTTGTGGGGGAACTTTAATAGTTTGATGTTGTTTAGTCGTGTTACATGGTATACATTTAGTACAATAATTCTTTACATCCCTGTACATCCCGTGCCAGTAGAATCTAGCTTTTATTATTTGATAAGTTTTAAAAAATCCGAAATGTGGTTTATGAGCTTCCTGTATTATTTCAGCTTTAAGTTTATCCGGAGCAATTAATAGTTCATTTGTATCAGAGCCTGTCTTTAATATTAATATTTGTTTTTGATTGAGAGTGAATTTCTTAGTGGTTTTGTTTTGTTTGTCAGTTTTAATTTTGTTTATTATTTTATTCAATTTTTCGTCTTCTAATTGTTGTAGTTTAATGTTCTCATCTGATAGAGCTTTGTTTACCGTAAACAATGAATTTTGCAATTTTTCTCTTGAAATTATATTATTAATGTTCCTCGAAACATAATCAGCAGGATTTTTAGATCCCTCGATATGCTGAAAAGAGTAATTAAAAGAGGACAAATTGTCCAACCACCTTGCTACAATGTCTGGTTGCTTTTCCAAATTTAAAAAATACGTTAGCGCTTTGGACTCTGTATAAATATTAAATTTTCTCCCTTCGAGAATATGCTTGAAATACATCACCGCTTCATGAACCGCCAGTAGTTCGAGTTTGAAACTGGGGTAGTTCTTTTCAGGATCCCTTAATTTTCGCCCAAAATGTTCAATTGGCAGCTGTTCTCCGTTGTATTCCTGTGCTAAAATTCCAGAAATACCTGTTTTAGAAGCGTCTGTGATTAAAATGAAATCTTTTGAGAAATTTGGAGGTTTTTATGTGGGATTTTTAACTATCGCTGCTTGGATTTCTTTGAAAGCATTTTCTTCTATGTCAGACCATTTAAATTTCACTTTGTCTTTAGTAAGATTAATTAATGGGTCAGCTATTTTAGAATAGTCTTTAACCCGGCATTACAAGCGCGAAAAAAACGGACGGGATTACTCCCGCTGGGTATGTCATACCCATGGCGTTTTGTTCCTATTTTCTACCGTAAAATCTACATAAAAAATAAAACACCCGAGAAAGAGAAGAGATTATACAATTTTAGACATATATTAAGCATGTTATTTACAGTTATTCTCTACATTTCCTGCAGATACATGCCATGTGTTCCATACATCCATGTTTTTGACATTTTTCACAAACAAATTTAGATTTTCTGTCCTTTTTAGCTCCGCATTCAGTTTCCTTTCCATTTCTTTCTCGAGAAAAAAGCTCTTGAATCGAGTCTATAAAAATGTTAGACCACTGCACCAATTTCTTTACCAGACCAGAAGATATAAGAAGATTCCAAGCTCCCATGGGAGAAGTGACATTTTTTTAAACGTATGTATTTCCTGGGCGTTTCGATATTATGTTTTTAGCAGAAATTCTAGCATTAGCACGGAATTTCTCTTTATTCCATTTTGTTGTATTATCCCTTCCTATGAAACTATCATTACATTGTAAGACAAATATTCAAAAATCACCAGCAATTAGTACAAGATATGTATAATATACTACTAAAACTTAACTACTTTCCTACAGCTTGGAAACGGGGTGAAATAGTCTTTTTCCTGAAGAGCCGGAAATCACCAACGGAGGGAGACTCATATCGACCGATTTCCTTGCTGCCAATCCTGGGGAAAATCTACGGGAAATTAATACTCAAACGCCTATTACATGAATTACATAATACTTCAAAATTAGAACCATCTCAGCACGGTTTCGTCCCTGGTAAGTCTACCGAAACAGCAATTCAAGAAGTGATGTCCACTATAGATTTAAACAAGCAAGACGGAAAATATACCTTCCTCATATCTTTAGATTTTCACCATGCATTCGACAACCTGCCCTGGGATGCGACGATGGAGGAGCTTGAGACTATGGATATAAGTAAAGGCTATGTAAACATAACGAGATCTTTTCTATCGCTTAGATCGGCATACACAAACTGGCTTTCAGGAGATCTACACTGGTTTAAAAAAGGATGTCCCCAAGGGTCGTGTTTTGGCCCTTTTCTATGGAGAATCTTCGTAAACAAAATCTTAAAAATTCTAAAAGAAAATGGACTTAAAGTAGTGGCATATGCCGACGATCTACTCCTAATAATATCAGGTCACACCAGAAGAATTATAGAAGATAAAGGCAATGAAGCTCTTCGATTGGTTCAGGACTGGGCAGATGCTCACAACATCCAAATTACACATGAAAAAACGACAGCCTTGCAAATCAAGAACCGGAAATATTTGAAACGTCCACCCATTTTAAAGATATACAATAGATCCATTAAACACAATCCTACATTAAAGTATCTTGGTCTGGTCTTGGACAGTACACTTTCTTTTCTTCCACACCTTCATGAAAAAAGAACGGAAATTAATACAATAGCTCAAAACCTCATGAAATTCGCAGCCCCACAACGAAGTATTTCAAAATCCATCCTAAAAATATGGTACAATCAAATTTTAGAGAAGAAAACAACCTATGCAGCATCAACGTGGTACCCTAAACTTCAAAAATCTCATGGTCTACGACTATTATCAGCGATTCAAGCACAGTGCTTATTATTAATCTCTCGTGCATACAAGAAAACTGCTACATCTGCTCTCTGTGTCCTCACGGGAATAATGCCACTTTCATTAAGGGCCGAAAAAATAGCAGCGCAAGGAGCAATCCTCAGGTTGGGCATCCCGATGATCGACATACAACCGGATCTATATCAACCTAAATTCATTCCGACGGAAATAATACCACACAGTACATATTTTAATTGGGTGGAGGATGCGGAAGATCAACCAAGAATACAGGTATACACGGACGGTTCAAAGACAGAAGAAAGAGTAGGATATGCCTTCTGCATATACGAAAATCAAAACCTAATAAAGGAACATCAAATACACTTAGGAACGTCAAACTCGATATATCAAGCAGAGCTGTTGGCAATACTGGACGCAGTCTCCTGGCTGCAAACATCTGCATACAGTCAAGCAACAATAAACTCAGATAGCCGCTCTAGCTTAGTGGCGTTAACGGATATAAATACAGACAACCACTTAATAGGTCAAATAATAAAGAACTTGCAGCAAACGACAACAAAGATTTTCTTCAAATGGGTGAAAGGCCATTCTGGAGTCGAAGGTAATGAACATGCAGATAGATTAGCTAAAGAAGCTACGAAACCAGATACTCCAATAAAACAAATTTTCCATCCATCACCTCCATCATACCTCAGAGGACAACTTAAACAATACTATTTATCTAAATGGCAAGATCAATGGACGATGGAACACAGAGGAAGAAAAGCATATAGCCACTGTCCCAAAGTCACAGAAGATTTTCTAATATCACACCGGAATATTTATTTATACACAACAAATCATGGTCCATTCCCGTCATACCTTTATCTTTTTGGGAAAGCACCATCTCCATACTGCACATGTGGCAAACGAGGAGACGCCACTCACTACATTCTTAACTGCCCTCTGACATCCGCTTTCCACATAAAAAAACCGGCTTCACTGAGAACATCGGTGTGGTTTCATCATGTCCTTAGTACTCCAAACTTAAAACAAAAAATCATAGAATGTGTACACCTATTGGAAAAAAACCAACAACTTTTTCAGATGCCTCCAGCGCATTTATTAGGAAACATCCAGTCCTCAGATGACGAAGAATAAAAATGATTATAACAGTGCTCACAAAAATCAGTGAAAAACTATAAACTCAAAGCTCAAAATACTTCAATTAATCTAGAAACGTTGTAGACTAATAATCACCGAACATCTCAATACATAGACTATGCCTACACCATAAAAATACTTAAAATCATCTGTAAAAACTTTTAAAATATATTTATAGACTATGTCCGCATCATACAAATACTTAAAATCATTTGTAAAAACTTTTAAAACATATCTGAATTGTATATATATCATTGTAAACTTTCAATTCAGTACTATGTAAAAGCCTAATGGCCTATTGGCCTCATTTGTATTTTTTTTTTTTAATAAACTTGCCAAGCAGGGCTTGTAGAGCTTAAGCCGCATGGTAGGCCACACTGCTTGGTTGAATCTGAATCTGAAACTATCATTTTCATTTGAATCAGAAACCGCGCTTTCTAAATCAGATTCGATTTCTGTCAAATAATCGTGATTATAACAATACTCTTCATCATCTTGCAATTCGTTTTCAGAAAATTCATTATCTTCATCGATAAATTCTTCATCCGAAGAAACATTTTCCAGGAAATTTCTTAAATGTTGCATTTCTTCGTCATAACTGCTTTAACGCACCATAATGAAAGAACGTTTTAAATGCGTCTACCTGTACTCAGAGCTGTTACAGAAATGCTCGCGCTGGGTATGACACACCCATGCATAGCGATTACCTTAGATCTATTTTTAGAATTCTTTCACCGCTTCTCCCCCTTCAATGTTATGTCCTTTGAGGCAGCTACACGAAGACTCGTCCAATTCTGAAAAAAGGTTGGGAAGAAAAACTACGAAAGCGGAGACACTGGGTGTGACATACCCAGCGCGAGCAATCTCGGGTTAATAAGCGATCTAAAATAATTCGAAAGACCAAGTAGAGGTTTAACTCCCTTCTTATTTTTAGGTTTAACTAAATTTTGAATTTTATCTATGTTTCTTTTTGAAGGAGAGTATCCTTCGCTGTTTAGGGTGAAACCGAGAAATTCAATTTCTGACATACAGACTTGTATTTTAGTAGACTCAATAGTTAAATTATTTTCAATAAAAGCTTTAAGGACTTTGTCTAAGAGATCTAACATTTCTTCGAGTGAGTCGACTGCTAGGATCACATCGTCAATAAAATACGCGACTTGATCTTCATTAAAGTGGCCCAACACTTTATCAATTAATTCTGCAAACACCGCAGTACTGAGGCGCGTTCCGAAAGGCAATCTTAAAAAGGTGAATTTACCATGCTCCGTTATGAAAGCTAATTTTTCAGTGTCTTCTTCACGTAAATTTATTTGGAAAAACGCACTGTGTAGATCCAGTACTGTATAATATTTTTTCCACTCATTCTCCGCAGAATCTCTTTAATTTCGGGTATGGGGTACGCATAATTTTGAAGTATTTCATTTAAGAGTCTATAATCGACCGCCATACGATATTTAACCTCATTAGCCTGTTCGTTTTTCTGCAAAGATTTTTTTAACGAAAATAACAGGGAAAGCGTAATCAGAGTTTGATTTACGAATGATATTTGCTCTCAAAAGTTTTTCAATTTGTTTTTTAGTATACTCTTTAACATTGTGTGCGGTTTTGTATGGTTTAGTCTGCAGAGGATAATTATGTATTAAATTAAATCTTGGGACGACTAATGAAGATTGTCCGAGTGTATCGTAATTCTTAGAAAAGGCATGTGCATTATTTAGAAGTATTTTTTTAAATTTTTCTGCTGTGTCCGAGTCTAAATGTTGTGAATTAAAGTCGTCTGATCTAAGTTCTGCTTTTCTCCGTTCACGAACTTGCTTAAATTCAGATTATTAATGTGCACTACCTGCTTCGTTACTTCCTTACCCTCAGTGTCAACTGATTTTATTTCAAAATGTTTAGAAATTTTGCCAATGTTCATTCCCTTTGTTAAGATTAATTTTTGTTGTGATTTGTTAGTGATTATTATATGAATTTTATTATCCTTGGCAATTTCATGAATTGATGTTTTATAATAAATTTTCATATTATGTTTAATCGGCTCCAAGAGTATTGTATTTGTAGTCGCTAATTTATCTGGATCTAATAGTAATGCAACAATTTTTTTTTTTGCCTGGTAGTAACTCCGTTGTCTGTGTTTTGGTGTAACAAAATTTTTGTGCGAGATGCGTTTTTTTTCTTTTTGCGTCTTGTTTCTTTATTTTGATTCTCATTACAGTTAGCAGTTAAGTTACTTATCAGACTTTGAGGTTCATTTTCTAGAAATTGAAGTGCAATGTTTTTGTTTTTTAATTTCATGGTTTTATCTTCAAAATCTAGGATAATATTGTTTGTTTTGAGGAAATCGAATCCCAATAGCATATTGTAGTTCCGACCAAAATCTTGAGTTGTAACATAGAATGCCCCCGATACAAAAACGTTTTCCAATTTGAAAGTTAATTTAATGCATTGCTTAAAAGAGATTGTCGAATTTGTTAATGTTTGAATTTTTACCTGGTTACAGAGATTTTTATATTTTACGTGTGCATTCTTTAATTGTTCGAACAATATAGGTGATGCCAAAGTTACTGCCGCCCCACTGTCTGTCAAAGCATTAATCTTAACACCATTAATTTCAAAAGTAATAATCGGAAGTTGAGAATTGTCATTACTTTTGACACTAGCAATATTTTTGTTATTTTTTTAGACCCGCAGTGAGACTTACGCGGGTGCCTTGTATTTGAGAATGTAAGTCCCGACTTTAGTTTCCCTTATTGTTACTAGAATTCTGATCATGATCTTTATCTTGTTTATTGTTTTCAAATGTCTGATGTGAATTATTTTTTTTGTATAATCATGTTTTTTATAATTATTTTGCTTGTAGCCCCCTCTATGCCCTCTATAATTTCTTCGCTGGTCATATGATCTCTGTTCGTTGAAATTGCCTCCATAATTTCCGAAACTGGGATATGATATCGGCATAAATAGTTGGTGGGGTGGGGGTGGTGCATAGTCCATGTACTGAGGTGCAGAATATTGCATAGGGTTGAAATTTTGGTGCGTGTAATTTGGGGTTTGCTGAAAGTTTCCCTGAACTTGTTGGTTTCCCCCTTGATAAAAATTTGGTTTTTCGATTTGAATATTCTCAGGAATTTTTTTATTTTCGTCCACATAATGACTGCTGTTTTGTTCGTTGCCCTTGTAAAACCAACAATGTGGGTTCGTATGGGATGTGGATTTACAGTACTTGCAAAACCTAGTTGTATCATTGTTAGTGGCATTTACCTTTAATTTTATGTTATTTAATTCCGCGGTTAATAATTTTATATTCTCTGCACTTTCTACATTGAGTTTAAGCAGTTCATTTAACAAATCAGAATCTTTAGTTTTGGAAATGTTGTTGATGTCCTTTAAATTGACATGTGAATAAGCCTCCTCTAATTTTAAAGCTATGTTGCACGCTGTTTTAAAGTCCGGCGGAGAGTTTTTTCTTACTTCCAGACATAAATCACTACGAATTGATTCCAAAAACTGAGATAATTTGATCATTTCCATGAATGTAGAGCTGTTTTTAGCTCCTATATCTTGCCCACTTTTTTTTAGATAAAGGTCTGCTGCCGCATTAAATTCTAATATAAATTCATTCATGTTTTGTTCCGGTTTTTGTTTCAGATTGCAAAATTTCTTTTGCGCTTCTAGAAATGTGGTTTTGGGTTCGAATAATTGTTTTAACTTTGTTTTAAAGGTTTCTAAGTTCTGTTCCACGAACAAATTTTGATCCCTCATCAATTTATCTTTTGCAGGTCCTACAATTTTTGCCTTTAATATAGTTAATTTAGAATCATTATTCAATTCAGTTTTATTGATGAGATTGTCAAATTGTAAGAAAAAATGGTTAATATTTGCTTCCTTTTTTTCCATCATAGTATGGAATCAGATTAATTAGGCTATTTGCATTTGGGGTGTCCATTGTAGTAATTTTAGGAGTAGCTTTTTCAGAATTTATAATTTTCTTCTCTTTCTTTTTTTTCTTATTATTATTATTCTTATTATTACAAATAATATTAGTGTCTACAGTTTGATTATTTGATTCGCGTAATTGTTGTCTAGTTTTGACACCAGTATCTATTCTACTAATTCTTTGACTTTTACGCTTATTCATCCAATTAAAGTTCAGAAATCATAAAATAGAGAGAGAGCAAAAAAAAAATTGTTTAACATAAAATAAAGGATACCCAATGGTGAATTTGTTCGAGACATTAATTATATATATATATATTATTTTTTTTTTACGACAGTTGTTGAAAACAAGTATATATAAATATATATGTCATTTCAATATTTGAGCATTATTATGTATTTATTTTATATTTGCTGCTGTTGCAGTATATGTAACACAGGTCATATTTTCAATTATTTTGTTAATACAACTCAATCCAATAACACTTATTATTATTTAATATATCATTATATATTTATTGAGGTACCCAAAAAGAATTGCCAAGTATATGCATGTTACAGAGTGTATATGAAGATTCCCCAATGAATGCTTAATTTTTGTTTTATTAGTTGTTGAAAAGAGAAAAAAAATTTGGAAAAGAATTTTAAAATTAAGAACATTTATGTTAGCAAAAAAAATTTTTTTTGCAGTCTTAATATTGCATATATATTTTTATATTTAAAAAAATTATACAATAACCTAAAGTTCTATTTCTAAAATTAAATTAATATATTAAAATAATTTAGAAAGAGGTAAAGGTACCACTTCTAGTTCTGTAAACCTTATGATAGAATGCTATAGAGTGATCAATTAAATTATTTGAATTTAAGTCTGACTGCATAGGATTTACCACTATATTGCTGTTTATTTATTAATATGAGTATTTTAAATTATCCGAGACGTATAGTATTTATTTTGCACCTATGACTCTAAGGATCTGATATAATAATTTATACTTAGAAAATTTATTAGACAAATTATCAATTAATTATAGAAAAGAAAAAGTTGCGTTGTGAATTATTTTTGAAGTTCGGATCCTCTTTGAGCCAATTACAATCATCAAAGGTTACCTGCAGAGAGTTGTGTAACATTAAATAAATAAAGGCTTATTTTAAAACCTAGATTGTAATATTAAAGAAAACATTTCCTAAAATAAAAGAATTAATATTAATTCAATAAATTAAGTAAACAAAAGGAAAACTGACTAAAATTAATTGAATATAATATTGAGTTTATTTACAAGATAATTATAAGCATTTAATTAGAAAACAAACATAAATGTTTAAAAAAAAAACATATTCAATCCTAGTTGAGAACTGTATTCTCAACATTTATTTTCTGAGCATTACAGTTTATCTTACTGAATTAACAAATTCAATTTTGAAAGACAGAGTTCCATATCCTAGAAGTTTAGATCGGGGTAGGTTCTTCATATACACGTAAGTTCATATTATTAAAAGAATATAGCTTAATTAAATAAAATGGAACAATGGTGAAAGAAGATTGTTTGTTACCTTATATTACTAGATAACGTTGACAGCATGAGGTGATGGCTGACGCGTTTTCGCTATTTCCTAGCGCACACATTTCCATCTATTGGCACACACAATCAAAATCTGTTTTTAGTTAGAGAGCAGTCAACCTTCTACTTTTCCATCTTTTTTTTATCTGAACTCTCAAAAAAAATCACATTCTTTTCGTGGAGAAAAAAGGGATGGAATCATTTTTTTTCTTTTTTACATAAACTTAAGTCCTTATACATTTTTAACTTCTTGAAAATTTGCATGTTTCGGCCATACCTCTAATTTTAGAGAGATGACCATTGGCAGGCGGGAGAAATTTGGTACTCCCCTTGAGTGTTTCATAGGCCAGTCGGTACAATAGCGATTCCTCTTGACGCCGTGCTGTGTCTGGGAGGTAAAGATGCTCTGACTTGGGAGGTCTTCGTGCCTATTTAAGCTCTCATAAATAAATGTGTCATATTATTGTTCTGACAATTTTCTCCATGACATTTTTATTAGGTGTAGTCAAATCATTCGTGGGAACGGAAAAACAAATATTTTCTTGAAAGCCGTGGTTCACTTTGTTCCACAATTATCTACCTGTATGCGCTGATCCTAAAATGGATCTTTAATTTGTATTGATCACTGTTCACTGATTAAAATGATACCAAATACTCTGCTAATATGCAGAAAAAAAACAAATTCTTTTTTTTTATAGTGTGTGCTAGTTTAGATATAGATGGTGGTATTTCTCACCATCAATAATGGATGAAAAACAATGTGAGAATTTTAATTCATTACCATTTAAAGGTTATGCGAGAGAAAATCAAATTTATTTCTCAATTAAGCTGTACTAAAATTATTATAAATCTAAATTGGAAAATAGTATCATTTATTTAAAAGATAAATTTTCATAAAAGATTTTTCACCACGAAACTCATAATTTACTTTATTATTATAAAATATTTTTAATCCACCTATTCTTAAAATAAACGCATTCTGCAAATATATTACTTCCAAATCAGCTTTTTTAGTATCTAAACACTGAATATCTCCAGCACTAATATGAATATTTTTATTTAAACTTATTTTTACGCATAATACTTTCCAAGGAATAGTAAGTGTATGTAAGGCAACTGACAAGAAATATTCTTTGATTTACTACTCAATTATGATAACAATGCATACGTCGCAAAATGTAACACAAAGTAACTCTTTGTTTGCCTTTGTCACACACAGCAGGCATCTGCGAAGAATAGAAACATTATTTAAAAGTTATCCACACTTTAGCTATTGATATCAAACAGAGAATTTCATTATAAGACATCTAAAAAGATATTTATTTACTGTTAAAGGAAAATAATGTATGCCACTCTAACAATATTTTGTAATTAAAGAATAAAACCTGTATATAAAGTTATTTTTCTCAAACTCGAGTAATATAACACTTTGGTTAATTCTTTATAGTATTTTTTTAACAAAGCATCAGCATAATTCGTTGAATGAAGCATTTTCAATGTATAAATTAATAGTTTTTTGAAAAACTTTATAATAGTACCATTAATTTAATTGTTAACAGTTCTTTGCTTAGTCAGATGTGATCATCTTCTCCAAATATTTCCCTTTTGTAGAAAGTCAGTTTAAATTGCGTAGTTATGTAATTTCCGACTAGGACCGCTATTAGAATTTTAAAAAATCCCTGACGGCTCGGCCTACAGGCACAGGTAGATTTTGAAGACACAGACAGTGGGGCGCCTGTTTGTTTGGAATTGCGGAAGAAATTACCTTTTTGCCAACATGATGCCGCAGTTGGAACCACCCATTTTGAAACCTAACTTGTTTGCAGACGAAGCCGACAGGGATATATATATTTTTTTTTGGCTATAAGGGTTGATCCTATAAAAAACTTGTCAATATGAAAGTTTTAGATAATATCAAGAGGATTTATAATAAATTTAAGCGGATATAATATCTTGTAAATTGACGAAGTTATGAATTTCTTTCTTCTAACCCCCCCCCCCCTTTCCCCCTCCCTTGGAGCCATTTTCAATAATATCAACAATCTGTCATACATAAATTTTGGCCCTTTTCCAAGAAGTAATAATAACTTTAAATGGATTCGATTCCTATCATAATTAAGAAATTATGAGGGTTTTTCTGTTTTCACAAAAAGCCCTCCCATTTACCCCCTCCCCCCTTGGTTCGATTTTACCCATTAACGAACTTGACCGAGATTTTATGCCCCTTGATTTTATGTATCAGTTTGGAAGAGATATGTGCAGAATTATTGACGTTATCGTGTCCATAAAAATGTGACATAGATAGATAGATAAAGTTTTGAATTGGGGGTGGTTTTGGGTTCTGGGAGTCATGATCAGCGTATATCGGCAAAAATGTTTCAAAAATTCCAACTTAGGGGAGAATGTAATAACTTACGAAATCTACCTAAAAAACCTTTCACGTGAATTTTTCTATCAAAACATAAAATTTATCACGAGAGAAGCCTATTCTGAAGATATGAGTAAAATTATTTCGTAAGAAGTATATTTAATATGCGTAGTTGGTGATATCTTAACCAATCAGTATCATCTATATATTTAAAACGCTAAGCGATTTCTTTCGACAATCCGTGAGAACAAACTACTGCATCAAATTACATCATTTTTTTTTTAAATGAAAGACATTTGGACACAGATTTGTTATCGTGCATTCGTTTGTTCGGAAATTTAATTAATTAACCGTAATTTTCAATTAAACTTTTACGTCTGCTAATGACATCATAATCGGATAACGCCTACTGTTCCGAAGCACAGAGTTTATTTTCTAAACTCTGTGGTTGAAAAAAAGGGGAATAATAAATATTAAAAGCACGCGGTTTTAAGGCCGAATTTGTTAATTTGCAAGTTAAATTTCGGTAAAAATACCTATCCGCGTGTTTTATAAGCGATTAAAATTCATATTTATTGTGACGTCACGGGAATATTGTCCATTGGGTTTATTTTATCATTATGCATTATAACTTTGTTGATGCCATTTTTTCATTACAATTAAATACAAAATATATTTATATTTGTGTGCATGGTGTTTAAGCATTAATGTAAGGTATATGAAGTACGTGTGAAAAGTTTGCGCCGGTGAAAATGACGTTATGCTTAGCTTGAAGTGCATTTTAACATTGATAAAACTAAAGAGAAAAATGTATATGATTGTGTTAACATGACATAATTTTACTCATTTTTGCATTCATAATTATATAGATTAGAATTGGAGCCGTCATTGATTTCTTCATCTTGATTGCATACCTTGATTACATGTACCAATTGCTTTTTTTTTTTTAATTATAGGATAGAAGATTTCCTTTTTTAATAAAAAAAGTCACAAAAGTAAAGGATTTCAGGAAATTTGAAGTTATTAAAAATAGTGTTATGGTAGAAAAAAAATCTTGAAATAATTATTGTATTTTTAGCTAGAATAAACAATGTAAGACTAATATTTCATAGGAATTATTTTGGTAGATTTATTATAAGTTCATTTAACAATTCCTTATTAGCGTAAACTCTTATTTCTTTCACTGTGAATTTCTCTTTCGATGTCAAAAAATGTTTTTCCACTTTTGGACGCCAGCCAAAATACAGTGGCAATTTTTAGAAATGTACAACAGTTGTGACAACAAATGCGCTATCGCTTTAGCTTTCATCGCGCTTACATCACTTCGAAATACTTCAAATTTCTATTTTTTACTACATTTTACAATTTCAATTCTTACATCATCAATTAGAAAAAAAATTAGCTTTCGATTGAAATTTATTTGAAAACTGGCGATTAATTTAACGACTTTTTAAATAATTTTCAAGCATGAAAAGTTTTTCAATTCTATCTTATCAATGACCACCAGTTTACTTCAGTAATGTAAAATAGCCCCTGGGAAAGTTGCCACAATTGAAAATAGATTTCCCTAACCATCACAAAAAGTGAATAATAATTTTTAAAAAAAGTGATAAATCACATAAGATTAGATTATCCATAAGGTAGAACATTTTGGCGCTAAACAAAGATCTGTCAGGGAAAAAAAAAAAAAAAAAAAAAAAAAAAAAAAAAAAAGACTATTTTTAGTTTATGTTGAACATAAAATTGATATGTTGAATTCGTTGATGAATATGTTCCATCAGATATCAGGATATGCTAGGAATTGCATTTTTTTATTTTTTTACATTTGCCAACTGCATAAGAGGAAAAATGTCCCCGACTGTGATGGAAAAGGGATAATCATCCTGATTATGTCAAGGAACCGAAGAAATGATACAAATAAATTACACTTGAAAACATTAAAAATCTCCCTCATCTGCAGATAGATTTATTACTGTAAAAAACTTCTTAATCTTTGCATAAAAATTGATTAGCCTAAACAATGGATGCGTTTAAGAAGATATGGATTTGAAACGAACAATGATTAAAGAAGACATTTTAAAACTTTTAATTTAATCATTTAAAAACTTTTTTAACGTCGAATTTCGACGGTGCTTTTGGGCAGATGCAATGCACATGCGCATAGGAGCTCATTCGGTTGCATTATCAAAGGGGGGGAGATCTGTGCTTTATTTACTATGTTCTGTTGTTTACTGAATATGATATGAACGTAGGAATATACTATTTGTATATACTTCATAGGTCCATGAATTTTTTTTCTTGCCGTGGGGAATATGGTGGTAATGTCAAACTGATTTGCATTACACAGTTATTTACGGATTGTTTGTTTGGAGTTTGCATCGGAAATAGTACTGTATTTGACTGGGGAAAAAAATTTTAATAAAATATTTGAAAGGCTGTTTTATACGCATCCCTTCATAAATAATAAAGAAGCTTATTTTACTGATATTTTTATAGTATTTTTTTGCGTCAAGTTTTGACGGGTTCCATCTAGTTGAGTTTAAAATAATAAAGTGCACCTACGTATCCATCATTTAATGGAGTTAAATTATGCGCGGGGTATTCTGTTGAAGTTGTCTACATGGCAGACCAGATGCTATTGCCAATAAAGTCATCTGAGTGAAATATGTTCGCCGGTTGTCGGTCCAGGTAGCTCAATAGGTAGGAAATTTAAGTCAAAAATCTTAGGCTCGATATCCGGCCTCGGAATTCTTTCACAGGTTTGAAAAATTCAGTTCCTATTCAATTTCCTGCCAGGAGTGCTACTAGCATAAAAACATTATCGTGTGATATATTGTTTTGTTAAACCATGAACTTGACCATGACAGAAGCTTATTCTGAAGATTAGAGTGAATTCGTTCGTTAGAAGTGAAATAATTGCGTAATTCATTTAAATTACGTTGGAAAAGTTGGATGAAGACATAGTTATATATAAAAAGATACATGAAGCTTACATGATATTTAGAACAAAGGTGAGAGCATGTTTCATTAAAACGCCTGACTGTGTCAACTGGAGGGGGGGGGGGGGACCTTGAGATCACATTTTGCAACTTTTATTAAATCTTAAATTTTTAATATCATGATTAAGAATTTCGTTTCCGGCTTTTTATTATGAGATTTCATTAAAATCGATAAAAAAATTTATTCGGAGATTTCATAAAAAAAATTTACATGAAAATATGATAAGTGAAAAACTATTTGAGAATTTAAAATCATACATATTTAGTGGTTAATTTTTTTTTTCGGAGATTTCATTAAAATCGATAAATTTTTTTATAAGGAGATTTCATAAAAAAAATTACATGAAAATATGATAAGTGAAAAACTATGTGAGAATTTAAAATCATACATATTTAGTGGTTATTTTATCTCGACAAAATTAAAATCAATAACAATATGGGGTCAATTAACTTTGAATTCGATTTAAATTCTGGAAAACTAAGGAACCATTCTTATTTACAATGACTTATTTTATGGAAACTGACATCAATTTTAAATAAAATCATAAAAGGAAATTAATTACGACTGCGTGAATAAATTATGACGATGTGTTTAACCGGTGATTGTCTATTTTCATATATAAAACAGATCAAATAACTTAGCTGATATACGTGACTGGCTAAAAGAGATAAAAATGCAATACCTGAAGAAATATATTTTCGCTAAGATAAATATCTACGGCAGAAAAGAGATACCAAAAGGTTTGGGAAAAACATATCAAGGTTTGGGGCTTTAAGAAAAAAATAGATGCATAAATTTTTTTGGCAAATCTTTCGCATATGTTGTTGCTCTGAAGTAAGAATTCTTAATATCCACTCCCTAAAATCAGCTACTCTAACCTAAAAAACATCATATCTATTATTTCTTATATCGAAATTATTACTTTTAGAATTATTCGTACAGTTCTCTGAAAATATTTACATTTTACACACATGGTGTTAGATAAAACCAAATTTTGGTGTTGTAGTAGATAAAACAATAAGATCGTGAAACAGCTTGCTCTGATTTGATGCTTTATGTAAATCATGAATTTTAATACATTGGACCATAATTTGTTTTTAAGTTAAAGAATTATTTCAGTTTACATTGAGCCGTGATTTGGTATTATAACGAATTGGCATTTGGCTACAGTTTTAAACAGAATCTTCTCTACAAACATAAAAAAATAAGAATAAGATTAAGAAATTGTAATAAATATTTTAACGATAAGGGCAAACCTCAAAATTAAATTTGCCGTTACTTTTCGACGCATTTCTAACCGCGTGGTAATTAAATGATTGTTTTGGTACATTACGGTCATCTTCTGCACACAGTGTCTAATTAGACTGAGATTTTCGTTTTATGTGCAATCCATAACGCTACGAATATTCAATTCTAAATTGGGATTCGAACCCAACATAATATATATTTGTCGCGATCTTTTTTATCCTTACGAAAGAATTTTGACTTAACTTTAATGGTCATTTCTAAAATATCTTAAAGCGGATTTTTTTTAAATGCAGTCTTCAATTTTATAATTAATATGGTCATCCTGTAATACCAGTTTTTATATAAAATCCAAAAACTATATGAATAGCAACTATTCAGAACCAGGAATTATGTTTTCAAAAACATCAAACATCAGTTTAATTACTTTTATTTAGAAAGAGAATATTTTAAAATTAATCATTTTTATATTTTTTCCTATTTCTAGTAAAAAGTTATTCAGATGAAATAGTTACTCCCGCTTTTAACTTTTATGATACATCTTATTCAAAAAAGTAAACTAATGGCGGAAAATGTTTGACGTTGCTGTTGTGTTATACTTTAGAATTAATGCCGGTAAAGAACATGCCATTGCTACAGCACATAGAATCCTAAAGTGTATTTTTGCATCAAATGAATTGTCGGGACAAAGACAGATAATGGAAGGGAAAAGCTATTTTGTGTAGGGGAAAATCGAAAAGAAAGCCTGTGGTAATATATTTTCTTTAAAATTTTAAAATACGCCTTCTGTACCACGTATTTAATTTTTTTTTAATTAAAATTATAAATTAAAATAAACATTTAAAATTATTTTTTAATATCGGTTGAAATTGAAACAGATTTAATTTTTACTTATAGAGATATGAAAGATTAATTAGGAGTATAACCAGGTTTTCTAAAATTAAAAAAATAATAATAACAATTTTAAACATATATTTACAGAACAAAAATCAAATTTGCTTCGTATTTATTTTTTGATTGTTTTAGCATATCTGAATTCCAAAGCAGATGTATTTCCTAATTACTGTAGTTAAAAATATTATGTACATATACTTTTCACTCTGTTCGTTTTACGCTGCGTAGAAAATGAAAACAGCCTTTGTTATAAAAATAGGTTTTTTTTTTAATAACAAAACATTGCTACAACACGCTTTCAGATTACCTCCGACTGGTGGCGTAAGCGCCATGGTATGCTGCATCACTTTACTGTCAGTATTATCTATACTAATAAAAAAAAGTTGTTCGTCTTTATGTGTGTGTGTGTGCGATGGCTAGGAACATCTAGAGCACCTGGAAGTCTGAAAATTTAGGTGAGGATAGTCCAAAGCCTCTCCTGATGACCCTGAGTCTCAGAATTTTAATATTTTAATAATTAGTCAAAATATTAATTACAAACTCATCAGTAACTTATTTCTTTGTTTGCGAGCCGGCTTTCAGCATTCGTGCATGCTCACAACCCGATTTACGCATCGGGAAGAAATGGAAGACCCAAACGGGTGGGGGTTTTATTGTGTGTGGTATTTCGTAGTTTTAAATTGGCCTAAATCAATCAAACCATTCGGTAGACTTAAAATTGGAAGATATATTCAGACAGAACATACTCTTACGTTCCAAAAACCGCAGTTAATTCGAAAATATATCGCTGTTACACCAAAACAATTTTGAAAAAGTGTCGCTTTCCCAAAGTACGTTTTCCCCCTTATTGTAGGGCTCCTCCAGGGCGCAATTTTAGAGATACCGACAAACCAAAAATATGCATTTAAAGCGTAAATCTTCTTTTAATTGACGATTCAATTGGATTTAAAATATACGAATTTTAACATTTTCAAAACACCGGCGATCGCAGGTCACTTCGCGCCTCTCGAAGACGACCTTTTTTTAGGCTAAAAGTAACTAAACGTCCGTATTTCGATACAATCGTTTTAGCGCATCTCGGTAGACCAGTTTTACATCTCCTACAAAATTTTCGAAACATTCGAACGTGTAGAAATTTAAAAAAAAATAAAAAATGAGAAACTTTCGGGGGGAAAAAAAACGAGAAAATGAAGTGTTTCGGTGTGTCATCGCTCTGCTTCAACTCATGTTTTCACTATTAAATATGAATATTTTTTTACGAAAATTTAAAGAGCGCTTTGTCACAGTTATATTTATAAACGATTAAGATTTCAAAACGTTCGAACAGCAAAAACGTAAAAAAAAAAACAACTATGAAACGACCCTATGTAAAAAAAAAAAAAAAAAAATAATAATGTCTACTCACGAGCGCTTTTAACACTAAGTATCAATATTTTTTCAAAAAATTTTCTTTTAAAAAGTAGTTTCATATAAAATCGGGTTAAAGGCATAAAATCATGCAAACTTGATGTTTGTTTTAATTTATTATCTAATTTATTATCAGGGGCCCGGGCAACGCTGGGCGGGTCAGATAGTTGTATACTAAATTTGGATTCATTTAATCTTTGAATGCCATAAGACCAAATTTAGTATATAATAATATTCTACACCAAAGCCTTCAATAGTCTCTCGCTGCAAAGTTTAGAATTTTCCTGTTTTAATACAAAATATGTGAAGTCATTGAAAAGAATGATTCTTAGGTAGTTGTTGGGTATCTTTAGTTCCGCATGCAGAATTCCGGATATAGACAGTAAATGTTGAAAATGGACCTTTACTGAGTATATTAATTTGCTTATTTAGACATCTCATTTCATTGTATGACAGAATGAAATTTCTGATTAATATTCTGTTTACGTTCGAAAGTGTTTCATAATCTATGCCTGATATTTCGTTTTCCTTTCTTTAAAAATTTATTAAACGTTTTCAATAAATATTTCTGTAAATGCTTATGGCAAATTAATTTTATTCTTTTCTGTATTAAAAAATGGAAGAAATAAACAAAAACCACCCGTCTTGCAGAAGATATATCAATTTTTAAAAATCGCTAAAATTAACAATTTTTCCATTAAAAAAAATAAGTTTTAAATTATTTGAAAGATCTTTTCTTTAAACAGCAAAATATAAATTTACATTGCAAAAAAGAAAAAAACAGAGTAACTAATTTCTATAAATAACAAACAAAAAATATTGTCGAAGACAACTTCAAATTTAAAGCAAAGTTCAAATCGCAGTTAAATAAATGTAAGGAATGAGTTATTATTATTATTATTTTTATTTATGAGTTTCATAACAATCGTTGTTTTAATGCTTGTTTTAATTTTCATTGCTGAATAATAATTTATTTGGAAAATAATGTGATATTTTCAAAAGAATAACAATGAATCTGAAAATTTGAGACTTTTATCAATGAATTAACTTTGAAAATTTTATTATATTTCACATAAGAACTCTAAATATATTACATTTGTGCTCATTATACAAGATTCTGTATGAAAAAGTATCATAAATGTAAAGTATCTTAGTAACAGATGTTTTTAAAAAATCTGGGAGATATATTCCAATAAATAAATTCTACTTATAAAGCGACGAAGGATTATATATATATATATATGTGTGTGTGTGTGTGTGTGTGTGTGTGTGTGTGTGTGTGTATGTGTGTGTGTGTGTGTGTGTGTGTGTGTGTGTGTGTGTGTGTGTGTGTGTGTGTGTGTGTGTGTGTGTGTGTGTATTTAGTTCATATGAGCAATAATCTCTTGTGTTTATTGCCCCATTACATGTTATACAAATGGGTTTTCCAAATAAATCTGACGCACAGCATTTCTGATTTTCTAAAGCAATTAAACTCTGACTTTGGTTTGACATGGTAATAGCTATTCCAGAAAAACGAATTCCGTGATCAGTAACATTATCAACAGCTGCTCTAAATCGGATGTTTCTCATTGCATGCGTCTGTAATTATGACTCTTTGGGCAATGCAAGACATGAATAGAAATGAAGTCATTTTAAAAATATGCATGCTTTATGTGGAAAGAAACTATAAAAGTTAAATTTGCGCAAAGTGCTTCTATCGTAAGGATACCCACAATAAATATTTTGGTACATTAATGTTATAAGGGCCTTGAAGATTTTTAAGCTTGGCGCATATCCATTTTCAGAAAGTGAAATTTGTTGTCAAATTTCATAAACAGCGATGAAAATATTTGAAATTAAACAAATGAAATCATTTTAAAAATCTGCATGCTTTCCGTGGATTCAAACTAAAAAATTAAAATTTGCATAAATTGATTTTATAGTACAAATATCCACAGCAAAATATTGATAATATTGATAACGTAAGTAAGACAAGATTAGTTCTGATGTTTAAAAGTAATTATTTTTATTTTATATTGAAATAACAGTAATGATTACTTAATGCACAGTATTCATTAATAAAATTCGTCAGATATTAATATTTTTTAAAGTTATATATGAATGTATATTATGTCCTTCTTAAATTTTCACTTTTTTTGAAAAGCAATACAAAAATTTTCCTACATAAAAAAGAAGTACAAATAAAATAGTTATATTTAAACTTACATACAACACATCTCTTAGTATCCTTTTTACAAATACATTAAATTCCCATACAACGCTCAGATATAGTCCACTCAGATTTAACTTTTTCTTTTCTATTTTTTTAATCGCAGCAAATGAGAGTTCTTTCAGCTCTTATCTTAGACTAAAACTATTATTCGACGATCGTATTTTCACACTGATGAGTTTTAAAGTCGTTTCTTTAGCAATGATGACATAGTGGAACTTATGATTACTCTATTATGGCATAGTTCTGCTACTTCGCGTGTGTCAGATTACAAGAGTTTTTTTTTTTTTTTTTTTTAAGGAATATAAAAGAATATACAGAGCCATTACACTGCAAAAAAAAATGTTGATTTTACTGTATAATACTGACACCCCAGCTGCCAGTATTATACCGTAAAATTAACAGTAATAAACAGTAAAATAAGCAGTAATACACTACTACGCATGCTCGGCAGTGTATTACTACTTATTTTACTGTTTATTACTGTTAATTTTACGGTATAATACTGGCAGCTGGGGTGCCAGTATTATACTGTAAAATCAACAATTTTTTTTGCAGTGTACAATTCGTACTAATCGTACAAGTGTTAATATTTTTTAATTTCTGTAAATATCAAGCTGTAAGTACCTTTGAACTATTTTACTTTGGTAGGGTTTTTTGTATGAAAATAAAAAGTTTTTATTTATGAAAATCTCAGCAGGAAAGAAAAACTATCCGTCAAGCATAGACCACAAAACACTTTCCATCACACTTAGAATACTATATAAGAATAAAGTGAAAGATGATGTCTAAGTAAACAAGGGGTAAACACGGTCAAGAGCAAACCGGGTGGGGAGGCCTACCTTTCGGCTTAAGCTCAACTAGTCCCGCCCAGCTTTTCTGTTTACCTAATTATACTGAGCATTACTAAATTATACTTTGTGATATTCAGCAATAAGTATCATATATATTATTTCTCCTGTCAACATCCCTTTTTCTAAGAAAATACGAAACGCAGAACGACGAATGAGATGGCATATGAAAGGATTTTGAACAGGCTTCTGACATAGCCCACTTAACAATTCGTTAAAACATGTTTTTGATTAAAATTTGCTGAAAATTAAAAATTAAATCGGCATTATTTTCATAAAAGAAATGAAAGGTTTTCTTCAAAGTATCATTGCCACAAAAATAAAATACCACATTATATGATGCTCAGCAATTATTTAAAAAAAACACCGCACGGGTTTATTTTATATTTATGATTAAAAAGCGAAATTGAAATTGAAATGTTTATATTTATATTTCTATGTCCCATGTTTTTCCGAAGCGGATGACGTCATCCTCTAATGCAGTTAAAATACGATTGTTAATTTTTTTTTTCTCGCGCGTGCCTTTTGCAATCTTGGATCAGTTTTTACTATAACTTTGATGGAATAAATTAGAGGATATTCTTGCTTGACTAAAAACTAAATGTTGTTTGCAGATATTTTTATCCTTACTTTTTCTTTAGATGTTTAAACCTGCATCTAAGAAATATTACATATTGGTAAAAAATGGTACTTCTCTATTATCCCGTCGACCACTTTTCATAACAAAAAACTATCGCTAAATAAACGGGAGAACGTTGCCATTGGAATATCAAAAGAAATAAATAAATAAAATATTAGAATTTAAGGACACAATTGTTATTTTAATTAATAAAATAACTAATAAATCAGTAAAACATAATGAAAAATACATGCAAATGTCGCGTTAAAAACCACTTGATGACGTAACAAACACGTATAATGATTCTGACATCAAGTAAATGGGACTGCATTTTTGTCGTTTAATCTTACAGTTTGGCGATAGTTTTTTGTTATGAAAAGTGGTCGACGGGATAATAGAGAAGTACCTAAAAAATATTAGATTTCAGTGCGAAATTCTCGCACGGGCCCTCTGGTACTATGTAATGCTGAAATACAGATTCTGAAAATACAAGATTCTGAAAATATAAATTCTGAAATTACAAGATTCCAAAAATATAAATTCTGAAAATACAATTTACCAGTCCTACTGAGCAGTACTAAATACTACTATGTGATACTGAGCAATAATACTGTAAGATGCTGAAGTAGATAATAATAATGGATAGAAGTAAGTACTAAATGAACAATAATGAATGAATAATAATACTAGAGTAAACAATGATAAATTATGCTAAAAATACTAAATAACACTGTATGATGCCATTAAGAATAACTAAATTGTTAAGGTTAGATTTTATGTAGTGTGTAAAAGTTCTCATGCATATTAGAAGTCCACTTCATCCTCAACCTCCACTAAATCCAATGGAGGCAACATGAATAAGTATTGATTGCGATCTAGCACAAACATAAAATCTCTAGGAGGAAGAGGGGAGAAAAACCTAACCATAGATATTATACTCAAATGAATTAAAAATTTTACAAATTTTGGCCCCCGGTTTAATTTTTCCTTAATTGAAATAGGTAAAAATGAATCCCGTTTTTACCTATTTGGTAAAAAAAACTGTATGATGCCATTAAGAATAACTAAATTGTTAAGGTTTGGTACCTATTTGGTTTAAAAACTGTATGATTTCATTAAGAATAACTAAATTGTTAAGGTTAGAGTTTATGTAATGTGTAAAAGTCCTCATGCATATTAGAAGTCCATTTCATCCTCAACCTCCACTAAGTGCAAACGAGGAAACATGAATAAGTATTGATTGCGTTCTAGCACAAACATACAATCTCTATAGTCCAGTCAAATTAGCCCATTTTTGAGCAGTTTGCCATAAAAAATGCTAAGGAGATAAAAATTGGTCCAGTTGTTCATTGATGGCTACTGATGACTATGTAAAAAGTCCCCATCGATAGGAGGTGAGCGGGGGGAGGGGGGGCTAAACAAAGTATTTTTTTTAGTTTTTTACAAATATCTCAGAAATTGTTGTTTTTCATGAAAAAAAACCACTCCAACATAAATTAAAGAATATAAAACTATTTACAAAGGACAGGTACATACAGTGGAACCTCGATTATCCGTCAGCCAGAAGACCGGAGCTTTGACGGATTGCCCCCCCCCCCCTCAAAAATCACTTAATTTCAAATTAATTTATTTAATGACGCCATAATAAATTCTAAAGGGATAAAAATTGGTCCAGTTGTTTTTTGATGACTATGTAAAAAGTCCCCATGGATATGAGGTGAGGGGGGGGGGGGGGGCTAAACAAAGTATTTTTTTCGTTTCTTACAAATATCTCAGAAATTGTTGTTTTTCATGAAAAAACTACTCCAACATAAATTAAAGAACATAAAATTATCTACAAATGACAGGTATATACAGTGGAACCTCGATTATCCGTCAGTCAGAAGACCGGAGCTTTGACGGATTTTCCCCCCAAAAATCACTTAATTTCAAATTAATTTATTTAATGTCGCCATAATAAATTCTAAAGGGATAAAAATTGGCCCAGATGTTCATTGATGGTTACTGATGACTATATAAAAAGTCCCCATGGATAGGAGGTAAGCGGGGGGAGGGGGGGCTAAACAAAGTATTTTTTTTTTTTTAGTTTTTTACAAATATCTCAGAAATTGTTGTTTTTCATGAAAAAACTACTCCGACATAAGTTAAAGAACATAAAATTATCTACAAAGGACAGGTACATACAGTGGAATCTCGATTATCCGTCAGTCCGAAGACCGGAGCTTTGACGGATTTTCCCCCCAAAAATCACTTAATTTCAAATTAATTTATTTAATGTCGCCATAATAAATTCTACAGAGATACAAATTGGCCCAGTTGTTTATTGATTTATTGGCTACTGATGACTATGTAAAAATACCTGATGGATAGGAGATGAGTGGGGGGAGGGGGATAAAATAAAGTACTTTTTTAGTTTTTTACAAATATCTCAGAAACTGTTGGTTTTCTTGAAAAAATTACTCAGAAATAAATTAAGAAACATAAAATTCTCTACAAATGACAGGTATATACAGTGGAACCTCGATTATCCGTTAGTCATGAAACTGGAGCCTTGATGGATTTACCGCAAAAAAAAAAAAAAAAAAAAAAAAAAAAAAAAAAAAAAAACCCTTTAATTTCAAATTTACTTAGTTAATATATATTCAAATTTATTAAATACTAGCAAGCTTCGCCCGCTACGCTGGTCGGTTTCTGCAAACGAATTTTGAATCAAACTAAATATACCGGTGAATTGCATTCATCCAACAATGTACGCTTTTGGTCAGACAGCTACAGGAAAATATGAAAAGAGATCGCATATCAAGTTATTGCCTTGGACTACTAAGTATTTGTCTGGCTTTAATTATGATCCTCATATTGATTATTTCAGGAATAAGGCTGTTGATCTCGGATGTCAGTTACCCTGCACCTCGTGCCGTGCCTTGAAGTGGCAGGATGAGACTCCCTGAATATGTTTCAGTGGCGGTAGTAAAGAAGATATAGTAATGAATGCATTTTTAGAAATTATAACTTGTAATGTTAGAAATATTGATGAGTTGGCGCTAAAGGCGTCACCAAATTATAGAAAATGTGCAATATCGAAACCGTACAGACCCTCGAAACTTTACTTCAGCAAGCATATTTTATTTTAAAATCATAATTACATAAATATCCGTAAGAATAATAGGTATTTTTATATTGCTAGGCGCCAGTAAAAACTCACCAAATCTTGTTTCAATTGGCATCATTTGAATTGGAACATTTTGCGTGACATTTTATTTGTATTAATATGTTTGTGTTTATGTATTTTATTACTATGATTATATTTTAGTCATTTTAAATATGTTTTTTAAGATATTATATTGCAATGTTAAAATAATGGCTAGTTGTTATTAGCTAACGTTAAAAGATTAGCAAAAAAAAAAAAAAGTTTGGCGAGATTAAAAAAAATTTGGCGATCACTGGCACCCAGCTAACATAAAAATACCGAATAATATTCAATTCCAAATTCCCCAAGCAAAAAAAAAGTTAAAACAAAGAGCCTGAAAACTGGCATTATTGAGATTTCATCTAATCAAAATATCAGGTGATTTGTTTCTTATCCAGTATCTTATAAATCGCCAAGTATTGTTTGATCTTTAACAATGACAAATGTATTTTAGAAAATATCACTTGGCGATCAATGCAATAAATTTTAAGGTTTTGTCGCCAAAGGCAACGCCAAGTTCGAAAATGTGCAATATCTCACGAATTGTTGGAGTTAGAATATTTTTATTTGGTACCATTCGATTCAGCATGCAAAAATACATTGAAATATGCTATCATTTGACAAATAAATATAAAACCCGATTTTTAAGAAATTTTGTTATTGTTTGTTCCCATTTTAACCCCTAGGGATGGAATTTTAGGACAACTTTCTTATTGCTCCTCTACATCCTAAGAAGTATTTTCCCCGCAATTTTCGTGTTTGTTAGCTTCAGTAGTTTGGACTGTGCGTTGATGATCTCCCAAGTCAGGATATTCTTATAAATTCTATAAGACACATTCTATATTATGCAAATAATATAGAATTTTATATACAGATAAAATTAACCATTATTATTACCTAGTAGGCTTTGCTCGCTACGCTGGTCGGTTTCTCAAAAAAAAAAAAAAAAAAAAAAAAAAAAAAACTTGAATCAAACGAAATATATCGGTGAATTTGATTGTGTGTTTTAAAGAAACATGAACTTTTACCTTCATGTCCTTCCGCATTGGTGTAAAACGATACGAAAGCCAATACGCTGTTATATTTTCTAATGTGTTACACGGAATTTAGGCTGTTAAAGACCAACTCGTTTATTTAATCATTTACAGTATGATTTTCTAAAGAACGATATAACGATATGCAATATACTAAAACTATCCCTGGAAAATTAACAATGCAAGTTCCATAGAAATCCATTCAGCAAAATCTTTAAAAAAGTCTAATGTTTCATAATTGGGTTCAACTGATTATAGAAATGCCCCCCCCCCCCACCCTCCTAATTCTTTAACTAAGCAACATACAACGATATGTTATGCACTAAAAATTCCCCTCAAAATTTAGCTAACTAACAGTGCAAGTTCCAGCAAAATCCATTCAGCAGAATTCAAGGTATAAGCGGCAGGATCGAAATTCCCTTTGCATTATACATATACAGTAGACAGATAAATGTATCTTTGATAATCATCTTCACCTGTTGATAGAACTCTCAGGGATTTTGTAGAACGTATATGCTGGTATACGCTGTCAACCTTCTGGAATTTTTATGACGAAATTCTGCACACCGTCCGTAGCTATAATATATACTCTCTAGTATATATCCTCTGTCTATAGAGTATATGCAGTTTTTTTACGACTACACCACTGACAACTTTCTCCCATAGCTCCATAACTAAACAATGTAGAAAATTAATTCCTGAAATATATAATCACACTGCGAAACTCCCATCAAAATTCGTTCAGTAGAACTTTAAAAAAGGTAATATTTCATAATCGGGTTCACCTAATTTTATCTATAACTTCCTCCCGTGGCTCTATAAATAAGCAATGTAGAACTATGTGCTTTATTTTAAAACCTTTCTAAAACAAATTACCTAACTATGAGTGAAATCATATAAAAATCTGTTCGGTGGAACCTGAGTTTTAATCGATCGGAAGGGAACAAGGATTTGCGTTTTATAAATATTATAGATGATTATGATATGATTTTTGTAATCGGATTTGTTGTCAAGCTTTCGCTTCAGAAAACACAACGCAGACGAAAACTTTGCTCCAGAGAAGTACCAACCATCCCCACAAAATTGCCTAACTAACAGTGTAAATCCCACCAAAGTGCGTACAGCAGAACTCAAATTATAAACGGTCGGAATGAAATACGAATTTGCATTTTAAATACATAGTAGATATATCTTTCATAATTGCATTCAGCTTTCCCAATCACTTTCCCATTAGCTCTATCACTAAGCAACATAGAATGATATGTTATATGGTCATTAACCATACCTGAAAAATCACTTCCATTAAAATTTGTTTAGTAGATTTTTTTAAAAGTAATCTTTAATAATCGGGTTCACATAATTTTAGAGCTTTCCTCTTTAGTTCTATAACAAAGCAACGTAGAATAGCTATACGCCTTTCAAGCGCTTTTCGTTTTTCTTCTATAAAACCTTTCAAAAAACATTACTTGATTAAAATGTAAATATGCGGTTTATACTCATAGTAGATGATGATATGATTTTCTGTAACAGGATTCATCATGAAGATTTCGCTTCAAACATAAACTATGCTTTCAACATTGTGGCTAATACGCCAATTGGCGAGGTATCCGATTGCGGAAAATTAGCCCGAAATCGTATGAATAACTACACCAAGAAAAAGAGAAACATGGCTGAAGACTGAAAACAAATAAAGAAGTAATACATAACACTAATCAGACTTTCGACACTTTATTTGGTACTTCTCCATTATCCCGTCGACCACTTTTCATAAAAAAAAACTATCACCAAACAATAAGATTTAACGCCAAAAATGCAGTCCCATTCACTTGACGTCAGAAGTATTAAACGTGTTTGTTATGTCATGAAGCGGTTTTAATTCGACATTTACCTGTATTTTTCATTTTGTTTTTTCTGACATGTTTAGTTATTTCGTTAATTAAAATAAAAAATGCGTCCTTAAACGGATGTGCCATGACATTAAAAGAGAAAATGTATTGTATAAATGTTGCGTTTCATAGTTAAGTGCAATAGATCAATTTCAACCGACGTCACAAACATTTTTCACCAGCCGAGAAGGATAATTAAGAAAAATAATGTAAATAAATAAATATCCAAGATTTTTTTTTCTATTTTCATTAATATATTGTAATTGTTAGTGTTAAAACTTACTGGACACTTTGGTGAGTGGGGCTTTTCCGAATTTATTTTATTTTATTTATTTATTTTGGTGTTCCAATGGCAACATTCTTCCACTTGTTTATTTGGAGTTCATGTTTGGCGATTATTATTTTTTTTTTTTTTTTGTAATGAAAAGTAGTCGACGGTATAATTGAGATGTACCCTTTCTTTTAGCAATCACATTTTATTTTAAATAGTTTTGTAGAAATAATAATAATACACAATTACATAAATATCCGTAAGAATAATATTCAATTCCCAATTGAGCAGTTAATGTTTCTATCTGCAAAAATAAACAAAAAGATTTAATTTGAATTTCTTCCATTGCTATAGTAACGGACGTATTTTTAGAAATTATCACTTGTATTGTTAGAATTGTTAGATTTTGACGTCAAAGACATCGCCAAATTTTAAAAATGTGCAATATCTCACGAACTATTTGACTTATGAGTATTTAATTGATACCATTCGATTAAGCATACAAAAATACATTAAAATATGTTATCATTTGTCACGTAACTATAATACCCGATTTTTAAGGAATTTTTTATAAGTTTGTTCCCCTTTTTACCCCACTTAGGGGTGGAGTTTTTGAAAATCCTGTCTTAGTGCGCGTCTACATACTAAGAAGTATTTTTCCTGCAAGTTTCGTCTTTGTAGGTTCAGTAGTTTTGGCTGTGCGTTGATCATCTAGCCAGAAAGGACTTTCTTTTATATATATAGATTGTCGCAAAAAAAAGAAGAATTGACACAATTTTTTCTTTTTTTTTTTTTTTGGAGGGGGGTGTCTGGTGGTGAGTGTGAAAGGATGGATGACTGCCCCCCCCCCGATTCATGATTATTATGAATAATCTAAACATGAAACAGGAATCAGTTCATTATTATCTTGAAGGATTTTCCGAAAACAAAACTTTCTTTTCAAATTTATTTACTTAACCTTCATACGGGGTCTCGACAGCAACTTTCCGAGAATACATGCAAAGTTAGACAGGGGCTGTCAGAGACCAGTCTATTCAAATTCAGTAAATATTGTCACAAAAAAAAAGAAAAGAAAATAATTTAACTTCTGTTTGATGATGATGTGTAAAGAAAAAAAGAATATTTTGACTTAGTAAGTATTTGCTTAATGATAAATTAGTACTTTCATTGTTCCCTATTATGTTTTGTCGCATTTACAAAGTTTCACGCGAAATTTTATGTTAATTAATTTATGTGAATTTGACGGACTTTCCGCAAAAAAATCACTTTAATTTCAAATTTATTTACTTAATGTCGCCATAATAAATGCTACAGAGAAAAAAAATTGATACAGTTGTTCATTGATGGCTACTGATGACTATGTAAAAAGTCCTGATGGATAGGAGGTGAGCGAAGGTAGGGATGGGCAAAATAAAGAACTTTTTAGTTTTTTACAAATATCTCAGAAATTATGTAGTAATTTTTTCATGAAAAACAATAGTTTCTGAGATATTTCTAAAAAACTAAAAAAGTACTTTATTTTGCTCCCCTCCCCTTCTCCCCTCGCTCACCTCTTATCAATCAGGACTTTTTACATAGTCATGTCATCAGTAGCCATCAATGAACAAATGTACCAATTTTTATCTCCGTAGCATTTATTATGGCGACATTAGGTAAATAAATTTGAAATTAAAGGAATTTTTTTGCGGAAAATCCGTCAAAACTCCGGTCTCCTGAGTGACGGATAATTGAGGTTCCACTGTATATACCTGTCATTTGCAGAGAATTTTATGTTATTTAAATTATGTGAAAGTATTTTTTCATGAAAACCAACAATTTCTGAGATATTTGTAAAAAACTAAAAAATTACTTTATTTTGCCCCCCTCCCCTCCTATCCATGGGAACTTTTTACATAGTCATCAGTAGCCATCAATGAACAACTGGACCAATTTTTATCTCTTTAGAATTTATTATGGCGACATTAAATAAATTAATTTGAAATTAAGTGATTTTTGGAGGGAAATCCGTCAAAGCTCCGGTCTTCTGACTGACGGACAATCGAGGTTGCACTGTATATACCTGTTATTTGTAGATAATTTTATGTTCTTTAATTTATGTCGGAGTAGTTTTTTCATGAAAAACAACAATTTCTGAGATATTTGTAAAAAACTAAAAAAAATACTTTGTTTAGCCCCCCCCCCTCCCCCCGCTCATCTCTTATCCATGGGGACTTTTTACATAGTCATCAGTAGCCATCAATGAACAACTGGACCAATTTTTATCCCTTTAGAATTTATTATGGCGACATTAAATAAATTAATTTGAAATTAAGTGATTTTTGGGGGGGGAAATCCGTCAAAGCTCCGGTCTTCTGACTGACGGATAATCGAGGTTCCACTGTATATACCTGTCATTTGTAGATAATTTTATATTCTTTAATTTATGTCAGAGTAGTTTTTTCACGAAAAACAACAATTTCTGAGATATTTGTAAAAAACTAAAAAAATGCTTTGTTTAGCCCCCCCCCTTCCCCCGCTCACCTCCTATCCATGGGGACTTTTTACATAGTAATCAGTAGCCATCAATGAACAACTGGACCAATTTTCATTTCCTTAGCATTTTTTATGGCAAAAAAAAACAAATTTGACTGGACTACTAGTAGAAAGAGGAAATAAAAACCTAACCATAGATATAATACTCAAATGAAATAAATATTTGAAAATTTTGGCCCCCCTTGTAATTCCCCCTTAATTGAAATAGGTAAAAATGTATCCCGGGGGCGTGTTAGACTCGATGAGATTATTTGTGGTGAAGATTTTTATTTTATTTATTTAACTTTATTTTATTTATTTATTTATTTATTTTTAAGGGGTACGGTGCCGGAGAGTGGATTTTTAAGATTTCAAATCATCATGATTCGGAATTCCAGGCAATTATTCCGGTTACGGATTTTTTAATAGTATTTATTGAATTGATTTGTTACAATGGATTTTTATGAATTTCTTATAAATAGTGACTTTAAACCTTTGAAATAAGATAAACAGTAAGGAAAATTGGCTTACGTTATAAGCTATAAGAGAATTAATATACGCATTTCAAAACCCAATTTTAGTAATTACAATATATAGTCGAAGAAATATCAGAATTATTTTACGCAGCCCTGTATATGATCTATAAATTTGTATATATACTACAGAATATGAAAAATTTAGTTCAGTTAGTAAACGCATAACTCGGGTGAAAATTCCCCTTCAACAATTTCCGTCAGTAACAGGAAACGTATTCTAAATCTTTTGTGCAACCCTGTATATAATATATAGAATTTATACACACCAAGTAATATTGCAAAAACTTAGCTAACTTTAAAAACACAAGCCACAATTACAAACACAATTACAGGAGTTATTGCTCATAGACAACCTAACCAAATTTATTTTGTGTGTCCTTGTAAATGAACGATAAATGCTATGCACACCATATCCCATAGTAAGCGTCATATAATCACCTCAGTGATGTATATGAATATGTTTGAAATAGTGTAACATCACTAAAACACTCTGGAAGCACTTTTCCCCCATAGACCATAATGTAACGGAATTATTTTGAATGCATCTGCAAAAAGAACTATAAATGCTAAACATTTCATTTTCAATAACTAAACATGCATTGGTAAGCCTCAATAATATTTATTAATTTCATGACAGTTCGAGTACATTTACGTGAATTAGAGTACGGACAGACAGAGGACCTGACAAACCATATTCATAAACACTATTCAACTATGTTGAAAAGTGTTAAAAACATTTAGTAGGTAAACATCAAAGTAGGTCATCAATCAAAGTAGGAATAGCTGAGCTAAGCCGACATGTGCATCAAAAAAATAATTATACTTTCCATGCTTAATATAGAAAGTAAATTGCATTTCATTGTGACAGCATCTTTTTAATTTTAAAATCAGTATTTTCCCACTGACATCGACATTCTCTTTCAGTGAGACTTATAAGTATCATTGGTAATGTAAGGATTAAGGAAAAGGTATCTAACACATCGGCTGATAAGTTGCCGGTCTGGCACACACGTGGCGTTGCAATCGCCGAACCGATGTTTTTTTTAGTAAATACTAACCTTTAAAAGGTAGCAGAGAAAGTGTCATGACGATTCGCCGTGTGGATAAAACGTTAGAGTGGTTTTAGTTGAACGACTTTGTTGATAAACAAAAAAATGGATAAACAAGAATTTCAAGAATTGTTATTTGATGGGAAAAAACACCGTTCAAACAAAAGCTTGGCTTGATAAGCGTTATCCGGACACTGCACCAGGTAAATCAACCATTATTGACTTGTTTGCTGAATTTAAACGTGGTCGTGCGTAAACCAGTGATGCACCACGCAAAAGAGGTGATTACTCCGAAAAACATAAAAAAAAGTCCACAAAATCGTTTTGGGGAACCGTAAGAGTGAAGTTGCAGGAGAAGCTCAGACTCTGAAGATATCCAAAGAGCGTGTAGGGTGTATTTTGATCGAACATTTGTCTATGAAAAAGCTATAGTCAAAGTGGGTGCCGCGCGTGTTGACTTTTGACCAAAAACAACAACGAGTCGATGATTCTGAGCACTGTTTGAATCTTTTTCGTTATAAAATTATGTTATTTATTATTAAATTATTATTATTATTTATTTATTAAATTATTATTATTATTTATTTATTAAATTATTATTATTATTTATTTATTAAATTATTATTATTATTTATTTATCAAATTATTATTATGAAATTATTATTAAATTATCATTATTATTATTATTAAATTACTAGCTGTTACCCGTGACTTCGTTCACGTAACATTAAAAAAAGAATAAATGCATTAATTTAGCAAAACATTTCACTTGATAATTAACAACATATATAATTAACCAAAGCTTTATCACATTTTATAGGAGACCATACGGTATTTGTTTGCTATAGGGGCCTTGACATAACCCAGTCTTAAAAAAGTGAAATTTCATGCCAAATAATATATACAATCGCGAAAATGAAACTGCAAGTAATGAAAAAAGGAGGACCCAGTAAAATCGTGAAAATCGAGGAATTCTTTTTCGTAAAACGAAAAACAACACTGGCAGAAGTCTTCCATACAACAGTGCATTTTAGGTGGTATTTGGTGTACAATTTGTATATGTATGCATTGCTAAATGGGCATTATTATATTGTTTATTTGCATAGACATATGTTATATATTTCTTACTACATTATCTTGTTTATGTATATATTAAATTAAGTGTTTCACGCTAAGTGGTGTAAATAGTGAACGAACTGCTTGTGGATTTTATACATTGATAGATATTTCACAAAGATATAATAATCTGATGCGATTCTAAAATGTAAATAAAGGTTGCTAGAAAGTATTTTAAATTCTGCCCAATTTAACCTCGATATTTTCTCTATCGCGTCAAGAACACTATTAGCAAATAAATACCGACGACACAAATCTGATTATCTAAATTTACATATTTTTGTTAGTATATATAGGATTATTTTAATTTATTTCATGCGCTTGAAATTTTTTACGCTTTCTCTAGGGTTAGGTGTCGAATAAATGTACTTTCTTGTTATTTTATTTTGCCATTTCTATTTATTCTATTTTCCATTCATTCCATTTATGGATATTGATTTAATTTACATATTCGTGTCAAAGAATATTCTTTAACGTTATTATCAGGATTAGGATAGGATACGATTAGGGTTAGGATTAGGAATAAAAATTGAACGACAATGGCATGACCGATTCAGGTTTAAAGTATGAACCATCATGAAGCAATAAGAAAATTAGAACATTATCGGCTAATGGTTTTTAATATGTTTTACAGTCTTAGTTGGCATCAAAGGTGAGCGGGGTAATGATCATCTAAAATACCATTAAATGTTTACCACGCAAAAAAACAAATCTGGTAACAACAATGTATTTAATTTTGCGCCAAATATCACTTGATAAAAAAAAAAAAAAAAAAAAAAGCAAATTGACTATGAACTTAATTACAGACCCCTAACCTTGTTATTCTCGGAAATTTTCTACCTGTATGTAAAAAAAAAAATTCTACTATAGAACGCGCTTTCACGTTTATAATGTTATGAATTGGCACGATCGGCTTGTTCAAGTTTACACAATTCGGATGGAAGAAAATATTCATTACTTTTTGATTTTTTCTTTGCTTTTGCATTACGCGAATTTGTTGGTAAAATCGATTTTCTTTTCGATAACATTGTTGATTTTTAGGTTTAAAAAATATTGTAATTTTACTTAAACATTGCTTTAAAATCTATGCAATTTTTCTTATCCTACAAGACTTTACAAAAATCTATTATGAAACAACTTTTAAAAAAGCTATATTTAAAAACGACAACAAGGTTTTTTTCTATTTTAAAACTAAAAGAAATGTAAAATTAAATTCCGGTTCGAAACGACGATTTACAAATGTGTTTCGATTGTGGGAAAATGATAGAGGGAAAATGCTGTTACTTCGACACAATCATATTAAATCTTTAGCATTTATGAGAAAAGCAACTTTCTTTTAAAAAATACTGTTATTTTTATTAAGATTTTCCGATTTTCAATACGGATAATTTTGCGATGCATATCATTGACATTTGCCATCCAATATATATATATATATATATATATATATATATTATTTATTTTTTACTTTTTAAAATTTAAATTAAAAATATGGTATCTTTATGTTAGCCGTGTGCAGACGATAAATCGCCAACCTATCCCCTCATTCGTATTGAATTCATTAAAAATATAAATCTTTCACTCATTTCATTTAAAACACAGAACTTTAATTTACAACACATACATTTAAAATACATATATTACGTACATTTAAAATAATTCCTTTCATGTGAAAAAGAAAAAGAAAAAAAAAGAAATTAATCACAAATAATTTGATAACCCAAGATCATTTTATTTCAACATCAAAACAAATCTGTTTTATTTTTCTATATATGACATCATGTTCGCTTGCTTTCCATACTTACTCGTATTTATGCACTTTGTATTATTATCAAATATTTGAAAACGCACGTTTTGTTTCTAATATGACATCCTTTCATATTCTGTTTAATTCTTAAATAATTCATTTCCTTTTCATTTTTCACGTGGAAATTTTTCACTTGAAAATAAATTGTTGATTAAAAATTATTACTCAGGGGTTTTATTTTATATTGGCAACGATAAAGTATTATCAACGGTAAAATAAATTTAACCATTTTTTAAAAAGCTGCAAAACCGGGCCCTTTGGGCCAAACCAACCAACCATTTTAAAATATACGAAAAAATGTCCATTTATTCTCTATGAAAATAATGAAATTTTGAATTATTAAGAAAAATATTGGAATAAAATAAACAAAAACCATTCTATGTTCATTTGAGGGTTATAATCAACTTATATGCAAAGATACAGGATAATTAAAGGCTTCATTTTGACGCTGGCTTCAGCCTAACATTTGCACACAATCAGATTTATAATATTATTAGGATTATTATTTATTATTAAAGTTATGTTATTTATTAAAGTTATAAAGTTATTTTAAAAAGTTGTGTTTTTTTATTAGACCAGGGATATATCTCACACATGCTGTTTCCTTTGAATTTCTTATGCTTAAGTAAGCGAATATTTCATTTTAATCAGTGGTAGATTAACGTTGATGCAGATTATGATCCCCTCAGATACAAATCTGAAAGAACAATAATCATGTAAGATATAAATAAGCTTTTCTTATTCCTAATGTATATTTTTATATGCAACAGTGATATGATATTTTCTAGGCTATCTATACAAGATCAAGCTGCTTCTTTTAAGGTGTGCTATGTATTCATAACAAAATTTTGCTATTTAGCAAAAAACAGCAACCTGTAATCTCCCATTGTTCTCCTTCTACTATAAAACACAAACGGAAATTTCGTTCCGTTCCTTTATAACTCGAGTTCTGCTGAATGGAATTTGATGGAACTTGCACTGTTGGATAGATAATTTTTCAGGGAAGGATTTAGTATATAACACATAGTACTACGCATATTAGTTATAGAATTATGGTGGAAAGTTCAGTTATTTTGGACGACAAGGTTACCATAGGTCATTGTTTTGGCGACCATTATCGTTGGCGAAAGAATTGAAACGGCTATATCAGAAAATAATGCAAACACATAGAAAAATAAAAGAAAAATTCTGTTATTAATTTTATTTAAAATCCCCCCCTCCCTTTCCCCGCAATGCATGAGATTGCAAATCAGATTAAGTCAATATTTGGCTATTTATCGTTTGCGTCAGGTAAACAAAGATGCATCTGATAATTTGATTTAATAAAACATGAGTATTTTTTTTTCCTTTTTTTCTTTCTGTTAATTTTTGTTTATGTAACTCCCTTGTTTCTTACAGGAAGAACTAGCAGATGTAATAGTAAAAATGACTGCATTTATGAGTTACATGTTATCTGCTTATTTACGGTTTTGATTTTACTTTTGTCACCAAGCAATCAGATTTTAAGCCAAAAATGCATAAGCGTGACATCAGCTTTTGAGCGATATTAGCAATAATAGTGTTTTTTCGTGTATACAAGATCCTTTTTGGAGTAAATTTTTATATTCAAATGCAAATTATATAAATAGCACTTATTGTTCTGAATATGGGATCACATATTTAAATTTTAGTGAATGTCTGCCACTCAAACACATATTCTAAAATAATTAAATTTTAGACATTTAAAATTTATTACGGAAACATACCGGTTTGTTTTCACCAAACATATTATTTTTATAGCCTCGAACTCAGATCAGTGAATATTGTCTATTATTTTATTTTTATTTTATTATTTTTTTAATATATCGCCAATTTCACTTATAGAAATATTCACTGTTTCAAAAGTTAGGAACCAAAGAATATTATTAAGGAGATGTGTGCATTTATGCGTTATTACTATCATAAAAGGCTACATTTTGCAATAAAAATTGCTTGCTGAAATAAATTTTTGCTGCTCATTTTGATTCGTCGTTTCTTTTTAGTTTTTCTGCATTATCTTCCCTTCTTTCACGAAGGTTTTTAAAAGACATTGGACTAATTTTCTGTATTCCGGTCACCTGCCAGTTGGCATTTTTACTATATTGTTGGATGTTTCGGTTTTGTTTGAAGGTTACTCTGGACGACGATTCAGATTACAGAAGATTAGACGACTTTTGAAATTAGCGATTGCTAAATTTATGAAGTTTTTTCATTATGAAGCAAAGTTTTTCCAAAAAAGCAATGCTCCAATGTACGGTTGGTTGATTTTATGACGGCCGATTATCTACACGAGGGATATAGACCCTGGGGGGAGTGACCTCCGTGGGGGTCTTTCTAAGGGATCCTAACCCGTATTTACGGCAAGGTTCGAAGAAAACCACGAAAAACTCCGAACGGTTAGGTCAACGAGCGCGATAGGGGTTTGAACCCAGCATTTCCCGTATGCCAGCTTTGAGAGAAGAACATCTCAGCCACTGTTTTGGCGCTTTCAATGTACGGAAAAACTTTGTAATGTCAATGGTGGCGAATGGAATAAATAATATTTGTCGATTTATCATTTCAGGCTGGATAAGAAAAAACGAGTACCTGAAATTCTGATTAGATAATTTTTCGATCATTATAAAGCCTTTTCGACCTACACACAGCCCTAGCAGCTAAACATAGTGAGAAATGAATTTATTTCTGCGTGTTATTATGCTCTTTAGAGAAATGCAAAAAAATCTTCCGTTTACGTATTCACCAAAAATAGTATTGCTGAATATTTTGCATAACTAACTTTATCATTGTCAGTTTTATTTAAGGTATGGAATTTTGTTAATGAAATATCTATAATTGAATTAATAGTAATTTGACATTATTTAATGGAACATAGCTTGGCGCGAAAATAACTTCGTTTTGTAACTAACTCTGGTACATTAGTAACCATATCGTTTCAAGCACGTCTAATGTTTGACGTCAAGCTTAGATATCGTCAAGATTATGAAAGATTAGGAAGATTTTATTGGATACAAACTAGAGGTTTATTCTTCTACCAAGGTTAATCATTGGTTTTTTTTTTCAGATTAACGGTTACACGAATGCAACTGGTCTAAAAAATGGAAAGACAGTGAAAATGGCGTCATTTTAATTTTATTCATATTCAGCTTTAAAAATGCACTTTTTTATGTTTCACCATTTTTTTTAAATATGAAAGTTAAACACTGTTCTTTATGTGCAAATAATTTATTACAATTTTCACTGTATTTACTCTGCTGTAATCGAAAGATGAAAAACCGTAGTAGACTTTCCAGAAGAGGACGTATATTGCGAAATATAACGTAACATACAGTGAGATTGTCATAGTTGCCAACCTCCCAATTTTTTTAATACCAGTAAAATCTTACAAAAATTTTTGCTTTATCAAATTGCAAAAATTGTACGATTAAAGAAATCAAATATTTTTACATAAAAATACTGGTATGGAAAAAATCGGGAGGTTGGCAACTATGGATTGTACTTACGTTAGCAGAATCTCACATGGAGACAAGCAAGAGGGACGGAGTTCAAGAACTTACAGACGAAAATGAATCAACCGAACATTATTTAAGTTTAATGCTCAATCAATGCAATCATTGCAATGCTTTCTCTTTTAGTAGTATGTTGACTAGAGAACATTTTAGTTCCTGTTGTCATAATCTCATCATGGCCTCATTTCCCTACCAAACTCTACTATAAATGATCAACTAAATGAGTTGCTTCTTTTAGCCCAAATTTTTTCCAATGTATGATATAATATAACGCCATGTCGTTCACATCGTTTACAGCAATATTGAAGGAAAATCCAGGTGAACGTCCCTATAAATTTAAAATACATGCACAAATCCATTGATATAATTTCTTTGATTCAAGGTTCGTTTGAAAATATTTACTAAAGTAGCATCTGTAGGTGAAGATCCACATTCCTTTAAAATACATGCTCAAATCGCTTGATATAATTCGTTTGAAAATATTTACTAAGGTAGCATCTGTAGGTGAAGATCCACATTCCTTTAAAATACAAAGCCATTTCGTTTGATTTAAGGTACATTTAGAAAAATGGCCCAGCGCAGCGGGCGTAGCATGCTAGTAAAACATAAAAAAATAAGAGAACCTCGTAATAAATGACATTCCTAAATGAAACGTTATACAGAGTTAGAGAAAAGTTTACTACAAATGATATTATTAACTAGGAATTGAAAAAAATATATAACTAGAGACTTCTTTTGTCTCCATATAATGAGTGAAAAACGGAACTATAGTTTCGAGAGCAATTAATTATTGGTTCTCTTCTTCAGATGATTAGCAGCAGAGAGTCGTTAAGCCAAAATGTGGGAAACCGATTCTGACATAGAACAACGATTGGTTGTTTGGTTGATTTATGACGACCGATTATCTACACGAGGGATATAGGCCCCAGGGGGAGTGCCCTCCGTGGAGGCCTTTTTAAGGGATCATAACCCGCATTTGCGGCAAGGTTCGAAGAAAACCACGAAAACTCCGAACGGTTAGGTCGACGTGTGCGAGAGAGGTTTGAACCCAGCCCCTCCCGTCTACCAGTTTTGAGAGCAGAACCTCCCAGCCAATGGTGGGTCTCATAGAACAACGAATAGTTTTGGATATTCTGAAAATATTACCTACCACGCATTTCAACTGAATAAATTTAGTAACGACATTCTATCTCTCACATTTTACTAGAAAGCTAAAATTATTTAGACGTTTTGAAACGTTTACATCTACGTTTAGAAAAAAAATTAACTTTAGCCCCCCTGACCGCCGAGCAAAAGAGCAAATTTGTAATGTTGTTTTCTGTGTAATTTTTTAAAAATGCTAAAAAAAAAGAGGAATTTTTAAACTTGATATAAAAACTAAATTATGTATATGAGTAAAACCGTTGAGAGTATTAATCATTACTCAATATTTAAAAACTTAATTATAATCGTAAAAATATATTAATTTAAAAAAAGGTTCGATTACAATGAAACCAAGAGCATAATGAACGGATATATCGGTTCACGGTGGTGAGAAAGTTAATGTAAAGTGATTTTTGGGGTTCAAATTCAAATGACAGAAAATCTGTGTCTAATTGTGTTCTGTAATTGTCTTCATAAGCACTTAGCGAAAATTAAAAGAAGACAGAATATTTCTCTCACTAACGTACAAATGTTAGCGATTCAGGTTAACTCGCTTGCATGCAAAATCACAGCAATTCAGTCGTCCACTAGTGTATCCTTAACAAAAAGTAGTCAGGCATCCTGCAGCAGTTTTAGTGAAAGCTCGACTTGTTTAGGGGTCCAGAATAGCTTGTTTACGCTGTCCTTTTTTTCAAATCTAGAAATAACACATGATAACTATTAAACTAAACGAATTTAAAATAAATATTTTCGTGTTAAAGATATATCTCTAATCATAAAAAACTGGTCGTTGGGGGCCACCGTAATACTTACCCATCATGGATATGCATAATGTACAATATTAAAATAAAAATGTGTAAACTACTTATAAAATGCATTGCAATTCGAATAAAATCGTGGCTTGATGACGTCATAAACTTTAAAGGCTCGATTACTGAATTGCTTGAAAGAAACCTCCTTATAACTCCAAAAACAATAATGCTATTAACTAGCGGTTTATTGCATCTGATTAAGCGTCTCATTTCCAATTAAAATATATCTTTGAAGTGAAATTTGGATGAAATACAGGGTCATGAAAAATCGAAGAGTGTGGAAAATAGGATTCCAAATATCTCGGCAACTCATTATCCGATCGACTTCATGCTTTATGCAAAATTTATGTTTTTTTATTGTCTTTTGTATTTACTTCTTAAAATAAACAATTTCGAAAATTTTTATATACCTTTTATCAGAAAGAATATTTCGAGAGTCCGAAAAAAAATAGTTCCGGTTAATCGAGGTTATTGAAATGAAATAGGCTTCTTCCCATTGTTACATACTAAGTACATACCAAATTGCAAGTCTTTATCTCAATTTTTTCGGGAGGTAGAGCGTTTACAGGCACACAGACACAAAGACGGACGGCAATTTTTTTTTTTTCTAAAAATATGTTTTTCGGAATTTCCAGTGTCTGAAACGTGTAAATCCGTCAAAAAAAAAATCGATTTTCAAAACGATTACAAGATTTACCCTATACTACGTATGATGGGTAAGTAAAACCTTGAATGTTCTCGCAAAATGCAGACGCTTAAATAATATTATGTGTCAAATAAATTTTAAAATATTTTAGTACACATTTTCATGGAGCATACACGTAGCAATGCTAAACCCCTTTAAAACTTATTTGTACATATCAAGCAGGGCGGTCGCTCTGCCAAGCCAAGCTTTAAAAAAAAACGCCACACAAACAACGCCAAGAACTAAACTCGACCGCTACTGCTTATATACAGAAATCAACTTCGCAATGTTAAATCGACAAAACATGCCAGATTAAAATATCAGATAACAAATAAACCAAGCGTCGCAGAAAAAAAAAACGAAAACTAGAAGAATCTAACGAAGAATTTCTTCAATTTAAGACCAAACTCATCTTAATAAGTGATTTATAAACAGAGATATAGATTTTTAAAAAAAACGTCGAGTTACTTAAAATGATCACTTTTTTCTTCGTCAAACTTTTTTTTTTCAAACAACCTACAGACCGTAATATTCGGCAGAATAAAAAAAGGATTGCAATTTTGGACAAGTAATTACGTAATCTATGTGCTTTTATAAAATTCAGTGTAAAAAAATATTATTTTCTATCCTTAATTAGCAAAAAACTGTTAATTAACTTGGCGATTAAAAAATTATGCCAAAACAGAGATAAAACATGCCAACGACCATGTACCATCTCTATAATAAAACCGTAAGTCATGTGACTGTCATCAACAGTTCCAAAATGTCCGTTTCACTTTTTCATATGCCAGGCGGCCATTTTTATTAAAAATTATTTTTTCGAATAAAACTTCATAAATGTGACATTTTTAGAAAGATCGTTCAAAATAAATTAATACTTGAGAGATGACTTACGTTCACTTATGTATATATTCTCCAATAACTTCAGTTGAAATTAGCTTCGCAGTTCATATTCTCTATCCATGAAAGTAAACAAAAAAAAAGATTCATTCGTCGTGAAGGTTTAAAATATTAAACCATTAAACCATGGAGATAATCGTTCGTAAAGTTAGTTTTCCATGAAAGATTTTTTGGACCGCTACCTGGTGTCAAAAAAATAATTCGTACCAGTGACACAATCAAAGTTTACCATAATTATGTGCTATACAACTCAACTTCATTATTTATCTTTTCTTGATGTAAGCTGAATGTAAACAAATACAACTCATGTAATGATATTTAATGAATCAAATTTCGAAACAAATTGTCAGTTAATTTGGTATTTATGTATTATACGTGAAAGGAAGAGAGACCACCGAAAATGATTGTTAATCACCAATCATATTTACCTTTATTAATGACCAATCGCTTTCAAAACAGTAATTTAATATACATTTACAAAATACATAACATCATTAAGTACTTTTGTGTTATTTGGGCACAAATCTCGCCAATAGAATTTTTAAAATCGCCAATACCAGCTTTTATTTTTCGCGTGTGCAAATTAGAAACGATACTTTTATTTTGAAATCAAATGTTCTGATGGAACAGCTGTCGTAGACGCACCGGGGCACTATATTAACTATAGAGTTGCAATATAGAGAGAAAAAACGGGTTGCTGTAATTAGAATTATAGGCGGTAATGTTGGTGTGACATATAGAGAATGTGCATGTTTGTCAACAAACTGGTTCCTCACTAGACCACGCCTCTTCGGTAGGCAAAACATTTCCGCTCAATGCGCTATTTCCTACGGTTTCCTATGAGAAAGCGAAATTTTTGCATTCAATTTATGGATCATATTTATTCAAAAACAAATTTTCTTTTATCAGATTATGCACAGAACTTATATTCTGTTGCTAATCAAGATTATTTAACAAAGCTTAGATTTGTCAAACCGAATAATAGTGTTATTATTTTAGATGATCCGTATATTGATGCAGATTGGAAAGCAGATATGGCTTTTTGGCCATCGGTTGCTTCATCAGATATTGAAACTTATTTAAAAAAGTTTCCAGGGAAGAATTCAAGTGCTCAAGAAGCGTTTCAACTTGTTGTAGCTGGTAGGAAAAATATTTTAGTTTTTTTTTTTTTTTAATTATGTCGTAAAGTTAACGTTTTATTTACTTTTTTTCTACTTGTAGTTCAAGTTGTTCTTGTTCGTATGGTAACTTTTTATTGCTTGAGCTAATCGGAAAATGTTTACAAATCTCATTATATTCAGATTAAATGATCGATTAAAATGATACCTATGAGTGTTCTCAAATCAAAACTGCTTATTTTCTGAAACACTTTTATATAATTTTAACATGTTGTATTATGACAAGGAAATCTATGAAACTGAAGCATAAGTTTTGTCAGAATTCGGTTTTATTAGCTGAAATAATTTTTATACTAAATAAACATTCCTTAGGTTTAAAAAAAATATTTTTACTATTCTAATAATATGTATAAAAACAGGACAAAACAAAAAATTGACTTATATGAAACATTTAATGAAGTACTAAGGGTGATAATTTTTTAAGAAACATTTTACTCTTTCTTTTTTTTTTTTTTTTTTTTTTTTTTTTTTGTAAAAGCGAATTATATAATTTAATCTAAAAAAAAAAAAAAAAAAAAAAAAAAAAATAGATGCCATGTTTTTGAAAAAAACCTTACCATTTAAAAAGCATTTAATCAGGTGTCGATGCAGTTTTTTTTTCTTGGAGCGGGAGGGGAGAGGGGGCATTTTGTGAAAAATAAAATTTATTTTTCTGAAATTTGTTATATTTTTGTGAAAAATAACATTTTGTAACAAAATATGATATCCAGTTACTCAAAATCGAACCAAACATTTATTAATAACGAGCTGACTAGCGCCCGTGATAATAATAATAATAATTAAAAAAAAAAAAAAAAAAAAAAAAAAAAAACTCAAGTTTTTAATATCGAGTCGAATGAACAAACTCTGTTGAAATCGAGCCCTTAGAACCCAATAAAAAAATGAGTCCCCAGGCGGTGGAATATGCACCCCTGTAAATTTAACGAATTTCCTTTAACATTCCTTTAACGCGATATTTAATTTACAGATGCATCCCCCCCCCCTTTCCAAACTTAACCCCTTATCTTTAACAGTAACGCGATTTCTAATTTACGACTGTGGTGAGTAAACGTAAGTTGATGCCGAAAAAGAAGATTAATATTTAAAAAAAATATCCTTGACAGCTTGGCGTACAGGCACAGGTAAATTTCGAAGATGCAATTGCAGAAGAAATGACCTTTTTGCCATGATGCGGCAGTTGGGACCGCTCACTTCGAAATCTACCTGTATCTGTAGGCGGAGCACACAATTTTTTTTTCTGTAAGGGTTGGTTTTATAAAAAAAAAACTTTTCAATATAAAAGTTGTAGATAATATTAAGAGGATTTGTAATAAATTAGCGGATTTGATAACTTGTGAATTGACAAAGTTGTGATTTTTTTTCTTCTTAAACTCCTATTCTTTCCCCCCGCCCCACCCCCCAACCACTTGAGGACATTTTTAATGATATCAAAAATCTGTCATATATAATTTTTCGGCCCTTTTCCTAGAAATAATAATAACTTTAAACGGATTCGATACGTATCATAATTAAGAAGTTATGGGTAACGTAAGGGGTCCAGGTGCCCGGATCTTGTCCGAGAAATTTTTGGTCATTCATGTAGTAGCTGGAAATCCTAAGAAGTTGTTAGAAAAAAAAGCTAGCGAATTGGACGATTTTTAAGGAAGCTATAGTAGGGGGCCCAAAAGGGGCCGCTGATAGTTTTGAGCAGGGCCCTAAGATGAACGGTCCTACCTGGAATGTAGAAATGGGGAAATAACTAAATGGAGAAAACTCCCCCAAAAACGAAGATCGAATTAAAAGGGGACAAGGTATTAACAATTTAAGGAACAATAACTTCGAGGGGCCCGGATCTTCTCCTTTTTTTTTTTTTTTTTTTTTTTTTTTTTTTTTTTGTCGTTTATGTAGTAGCTAGAAGTTCTAAGTTGTTAGAAAAAAAAGTTAGTGAATCGGACGATTTTTAGGAGAAATATAGTAGGGGGCCCAAAGAGGGGCCAGCTGGTACTTTTGATCAGGGCCCTAAGATGAACGCGCCTAACTGGAATGGGGGAAAGAAATGGGGGGAAAGTTAAATGGAGAAATGGCCCCAAAAACGAAAATCGGATTAAAAGGGGGCAAGGTATTAACAATTTAGGGAGCAAAAACTTCAAGGGGCCCAGGGGGACCGGATCTTCATCGAATTTTTTTGTTTTTGTTTTTATTGTTCATGTAGTAGCTGGAAGTTCTAAGTTGTTAGAAAAAAAAAGTTAGTGAATCGGACGATTTTTAGGAGAAATATAGTAGGGGGCCCAAAGAGGGGCCAGCTGATAGTTTTGATCAGGGCCCTAAGATGAACACGCCTAACTGGAATGGGGGAAAGAAATGGGGGGAAAGTTAAATGGAGAAATGGCCCCGAAAACGAAAATCGGATTAAAAGGGGACAAGGTATTAACAATTTACGCAGCAAAAACTTCAAGGGGCCCAGGGGGCCCGGATCTCCATCGAATTTTTTTGTTTTTGTTTTTATTGTTCATGTAGTAGCTGGAAGTTCTAAGTTGTTAGAAAAAAAAAGTTAGTGAATCGGACGATTTTTAGGGGAACTATAGTAGGGGGCCCAAAAAGGGGCCAGCCGATAGTTTTGAGCAGGGCCCTAAGATGAAGGGTCCTAATTAGAAAGTAGCAATGGGGAAATAACTAAATGAAGAAAAGGCCCCAAAAACTAAGAAAATCGGATTAAAAGCGGACAAGTAATTATCAGTTTAGGAAACAAAAACTTCAACGGGCCCCGTACCAGGCCCTAGGGGGCCAGGGTCATAACTAGAACGTAGAAATGGGGGTGAAAGCTAAACGGAAAAAAGGCCCCAAAAACGATGAGGATCGGATAAAAATTGGGTAAATTATTAACAATTTAGGGCAAAAATCTTAAAGGGGCCCCAGGGGGCCGGGGTCTCAAAAAATAAAAAATCCGAGCATCAGGTACATCAGGACCTACCTTGGGCTATCGCTGCAATTAAGAAAGGCAAAATTAATGAATAATTAATTTAAAAAATATGAATAATAAGCATATAACACAGCTAACTATACAGTAGGCATGCGTATGTTTTGCCTACCGTTCGTTCTTTACGGCTTCGTGACGTCACATGCACATTCTCTATTTACGTGATTATCAAAACTGGCTTCCAAAAGTTCAATGTTTCACCAAACCATACTCGAAAGTTACATGTTATAATATGCACTCCGATTATGTCACATTATTCAAGACGTTTTAAATGAGAATAATGATAGATTTTCTTCTTGATTCTCCCGTAATCAAGTCTACAGCCAAAGTTAGCGAGAAACAAACAAACAAACAAAAAAATATTGGCAACAATATGGTTCAGTGTAAATGGTGGATATCATTAAAGACTTTCACAAAATAGACTTCATTGCACCAAATCGTATTAACTAAAATACGCCATTTGGCAATGGATCCAATTACGGAAAACTACTTAATATGTTTAAGAATCTCTTCTTTAGCAAGCATATTGCAACTGATAAGCAAACGGATATGAAGCATAAATGCTTAAGTTGGTTAAGCGGTTTTTGTCAAGAAAGATGAAATACATAACAACAAAAAATATGCGAAATGCTACCATGATCGAAAAAGTTTTTGATTTGACTATTAGAATCTTCCGGTTTGGCGAAGGATTACGGAAAAAAAAATAAATTATGAATAAAAGTAACGTGTTACAGTGCTTAACATACATTTAAGGGAGACCAAACTGGTCGCCAGTGGCGGCTAGTCTGTATTATTATAGCACAAATCAGTTACAAGTTATAACAACATCAAATTTCATCTGCAAGTCAGCCATTTTCTTCTGAAGATATTTTTTTTTTTAAATAAAACTTCATAATTATAAGAACACACATTTTATCAAACAATTAAATATGACTGCAAACTGTGGCAGATGACTGTTTCCAACATGAATAAGTATGAGAAATTCCCGTCAAGCGTATCGATCTGGGTGGCTCAGTCGCAGAGCGTCGGCAGGGTATGCGTAAGGTCCCAGGTTCGAGTCCTGGCCCAGGTCAATTTTTCACTCGTGTTTGTTTAGTGCATTTAATTGTCTGATAAAATGCGTGTTCTTAAAATATTGTAAAATAAAGTAATCAGACGTAGTGTTTATGCTTTAAAAAATATTTTAAATATATAATATACGTTTTTGAAAGATCTTTAAAAATAAATTAGTTTTTGAGGGAAGATGTACATTCTAAAATGTATACATTAAGAGTTATCGGCATTTAAAATTTCTTTCCAAACGTAAACAAAATTTTTCAAATGAATTAAAGGTGATTCATTTATTTCTTTAAAAAAAAAAAAAAAAAAAAAAAAAAAAAAAAAAAAAAAAAAAAAAAAACGGTAAAGGACAGGCATTTTGTTCGCAGGAATACCTTTCACGTCATTTTTCTATAAATTAATGAAATCCAGTTGTTAAATTATTTTTGTTTTAGAAGTGAAGTTTCCATTTAAATTTATTGTAACAGTACAATGTTTAATTGAATAAAATAATGTAAATCTAAGAAATTGCTAAGAAATTCCAAACATGCACAGGGCAATGCAAAAAAAAAAAAAATTAATTAACAAAAAATAAATAAATAGATAAATAAATAAATAAATAAAAATCAGCTTTCATAAATTCTAAAAATTGTTCATTACAATCTAAAGGAGGGTTTATTTCTATATTATTCTACATATAATAGTAATTTCAGCAAATATATTAAATTCCAATGCGATCTGTTTTAAACGTTAAGATGGTTTATAACACATGATAAAAAAATTATGAAAAAGAATGGCGCGTCACAGTTCGGGGAGAGGATGGGGAGGAGCGTGAACAAAATTAGGAAGTATAATAAGGCTATCTGTTTGAAACTTTACGATATTTTGTAACACATAACATAAATTTTAAAAATAAAGCTGCGTCAAAAATTATAGGGAGGGGTGGAGCGCGTTTTGCCTACACAAGGGGGGGGGGACACTTTTCTAAATTTTAACGATATCCGTCATGTCACATATCGTTACAAAGGGCTGCGACCACTTATTCATGTTATGCACCACAGGTAAAACCCCCACATTTTGCGCCCCCCCCCGACACAACTCATGTGATATATTGTTCGAAAGGCCTGTGGCCGCTTATTCATATTATGTATCTTCGGGGTCCATCCTCCCGCTTTCACCCCCCCCCCCCAAAGGGGGCACTTTTCTAAATTTTGCCGACACCTCTCATGTGATATATCGTTGGAAAGGTCTGTGAACGCTTAATCAAATTATGCAGGGGGGGGGGGGGGTATTTTCTGAATTTTGCACATATCCCTCATGTGATACATCGTTGGAAAATCTGTGACTGCCTAATCTTATTATGCATCTCCGGTGTTCATCCCCCCACTTTGCCCCCCAAACGCGATTAGCTTTCACCACCAGTGGGCGCTTTCCTATCTCTGTTTCTATGGGTCGGATCACGACGGGGTATGGCTCATTCGATTCGACATCTATAGAGCTTTCCGATTTTAGTTCGTTTTTTTACCTCCAGGGGGCACTTTCTTATCTCTGGTTCTATGGGCTAGATCACGACGGGGTATAGCTCATTCGACTCGACATCTATAGCCTTAACGATTTCAGTTCCCGAGGTTCGTATAGAACAGATTGCGCTATCTGGTGGTGGAAGATAGAACTTGAGCGTGCGCAGCACGACTGCTATACGGTGCCGAAGGCAGCGGGGACCCGTGTCGGAAGTTCGTTTTTTTACAGGTTTATACAATTCGATGTGCAAATTAAGGGATTATCCGGTGCCGAAGGCAGCGTGGAACCAGGTCGGAGGTTCGTGGTTTATCTTATTCGAGGTTTTAAAAGGATTGAGGCCCCGGTGTAAATTAGGGGCCCGCTAGCGGGCGAAGCCAGCTAGTGCTAATAATAAAAGAGCGTGATATCACGTTTGGTTTCAAATGCAGCGCTGACACGCTATGTACATATTCCATTTTTATTCATTTAATGGATTAGTCAGTGATATTTTTTAACGGAGGATAACAAGTATTATAACAAGCCACATTTAGTATGTTGTTTTTAAGAGTGTAATTAATTTAATTGAAAAATCTACTGGTATTTCTAGTTAACCCTTTAAACAATGACTGAAAGTAAAATGTATTTTTAAATTATTTCTCATATTTAGATTATTTAAATTATGTTCAATATGTTTAAAAAAAAAAGAAATGATATCTACAAAAACAACTTTTCAAAAGTAAAAAAAGGCCAAGCGTAAAAAAAAAAAGTTGTGGCTAAAAAATGGTGTGATATCAAATTTCCAAGCTATTATATTGCTTATATAACTTTTTTCCATTAAATAAGTTATCATATATATAAGTCGAGTGCCTACGTATATGTTAATAGAAATCGTTTTCTCCTGTACTAAATACATCCTAATGAGTTTCTGAAATTTCAATTTTTTTCAAATTATGCATGATGGGCTTGGCGGCCATCTTTGCATATTATTCACAAAATTCTAAGCACCCAAATTCGTAGTTAAAATCCGAAGTTCAAAATTGTTATTTAAGCAAATATTTAAGAGTTTCATTTATAGACTTGTATGCTCTGAAAATTGTGTCTTAAGATAATGATGACTTATCTTAAAGATTCATCTTATGATTTATTTTTTAGAGTAATTATTAATTTCAAACTAGTAAAAATCAATTTATCAAAATATCAGTCTTATCTAATTTATCTGTCCGTAGTTAGAATCTGAAGTTCGAAACTTTTATAAACATATTACATTGCAAACATATTGCGCTTTTACTTTAGAAATTTGGGTGCTTAGAAATATGGAAAGATGGCCGCCAAGCCCATCATGCATAATTTGAAAAAAATTGAATTTTCAGAAACTCATTAGGATGTATTTAGTACAGGAGAAAACGATTTCTATTAACATATACGTAGGCACTCGACTTATATATATGATAACTTATTTAATGGAAAAAAGTTAAATAAGCAATATAATAGATTGGAAATTTGATATCACACCATTTTTTAGCCACAACTTTTTTTTTTTTACGCTTGGCTTTTTTTTACTTTTGAAAAGTTGTTTTTGTAGATAATATATACTCTAGATGATCTTTCTTTTTTATCGAGAGACAATACAGTCGCTTATCTTTGTAGAATTAACAAAATTTTAACTCTTATACAAATTATTTCAATATTTTGCGAAAGAAATGGATAGATAAAAAGTTACATAATTTTGGTAATTTCATAATATGAGATAAATTTCAGCATTTTAAAATAAAAATAAAAAATAATAATCAAAACGTTTTCAAATGCATTTTTACCGCATTAAATCTTTTCAAAAAATATTTGATTCGATAAAGTTTTTCATAACTAATAAGTATCTAAACAATTGAAAAAATGCAAGCAAATTTTATTTTTAAAACTTTGCATGCCAAAAGTACTCGCTTTGAAATTATCAGACCAAAATTCCATCATTTAAATATTTTTTTAGAAACTCTATATGCCTTTCGTATTTTAATGGTACAAAACTAATGAACACTACCTACATTTTCTAAACATTCATTATTTTTGTCCCAAAGGTACATCAAAGTGCATTCTTAAAAGCATCTTTTATTGTTTAAAATGTATTCTTTTCACTTTATGTTTAAATTATTCAAACTGACTAAGATAACGCAACAAGATATTTTTCTTGAAAGTTGTTGAATTATTCAAAGCTGAAAGAAAATGTGAAAAAGAAGGAAATACATTAAAAAACAACGAGTCTGTGTTATTTTAAGCTAAGCTACATAAAAGTCAAAATTCATTTCAAAATTTCTTTTAAGCTAAAATTACATTTCACATGTTACTTGATAAACATATTTACTTATTCTAGTAAATCTCATTAAACTGAATTGATGTAATAAACAATATCCCAGCCCACACTTATTTTATAAAAAATACAAATGCATTTTTTCCTTGTTGTGGAAAATATTAAGGTAAAACCAGGAGAGATGGCGCAGTCGGAGAGATTGCGCACATAGAGGTGCGGGGGGAAGGAGTTGAGTGACTCCAGGTAGTTGTACAACAGCGGTAGTGGGGTGTCTACTTGAAAGTGCACATTGATTGTTTTGAGCGTCTAAGATAAAGCATTGCTATTTTGTTTTGTTTACCCAAACTAATTGCTTGAATTTTTATAGCTATTCATCAGAATTTCTATAAAATGTCAGTAGTACAAAATATTTTTAACTTAAACGATTTCTCATAAGCTACTAATCTAGACTAACAATGTGAACATCAACGGTTCGTTTTAGAAGAGGTCATGTTTAAGTAAAAAGCCGCGCAATCTCTCCTACCGAAATTGTAGAGTTTGCGCACTTGCTACTTAGGAGAGATAGCGCATTTTTCCCCTTAATTTCCATGCTAAGAGAGATTACGCGGCTTATTGGTAAATTTGCATAAAAAATGAAAAATGAAAATGGACTAATTTTAAGTTAAACGTGTTTTCAAGTAACTTAATGTTGTTTTGTAATCTTATCTGGACTTTGATTCTTTATTTTTCCCCCTTTAATTAATTTTTTTAATCGTTTTTAAAATTATTTCCTTTTTCTGATTCTTTAATCATTAGGTTGAACTATTCACTCCTAATACAATAATATTCGTTCACAAAAACCTTACAACAATGTAATTTAAGTGTAATTATTATTGTTAACAATTTAATTGTAGTTATTATTAGTAATAATCTCTCCTACCCATGTGTGCAATCACACCAACCCTGTAAGGACAGATTGGGCAAAATAACTTTCTTCGTTTTATTACAACTGCTCTATTAAATTACAACATAACAACAAAATAGCAATGGAAATGCATAAAAAACAAATGAAATAAAAATTATTCATGGATAGTTTAGCAAAAAAAAAAATATTTAAAATTTTTTTATTGTTATTCTTTTGAATTGTGCGCAGACTCTCCTAGATTTACCTTAATAAATTTTCAATAAATTTTCAGAATTTAGTGATATTAATTAAACATATTCAACACATAAGGAAATATATTGTTTTTGAAGTATTTGGAAGTAATGGTGAATGTCCTCTAGAAAGCTTAATACGAGGATTAGTCAGAAAAAAGAAGTTTTCCAATCCTTTTTTGGCTATCCTCTGTTGGGAACCCCTGAACCAACCGCCCTAAAGTCCCCACCTGGTTCTGCGGTAATTTCACCTCTATCTGGTATTGAAGAAGTTTCTCAGAAAAACGCATGTTGGCACTAATGAAGAAAAGAAGTCAGTCAGGAAACACTTATTATTTATGCAAGACACTCATTTTTGTTTTACAACAAGGTTTTTTTAACTTTTGTAAGCGTAAGAATAATGATACCAATGTCATTGGTGATTATGTAGAAAAATAAAATTGGTCTACTTCTTTATACCCCAAATATATTATTTGTCTGGAATAAAAACACTACTCATATTAGCCTGTATAATCTTTTTTTCATGATTTTTTTTTTTGAGTAAAACAAATTAGAATTTACACTGCACCTTATTTAGAGAAAGTTTCTAAGAAATAATGCGCAGGTAAATGCTCATAATTTTCAAGGGCTGTTCATGATAATACCAGAAACTTCTAAGAACACACATTCCGTTGTTGTCAATTTAACCTTTAACTCCGATGACAAACATTATCGAATAGATACTGTGAGCAGTTTCTAAGACCGCGTGAGAGAAGGATTAATAAAAGGCTCGATGAACGAATTGGGTACTGTTTCAGGACTAAACTGAATGTACAAGACTATTATAATTAAAATTCAACTATTCAGAAGTGTCTATTGACAGTACTAGGGCTGCAAACGAAACACAATTTCATTAGTATCTGTAAATAAACTGAAAATTACATGTTAAATTACTAAAATTGAAGAAATCGGAAGTCTGTGAGACTGCTAAAAGCAGTTAGGGGTTAATCAGGACTGTCGTAGAAGATAAAACTTCATTTTCCTAGGAAGTTGTTTTGGGGCAACGAAGTGCCCATTATTTAGAAGGAAAATGTCTGCACTTTTTACTGTGTAATTCTCAAAGACCACTTTTTAAGTTATTTCATTCAAATATAGATATTTCTTAGATAAAAATGTTAGACTTCTTTAAATGTACACATCCAATTAAAAATGTTCAGATATTTATGACATACATCAGTAAGGAATACATATGTACATCCGTAGAAAAAAGACCCTGTAGTGTCCGTGGGTAAACCTGCACGTCATTTGAATTTTCAATGTAAACAGCAACAAGTATCATGAACAAAAAAATTAAAGCAAAAATTAAAAATAAATCACAAAACCTCTGTAATTAACTGTGGCAATAGTTATTTACAATAATAAACCTAAAGACATTTATTTTACTTTACTATAAAAAGGGAGAAAATACGATCTAGTGACTTCTCTTTTGTGTTGAAAAAGACGAGTCAATGTGGCCAGAGCCCAATTACCACAGAGGGAAACTTCCACCAGTATTTTGGTACAGAAAATTTCGCTTTAACCTTTGTATCACCGCGTTGCATATCTACAACATACCAAAAATCTAGTTTGCTTATACAGAGGGCTTTAAAAGGCGATTTTATTTATTGCTGCTATCTCCCAACACAGCAATTAATATAAATTGTTCATAGAATTCTCAAAAGACGGCAATACTGAGTTAATTTTCCATACAAAGTTTTATTTATCATTTGAGCAATTTCGCATCGTTATTGCGGAAATGAACTTCGTAAATTTTGTAAAATTAAAAAGGCTAGAGACGTCCAAAAATAGATTTTTTACAATGGTAATTTTGTATACTTTACAATTATGTATTAGAAAATTGACAATATTTTTAAGAAGTGCGTAATAGTTTTTTTGTTTATTGCAGCTGGGAAAAAAAGTACTTTTCAGTAAATATATTTTTATTTTTATGGTGTAATTTTTTTAAAATTATTTTTTACATACTTAAAATAATGTAATCTAACATCTGAGTAAATATTTTTCAAATCGGTCACAAAGTGTTAAGTAAACGCATAATTTTTGTTTTTATAATAAGTCAAGATCGCCTGTTACATAATATGGGTGAAAGTTTCTCCTGCTTTAATCAGCATCTGTCCAACGCTACCCAGCCCAAATACAGGGTGATTTTTTTTAAAGTTGTGAAAGTAAAACCCTATAACAAAAGAACCACTGATCCAAATGACCTGAAATTTCACCAGTATGCTCCCAAAGCAATGGGGATTTTTTAGGCGTGGTTAATAAAAATCTTAAAATCGCACCGACAGATGGCGCTGTAAGTTAGCAGAAACAAAGAATACCGTCAGTGGGAGGAAAACAATGGTCTATACTTTGAGAAACCATCTTCCGTAGGCCCTCTGTCGTCATTGGACCTTTTCTTAAATTCTTATGTGTCCTAAATCTCCTAAGAGCAGTTGCTGCGCTGTCATTATTCTGATAATACAGTTTCACTAACAACGCACGATACGTCAATGGCCCAGTCATTGCGCGGATATCCGTAGAATAATGAACACGAGGTGAGCGTACTTCATGTTTTTATCGCCAATGTGCTTGTGTAGGGCGCAAGTTCGTCTTCCGACTTTACTGCATGTACAGCGTCATCTGTCGGTGCGCTTTTAAGTTTTTTATTTAACCACGCTTAAAAAAATTCCCTTTGCTTTGGGAGCATACTGGTGAAATTTCAGGTCATTTGGATCAGTGGTTCTTTTGTTATAGGGTTTTACTTTCACAACTTAAAAAAAATCACCCTCTACTTTGACCCCTTCTGTTTTTACACATTTTAAAAATGGATTAAGTAAAGGTACAAATAACCTTAGGTACAACAGTCTCGCCTCTGATAAAAATGAAATAATAAACCACGAATTCAAATTTAAGATATTAAAAATTAAGCCAAACCTTATTCCTGTTATTTAAATATTTCTTAACTGTTTAGGATGAATAAATTCTTTACACATACTATACATAATCTTTCAATATGAAAAAAAATACTGAAAATAAACTCTGATTTTTTTTTAATTATTTTGTTTAATTAATTCTTTGTTTGAGTGAAGAACAATTATCAAACTTATTTGAAGAAAGGGATTCTTACATATCTAAGAAAATCGAATATTTCTGCAGTTTTCATTACTATAGTTTATTATATTCATTACTGATGTATTCATTAGCAAGCACTTTCTAATTTGTATAATAAATTGAAGCTTATGATTGCTGAAATTTCAATTATGCAATACTGATATCAAAGAATAAAGAATAAATTAGAAAACGCAAATGATAACACAAAAAGATTTCATTTAAGAATATTTAAAAGAGTCACTCTAACAAATGAGCACAATATTGTCATTCTATTAATACACAAACACGTAACACATAATTCGTATCACTTTTGTGTATATTGCAAAATTTTAATTTTTGTGGAAGTCGGAACCTTTTGCAAATAAGTTTTATTTACCACATTGCAATTTCTGGAATATAACACGGAAAAAAGAAAGTACCTTTGTGTAAAATTTCGTAACTTTGCTCCAGTGTATTTCATTATATACATACATATAGACAGACGGATTCTTTTTTTAATTCTTAAAAATAAATTTGCAGGAAATTTTCATATGTATAAAAAATAACTGTATCCGAGAATATAGCAGTTTTTAAACCGTTATAATACTAGCGTAAGGATGTCCAGGACACGAAGTTCACGGAAAACAATCTCAATTTTATTTTTTGGCTTAAAACATACTCTAAGAATTTTAGAATAAAATCACGAATACCGCATGTAAATACCACAATTATATCAAAAGATATAACCTTTTAAGATGTCTGTGGTTGTCTAAGGAGACCTTAAAACTTTAAATTATTTATCTCAGAATTTTTTTGAAGGTTTCTTCTACTTAAGTTATAATATCTGAATTCCCATCAACCCATAACAGTGATGTGTAATTTCTCAGACCGCGTTACGTCGACTAAACTTAATGGAATCTTTTGACGAAGTAGGTATCATGTTTTGAAATTGTTTTATGTGCGAAAATATTTTGAAAAAATAATTATTTTTTCTATCGTAAATAGAATGGTTAAAATAAACATATAAGTAATTTCGAACTAGTATATAAACAAGGAAATTTTATTGTGTTCTTAATTAAATTCTGTCTCTGAGACCGCACACCTCCTCTTTTGTTCTACTTTTTAATATCAAAATTATGATAATTTATGCAATATTTCCCCCTTATATTACAAAGAAAAAACATAACCGTGAGTTGCGATGACGTCATATTGACAGTGGCAACAGCTGACCAATAATTTCCTCTTTTACTGCTCTTTTTTCAACTTCTAAACATCGAACAAGTTCCATTTTTACATTATCGAATAAAAAAGAAAATGCAATTAGTTTGAAAAATGTATCTTAATTTACTGAATTTTTATCCTTTTTTAAAATAATTTTCAAGCAAATCTATATTTGACATCCGCAGCCCGATTACCAAATATTAACCCGTTTTCACTTAAAACAATATAAGTAGTTTAGCGTTTGTTTTCGGCTAATATTCTATAACGAAATTAACACTTCATCAATCTATACTAATATTATAAAGAAGTAAAGATTGTTTTTCTTTTGTTTGTTTCTTTATTTGTTTGAAGGGGTAATCTCTGGAACTACTGAAGCGATTTCAAAAATGATGGTGACAAATTGATGGTCACAATCCCTGCTCTAACATAGGCGATATTTTATGACGGTGCCACTACCCCCAGGAGGGTGCAGAAGCAAAAAACGTTCTAAAATTTCGATTTTTTTTATACTGAAGGTGTTAGAAACATGAAATTTGGCATAGTAGTTACTTATAAGATGTAAATGGTCTCTAAGAACAAATTCTAAAAAAATTCGAAATTTAAAAGGGTGAGATGAGCAAAAAGCGTTCTACATTACAACTTCTATAGGATCTCTGGAACTACAGAACTGTTTTCAAAAGTAATGGTTGCAAATTGGTGGTGACCGTCCCTGCTGTAACATAGGCAATATTTTATGTCGGTGCCACTAGCACAGGAAGGTGCAAGAGCGAAAAACGTTCTAAAATTTCGATTTTTTTTATACTGAAGGAGCTAGAAACTTGAAATTTGGCATGGTAGTTATTTATCAGATGTAAATGCTCTCTAAGAACAAATTCTAAAAAAATTCGAAATTTAAAAGGGTGAGATGAACGAAAAGCGGTCTAAAAACATTCTAAATTACAATTTCTGTGGAATCTCTGGAACTACAGAACCATTTTCAAAAGTGATGGTGGTAAATTGATGGAAACAGTCCCTGCTGTAACATAGGCTATATTTTATATCGGTGACACTACCACATGGGAGGGGGGAGTGAAAGAGCGAAAAACGTTCTAAAATTTCAATTTTTTTTATACTGAAGGAGTTAGGAACATGAAATTTGGCATGGTAGTTACTTGTAAGATGTAAATGCTCTCTATAAACAAATTCTAAAAAAAATCGAAATTTAAAAGGGTGAGATGAGCGAAAAGCGTTCTAAAACATTCTAAAATACAATTTTTATGGAATCTCAGGAACTACAGAACCATTTTCAAAAACGATGGTGGCAAATTGATGGTAACAGTCCCTGCTGTAACATAGACTATATTTTATGTCGGTGCCACTATCACAAGGAGCTGCAAGAGCGAAAAACGTTCTCAAATTTTAATTTTTTTTATACTGAAGGAACTAGAAACTTGAAATTTGGCATGGTAGTTATTTATAAAATGTAAATGCCCTCTAAGAACAAATTCTAAAAAAATCGAAATTTAAAAGTGTGAAATGAGCGAAAAGCGGTCTAAAAACATTCTAAATTACAATTTCTATGGAATCTCTAGAACTACATAACCATTTTCAAAAGTGATGGTGGCAAATTGATGGTAACAGTCCCTTCTGTAACATAGGCTATATTTTTCAACATTAGTGTGGTTTAATTAGTAATTTCTGAATTATCTGTGGCAATAAAATTTCCTCTAATGAAAATAGGCCAACGAATACCACTTGAAAGTTTTCAAGAATTACGCGAGCAAAGCCGCGGGTTTTGCTTGTAATAAATAAAATAATACAAATAATACCAATAAAACACAAATTTAACAGACATGTAATCAAATTACACGTTTAAATCATTGAAATTATCAGAATCAAAAGTGTAAGTAGTGAAATCATGGGCGATTTCTGCGGCTACCGCTACTGGATGCGATTAATACGACAATATCGTTTTTAAAAAATACACAAACTTTTTGGAAAACATTATTGATATTTTTCATAAAAAAATGCTATTAGTGGGCAATTTAAAATATATATTACATATAAAATATCTATTAGAGTTTTCACCGAAAAAAAATGGTTTTCTCCTATATTCTGTAACCCGGGAAGTCCTAGTTGAATCCGATAGTTCGTTCTAAATCCTGATGATGAATTCTTTTCTGCACTCAAAAATGAACAAAAGTAAGGTAAAGCTAGGATAGTCAACGCACAATTCAGCAGAATAATAAAAATACATATAAATATTAATTTTTTGCTAAACTTTGCATGATTAACTTTGACTTTATTTGTTTTTTATGCATTTCCATTGTTATTTTGTTGTTAAGCTGTAATTTAATAGAACAGTTGTCATAAAACCAAGAAAGCTATTTTGCGCAACCTGTCCTTACAGGGTTGGTGTGATTGCGCACATGGATAGGAGAGATTGTTATTAATAATAACTACAATTTAATTGTTAACAATAACAATTACACTTAAATGGCATTGTTGTAACGGTTTTGTGAATAAATATTATGGTATTAAGAGTGATTATTTCAACCTAATAGTAAAATTCCAGACATTCAGTTCACCCATCCTCATTGCCCAGTATTTTTTTTAACAAACGAATTTATTGCAAAATTTAATTTCGATAATTATGTGTTTTCCAAAATTTATTTCAAAAGTGATTCATTCACATGTTTTACATGTAATTTGTAATATATGCAAATTTACCATTAAGCTGCGTAATCTCTTCTAGCATGAAAACTAATGGGAAACAATGCGCCATCTCTCCTAAGTAGCAGATGCGCAAACTCTCCAATTTCAGTAGGGGAGATTATGCAGCCTTTTATTTAAATATGGCCGCTTGTAAAACGAAACAGTGGTGTTCGTACCGTTAGTCTATGTTAGTAGCTTATGGGAAATCGTTTAAGTTTAAAATACTTTGTAATACTGATACTGATACTATATAGAAATTCTGACGAATAGTTATGAAAATTGAAGCACTTACTTTCGGAAAACAAAACAAAATATAATGTTTTATCCTAGACGCTCAAAACAATCGACGTGCACATTCAAGTATACACTGCTCTACTGCTGTTGTACAACTACCTGGAGTCGCTGCGCGCTGACTCTACTCCTTCCCCCCGAACCTCTTTGTGCGCAATCTCTCCGACCGCGTCATCTCTCCTGGCTTTACCTTATACAAAAAGCATTTTTATCTCAGAGAATATATCAATTTTTAAATAATGCTAAAATCAACAAAATTTAATTTGTTTTTATTAAATTTTAAATTATTTCAAAATTTAATATATATAAATTTACATTGAAAGAAAAAAAAGGGTAAAATATTTCTATGAATAACAAAATAAATAAAATTTTGTGTCCCACACAACCATAAGAATTTCAAATAGCCATTTAATAAATCTAAGAATTGAATTATTATTTTTCTTTTTAATTTATGAGTTTCATAGCAATCGTTAATTTAATGATTTTTTCAATTTTCATTACTGAATAATAAATTATTTGTAAAATAATGTGTTATTAAAAAAAATGCAATCTGGAAATTTGAAACTTTGTTCAATGCATTAATATTGAAAAAATGTATATAATATAACATTATATATAAGAATGGTAAATCGATTACATTTGTGCTGATAATACTTATGAAAATTTATCATAAATTTTAAGTATCTTTTAGTAACAGATGTTTGGAGAAAAATTCTGCGAGATACATTCCAATCAATAAATTCTACTTATAAAGCGCCGAAGGATATATATATTCAGTTCATGTGAGCAATAATCTCTTGTGTTTATTGCCTCATTACATGTTATACAAATGGGTTTTCCAAGTAAATCTGACGCACAGCATTTCTGATTTACTAAAGCAATTAAACTCCGACGTTGGTTTGACATGGTAATAGCTATTCAAAAAAAACAAATTCCGTGATCAGTCACATTATCAACAGCTGCTCTAAATCGGATGTTTCTCATTGCATGCGTCTGTAATTATGACTCTTTGGGCAATGCAAGACATGAATAGAAAGGAAGTCATTTTAAATATGTTCATACTTTAACGTGGAAAGAAACTATAAAACTGAAATTTGCGCAAACTGATTCTATTGTAAGTATACCCACAATAAATATTTTGGTACTTTTCTGTTACAAGAGCCTTGGAGGGGTTTTTTTTCTAAATGCTTGGCGCAGATGCATTTTTCGAAAGTGCATTGCGAAATGGCATAAACAGCCATGAAAATAAACAAATCTGATGCCCTTTTATGCTTGTTTACATATGTATATATATAGATATATATATATATATATATATATATAAACACATCAATAAATTTAAAATTTCACTTTTTTTATTTGTTAATTTATGAATATATTTCATAACAGATTTAAGTTTCATCTTTCAGGTGTTTATATTTTCTTTCATGTTTCTCTCCAATTTGTTTTATATTCTCTGTGTTTTAAATTTTATTTTTTATTTCGCTACATATTTGTGGATATTATAACAGGTACATGTTTTTTACATTTTTTCATTTTACTAGAGGGCTCTGCCCCCAACGAGCTACGCTCGCCAACCCCCGTTCTGACACCACAAACTTTAAAAACACTCTGATTTGATCAACACTAAAACGATTACGGAAGATTGTATTATAATTAAACGACCAGTGGCGACCTGCTGTAACCGGGTTTCCATTCATTTTCTTTTGACTAAGAGATTTTGAAGTCAAATCAACTGCTGTTGAAATAACTAACAACTGTTTTCCTGATTGATTAAATAAAATCAATTAAACATTTAAAAATCAACTTGTGTAAAATGGTTAAGTAAACAATGTCGCTTCATCGGATAATTTTATAACAATGCTATAGAAAATTGGTTACTTCTCCATTATCCCGCCTACTATTTCCTATAAAGAAAAGAACTGTCGCCAAAATATATGATTTAAGGCCAAAAGTGCATTATGTATTTTCCCGCAATTGTTGTATGATGTTTCTGGGATGTTATTTGAAGGTTATATATACAGGTTGTTTTTTTTTAAACTGACGCTATTCAGAGCCGCCTGTAGCTCGTTCTAATAACTGGATTGATACAAAATTTTGTGAATGGACTAAGAAAACCATGGGAAAAAAGATTCCAACAAAAAATTAGTTCCAATCACCGCCGATAGGGGGAAATGTGGCACTGTACATTGAAAAAAAACATCAGAAACAGACAAAATTAATAATTTGGATAAAATGCCACGTTTTATTCATCATTTGCACTTTCCCTTTCGTTGATTGCAGTTGAAACATCCATTATCACTTTTTCTGCCACCGGTTTACGTCCTCTAACTGACCGAACTGCTAGCGAGCCTGTTTCTTCGAATTTCAGAATCATTGCTTTCAATACATTAACGGATATAGGTCCTTTGCACAGTTTATGGCGTGTTCTAAGTAAACGAAGAGCGGCTGGTGCACTGGTGCACTGGTTACAATAATAGAACTTCACAAGTAACGCGCGCTGCGGTAACGTGAGATTCATTTTCAACCTGAGCTGAAATTGTTTCTCGTTTTTTTTTCGCATGCATTTATAACTTAAACTATTGGCGCTACTGTCGCTTGCGTAAGTAAAAATTTGCATTTGCATTTATTGCCCGTATTTTATGCTAATTTTCAGTTGCATAAATTACCACAGCGCCACATTTCCCCCTATCGGTGGTGATTGGAACTAATTTTTTTTGTTGGAATATTTTTTCCCATGGTTTTCTTAGTCCATTCACAAAATTTTGTATCAATCCAGTTATTAGAACGAGCTACAGGCGGCTCTGAATAGCGTCAGTTTAAAAAAAACACCCTGTATATATATAAACATTGTGGCATATATATATTATTTTTATGCATTATTATATATATTTTTATTGTTTTATAATCAAATTACTTATGTTTCTATGTAAAAATAAATAAATCGTTTCTTTATATTAAATAAATTGTATAAATATTTAAAAAATTGCTTGTGAATAGGTTGCCAGAAAATATACATGAAATATTTCCTTCTCTTTCCAAGAACATTTTTCATCTAGTCAAGTCTCCTATAACACAAAAGTACCATTATTTTCAATATTAATAATATAAGTTCAGAAAAGTGAAAAATAAGACAAGTTTTGAACTTTATCTATATTGATCTTTACAAATATTGAATCTATTTTTTATTTTATATTTAAGGAACAACAATTATTAGTTAATGTGGAGTACTCATGAATAGTGAAATAATAAGTAACGAAAATAATATCTAAATGTATATTACATCCTACGTTTCCAGATTTTTTAAAGTAATTCAAAGTACAAATAAGATAGTCATTACATATAACGTATCTCAGTATCCTTTTACAAATACACCAAATTCCTATACAACGCTGAGATATAGTCCTCTCACATTTTTTTTCCTTTATCGCAGCAAATGATAGTTCTTCCACCTCTTATCTTTGGCTAAAACTATTATTCGACGCTCGTATTTTCACACTGATGAGTTTTAAAGTCGTTTCTTTAGCAATGATGACACAGTAGAACTTATGATAGAGTCTATTACGAAATAGTTCTATTGCTTTGCGTGTGTCAGATTACAAAATTCTTTGTGGTTGAAGGAATGTAAAAGGATATAAAAAGTAGTGATGGGCATAACGATTAGTTTGATTATTCGGGCATGCGCAGAAGCATATCTGTCAAACTTCGATTTTTTTTTTATATTCAATTACTACCAGAAACTTTGAAAAAAAAAAGAAATTTCTGATTTTAATTAGAATTTGATTAGACGCCAGATAAAAATGAAAAATGTGTTTCTTAAACGAAACAACTTAACACATCTATGTTAAGGTCCAGTTGAATATAAAATTTGGTGAAGTTCTGGTTATAAGTTCTTGAGTTGAAGCAGCTACAAAATTTGTGTCACACATTGACAGATAGAAATTTTCAAAACGAGTCACAATATATTCGGTAAATGTCAAAACACGTACGGTTATCAAAAAGCATGGGTAGAAAATTTTCACAACTCTAATACATTCTTCTTATGTATATAGAAGAAAATATAAAAGAAAATCCAGTTCTGTATAATTTATTAGTAGAGTCATGAGTATGAACGTATTTAAACTTGCTGAATTACACTTGTTTCTGATGTGCCGTTTTCAATTACTGAATTTGCTTTCTATTTTGTAACTCACTTCTGAGAGATATTATTAAATTCAAATGAGGACTTGGCGACAATTTAAAAACTAAAACAATAATTTATTATATCCCTTTAAAAGAGAAAGAGCAATGGAGTAAAAAAAGCTTGCTTTAAACGAAATAAGTCTCCTTCCAGAATCGTTAAAATTAAAGTCCTACACTAAATGCACATCTAAATGGACATTTCTCTTTCCTAGTAATATAATTTTGATTTAATATTAAACAACCAAGTACAGTCCTTGAGCCCAAATAATACTTTATTCTAAATAGGTGAAGACACTACGTCTTATCAAAACCCGCAGCCTTGCAGTAATCTACGTTCTCTACACTTGTTCTCTCATTGTTCAACCACAATCTATTGCAGAAAATACGTTCCACGTGCCACGCAATACATTCAGCAATTCGATCCCGGAAAACATCAACGGGAGATTTTGATTACACTGTAAAAAAAATTACAGTAAAATTACGGGCAGAGGCCGGCAGCAGAGATTCCAGTCATACCCCGTAAAAAAAAATCCATTCCCATCATTTTGTGCAGCCCGTAATTTTACGGGGCAAAGTAATATAGCATTATAATGCACAGGATATAATGCACTTTAAAACACAATAACACTTTGCTTACTGTTCCATATCACGTAGCACGTTAGATAATCACCACAGAATCGCTGTTTTGGCGGATTAAAATTTTCGAAACACGAGTAAAATGAAGAGTTACACCTTAGCGGAAGACAATGTATGGGGTCGTACCGTATTTTTGCTAATATATGGGCTAGAACTGTAAGAATATCCGGATTGCCCTTAATTTTCTAAGTGTCTATGGGATAAGGCCGCTTATTTAGTGGATCAGACCGTTTTTCATCAAATAAAGCTGTTGCCCGTGAAAATTGAAGGGCAAACGCTCATAAATTTACAGTTTTTTCTGAACGTGTACAGCTAAAGTACTTTTTTATAAGATCCGCTGTAAATCCGAAGTTTCCTACAAACACATCATCTCATATAGCCACTACAAAATCACATTAACCTAATTAACATAGCTTTGCCAAATGCCCGTGACAACCAAATTCCGGAGATTAATTGCACTTTATGAAACTTAAAAGAAGACAGAATATTTTTATCATTGCATCCAGAAAACATCCACGGCAGATCTTGATTGCAGCTAAAATACTTTTCGACAAGATCCGTTGTAAATCCGAAATTATCTACTTACACATCGCTATATATAGCCATAGAAAGTCACATTCACCTAATTGACACGTCTTTTCAAAATAACCGTATCAACCAAACTCTGGAGATTCATATGCACTATACGAAACTTAAAGGAAGACAAAATATTTTTGTCATTAAGGCGGTATTCAAAAGAATTTTTTTCCACGCTCAACAACTCAAAATTTTGAGACACATTCTGAGACTCATTTTTAAAAATAAAAACATGAAACTTGGCGGCGTGATTTATGAAGACATTTATAAGGGCCCCATGTTTTTATTTTTCGTTCAATTAATTAGAAATTGATTTACAAACAATTATTTTCACAGTACGATATATTTTTTTTTTTTTGTTTCCAGCGCTATCGCTTCGGAAATTCGGTTTAAAATGTCCACTTTGACAGCCTTTTTCTAAATATACTCTGCCTTTATCAAAAAATCGAGACAATACGGACATTATAAAGTTTCTGAATAAGAGAACCTGCCAATTGGATGCATTTTAGAGCAAAAATGAATTTTAAAAATATGTCTCAAAATAAGCAGTTTGGATTTGAATACACCCTTAACGTAAAAAGATATTCAAGAAACACGCTTGAACGCAAATTTACCAAAATTCCCGCGTTCACTGACAGAGGAATAGCCAGATATCCTGCCACAGTTTTAGTGAAGGCTCAACTTGTTTATGGGTCAATTCTAGAATGTGTGTCCTATCCATTTTCAAATCTAACGAGAGAACTATTAACATATACGAATTTAAAATGGCTCTTTTCAAGATAAAGATGTATCTCCAATCACAAAAAGTCTTGAATATTCTCGCAAAATTCAGACACGTATAATTTATGTGTACAAATACGTTTTTTAATATTTTAGCATACATATCCAAGGAGCATACGTGTAAAAATGCATGCTAAAACTCTTTGAAACTTCTTTGTACGTCTAAATACAAAATTATCTCTTCCTTTTTTTTAATCAAGAGAAAATATAATCACTTTTTTGTAAATTAATTTAGTAAATAGAAAATAAAGACCTAAATTTAGAAAAAAAATGTCAATTCTTGTAAAAGAAATTTAGTAAAAAATTTATTTTTTTTGTAAAATTATAACAGAATTTTGAGACTTATACAAATTATTTCAATATTGCTAAAATTGTGCATATATTTGGCATATATTGCCCAAATATGCCAAAGACATGGGTAGATAAAAAGTTACATAATTTTAATATTATCATAATGTGCGATATTTTACTGAATTTTAAAATAAAAATAAAAAATATTCATCAAAAAGTTTTCAAATACATTTTTTACTGCATTAAATCTTTAAAAACAAATATCTTATTGTATAAAGCTTTTTATAACTGATACGTATCTGAACAATTGATAAAGTGCAAGCAGCTTTTATTTTAAAAACAATACATTCCAAAAATATTAAGTTTAAAATTATCAAACCAAAATTCCATCATTTAAATATTTCTTTGGAAACTCTATATACTTTTTGTATTTTAATGATTCAAGACTAATGAAGGCTACCTACATTTTTTAAATATTCTTTTTATTATCCCAGGGGTACATCGAAGATTCTTAAAAACATCTTTTATTGTTTAAAATGTATTCTTTTGACTTTATATTTAAATTATTCAAACTGACTAAAATAATGCAACAAGATATTTTTCTTGAAAGTTGTTGAATTATTCAAAGCTGAAGGAAAAATGTGAAAAAGAAGGGAATACATTAAAAAACAATGGAACTTATTTTAAGCTAAGCTACATAAAAGTCAAAATTCATTTCAAAATTTCTTTTAAGCAGAAGTTATATTTCACATTTTACTTGTTAAACATATTTACTTAATCTAATGCATAAATCTTATTAAACTGAATTGGTGTAAAACACGCTATCCCAGCCAACATTTATTTTTTAAATACTTTTATCCTTATCATAAAAAAAAATAATCTAAATTTCAATCAATTTTCAGAATTAAGTGATATAGTAGTTAAACATATATACATAATAACATAGATATATATATATAGAATACATATATAATACATAATTACATATATAATATATAGTTACATATATAATATATAGTTACATATATAATATATAAACATATTGTTTTTAAAGTACTTGAACGTAATTGAGACTGCAATCTAATTCTAAAAACTTAATATGAGGATTAGTCAGAAAAAAAATTTCTCCACCTTTTTTCCATAAACCTTAATGCAATAGAACAAACAAGACATCACTTAAAAGCGAGAGACATTCATACGTTTAGTTGGTGGCATACCACAAAATATTGCAGACGGGACAGGTACAGTGCTAGCAAAAAGCTCAGGCAACTTAAATAAACTTAGAATGGAGGCCCAGTCTGTACCCTGCAGATATTGAGAGCAGACCTCATTTGCAATAGTAAGCAAAGGTTAAAATGAGAGCATTTAGTGGTATGGACATACCGATAAAAGGAACTGAAATCATACAAGTCATCTGTCCAAGTGTATAGTCCAAGTGTCATTACCATCCTCGGTTACAGACGTTATAACCATCTGCCTTAAGGGGCCGCTTCACTGAAACTCCCCGATCGAGAAATCCCATGTTAACTTATGGGAAAGCTGCGAAGCGCGATTACTCAGTACCTAATATAGATATTAAAATACGGTTTTCACTATCAGAAAGTAGACGTCAGATGCCAATGTTGAGAGTTTTTAAAAATGGTATCTTTAATTTTTAAGTTTTTAAAAAATCCCTATTAACTTTGCAATTTTTACTTGATGAAAGTTTATCATCTTCTTAAAAATACTTAAAATTTACGCAGGCAATTTTTAAAAACGCGCAACGTCGGCATCTGACGTCTAATTTCTGATGATGAAAACAGTATTTTAATAATTATATTAGTTAATGAGTAATCGCGCTTCGCAGTTTTCCCATAGGTTAACATGGGATATCGCGATCGGAGAGTTTCAGTGAAGCGGCCCCTTAACCCCTTGACCGCTGAGGACAAGGGCAAATTTGTAATGTATTAAAAATATATAAGGTTATCTGTGATTAAAATAGTTTTCGAATATGTGAATGTTATGGAATTTGATAGGTGTTTTTATAATGCTTTTTCTCACTTGAATTTATTTACTTGCTCTTTTCTAAACTTATATGTGAAGAAAATCGGCGAATACAAAATTTAAAATATAAAACAGTGTGAGATACTATAAGGAAAAGATATACAATAAAACCCTGGAAAATGGCTTTTCAGTCTGAATATAAGTCTTAACTGGATTGCTAATGGTATATTTGTAAAACTTTTTCATCAAATACACAACATATACAGTGGCTCACATTTGTTTTTGGACACTTGTGTTTTTAAAACTTACTTATAAAAAACATCCTCCAAATATTAAAATATTTACTTAAACTTTTTTCGCATAAACTTTCTTTTGTCTACAATAAAACCTACATATTTAATAAAAATAAATTCAAAACTTTTTTTTCAAAAAATTAATTTACCGAGAAAGTGTTAAAGACAATAAAAGTCTCATAAAAGTAATTGGACACTTTGAACATTCAACAAATGTAAACAAAAATATGCAAATAATCAAATATTTTAATAATTTGTTAGGTATCCTGTAGCTGAAATTACAGTTATAATACGTTTTGCCTTAGATGCAACTAGTTTTTTTTTTTTTTTTTTTTTTTTTTTTTTTGTGCAAGAGTGTTCAATTTTGTTCAGTCCTCTGTTAATACTGCTTTAAGTTGTTCTTTCGAAGAAATATCATATTTTCTTGTTCATTTCTCCAGTTCATGCCGCACATTTTCCACTGGGTTTAAATATGAAGAATACGGTGGAGTCTTGATAACTTTGGGACAATTGTACAGAAGCCGATAAATGACGTGAATTCAATTTTAATGACTTCGACACTTTCATAGTTTTAAACAACATTTTTACAAATTGAAATTTTATTTCATTTTTTATCATTATAATAAAATGTCATCAATGAAGGTACAAGAAAGAAAAATTATGCGTCAAGCATAAATTATAAAATACTTTGCAACATTTACAGAATACCTTAACAAAACTTCACCATTTAATAAGGTTAAAAAATACTCAACTAACATTTTAGAAAACGCATAACACATTTGAAAACCAGATTTCAGCCATTACTGCACATAGCCGGAAAGAAACTCCAATTACTTTATGAAACCCTACATATGATCTATTGGTTTGTCTATATTCTATACAGTATTCTAAAATTTAGTTTAGTAAGAAAACGAATAACAAAGTTAAAAATTCACCTTAAAAGAATTCTACAATAGGCAGAAACGTACTTGCAATCTTTTGTAAAGCCCCGTGTATTACCTACAGATTTTTATACACGCCATATATTAATCTACAATTTAATTCAGTCAAAAATGCTCATAAAACTAGTGATATCACACTGCTAATAATTACTTTTCATAAGCAGCCAAGTATAAAGTTCTTTGCATAGCCCTGTATTTAATTTCATTTATATTCTAGAAATATCTCTTTGTATTCTAAATGTATTTGAGCTTGAAAATGCATAATAAAAATTAGAAAGCATTTTAAATGCAAATTTTTAAAAGCACATTTTTAAAAGCACCTCAGTAATGCTCTCTAATTATTTTGTTTAGCCCTGTATAAGATTAATAGAATTTATACACACAAGAGTCACAAGAGTCAGCTGGATGGGGAGGCCTACCAAATGGCTTAAGCACTCACAAAACCCCTTCCAGAACAGTTGGTCTCTTAATTTTGAACCAATTCCAGATGAGAGACCTGCACCTGGATTGGCACCCTCAGAAGTAACGCTTATTCTAAACTTGGAGGACATTGGCGCCGCGAACAAATTTTATGTGAATCAGCTCCCATTAACGTACACGGTCCCACAGCAGCCGCAGTCGAGGGAGGTTGTCACCCTCCCAAGCTCTGACCGCGGTTGGGGCTGCTTCACTTTTGGTGATCTTACGGGAACCGAGCTTATTCGTACGCACAAATGAGGGACTAGAAGTTATACACACCACGTAGTATGCAAAAATTTAGTTAAACTTAACAAGAACAAAAAATCATGCGTCAAGCATAGATTATGAAATCCTTTCCAACACAACCAGAAAACTGTAAAAAACTTCATAGCAAAATAAAGGCGAAAGAAGATATGCAAGTAAACAGTTTGCAAAACATATAACACATTGAAAAGTACAGTTTTCTAAATTACCTTCCCGTGTCAAAAAATAGTCGAATTATTTTGTGCAGCCCTGTATATGGTCAATAGATGTGGATATATAGTATGATACAATTTAGTTTGGTTAGAATATTCACATTTTTGCAATTTTCGCCAATCAATGGAAATGCACTTGAAATCTTTTGTACAGCCCTGTATAACTTTTGACTAACCCTGTATAACTGAAGACTTTTGTACACACCACATATTAAACTAAAAGGCAACTTAAAACTCACTCGCAGCAATTACCAACCGTAAACGACAATGTATCTTTTTCTTTGAGTAGCCTTGTATATGAATTTATTTATATTCCACAAACTTCTCTCAGTCTACTAAATATAGTTCAGCAGGAAAATACGTAAGCATACTACCCGTAAACAATTCCCTCCCATAGTCAGTAATACTTAAGAATTCCCTTGTGTAGCCCTGTATATGATCAACCGAGTTTATAAACACACACGTACTATGAAGAAATTTAGTTAAACCTAAAAACGCAAACCAAAGTTGAAAACTTTACACACTTATCACACACATCGACTGTAAATATCACACATGTACTGTAACCAATATCTTTTGTGTGTCCCTGTAAATAAACGCAATGCACACAAGAGAGCAATTTATAGTGCACCTCAGTAATGCATATAATTTTTATTATGTTTGAAATAGTGAAATATTACTAAATTACACTGCAAACGGAAATCTGCAGAAGAACACTGCTAACAGAATTATTTAATTGACCCTGTAAATGAATAATAAATGCTTCGCACTCGATACTCTACAAAAAGCATGTTTTAATGCGCTTCATAAATATATATGTCAATTTCATTATGTTTTAAATCACGTAGCGTCATCAAAATGCACATGAAACGATTATTTCCCGTTGACAGTAATGTAACGGAATACTTTTGACTGTCCCTGTAAAAAACTATAAGTGCTACACACTTCAGTTGAAATAGGGAACATGCTATAGTAAACGAGAATAACATACAAAAATTTAAGGGCAATCCGAGCATATTTACGGGAGTTAGAGCACGGAAAGACGGCCAGACAAACCGAAGTCATAAACACTTTTCAACTAGGTTGGAAAGTGTTAAAAACACATAACTGAAAACGCGCTTCTAGCAATCATCCCTAATAGATAATATTTCAGATACTGTATTCAAAATCTCTTATGTGTAGAACTGATTATCTAAATTAGACAGTTTATCTTTCTATATCTGTCTTGAATTAGTTATATCCTACATAATTAATAGTCCCATATAATCTACATTTAAAAATAAAAATTTCAAACAAAGCTTGGATAAAATTTTTGTTTTTTTTCTTTAGCTAGAAAAGTCACTGCCAGAGACAAATGTTATTTATCTTCAGAATGGAACAGTCAATATCAGTTGAAAATTTCATGTACACTTGTTTTGACTTAAAATATCGAAAATATCTTGCACAGTGATATTTTAAAAATAAATATCAAATACGGTGACCTCTCACTTATACGCGATACTCGGAAATTATTTTTCAGCACCAGTTTTTTTAAAGGTAATTTTCACCTTATTAAATCTCAGAATTTTTAAATCGAATTTTACTGTTTTAAAATAGTGGTATGAAAAAGTAATTACTGAGCATCGCGTATAAGTGAGAGATCACTGTATTGAAAATAACAAACATCTTGATGTTTTGAAAATAAATATCGGATATATATCATGATAGATATCATGATATATAATATATCCATTGATATATATCAACGACCTTACTTGCACCTAATAAAAATGAAATAATAAACTACGAATTCAAATTTATGCTACAAAAATTTGAAACTAAACCAAACCTTATTCCTGTTATTAAAATGTTTCGTAACTTTTTAGGATGAATAAAATGTTTTCACTTACTAAACATAATTTTCCATTATAGAAAAAAAAAACCTGGAAAAAAATAATCTCTGATTTTTTTTAAAAAAATTTCTGTTTGCGAGAAAAAGAATTATCAAGCTTGCGTAAAGAAAGGGATTCTTCTATATCTGAGAAAATCAAATATTTGTGTAGTTTTCATTATTGTAGTTTACGGTTGTTTCCAACGAAGAAGATGGAAGGGAATTAAGAATCCCTATTTCATCAAAACTAAAAACGTAAAAGAAAATCTTCAAATTTTTACTTTTTTACATTGAAACTTTTAAAGTAGCAAGGAATGCATTTTATTCTAACAAACAAATCATTAAAATTTTATGAAATAACTAGAGAAAAGATTTGGTTTCAAAAATAATATTTTTTTAATTATAACTATTGCAAATGAAAAAAGTATCCAGAAAGTATTGAATAAAAAGATGTTGCGGATTAATTTTATTGATTTTCCACTTGCAAAATTTAGGAAGTGTTTGTTTTTGTAAAACTGAAGTAAAATTTATTAGAAAATAAATTGTATAAGCCAAGTAAATGTGAAAAGCCCACACATATTGGAATGTTAGCACTTTTTTCTAATCAAACATTTCTTATAACACTTGGATGATAATTTAGTTTCTACACTGTTATATGACTTGTAAAATATTTGTTTGCATTTTTCGATACATGTAATTTAAATACAACCGCGTTGAATAACGACTAAAAACTCGATAAATATGACCCGCAATAGCACCACATCAAATGTCACAATCAAACACGTCTGCCTTTCAATTTACATAGCATTACAGTATCATCATTTTGAATAAAGTATGTTGAAATTAATTACAAGAACACATTTACACGCCAGTAGTTTCTATTTTACATAGTCCGAAAAATTTAATATATTTTTCCTTGGTATTGTAACATGCAATACCATACAGTTAATAAAAACAGACATTTCTTTAAAAAAAAGGGTAAGCGGTAACAGAAAAAAAGAATCTAATATTATAAAGTATAAATATTATAAAGTATAAATATATAATAATAAAAGAAAGTTTCGCTTTGTGTGTATCAAATAAAAAAATATATCAGATACACTTCATCAATATTTCCCCAAAAATTTTAGGAGATGTCTGTTTTTGCAAAACTAAAGAAACTTTTTTTTGAAAATGTATTAAAAGTTGCACACATATTGGGTAGTAGCACTTTTTCTCATCAAAAATTTCTTATAACACTTCAATAATAATTTTTTTACTACACTGTTGTTTGACGCACATCAAAAGTCATACTTAAGTACATATGTTCTCCTGTTTACACAGCATTCCAGTATTATAATTTTGGTTGCATTATGTTGAAATAATGCGAAAAAACACAATTACACGATAGTGATTTCTGAATTACGCAGTTGAAAACATAGATTTACAAATTTGAATAACTTTTATTTGCGTTTTACAACATGTAACACCGAATAGGAACAAGACACAGACATTTTTTATAAATAGCTGTAGAGATAAAACAAAATCTAAAACTAAATAAAGTTCAGTAGAAAAAGAATTATAAGACGGTGTACAATCCTGTGACAAATGTAAACACATTCTAATAATTCTACTACAAACAATATCAGAAAGTTGACAGAAAATGTAGTCAATGATTTCCTTGTAGGACCGCAAAATTAGTTTTACAAGCATATGTGGACAATAAGTCTATTATTTTGTCGAATAGAGAGGCTAAACTTGGCGGCAAATTTAACAAGTTTGACGAAAAATAAATAATTATTTTGAAATTTACAGAAAATAAATTTTTGTGATGCACACAAGCGGGATTACCGAGAATGATCCAAATTATGTGGGATGAAGTCACAATATCTGCTCGTCGAGTGAAGTTGCAAATAAGACTAATTCACATTAAACAATAATGTAAAGTGGCAAGCCGTTACTTCTGATATTAGATTTCAGCAACATCTTGTTTTTTTTTTCCTGAGTTAGTTGTTGCTAACAAATTGAAGATGAAGATTTCGTAGCAATGTAGGAAAGGGTTTCATAATCTTTGCAAGATGAATGATTCTTTTTTTTTGTATTTATTTATTGTATACTTGTGGATAAACACTCTTACGTACTGGAAATAACGGAAATTTTAGTCATCAGCCACGCTGTAATAATTGACTTCGTAGATGAGGCTTCGGTAGAAAATGCAATCCCAAACACTTGCCTCAAAGTCACGCTTCCTGAAATCAGAAACACGTTATAATATTAATAGACATCAGAAATGCACATTATATTATCAGAAATGCACATATAAATTACATTTTCCATATAAATATATATTTTTAAAGATTAATGCTTTCAGCAAATATTTTTAATATTATTGCAAATGTACACTGTTAAAACTTTTAGTTCAAAGACAAATTATTTTATGATGTATGGTGGCATGGCTTGAGACATGAACTGCTGGGTTTAACTATTTTACGCATGCAACACTCCCCATACCTGACAAGTACAAACTGAAAATGAATGAAACACACTTAACGAAAGGAAACAAACTTTAGCCACACTACACCGGTACACACTCAACTTTCAACATGTCAAACAACCCACGACACCGACACTCTCATAATTGTGGGGGTCGGGGCAAGAGGGTGCTAAGTCACATTTTTGAACTTCTGAGATATTTCAATTTGAAAATTGGATCAAATACTCAAATTGAAATATATAGCATAAAGTTTTTTCGCCAGTGCCTTAGTAACATTTGAGATATTCTGAGTAACAATATGACATTACTTTAATGATGCCATGCCACCTGACACACGTAATTTTATTCTATCTCTGTTGTTTTTTCATTATTGCTGCAATTTGTTGTGTTCTATAGCTTTGTGATACAGTAGTTAGTTGTGTTTTCTAGTTCAGTGTTTAAGTAGTTCGTTAAGTTTTATTGTTTTCCATTTACGTGGTTTAGAGATTTTAGTTGGCTTTCGTGGTATTGGTCGTTGTATTCAATCTCCTTTGGTTTTTTCATTATTGCTGTAATTTGCCGTGTTCTATAGTTTTGTGTTAAAGTAGTTCGTTGTGATTTATAGTTCTGTGTTTAAGTAGTTTGTTTAGTTTTCTTGTTTTCTATTTATGTGCTTTATAGATTTTAGTTTGCTTTTGTGATAATGGTTCTTAAAGTGTTTTATCATTGTAGTTTATTATATATATATATATTCAGCATAAAAAAATAAGAAAAAAATTAAGAAATTGCACTTTGCATTTTAAAGCTAGAAGAAAACATCAAAATAGAACATCATAATAGAAGAAAACATCAAAATTAATCTTGCCGCTATTTTAGACATATTGTTTATCTCAGAGCAATTGGCTGATTGTTTCGTTTGGGTCACTACGGTCAGCTTTTGCACCCGAGAGCTACGTAGAATTCTACCTCTATTAAAGTGGTATCTAAGTCACAATGAATAAAAAGGATAAACTGGTATTTGAACATGATATTTCTTGACTAGTAGCCAACTAATGAACGAGCTGGCAGATATTGTTGCGCGATATAAGATTTACGAATAACTATTTATTCTTTTTGGTTGTTAGATAGCTTATTTTAACAAACTACTTAAACACAGAACTATAAATCACAACGAACTACTTTAACACAAAACTATAGAACACGGCAAATTACAGCAATAATGAAAAAACCAAAGGAGATTGAATACAATGACCAATACCACGAAAGCCAACTAAAATCTATAAACCACGTAAATGGAAAACAAGAAAACTTAACGAACTACTTAAACACTGAACTAGAAAACACAACTAACTACTGTATCACAAAGCTATAGAACACAAAAAGTTGCAGCAATAATGAAAAAACAACAGAGATAGAATAAAATGAGCTGTGTCAGGTGGCATGTGTTGAGACATGCACTGCTGGGTTTAATTATTTTACGCATGCAACACTCCCCATACCTGACAAGTACAGACTGAAAATGAAAGAAACACACATAACGAAAGGAAGCAAACTTTAGCCACACTACACCGGTACACACTCAACTTTCAACATGGCAAACAGCCCACGACACTGATACTCTCTTGTGGGGGTCGGGGCAAGAGAGTGCAAAGCCACATTTTTGAACTTCTGAGATATTTCAATTTGAAAATTTCATCAAATACTCAAATCAAGATATATAGCATAAAGTTTTTTCGCCAGTGTCTTAGTAACAGTTGAGATATTCTGAGTAACAATATGGCATTGCTTTAATAATATTACTATTACTTTTTTGTAAATTAGCTATCTTCATTGGGGGCATAAACAACTGGAGCAAAAACGAAACCTGGGACATATGCTGCCACCAAGTGACATTAGAAACAAATTATATGTAGGATATTATAGTTTACAGTATTAAGCAACAGATTGCAGTGTTAGATTTATTTCAACCAAAAATGAGGCTTGGCACTTTCTTGCCCCGAACCTCTCAATTATCACTTCGACAAAACATCTCTCGTGTCTATCATTCCGATCAACTCGTCACGATAACCCTTATTTTTTATAAATTTGTTTATCCGATCGATCAATAACTGAACCGGATAAACTTTCAGTTTCACCATACAATAAAAGTCAGCTATATCCCTAGGAGTATTTGCATAGCTAGAGCTCAAATTCTCAGTACGGCATAAACCGTTTATATAAATATTTCTGAAAATAGACAAATGCATGTCTGAACTGAACAGTAATTTTTAATAGTATCAAAATTAAAATCATTTCTCGTATCATAAATACTTGTTTCCAGTTCACCATTAGATATGTCTATAATTTCACCCAGATAATCAACACATTCAGAATTATTTGACACATTTTTCAGGCTCAAACTATTTGGATAGTGCTTAAAGCTGTAACTTTTCTTGGAATCGGTAACCCCAACCTAAAGAACATCAACTATATAGCTATATTATATTAAGTTTTTATTTAAAGTAATACCTGTTTCATATGTATATAAATATGGATCAGCTAAGATAGAGCCATAGCTCCTTCCCAAGGGGGATACGTTTAATCTGTTTATAAACCAGTTTACCGTCATATAAATAATTTCATTTAACAACAAAATTAAAAAGATTAGTGAACTGTTCAAATATTATATTTGTAGTATTGAACTCTTTAAAAAAATCCATAATTTTTCTCGTTAAATCATCCAAATTAATACTATTGTATAAATCTTCAAAGTCATAAGTATGTAATTCCGTTATATTGCAAAATATTTTAAATTTTCGATTAATTCAAAAGTGTTTTTAATTATACATGTAGATTTTTCTTTTAAAACTTTAGCAAATATTTTATTTAAAATATTCAAAAACATTTTATTTGCTGTAACCAAATATGAACCAAAACCACATGTAATTGTTCTGAAGGTCACCGGATTTTTGTGAAATTTAGAGGCTAAAACTAGATACGGCAGATCGTTATTTTGTTCCTTAATATTTAATTAAGGAACCCCTGCACCCTCTTCGGAGTTGTTGTATCGACATAAAATATAGCCTATGTTGAAACAGAGATGGTCACAATGATTTTGCCTCCATTATTTTTTTAATTGATTTGGTAGTTTCAGAGATTACCTCCTTACAAACAAATAAACGTTTACATATTTATAATATTAGTATAGATGTATATTCTCTTGGACGTACAAGTAATGTCTAAATTAGCAAATTACTACTATCAAGGGATTTGTGCCAACGTTTTATTCTCAAAACTTTTGAAATATTTGTATATTATCATTTTACCTCATAGACATTTTATCCTTCTTTTTGATGTTTTTTTTGCAAAGTTATACATTTTAATGTTACATGGAAAAAAATTAATTATTACAATTTTTTTCTATAGTTTTGTAAATTTATAAAATATCTTTTTTCATGAAAATAGTTTACGTAAATATAAAAAAAGATGCTTTTATTTACTCTGTCAAAAATAACTTTTTAAAAAGTACGTCTCTATTTGATAAAAATATTTCAATATGTTTTTTTTTTCATATTTTTGTCATATTTTAGCAATATTTATCCAAGCATCAAATATTTCAATTTATTCGAATCTACATGAAAAAGCCGTTTCCTTCAGCGGTAGAAAAGCATTCCAACATTTGACAAGAAAGAAAATTTATTTTTTCCCGTACAAGCAGCAATATTAGAATAAGAACTTTTCTGCAGAAGCAGCAGGAGAAAAATTAAATTAATGCAGAAATTTTCTATAACATAATGTTAATTCTATAACATTCCAGAATCTTCTAGTTATTTTTGAAAATGAAATTTCAAAATGTTGTCAAGGGTGTGTTCCAATATTGGGTGTGGGAAATCATACGACACATTTACACAGTACCTTTTTTTTCTTACATACATACGTTTTATTCTAATTTTTGATATTTTTTGTAAAGATGTACCCCTGAAAATTCTAGAAAAACTTAACTTAAAACATCAAAATTTCCTCATATGTTTCTCCATTTATAAAATCATTTTTTTTAATAGAATATAATTGTTAAAAATTGCATTTAATCAGGCAATACTAGATTAAAAACACACATTTATATAAAACCAGTTAAAGGACGTTTCAGGCTACGATTGAGCGCCTCTTTAGTGCAATAATATACGATAACCATACTATCGCCAAACATGTTTACAGTCAAAAGTTCTACCAGTTAATTTCAAGAAAACTTTACAAAGCTTACGTTAAAGTAAGACTTTATATTCAGTGTTTTTATATATAATAAATTTTTATTCCTAATATTAACATACATGAAGAAATGATCAAATGTGATAAAATCATTACAAATCCTAAAGAAAATCACACTGTTTATATTAAAAAGGACTAACGTGTCCGTGCGTAACGCTGACGTCGTTTTGCGAATGGCAACACTTGAGGATGAAATTTCGGTTTTGCGATTTTTCCTACTGCAATTTTTAGCTCACAGGCTATCAAAGCCTGAGAGCTTATGTGCCCGCCGGTTCTGTACGTACGTATGTATGTATGCATGTATGTACGTAACGCGATAACTCTTCATAGCAATATCCATTTACCTTCAAATTTTGTTTATAGGTTCACTGTGTTAAGGCGCTTCCCTGATTAGTTTTCGGGATTGGTTGGTTAAGTATAAAGGGGGGGAACGGGGGGCTAATCCCCCCCTTAATTTATATAAATGGGTTTTTCATGCAGAATTATTCCGTTTTCCTTCAAATTTTGTTTATAGGTTCACTGTGTTAAGGAGCTTCCCTGATTAGTTTTTGGGATTGATTGGTTAAGTATAAAGGGGGCATCGGGGGGGCTAATCCCCCCTTAATTTATATAAATTGGTTTTTCATGCAGAATTATCCCATTTGCTTCAAAATTTGTTTATAGGTTCATCGGGTTAAGACGCTTCCCTGATTAGTTTTCGGGATTGATTGGTTAAGTATAAAGGGGGGGGGGGGGAAACGGGGGGCAAATCCCCTCCCCTAATTTAGATAAATGGGTTTATCATGCAGAATTATCGGATTTTCTTCAAATTTTGTATTTATATTCATTGTAATTAGAGACTTCCCTGATTAGTTTAAGGGGTTCATTAGTTAACTATGAGGGGGGGGGGGTAAGGGGGGGATTACCCCCTTAATATATTGTTGATTTCTTTATTTTTCTCTTATTTCGGATTCTTTGAAATAAGAGTATAATATGCAATTAGTGTGAATAGCCTGTGAGCTCAATGCCCTCAGTTTAACTGGGCAGTTTTCTTTTTATTTTAATTTCTAATCATCGTTTATTTTTAATTTTTACACCGTTTTATATGGGAAAAAATCTGCTTCCAAATGCAATTTGTTTGAAAACTGTATCGCAATTTACTCATTTATTATGATATTTAAATTCAATTTCAAGCATAATTAAAAGAAAAAATCTATCTGTATCGTTTGCAGACGATTACATAATATGAATTTGTTTGCACTTTAAGCAATATAAAAAGTTCAACATTTGTTTCCAGCTAATATGCAAGAACGAAATTAAAACTTCATTAAACAATAAATAAAATAGTGTAAATAAAACACAAATTTCATAGACATGTAAGAGAAAAACGCGCTTAAAACAGCTAAAATTATCAGAACAAAAAAAAAAAAAAAAAAAAAAAAAAAAAAAAAACTTCTGTAGATAACGAAATTTTTAACGATTTTTTCAGCTATTAATTTCTAGCACGAGGCCAATACGAAATTTTCGCTTTTAATAAATTTTAAAATTTTATTTGAATATATAATGGACATATTTCATAGAAAAATGCTCTGTGGTGTTATTAGGGGGGGGGGGAATATTAAATGTAAAAAATGTATTAGAGTTTTCAATTTAAAAAAATAATAATAATTGGTTTTCACATATATTCTCTATCCCGGGAAGTCCGGGTTGAATACCCTTGTAATTTTAAAAAGCCAAATATGATAAACATACACCTTTTCCACTATGCCAACATTATAGTCCAAGTATAATATGAAGTTTATATATTACAGAAGAAAGTTGATTTTGTTAACAGCAAAAAAAAAAAATATGTTGAAACCAAAATTTAGGCCAAACGAATTTTTAGCATCATTTTTTTTTTTTTTTTTTTTTTTAAGTAAAACAATAATAGCATGAAACGTTTGCATAGGTTTTTTTTTTTTCAATTATTTTTATATAAATATGTTTTTAATCTAGTATTGTCTGATTATATGTAATTTTTAACAATTGAATTTTATATATCAGACGTACAAAATGTTCAGATATTTGACATTCATTAGAATAGTTTACATTAACATAAAATAAATGCTGACAATTCTATTATTTCCAAAATATAACGGTCAGAAAGACACGTTGCTATTTGATAATATTTTTTCAAAAAGTTATTTGCTTCACCGTTAAAAACAACATTCCAAAATTTGACAATATAGAAAAAAAATTTCTCTATCTAGCAATAATAGAAAAAGAATTTTTCCGCAGAAACATCAAAGAGAAAAATTAAATTGGCGCAACAAAATTTCTACTACACAATGTTAAATCTGGAATATTCTGTTTATTTGTGGAAATGAAATTTCAAAAGTATATTTCTGATGTTCAGAGGACTCAGAATCTCATTTTTTAACATCAAATTTTGGAAAATTGGTTTTTAGTTATTATTAAACTATTATTAAATTACCAGTGGGCGTGTGCTAGGATTTCGCACTGCAGTCTAATATTTTTAACCATTATCTAATATTTTTTAGATGCAGGTTGAAAATTCTATAGAAAATTTAAGGATGAAAATATCTGCAAACAACATTAGTCAAGCCAGAATATCATCTCATTTATTTCATCAAAGTTACACTAAAATCTGATCCAAGATATCAAAAGGCATACGCGAGAAATAAAAATTAACAATTGTATCTTAATTGCATTAGAGGATGACGCATTCGCTTCGAGAAAAACTTTGGACAAAGAAAAATACATTAAATACATATAAAATACAGTTTAATATAACAATCATACCTTTTAGGCTACAGGTGAAATACCACTGCTGCGATCGATCGACGGTGTCTTTTTCATTTAAACATTTCAATTTCAATTTTTTCTTTTGAATCATTGCGCGGTCATCACACTTTATCTTTGTTGCACTTTTTACTTTTCTATAATCATTGCTGAGCGTGATATAATGGGGTATTTCATTTTTGTGGCATTAATTTGAGAAAAACCTTTCGTTCCATTTATGAAAACAATGCAGGAACATTTAATTTTTAATTAACTGCAATTTTTAATCAAAACACATGTTTCAGAGAAATGTGAGGGTGTACTATATGTCACACTGAAAAAAATGGGTACTCAAAATTGAGTAAAAAGTACTCAATTTTGACAACGTCACATACTCAAAATAGCTTCGATCCAAATGTACTCAAAATTGAGAAACACGTGTACTCATTTTTGATCCCATGGATGTATTCAAATTAAAAAAATTTTATGTCGTTAAAATAAAATTTATAGGATAAAAAAAAAGTTACTTCGCGAGGACAACCTTACAAGGATACATACATTTCTGCTCATTTTTTTCATTCCTGCGTGAGTTTATAGTAATTAACCAACCTTTGCCCATGAGAGGAATCGAACCCGTGATGTCCTGTTTGCTAACCTGGCGACTCAGACCAACGCACCATGAGAGGTCACGCCTCCTTCTCAAATGTTGTTAGTTACTTTGCAAAACTTGCAAAAACTTGAGGTTTCATCTGTAGATGGATTTTTTCAGTTCCAATGTTTTTAATATTTTCTTTTCATAATTTTCAATATTTTACTGTATGATTTGGTGCCTTATAACAGATAAATTTCAATTTATTATGTATTATATGCGTAAAACATTGCATTAAGAATATTGATTGCTTCTGTTTGCAACAGTACCAACAATTTCTTTATTCGAACATATACTTTTTTTAAATTATTTGCCTGATTATCTATTTATCAATTCTAATAAAAACAACAATTATCTTAATCAGACGTGTTTATTACATGCTATTAAAATATTTTTTAATGTCTTATTTTAAAAAAATTATGTAAACAAATTTTTTTATAATAAATTAAATTATTATATTTCAGCTATGCTGAGAGCTTTTGCGTACGGTTCGGTTAAACTATATAGTTAAAAAATGATTTTTAGAGACAAATTTGAAATTAATGACCTTGGGATAGGTAGGTTTAAATCTGGACATATTGATTTTATTTAAATTAAATTAGTTTAATTTATAAAAATATAAGCTAAAGAAATAAATTAGAAACGTTATAAAGTTAAAAACTTTATTTTTATAAAAGTAAAGAAAAAAAATTAACTAATTTTATAAATTTAAGGAAAAAATTATAAACTTTGTAAAATTATAATTTATAAAATAATAAATTTTAGCGTAATTCATAAATTTGTAAGCCAAATCAGCTTAGTTTAATACCAATTTGCATAGCTATAATTTGAAGATATTATGTTATGAAACTTTTAAATAACACAATATTGCCTCACGTTAAAAAAGTTAAAATAGATTTTTAAAAAATTAGTGGGAAAAAATCATAATTTTGAAGTACTATCAAGAAAAAAAAAAGTAGATGTGTAAAATGTGAGGGAAAAAAAGAGTAAATGTGTTGTAGTGGATCCACTTTGATGAAAATCCCGAACGACCAGATCCACTTTTCATTTCTCTTATTCTTCGTTTTTCCTTCAAATAATAGCTTTTCAGGCTCCGAAATTTCGTCATTGCACATTCTGAAATATACAAGTATGTTAGGTTTGATCATATGTTCATTTTTTACCCAAAAATACTCATTTCGATATGAATAGGTGGACTTACTCATTTTTGAGAATGAACATGTTCATTTTTGATCCAAAAATACTCATTTCGAAATGAGTACATGGACTTACTCATTTTTGAGTACTTCATTTTTTTCAGTGCAGAAGCTGGTTCAGAATCCTTCCGAAAGATACCTCATTCATTGTTGTGCGTTTTGTAAATGCATAGAAAAAGGGATGTTGGCAGCATAAATAATATATATATTTGATTTATTATATCAATTTCGGCAGAACCGATGAATTCTATGTACAGAGGTTCCCAAAGTGTGCTCCGCGGAGCCATTGGGGCTCCGCGGCGTTCCAGGAAAATAAACAAAACATGAAAGAAATTAGCATATTGCAAATCAAAATTTTTCGAAAGTATGTAGGAATTTTTGTGTGTATGTGTGTCAAAAATAAATACATCACTGGGTTTAAAACTACTATAATACATTTTTAAAAATCATATGAAAATTTGCATTATAAATGTATCCATTTTCTATATACAATATTTTTGGTTTGAACTACTTTATTTTATGTTTCTGCATTGAATGTGTTTTAAAAATTATATATAGTTATAAATTGTATATAGTTTTCTTTTTTGTTTTTGTAACTGTAATTCATTTAATCTGTTTATTTTATTTTTATTAATTCTTAGTTATTTAATTTTTTTATGCTGTTTTTAAAGCAATGTATGTTGCTGAAAACGCCTTTTTTTAACATCCTGTATCACTTAACAACCCCTCTTTAAAAAAATTTTTAATTGGTCTCGGCATTGGCTAAGATTCTTATGTTATGATGCCACATTTTCCTATCAGAAATAATGCTGTAGCAATTAAAAAAATATATTGTTTCTTTACATTTGTCACCACACTAACAATCTAAACTTTTGTTCAGCTCCACCCCTTGCTTAGACTTTCCGTCAATGAGTACTATCCTGATATAAATTTAACCCTACCCATATATCCCGTTTTGTTAGTAAATTTTTTCTACTAGTTGCAGTTCTTTTATCATGCGTAGTTTTTAACCGTATATCTATTTTGAGGCAAAAACAATGGTGAAAGAAAGTATCTTTCAAAACTGTAATTAATAGCTAAATAATTCAAATAAAACATCCAAAAAAGTGAACGATGCTGCACCTAACAATACAGGTTATAGATTTTTCCCCACCCACTTAAACACTAAAACGATGATCTGCTTCTAAATGTATATTTAAAAAATGGTTCAAAAGAAGCTCAGAGGCGATTCGTTTTCGTTGCATGTTTAGAAGTACTAGAAACGTAAAAAAGAACGAAAAAAGAATCCGTAATCGCATGATTCTATTTATCTAGTCAACTAGGACTAGATAAATGGACTAGGCAAAACGTGTTATATAATTTCTCATGGGCAACTGGGCCTACGCATTTTCTTTCTTTTCGCGAGTAGTCTATTGGGATTATACAGAAGTTTTTCTTTGTAAACGAAAACTGTACAACTGACCTTTTCTTCTGTGTGTGTGTGGTTTTCGCCATAAATAATAATAGTTTCACGTAAGCTCCAATGCAATACATGACCCAGACAGGGTTATCATTTTGATCTTTAATTCCGAGTTCATACTGGAAATCCCGAAATAATATTTTTTATTTTAAAAATGGATGTCATTAACATCTTAACAGTATTGCTCGAACGTCGGTCGGGTAAGAAGAGTTTGTTTTCTTCGTTACTAAAAGCTTTCAGAAACCACAGATTTTTAAATATAATTTTTGCTATATTTGGCGGACATATCTCGATTATACAAAGCAGATATCTTAATACAAAAAAGTGATTTTTAGTCTTTATTTTTAATTTATTGTGTCCAATAATAGTAATATATAAAAAACTGTTAAGGGGTTAAATAATAGAAAATTTGATTTTCAAAATTTCTAGTATGAATTCAAGAATTTCTGTATCAAGAAAAGGGCCAAACTGAGAACCTTGGCCCCATGTTGAAAACTACTGGTTCGGACTCTTATCCAGCAGATCTTTCTCTGCTCCATAGGCATAAGAAAACATTAATTTGTAAACCATAGAGTACCGTGGGGTTAAGGGGCTCCGCCTTAGAAATGCTTCCCAAAAAGGGCTCCGCGAGCCCAAAAGTTTGGGAACCACTATACTAGGCTATACTGTTTACTTTTTGATAGCAAACGGGGTGTGACAAATTCTGACATTCGCATCAATTAACCTCCACATCGATAATCCTCGGTCAGTAGAATATAAATAATTTACAAGTGGTTACCTTTGAATAACGTAACACTACACTGTACAAAAAATGTGAAATGTTTCTTGATCTAGCAAGCATGTTTATTAAAAATAACACAACCTTTTTCGAGTTACCCATGATTCCAAAAAATCGTTTCTTTATCCTCTGGATCTCGATACTTTTCCGAGATTTAAAAAAACATTTGAAAAACAAAAGTTTTTTCTGCCTTTAAGTTTTTGCAGTGTATTAATCAGTTTTCTGAACGCAATACCCACACGAAATATCGTATTTTCGGTACTATCAATGCTTAAGTTCCAATTTCATGTTCAAAAGCCAAACATGCTGAATTAACAGCGTAAAATGCACATTATATTTGTCATTCTTGCACAGGTGAACATGTTTGCTTGAGACTTTATATCGCCCGAAAAACCGGTATGTCGTGCTTATACGGGGTTGATAAAACTGATTAAAAGGTTACACCTAATCATGAATTTTGAAAAATCGATTTTTTGCAAATTGTAGTTTTATAGGTTTAAAGAACTAAGGAGAGACTACACTATTAAAAATTTGCAACTAACTAATCATTCTATCGTTTTTATATATAACGGTTACTTGACCATATTATGAAACGTTCTCATTAGACAGAATAAAGAAAATCTAAGTTACGTATACGTTTTCAGTGTATTTTACGGTGCTGGAAAAGATCATTCAATGTAAATAGACAATAATAATAAGCATCGTACTATAATTATAAAAAAAAAACTTTAAACTCGTTTTTCTAAAATTTTATCCTAAAAAAACAGTCATTTTATTTTTTATTTAAAAATTAAACTTTCTCTTCAGACAGAAGCCACTTTGAAACAAATCAGTTTTTCATAAAATCCTTCTTCCAGTCTTTAGAATAAACCTTATTTATGTAAAAAGCGCTGTTTCTTTTTTTTTTTTTTCAGGTAAGCCAAATTTTAGCTACAACAGTCACAAATAATCAAAAAAAGGGGCGGAATCAGAAGAGTGGCAATAACTTTAAATATAAACATTTATTTTTTAATACTATATCAAAATTATCTTTAAGTACTGTGTTTTAAAATAAAAAGAAAATAAATATATTTGCTTAATGAAAAACACATCTATGAAACAAACCATTTGTCTACCGCATGATTAGGTGTAACCCCTTAATACACTTTAGGAACATCTCGAGAACGTTTCCGAAAATTAAGGCAGCAAAATAAACCTTTATTTCTAAAATGCTTCTTTAAATATAACAAATATATTGGTTTTTGATGTTTCTAAAAATAAAGGGGTGGTTTTCAAAGTCATGAGTAACACGGATGAGGTTATATTATATTTTTCGTAAACCTTCTTGATACATCAAGAAATATTTCTTTTTTATTAAACAGTGCAGGTACATATGAGTTTATTTTACCATTTTTAAATCTTATAGAATGAAACAATTATATTATTACAATAACAGATTTTTAAGGGTAGTATTGCAGATGCAGAGAACATTAAACACTTCGATTCTTACTATCTATTATTTAAATATATAATCTATTATTAAAAGATACATATATATCAATCATTATCAATCATCATATACAGCAATATCTATTATTTAAATATAAAATCTATTAGTAAAGGATAATACGGAAATATTTTGCTTAAATGTGTTTATATATGTTAAAAGATGTTATACAAGATTTTCTAATCTTATACTAATGAAAAATGAATACATAAAAAACAACTCACTAAAAAGAACAAACACGTATTTTTCAGACAAAAGTTCCCATACGAAAGGTCTTCTCTAACCATTTTTGTAATCCGATAGACAAAACTCTTTTGTGGAAGAAAATAATATATATTGTATTTTAAACTAAAAATGGTTATATAATTTTAACAAACCATAAATTTCTGACAAAACATAATTATCAATAAAAATGCTACACATTCACTTTCTGAAACATTAAAACTTTTCAATTACATCGCCTTCCTCGGAGGAGAGATAAAATCTTTATGTCCTATTAAAGTTACATTACTCAGTATTGGGAGGGGAGCATGAAATTACACAATTTATGTTTTCCAGTTGATTCGTAGCATTGCAACTTTTACGATCCAAACTATGTTATTCCAAATAGAAAGATACATTCTTCGCAGAGAAATTCCGATTTCCTATATTACTAGAAATATTTATTCAGATATCAAATAATTCATTTTATTTTATGTTATTCCTAAAAATATTTCGCTAAACAAAAACATCTCGCTACATTTGGTATGGCAGTAATATGCTTAGTTCGGCAAAATAGCCTATTAAGGATTTTGTAAAGGAAACAATTCAAATATAGTTAAACTATATATACAATTCTAAAAATAGAATGTCAGTTCACAAACGAAACATAAATTATATCTTTAAAATATTCATGTTGAAAAATAATTTTATAAGATTTATTACCTACATAACCTATTAAGTACATATTTTATTGTTTTTCTGAATTTTTAGATGAATTACTATTATAAAATTAGTGTAGTGTTTTAATTGCGATAAAAGATTGCAATTGTGATAACAGGTAGTAGCACTCCGTAGGCAATGTGTGAGGCAATCATGACAGTCCCATATAGGAATAACTCTAGGATTCCACCACAAAATTACAAATATACAACAATGACGGTCGTATGTTAGATTTTTTTTATACAACTTTCAACGAAATTATACACTTTCCGCTTCCGAATTACTCACGATACAAAAAGCGTTCTTTATCTTTAGAAACCTCAGACATCAATATATTTTCAGGAGATTTAAAGAAATATTTATAAAAACACAATTTTTTTTCTACCAGTAATTTTTGGAAACGTTTCCAAGTAGTTTTTGTAGTGTATTAATCAGTTTCTTCAACCGGTAAATTGGGTTTTTACTGATGCTAGCAATTCTCAAGCAAATATTTTGATGTTCAACAAAAATGTTTTGTAGACAAACATGATATATTAACACCATTAACAATAACATTAAAATTAACATTCTTTTGTTAATCTTGTATCTATAAATTACATTACTCAGCTGAAAAAGTTTAATTAAGAACCAGCGGAGACGACCGAGCCAAGTTCGGTTAAAATTAGCTTTGCGTTCAACTCAATATAACAATAAATTCTCGCTGTATTATTACTATAAAGAATTTTATTTTTTAATAATATTATTTACAGAAACAATCACTATTAAAACTATGTACATATTTCTAAATTTTACATTGCTTACATTACATACGTATTTACATCGAAAGGACATCCTTCCAAACTACATTTGAATTCTGTTTTCGAGAACGTTAGAACGTTTAGAGAATGTTCTCTGATTGGTTAAATGATGTATCGCGGCTTCTGTTGAGAATTTCTAGAAAATTCCTTCAGAATTTGAAAGTCAATTGTTTCGCCAAGTTTTGCCAAAATGTTGCCAAATATCACTAAACATTTCTTAACATCGGTGGCGACAACAGATACTTTGGTTTTATATTTTCTCGAAAATATGGTTTCTGAGGTTTCTATAGAAAACGAACGTTTTTCGGAATGATGGGTAACTCGGAAGATGTTATTGTATATTTTCGTTTGTGATTCTAAATATTTTGGTTATATCGAATATTAAGAAACATTAGTCTTTCTTTACAGTGTAATGAACTGCTGCTTAAGTCAATATGCATTGTGTGGTGTTTTGAACTTGTCTAAGTGTGCTAAGTAAGCTATTTCTCGAAAATATATTGGTTTCTGAGGTTTCTGTAGATAACGAACGCTTTTCGGAATGATGGGTAACTCGGAAGATCTTATTGTATATTTTCGTTTATGGTTCTACTATATTTTGGTTGTATCGAAAAACATTTGTCTTTTTTTACAATGTAGCGAACTACTGCTTAAGTCAATATGCATTGTGTGGTGTTTTGAACTTGTCTTAGTGTGCTAAATAAGGTATTTCTCGAAAATATATTGGTTTCTGAGGTTTCTATAGATAACGAACGCTTTTCGGAATGATCGGTTACTCGGAAGATCTTATTGTATATTTTTGTTTATAGTTCTACTATATTTTGGTTGTATCGCATTTTAAGAAACATTTGTCTTTTTTTACATTGCAGCGAACTACTGCTTAAGTTAATATGCATTGTGTGGTGTTTTGAACCAGTCTAGGTGTGTTCTATTTCTCCTTAAAGTTTGCTCATTAGTTCAGATTAGACCTGTATATGTAATTATAAAATATTATTTATCTTCTTCAGTAATAGTTTCTTTTAATATTTTAAAAATTAAAATTAGTTTATCTGAATTAATGGAATTTATGCACATGCATAAAATCAGCTTGCATGCATATTAAATATAAATTTCACTAAAGTTTTTAAAACTCGTACGTTTTGTCGAAAATAGACAGTTAATTATTGATAACCGTTTTGTTAATATCAGAAGGAAATTTACTGCGAAATCAATTATATTCAGTTATCTATTCCAAAATATTTAAATATTAATTCACTGACGAATTCTACTTTTTAAAACATAGCTTGGTAGAATATTATCGTTATATGTATGCAATTACAATTTAATGATATATTTACAAATGCACGAAAACTTAATATATTATTAATTTTTATATCATAATAAGTTAGTGCATTGAATTAGATAATTTAGCAAAAGAATATCATGTAACAGTTAATTTCTTATCTTCGACGACGTGTAAAGCCTTTATTCAAATAAAATTACAATATGTGTTACATATTGTCAGCACAGTAAATGTTTAGAAATATTTTATCACACTGCCAAGAAATAATTTGAACTATAACTAAATAACTGAACTTAAAATGATGATTATTCCACAAAAATAAAATGAGCACTAAATTTCCTCCAGGTTTCCTGCTTTAAGATTTCTTTTTTTAATGCTACAGATAAAGAGCATTTTTAAAACGCTTAAAAACGTGCAATGCTGTAGGTGACAAAAGCTTCTTCAAACTCTTTTCTGATGTTGATCGTTACCTTGAGGCAGTTAAAATGTAAAGAGATAAAACTTTTGAAACTTAAAAGTTTTCCTAAATTGTTAAGCATATTATACGCGTTCTGCATCGATTTCAGAGAAGATCTTAGCTGGAAAATATTTTTAAACTAATGCTGTTATTTAAAAAGCAGCAATACGAATGTGATGCATAGATAAGAGAAAAAATTAGATTGCTACTTTTTAAAATCAGTTTGTAAAAATAAAGCGAAATTATTTAACTATTGTAAAAATTTAACAATTCCTAATCTGAATATTTATTCTATGAAGAATTTTCTGTTTAAAAAATTGTTGTGCTAAACCTTAATATTTCTATTTTAAAGCAAGTAATTAAAAAAAATCGACTTTAAAAAAAATTCTTATCACATTGCAATGATACATACTTATTATACACCAGTTGGAGTATTTCAATAAAAGTGGTTTTTCGCAACAGAGTGTTTTGATAGCAACCCTTTATTGTAATATACATTCACTTTAAATTTCACTGTTGTCCGTATTATTATTTTGATGAGTAGTTTACGACCATACATAATTTTTATTTTACTTCTTCCTGTAAAAAAAAAAAAAAAAAAAAAAAAAAAAAAAAAAAAACAGGATGTGACTACTATCTTAAAAACATAAAGTAGCCATTGTGTATCTTAATCAACTACTACTAAATTAAACTCTGTGGAGCGACAATCGCTAGGGATCATGGACATACGGTGCCCAACTCATGTTGGTACAGATGTCGCAGACACACCGGATCTCTTTTTGGCGCCAAAGTAGCGAATTTTTGCCTGATCTGGCAACTTAACGAGTTTTGCTGTTAGACCACAAAGTGCGTATTAATCAAAGCACTTTGGTATTAATAGATGAGTCAGTTGTATTCTTGACAATGTGCGTGTATTTTATAATAAAATAATTTGTATGTGTTTATAATAAAAATTAAAAATTATGTGTGTTTTTGTTGGAAAAGAACGTTTATTTTCTCCTCTCCGCACATATGGCGCATGCGCGTACAGTTACGATGATGATGCTCCGAGAGCGAGAGTGGTTGTTACTTTAAGAAAGATGTCGGCGCTCAGTCGCATACGAGCTGTATATATTTTGTCTTCGTTTAATTGTAATAAATGTCTTATGTCGACCTATTCTGCAAACTCTGTGTGCCTCATACACCTACATTTGGTTATGGGCCCAGCACGCTTCCACTGCGCTATAATTAGCCGAAATTGTTTTTAATTCGAACATTCGGAATTGGAACTCTTAAGCCTAATCGAAAGTAAGAACTGTTCTTCATTCTGTTTATCATTTGTATTATTTCTGGCTGTGAGAGACTCTGCATCATTATGTCTCATGTAACGACAATTGAGAAGCTCGGAAAGGATAATTTGGATAGCTGGAAGATTCAAATCGAAGCTGTATTAACCAAAAATGATCATTGGGATTACGTAATTGGTAAAGAAATCAAACCGGCTGAAGGAACCGTAGAAGAAAATAAGTGACTCCAAGCTGATCAAAAAGTCTTTGAAAATTAAAATGCTAGAAGTATGGGATGCCAGAAAAGGACAATCCACTCAAGATTCACAAAACGCATATTATATAGAAAATAAAAGAAATAATCAAGAACAGAAGAAGAATGAAAAATGGAAAATTAATCCAAATAAAAAATTTTCCTCGGAAAGGTGTTACCGAAATTTCAAGTGCAATTATTGTTCGAAAATCGGGCACAAACTTTCCGAATGTAGAAAGAAAATAGCTGATAGAAAGCTTACATCTTTAAACAAAGGTAATCAAGGATCGATGATAGCCACTAATTATGGAAAACCGACTAGTATGGCATTTAATGACGCATATCAAGAACCTTCTGCATGGTGTTTGGACAGTGGATGTACATCTCATATGTGTAAAGATAGAAATTTATTTTCAGAGTTTCATCCTCGTACGAATTCTACTATACAGCTTGCAGTCGATCAAACAGCGAAAATTACAGGAATAGGAACAGTTTTCATTACAGTACCTAACGGGGGTGGAATTACTAATCTCACACTCAAGAACGTTCTGTGTGTTCCAGAATTAAAGTGTAATTTGCTATCAACATCTAAAGCAACAGCTAATAATCGTTCAGTGATTTTTAAAGAGCGATATGCTAAAATCATCGAACCAAATGGTTCTACACTAGTACATGCTGTCCGTCATGGGAATTTATATTACGTATACCGAAGCATCGAGAGAGCTGCGATAGCAGAGGTAAGTGATTTTCTAAAATGGCATCTTAAATTAGATCATTTAAATGAGTCTGATTTAAAAAGACTTAAATCAAAGAATATGGTTAGAAATTTCAATTTCAATGATAATGAGTCTCTTAAAGACTGTAAAATTTGTATTCAAGGTAAACAAACTGTGCGTTCTTTTCCTAAAGAATCAAACTTTAAAAGTGGCGATTTATTGACTCTTATACATTCAGATTTGTGTGGTCCTATGAGAGTTCCATCCCACGGAGGATCGCGATATTTCGTTACTTTTATTGACGATAAATCACGTTACATTGAAGTCAGTTTTCTTAAAACCAAAAAATGAGGTTAAAAATGCATTTGTTAAATACAAAGCAGCAGTTGAAAACCGTGTAGGAAAGAAAATAAAAATTCTTCGTACGGATAATGGTAAAGATAATTTCCGAGAAGAATTTAATAAATATATCGAAGAAAGCTGTATAAAACGAGAATTTTCCTCACCACTAACTCCACAACAGAACGGAATGCCAGAGAGGGCCAATAGAACTTTAGCTGAAATGGCGAGGTGTTTACTATTACAAAGCAATCTCCCACAATCTTTTTGGGATGAAGCTATTAATTGTGCGGTATACATATGTAATCGCTGCCCTTCACGACGTTTAAGTGATAACAAAACACCCTACGAAGTACTTTTTGGCGTCAGGCCAACTTTATCATATTTTAAAATATTTGGGCAAAAATGTTTTGTACTAAATAAGAGACAAAGTAAAGGAAAATTTGATCCTAGATCAGAAGAGCATATTTTAGTTGGATATTCAAATGCATCAAAAGCGTATAGGCTGTGGAATAAGAATTCCAAAAAAATTGTGATAAGCCAAGACGTCCGATTTATTAACGAATTTGAAAACGATTTACCTTCAAACAGTGAAATAAAATTAATTTTTCCCTTCTCTCAAAATAATGAAAATAAACCAATTACGCAAGAATCAGAAACATCTCCTCCCGGCAAAAATGAACCAGACAGCTATGGCGACAGTGATGTTGATATGGAATCAGATGAAATTTCCGACCCCCTTCTTCCCCTACAAGAGCGCGCGGACGGCCGAGAAAAATAAAACCTGGTAAAAAAGGTAGACCCAGGAAAGTATTTAAAATGATAATTCCAAAAGAAGAAAAATCACAAGTTGTAATGGAAAATTTATTTTCTGACTCATGTCCGGAATTTTCTGAGGCTTTAAACGGGCCTTTTAAACATGAATGGAATTAGAATTTAATTCTTTAATGCAAGAAAATGCATGGCAAATAGTTGATAGGCCAAAACATAAGAAAATTATAGGAAGTAAATGGGTTTTAAAAACTAAATATAAACAAGACGGGTCAATCGAAAAGTTTAACTATTATAAGATTAGTTGCAAAAGGGTATTCTCAAAAACCTGGAATTGATTTTGAAGAAAATTTTTCGCCTGTAGCCAGATTAAGTTCGATCAGAACTGCGATCGCTTATGGTATTCAAAATGGTTTTACAGCTTATCAATTAGATTTTATTATGGCTTATGTAAATAGTGATTTAACTGAAGAAGTATACATGGAGTTACCTGAAGGTTTTAAATATGAATCTAATGTTGACAAAGTTTGTTTATTAAAAATATCCCTCTACGGATTAAAACAATCAGGTCGACAATGGTTCAATAAATTAGATGAAAAATTAAAACAAATGAAGTTTGAATCACTAAATGCTGATAAATGTGTTTATTTTTCTAAATCTCCAATTGAAGCTATTATCATTGTTTATGTTGATGATCTCATAATTCTTACTAAATGTAAACAAGATTATGAATATATTAGAGATGAATTAGTCAAACCTTTTAAAATGAAAGATATAGGTTTGTTACACTATTGTTTGGGCATAGAATTTATGCAAAACGGGGACAGTATTAAAATTACTCAAAAGAAGTATATTGAAGATATTCTGAGCAAATTTAATATGCAAGAATCAAAATCAATATCTACACCTTTTGATAACAATGTGAAGCTTACTAAAGATATGTGTCCCAAAACTGAAGAAGAAAAATCTGAAATGAATAATATTCCTTATCGTCAACTAATTGGTTCTCTTATGTATTTATCATTAGCAACTAGACCTTATATAACTCATGCTGTGAATTTTCTAAGTCAATTCAACAACGATCCAGGCAAACCTCATTGGATAGCTGCAAAAAGAGTTGTAAGATATCTAAGAGGTACTCAAGATCAAGGACTGATTTTTAAACGTGATACTAAGTCCTTAGTTGCATTTGTTGATGCTGATTGGGCTTCAGATGTCAATGATAAAAAGTCCTATACTGGATACATTTTTAAATACGCCGGTGGTGCTATATCTTGGGAATCGAGAAAACAACAAACTGTTGCATTATCCACAACTGAAGCAGAATATATGGATTTATCAGAGGTTGCTAAAGAGACTTTACATCTCAGACGGTTCTTAAATGAACTTTCTCCTGAAATAGTGTCTGCACCTACTTTAATATTCTGCGATAACCAGTCTGCTCAAAAATTAGTAAGGAATCCAATTTATCATTCTCGCACAAAACATATTGACATTCGCTATCACTTTGTGCGCGAAATATTTGAGAATGGAGAAATAGAGGTTAAATATCTAGAAACTGAAAATATGGCAGCAGACATTTTAACAAAAGCTTTAAGTGCCTATAAACATAAGAAATGTTTTAATTTAATAGGACTAAGTGTTTAAAAACATTCAATGTTATTCTGTATCCTTTTTCCATACACGTTTAAAGTATATACTGTTTGTATTTGTAATTTTATATTTTGTTTCTCTGTAATTTGCATATAATATTTGCATAATAGGAGAGTAATTAATGCCTTGTTAAGAAAATGCACGTTGTAAGGGGGGAATTGTTGGAAAACAACGTTCATTTTCTCCTCTCCGCACATATGGCGTATGCGCGTACAGTTACGATGATGATGCTCGGAGAGCGAGAGTGGTTGTTACTTTAAGAAAGATGCCGATGCTCAGTAGCATACGAGCTGTATATACTTTGTCTTCGTTTAATTGTAAATAAATGTCTTATCTCGACCTATTCTTCAAACTCTGTGTGCCTCATATAATAAAATTGTGTTTGTTGTGTAATAAAATAAATGTGTGCGTTTTATAGTAAAATTAATGTATGTGTTTTATAATAAAATAAACTATCTCATAATCAACTCTAACTAACATGCGGTTTTCACAGTCTAGGTCTAACATGTATTCGAAAACTGAGTTTTCTCGCCAAAATGGCACAAAAACAAAAATAGTGCCATCTCCGATGCGCCAGCGAAATCGGTTCCACTCTGTTTTCTTGGCCATGGGGCCCTGGGGTTGTAATACAGTATATATTTTGCTCAGGTGGTCAACCTCCTGGACACCCAGCGTTTAGTTCCCAAGCAAGCTTGATACTCACTTCATCGACCCCAAAGGGATGAAAGGTTGAGTGAACCTTGCCCAGCCCGTAGTGGAACTCTGGACCTGTAGCGTAGTAGCACGACGCGCTGAGTGCATCTTAACAACATATTCAAATTTAAGCACGACTGGCTAATTTTTGAGACATTTAGAACTTATAAAGACAAGAAGACAAACAAAAATAAAGACTTTACTTCAAAAATTTTTACATGGCAGTACTATGTTGCTCTCTAAATGTTGAAGTGCCTTTAGTATTACAGTCGCCATTAAAGATGTAGTCATCAAAAATATGTTTAATAGGTCTTGTAGAAGAAGAAGGTGTTTCTCATTTTAATGACAGAACATGTTTGAACAGGATCATTATTATTATCTTATTCTGTCTTATTTTGCTTTTTGACATATCAATGGAGAAATAAATAAATTGAAAATAAAGGTAATTTCTTACGCATGCTCATATAGCGGATAATAGAATATTCAAATCAAATGTTATTGTAAAGTATTATATAGTATATATACTATTGTTACATTACTACACAGAAAGAAATTAAAACTTCTTTATCTTGTTTTTTTATATTTATACTTTTATAATCTAATTATTTTGTCTTTTATACTAAAACATGTTCATTTTTCATTTATTCTAAGTTTAATTTTTTCATTTATTTGTCAAACTAAAAATACTTTAAAAGTACCATATGTACACACTTGGCGCTATTCTCAATTAGAAAGTTTTAATAGAAATATATAATATGTGTGCAGCCTATTGCTCGTTTTATATTTGTTAATTAGATGTTTTTTTCTGAATTTATGTTGTAAATCTAAGAAATATATAAAATCAAGGGATTTCATAGTTTTAGTACTTTTAATATGCTTAGTGCTATTATTATGCTAATAAAATTACCTATAACATGTTTAAGTCATATCTTTAGAATAGGATTACTTAGATTTAAAATTATATAAAATCCTAGTTTTCATAACTAAAAAATATCTGAACTTCAATTTTCTGTATTTATTGCTTTTAAAATTTTTAGAAATTTCATGCGTGTATTCTGTTTTATATTTATGATATACTTTTTATACTTTTATCGTTATAATATGATTACTTAGTTATAAACTTGGTAGTTTTTATGAGCAAAAAAATACATTATCTCCAATTCTTTATATATTTATTACATTTAACATTTTCAGAAATTTCATTCATATACAAGATGGTTATAATATAAGTATCTCTATTTGAAGCTGTCTGTAGCTTGAAGGAACAAACGAAATGAAACCAAAATCGATACGCTTACTATTCGAGAAGGGGGAAGAGGAATGGAACAATAAAAATAATTAATTGCAATAATCGCCGATAGATGGCGCTTTTGAGTGTGACGTATATTGTGTAATATTGTGTACCGTGGAGATGTCGCAAACCTCAATGACTTTACCGCATATCACAACATTTGCGAAACATCACTCCTGATGCGTTACATTCCGCAGTTGAGCACGTCCTGCACCGCCTGGATTGTGTCCCCCAGCACAATGGCCATGTGGAACATGAACACGATCGGCACCGCCATGCGAAAGCGTAATCATATTCACTGTGACATTTTCCAATAAATTAGGTGTGCCATCCGGTTTTACGCCTTAATTCTTTGTTCTTGTATTGCACATTACATTTCATACTCAATAGCGTCATCTGTCGGTGATTATTGTCATTTTTTTTATTGTTTCATTCTTCTTCCCCTTTCTCGAATAGTAAGTGTGCCGATTTCGGTTTCAATCGGGTTATTCTTTCAAGCTACAGACAGCTCCAAATAGAGATACTTATATTATAACCACCCGGTATATTTTAGTCATCGCAATAATCCTCGTTTTAATACCTCAGCTAACAGAAAAAATTGGAGATCATGTCTATTTTATTTTCCATGTGTGCTATCGCGTCTGTAGCCAGTGAATGATATATCATATGTAAATATAACGGGTGTGCCATAAATTCGTTAAAACTTTAAACATTCATTAAAATTAAACAAATGATGCTAATAGATTGCGGTTTTCAGGAATGGAATTAAAGGGAAATCGGATTTTTTTAATAGTAAAAAAAGTTGTAGTTAAAAAAATTACCGATAGGTGGCGCTGGCATGATATGTATACAAATTAGGCTTATAGTAAAAGACCCATATCTGCGAAGCGTCTGACAAGCTTCAGTATCTGAGCACATGAAACAGGCTCTTTTCTCTTCTTCGGTCGTTTTGCGGTGGGTAAGTTCCGCAATGCGCCAGTTGCTGATTCCTTGTTTTTGTAAAAGCATTTAACTAACAGCGCTTGATCTGGTAACGATAGCATACTGATGGCATCGAATGAAGAATGTGTGTGAGGGGTTTACTGACAGCCTGATTTGCATAAATGTGCTTCATATTATGCATGCAACACCATATATCGTTAATTTTTTAACCTTTTTTTTTTTTGTTAGTAAAAAAAATCCGATCTCCCTCTAATCCCATTCCTGCAAACTGCGAATTTTTAGCATCTTTTTTTTTTTTTTTAATGGATTTTTAAAGTTTTAACAAATTTTTGGCGCATCCAGTACATTCCCAGAAGAGAGATCTAGAGATCTGGTAAAATACGTTTCGATCGACCATCTCACTTAAAGTATTTATTCAAATTTTTGATAATTCAATTTCTCTGATTCGATTTCAAAGTTATTTCGTATGACAAAAAATATATTGCAAGATTTGACTAGAAAAAAAATAGGAAATTGCTATTTCTTGGCCAAATAAAAGTTAATAATGTTTTCTCTCAAAAGAATAAAAATTAAATCGAAATTCACTAATTGAGGTTTGGAGATTTGGTCAGTTTTGTTGCTAGATTTTTTTTTTTTTTTTTTTTTTTTTTTGTATTTTGAATTCAAGTGTTTATATATATATATATATATATATATATATATGCAATAATTCTGCTACTCAACCTTTTTTTAAACCTTTTGATAAATTGGCATTCTAAATTTATGCTACAAATTTTAATCTATTACAGTAATTTAATGGATTTATAAAACAGATTTCATAGCTTGACTACATTTGACGTGCTCAATACGATCATTATGCTATTAAAGTAATTAGATAGGGAAATTTTTTATAATTTTTCAATACGCATATTTAAAATCCGTCTGCGAGTCTTGCCTTTTATAAACTCTTCGGATTTCTGTATTATACTTACTAGAAAATCCCACCTGGAATTCCCCGATTACAGAACATAGGAATTTTTATTATTATTATTATTATTGAAAACGCTAATAAATTATTTGCATTTAATAGATTTTTTTAGATTGCCCATTAACAGCACTAAAAAGTATTTAAAAATGAAAAATATCAAATGTATTGAAATAAAGTTTTGAACTTTGTTAAAAACGATACTTTTGTATTAGCCGCATGCCAGGAGTTGATAGACGAAGAACCACGAAAGATCGCCACTTGAAGTAACCGTTTGGATTCTAATATTCTCCTTGGTTTAAGCACGTACACTGCAAAAAATAATTGTTGATTTTACAGTATGCGCGGTAGCGTATTACTGCTTGCGCGGCAGCGTATTACTGCTTATTTTACGGTTTAATACTGTTAATTTTACGGTATAATACTGGCAGCTGGGGTGCCAGTTTTATACTGTAAAATCGACAGTTATTTTTTGCAGTGTAGTTCGATAACATGTCTGGTAAATGTGTGTTTAATTTATATTATTTTGTTTATTTATTGATGAAGTTTTAATTTTGTAATGGAATATTAACCGGAAACATACATTGAACTATCATTATATATATTATTTTTCATGTCAACATCCCTCTTTCTAAGAAAATACAAAACGCAAAACGACGAATGAGATACCTAATGAAAGGGTTTTAAACAGACTTCTGACATAGCACACGTAACGTTTCGTTAAAACATGTTTTTGATTAAAAATTGCTGTTAATTAAAAATTAAATTGGCATTGTTTTATAAATTAAATGAAAGGTTTTCCTCAAATTTGTGTTGCCACAAAAATAAAATACTGCATTTTATCATGTTCAACAATAATTATAAAAAGAAAGAAATAGTACAAAAAATATAAAGTATGATTTCTTCGCAAGGGTTAATTTAATATTCATGGTTAAAAAGCCAAATTGAAATTAAAATAAAAGATATGCTTTATTATATTTGAAACTAGCCGCCACTGGCGACCAGTTTGGTCTCCCTTAAATGTATGTTAAACATTGCAACATGTTACATTTATTCATAATTTAATTTTCCCTTAATCCTTCTCCAAATCGGAAGATTCTAATAGACAAATCATGAACTTTTGCGATCATGGTAGCATTTCGCATATTTTTTGGGCACAGGTGTCACATACGCACGTTGGCGCGATTTTTCCCCCCGCCAATTTGGCGAAATTTTTTTTATGGAAATTGTTGTTTATTTACTTTAATTTTTTTTTTAGTTCTATACATTATTTTTGATATGTATATCAATATTTATTTACATCAAACTATCATTTATTTATTTTTATTTCCTTTTTCAATTATGAGTATTTTTGTTATCCGGGAGCAGATGATAAATCGCCAAATATTGTTCCCAAGGGACTCTTGCATACTACATTAATTTAATTTTAAATTATAAACCTGTCGCTCATTTCACTTAAAATACTTAACTTTAATCCAAAATGCTTATATTACATAAATTTAAAATACTTCACACTTTTCATTTAAATAGAAAATAAATAAATAAATAAGAAATAATATCAAAGTATCGTTTCTAATTTGTACACGCGATAAATAAAAGCTGTATTAGCGATTTTAAAAATGCTAAAAATTTGATTCATTAAATATTATTACATGAGTTCAATTTACGTCAGGAAAAGGTCCAGAAGGAAGTTGAGTTGCATAGCACATAATTAGGTAAACTTTGATTGTCTCACTGGTGCGAATTATTTTTTTGATGCGAGGCAGCGGTCCAAAAATTCATTCGTGGAGAACTTGCTTTGCGAATGATTACCTCCATGATTTAATATTTTAAATGTTCACGACGAACCAATCTTTTTGTTGTTGTTGTTGTTTACTTTCATGAATAGAGAGTTTGAACTGTGAACCTAATTTCGACTGAAGTTATTGCAGAATATATACATAATTGAACGTAAATCATCTCTCAAATATTAATTTATTTTGAACGATCTTTCTTAAAATGTAACTTTTATGCAGTTTTATTCGAAAAAATAATTTTGAATAAAAATGGCCGCCTGGCATATGAAAAACTGAAACGGCCATCCCGGAACTGTTGATGACAGTCACATGACTTACGCTTTTATTTTAGAAGATGCATTCAATTTATTTATTTTTTATTTCACGTTTTTCAAGAAGCAGATGACGTCATCTTCTAATGCAGTTAAAATACGATTGTTAATTTTTTTCTCGCGCCTGCTTTTTGAAAAAAAATATCTAGCTTTTAATCGGGTTTTTATTTAATTTTTATACGTGCGGCATTTATTGTTCTTTTTATCATGATTGTGTATATGCGTATTGTAACGGAGTAATAGTACATTAACGTATTTAAGGATTATCTTCTAATCGGATATAATTCTTTTAGGATTTGCATACATTGTGTTTACTTTTTATTATTTCATTATGCTAAGTTATTATATTATTTATTAAAGTTTCATTATTTCCATAAGCTTGCAAAAAATAATGTACCAATATTGATTTATGTATTTAAGACATTTTTGAAACAGTTTTGCAAAGTCCTAGGAAATGCTTTCATATGAATTCACCCAAACTCTAATTCAATGATTTTTTTTTCAGTATTGGGGCCTTGGCAAGGTAAAGAAAATGACTTTGGCGAGAGAAGAAAATTTGCCAACATATTTTTTGGCAACCTATTCACACAAATAATTTTATCATAAAACACACACAAAGATCAATTTATTATAAAACATACAATGTTTAATACACACGCTATCTGCTCTACCGGGTTGCCATACGAAGCGAAATCTCGCCAAAATCGTCAACCGCCCTTTTGGCGCTAAAAAGATATCCCGATGCATCTGCGACATCTGTATCTTATTGAAATATACAAGCAGAAGTCAATTGTATATAAATAATGGGTCCTCTATTGACCGTCGACCACTTTTCATAACAAAAAACTATCACCAAACTCTAACGCCAAATAAACGGGAGAACGTTGCCATTGGAATATCAAAATAAATAAATAAATAAAATATAAAAATTTAAGGACACAATTGTTGTTTTAATTAAAGAAATAAATAATAAATCAGTAAAACATAATGTAAAATACAGGCAGATGTCGAATTAAAAACCACTTGATGACATAACAAACACGTACAATGCTTCACACATCAAATACATGGGACTGCATTTTAGGCGTTTAATCTTGCAGTTTGGCGATAGATTTTTGTTATGAAAAGTGGACGAAAAGTGAATAATACAGAAGTACCAAATAATGTTTATACAGATGTTGCAGACGCACCAGGATATATTTTTGGTGAAAAAAGCTCGATTTTATACCTAGGCAACATGGCGATTTTGGTGAGATTTTGCTTCATATGGCGACCCGGCATTGCGAGTGTTTTTATTAAATTAAACATTGTGTGATTTATGATAAAATAATCATTGAGTGTGTTTTATGATAAAATAATTTGTGTGTGTTTTATAATAATAATAATAATAAAATGGGTAATTACGTATTACACGGGCCAGGTGAAATACAGTTTCGCCAAGCATGCGCCAATTAACTAATTATAGTAACCCTTATTTTTCGATAAGTATGTAGTTTAATTATTTACTAGCGGCCCGTCCCGGCTTTGCACGGGTAGGCAATGTAATTTTTTTAGTACATTTGTTTTCCTGAATTTCGCGCTCCTACCAAAAACTGTTGCTGAGATATGGTGAAATGACCTAAAACTTTCGAACCCCCCCTTTAACCACCTTCAGGGGGGGGTTCTAAATTCACTGAAATACGTGTTTAATCATTTGTTTAGTAGATTTGTTTTAATTAATTTCGCCCTCCTACATAAAAGCTGAGATATGGCGAAGTGACCTAAAAATTTCCACCCCCCATTTAACCACCTTCTGGGGGAATTTCCAAAATTTCTGAAATACATGTTTTATTCATTTTTTAGTAGATTTGTTTCCTGATTTTCGCGCTCCTACTTATAACTGCTGCTGAGATATGGCGAAATGACCTAAAATATTTGACCACCACAGTTTAACTCCCTCCGGGACGGAAATTTCTAAAATCGCTAAAATACATGTTTAATCATGTTTTTAGTAGGTTTGTTTTCCTGATTTTAGTGCTCCTACCTGTAACTGCTGCTGAGATATGGCGAAATGACCTAAAACATTCAACCCCCCCTTTAACCCCTTCGGGGGGAGGAGAATTTCTAAAATCGCTGAAACAGGTGTTTAATCATTTTTTTAGTAGATTTGTTTTCTGGAATTTTCTGGCTCCTACCTATAACTGCTGCTGAGATATGGCAAAATGACCTAAAATATATTCGAACCTCCCCTTTAACCAACTTCTGGGGGGAATTTCTAAAATCGCTGAAACAGATGTTTAATCATTTTTTTAGTAGATTTGTTTTCTGGAATTTCAAGCTCCTACTTATAACTGCTGCGGAGATATGGCAAAATGACCTAAAACATTCTAACCCCTCCTTTAACCCCTTCGGGAGGAGGGGAATTTCTAAAATCGCTGAAACAGGTGTCTAATCATTTTTTTAGTAGATTTGTTTTCTGGAATTTCAAGGTCCTGCTGTAAAGACTTCATTAAATTATGTGGGAATATTTAATGAAGCTTTCCATCCCAGACTATTTTCTCACGCCTGGGAAAGGTTTTTCCTACGACCAAGTCGCGACGCGGTGTCTACGCCGGTCAAAAGAAAATTGACGTGCAGAATTTGGTTCAGTGGGAAGGTGATCGATATGATTTTTCTACAGAGACAATGAAACGAGGGTATACCCCTAGTTCGTGACAAGACACAAATTGGCAACGAGGCGCCAAGTGAAAATTCTTATTTCCCAATGAGAGAGGTGGAACGGAGTTTATTGGGCCTTGAGAAACCGGAAAACGCCCAAAACCCCCTTCCCCCCTTACCTCCGGAGCAGCGAAGAGCAGGCTGGAGCAGGGAGTTGGATGTGAGAGATCAACTGAGAAGGTCGGATCTTAAGACCTTCTAGAGTGGAGAATCATCTCCCGGGAGTGTTATTGAAATCATCGTGCTGGACACCAAGTCCGGGGCTGAGACTCGCTGAACACCAGCGAAGGGAGGAAATATCCGAGACAGCCAGTCTCTACTGTGAAATAGTTTCAGCTTACCGTTCGAGAGAAAACCACTAAAGTGACACCCTGTCACCACTCTTAAAACTGCATTGAGTTCTAATCGCTAGCCGAGCGAGAAACCTGTGATGGCAGAGACTTTTATCACCTTGAACTGATTCTATGTGTCAATTACAAAGATAAACAGACCTACTATATATAAGTGTGTAACAATATTTTAATGTTAATTTACGACAGAAATAAAATATCATTTCTGATTTGACGATTGAGTTTTGCGTTGTCGCCACCATTTAAATATTACAACGTGAAATTCGGAATTCGTCACAGTGGTGGCACCCTCCTTCCCTCCGGAGCCGCGAAGAGCAGGCTGGAGCAGGGAGTTGGATGTGAGAGATCAACTGAGAAGGTCGGATCTTAAGACCTTCTAGAGTGGAGAATCATCTCCCGGGAGTGTTATTGAAATCATCGTGCTGGACACCAAGTCCGGGGCTGAGACTCGCTGAACACCAGCGAAGGGAGGAAATATCCGAGACAGCCAGTCTCTACTGTGAAATAGTTTCAGCTTACCGTTCGAGAGAAAACCACTAAAGTGACACCCTGTCACCACTCTTAAAACTGCATTGAGTTCTAATCGCTAGCCGAGCGAGAAACCTGTGATGGCAGAGACTTTTGTCACCTTGAACTGATTCTATGTGTCAATTACAAAGATAAACAGACCTACTATATATAAGTGTGTAACAATATTTTAATGTTAATTTACGACAGAAATAAAATATCATTTCTGATTTGACGATTGAGTTTTGCGTTGTCGCCACCATTTAAATATTACAACGTGAAATTCGGAATTCGTCACAGTGGTGGCACCCTCCTTCTCTCCGGAGCCGCGAAGAGCAGGCTGGAGCAGGGAGTTGGATGTGAGAGATCAACTGAGAAGGTCGGATCTTAAGACCTTCTAGAGTGGATAATCATCTCCTGGGAGTGTTATTGAAATCATCGTGCTGGACACCAAGTCCGGGGCTGAGACTCGCTGAACACCAGCGAAGGGAGGAAATATCCGAGACAGCCAGTCTCTACTGTGAAATAGTTTCAGCTTACCGTTCGAGAGAAAACCACTAAAGTGACACCCTGTCACCACTCTTAAAACTGCATTGAGTTCTAATCGCTAGCCGAGCGAGAAACCTGTGATGGCAGAGACTTTTATCACCTTGAACTGATTCTATGTGTCAATTACAAAGATAAACGGACCTACGATATATAAGTGTGTAACAATATTTTAATGTTAATTTACGACAGAAATAAAATATCATTTCTGATTTGACGATTGAATTTTGCGTTGTCGCTACCATTTAAATATTACAACGTGAAATTCGGAATTCGTCACAGTGGTGGCAGCGGTATAAATGTTGTCTAAAAATTGACTGCCCGTAACCAGGCTGAATTAGAAGCAAGAGTGAAAGAGTCCTCCAATCACAGTTTATCCGGAAGTCAGAGACGTACTCCAGTGACGGAAGTGAAATCGGAGAGCCGCAACCAGGCTGAAGCAGAAGCAAGAGTTAAAGAGTGCTCCAACCCCAGCTGAACCGGATGCCAGTGACAGACTGCAGTGACAAGAGTGCATTGACGTAAGAGTTACCGGAAAGCCCCAGTACAGAGTGCCGGATTGTTAGAACCCTCAGTACTAGAGTGCCAGATAGCAGACCCTGACTGAGTGTGAAAGGAACCAATGGAGGTGATCTGAACTCAGGAGATTCCAGGTTAGAATTTTATTTTGTTCATTTCAGAGGTCTTTTTGGTTTTTTAAAATCTTGGTCGGTAGGATATTATATTGTTAATGTAAGATTGGTAATAAGTTTGTTTAGTAAATTTGGATTGAGGCTATATGAAACATATTTTTTTCTTTAGTTTCTCAAAATGAAAAAATAATTAACATTAATTATTAGGCAAGTTAAGTGTAAGGGTATAATTCTGTAGAATTTTACAAATAATTCGTTTTGGAGTAATTGAAATTGTGGGTGAGTTAATATTACTAAATGCAAAGGGAATTTTGGCAGTGTATTAAGTGGAGCAGCCTTGTTAATGAAGTTAACGGAAAAAAAAAGTTTACCTTCAGGTATAATTTATTGTGAATTTATTTATAATTTAGAGTGTTTGATTGGAAATAGTTCTGGAAATGTATAAAAGAAAATACATTTGCATTTGGTTGAATAATGATAAAGGTTTTTATGTTATTATTGATATTGTATTTTTTTCTAATGCTATTGTGAATTTATATATTGATTAAAATTGCTATATGGGAAAGTTTTTAAACGTTAGAGTTTAAGTTAAGAATTATTTTGTAGAATAATTGTAGATTGATCTATCACTGAATATGTCTGTGTGGTCAGGGAAAAAAAAGTGCGATTTGAAAGAATAAGCAATTGAATTTGGCGCAACGATTGAAGAATCAGATAAAGTTTTCCAGATCATTCATAAACTGACTGAATCTCCAGGTTACGAAGAATCGCTAGCGCTGGGACAGTTCGCGATCATAGAAAAAGAGAGATTGCAAAATGAAGCTGAAGAAAAAGCGGAACGAGAAAAATTGAGAGCATTTGAGAGGGATGAAAAATCGAAGGCTCTGTAACGAGAACATGAATTGGCTAAATTAAAGATAGAAAGAGGATTAGATGAAGCTAGTTTAGCTTCGAGTCAAAGCGAGGGCGAATCAAAAATTGCGTTGAAATCAATTCTTCCAAAATTCGACCCGGAAAAATCCGAAATTTCTATTTATCTCAATTTATTTGAAAGGCAGGTACAAAAGGCCCAAATAAGCAAAAATCATTGGGTGACACAATTATTGGGACTACTTCCTGCGGAATTAAGCGAATTAATTTTGAAAGAAGACGCAGAGCAAACGGACGATTTTGAATATGTGAAAAGGATATTGCTAGAAAGGTATCAGTTATCGGCGGAGGATTTCAGACTTAAATTTGTTATGTCGAAAAAACCTGAAAATAAAAATTGGCGAGATTTTGTTTTCGATATTTCTAATTATTTTGACCAATGGTTAAGCGGGCTTGAAATAACGACTTATGATCAACTCAGAGACCTAATTATTACAGATCAATTGAAACGTAAAGTGAATCCTGAAATTAAACATCATTTTATCGATTCGTGGAGTTCGATGAACACTCCTTTTGAGTTGACTAAAAAGTTAGACGCTTCTGACTCAGCTAGAAAAAATTTAAGACCGCCAGGGCTTCCTAAATTCCAAAGTAATGAGAAATCGTTGGAGCGAAATAAGGTGCCAGGAAAACCGAAATCTGATGGTAGGGCGGCGGAAATTAATTCGAATTGGAGGAATAAAGAGGTTGTTAGAAATAGGAAAGAATTATTCGATAGAAGAAGAGAGATTACCTGCTATCTTTGCAAAAAACACGGTCACTACAGGCATTCATGTCCCGAATTAGAACAGGTAGAAAAAATAGAGTCGATTCATCATGTAGCGGGCTTAGACCATTTAGAAGAGTCTTTCAAACCTTATTTAAGTCAAGGGTTAATTAATGGGAAGGAAATGACCATATTACGTGACTCAGGTACTAATATTGATGTCCTTAGTGCTCATGATGTAACAGCGGATCAATATACAGGAGAAAATGTTTGGGTTAAACAAATAATGGATAATAGGTGTCGCCGATTACCTATTGCGGAAGTTGAAATATTATTAAATTCCGGTGAGAGTATGAGGGCGAAGGCAGCAGTTGTCGACAAAGATATAGATATGAATTATTACTTGTTAGGAAATAGAACTCATGAATTAATTCAGAAACAGAAATCTAAACCCCATTCTTTTAGAGAGCAATGCTCACAAGACAAAGCGCGCGTCTGAAAACCGAAACTAAAGGTATGCCGTTAGCGGGGAAGAGGGCAGATATTTCAAAAGGTCGTTTGACAAGCGAGAAACGGGCGACGCAGATAGAAGAAGTAATGGAGAATTTCGGACTCCAACCCAGCGGGATAAAGATAGGGGAATCGGGAGGTGAGGAAGATAAAGAAATTCTTCCACCCCCATTTGAAAAGGAAGATTCAGGGGTGAATTTAGCTCAGATTAGTAAGCTAGACTTGCAAACAGCTAAAAAGGCGGAAGTCACAGTGGACCCTATTAGCGAAGGAATTGCGGATAAGGCTTCCCATTTTGACATGGAAAAGGAGTCAGTAGTCAGAACAATAACGGATAATGTTTGTTTAGGAAGAGATAAATGTGTTGTTCCGTTAAGTTCGAAAAGAGGAATTTTATCGCTGGGTCAGGACAGTGTAGTGGGGCAGTTAGGCATGAAAAGGTCTAGAGACGAAATGTATAAGGATTATTTTTGGCCGAATGTTTTGGAGGGAAATGAAGCTTGTATCGAATCTAGCGACCCCAACTTAGGTTTAAGAAAGGGAAATGTTAGAGGGAAATAAATTCCTTTGTCCAGTGCCTATATTGCGAGTATTATGACGCGTTGGTACACGGACACGGAGAGAACTGTACCAACACCGGCTCTATTACAAAGCCAGGTTTCAGAGGAAATACTGGTTTGCTGACGTCATCAACCTCGGTCATAAAGCAAGTCACAATATTCTCCCATTCCGTACTTGTTCGTAGGAAAGTAACATAGTACCGCGCGTTTCAGATACAACGTGTTGGGAAATCAAACTGTGTTTTGAATTCTGATGTTAATTTAAAGTAGTTCAATTCAAGATCGGATTGCTTTTAATTAAGGTAAGTACTTATTTACAGTATATATGTGTATTTTTATGAATATTAACAATGTTGATCATTATGTATTAATATATGCTTAACTTGTCGTTTCTGCGCGAGTAGGCTTAACTTTACAGCTTTGTCCGAAGCTCGTGTTGAGAAAATATTTTATAACGTTTGCACTATTTATTTATTAGTAAATAATCTCGCACAATAATTTTTATGCATTATTCAGTATTCAATATGAATTTGCTTTAATTGTAAATTTAATACTTTTTAGTTAAGACCTACCTTCCTTTTCATACATATCAATGGAAAATTGTGCATAAATAATTTCACATACTTCGTATTTGTTCGCTTAGCTTTTAAATTTAGTACAATTTATGTAAATATGTTTAATATTAATATGAATCTGAATCGGAATACCTTTTTTATTGATAAAGGAAATTTACATTTTGATAAATTCACGATTGTTTCATTCTCATGCTTTTCTTTTTCCCTTTTACTTATTTTTTCATATTTAATATCTTCCATTGCTAAAATATATGTATGTATATATATATATATATATATATATATATATAATTAATATATTAGTTATATATTTTTTTAATTATATATATATATTGTAAATTTTTGAACATGACAATATCAACTTAATTAAATGCTTCTTATGATGTCACTAATTCACAGGCAAAATTTTATCAATAATATCAGTTAGTAAAACTGTACTATGATGTACTGTCTGTCATACGATAATTACATATTCGATTTATTTTGCCATATTAGATAGTTTATACATATATATAATCTACAATAAAACTCACCAGATAGGGTTTAATTATTATTAGAAAATATTAAATATATCAAGGGTAATATACCAAGCACAATTTGGTGAATATTTAGGGCCACTTCACAAAATTCTATTTAATAAAGCAGGATCCTTCACAAAAATCAATTTAATAAAATAGGCCCTCCACAAAACTCAATTTGATAAAATGGACCCCTTCACAAAATCACAAAATTCTTTATAATAAAACAGGCTCCTTCACAAAATTCCTTTTTATTCCATAAAAACTTACTATTTATTATTAATTTATTATTTTGTGGCATTTTAAAATGTGTAATTTGTAAACAAATAAGTTCAACAAAGAGGAAAATTTCAGCAAAAGGATTTAAAAAGTATTTTTTAATCTTGGTTCGAATTTGAGTAACTGGATTTAAATTTTCATTACAAAATGTTATTTTTCACAAAAATGTAATAAATTTCACAAAAATAACCTTTACTTTTCACAATTTTATTTAAATCAAATATCACATTTAAAATGTGTAGTAAATAATTGATAAAAAATATATGTTATAATGATAAATGTTATATTAAAAATGTATTTTAAAGGACCCCCTTTTCTTTAAATTTCAGAACTGGGCCCTTCAAAAAAAAAATTTATCTTAAAACAGGACAACTACATATTTAAAATTTCATAATAATAGTAAAATAACTCCGTTTATTGGTGATTATAAAAGAAAAGCATATATGGAAAAATAAATCAAGTATGTAATTATCAAATGACAGACCGTGCATTACATTAAGTTCTTACCTTACACTTTTCACTAACTAATATAATTCTGAATATGAATTAGTGACAGAAGAAGCATTTAATTAAGTTAATATATTCATGTTAACACATTTACAATTTAATCTATGTATAAAAAAATATATAAATATTTTAGTCTACTCTTGTAGCAACGACAAAGTAAACATATTTTAATAGATAATGATTAACATTGCTAATAAAAATGCATGTATATACTCTAAATAAGTACTTATTTTAATGGAAAGCAATTCAGTCTTTAATCGAAATATTATTAATTTTCTTGAAAATGTGCTAGAACTCAAATATGAACTTTAATTTACACATTAACCAAAAGAAAAAAAGAAAGGGGGGGGGTTAAATTTTTTTTTTATCTTTAAAAAGACAATATAATGAATGTTTTTAAAAGGATTAAAATGAAGGTGTCTTTGAATAAAACAGTCTTTCCTCAAATGAATATAATATTTATAACATATGAAATGTTACATGAACGTATATACATGGTTATATACACTATACACTCTAACTTATGGCTGAAATAAGTTTTGGGACGAACTCGGAAAGTTATGATGACGAATGGAAAATAAACTGAGTTCGTCATCCTTGATCGATGTTAGTGACGTCACTCTGATTGTCCCCGGGCTTTCTTAATAGAGCCGGTGTTGACTGTACCCCTTTTTGAAAGCAGAAATAAATATTTAGTGACAGCTCTCAGAATAGTGTTTGAAAAATGGAAAGGAGACGAATATTCAGAAAAACTAGTGACCGATTACGGGCTGGATTTAATCGCCCATAAGATGGAGTTAGAAAGCGAGTTACCAGTGAAGATTCTCTTCTATGGAACTTCACCGAGACAAGCTCAGATTCTTAGAGGCGGGATAATAGGTGAGTCAGATTTAGGCGAGGGAGTTGGAGGCGCGTTCGATGCTTATTCTCGGTTGTTTTTGATAGAGAACGCGGGATGTGATCCCTTCTGTTGTTTGAAATACTCGAGGCCCGTCCAAAAAGGGAAAATAAATAGTGAAGGGCGCCAGGCAAAATTTTCGGGCCGGATATTTACACTACCTGAGTTAAAAATGGTTACGAGCGAAAAGAAATGTGCCGCGATAATTTATGTTATAATGAAATTAAGGCATCATTTGGATGCCACGATCCTTTAAGTTGGCTGAAAAATAATGATGGGTATAATCCCCGGTTGTTACGTTGGAATTTGATTTTGCAAAATTATCATTATTCAATCAAATACAAACCTGGGACCCAAATACCTCATGTTGATTGTTTAAGTAGAATTGACTAAGGAAGTTAGGGAGAAGAAGTGTATATATATTTTAAAATTCTTATAATTGTAATTTGAGTGTAATATAGTTTTAAATTGGAATTTGTCTTAGAAAATGTATTTTTGGTATAAAATGTGCGACCAGGATTAAGACCTCTGATTTGAATGAAGTAAGAGTCTGACTGGATCGCGACTAAGATTTTTCAGCATGTGAAAAATCCCATCTGTGTGAGGGGGTGCTGTAAAGACTTCATTAAATTATGTGGGAATATTGAATGAAGCTTTCCATCCCAGACTATTTTCTCACGCCTGGGAAAGGTTTTTCCTACGACCAAGTCGCGACGCGGTGTCTAGGCCGGTCAAAGGAAAATTGACGTGCAGAATTTGGTTCAGTGGGAAGGTGATCGATATGATTTTTCTACAGAGACAATAAAACGAGGGTACACCCCTAGTTCGTGACAAGACACAAATTGGCAACGAGGCGCCAAGTGAAAATTCTTATTTCCCAATGAGAGAGGTGGAACGGAGTTTATTGGGCCTTGAGAAACCGGAAAACGCCCGGCTTCCCCCCTTCCCTCCGGAGCAGCGAAGAGCAGGCTGGAGCAGGGAGTTGGATGTGAGAGATCAACTGAGAAGGTCGGATCTTAAGACCTTCTAGAGTGGAGAATCATCTCCCGGGAGTGTTATTGAAATCATCGTGCTGGACACCAAGTCCGGGGCTGAGACTCGCTGAACACCAGTGAAGGGAGGAAATATCCGAGACAGCCAGTCTCTACTGTGAAATAGTTTCAGCTTACCGTTCGAGAGAAAACCACTAAAGTGACACTCTGTCACCACTCTTAAAACTGCATTGAGTTCTAATCGCTAGCCGAGCGAGAAACCTGTGATGGCAGAGACTTTTATCACCTTGAACTGATTCTATGTGTCAATTACAAAGATAAACGGACCTACTATATATAAGTGTGTAACAATATTTTAATGTTAATTTACGACAGAAATAAAATATCATTTCTGATTTGACGATTGAGTTTTGCGTTGTCGCTACCATTTAAATATTACAACGTGAAATTCGGAATTCCTCACACTACCTATAACTGCTGCTGAGATATGGCAAAAGGACCTAAAACATTCGAACCCCCCCCCCTTTAACCCCCTTCTGGGGGGAATTTCTAAAATCGCTGAAACAGGTGTTTAATCATTTTTGTCTGAGTGCAACGAAGACTCATACACAGCGCAGTTTTACTTTGCCCCATATATAGCTACGATGGATATTAAAACCTTTCGTCAAGCATAACTCAAAAAATATTTAACGGATTTCGTTCAAATTTTTACAGCAGGTACCTATAAAGGTGACAACGACGTCTATTTATTACCAAGAATAAATGCTAAACCGTTTGGAAATTATATTAAAAAAATTGATAAAAAAGCACAATTAAAGTACATACGTCACGAAATTTTGTGGTACGTCATTTTCACCGGCGCGAGATTTTCGTAGACAATCGGAATTGAAAAGTTCATGGAGTACAAGGAGCAAAAAAAATATGCACGCACTAATATTCAGCACAATAAAATATATTTCAATTTAGTAGAAATCGAAAATTAATCTGGATTTTTTTCTCTTTGAAAGAAAAACCCCGCAATAACTTAGTAGACTTGGTATTAGAGATTTGGCGCAAATAACAGCAATAGCAGCTTTTTTTAATTCTCATGTGTAAATAATAAAAAAAAATTCTTTGGTGTTTAAATAAAAGGTTTCGATTTATGGCATTATTTCTTTTTTTTCACTTTTTAGCATTTTAAATAGGATTAATGAAAGGCATGTATTTTAAATTAAATGAGTGAAAGGTTTATATTTAAATGAAATGAATTCAATATGAAAATGACATAGGAACAATATTTGGCGATTTATCAACTGCGCCAGGATAACATAAAAGTACCAATATATCAAACGGTACGTAGTATGTGAAATGAAACAATTATATTTATAAACACCCATCGTACAAGAAAAAAACTAATATTCTGCATTCAGAGGGAAAAATCCATCTCCTGTGCCGTAAGATTTGGCGAGTTCTTTTTTGGTGATAAGTTTTTCGATGTGATTGTTGGGATCTGAAGGATTTGGCTTACTTTTTCAAAATCTTATTTTTTTGCAGATGTAGTATTATGTAAATATATTTTTTAGCAGATATTTTTCTATTTTGTATATTTTCTATTTGGCATTTGGAAAAGAGATATTTACCTTTTTATCTGTGTATTCGGAAATATTAAAAAATAAAAAAAGATTTACATATATCAAGCGCTTAATTTTTATACGGACCACTTCTCCATTTTTAGATTTGGTACTTTTCGGTTAGCCGGGCGCCAGTGAAATTTATATATCTATGTATACATATATATACATATATCTGTACATACACACATTTATATATGCATGTATGTATATATACATATATATATACACATACATATATGTGTGTATGTATACATATATATATATGTATATATAGATATATACATTTCACTGGCGCTCGACTAACCGAAAAGTACCTTAGATTTTAAATGCTATTTATTATTTACTAGCCGTTTATTAATTGTTTACAATTTAACCCCCTGACAATAACAATTATTTATCACAAAAATGCCTCTTAGGTTTGTTATATAAGTTTGTTTATGTGTTTTCATTACTTATGAAAATATCGAATATGGCGATAAAATTTCATTTTAGCATCGTGCTTAAATTTTTAAGATGGCGCAAAAATATGCTTTAATAAACGTATGTTTGTAAATATTTGAAAAACATCTTTTACCGCTCTCTTGAAAAATTTTGTAAGTTGCTAAAACTACCTTTTGGCACCATTTAAAATTTTTTTCGCCAACCGACATAGGATACGAAACTTTTTCCCATTCAGATACACATGCAAGGTTGGTCTCAAACAAGAGTAAAGCTAGCAACAATATTGTTTTAACTCTATAAGAGTTACAATAATGATATTAAATATTCCGATTGGCTTTGGGCCCAATTACGAAAGTTTCTCCTACGAAAAAACTGTAGAAGAAGTCTTTTACATTTGTTTCAAATGAAGCTCGGTCTACAAGGTATTAGTTAATAATACAAACAACGCTAATGGCATGGAGGCAAAAGTTTTAATTTAAATGTATATATTTGAAACCCTTCCCCCCTACCCCCCCCCCAAAAAAAAAAGAAAAGAAAGTTACAGTAATGAATTTAAAATGGCATTAAGCCACGCTTTCTGACATAAGCAATTGGCTGCAAACGCGATAACGAAACTTAATAACATGTAGCTAATATAGCCCTCAGGGTACTTTGCAGTTATACAGACCTTGTGGTTTTTTTAAAAAGCTTGAGAGAATTCAGGTTTAAGAAGATGAGATTTACTGTCAAATGATATAAACAACTATGAACACAAAACTGAGGAATTATTATTCAGGTTTATGTATGTATTTTTAAAAAATGCATCTGATTACACTTATTAGATAAATTACTTCTGTTTGCATTTAATAACTGATAAACGGCTTCTGTATAATAAATGAACTGTTTAAATATTGGGAAGAGGTGGCGAGAGGTAGAAAGACGAGTAAACAAATGGGTAGACAGACGGGTAGTGAGATGGGTAGAGAGACGAGTAGCGACATAGGTAGACTGACGGGTAGCGAAACGAATAGACAGACGGCTAGAGAGAAAAGCAAAAAGAGGGTTGACAGAGGGGTAGCGAGATGGGTCTCGAGACGGGTAGCGACACCGGTAGACTGGAATGTAGCGAGAAAGGTTTTGAGACGCGTAGCGTGGTAGATAAAGAGACGAGTAGAGAGATGAGTACAGAGACGAGTTGACTGACGGGTAATGAGATTGATAGCGAGACGGGTGAAGAGTCGGGTACAAAAACAGACGGATAGTGAGACGGGTATACAGACGAGTAGAGAGACAGTAGATGGGTACGGAGATGGATAAGAAGATGGGTAGAGAGGCGTATAGCCAGACGGGTAGAGAGACAGATAGACAAATGGGTAGCGAAGTGGATAGAGACACGGCTAGACATACAAGTAGTTAGACGGATAGACAGACGGTTAGAGAAATAGATTGGCGGGTAGCGAGACTGGTAGAGGAATATAGAGACGGATAGCGAGACCGGTAGAGAAATATAGAGACAGGTAGCGAGACGTGTAGAGAGATAGACAATCAGTTAGAGAGACGGGCAGAAAAACGCATAGGGAAACAGACAGATTGTGGAGAGACATACAGACAGGCAAAAGAAAAGTCTGCGGATTGGCGCTGTAAAGGCGCATTAAAGGCGCAGGGGGCAGAGCCTCCTATAGAATAATCAAGAAGTATCTGTTAAGCTTAACTTTGTAATATGTATAATTTTCAATTTTGCCGATATGGAGATTTAATGCAAAAGTTATTTTACAGAAGTCATCGAAAGATTTTTTCTATACTTTAATAGTAATTTAGACTATAGTTTTGTAATCTGGTTTGTAGCAAAACATGCTATCAATGTGGTTTGAAGTGTAAGAGTTTTTATAAACAGTTATACAAATAATAGATATATAATCAAGGAAGAAAAATTTTAAATTCACACACAAAAAAGGTGCAACAATGAAATTAAATTTGCGTTAAGCCACGCTTGATAGAATAATCTATTGGCTGCAAATCCAATTACGTAACTTTAAATGCTTGGCGTTTTAAAAGATCCGGCGGTTTTTTTTTTTTCAAGTTTTGCGCAATACGCGCTTAAGAAAATGAGATCCTTTGCCACATGTTAAAAAAAATTATGACAACACATCTGATGAACGGTACTTCTTTTCTATTTTTTTAACAGTGTATATGAATTTATATATGATATTTTGTAATTCTATCATTTAATTTGCTCTTTTTCTTTATATTGTAATTGTTAACCCTATGTTCTCAGCAATATCACTCAGACTAATCCCTTTGAGGGAAGTCCTAGTTTTAGTAGTAGATTTGTTTTCTGGAATTTCAAACTCTTACCTATAACTGCTGCTGAGATATGGCGAAATGACATAAAACATTCGACCAAACCCTTTAACCCCCTTCTGGGGGGAATTTCTGAAATCGCTGAAATAACTGTTTAATCATATTAGTAGCTTTGTTTTCCTGATTTTCGCGCTCCTACTTATAACTGCTGCTGAGATATGGCGAAATGATTTAAAACATTCGACCCCCCCCCTTTAACCCCCTTCTGGGGGTAATTTCTAAAATCGCTGAAACAGGTGTTTAATCATTTTTTAGTAGATTTGTTTTCTGTAATTTCAAGCTCCTACCTATAACTGCTGCTGAGATATGGCAAAATGACTTAAAACATTCGAACCCCCCTTTACCCCCTTCTGGGGGGAATTTCTAAAATCGCTGAAACAGGTGTTTAATCATTTTTTTAGTAGATTTGTTTTCTGGAATTTCAAGCTCCTACCTATAACTGCTGCTGAGATATGGCAAAATGACCTAAAACATTCGACCCCCCCCCTTTTAACCCCCTTCTGGGGGGAATTTCTAAAATCGCTGAAACAGGTGTTTAATCATTTTTTAGTAGATTTGTTTTCAGGAATTTCAAGCTCCTACATATAACTACTGCTGAGATATGGCAACATGACCTAAAACATTCGAACCACCCCCCCTTTAACCCCCTTCTTGGGGGAATTTCTGAAATCGCTGAAATAAGTGTTTAATCAGTTTTTAGTAGCTTTGATTTCCTGATTTTCGCACTCCTACCTATAACTGCTGCTGAGATATGGCGAAATGACTTAAAACATTCGATCACCCCCCTTTAACCCCCTTCTGGGGGGAATTTCTAAAATCGCTGAAACAGGTGTTTAATCATTTTTTTAGTATGTTTGTTTTTTGGAATTTCAAGCTCCTACCTGTAACTACTGCTGAGATATGGCAGCATGACCTAAAACATTCGAACCCTTTAACCCCCTTCTGGGGGGAATTTCTAAAATCGCTGAAACAGGTGTTTAATCATTTTTTTAGTAGATTTGTTTTCTGGAATTTCAAGCTGCTACCTATAACTGCTGCTGAGATATGGCAAAATGACCTAAAACATTCGAACCCCCCTTTAACTCCCTTCGAGTGGGAATTTTCAAAAATCCCTTCTTATTGCTTGCCTAGGCCATAACAGCAATCTACAGTCCAAATTGCGTGACCCTGACTTTAGTAGTTTCGGCTGGGCGTTGATGAGTCACCCAGTCAGTCAGTCAATCACCGTTTCCTCTTTATATAATAGTATAGATAGATGATAGTTTATAGTTTGTTTGTTTTTTGTTATAATTTATAGTTTATTATTTTTTTTTAATTATGCCCTTTTTTTAAATATTGTTTATTAATAATATTCTATTTATTTATTTACTTATTTATTTTATATTATTTACCATTTTTAACAATGTTATGTATTTAACCAGTAGACCCGTGTGAGGATTTCGCACTGCAATCTAATAATTTTTAGCAATATCTAATATTGTTTAGATGCAGGTTTAAAATTCTACAGAAATATTGAGGAGAAAAATATCTGCAAACAACATTAGTAAAGCCAGAATATCGTCTCATTTATTCCTCACAATCAAATCCCATCGAAGATAGAAAAAGGCATTTGCGAGAGAAAAAATATAACAATTGTATTTTAACTGCACTAGAGGATGACGTCATCTTCTTCTGGAAAAATACGGAACGAAGAAAAATAAATTGATATAATCTTAAATTACAATTCAATCTAATATAACAAATCATACCTTTTATGCTACACGTGTAAAATACCACCGCTTCGATCAATCAATAATATTTAATTTCTTCTAAACGTTTCAATTTAAATTTTGGTTTTTAATCATAAATATAAAATAAAACCGTGAGGAAACATCAGATTTTACCTCTTTTGTACTATTTATTATTTTTTATAATCATTGATGAGTATCCTATAATGCTGTATTTTATTTTTGTGGCAACATCGATTTAAAAAATGCTTTCATTTCATTTATGAAAAAACAATGCAGATCACAATTATATTATTTATGCTGTCAACATCCATTTTTCTATGCACATACAACGATGAATGAGGTATCATTCGAAAAGTTTTTGAACAATCTTCTGACATAGTACACTCATTGTTAAAACGCTTTGTTGGACTTTTAAAAAAATCAGTTAATTAAAAATTAATGCTAAAACGCACCAGGAAATAATCTCAAAGGTTACAGTGCGAAATCTTCCCACGGGTCCTTCTGGTATATATTATTTCTGTTGTTAACATCCCTTCTTCTATGAATTTACGAAACGCACAACAACGAATGAGGTATCATTGGAAAGGTTTTTGAATAGGCTTCTGACATAGTACACTTAACATTTCGTTAAAACATGTTTTTTGATTAAAAATTGTAGTTAATTAAAAATTAAATCGGCATTGTTTTCATAAATGAAATGAAAGGTTTTCCTCAAATTAGTGTTGCCACAAAAATAAAATACCGCATTATTTGATGCACAACAATGATTATAAAAAATCTAAATAGTACAAAAACGATAAAGTGTAATTTCTCCGCACGGGTTTATTTTACATTTATAGTTAAAAATTAAAATTGAAATTGAAATATTTAGAAGACAAAGACACCATCGATCGATAGAAGCAGTGATTTTTAAATAATAAAAGGTATGCTTTGTTATATATTTAATTGTATTTGATATGTATTCAATTTATTTTTCTTTGTCCCGTGTTTTATCGCAAAAGATGACGTCATCCTCTAATGCAGTTAAAACACGATGGTTACTTTTTTTTTTCTCGCTCGTGCCTTTTGCTTTTTCTATCAGTTTTTACAGTAACGTTGAGGGAATAAATGAGATGATATTCTGGTTTGACTAATGTTGTTTGCAAATATATTTATTCCTTAATTTTTCTTTAGAAGTTTAAACTTTCATCATTAAAAAATATTATATACTAGTGTAAATGCACGTCCTAGGACAGTGGATAGAAATCATGATTTTCACTTAGAATTTTAAATAATTGATAAAAAATATTCATATACTATTCATCGACAATGAGGAAAAGTGACCTGAAACGGAGCATGACCTGCAGCTCAGGATCTGATTAATGAATGGACATCTGGGTTTTAATAACACATTTTTAAATCAATTTTTATGTAAAAATGGAGAAATTATTTTATTATACTAATATACAATCTGCAGATTAGAGAGACTTTTAATATTTTAAACTGATAATTTCTTTATATATGGTGTTTTCGTTCCCTTTCCATAATCGTGATGTCTGTCCCGTTTCCACAATCGGGGATCCTGTCCTTGTTATAAAGTAGCATATCAAATGAATCCTTTAAAATTAATAAAATACAACACCAAAAACAATTATTATTTCAATTTTTTTTTTTTAACATAGCACCACTTTCAATGGTTTTAAATTTCCTGAAATCCATTACTCTTCTGAATTCTTTATTATAAACTAATTCATATAAGCTATAATTTATTTTTTTAAAGCTATCGGTAACATGTAATCGAGTTATGCAATCAAGATGAAGTAATCACTAAAAGCCATCAAACACATTCAAATCCATAATCTTAGTGATTAAGAAAGGTAAAATCTGAAAATTACATCATGTTGACACAATTATATAAATTTTTCTGATTAGATTTTGCAACATAAAAATACATTTCAAGCTAAGCATAACGTCATTTTCACCGGCGCACACTTTCTTCTCGTACTTTATGTACGTACTTTTATGCTTCACTAACATGTAATCAAATAGAAAGTATGTTCTATATTTAATTGTAATTTTTTTAAATGACATCATTAAGCATAAAGATAATATAAACCCAATGGATAATATTCTCGTAACGTCACAATAATTATGAATTTTTATTCGCTTATAAAAATAAAGAGCACGCGCATAAATATTTTTACGAAAATTTCTATTTCAAATAAAAGACATTCCAAAAGCGACGTGTCTAAATATTTTATATTATTTCGCTTTTTAGTCAACAATGGGAGTTTTTTTTTTATTAATGAATCTCAAAAATGATTGACTCACTACACAATTCTGTTGTTTGTTTACATGTAAGATGTTGGTACATTATTGGAACTTGTATATTTTTGGTGAGATGGATGGGTTCCGACCGGAATCGTCACCTCACTTGCGTATTATATAAACAGATTGCTAAAAAATATTAGAATGCAGTGCAAAATCCTCGCACGGGTTTATATTGTTTTAAGTGTAAACAGGTTAATTTTACGTAATAAGACTGCACGCGATAGAGACAGATTTTTTTTAAGCATTTATGCTTTTAAAAATCATATAAAATAAGTAAATTGCAATACATGTTTCAAACTAATTGCATTTTAAAGAGCAATCCCCCCCCCACCCCCCCCACCCCTATTCGACTGTGCAAAAGATGAAATTGTGCTATGTTTAGAATTTAAAAAAAAATACAGTAAAGGGGAATTTGTGGGTCAAATGCTGCCAACGTTAATACGGCGTCCACGTTAGGCAAATACATGTTTCTGATTTATAATATAGATTCACGAAATATTTGAGAAATATCACTAAAACATGCCGTAGTTTTCCTAATCTAAAAAATATATAAACTTTAATCTTCTAGGTATGTATTACTTTAAATATTTACAGAAATTTGTTGCACATCCTTTTTTGTCATTATAATAATCCAGATTTTAATACCTCAGTTAATAAAGAAACTTAAGATCATGTATATGACATTTTCCAGTTTTCATTTTAAATGTTTTCTACTTTGTCTGCATTCGGTGCAAAGATATATCAATTGAAAATATACACTCCCAAGAGAGAAATCTCGTAAAAATCGTTTCGATCTCCCATCTCACTAGCAATATTTATTCAGATATCTGATAATTCAATATTTCTGAATATATTTCAAAGTCATTTCGTATGTTAGAAACTTTATTGCTAGGTTTGACAAAAAACAAATTGGAGAAATTGTTGTTCACTCAGCCAAATGGAAGTTTGTAATATTTTTTTTCCCAAGAGAGTGAAAATTAAATCGAAGTATACTTACTGGGGATGACAAAATAGGCAAACATTTCTCTTTTATATTTTCTATTGTATCTTCGTTTAATTATATTTGCAAAGTGATTATTATTAGATGCAATTTCATATTTTTCCACCATGGAATATTTCTATACAAATTCTAAGTATTCAAAGTATTCTAAGAACCCATTCTAAGTATTATAAAAAACAACATACATGTTTCGTGTTATTCATCTTGCGATTTCGTAAGTTTGGTACCAATAGCATGCTTAAAACTTTTATTCGTCTAGTAAAATAACATACAAATTTTTTTAAAGTATCGTTATATGATTACTGAGTTCTCAAAGTGACTTTCACTCTTCCATACATTTATTGTTTTAATTTAAAATTTTGAGAACATTTATGCATATACGTTTTACTTATCGCAATGCTCTTCTCAGAATAATACTTCAAGTAACAGGAAAAAAATTAAAGATCATGTATATTTCACTTTTCCGAGAGAAAGAGAGATCTTCTAAAAAAAGTTTCGATCCTTCATCTCACTTGAAATATATTTAGATATTTGAGAACTCAATTTCTCTGAATCAATTTCAAAGTCATTGAATTAGGATTCACATATGTGTTTCTAATGCACAGATATATCACCTGGATGAATACATTCCCAAAATAGAGATCTCATAATATAAGTCCCAATCTTGAGTATTTATTTAAATATCTCATAATTGTTATTCGATATCAAAGTAATTAACTACGATGGAAAATGTAATGCTTTATTTGACAAGAAAGGAATCTAAGAAATTGCTGTTGAAATTGTTTAATAATATTTTCCCAAGAAATTTAATATTAAACTGAAAACCAAAGAAAGAATGTTTTATTGTTTTTTCTTGTTTTTTTATCGATATATATATATATATATATATATACTTTTAAAAAAAGACGAATGTTTCACAGTCTACAGAAATATAATATAACCGCGAGCGAAAATATACAATAACCTCTTCCGAGTATCCCAAGAACAAGAGCGTTTCCAAAGAGCGTTCTTTATCTTTAGAAACCTCAGAAACCAATGTATTTTAGGTAGCTTTCAATACAAAAAAGTATAAAGCTACTTATTGCAGCCGTTCGGAGGAAAGCAGTTCCGGAAAATTTCGATATATTTTCACCGATCATGACCCCCAGACCCCAAAACCACCCTCCGTTCAAATGTTGATTTATATATATATATATATATATATTGTTGTGAGCTCGGGGTTCGTAAGGACTGATGCCAATATATAAGAACAATCAAAAGGCTTTATTCACTATAAACAGTGCAATACGATCACAAATATCTTCTGAAAATTACAAGATATTCAGTAATCTTCAAATCCAATAAAAGCGCAGCAAAATTTCACACAGAAACAATGTGTTCAATACGACGTATCAACGACAAAATCAATCTGAGTAACACAGTTCTCAATGCAAAGCCTCTCGTATGAATTCAATCGCAGTTTACAGACAACTCACTGAACTGAGCTGATGGAGGTCCTTATATAGGTTTCAGAGATCTTTCCAGATTATTCCAGAGCTTTCGGATGCTAGAAATTACCAGAAGGTGCTTCAACTCTCGATAGAGTACCCCAAACGAGAAAGGATCCCAATGTAAAGGTATAAAGGAGGGGTGGTTGCACAAAAAGTCGCCAAATCCGTCGCCAACTTGGCGACATTTGGCGATATATCGCCAAATTTGGCGACAAAAATAAGTCGCCAAAACCATCGCCAACTTGGCGATAAACACATTCCTTGGCGATTTTCCATAGACTTCCATTATAAAGATGAGGGTCTAAGGTTGTTTTCCTTGCAAACCATCTGAGGCCTTTAGCATTGAGTTACATGATGCTCAATGGGAAATACATTAATAATACTGCAATTTTCACAATAATAAAGTAAAATAAATTTAAACAAATGGAATATTTACAGATATCTACAAAATTCATAACATTGCCCCCCTCTCAAGGACTGCACGTCCCGGGCAGTTCAACCTTTGATCGGAAAGCAAACCCGTTTCCAACAAATGCTATACTATTCAAAACACTTAAAGCAAACATGCAAAATAACCATTAAACACATTCATAATGCTGAATTATACAAAATATACACTTATTTAAAAAAAATTAAATTAAATTAAAGCATAGACATCATTACATACAAGTATTTAAATAATAATAACATTAATAATGATAATGCTAAGCAAAAGAAATTTTTACATTAACTTATATACAAGACCATGGTCATACTAATTTACATTATTTACATTACACTATTTACAATCAATGAACTAAGTACTATGGCCATAGTATGGAGCCAGCCTGTCGTAATGAACGACTCAAGGCTTCGAACTTGGTGACTTTCGGATCCGAATTACGACATCGTTCAGTCTGTTTAGGACTGTATAAGGACCGTCCCAGTGCGATTGCAGTTTGGGAGAAAGTCCTTTACGTCGAGTCGGATTATAAAATCAAACCTTGTCACCTTCTTTGAATTGATGTCCCGTGGCTTTCGTGTCGTACCTGGTCTTCATCTTCTCCGTCTGTATATTGATCCGCTCTCGAGCCAAGTTGTGGACGTCTTCAAATCGTGCCTGGAGATTCTGCACGTATCCCTCTGGCGATGAAGGCGCACCTCGAGGGCGACCAAAAAGCAGATCACAAGGTAGACGAAGATCACGACCGAAAAGCATCTGAGACGGGGAATAGCCGGTTGTTTCATGGACGGCGCTGCGATAGGCGAGAAGAAACAAGGGAAGTTTTTGGTCCCAGTCTTGTTGGTTTCTTGAGACTAGCAGTGAGAGGTTGTTGAGGATGGTACGATTAAACCTCTCAACCATGCCATCCGACTGTGGATGTAAAGGCGTCGTCCTAGTTTTGTCCATTCCGAGAAGTTGACAGAGACCCTCAATCACAGCAGAGATGAAATTTTTCCCCCTGGTCAGAATGCATTTGAAGGGGGACTCCATACCTTGATATCCACTGGTGTACCAAGGCATCAGCAACGGTAGAAGCTTCTTGATCAGGGATGGCATAAACTTCAGGCCATTTCGTGAAATAGTCCATGACAACAAGGAGGTATTTGTTGCCATCGGAACTTCTTGGCAAAGGACCTAGGATGTCTAGGGCGATGCGTTCGAAAGGTGCTCCTACATTGTAGAGATGTAGTCTTCCTGGGCTACGTTTCTTTGGTCCTTTCCGAGCTGCACATGCATCGCAAGATTTGCACCATTGTTCGACGTCAGCTCTCGCTTTACCCCAGAAGAAGCGCTCTCGGACTCTGTGTAATGTTTTCATGATTCCAAAATGGCCACCAGTGGGACTGTCATGTAATTCCTTGAGGATCTCAGGGATTCGGGATCGAGGAAGTACCAACTGCCACCGAGATGTCTTCCCATCTTCCGATTCGAATTTTCGGAACAGGACACCATTTCTGACGTGGAAGGAGTTCCAAAGAGCCCAATATTGCTTCGTCGTAGGACTGTAAGTCGAGATGTCTTTCCAACTGGGCTTCGTGCTAGAAGATTCTAATAACTCCAAAATTGGTTTGATGTCAGAGTCTGCCATTTGATCTTCTCGAATCTTCTCATCACTCCAGGGATCTGGTGGCGTTGATTGTGAAGTCTTCGTCTGGCGTATGACATATTCGGGATTATACTTGCTCTCCGCTCTGGAACAATAGCGACAGCTCTCGGGACATGGTCTTCTTGATAGGGCATCGGCGTTCCCATGCGATGAGCCTTTGCGATGCCTGATGTCAAAGTCGTATTCCTGGAGCCGTTGTATCCATCTGGCTACTTGGCCCTCTGGGTTCTTAAAATTCATCAGCCATGTTAGGGATGCGTGATCAGTACGAAGGAGAAATTTCCTGCCATAGAGATAGTGATGGAAGTGTTCTATGGCTTTCACTATAGCTAATAACTCCTTACGAGTGACGCAATAATTCCGCTCTGGTTTCGATAAACATTTGCTCCAGTATGCTACGACTCGTTCTTGGCCATCTATTTCTTGGGAAAGTACAGCGCCGACACTTTCATGACTGGCATCCGTGAACACAATGAACTGTTTCTCGGGGTGCGGATAGGTAAGGACTGGAGAGGATGTGAGAGCTTCTTTCAGCCGCTGGAAGGAATTCTCGCATTCTTGTGTCCATAGAAACTTCTGCTTGCTTTCAGTGAGCCTATGCAATGGTCTTGCGATGTTGGAGAACCCCTGGACAAACTTTCTGTAATAAGTGCATAGTCCCAGAAAGCTTCGCAACTGATGGACATTTTCCGGACGCTTCCAGTTCTTTACTGCGGACACTTTTTCAGGATCTGTTCGAACACCTTCAGCTGAGATGATGTGTCCTAAATAGTTTACTTCTCGTTGGGAGAACTTGCATTTCAAAGGGTTCAGCTTTAAATTCGCCGCTCTTAGCTTCGTTAACACTTTTTGAATATTCTCTAGATGTTCTTCAAACGTGCAGCCACCAATGATGACATCATCTAGGTAGATGAGACAAGCTTCAAAAGTCAGGCCTTTTAACACTGTCTCCATGAGGCGCTCGAACGTTGCTGGGGCATTGCAGAGCCCGAACGGCATAACTTTAAATTGCCAAAGTCCTTGTCCAGTAGTAAATGTGGTCTTCTCTTTGTCATCAGGATGGATCTCTACTTGCCAATATCCACTCTTCAAATCCAGTGTGGAAAACCATTTATGTCCTGAAAGAGTATCTAGCGTGTCGTCTATTCTTGGTAGAGGATAGCTGTCCTTCTTCGTGATATCGTTAAGTTTACGATAATCCACACAAAATCTTGTGGAGCCATCTTTCTTTCGGACCAACACGATGGGAGAGGCCCACGGACTTGATGACGGTTCGATGATGTCACTATCCTGCATCTCTTGTAAGAGCTTAGAAACCTCTTCTTGTTTTGCGAACCGCAAGCGTCTTGGATGCTGTTTAATCGGTGGATGGTCGGCAGTGTCGATTCTATGACGTGTCAGACAAGTGCGACCTATATCACTCTCGTTTTGTGAAAACACATCCTTAAATTCCTGGAACAGTCTTTCTGCGGCATGTCTCTGTTCAGGAGATAAATTTTCATTTCGTCCAATTACAGGTGTTAAACTTGTAGACGGTTCCGATAACGTCAAGCTCGGGTCTTTGCAAACACAGGTGACTGGAGCACAGGTTGCAAGCACTTCACCCTTCTGGATAATTCTAGATTTTTCACTTATGTTCGCAATTCTCACAGGTATGACATCTCTCGACAGATCTACCAGCGCTGATGCTATTAGCACTCCTTTTGGGATCTTCTCAGGATATCCAACCAAGCCACATTGAAAACTTCTTTCGTTTCCAGTTACTCCAGGTATCATCATTTCGGTTCGAGGAGGGATGATAACATCTGCCTTGGCTGTGATCCGTTGAATGGACCCGGACTCATTTCCAAGTTTGAAAATAGTGACATCTTCTTGAGCAGAGCGTAACTCATTATTCTTAAAGTTCAGTGTAAATCCATGCTCTTTTAAAAAGTCCAGTCCAAGTATGAAAGGATCTGAAATATCGGCCACGTAGACTGTATGGCGATAAGCGGCGTTCCCAAACTTTATTTTCAGTGTCATTCTTCCATGTATATCGATCTTATCTCCGGTCACAGTTTGAAGAATAACACGCGGCGGGGTCCAGAAGGGTTTTTCTTTCATCCGCTGAGCTAGATCTTTCCGAATGATGGTCACATTGGCTCCTGTATCGATGATCATATTACAGGGCAAATCATTCACACTTCCGACTAGAAAAACTGAATTCTCGCCGCAACTTCTTGCAGAAATTTCACATACTTGAAAATGAGGCTTCTTAAGATCAGGCAACCTCCACCCCGTAAGATGGCCATTAATCAGTTTTCCTGCTCCTCCTTTAGCGGGAGAGATATTACCTTCGGTGCTGGGTCGTCTTGGGCAGTCGATTTGGATATGGCCTTCTCCACCGCATTTCCAGCACTTGATCTTCCTGTAAGGTTTGTTGGCCGTTAAGGAGTTCATCTTTCTCATTATGTCATTCATCTGCTGCTGTAAGCGCTCCACAGCTCTATCCGACATCTCAGGCAGGTTGGCTGCTCGCACAAAGTGTCGATCTTTCCTAGTAGCTTGCTGGGCTCCCTCGAATTTCAGAGCGTAAACCAAAGCCCCTTTTAAATCATTGAGATCTGCAATCCGAAGTGCTGTCTGGATCTCAGGGTCACGCACACCATCAATAAAATGTTGCAGAGCTAAACTTTCTCTAATTTCAGTCGGACAGTCGGGATAAGCAAGATGGGAAAGTCTCTCGACATCCGTAGCAAGCTCTTGCAGGGATTCAGTGGATTTCTGATGTCGAGATTTGAGCTGGAGTCTGCTATATTCCTTCATGCATTTCTCGCCAAAGCGCAATTCTAAGGCACTGACGAGCGTTTCAAAATCCAGCGGTTCATTTGCAGGCAAAGTCTGTAGGACGTCGGCAGCATCAGCTCGTAGAGAAGCAGCTAACTGGCAAGCCTTTGTCTGGGAATCCCATCCATTGGCGTCCGCTACGATCCCAAATTGTGTCTTAAAAACTGTCCATGAGGATTTTCCGTCATAGGTCGAGAGCTTAATAAAGGCCCGCGGAAGCATAGCTTGATACTTGACATCTTCGGGATAGTTTTCTGCAGTTATCTTTTGTTTCTTCACATTTTCCAAATCTTTTTTTACATTCTCTATGCTTTCTTCAACGGTCTTGGCGATCTTTTGAACTTTTTCTTCTACTCTTTCTTCTACGGTTTTGGCTGTCAATTGAACATTTTCTTCTATTTCTTGAAATCTTCCTTCAAATTTGTTTTCCACGCTGTCAATTCTTTCATTTAAAGATGTTATTTTATTATCTATTAATTCTTTCAACTCGCCAAGGTTGGTTGACATCTCCTTCATTTCAGCCTGGTTTGCAGTCATTTTCTCGTCTATCGCTGACATTTCCTTCTTCATTTCTTCCGACATTTCCTTCATTTCAGCCTGATTCTCAGTCATTTTCTTCATTTCTTCTTTCAACTCGCCAAGGTTGGCAGTCATTTTCTCATCCATCGCTGACATATCCTTCTTCATTTCAGCCTGGTTCGCAGTCATTTTCTCATCCATCGCTGACATATCCTTCTTCATTTCTTCTTTCATCTCGCCAAGGTTGGTTGACATCTCAGCCTGATTCGCAGCTAATTTCTCCAATAATTGTTTCAGTTGCTCCCCCATTGCTCTGGTGATCGGCATTCAACCCCACTCCTGACACCAAATGTTGTGAGCTCGGGGTTCGTAAGGACTGATGCCAATATATAAGAACAATCAAAAAGCTTTATTCACTATAAACAGTGCAATACGATCACAAATATCTTCTGAAAATTACAAGATATTCAGTAATCTTCAAATCCAATAAAAGCGCAGCAAAATTTCACACAGAAACAATGTGTTCATTACGACGTATCAACGACAAAATCAATCTGAGTAACACAGTTCTCAATGCAAAGCCTCTCGTATGAATTCAATCGCAGTTGACAGACAACTCACTGAACTGAGCTGATGGAGGTCCTTTTATAGGTTTCAGAGATCTTTCCAGATTATTCCAGAGCTTTCGGATGCTAGAAATTACCAGAAGGTGCTTCAACTCTCGATAGAGTACACCAAACGAGAAAGGATCCCAATGTAAAGGTATAAAGGGGGGGTGGTTGCACAAAAAGTCGCCAACTTGGCGACATTTGGCGATATATCGCCAAATTTGGCGACATTTGGCGATATATCGCCAAATTTGGCGACAAAAATAAGTCGCCAAAACCATCGCCAACTTGGCGATAAACCCATTCCTTGGCGATTTTTTCATAGACTTCCATTATAAAGACTAGCCGCCACTGGCGACCAGTTTGGTCGCCCTTAAATGTATGTTAAGCATTGTAACAAATTATTTTTATTCATAATTTATTTTTTTCCTTAATTCCTCGCATAACTGGAAAAATCTAATAGACAAATCAAGAACTTTTGCGATCGCGGTAGCATTTCGCATATTTTTTGTTGTTATGTATTTCATCTTTCTTGACAAAAACCGCTTAACCCACTTAAGAATTTATGCTTCATGTCCGTTTGCTTATCACTTGCAATATGTTCGCTAATGCGGAGATTCTTAACCATATTTGGCGCAAAACAAAAATCGCGCCAACCCCGGTTCGTCCGTGACAGCTGTTTCAATTTAAAATACATGACGTTAACATTTTTCGTTTAAAATAGAAAATAGAAAAATAATAATTATCATAAATCAAAACATTTGATTTCAAATTAAAGCATCGTTTGTAATTTGCGCGCGCAAAAAATAAAAGCTGACAATTCTTTTCGAAATTTGATCCATTAAATATTATTACATGAGTTCAACTTACGTCAAAAAAGATCCGGAAGTTGAGTTGTATGGAACAGAATTAAGGTAAACTTTAACTGTTTCACTGGTGCGGATTATTTTTTTTACGCCAGGCAGCGATCCAAAAATTCATGGTTTAATATTTTAAACATTCACAACGAATGAATCTTTTTTCTTTGTTTACTTTCATAGATAGAGAATTTTAACTCGAACCTAATTTAAACTGAAGTTATTGCAGAATGTATACATAATTGAACGTAAATCATCTCTCAAATATTAATTTATTTTGAACGATCTTTCCAAAAATGTAATTTTTATGCAGTTTTATTTGCAAAAATAATTTTGAAAAAAAATGGCCGCCTGGCATATGAAAAAGTGAAACGGACATCCCGGAACTGTTGATGACAGTCACATGACTTACGGTTTTATTATATAGATGAGGGTGTAAGGTTGTTTTCCTTGCAAACAATCTGAGGCCTTTAGCATTGAGTTACATGATGCTCAATAGGAAATACATTAATAATACTGCAATTTTCACAATAATAAAGTAAAATAAATTTAAACAAATGGAATATTTACAGATATATATAAAATTCATAACAATATATATATATATATATATATCCATATATATATATATATATATATATATATATATGATCTATGTCATACGATAACTCTCGTATTTATAAATCAATTTTGATGAAACTAATTGTGTGTATTAAGCTCACAAATGTCTCGACCGAGTTCGTTGGCCAGCTTGGTCCGCCATTTTGTTTCAAGATGGCGGCCATTTAAAAATTTAAAACTAAAATAAATATACAAAAAAGTTAAAAATTCAAATTTATTTTTAATTAAGTGTTAGTCCGTGATACGAGGATTCCAGAGCATATTTTGGTTTACCTCTATCTTAAAAAATAGCTGAGATAGAGCAGTTTGAAATCCTAGGGTGGCTGACATTTTGAAACAAGACAGCACATTACAAAAATTTTCATTGTTGTAATAATTTTTCCAATCATACGCATAAAACTATACATTCATATCCGTTAGCGCCAAATTCTCGCAAAAATTGGCGACATTTTGCGAAATATCGCCAAATTTGGCGGCCAAAATAAGTCTTCATAAATGAAGCCAATTTGTCTATTGCTCAATAATTTGGCGAATTTCTTATTCAAATTCAGTATTAACGAACCTTTTGTAAACATTTTCTTTGCATTTTAACTTGCTGTTTTCGTGTAACATTAGCTAAAATTTTAAAACGGAGATATAGGAAAGCTACCTTTTCCTCCCGGTACAGGCCGGAGGGACTTTTTGAGATTTAAAGAAGCATTTATAAAGATAAAGCTTCTTTTGCTACTACTTATTGTGTAGTTAAATCATTAAAACAACACGAAAAAAATACTTTTAAAGTTTTAGTATATAAGGGACACAGTTTTATAATAATTTGAAATGCATATAATGCTGTGGTCATAAAAATATACACATGACCTGACATAACTTAGTATTTTCGGGCTTCTATGGAACGTAAGTAAGTTTAGAATAAAAGTATAACTTAAATTCAGCAAGTAATTTAATGTTTTATAGTGCATTTAAGGCTTAATAATACATGTGTCCGTGTGCATGATGATAATTTGGCAGTAATGTGGTGCTTACAAAAAATCCAATTAGAATCACTTCAAAATTTTACACTTAATGGTTATAGTTCAAATATCACATTCAAGTATTGATCCGAATTGCACAGGCTACAACATTTATACAATCTAGCTAACTTATTATAAATGATAATACATATGAAAATTTTTTTTTACTTATATTTTTATCAGAACACATTTTAAAACTTATTTTTACAATGTGGTTAAAATTGGATGGGATTTCACATTTATTGACCGTGGAACATTCTGATACTCCCCTGTAATTAAAAATGATACATAATTTCACATACTTATACATCTTATTCAACATACTAATCTTGATTTTAACCCCTCAGCTAATAGAAATAAATTTGAGATCATGTATATTTCATTTTATAGCTTTCATTTCCCATGTGTGCTACCGGGTCTGTAGCTATAGTGCAAAGATATATCAATCGGAAAGGTACGCTCCCAAGCGAGAGATCTCGTAAAATAAGTTTCGATCTTCCATCTCACTTCAAGTATTTGTTCAGATATCTGATAATTCAATTTCTCTGATTCGATTTCAAAGTAATTTCGTACGACGGAAAATATATTGCTAGATTTGACAAGGAATGAAATTGAGAAATTACTGCTCGCTCAGCCAAATAAAATTTAATAATATGTTTTCTCAAGAGAAAGAAAATTAAATCATAGCCAACTTACGAAGGGTAATAAAATAGACATAGTTTTTTTTTCTTCTTTTTTTAATCGAGTAATTTAATATTTATTTACCAGGTGATATTTTGAAACTTTCCCGTCAGTAAACATAATGTATGATTCGTGTTACTTACTAGTCAAATAAATCAAGTAAGGCAGTACACAAACTTATACACTGCAAAAAATAATTGTTGATTTTACAGTATAAAACTGGCACCCCAGCTGCCAGTATTATACCGTAAAATTAACAGTATTAAACAGTAAAATAAGCAGTAATACGCTGCCGCGCATGCGCGGCAGCGTATTACTGCTTATTTTACTGTTTAATACTGTTAATTTTACGGTATAATACTGGCAGCTGGGGTGCCAGTTTTATACTGTAAAATCAACAATTATTTTTTGCAGTGTACTTAAATAATTTTAGAGCTTCAGTGGCAGTGTTTTATAATCATTTGTAATTTATAATGTTGTCGCCATGAAAACATAAACATGACTTGATAAAACTTGCCATTTTCAGCCTTTTCTATATGAAGATAAGTTTTAAATAATGTATTGTTTAAATGCAGGGCGCATGTACTACATGTACACGTTAATACCTCTAGGTCTCTGCATATTACAAGCATTATTACAATAGACTTATTTCGAAACAAAATACAATTAGAAACAATAAATCTAAATGAATTTATCGCAAACAGTAATTGTAATCATAATACAATTAAAATTATACAGTGTTTTTTTTTTTAACACTTTTATTAAATTTAACTTTGAGATATGTGTAGTCCCGGAAAAAAAATATGATCATTCCCTAAAAATTCTGCTAAACATTATCGAATAATAATTAAATGTAAAAGTTTAAAAAAAAAAAAAAAAAAAAAAACCTACTTTCATTAAAATTCACAAAAAAGTCAACTTGCATTATAAAGTACAAATGTGTGCGACGCTCAATTGTGACATCATAATGATGCGGGCAACAATGTGGTAAAAATGGATGAATGTTGCAACAATGGAGTTATTTTTTCAATTAAAAAATCGTAACGTTATTTCTCTGGGGAAAAAACAAGTTTTGGGCGGACGTTGACCCCCCCCTTCCCCTTAGGAATCGAATTTTTAAAACATAGTGTCCAATTCATGTATTACCCTCAGGAATACATATATATTCCAAATTTCAAAGCACTACGTCAACAGGAAGTGGGTGAAAAATGAGTCACAAGATTTGACTGCCACATACATACAGAAATGTAAGTTAAAAGAAAGAATGTAAAAAGATATACAAATCAGTCGACTATGTATAATATAATGTCTACTAATTATTTATATGCATATATTATGCTTCAGAGACCGTCTACGTGTTAAATAAATATGAAAGTATAAATAGTTTTTTTAAATACACTATTTTAAAAGCATTCAATATTTATCTTCAAAATCACGCCGAATTTAATTACTTTAATTCCTGATTTCTCATAAAAATTTCTGTTACAGTACATTAATTTAGCGTGGGAACCAAACTCGATCATTGAAAATTCACCGCGTTTTTTACTTTTTGTAGAAAGCGCAAACGTGTGAATTTATTTTTTAAAAATTACAATTTTTGCTCCGTTTCTTTTTTAAAATATGACAACAGGAAAGTAAAAAGGCATTCCTTAAACTATCTTTTTACGATTTAATTGAATTCTCAACGTGTAATCCTAATTTAATTAATATGAAACTACTAACTAATTAAAATGTATTTAAATATATATATATTACACTCTTTATTTTTAGGGTTTTGTTCATCTCACGAAACCCTATTCGTCCCGCTACGTTGGCTGTCCGTCACAGAGCCGGTTCTCAGAAACTATATAACTTACAGAAAAGAAATTTTATCTACTTATAGCTGAATATCTACTATGAGGCTGAAAATCATAAAATTTTAAAAAATCGTATTATTTTAATATGCAGAGATAAAAAATCAAAATTCTAACAGCCTTTTCCTATTAAATTTAAACATTTTTCGTTATAGCAGTTGCCAACAATTAAAATGCCAAATTAATGTATTGTAACGGAAATTTTGGGGGAAAAGTGTGAATTGCAGTCAAAGAGTTAGACGTGATTTTCAAGATGAACATAGAATATTTATAAAAGAGTGTTTTTAAAAAACAATTTTTACTTTTATACTTATTTAACGTTAAAATATAGTTTTAACACACTAAATACTCAACATATACAAATAAAATATATTATATCTATTCACCAAAGCAGAAATCACTTACACTTACAACGAATACACATATAAAAATATGCTAAATTAATCTTTTAACATAGCTTTTAAATTAAAATAAATTCATGTAAAATGTTGAAATATTTGAAAAAAAGGTGTCACAATATAATTAAGAACATCTAGCTTTTTTCAAAAATAACACGAAAACAACATGAATATTATCCATATCTTAAAAAAAACTTTTTTTACATTTGCAATGACAAAAAGGTACTTTTTAAACAGAAATTTAAAATGAAATATTAATATTTGGTAAGTAAAAACTATTCATATAAAATACAGGAGCATCTCAAAAATAAAAAAAGTATCAAAGTGTAATTTAAGAACGCCTAACTTTTTTTGAAAATGTAAATCATAAATTATAGAAATACTACTCACATTTAAAAAGATTTACTTTCCATTTGCAGTTTCAAAAAGTTGCTCTCTAAATAGAAATTGTAAATGAAATATTAAAGGAATTTTAAATAACAAATTGCAAAAACTTTTGAAATAAAAAATTGTGAGTATATTTCAAATGCTATTTCAATCTCAAAAAGCTAAAATGAATCTTGTTTCTTAAAAAAAAATTACTTGTCAGAAGTAAAATTTTAAAATATATTTTTCTTTCGAAACGAACAAAAAATGGTTGTTTCATAACTTAACTCTGAATCATTTTTCATAATTGTACTTTAAATATTACCATATTTTCAAAAATGCATAACATTAAAAACATTATTTTAAATATCGAGATAGCTTTTATTTAATGGATTGTTCTGACAGCAAGTAAAGATAGAACAAATATTTTTATTTTAAAATCAATTTTGCATAGATTTTTGTCATTAAATTTTTAACATGTGACTTGTATTTTGTTTACACTTAATCATTTGTAACTTAAATCAGATGTTCAAAAGATTTTATAGATTTCATGTATTCATTTTTTTTAACATTTTGTTGTCCGTTACGTTGAATTTTTAACAAGTTATGGTTCTTTTTTTCTGTGAAAGAGAAAATTAATTTTAAAGCAATTAATCATACGTTTTCGCAAAAAATTTAAAATCACAAACGTATTTTAATTTCACATCTACGATTTATTATCAATTTCATATAGGGCCAAATCTACCAAAAAATGCATGAATTTGTACAACATCACTTCTTTCCTAGTATATTTTCTAGTAGTACATTTATACGTTTTATAATGAAATTAGTCAAGATATTCGAAACACCTGCAGTACCTTGCACTTGAATTTCAGAGTTTGAAATTAAACTTTACATGACGACAGGTGCCAGGGATTTGAAAAAAAAAACACTTATATGCTCTTACCTACACACTGATAAAATAAAAAATAAAATAAATAAATTGAAAAATAAATTGAAAAAATAAATTAAAGAGTACAAATGGTAACGGTACAAAGATTCAGATTGCTCTAAAATTCATGTTATGAATATGGATTTTGTACGACATAGAAAAACATACTTAAAACTTTGCTAATATGTAGAGCTGCTCCTCCATCGAAGCACAGATATACAAATTAAACTAGTCGGATATGCCAATCCCATAACTTTCTTCTATCTCATACATATTAATACTTCAAAATTCGCTATCACACAGCCAAAAAAATCAATATTTTTTGTCATTCTGCTTGCGAATCGTCCGGTTACCTGGATGCGAGCAGCCGATGTATTATACTAAACTACAAAAGTCCTTCTACTCTGTACCGGCAGGAAAAGATTGCCACCCTATTGCTTGTTTTAAGATTTTAGCTAATTTTACTGAAAAACACGAAGCTAAAATGCTTGGAACCCGATTACAGAAGAGTCCTTCCCGGTTCTCGTCAATGTAGAATTTGAATGAGGATATAGCCAAATTAGACTGACATAGCCAACTAGTTGGTTCCATATATGGCAGCGTATTTTTGCCACCAAGTTTGGGGAGAATTTGATGTTGGCGAATATATTTATATAGTATTAAGCATGTAAGAGTTGAAACGATGATTATAACAATGAAAGAAAATTTGCCGAAATCATATTCAATAAAACTCATAAATTAAACCCGTTTATGGGGGAATCGCACAGTATTGTTTCAAAATGTCAGCCAGCCTAAAATGTCAAACTGCTATATCTCAGACATTTTTTAAGATAGAGGCAAAACAAAAAATGCTCTGGAATCCTTGTTCAAGACCAAACATCTAACGCAAAAAAATTTTAGGATTTCAATTTTTTTTTACATCTTTTTGAATTTGAAATCTTTAAATGTCTGTACGGCAAAAAATAAAAAAAATTCCTCCCTGGCAAAACAAATATGTAAACTGTACAGATCTAATATTCCTAAATCTAAATATTACATTCAAATTGCCTCAGCACGTACCATTTTTTCGAAAAACAGTTTTATAATAATAACTAGCAAGATACGCCCGCTACGCTGGTCAATTTCTTACAAGCAGGGAAGACCGAGCTATGCTCGGTCAAAATTAAATTTGAGTTCAAATATCATGACCCATGACCAAAATGACCCACTAATTGAATTTTCTCGAACATGTGACTTAGCCCAACAGTCTTCTCGTGCCCGAAAACCATTGGATGCAGAAATTAGTGTAAATTGAGACTTTTAGAACTTGACCCACAATGACGCAGAATTGACCCACTAATCGAATTTTCTCGAAGCCGCTTTTCGCGTACCCGAAACTCGTAGGATACAAAATTTAATCAAAAACGTTAGAGCCGTTTTTTAGATAAAATTAATTTGACCCGCTTTGACCCAAAAATGACCCACTAATCGAACGTTCTCGAACATGTGACCCAGCCCAATAGTCTTCTCGTGCCCGAAAACCATTGGATGCAAAATTTAGGGTAAATTGAGCCGCTTTTGAGATCTTGACCCACAATGACCCAGAAATGACCCACTAATCAAATTTTCTCGAACATGTGACCTAGCCCAATGATTTTCGCGTGCCCGAAACTCGTAGGATACAAAATTTAATCAAAATCGTTAGAGCCGTTTTTTAGATAATATTAATTTGACCCGCTTTGACCCAAAAATGACCCACTAATCGAAAGTTCTCGAACATGTGACCCAGCCCAATAGTCTTCTCGTGCCCGAAAATAGTCGGATACAAAATTTCGTCAAAATCGTTTGAACCGTTTTTAGATACAATTAGCTTGACCATGACCCAAAATGACCCAAAATGACCCACTAATTGAATTTTCTCGAACATGTGACCTAGTCCAACAGTCTTCTCGTGTCCGAAAACCATTGGATGCAAAATTTAGTGTAAATTGAGCCGCTTTTTAGATCTTGACCCACAATGACCCAGAAATGACCCACTAATCGAATTTTCTCGGACATGTGACCTAGCCCAATTATTTTATCATGTTTGAAACTCGTAGGACACAAAATTTAATCAAAATCGTTAGAGCCGTTTTTTAGATAAAATTAATTTGACCCGCGTTGACCCAAAACTGACCCACTAATCGAAAGATCTCGAACATGTGACTCAGCCCAATAGTCTTCTCGTGCCCGAAAATGGTCGGAGACAAAATTTCGTCAAAATCGTTTGAACTGTTTTTTAGATACAATTAGCTAGACCATGACCCAAAATGACCCAAAATGACCCACTAATCGAATTTTCTCGAACATGTGACCTAGCCCAATGGTTTTCTGGTGCCCCAAAATGGTAGGATACGAAATTTCGTGAAAATCGTTAGATCCGTTTTTAAGATAAAATTTGCATATATATATATATATATATATATATATATATATATATATATATATATATATATATATATATATATACAACCACACACAAGATTTGCTCGTATTAGAATATATGATAACGAACTTTTAATCAAACAAAATATTGACATTTCATAATTCACTTTTATATTTTAACAGAATAATAAGGCTACTATAATTTGTGATTCGTGCTATAGCCAATATACACGCCAGGACACGTCGCCCTTATCATTATCTTTTTACGCATCAAGGTTCCATTGTGAAATTTGGTAATTTTTCAAATTCAATATTTGAAAAATGGCATAATCATTAGTTTTGAAATTTATATCAAGAAAAATACAATTTTTTACCTTTCAAACGCAGTTTGCCTAACAATTTTCTGACAAATACTTTTCGAGCTATTGTTTTTTTTTCCAGTAACTTCACCTGTTTCATTTTCCAAGATTTATCTGTGGCAACAATTAGCGAAAATCCCAGTCGTCAGCAACGCACAGTTTTTTATTAAAGAGGCTGTTGGAGCAGGGATTGTCACCACTAATTTGCCACCATCACTTTTGAAATCGGTTCTGTAGTTCCAGAGATTCCATAGAAATTGTAATTTAGAATGATTTTAGAACGCTTTTCGCTTTTTTCACCTTTTTAAATTTTGAATTTTCTTTTTACTTTGTTTTTAGAGAGCATTTACATCTTATAAGTAACTGCAATGCCAAATTTCAAATTTCTAACTCCTTCAGTATAAACAAAATCGCTATTTTAGAACGTTTTTCGCTCCTGCACACCCCCTGGGGTTTGTGGCACCAACGTAAAATATAGCCTATGTTAGAGCAGGGGTTGTCACCATTAATTTGCCACCATCACTTTTGAAATCGGCTCCTTAGTTCCAGAGATTCCATAGAAATTGTAATTTAGAATGTTTTTAGAACGCTTTTTGCTGATTTCACCATTTTAAATTTCGAATTTTCTTTTTACTTTGTTTTTAGAGAGCATTTACATCTTATAAGTAACTACAATGCCAAATTTCAAATTTCTAACTCCTTCAGTATTAAAAAAAATCACAATTTTAGATAGTTTTTCGCTCCTGCACACCCCCTGGGGTTAGTGGCACCAACATAAAATATAGCCTATGTTAGAGCAGGGATTGTCACCATTAATTTGCCACCATCACTTTTGAAATCGGCTCGGTAGTTCCAGAGATTCCATAGAAATTGTAATTTAGAATGTTTTTAGAACGCTTTTCGCTCATTTCACCCTTTTAAATTTCGATTTTTTTTTATTTTGTTCTTAGAGAGCATTTACATCTTATAAGTAACTACAATCTCAAATTTCAAATTTCTAGCTACTTCAGTATAAAAAAAATCACAATTTTAGAACGTTTTTCGCTCCTGCACCCATCTGGGGTTAGTGGCACCGACATAAAATATAGCCTATGTTAGAGCAGGGGTTGTCACCATCAATTTGCCACCATCACTTTTGAAATCGGTTCGGTAGTTCTAGAGATTTCATAGAAATTGTAATTTAGAATGTTTTTAAAACGCTTTTCGCTCATTTCACCCTTTTAAATTTCGAATTTTTTTTTAATTTTGTTCTTAGAGAGCATTTACATCTTATAAGTAACTACAATCCCAAATTTCAAATTTCTAGCTACTTCAGTATAAAAGAAATCGCAATTTTAGAACGTTTTTTGCTCTGGCAACCCCCTGGTGTTAGTGGCACCGACATAAAATATAGCCTATGTTGGAGCAGGAGTTGTCACCATCAATTTGCCACCATCACTTTTGAAATCGGTTGGGTAGTTCCAGAGATTACCCCCTACAAACAAACAAACAAACAATCTTTACTCCTTTATAATATTAAGTATAGACAAATACTCAAGGATTATCATAATAATTTGCAATGGTAGATAAAACAGAAATCATGAAAAAAAGTATATACATTGTCTTAGATAACAAATACATAAAATATAGCAAGAAAATCAAATTTGTTGACACTCTGTATCATGCATATTTCTTTTGGTGCCTCCTCCCCCTTTTCATCTTCGAATTTATTATTTGCTATCCACTAACATATTTTCATGCCGCTGTAACTCGGGTAATGTTTTTTATACATTTATTTATAAGTAATTTACATATTATTATATACATTTGAATATTTACATAATTTCCAAGTATGTTTTAGCAGACGTAAAATACTTTAATTTTTAAAGTAAGTCCTCTACATAAAAAATGGTACGTGATACAGTAGTTTCTTTGCCATATTATGATATAGTAGCATGAAATCTATAAGAATCAACTATTATTTTTACAAGAAGAATTATTTTTACAAGGAGTTATTAAAAAGTTTAGAAATTTGCCTGTGGAAAAGTAAAATCTATCTAATGTAAAATCAGTAAAACTCAGTAGCTTTAAACTATGAAAGAAAGAGCATTAATTGATTTTTTTTATGATTTTATTTTATTCTGCATTGACTGAACACCATCATACATTGTAAAAAAAACACAGATGTTTCTTTATCTAGGAAAATTTAATATAACCACGAACAGAAATGTACAATAACCTCCCCGAGTTACACACGATTCCGAAAACCTTTCTTTATCGTTAGAAATTTCAGAAATCAATGTATTTTCAAGATTTAAGGAAGCATTTATCGAAACAAAGTTTTATTTGCTGTCACTGATTTTCGGAATGTTTTCGAATAGTTTTTATGGTTTATTGATAAGTTTTCTTAAACATGAATAGCGGTGTTTAGTATGCTATCAATTCTCAAGTAAACATTTTCATGTTGATGAAACATGCTTAACATGATAAATTAACAGTATTAACATTAATATTAAAATTAGTATTATTTTGTTACCCTTTCCTACATAAATTCAGTCGAGCAGCTGAAAATGTTTAATTGAGAATTGATACCATTCTAAAAACCGATATCCCGATTTGAGAAAGTTGGTTTGTACACTATAACAAATGGGTAAGTGTGATCGAAGATCGCTCAAAGGGTTTCGTTTAATATTCATTTCAAAACACTTTTTCCTTTCTTTAATAAATTCAAACAAATTTCATTTAGCAAAAAAGAAAAAAAAAAAAAAAAAAAAAAAAAAAGTCATGTTTTTTATAATGTAAAAATTTACCGGTCTATTTTTTTCTTTTTTTCGAATATCTAAACCATTCCGATAGCGGTCTAAGCCCGCTATTATGTTCTCTCTCTGCAATATCTGTCATGCGGACTAAATGCGATATTTAAAAAAGAAAAATCATTTCAAAATTAAACATGTTGTACACCTTCAAAATGTTAAAATATGCGAATATTTCCATAATCGGATTTTTATCATGATTCAATATGTTTATCAAACTCATATATTTACTATTCTCTATTACTCATATAGATACACGCTTTGTATTATTCTGAAACATTTGAAAAATCTGTTAAACTTCCGATATGACGTCAGATTTTCTTTTTAAATGACGTGATATTAATCTGCTTTTTCCACTTACACATACTCATACTCCTCGTATTATTGAGAAATCTTTCCTTTTTATGTTTTATTACCACTATGACGTCAATCAATTTTATTTCATATTAATCTTTTTTTCAATTGGTGAAACTTTTTATTTCATTTTTCACGTGGAAATCGTCTGATAGAAAAATAATTATTGTAGAAAGATTTTCATCGTTGATTTTTAATTTTTGGCATCGGCTATAACGAAAAATATTTAAATTTAATAGGAAAACGCTGTTAGAATTTTGGTTTTTTATCTCTATTTATTAAAATAATACGAATTTTTCAAATTTTAATATTTTCAGCTCCTCACAGCTGATATTCTGATTTATACACAAAGTTTCAACTCTGTAAGTTACATAGTTTTCGAGAATGGCTCTGTGACAGACAGACAACGGAGCGGGAGCAATAGGGTTTCGTGAGATGAACGAAACCCTAAAAACAACTTGGAAACGTTTTCAAAATTTAATGGCAACAAAAGAGCCTTTGTTTTTGTAAATACTTCTTTAAATTTCGAAGTTTATATTAGTTTTTTAGGTTTCTAAATATAAAGAACGGTTTACGGAATCGTTGCTAACTCGCAAGAGGTTATTGTATATTCTTGTTCATAGTTATATAATACTTTCGTAGCTTACTCAACGCTTGTCTTTTTTTTAAGGTGTAGAAGAAATCAAGTGCAGTAAAATATAAAGATAAACTCAAAATAAATAATAAAAATATTGCTCTTTGAAATATTTTAATCAAACTCTTCTTCGGAATGAGTGCTAAAATCTGATTAAAAAGTCTATTTTAGCATTTAAAATCTGATTTAAATGTATATTTTAGCATTTAAGTTTTGATTAAAAAGTATATTTCAGCATTTCACGAATATTTATGTAGTCGCAAGAGTTCGCTATCTGAACTCTGGATTGCAAGGAAAAGCAAATTTTTAATTGAGGCTCTTGAAAAGAAACCCCAACTTCCGAAAGATATATTTTGATGAGCTGTACGTTTTCTACTATGAGAAAAAGAGCAGATCAGTTTTAGATTTCACCGCGGTCAGATGGACTGCGAAAGCGTGGTATCTTAGTATTCAAGCCGATCAGGGCGGATCGTGCTAATATCTTTATGTCTAGTAAATCGACAGACGGTCGAATTCGGTGTATCCGATAACATATTACTTTACCTAAATGTCAGTATCGTTGTAAATTAAAAATATGAAACCATTTAAAATGGATCACAATTTATGTATTACTAAAATAGATGTAATGGTTCTAAAACATTAAAACCTTTCTAAGATGTTAAAATATTCGTCGGAGTACCGAGCGCTTTCGATCAGAATCTGGCCATTACCCAAGGGCAAAAATGAGAAAAAATTCTGTAACTTCCGGAATGTATGCTGGTTAAATAATATAAGGCGAAACCACATATGGAGAAGGGGGGAAGGAGGATGGACGAGTCTATTGAACGAAGTGGGTTATTCCAACCCAAATGTATCATTGACACCAAGTAGATTATACCAGATTCTTGGTATATTGCATGATAACATATCATTACAGGATTTTTTACTACTTATCAGAATTTCCACTGACTCCCGCAGTATACATGTACTATAGTCGTTCATTTGCGCGATAATCTTTCCTTTACTGAAAAAATATATCAATTTATGTTTTTAAATTTAAACGAGAAAGTGCAGTAGATGGTTTTCCTTTTGCTATGTCTGACATATGCTCTCTTATGTTGTCTTATAATTTTCAAGTTGTCATACCTATGTATGTAAATACATAGTACACCTATTTTAGTACTACATAAATTGTGATCCATTTTAAATGGTTTCATATTTTTAATTGATACACAAAGGTGAATTTAAGTTCCAATTTTAGAAGAATTTTTCTATACATTTAATCGTTGTAAATATTTATTCTGTTAAATTTAATCAAGAAATTTTAAAATTCTATATAATTGAACTTGAAACAGAGTGGACTATTACTTATTTAACTTAGACACCATGAAATTTGTTTCATTCTGAGGATAGAAATATCATCCTACATTATATTTAATTTGATATGAATGAAAACTAACAATTTTAGTCCATTTAATAAGAACTCAATATTTTTAATAAACTCAAAAAAAAAAATCTACCAGACGATATATGCACTAAATAAAGACGTTAAGAAATTAAAATTTTAGAAATATTTATTTCATTCTACATCTGACCAGAAAATTCCCGGTTGTATATGCTCATCTATTTAATTCCAAAAATTATAATATTTCCACTATTTTATTTAACATGCGCAAGAAATTGATCTCTCAGTTTATGCTTCCGAGCATATTTTGCGTAGAGCAACAATATTAGCTAATGAAAAATACATTTCGAGTGGAAACATGTATCCTCCAGAGATAGAAATTCTAAAATAAATCTCGATTTCCCATCTCATAAAGTATATTTATTCAGATATCAAATAATTCAATTTTCTGATTCAATTTTAAAACGTCATTTCGAACATCTGAGGATATATTGCTATATTTGAAAAGAAGAAGAACTGTTGTTCATTCAATCAGATAGCACTGAAATTATTTCCTTATAAAAGAAAAAATAGACGAGGTTATTCTACTGCGCACTTTTAAATGGATTCCTGAATATATTTTTTCTTTTATCTTATAATCTAAGAAGAAAAGGGGAAACAAATATTGCAAGTAAAATTTATGGTATCGCCATATGGTATTAAAAACTAATTTAGCATGAAAAATTTTCCACATTTTCAAGAAGTTAGCAGTTATCTTTAGATAAAATGTATATGTAAATGTGTGCATGTGTGTATGTGCGTGTCCATGCATATTTCCAAATTTTCAGTGTAGATGTCATAAAGAAACTATACATTATTCTTAATTTCAAGTGTTTTCTTTTTACTGAAAAAAAATTAAAAAAACAAAGTAAATAATCAAAAAATTACATAGAAAGATATTTTTTTATAATTTATAAATAGAGGGACAGACTATACATTATTTTTAATTTCAAGTGTTTTCTTTATATAGAAAAAAAATAATTTTCACAAAAAAGTAAACAATTAAAATATTACATAGAAAGATAGTTTTATATATATATATATATCTATATATATACATTTTTATAAATAGGTACTGGTTCCAAATTTTGTGACAAGCTTAAAAAATTTCGGTACATTACTTTATTTTTTATTCCGAAGCATGATGGTTGAAGCAAAATAACAACAAGAAAAAAAAAATGTTGTAAAGACCTTGAGACTATATTTAAAGTTTTATAGGAAATAAATGTAATTGAAATAAATTAAATAGATATCGGAAGTTACAGATATATATAGACCAAGTGAAAGAATTATCGAATTATCGTCCATTTGAAGAAAACAAAACAAAAAAAACTTCCTGCATTTGTGTTATTCAAAATTAAATTTCATTAAAATCATAAAAATAAGACTGTCAGACAATATATTACTCTAAATAAGGAAGCTATCAACAATATAAGTGCTGAATTTATTAAAACTATATATGTGATTCGATTTTCCACCGAAAAATAATCAGGTGTATATGAATATACATATCTTTAGCTCTAAAAAGTATTTTAATTAAAATAATTAATTTACAGAAATAAGAGAAGTTGAATAAAAAAGAAAATGACCAAGCATTATTTGCTTCCCAGACTTTTCTGTGTATATCAATCATTACAGCCTTTATCAAGCTTAAGTGCACACTAAAATATGAAAATAAAACTAAAAATGAAATGTATGAAATAATTTCATAATAAATACTCAAAATATAAATGAAAAGCCATATCATAAATACATTTCCTTGCTACAACAAAACTTTTTATTTTAAAATTACGTTTTTCTGGTTCTTGTTTAAAAAAAACACTGTCTCAAAAGTTTAAGCCCCTTGTGCAAATATTAACAAATTCTAGGAACGTTGGTTGAAATTACATTTTCCTTGAGTCGTATAAAATTAGATATTCAATTCCCGTTTGTTATTGAAAATACCAAAGGTTACGTAATTTACTAAAGAGGAAATTTTAAGGATTTTTCGCTGACAATCGAAAGATAAGCACTTTTATTGAAATTTTTTGTAATTTTAAACTGTTTAAAACGAGTCAGATACCAAGTTCCTTCTAAAAAAATAATTTTAACCAATAAAGTATGAAGTGCATTATTCTTAATTTCAAGTGTTTTCTTTTTACTGAAAAAAAATTAAAAAACAAAGTAAATAAACAAGGGGTAATGAGCATGATCAGATTTATAGACCAATCGAAAAATGTCCGTAAGACAAAAAAAAAAAAAACTTGATGTAAATGTGTTAAAGGTACAATGCATAGATGCATCAGGTAATGCATGAACATTGTTTAATGAATGTATTGCAATCACACTTACACTATACAAATGATGTGACTAGGTAACATATCCTACTAAAATCACAATTTCATCATACAAAGGGAAAAATTGGGCTCAAAATTAGGAGTCGTACGGAAACAAGTAGCTCACTGTATTATTCAGTTATGAAAAAGGGTGGAATTTGACATACTCTATTGTATGGAATAGCTATTGGCATGACCTCAGTAAACAGCAGCGTACTTTCTTTAGTAGACGACAAGGGGAGAAGCCTCTGGTGGTTTGAGAGGCAATCAGTGTTGCCAGTAAGCTACTTTTTTAAAATTCAGTTTTCTTGATTGCCACCAGTTTTTAAGAAAGTAAAATTCGCATTTTTTAATGGCAGATTAAATAAGGCGAAAATAATAATGGCTATACTTTTCCCTATCTTAGCCTCTCGGACTTCCCAACTTACTGGTAAAGCTCCGCTTCTACTATTTGCGGATTAGTTGCTCACACAGCGTCCGCGCCCTATCCCCCTGTCCTATCCGCTGTAGAACCCTGTCCTATTTCTATGGATGTTTGTATTGGATGTTTGTATTGGATGTTTGTATTGGATGTTTGTATCAACGGCGTTGGTCGTTTTCAAGACCAGTTCCTGACCGCCGTCAGCATCCTTTGAACTGTGTGCATTAGGCTGGGTGTAGACATTTTCCGCACATTAAAATTCATACTATCCAAAAAATTTTATTGTGTACCATTGTGGACTACGACTGGACTTTTTCATATGGCTCCCACAATGTATTTTCTACAAGTACCCATCTACAGGGCATGCAGTTGCTTTGCAGCTGGGAAGCACATTGAAAGTCCTTCAAGTTCAAGTTCAAATGAGGCGAATTGTACAATTTCAAAAAAGGGGTGTCAATAAAGCAATCTGAATTAAGAAAAAGTAGTCCATGGCAACACTGGCGGCAATGACTTTAAGGCCAAACCTCAATGTTCTTTCTCCGTGGAAATCAAAATTCAACAAAATATTAAGAAACACAGAATTAGAATTTACTGCTATTTGGAAACCTCTTACGAGGTAGAGTGGTGGAGGAAGAAGTCCTGGGTTGAGATTTCAGAACGACAATGCTTCAATCCGTAACATACACAGTATGAAAGAATGACCTTCTGAGACAAATTTTTAAGAGTGTCTAGCTTTACGCTTTACTTAGAACCATATATAAACTAATTCGGGTATAATTCGCAGAATTTACAAAAATTCAAATCAATATGAATCGACTAAAGAACTCCAGTAGTCGCCATAGAGAAAGCATGGTATTCTCTAGCAGTGATAACATTTCAAGCACTCGGTATTCTGAGCCGATCACCATGAATTTCTTGTGCTTACGTCCGTCCCTCAATTCGTAAAAGACACAAGAATTACATGGAGACCAGCTCAGTATTTGATAAAGCAAAGAGTGGACGAAAAAGAGTATCAGAGAAAAACGTCGACGATTAACGCCTTGGCGTGTTTCGTGCAACCAATTATCCACGTACAGAGGTTTATTAACACGGGAAAAGTCGCGCATACCCAGGGTAGGAATGGGTTTTACTTTGACACCAATAAATATATTATCTTAGACAATTTTATTATTAGGCAACCTTATTTTGTCTGCGACGATAGTTACAAATTCTGCGACAAAGTAAGTTGAAGATTACTTTTCGAAAAATATTAATGACAGTTGTAAAAGCAGTACGCATCCTGAGTATGTTATACCCGGCGCTACTACTCCCGGGTCAATTGGTGCAAAATAACTTCAATATATACTCCTAATATTGCACTGCTTTCCATATATGTATCTGTTCTTATGTGTTTGTAACAAAAGCTTGAAAATGTAAAAACTACTTTGTGAACACCCTGTAGATTTAAAATAGATTTTTTGCAATTTTTGTATGAAGAACATGAATAGGTGCAAAGAATATTTGATCGACCCATAAATAATAGCGTTGGAGTTACATTTAAATATATTTTGTTTTATTTTCCACTTGAAACATTGTAAAAATCTCATCTATATATATACTTATTTAATCATGCGAATAATCTTGTTTCCTTTATACTATTTAAAATAAGAAAATAATCGTGTATTTCATGTTTTCCAACTTATTTTAAGTGCTATACAACGATTTTAGCCAATGCGAAGTGATCACAAATAGCAAGAATATATTCTCTGGAGAGAGATCTGCTAAAATAAGTTTCGATTTCCTATTGCGTTAGGAGTATTTATTCAGATATCAAATAATTCAATTTTCTGATTCAATTTCAAAATGTTATTTCGTGCATTGGCAAATATGCAGTAATATTTGACGAGAAGGGAATTTGCTGTTCATTCTTCTATATAATAACAGAATTAATTTTCTGCATAGTTACAAGAAATCGAATTTATATTATAAGATATTAAGAAATGGATTACAGAATATTTATCTTGTAATATTATTATCGATAGAAGTTTAAGAACCATTTCACATATGAAGTGTCCTATAAAATAATAATAGAAGATCGAACATTTATCTTTGAAAGAAATGTTTCGTATTTTTGGTATGCTAAACTAGCTAATATTTTATTCTCTTGATTAAATACACATTTTTTAAACATGAATATTTTGTAAAAAGAAATTTGCTTAAATGAAAATATGTTAAAATATACTGACGAACAAAACTTTTTAGGGGGTGTTTGCAATTATTTCTATAAAAATTAAATTTAAAAAAAGATGCAATTTGGATAATACAATAAATAAATTTAATAAATGTATTTATAGTTTTTTTTTAATAGTTTAGACTAAAAATATTTATAAGTTTATTGCTGAAAGTGGTGAGGCTTCTGTCAAATATTTTTTTTTCACTTAATGGCAAATTTCACTTTGTTGGGTAAACAAAATAGACATTTTTTACTTTTTTGCATCCTCTAAAACAGTAAAATATGTGTCGGAAACGATTCTGGATTTTTAAAATTATTTACGAAGTTTGAATGATATGCGGAAAAGCAAGTACTTTGTTTTGTCTCACGTGTTTTCTCAAAATCATGTTTTCATCATGCGGTGCAGCATAGCGTTCGAACTCATCAATCAATATTAGAGAAACAAGAACGAAAAATCATGTATTCGGCATAGATTATGAAACACTTTCCAACACTAACAGAATATTGTTAAGAAATTTAATTTTTTCATAAGATGAAATGCGATATATAAATAAGCAATTAAAAAAAACATAACTCAGCAAAAATCCACTTTCAGCAATTGCTGCACATACTCAAAGTCTTTCGTGCAGCCGTGTGTTAATCTACAGAATTTGTAGACAACACTTAATTCACTAAAAGTTGCATAAATTCGGATATCACAGCGGAAATAGCCCTTCTAGCAGTTACCGATCATAGTCAGACTTTTAACCGAATTATCCTGTGCGTTCCTGTACATGAACTATAAATCCTACGCATTCCATAATCTAAAGAAAATAAAATGTATTGAACCTTAGTAGTCCTTTTACATTTCATTATGTTTCAAGTATCATAACATGTTCAAAATGCGCCGTAAACGATTTTTCCCCCATACACCATAATGTAATGGAATTCTTTTGTGTGTCCCTGTAAATGAACTATTAATAGTGCACACTTCATTTTCAATACTGAACATTCTATATTAAAATTCAGTAATGTGCAAAATTTTCATGACAATCAGAGTATATTTACGAGAATTAGAGCACGGACAGACGGACAGACAGACAAAGCGTATTCATAAATACTTTTCAACTATTTTGGAAAGTGTTAAAAATGGTTTGAAAGGTAGTCTTTTTCGGGGACCATGAACTAAATTAATATTAAGAAATTAGCTGTTGAATATTTTTCTAAGACATTAAAGTGAAAAAAAGACGCGAAATCCATAGGCCAATATTCAAAAGACCGTTTTTAACACTTTCCAACCTAGTTGTTAACACTTTCCAACCTAGTTGAAAAGTGTTTATGACTTCGGTTTGTCTGGCCGTCTGCCGTCTGCCGTCTGGCCGTCTGTCCGTGCTCTAACTCCCGTAAATATGCTCGGATTGCTCTGCAATTTTTATATGTTATAGTCGTTATCTATAGCATGTTCCTTATTTCAACGGAAGTGTGTAGCACTTATAGTTTTTTTACAGGGACACTCAAAAGAATTCCATTACATTGCGGTCTATGGGGAAAAATCATTTGCGGTTTATTTTAATAATGTTTCACTATTTTAAACGCATTGAAATTTATATATATCACTAAGCTGCATTACAAGAAGCTTAATATGGAATAAGGTGTGCATAGCACTTATAGTTACTTTACAGGGACAGTCAAAAGAATTCCGTTACATTACGTCTATGGAGAAAAATCGTCTGCGGTTTATTTAAATAATGTTTCCCTATTTTAAACGCATTGGAATTTATATAAGGTGCATTACAAGAGGCTTACTACAGAATATTGTGTGTATAGCAGTCATCGTTCATTTACAGACACACAAAAGAATTCTCTACTGTATGTTAACAATAATTCCTGGAAGTGCGTTTTAAGTTACTGAAAGCGATTTTAATTTTAACTCGCTTTTTGTCTATTACGTAGTATGTATAAATTCTATAGATCCTATACAGGGAAGCACAAAAGTTCGCGAACACATTTCCGTATTATTTAACTCCAGACGGAGAATTTTAAACTGTGCTACGCGTTTCCTAACTGAAATAAATTTTAGCCTCCTATGTAGTGTATATACAAATCTACAGATACTATACAGGGCGGAATAAAAGTATTCGGATTACTTAGATGTTATCTTTTAGCTTATTAAACGGTATGATTTGTAAAATTATTTTGGAAGCGTTGGAAAGTGTTACATAGTCTATGCTTGACGCATGATTTTTCGTTCTTGTTTTTTTTTTTTTTTTTTTTTTTGTTTTTTTTTTGTTTTGTTTTCTGTGGATCATTTCAATGAAATTCTCACAAATTTTACTGGCTTTTCTATTCCGTATCCCTTTTTTGTTTCTGATGTTTCTACGAGGCACAATGCTGCACGGCGCAAAGTTATTCACGCTGCGCAAACGTGTTTTAAAATAAATATATATCAACTTTTAAAATTTTATACACACAAAAAATGTGCTTGCTTAATCGAAAAATATCCGATTTTGTTTTCTTGATACTTCATTGAGGAAAATAACCCTTTAAAAACGCATGTGAACGATTTTGGATTTTTCAAATTATTTACGCAGTTACGGCTATTTGAATGATGTGCTGAAAAGCAGGTACTTTGTTTTTCCTCACGTGTTTTCTCCAAATCATGTTTTCAACACGCGGTGCAGCATGGCGTTCGAACACATCAATCGATATTATAAAAAAAAAATTGGTTCGAAAGGTAGTCTTTTTTCGGGGACTATGAACCAAATTAATATTAAAAAATTAACTGTTAAATATTTTTCCAAGATATTAAAGTTGAAAAAAAGACGCAAAATCCGTAGGTCGATATTCAAAAGAGAGGGATTTTATTTTCTGTAGGTCAATCTCAATGAATATGTCACAAATTTCATTGGTTCCTTTCTACCTGGCTTCCGCAAGTGTCTCGGTATAAAATAGACGTAACAAAGGAAAATCAGACGAAACGCCGCGCTCCGCGAATTCTGCGGCGGTCTCACAAATTTTCCGTATTGCTTTTGTGTTTCAGATGTTTCTGCGAGGTACAATGCTGCGCGGAACAAATTGGTTCACGCTGCGCGAACGTGTTTTAAAATAAGGATATATCAAAAATGGTTTAATTTTTTTTTTACACACAAAACGTTATCAAAGCCGAAAACAATATACTTGTTTCATGGAAGAACAAACGATTTAGTTTTATTGATACTTTATTGAGGAAAAAATCCTTTAAAAACGCCAACTTTTTTCTTTATAATCTTGGTATGAAAGTTGGTAAGGAAATGTAATCTCCCTTTAATATTTAAATGAAAAGGACCAAAAGTGCATACATATACCTTTGGTTTACTTTCATCTGTGTTACTTCTTTTTCTCCTTTTCCCAGATTTGCAATTCATTTATGGTATACTAGCTGTTACCCGTGACTTCGTTCACGTATCATTAAAATAAGAATAAATTCATTAATTAAGCAAAATATTTCATTCCCGATAATTAGAAACGTAAATAATTAACTAACTCTTGATCACATTCCATAGGAGACAATACAGTATTTCTATGTTATAGAGGCCTTGACATAACTAAGTTTTAAAAAAGTGAAATTTTGTGACAAATAATCACGAAAAGGAAACTGCAACCAATAAAAAAGGCGGGCCAAATAAAATCGTGGAAATCGGCGAATTGTGTGAAAACATATGTCAAGTTTACCTGGTAAACCATTTTACTTTTAACGCCTTTGTGAAACGTTTTAATAGCCATCCTTCAAAGATAATGGAAATAGTATATTCTTTTTCATTAAATTCAATTCTTGTGAATAGGGAGCAATAATTGTAGACCTAAATGCATGGAGCTTAAATTTGCCTCCTTGATTTAATCTATAACTACAGCGCCTATATTCTAGGCGCTGTACTACAACTGAAAAAAAAATCTTTATTTCTAAATGAAAATATGTCGACAGACGATATTTGTTCTCCAGAATAAATTGACTCATGAAGTTTGAATATGTGAAAATACGTTTTTATTTAAAAAAATTTTTACTGTAATCAAGATATTTTTTTCTTTCACCATCTATTCAAATTGAAAATAAATTCTTCTTTCAGTTTTAATGAGAAAAAATATATTATTCCGTTTCATTCCTTTTTTTTATCCACAAAATTGGAATAATTTAGTTGCCATTTTTAGAGCAACTTCGTTAAATTTATAAAAAAAATAATATTAATCATATCTCGGAATTTAAATCATTTTTAGGTGCGTTCGTAATTATATAAATACGTAGCACGCTTAGTCGTCGCTTGGTCCGTCCGTCCGTCCGCATATAACAACGCAAAAACTACCCAACTGAATGGTTTGAAATTAAAGATTTATTATCTTTGCAGAATTTTGTCGAGACATTTCAAATTTTATTAAAATCGAATCAAAACTTTAGGAGATATTAATAAAAATATTTATTAAGAAATTTGATTTTTTTTTTTAAATCGGTGCTTTCTTGTTATAGGAGCTTCCGCAGTTTAATAGTCAAGCGACCGAGATACTTATTCTATTACAGAAATTAATCTGCAGACGATATCATTCATTTCACAGAATTAAAAATCATCAAGATCTAAATATTTATATAGCTAGCTACAGTACGAACGCACCTCATTTGTCACGTTTGACGTACAATTTCCAGCTTGTTTTAAATTATGAGAGTTTATGACATCCTCTGCGAAATACAAACAGGCGGTCAGATTTTAATATGATAGATTCGTATTTATTTTTATTTTCCTAATAATCATGGTGTGGTTTTTGGCAAAAAACTCTCATCTGTATGTAACTGATATTCATGCATAATAATCGCTAGCTAAAAACAAATATTTAAATTTTTCGTTTTAAATATGACGTGAAACTCGTCTACTTTCTAAACTTACCGATTCTTGTATTATTAATGTAATGAATTGATTCACGCTCCTTCTAAAACATATTTGAAAATTCCCATTTTATTTCAAATATGACGTCACTTTTTCCTCAGAGAAATTTCTTTTAAATGGCACAATTCTTGTTAATTTTCTTTTTCTGGCAATCAGGACGTAAATTTTAGCGGAAAACTCACATTTCTGTGTAACTGGTATTCAAGCTAATTATTAATCAGTATCGATAAAAAATATTTCAGTTTTTCATCTTAAATATTACATCCATTATCTATTTACTTTCATTATACATTGATATTCATGCTCCTTGCATTATTACGAATATTTGAAAATACATGTTTTATTTATGACGTCATATTTGTCCAAGCCGAGGAGGATCCTTTTCATAGTTCCATGGTCCAAGCGAAATCTATTTTTTAATAATATAATTGTTGTTGCACTTTTCCTTCTAATTATAACGCAGTTTTTGACAGAAAAATATCTTTTTATTTTAACCGATATTCATACTTCGTGTATAATAAAAAATACTCCATATTTTTGTGTCAAATATCACGGAAATTCATCTTCTTTTGAATTTTTTTAATTTTCAGTTTTCACGTGAAAATCGTTCAATTGAAAATTAGTTGTTGGGGAAAAATTATTTTTCCGTGTTTTTATTTTTGTGGCAACGATCAAAGCCCTAGCAACGATAAAGTAAAATGGTTGAATTGTATGGAAAAATGTCCATTTATTCTCTATGAAAATAATGAAATTTTTAATTATTAAAGAAAATATTTGAATAAAATAAACAAAAAACAGCCTATGTTAATTTGAGGATTATAATCGACCTATATGCAAAAATACAGGATCATTAAATGCTCCATTTTGACGCTGGCTTCAGCCTAACATTTGCACACAATGAGATTTATAATATTATTAGGATTGATCTAAAGAATAACGTATCGATGAAAATACATGCAACAAATTTGAAGATTTCATATTTCACTTTCAGGAGAATATTTTCACATTTTTCGATCTATTATGCGTTATTTGATTCCCTCAATTTACCTATTTTAACCATAAATATCGAATAAAATTAATTTTTTTAAGTACATGCCTTGATCTCAGCATAGTCTAACAAGGAAGGTCTCCTTAAAGCGCATACTCAGAATATTTTGAAAAAAATGCTAATGAAACTACTCATGTACGTAATAAACGATCAGTCAAATGTAGTTGCGGAATCCCAGTAGAAAATCTGTAAAATAATAAAACGCTTTTCAGTATTTGCCGCAAAAAGACGCGATTTGGCAAGCAACACTTTTTCCTCGCCAAATGCAAGCGATTTTAATGTATTTGAAAATTAAATGAGTTAATTGAATTAAATGAATAAATGAGTGTTTAAATGTGCAGTACTTTATGAATTTAAACTTAAATTATTAAATAGGTTATTTTCTATAAGCTCTTATAACATACATACAAGTTCCGTGTTGCTGAAGTTGTTTAATTTTACATGGTTTCACCGGTTGCATAAATTTTAAGCGTATTTTAACAGTAATTGCCCGATTAAGAACGCTCTCATGATACATTTAAAATTTTAATATTGAATAATTCGTTGCTTCTATGGCAACAATACTTTTCTCTTCTCTTCTCCGACACTAACAATATCGAAGTCAAATTGGCGCTGCTTATAGAAGTGTATTTATTTAAGATAAATATACTTAAACTATTTCAGTATGAAAGAGTAGAAAAAGTTTTGCAAAAAGAGATTTTTTCATTTATTTCATTGCATCGTCATCCAGCGATAAATCGCCAAAAACACTAAATTTTCGCAATTTGTTTACGGACTTTATATCGATGTTCCGCAGCAAATTTTTTTATAATATTCTGTAATTTTTTTTTTAATTTTTTTCTGAGTATGCGCTTATGGAGACCTTCCTTGTAAGTAAGGTGGATATAGAATCTTTTCTAGATTTTTCCAGTATGTAAAAGAAAAATCGGGCCTTTTTTTACTTCAAAAGTTCTTCTTAAATGCATCTTCCATGTAAGAGAATGAAAAATTCGTGCATTTCTTTCGCTGAAAATTATACATAAATGCATTCTAAATGTATCCCTAAATGCATCTTGTATGTATGAAAATGAAAAAAATGTGTTATTGTTTTTCTTCCGAAAGATTTTCTCTAAGTGCGCAACTTTCATGTAAGAAGTGAAAAATTGTAACAAGTGGATAAGTGTGATCGAAGATCGCTCAAATGGTTTCGTTTAATATTCCTTTCAAAAAACATTTTATCCTTTCTTTTATAAATCCAAATAAATTTCATTTAGCAACTAAAAAAAAAAGTCATGTTTTTTATAAAGTACAAATTTACCGGTCTAGTTTTCTAGTTTTTTCGAATATCTAAACCAGCCCGATAGCGGGCGAAGCCTGCTATTATATTCTGTCATAATAATATCTGTCATATGGACTAAATGCGACATTTAAAAAAAATTACTTTCAAAATTAAGCGTGTTGTACACCTTCAAAATGTTAAAATATGCGAATATTTCCATAATCATGATTCAATATGTTCCTCAAACTCACATATTTACTATTCCCTATTATTCATATTGATACTCGCTTTGTATTATTCTGAAACATTTGAAAAATCCGTTAAACTTCCGATATGACGTCCGAATTTTTTTTAATTCTCTAATGACGTGATATTAATCTGATTTGTGTACATACACATACTTATACTCCTTGTATTATTGAGAAATCTTTCCGTTTTATTACCATTATGACGTCAATCAATTTTATTTCATATTAATCTTTTTTTCAATTGGGGAAACTTTTTATTTCATTTTCATTTTTCACGTGGAAATCGTCTGATAGAAAATTAATTATTGTAGAAAGAATTTCATCGCGGATTTTTAATTTTTGGCATCTGCCATAACGAAAAATGTTTAAATTTAATAGGAAAAGGCTGTTAGATTTTTTTTTTTATCTCTATTTATTAAAATAATAAGAATTTTTCAAATTTTAATATTTTGAGCTCTTCATAGCCGTTATTCAGCTATATACACAAAGTTTCAACTCTGTAAGTTACATAGTTTTTGAGAATGGCTCTGTGACAGACAGACAACGGAGCGGGAGTAATAGGGTTTCGTGAGATGAACAAAACCCTAAAAAATGGTCATTTCAGGTCATTATTTTTCCTCTGAAAAGTTTTTTCTAAATGAAACTTATATGTAAAAAATTAAAAATATTTTTTTTTCAGACATTCTCCCTAAATACCATTTTCATGTGTGAAAATGCAAAAAAGGAGTTCATTTCTTTCCGTCAAAAGTTTTCCTTGTATGCAACTTTTATGGCAATATCTTCATAACTGACTGGTGACAAATAAAATTCACCCGTCTCTTTGTACTTCTACGCTGTAAAAGAAAAATATATACAGTAGAATCTCGTTACAACGAACCTCGATTTAAAGAATTTTTCAATTTAACGAATATAATTTGGATTGTAAGAAAAGTCATATTATTCTATTTCAGTATAAAAATATTTTCACTTTAACGAATATTTCGTTATAGCGAATTTAATCAGTGGTCTCCAGAGATTCGTTGTAACGAGATTTTAATGTAGTATATATTATTCATCAAGTAAGAAGGTTTACGAAATTATAATATAACAACCCTCGAGTTACTCACGATTCCGAAAATCCTTCCTTTATCTTCGGAAATCTCAGGAACTAATAGAGTTCTGAGATTTAAAGAAGCATTTCTGAAAAGGAAGTTTCTCTTTTTTTTGTCTGTAATTTTCGGAAGCAATGCGAAATATTTTTTATACTGTATTAACCAGTTTTCTCAACCCGGTATCAACACGAAATATTGATTTTTTAAATGCCATCAATTCTCAAAAGAAAAAAATATTCATGTCCAACATAAAAACGTGCTAATTTAACAGCGGAAAATTAACATTATTTTGTTAATGTTAAATGTACACTGCAAAAAAAAAAAAAAAAAAAAAAAAAAAAATGTGGATTTTTCAGTATAATACTGACATTCCAGCTGCCAATATTATACCGTAGATACACAGTAATAAACAGTAAAATAAGCAGTAATACGCTACCATGACAGTTTATAACTGCTTATTTTACTGTTTATTACTGTTAATTTTACGGTATAATACTAGCAGCTGGGATGCCAGTATTATACCGCAAAATCAATAATTTTTTTTCAATGTATATATTCTGTTGCGGAGCAGAAAATGGTTTCTTGAGTATTAATTGCATCCAAAAGAACGATATTTCATGTTGATTATAATTAAAAATTATTTTCAATCACAGAAATCTGCGATTAAATAAAGTGGATACTGTTATTCAAAATTAGTCGAAAGAAAAAAAAACGTAAAAGTTGGAAGCTGTGCAAATACGAGAACACTAGTGACCGGCCAACATCATGTTAACATAGTTATTAAAAGTAAATAAAGTAGTTATTAACTAAAATAGTCATTTTTAATCGACTGTTCTCTAAAGGAGCTTTTTTTCCATTATATTTAAAATAAGCATTAATTTAAAAATTTATGTTCATTATTAGAAATATTATGTTAATAATGAAACTTTCCCATTTTTATAAAATGAATAAATGTGGCACGTTTTTGTTAAATAACAGACATTGCATAAAAATTACTGTAACTTATCAACGCCCTTGTTTTCTATCTACCTAATAAACAACCAATAAGAAATACGACAAGCAGTTACAGTAAATAATCCTTTGTTTTAGAAGTTCCGTTTTCTTATTTCATGGGAGTGTTTTTTGTTTTGTTTTTTTCTACTAAACGAAAGTCTCTTAATGGACTCGAATAAGCCAGCTCACGGTTAATCCTAATATGTCTTTTAGTACCAACAATTTTTTTTCTTACTAGTGGATCTTTTTTAACTACAAATAAAATTGTACCTAGGGTAAGTATCTTACTTAACACAAAAGTAATTTTTGTGGATTGCACCATCATTTGTTTAAGGTATTCGCACACCTTTGGTTGTAATTTTTTTGCAATTTTCTCTTTATACCAATTTTTTCTAATGACATTTAAGTTAAAACTTTGAAAATTATGTAAACATTTTAGAAATTACACGGAAATAATTTTTTTTAAGTGAAAAATGGTCAAAATTATGTGAAAAATTGACATTTGTGCAAACATGATAACTTAAAATCAAATCAATGCATTCACATTTTGTAAATTACATAATAAAGAGAATACCTTTCTCTAGGACATTAGACTAGCCTCATTATGATTTCATCGCTATCGCAGACGCTATGGCACTTGAAGTACTAATGTAATGAAAAATTCGCAAAATTTCTTATACATTTTAACTTATACCAATGTAAATATAAAACTAATTATTATCATGATTGTAGTCTATTCACTCAATAAACATTTGTAAAATAAGTAAAATAAATGTCATTGCATTTCATGCAGAATTTTTTGCTATAGGATGTTTTGCATAGAGTAAAACTCTGAAAAACTTCATTTTGAGAAAAAGCTAAAAATACCTTTTAAAAGCGGTTCTTGCTATAAAAATAATTATTATTATTTAAAAGTTTAATTATGTACTCCATGTATTTTCTTGAACATGTAATCCAATTTAAATGCTATATTTCTAAGCAAAAGAATGTAAACATACATTTCAGCTTACTTCCGGTTTGCAGAACGATATTTCCGGTCGTAAAATTCTGCGGCAAGCTGTAATAGACGTAACTTTAAACGGCTGTAACTCGGGTTCTAATTCAGATACAGGCACAATTAAAGCAGAATTCGATAAATAAAAGATCGGATTTTAATCTTACTGCAAAAATGAGAAATCGATATTTTCATCGAAAATGACGTTTCAAAGGTACTTTAATCAATTATGATTTTTTTTTTAACTTATTGTTGTGGATATCCATGTTTTAACGACAGTAAATATAAAGATTAAATAAGTGGCACGTTATTAAGTTAGCTTACAAATTTTGCAGATTTAAAAAATACAAAGATTTAAAAAATAGTTTTATTAATATTTTTTTTTTATTAATATATAAGCTGCGTAACAACCCGTTGTATTGCATTTGTATTTCATAACACCTTTCGAGCTGTTGAGGGAAAATACTTACCATTCGAGTTTTTAAATTAAAAAGTACAAGTCACAAGCTAAAAATGTAATTGTTATCATTTATAAGTCTTAATTACGCCTTTTGATCGCCGTAAGATGATCAATTAGTTCCCGAGATTTTCAGCATTTAAAGATTGATTGATTGATTGATATTTCGAGTTTTTCCCTGTTATCTCAAAAACTATTTTAGATATCGGAATGCGACAAACTGTGGATTGTAGCCAAAATTATCAATTATAAGTCTTATTTAGACCTTTCAATCGCTATATAGTTTCCTTATAAATTAGTCCTCAATTTTTTTATCGTTGAGAGATTGGTTGATGTATTGATTCTCCCGGTTTTTCTCTGTTATCTCGAAAACTATTTTAGATATAAGAATGCGACAAACTGTATATTGTAGCCAGAAAAATTATCTGTTTGCCACGCTTAATATTTGTTTTGTTTTAAATACATTAATGTTAATTTATCTAGTTTTAAAATTCTTTTATAATGAATAATAAAACAATTCAAAGAATGACCAGAAATAATCTAAAGTTTCACTACTTGTTCTGAATTTCGTTTATCTTTATCTTATCAAGTATCTCAATTTATGATTGTCAATTTAAGTTACAAGTTTGATGCGTTTTACTAAGAAAAATGAAACATCAATTCGCAGCATTCTATTTAGAGATTACGTACGCCTGAAGCTGATAAATTTTCAAACTTTTCGTACTACTTTTCATTGTTATCTACTTTATTTTAGATTTTATTGGATAAAAATGGCATTAGTATTTCTAAAAGCTAATAAAAACTCTCTCATAATTTTTTATAACGATAATCACAATTCTCTGGAAATTTCAGCGTAGAGTAATAAAACAGTCGTAGAACATGAAAATTTCTCTAGTGCTTATTTTAAACATAGTTCACGTTTTCCTGGAAAAGTCGTTTAGACGGAGCAAGATTCTAGAAAACATTTTAGAAAAGATTATTTACTGCCGATTTTGATATATAGAGATCAGTTATCTGAATTTGAAATTCAAATTACAACAAATAATCAGTTTAAGCTGGAGAACTCTGGCAGAAGTATAACTGGTTTCATGAATAAATTTGATTTCATAGATATGAGATGATTTACTCTTTACTAGATTATTGAAATGCATTTCCTGTCAGGTAACATGAGATAAATTATATTTTGGATAAGTATGTAAAATGGAAATACGTCCTTTATTTCACTATTTTGCCCTTTGGATCTATTGTTTCTTTAAAATGACCGTTTTGTCCTTTATTTCATAGCATTTTCTTTACTTTTTAAAATACCAAAAGTAGTTGTTTTTATAAATAAGTTTTGTTTTAAATAACAATATTTCTATATTACAACAATTACTTTTTATTACATTGGGTTTTTTATTATTGATAAGTTCTGATGAAATAAAAAATATTTTTGTATCTCTTGTAATTGCTGCTAGTTTTGTAGTCACAATAATTGAAGCTCCATTGACATAATACCTATAGCATACAATAACATTCAGTATCAGTGCTTGAAAATAATTAATGCTTATATAAAACTTATATTATTGTACATTTACTGAAAAGATTATATATAGAGTTCATTGAAGCCTCTTCTTTTTTGAAGTAAGTTAAATTATTTAGTAAAAATAATAATAATAATAATATTTATATTATTTTTTATTTTATTATTAAAAAGAGGGATGGAAAAAATCATTTTTCAAAAGCGTACTATTGTCGTTCTGTCTTAAGTTTTCTTCTTTTCAAACACTTCCCAGTATAAATAAACTGTATTTCAACTATAATAGAAATAGTCTCACCTATTAGGTATAAAAGGTACACTTTATGTGGTTACTAGTATATAACCCCGTCAAAAATGACGGATTGTTGATCTGCGTTTCATTTTCATAAGACTTCATACAGACAAACAGAATGGAGATTTATTATTAAAAGGTTTGTATTGTAGAAAAATACATTTTAAAAAGAACAAATGATTTCTACAAATAAAAATAATAAGGATATATATATATATATATATATATATATATATATATATATTTTTTTTTTTTTTTTTTTTTTTTTTTTTTTTTTTACTTAGTATTAAATTTCTGAAATAGTTCAACGATTGGACAAAATCAAATATTAACAAATAATCCATGTGCGAAAGTTTTTGTAAAAAAGTGTTATCAATGAGTTTTTAAACAGCTTGACTTACCATATAACTCATTGTTTGATTACATAAGCAAAATTAAATGGAAATTACGCCGTACTATGCATTTCTTATATTTTAATTACGTTTGATAAGAAAGAATCATTTTACAGTATATGACCCATTATCCGAAAATCCAAAATCCGGAAAAACCCGAAGTCCGGAAAGAAAAATTCGAAAATTTTCTAAATTTGTAAATTTTTACTAAAATTTTAGATTTTCTGAAATTTTTCGAAAATTTTACCGATTCCTAATTTTTTTCAGTCTATTGTGTTTCAATGTTTAATCACTAAAATATTGTTACTTCAGTGGCGGTTGAACACGGTCCCCCCCCCCCTTCTCTTCCCGAAATTAAAAACATATCATTTTTCTCTCAAATTTTAGTTTAAAATTAATTTATATTACGATTCGTTAGAAAAAAAAATAGTTATGTATTTATTTCATCAGGGGTGATTCTGTTCAAGTTTTCCTAAAAATTTAAGGCATTCGATTTCGAAAATTTAAGTCTTCAGTCCAAAATTTCGAACATAAATATCTCGAATTTTGAACGATAGTCGCCGAAAAAAATCAATTATGTCTATCGTTCGCAGAAAAAATAGAAAATTTCATCAAAGGATTGTGGAAACAACGTGAATTTCGTCAAAGTACCGAAAAAAAAACGCAAATTTCGTTGCAGGATTGCAAAAAAAAAAAAAAAAAAAAAAAAAAAAAAAACACGCTAATTTTGTTAACAAATTGCAGAAAAAACGCGATTTCCGGCAAAGGCTTACGAAGAAGACGAAAATTTCTTCCAAGGACTCCGAAAAAAATGTAAAATTTCGTCAAGGGATCACAAAAAAAAAAGAAAAAAATTGGTTAAAGGATCGCAAAAAAAAAAAAAAAAAAAACTGTGAATTTCGTCAAATAATCGCGGAAAAACATGAATTTCTTCAAAGGGTCTAGAAAAAAAAACACAAATTTCTTCAAAGCACTGCGAAAAAATGTCTAATTTCGTTAAGCGATCGCGAAAAAAGTGAAATTTCGTCAAAGGATCGAAAAAAACAACCGCTAATTTCGTCAATCCCAGAAAAAACACGAATTCTGTCAAAGGATCGTGAATAAAAGGCAAATTTCCTCAAAGGATCGCAAAAAGAAAACGCAAATTTCTTCAAAGGACTACGAAAAAATGAAATTTTGTCAAAGAACAGCAGAAAAAATGCAAATTTTGTCAAAGAATCACGAAAAAAAAACATGAATTTTGTCAAATAATCGTGAATTTCGGGAGGACCCGCATTCCGGAACGATGGAAGCAATTTCAAAATCCGCCAGTAGATGGCGACAGTATACTGAATCAACCTCAAATCTCTCCCAAGGAAATAAATCACCGCATTCTGAAAAAAAAAGAGCTTACAGATTTTTTTTTTTACAGAAATGTTAATATACATTTTTTTTTTTTTTTTTATGAAATAGTGTTTTAAGGTTTTAAACAAAATTAAAAGATTTAAAAGCTTGAATATGCTTTTACAAATATTTAAACGACGAAAGTAGATAATATAACTTCTTTTTCAGTAAGCCTAACATGGCGTTTAACTACGGTCGAATCACAGAGTGGTACAACCCGGTACCGTTACAGACACTTTCTCGCCTTTGGATTTAATACGAAAAATCTAAAAACCACTTTGAAGCACACAAATTACAAAACTTTAAAACACATACGGCCATTTCAAGGATACAAAGATCCCCTTCATCAGTGTAAGGTGGAAAAAAAAACAAATTTAACACAAAAACTTTAAAACAAAAAAATGTTAAAAGGGTTCAAAAGAACCACGCTCGGCTATAGCCCCGAGTACAATTGCAATTGAATATTTGATCTTGACTTTTACGAGGAACATTATATTTATAAATATACAGATTCATTGGTGAATGACATGTCCAGCAACCCTTTTCTTTCTCCCGTTTGGAGAGAGCCTGCGCGGTGATGCCTGTTTTCGGTGATTTTCTGTCAGTTGCGTCACTTCTGCTCTTCTGGCTACACGTGCTTTGCCATTTTGGTCAGATTACAGCAAGTACTCGGGGCTATAGCCAAGCGTGGTTCTTTTGAACAATTTTTAAAAAATTTTTGTTTTTAGTTTTTCGGTTTTTTTTCCCACCTTAGACTGATGAAGGGAATCTTTGTATCCTTGAAACGGCCGTATGTGTTTTAAAGTTTTGTAATTTGTGTGCTTCGACGTTGTTTTTAGCGTTTTCGTATAGTCTCACCTATATTAGATTTTAATATACTTGCTATTTGAGCTTTAGTGAATCTAGCCTACCATAAAAAAAATTATTGCCATAATTAAAATCAGATTTGTTTTCTATTTCTTTTGTAGCGCCATAGTATGTGCAGTGTTTCACTTATGTATATTTTAATATTCATTACTGGACATTATTACAATAGGGTCGTCCATGTCAACGAGCTTAGGGGTCCCTGCTCGACCCCCTTTAATTTTGATGTAATCGTTGCAAGGCATGCATACATATAAGTCTGAAATGGATATCTGCAAACTGTCAGAGCGAGAAGTAGTATAGTTGTGTCTCTACAAATTGAAAAAAATCTAGTAGTAGCAAAATCTTTTAGTCGCCAGTAAAAATTACGCTGTTCTCAAAAAACATTGTCATTTTTTTCTCCTGTTTTACTATTTAATAGTTTCAAAAAGCGTAAAAGTTTTTTATTAATGAATTGAAAAATAATAATCATGATCACAATTATCTTATATCTTGAACATTGCCTTTATTCAATTCAGTTTAATAAATTAATTTTAAAGAGTAATAAAAATTAAGTTTTCTAACAAACCTTATCAAAATTATAGAACTCTAAAAAAATGAAATATACATTAAAAAGATTGAATAAAATATGCAATATTAGAAAAATAATTGTCCTTTACTAACATCATTTGTTTTTCAAGAAAATTATTCGTATTTAGAAATAAATTACTTAGACAAAAAATCACTATCCTTAAAGTATCGGCTCAGTGACACTTTACCTTAGATAAGAATTTTACAAATACTTTTCTGACAAGGTTCTTCCAATTTTGCGCTTTCTATACTTTTAGGTAGATTTCATAAGAAATACTACCTATTACATTCTCCCCTAAGTTGGAAATTCTGAAAAGTTTTGCAGATCTACACAGATCATGATTCCCAGAACCCAAAACCATCCCCAATTCAAAACTTTATATATATCTATATATGTCACTTTTTTATGGACACGATAACTTTAATAATTCTGCACAAATCTCTTCCAAACTCATACATAAAATCAATAGGCATAAAATCTCGGTTAAGTTCGTTAATGGGCAAAATCGAACCAAGGGGAGGGGGGAAATGGGGCGCTTTTGTGAAAACGGAAAAAAAGAATTATGATACGTATCGAATCCGTTTAAAGTTATTATTACTTCTAGGAAAAGGGCCGAAGATTTATGTATGACAGATTTTTGATATCATTAAAAATGACCCCAATGGGAGAAAAAAGAGGGGATTTCAGAAGAAAAAAAAATCATAACTTCGTCAATTCACAAGATATCAAATCCGCTTAAATTTATTATAAATCCTCTTAATATGATCTAAAACTTTTATATTGACAAGTTTTTTATAGGACCAACCCTTATAGCAAAAAAAATTAAAAACAAAATTCCCTGCCGGCTCCGCCTACAGACAAGGTAGATTTCGAAGTGGGTGGTCCCAACTGTCGCATCATGGCAAAAAGGTCATTTCTACTGCAATTCCCAACAAACAGGCACCCCACGGTCAGCGTCTTCGAAATCTACCTGTGCCTGTAGGCCCATTTCTTTTTTTTGTCTTTTTAGCTTCTGACATATGTTCTTGTGTAAGTTTGGATATTTTTTTAATTCAAGTACTACGTATTTATAGCTTTCTATGCTTTATAATCATTAAGTAAAAGACCAATGCAATTGCATCATTGCTTGCATGCATTGCTTCATTTATGAAGACTTATTTTGGTCGCCAAATGTCGCCAATTTTGGCGAGACCAATGCGTTCAATGCAATTATCATTAAATCATTCAATTTTGAGGGATCCTGTTGCCAGTTAAAATATTTTGGATGCCATTGGTGACCTGCATTTGTCGAACCCTCGTTGAGACATAAGGGATGCTTCTGTAACTATTTCATTCTCGCAAGAAGAAAGATTAAATCACCAAGTTTGTTATCTTACTGCTCATGATACAAAAAATCTTACATATTCTCAGCATGTGATCTAGTACAACTTTTTATGCTGAAAAGCATAATAGAAGTACTAAAGATCATAAATCAATGCATTCAACCACTTGGCCTCAAATTAAGCCATATACAACCTGCACTGAGATAAATGACACTTTCAAATCTGAATAAATCGATGTTTTCATTTTGTTACGAAACTTTTTGTTTCAAATATGACGCCCCAATGTTTCAGTACTGAAATACCAAAAATACTCAGAATATTGAAGCATGGACATAATCAAAACTGAGCATATAAAGGTCAGTTCATACTCATTTTTGAAACAGGGATATACTAAAAAGTCCTTCCGGCCTGTACCGGGAGGAAAAGGTAGCTTTCCTATATCTTCGTTTTAAAATTTTAGCTAATGTTACACGAAAACAGCAAGTTAAAATGCAAAGAAATGGTTACAAAAGATTCGTTAATACTGAATTTGAATAAGAAATTCGCCAAATTATTGAGCAATAGCCAAATTGGCTTCATTTATGAAGACTTATTTTGGTCGCCAAATGTCGCCAATTTTGGCGAGAATTTGGCGCTAACGGATATGAATATATAGTTTTATGCGTATGATTGGGAAAATTATTACAACAATGAAAGAAAATAATTTGCGAGTAATCGCGTTAATGTGCTGTTTTGTTTCAAAATGTCAGCCACCCTAGAATTTCAAACTGCTCTATCTCAGCCATTTTTTAAGATAGAGGTAAACCAAAAAATGCTCTGGAATCCTCGTATCAAGGCCTAACACTTAATTAAAAAATAAATTTGAATTTTTAACTTTTTTGTATATTTATTTTAGTTTTAAATTTTTAAGTGGCCGCCATCTTGAAACAAAATGGAGGACCAAGCTGGCCAACGAACTCGGTCGAGACATTGGCGAGCTTAATACACACAGTTTCATCAAAATTGATTTATAAATACGAGCGTTATCGTATGACATAGCTCAGATATATATATATATATATATATATATATATATATCAACATTTGAACGGAGGGTGGTTTTGGGGTCTGGAAGTCATGATCGGTGAAAATATATCGAAATTTTCCGGAACTGCTTTCCTCCGAACGGCTGCAATAGGTAGCTTTATACTTTTTTGTATTGAAGCTACCTAAAAATGATTAGAATCAGTTCAAACTCATTTTACTTACCCATCATACGTATTATAGGATAAATCTTGTAATCGTTTCGAAAATCGAAAAACAATTTTGACGATTTACACATTTCAGACACTGGAGATTCCGAAAAACATATTTTTTAGACAAAAAAAATTCCTCTGTCTGTCTGTGTGTGTGTCTGTGTGTGTGTCTGTAAACGCTCTATCTCCCGAACAAATTGAGATAGAGACTTGAAATTTGGTATGTACTTAGTATGTAATAATGGAAAAAAGCTTATTGAATTTCAGTAACCTCGATTATCCGGAACTATTTTTTTTTTGGACTCTCGAAATATTCGTGCTGATAAAAGGTATATATAAAAATTTTCGAAATTGTTTATTTTAAGGAGTGAATATAAAAGACAATAAAAAATATAAATTTTGCATAAAGAATGAAGTCGATCGGATAATTGATTGCCAAGATATTTGTAATCCTATTTGCCACACTCTTCGATTTTTCATGACCCTGTATTTCATTCAAATTTCAATTCAAAGATATATTGTAATTGGAAATGGGACGCTTAATCCGACGCAATAAATCGTTAGTTAATAGGATTATAAATTTTGGAATTATAAGGATGTTTCTTTTACGCAATTCAGTAAAAGAGCATTTCAAATTTATGACGTCATCAAGCCAGGATTTTATTCGAATTACAATGCATTTTATAAATAGTTTACACATGTTTCATTTTCATATTTTATATTATGCATATCCACGATGGGTAAGTACGGTAGCCCCCAACGACTTGTTTGTAACATAGAAATACTCCAAATGAGCACATAGAAGTCAGCTCTTACTCATTTTTGAAACATGCACATACTCAAATATGAGCACGTGATGTTTTATTCTTGAGTGTGTGCATGTTTTCAGAAATGAGTATATACATGTTTCAAACTTGAGTAATTTTGATTCGGAGTCATTTTGACTATCGACATACTCAGATTTGAGTATTTTTCGCTCAGTTTTGAAAATGTCGTTTTTAGAGTGTGTCGCAATGAATTTATCCCTTAATTTAACAAGCTGTAATTACTGAATAAATGGCTTTGGAAGTTTGTGACTTTACCAGTTCAGTACACTGTAAAAAATGGGTACTCAAAATTGAGTAAAAAGTACTCAATTTTGAATACGTCACATACTCAAAATAGCTCCGATACAAATGTACTCAAAATTGAGAAACACATGTACTCATTTTTGATCCCATGGATGTATTCAAATTTAAAAAAAATTATGTCGTTAAAATAAAATTTATAGGATAAAAAAAAAAAGTTACTTCGCGAGGACAACCTTATAAGGGATATATACATTTCTGCTCATTTTTTTCATTCCTGCGTGAGTTTATAGTAATTAACCAACCCTTGCCAGGAATCGAACACGCGATGTCCTGTTTACTAACCTGACGACTTAGACCAACGCACTATGAGTGGTCACGCCTCTTTCTCAAATGTTGGTAGTTACTTTGAAACTAACCCCTCTATCCCTTTCTAACAGCATCTGGCGCCCTCTGTTAGGAAGGGGTAGAGGGTTATGTGTTTTAAATATGTTTTTAAAGATGTACGTACAGTGCCTGTCTATATGTGTTAAAGATTAAAATAATGTCTGAAGTAACAGGCAGTTCGAAGAATTATTAATAAAAAAATGACATTAGAAAAGATCATAGATTGAAATACTAAAATTATAAACTTTGTAAAATTATAATTTATAAAATAATAAATTTTAGCGTAATTCATAAATTTGTAAGCCAAATCAGTTTAGTTTAATACCAATTTGCATAGCTATAATTTGCAAAGATATTATGTTATGAAACTTTTAAATAACACAATATTGCCTCACGTTAAAAAAGTTAAAATAAATTTTAAAAAAATTAGTGGGAAAAAAAAATCATAATTTTGAAGTACTATCAAGAAAAAAAAAGTAAATATGTAAAATGTGAGGAAAAAAAAAAAAGAGTAAATGTATTGTAGTGGATACACTTTGATGAAAATCCAGAACAACCAGATCCACTTTTCATTTCTCTTATTCTTCGTTTTTCCTTCAAATAATAGCTTTTTAGGCTCCGAAATTTCGTCATTACACATTCTGAAATATACAAGTATGTTGGGTTTGATCATATGTTCATTTTTATCCAAAAGTACTCATTTCGAAATGTGTACATGAACTTACTCATTTTTGAGAATACATATGTTCATTTTTGATTCAAAAATACTCATTTCGATATGAGTACATGAACTTACTCATTTTTGAGAATGCACATGTTCATTTTTGATCCAAAAATACTCATTTCGATATGAGTACATGGACTTACTCATTTTTGAGAATGCACATGTTCATTTTTGATCCAAAAATACTCATTTCGAAATGAGTACATGGATATACTCATTTTTGAGTACTTCATTTTTTACAGTGTACCTATGAGCATAGCACAGAGCTACTGAAGTCACTTTGTGCCTGCTTAAATATTTATTTGTTTATTCATCATTGAAAAAAGCTTTACTTAAAACTTAAACAATCAAAATTATAAAATTCAATCTGCAATATTTCATGAAGTTATAGTAGTACAATCTGATCATTATAAATCTTTAATTCGTATAGAAAACTCGTGGATAATGGTAAATGACTTTTAAAATAGGCAAATGTCCTATAAATATTAAAGATGCTTACCTATTAATTTACAAACACATTTAATAGATTGATTCACATGATGTTCAAATAATAATGATGAAACACTTAGTTAATCTAAATTCCGCAACAAGATTTATGGATTGTAAATCTTTTGAATGATTAATTCAAAAAGCTACGTACAAGGTGAATTTCTTGAATGGGAACAGCCCTTCATCTCCTCCTTTCCTCTCCCCCCTATTGAAGACAATAAATATAGAGGTATTTTTATATGAAAAAATATTCTCTCACTTATGTAAACAGATATGTATAAACATAGCGTAGTCAAATTTTATTTTACTTCTTTATTCTACACAACCCGATGTAAACAAAGATGGTAGCTTTATGGATACTTTATTTCTTTCAATTTTTAGATTTTTTTTTAATTAAATACATAATTCTTCCTTCGATTAACTCATTATGGATAAAGTTGGTAGATCTTCAGTTCTTTAAACTTATATTTGATTCTTCTAGCGGATTAGCAATAGGTGTTTTAAAAAGCAAAACAATTCTGCAAAATTGTCTGAAAAAAAAGTTATTATCGAACAACAAACTAACTAACAGACCAACTACATATCTTTATTTTATTTCGATTCCCTCAGTTTTTAATTAATTTATATCCATCATAAAAATTAAATAGCATACAAATTCAGAAAGACTGATATTTGAGAAAAGAAATTGACTTTCCCTAAGAAGTGAATTATATGGAAACAAAATATATACATATCGTGTTTTCCCCCTGTTGAAAAACGTTCTACGTCAGCTCGTGTTCATTTCATTGAGTAGATTATTTAAATTATATAAGTTGCTTTAAAAAAAGAAGTGATATCTAGAAAAAAATAACTTTTAAAAAGAAATAAAGAAAATCAAGCTTTAAAAAAAATTAAATGAAAGAAAATAAAAGAAAACAGGGTGAAAGGACTCGAAGTTTTTTTTAATTCCCTATTCAAAAGACAGAAATTTCTTAACAGAAAACTCTCTTCCAGTAACAAGCATGTTGCACCTGCAACTTGTTGCCTGTAATTTTAGATTTTTGGACGAAATATTTTTGAGAATGTGCCTGTGTATGATATATTGAAAGAAATTCTTTTCTACTGTACTAAATACATTATAACGTGTTTCTGAAAAGTAAATATTTAAAATATATATGCATGAGAGGCGTGGCAGAGTATTGAAAATAACTTTAGTTGCAGCGTGAAAGGCAGCGTGAAAAGCTCCAAGCAAGCGAGGGGCAATAGCATATATTTCATATCGTATGGTAGTCCGTGTGATAGCAGCTTTAGATGTATAACATTTTAAACCTTTCGTTCCTTCTGTTTTAATGACTTAACTTATTTTCATTTCTGTAAATTTATTTCGAGTAAAAAAAATAAAAATAAAAAATAAAAAATGTTTAGTTTTGCTCAACAATTAAAGTTCTAAAACATACTGATACGCAGGACGGTTTCAATCATTTAAATTCTTGTTCTTGGATAAATACCAATTATTATTTTTCTAAAAAGTATATACAGTATATAAACTACAGTAAATTCCACTTATTAGAATCACGTTTGTTATTACAATTTTGAATCTTATAAACGATTGATTCTTGTAACAGAAATTGATAGTCATAAATTCCGCTTATAAGTATCATGTTTGTTATTTCAATTTTGATTCTTATAAAAGGCAGATTCTTATAACCAGTGATTGCCGTAAGCAGCGAGTACTGTATTACAGTACATTACATAATTTTAATACAGGCAATAAAAATTGAGTAATGATTTCCTGTTTCGAAATATTTCTTCAAATAAATACCACTAATTATATTTTGTCGTATTTATTTATTTAAAGAATAAATAAATTCCCGAATCATTCTCTCCTTTAGAACGTATAATATTTTCTGTAAAGTGTTTTTCCCATCGAAACACCAGAATACTTATAGTTTAAAAAAAAAATCACAAAATACTTTATAGTTGAATATCTTCAGCTGTTTCACAATGTCCTATTTTGTTGAGCATAAAATTATACTATTTAGATTCAAACTCTTAGTAGAAAATATCCACATACAAAAATGTTTCTTTTCATGCTCAAATGCTTCTTATCATGTGATTCTGCAAGCTTTCAGTGCTGTTGAAAAAAGTTATATTACCGCATTCAAGCAACTAGAAAATCTCAGTTTTTCCATCTGAATGTTTTTAAAATGGCGAAAACGATAGAAATTGAGAACATCAACAAAGTCTGTTACAGGTGAACGATTACAACTTAGTTTCTTTACGTTACGGATTGATGAATACAAATACAGAACATGGAGAGTTTCGCGCAATTCAAAAATGCTTACTAAGGATGATTTGATGTTTCAGATATGCATTAAAGTTATTTTAAGAGAACATTTAGTATTTATAACTTAAAATATAGTATTGAAATAACGTTTTTATACGCCGATGTATAACAATAAAAGCGTAAAACGGTACTAAATGAAAGAGAAAAATATAAAGCCTGAAAATTGAGAAAGAATAAATACTGCAACTATGGTTTTAAAGTTCTTAAAATATTTTAACTTCTGAACCGTGTTCTTTTACATCTAAAAATATGTAACTATCTGCATGTGTTTGTATATAATTTTTAAATTATTTCTAATTTTTTTTTATTATTAATTCATTTTTTAATTGGATTTAGATTACTCCAAAACAAAATCTATCGTAGCAAAAGTATAAAATAAGTATAACTTGTTTCAGGAACTCATAAATAATTCGTTTGTCTTTAATATGTAAATTAATTATACATTTTAATATTAAGTTGATATTATGATGCTGTTGTCATAACTCCAAAAGTAGTAGGGAATATGATAAAAATATTAAATGTGGTATGTGCAGTTGTTTGTTGTTTTTATTTATTTAAAGAATAAATAAATCCCCGAATCACTCTCTCGTTTCAATTATTTATTATTTTCTGTAATTTGTTTTTCTCATATAAAAACAACGTACTTCATAGTTGAAAAAAAATCACAAAATACTTTATGATTGAATATTTTCAGTTGTTTTTCAATTTCCTATTTTGTTGAACATAAAACTATACCGTTTAGATTAGGGCTCTTAACAGAAAATATCAGCGTACAAAAATGTTTCTTTTCATGTGCAGATACTTTTTATGGGATTCCGCAAGCTTTAGGTGCTGTTGAGAAAAGCTATTACCGCATTCAAGCAAGTATAAAATCTCAGTTTTTCCATCTGAATGTTTTTAAAATAGTGAAAATGATAGAAATTGAGAACATCAACAAAGTCTGTTACAGGTGAACGATTACAACTTAGTTTCTTTACGTTACGGATTGATGAATACAAATACAGAACATGGAGAGTTTCGCGCAATTGAAAAATGCTTACTAAGGCTGATTTAATGTTTCATATATGTATTAAAGTTGTTTTAAGAGAACACTTGATATTTATAACTTAAAATATAGTATTAAAATAATGATGTTATACGCTGATGCATAAGAATAAAAGAGTAAACCTAGAAGGAAAAGAAATGAAGAAATAGTATGAAATGATGAAATAGCAAGAAATAGTAAGAAATGAAAATGAGGTAATAGTAAGAAATGAAAGGGAAAATATATCAAATCTAAAAAATTAAAAGAAATAAGTACTGCTACATTGATTTTAAAGTTCTTAAAATATTTTAACTACCGAAGCATGCATTTTTACTCACAAATACGTAACTACTATGTGCATGTGTGTGTTTAGAGTGCAGTTTTAAATTATTTCTAAATTCATTTTTTTTTATATTTCTTTTTTTATCGGATTTATATTACTTCAAAACAAAAATCCCCCGTAGCAAGAGTATAAAATAAATATAACTTGTTTCAGGAACGCATAGGTAATTCGTTTGTCTTTAATATGTGTGTTAGTTAAATCTTTTAATATTAAGTTTGTATGATGTTTTTGTTGGCATAACTCCAAAATTAGTGGTAAATATAATAAAATTATTAAATGCGGGTATGTACAATTATTTGTTGTTTTTATTTACTTAACGAACAAATAAATCCCCGAATCACTCTCTAGTTTAAAATATTTATTATTTTCTATAAATTGTTTTTCTCAATCTAAAAACAACGTACTTTATAGTTGAAAAAAATCACAAATTACTTTGTAGTTAAATATCTTCAGTTGTTTTTCAATGTCCTATTATGTTGACCGTAAAACTATACTGTTTAGATTGGAGCCCTTAACAGAATATATCCCCATACAAAAATGTTTCTTTTCGTGCTCAGATACTTCTTATCATGTGATTCCGCAAGCTTTCAGTGCTGTTAAGAAAAGTTATTACCGCATTCAAGCAAGTAGAAAATCTCAGTTTTTCCATCTGAATGTTTTTTTTAAATGGCGAAAACGATAGAAATTGAGAACATCAACAAAGTCTGTTACAGGTGAACGATTACAACTTAGTTTCTTTACGTCACGGATTGGTGAATACGAAAACACAGCATAAAGAATTTTGTGCGATTGAAAAATCCTTACTTAGGATGATTTGATGTTTCATATCTACTTTAATGTTATTTTAAGAGGACATTTGATATTTATAGCTTTTAAAAAGGCTGTATTAAAATAATTTTATTGCTGATGCAAAACAATGGAAAACGTAAAACCGCATTAAATAAAAGAAAAAGGATAAAGCCTAAAAATTGAAACAAAAATAAGTAATGCAGTAGTTGTTTTAAAGTTCTTAAACTATTTCAAATCCCGATGCATTTACTTTGAAATAGAAAACTATGTAAGTGTGAGTAAGTGTATACATGTGTGAATGTATCCTCTTCAAATTATTTAGAATTCATTTTTTTATATATTTCATTTGCTTTTAAATGGATTTAAAAATATTCAAAATAAAAAATTCACCATAGTAAAAAGTAGTAGTAAGTAGTGGAAGGTAGGTTAAAACCATATAGTCGGAGGAAATCGGATATCTCAATTTTAACTCAATTTGAGTAGCCCTCTAGCGGGTAATGTTTTAAATACTTTGCATGCGGCAAGAAGGTGAAGCTGGCATTACGATATCTCCATACTAGCATTTATGTAGTTTCTGTATTTAAAGCTTTATCTTTTGTTTGTTTGTTTTTTTCTAGTATTTAAAATTTTTAAATTGTGGGCATTCAGAAGAACATTTTTACGGAATTACTATCCGTTCCATATTCTCTTCGGGTAAAACCGGATATCTTACGTGAGACAAAATGGATATTGGTAAACAATAATTTAAGAGTCTGTAAACAATGCTTGAAAAAAGATTGAATACATTTTATGTTACTGAAACTTTTAAAATATGTGTAGAATACTTATTATTGATTTAGTTCACACAGTGTTGCTATCATTTAATATATATATATGGATTACTATGGATCCTATCCACATTCCTTTCGGATAAAACAAAATATCCTACACGGGATTTTAAAAAAATGTTGAAATCAATAGTTTAAAAGCCTGTAAACAATGCTTGAAAAAAGATTGAATACATTTTATGTTACTGAAACTTTTAAAATATGTGTAGAATACTTATTAGGGATTTAGTTCACACAGTGTTGCTATCATTTAATATATATATATGGATTACTATGGATCCTATCCACATTCCTTTCGGATAAAACAAAATATCCTACACGGGATTTTAAAAAAATGTTGAAATCAATAGTTTAAAAGCCTGTAAACAATGCTTGAAAAAAGATTGAATACATTTTATGTTACTGAAACTTTTAAAATATGTGTAGAATACTTATTAGGGATTTAGTTCACACAGTGTTGCTATCATTTAATATATATATATATGGATTACTATGGATTTTATCCACATTCCTTTCGGTTAAAACAAAATATCCTACGCGGGATTTAAAACAATGTTGAAAACAATAGTTTAAAAGCCTGTAATCAATGCTTGAAAAAAGATTGAATACATTTTATGTTACGGAAACTTTTAAAATATGTGTAGAATACTTAATAGGGATTTAGTTCACACAGTGTTGCTATCATTTAATATATATATATGGATTACTATGGATCCTATCCACATTCCTTTCGGATAAAATAAAATATCCTACACGGGATTTAAAAAAATGTTGAAAACAATAGTTTAAAAGCCTGTAATCAATGCTTGAATAAAAGGCAGTAGAAACTACATGGATAAGAGCTGTAACGATTTTGATAAAGCTGATATTTTGAGGTGAAATCTTTTCTCGACTTGTAATGAATATAATTATCTTTTTGCCCTTAAATTTTAAATAATTAGGCTTGAAATAATATTATTTTAGCTCCATATTTAAAGTTGTAAAATAAAATATATTGTTCCTTTTCAAAAGAAAGGCTAAACCTTTTCATTTACTGTAAGAATAACATATCGATGTGATTTTACCCCTTGAGTCGGGTAAGACCAGACGGTTTGACTGTTTATAAATGATCAATTATTTTTTTTAAATATGTTGAGCTAATCATATATTTAAAATGATATTGTGATAGGGGCAACAAATAATATGTGGTTCTACCCTTTTCTAACTAAAACTTGTTACAGAAACCAAAAAAAAAATCGTTTGTATTTATCGTATAAGTTAATTGAGTTGTATTAAGTTGCTATCCTGATGCTATTTACATAGCTCCAACATCAGTAGAAAATATAAAATGAAAAAAGAAGGGTCATGTTTAGTTATAGTTAATGCATATTTAATGTTTAGGAATAATTGATTGACGTTAAGAGCCTAATTTGCTATCATACGACATTCGCACTAATGTTAAACTATAATGGAAACATTCTTTAGAAATTTCCCGTCTGCATTTAATATTTTATAAATGATACTTTTTGTATAGGATATCTAAGGTCGAAGGCTCTTAGTTAGTCGGAGGCATAGTTTATAAGAAATTTTCGAATTATGCCGGTATAGATTTTACAAAGCTATAAAGGAGACAATTCCTCGATCCTCACCGGTTCTGAAATTGAAGATGTCCTCAGAATAAAACTGCAACAGAAATTTTAAAAAATGTACAAAACTCTCACGTTACACTTTTTAAAATGCTGTCCTGGTTTGAACCAACTTTTGGTGCTGCAGTAGCTGTAACCATAAGATGGTGTAATTTCGTTCCAACATTTGGAACTTTGGTTCAACCAGAGCGATAAATGTCGGAACGATATTCTTATACTATACCATCTTACGGTTGCAGCTACTCCAGCACCAAAAATTGGTTCAATCCAGAGCAAAATTTGTAACAGTGTAGCCCTTGACATTAGATATCCTATGGCAGAAGAATAATTTGAAATATTGAAATTCAAACAAGAAATTTCTATTACATTCGTTTCATTGGGCAGTTTTATTTGAAATTCCGATTGCACAGCGTCAACGTTAGACGAGCGGCAGGAAGTCGGTATGTTCAAGCAGCAACTGCGCATGTTCCCTACCATGCGTTCTGAGACTGCTAATCCCTTGACGCCATTGTGAGGTGAGCTGTAGCCTTGTAAACATGGCTGCCTCAATTGATTCTCCCGCCAAGTGCGAATTGCGAAGTGTCATTCGTTTCCTGCAAGCTGAAGGGAATAGTGCAGCAGTAATTCATCGAAGAATGAGCCGAGTGTATGGAGAAAATTTTATGAGTGACGGTGTTGTGCGTGAAGGGTGTCGAAAATTTAAAGATGAACGAACCGATGTCCATGATGAAGGATGTCAAGGACGCAAGTCTCTCGCCACAGACAACCTTGTTCAACGAGTGGACGAAGAAGTTAGAGAAAACCGAAGGTTCACCATAAATGATTTGTCTATGAAATTTCCGGAAGTTTCGAAGTCAGTTCTGTACTTTATTGGCGGTAACTTTTTATGAAGAGGGTATTGGAAAGCTCGTTCAGAGGTACGACAAGTGCCTCAATTTACAAGGTGATTATGTTGAAAAGTAACTATAGGCGTACATAACTTTTAGTAATAAAATTATATTTCTATCTATACTCGTCTATACCCATCGAAGGTTAAAAAAAAAAACGCCCTCGTAGTTTGTGACTATCGTATGCTATGGAGAAAATAGGTTCTTAGTGGTAACTACACTGATTTATAACTGTTGAAGGCATTGTAAAATTGTTACACTTTGTTATTTGCTAGTGGTATATAACATAATGCATTGAACCCTATCACAGTAAAAACATGTAGGTAATTTTATTATTCATACGATGCATGGAAAATTGTCGCTAGTTACTTTTAAAAACTTCAGAATGTTATTTATAAAAAGGAGATACGGCCTACGGAGTTTTATCCACTTGTCTACTGTATTTCAAGTTTATTCATTATCTGAAACTTGCTTAGTTTCCATAAAACTATATTCTATTGCCCTCCTCATAAATTTATAGTGTTAAATACAGATATTTTGAACAATGTAGAAAATGAATAAAGTTTTCTGGGAGAGTGCTAGTCACTAATGTTCATGATGAAATCTCTAATCAAAAAGTTACATTTGCAGTTACATATATTTTTTTAAAGTCTTAAGTTGTCATAGAATTGGTGTAAACACGAATGGCATCTTGGTCTTCACCACTTTGTCACTGAAACTCTGAAGTAAATCAAGATTCTATGGATAAATCAATGAACATTGTAAATCGGTTTAAATTTCATATTTCACTGTACACATGAACCCACACTGTAAAAAAAGACAAATGTTTCTTAATCTATGAAAATATAATATAACCACGAACAATGCAATGATCTATATATATGCATATATATAAATATATGTATATATATATATATATGTTACGGTTGGTTTCAACAATTTTTTTTTAATCTACATTAATTATTTAAATCACTTTCTCAACATTTATTTAAAAGCACTCTTTTTTTTCTGTTTCTAATAAAAATTTAAATAAATAAAAGTAATTGTAATAATAATAATAAAATCAGTTTTTATTTTTTCTTCTTTCTTTTTGCAAAGTAAATTCAACGTTTTTAGTCTAGCATAGCTTCCTGTTTTAAAATACGAAAGATAAGATAGCAGGGAGGGAGGTTTCTCAGTAAAAGACCACACATATTGTATTGGGCAGTCGTGTACGTTTTCTCCCATACCCTTGAGTCATGTGTTGTAGTCACCTAGTCTAGTTTTGGTTAAAAGAAAGACCGTCCGCCCTGTATAGGAATTACGTTATCTTATGAGTGTACTATATACGCAATTAGGCTTTGTAAGCTTACGACAGGCTTCAATGGGCTCTGCTATCAGGCGGATAGCTGGCGCCCAGGTAAACAGAGGCTCACAGGACCCCCTTCAGCACACGCCATGGGGGTGAAACATGGCTGCCTTCCCCCATGAAGCGGCTAGCAGAGTGGAGCGACAGGCTGGTGCCTTCAAGGAGAGTCCATTTTCCCTTTTGTTTCCATTCCCGTACCCCTTTTGACAGAGTGGTTCCGGCCAGTTTTTGTGAGCAGCGCGGGAGAGAGAATGTTTACGAATTATCACTTGGCTCGTAAACGGACTTGTTGCTGGTGCTTCGTTGAGACAGTCATGACTTGGTTCGTAAATTTAGTAGGTGTTGCGTAGCGGCGCTCGAAATGATGTATTCTGTGTTACTGAGTTGAAGTAACATTAGCAGAGACATGGTAAAGGTCTAGAGCCATGAATACTCGAGTTTGTGATCGGCATTTTGCTTAAAGAGAATGATCGTTGTCTTAGAATAGAGATGAGTCTCTTACCAGGACCACTGCTAATACCCTATAGTCTCCAGTGTGAAGGGCGAAGGAAATATTGTTAAAAGCTGAGAAAATTAATAGTCCTGCTCCAAAAATCAGACTTCAAAAGTCCTCATCATGAGACTATTCTGTCCTTATTAAGACGAGGGATTCCAAGTATTGTTCGATATTAGAAGGCAACTAAATGTACGGAGGCTACCCAACCCGTTGAAATTAGGTGACTTATCATCTCCTATTATAGTGTAAGCCAAGAACGAAAAGAAACCTGTCAGCTCGCCTGCTGGTATATATTAATAGTTTTTCTCTCAAAACAAAGAGAAAAAAAAATATGTTATGCAACCGGCTGCAACATTAAAAGAGGAAAGGGAGGTATAATAAAAACCTGCCCACTGATTCAACCATTGAATTCTTCATACCCTGTAAGTAAAATTTACATAGTTTTTTATTTACATGTCTCCCTGATGAGGGAATATATATATATATATTTGTGTGATTTAGAGTTGGAGAGTAAGATGTAAAATAAGCAAAAATAATTTGTAAATTCATATATATATACATTAATATTATAATATGTTAAGCATTACAATGCGTATTTGAAAGGTAATTAATGACTTATCTCAGAAAAGTTGATCATCCTTTAATTTATGTTGTTATGTTAATCTTGAGAATTTTAATATTTGATTTAAAGACATTTAATAATCAATATTAACCAACTTTTATCTGGTGTTGTTATAGTAAATTTTTTTTGGGAATTACATTGCTTTTTATAAATTTCAAGTATTCAAATAAAGATTGTTTTTTTTTTGTTCATTCTTAAATATGGTATGTTCTTCTTTATATGATCTTTAATTAGTATTCTTATATCTACAGCAATCCTATAAGAAAGGCTTAACCTCTCAATTACTGTGAGTAAGGTTATGAAGGCTATGATCTTACTAAATTAATATTTTTTTTTTTTATTTCTTAAATTTTTAATTCATGGTAATAATTTATTTGAAAATTAATTGAGGTTTACGCAAGGTTATTAGATGTAATTATTGTTCCTATCTCAGTAATGGATATACTGATAATTGATGCTAAAGTAAAATTAAGTCTAATTGATTAATTTAATTTTTAATTATCCTTTCTTTGAAGTATTATTCAAAACAAACAACAAAATGGTTGTTTTTTAACAAAGTAAAAAAAAAAAAAAAAAAAAAAAAAAAAAAAAAAAGTTTTTAGTTATTATATAGCCACTATACGATCCTTGGTTAACCGATCTGATCTTGTTCACAATCTCCATAGTTGTTCTAAAATTTAGTACATCATCATATCCCTACTCTATTAACGGATTTAACTCTTTCCCCTTTTGGTCCTCATATTGGAGGAATTTCAGGTTGTCTGCATTTTTCCAAATTATATGATGATTACACTTTTGTTAATTTAATGTGTATGGAGATTTGAGCTTGATCGGGTTGGAGTGGAGTTGGGTGTTCTTTATGCAATCCAGTATGCTACTTGATTTAGAAATCTGTTGCCCCTTACTACATTTAATACTGTCTTAAAATAATGAGTTCAAAATTATCATTGTTGTATTAACCTGTGCGGATTCGTAAGTTTTGATATTTTGATTAGTTTAATATAATTTGCTCCCTTTTCCATGGCAACAGATTTCAGTGGAGCTAATCAGGGTATACTTATTTTTTTTTAAATATTTAATTGTCAAGTGAAGATTGAGTAATAAATGTGCCTTTTAAATTTAAATAAATTATTCTAGAAAGAACCCCAAAACCCACAACAAATGGAGCCGTAACAATTCGGTCTCTGGGTTATTGATTTTTTTTTACTTGTATGTATTTATGTATCAAAGAGCAACTGGGTGTTTTTGCAATTAAAATTTTATTTATATGTTCAAGTGTAAAAAGAGGTCTAGGCTCTCTCTCTGTGCTAGTAAGCGACAATTCCCAGTCAAAATTATGTCTTGTGAGCATAACCTTTTCTTATTTACAAAAAGCATAGTCCTGTACTTAAGTTTTATGTATTTATAAGGTTTTCCTTTCCCCTCTCTTTTTCTCATTTTTAAGTTGTTCCCCCCCCTTTTTTCATTTTTTTTTGGTTTGTTTGTCATTTTCTAACTCTAACTATGGCTGATAAGCACTCGGAAGCAATTGCCACTATTCAGCGAAAAAATGCTTTAGTGGATAATTTGTCTAATATTCCCCCATTCAATGGAGAGGCCAGCTCAGTCTGCTTCTCAGATTTTTCTGAGAAATTTGAGAGTTTTTCAAAATTATTCGACTGGACTGAGGAGGAAAAGAAGTTTGTTTTACTTGCTAGACTTTCAGGAGCTGCTTCTAGGCGAATAAAAATTCACAAAGCAAAAACATCTGATGAGCTATTAAAAATCTTAAAAGAGAGTTATACTTCACAGGCCACACCAGATGTTGCCCTCAGTCATTTTTTAAATTTTAAACAGCCACCCAATATGAGTGTTCAGGAGTTTTATGACAAGGCATATGATATGTCATTAAGAGCCCTTGTAATTGAAGGTATCCAGGGTGAAGTAGTCGATAAAAGCCGAACGGCTCTACTACACTCCATGCTATTGAGCAATCTTACACCAGAAGTGCGAAAGGGGGTAATTGCGAGAAATCCACAATCCCCAGAAGAGGTCCTCAAAATTGCGCTTCTTGAGGAAAAGGCTTATAGGAGCATTAACCCTTTCTACAACCACCGCGAGGAAATTCTCAACCCTAATTTGACCCAAAACCTACCCTGTGCTGCAGTTTTTCAGCAAGATAGCTCACAAAAGAAGGAGATAGACCAACTAAAATCTCAAATTGATGTTTTAGCAGCTAAGATAGACAGTTTAGTTGATCTTAGGGCTAGGGATGTACAGGAGAAAAACCAAGAGGTAAGACCTGTAACCTGCTATAGGTGCTCCGTACAAGGCCACTATGCCAGAGATTGTCCACTAAATTTTGTCGACTATAATTTTAGAAGGGGAGGTGGTCAAAATTTTAGGAGCCGTGGGCAAAATTATAGAAACAGAGGTGAAAATCCTAGAGGGAACCACAATCAGCGAGGCGGATATAGGGGAAGAAGAGGTGGTTATTACCAAAACAATAGGAGCACAGCTGCGAACAGAAATGAAGAGCAGGCGGTAAATAACACCCCAGTAGCTAACAGTGAAAGTGAGGCTTTAAACTATTAGTGGCCGGATCAAATGTGGTCAACTCGATCCCCCACAGGCCCCTGGACCCCCCAACTGTGTATAGTATGTTTCAGCCCCAATCATATACATTACCAACTGCAAGAATTTACATAAATAAAGTTTGCCTAAATGCATTATGTGACACGGGTTCTGCAATTAATCTCCTGAGTGGTACTGATTGTAACTGTTTAGAGAATTTTGAAATGGAGAATTGCAATATCCCCATTATGACTGTCACCGGTGAGAAAGTTCACCTAAATAAGAAAGTATTTTTAAAATTTGTTTTTGATAATGTTCAATGTCAAGCTGAATTCTATGTAGTGGAAGGTAAATTAGCAGAGGAATTTAATATGATTTTGGGAATGCCATTTTTGAAAGAGTACCGGGCAAGTATAAATTGTGATACAAATGCTGTCGCTCTTAAAGTGCCAGTTTCAGGCCAATGTAAACAAAGCGTAGAAACCCCAAGTAATACTTCAGGGTGTAATACTTGTCTTGCTACTAATTCTGTAAATATTTCTAACTCTGTATATAGTGTAAATTCTAATAATAATTGTATAAATAATGATTGTGTTAAAAATAATTCTGTAAATATAAAATGTGTCAACAAAGTAGGGGAGAATTCAAAAAGTAGTAATGCCAATAGCCCTCCTGAAAATTGTGCATGTGAGAAAGTTCATGACTCAGTTAATATTGAAAATGGGAGTAATAGTAGTGAAAATATGGTAGTTCAGGACCCGCAGTTGAGTAATATGAGAAAAGATGTTGAGATAGTCATTCAAACTGAGTCAGATAAGGAAGTTGAAAGTGTTGCGCAGAACTTTTGCATGCAAACAACATCAGGCGGTAGCTCTGAGGGTAATAACACTGAAAATTTTTTAAGTATTCAAAGTGTCGACAACATTCTTTCAGCAGCGAGTCAGGTAACTCAGGGTAATTTAGCTGAAGAGACTACTGAAATTTGTAATATTGATGAAAGTGAAGATTTGGTAAGTATAGAGGATAAGGTACCTGAAGTCGAGGAGGAGAGCAATGAAGATAGCAGTAGTGATAATACCAATAAAAATAAAAATATAAGTTTCGCTGTGTTATGTAGCAAAATTTCAATTCCCCCGCAGTCAAAAATGTTAGCCCAGGTTAAAAGTTATAAGGAAAATTTTATTAAGGAAAATGATATTGTTATGTTAGAACCTTTGGCGAAAAATTTAAATCAAGGTCTCCTTACCTCCAGAGCCATTTGCACTAAAGAACATGGCCTATATATCTCATTTGCAAATTTTTCAGACAATAGTATTCATTTAAATAAAGGAACCTTTGTTGCCAAAATTCAAAAATGTGTAGACCAGTCAAATATACCCGTAACTGATAATAAATTAACCTATAATATAAATTTGGCCCCTCCAATTGGTGACTTTGATCACGCTGATCTCACTTGGAGCTCTGAAATTAATTTAGATCATTTAGAACCCCCATTAAAACTTAAAATGCAAAATTTTCTAGACAAAAACAAAGATGTATTTGCAGCATCGGTCTTAGATTTACCCGGCTGTGATACAATCCCGCATGAAATTAACTTAACTTCAAATAAACCAGTTAAAGGCAAAGCTTATAGAGTCCCCTACAAACTACGTCAAGAAATGGAAGACCAACTTAATACTTTGTTACAGGCGGACATAATTTCCCTTCCATGTCTGAATTTGCTTCTCCGGTTATTCTGGTTCGGAAATCAGATGGTTCCTATCGACTTGCTGTTGACTACAGAAGATTAAATAAAAATCTTGTTAAAGATGCTTACCCAATACCTAACATTACCGACTCTGTTGATGCTTTAAGTGGGGCTAAATTTTTTTCAACGCTAGATTTAACTAGTGGGTTTTTTCAACAGGTTATTCGCCCAGAGGATAGGCATAAAACTGCTATAATCACCCACAAAGGACTTTTTGAGTGGACCCGTAACTGTTTTGGGCTCTCAAATTCAGGTAACAGTTTCCAAAGACTTATGAATGCTATTTTCGGTGATTTAGGCAATCTTGGAATTCTTGTTTATATCGACGACATTGTAATTGCCTCCTGTGATGTTAATTCTCATTTTGAGAAGCTTAACATGGTCTTTGATAGGTTAAGACTGCATAAACTTAAACTTAAGCCCAGTAAATGCACTTTCCTTTCGAATAAAATACAATATCTAGGTTTTGAGATTTGTAGTGGCCAAGTATCACCTATCAATAAAAATATTGCCGTAATAGAAAATTTTAAACCTCCAACTACCCGAAAGGCTGTTAGGTCATTCATTGGAACTCTATCCTTTTATAGGAGATTTATACCAGATTTTACTAAGAGAGCTAAAAATCTAATCAACTTAACGAAAGAGACAGGAAAATTTTCGTGGAATGAAGATGCACAGAAAGAATTTGAAGACCTTAAAATGGCTCTTATTTCAAAACCATGTCTTGCACTCCCTGATTTTGAGAAAGAATTCCACTTATATAGTGATGCCAGTGGCGAAGCATTAGGGGCAGTGTTATCACAATTAGATGAAAATAACATGCTCCATCCTGTTGCCTTTGCCAGCAGAAAATTGAAAGATGCTGAGACCCGCTACTCCACCACTGAAAGGGAATTACTAGCTTTAGTTTGGGCTACTGCCCACTTTAAATGTTACATTGCTAATACCCATTTTTTCATCTATACAGACCATGCACCTCTAACATTTATGTTAAAAATTCACGACCCTACATCTCGCATGGCTAAATGGATCTGCACTCTCTCAGACTTTAATTTTACAATCAAGTTTGTTAAAGGTAAGTGTAACAGTGTCGCAGACTTCCTTTCGAGGTATGTCAACAATGATAACTCCAATGATACTGTTAATTGTAATTTTTGTATACAAGTCGAAAAGGAAGTTACTTTTATGCCTCATTCCAATCTACTTGAAAAAATTGGTGAATTACAAAAATCAGACAAGAAATGCTGCGAGATTGCAAGAAAACTAGACCAAGGTATAGAAATTGCTCCTAAATACATGAAATTTTTTTTAGAGATGACATTTTAGTTTGTGAGGATACAAGGGAGTCAGCTATTTTGAATAAACCTGTAAAGTTAGTCGTGCCAAAAGAATTGGTTACTCAAGTTTTTGCACTAACACATGAGTCCCTAGCGGCTTGTCATCAAGCCTTTCAAAAGACCATTGATCGCATTCGTGAGCACTTCTATTGGCCAGGAATGTCGTCAGATGTCAAGCATCTAGTGGAGTCATGTATTAGTTGCCAGCAGAAGAGAGCTTATAGAGCGAACCAGCTCGCCCCTCTGCAACGTATGCCGACCCCCCAGTTTCCCATGAACAAGGTTCATTTGGATCTCATTGGACCCTTACCACAAACTTTTTCGGGAAATAAGTATATTGTCGCATATATAGATTCATTTACTAAGTGGCCAGAAGCATATGCGGTTAGTTCAACCACTTCAGATGTCATTGCGGACACTTTAGCTGACTTCATCTCACGCTACGGAGCACCCTGTTTTATTACGACGGACAATGCGAAGAATCTAATTTCAGATGCGATAGAGCACGTATATAAAATGTTTGGTATTAAACATATTAAGACCTCATCTTATCACCCGGCTGGCAACTCGCAAGTGGAGAGACAGAATCGTACTCTTAAAAATGCACTTTGTCACATAGTCAACCAAAATCAATCTGACTGGGACACTAAACTAAAATTTGCGCTACTAGCTATGCGTTCAGCTGTCCACTCATCAACTAAACTTAGCCCAGCTGCAGTTATGTATGGCAGAAATATGAATCTACCATATAATCTCTTTTCTCAACCACCTTCTTTTAATTATAATGATGCACCCTCTTTTTGTGAACTCTTAATCCCAGCTCTTCAAAAAGTATACACTGAAGTACATAGTAATTTAATTAAAGTTTCTGAGCAGCAGGAAAAATACCGTGAAAAGACAGCTGTTGATAAAAATTTTAAAATAGGAGATCTTGTGTGGTTATTTACACCCACAGTCGCCCCTGGTAATACAAAAAAATTAAGCAAGCAAAATAATGGTCCTTTTACTATAATTGAGAAGCTAAATGAAGTTAATTTTAAAATAGTGCTAGTTGCTAATCCCAAAAATTGTCAGGTTGTCCATGTTGACAGGTTGTCTTCCTTCAAAGACAGACTTCCCATCTGGTCCAGTGAACCAAAACAAACAATTGACCTGGGATCGACTGAAAACGTGACCATCGATTCACCACACCAACCGCGCGATTCTCCTCCTGTACGCAGGTGTAAGCGTAACCGATTCATTCCCTGGGCACCATATGATAGTAACCGCGCACCAGCAGTAGTGAACGTCAACAATAACGAAACTCCGGTAGCGCCGGAAGTGGAGGAAACAGACAGCGACGCGACTGAAATCATAAATCCCTCTCCCCCACCTCCCATTTCTCCGGAGATTGCAGCGGCAGAGAATAACGAGATGTGCGTAAATAAAAATTTAGCAACGGCAGAAGGCAGTGAAATGCGCGTAGGTAAAAATTCAGCCACGACAGAAAGCAGTTCAACTGCTGAGCACAGCGATTCGCGCAGGTCTCGTTCATCGATTCGTCCAGCTGCTAAATCGAATAGAAGTAGTCGTTCAATATCGATTTCTAGAACCGACTATTCGCTACGGGATAGAAGAGACCGTCCGAGTTATAAATACTAACTACCTTTTTTCGTTATTCAAGCATTTTTATTCAATTTTACCTTGTTTATTTGTATTTATTTATAGTTTAGTTAATGTGTATGTATATTTAATTATTTTTTTTGACATTTTTAAAACGGAACTTAGTTTTTCTAGCGTATTAAAGGTTTGTTTTGGTTGTGTGTTGATACTCTCATGTAGGCATTTTTAACCCTTTTTATGCCTATACTTAAGGTTTTTGTCTGTTTTATGGTAGATTATGTGGTATATACCCGTCCACACCCAGTTTTCGTAGATTTTGGGTGTATTTTTGCAAAAAAAAAAAAAAAAAAAAAAAAAAAAAAAAAAAAAAAAAAAACGAATGTAATTTTTGTTACTTTAAATTTTTTTTAGGAGGGTATGTTTGGTTACCCTTTTGCCAAAATTGTTCTGCGTTTTCCTTTTTTAAATACATCTGTGTTTTGTATATAATCTTTTAAGTGTGGGTTTACTTTAATTAATGCACTTTAATCAGATGGATTTATTATTTACTATGCAATTTGTGGGTTTATTTGAACTTTTAACTTTAAGGAGTGTGGACCCTTTTTCTTTTTCTTGTACATACTGTCTCATGTACATGCCTGTATGTTGTTGTGTGTGGCTAAAAGGTGCTAAAATTAACTATTTTCTTTATTCTACTTCCTATTTTTGTGGAATGTGTGTTTTCCTTCCTGGTGACATACGTCACCACCCTTTTTTTTTAAGTTTTGGTGGAATGTTTTCCCTGTAGTGCCCAAGGGGCCCGAAACTGCTTTTGCTATAAGTAGCACAGAGGCAGAGATACTCTTTCCCATTCACATTACTTGTAAGTGCATTTGTAAAATCTGCACAGTGAACCGAATCATTGGACTTTTCTCAAAAACAACATGGCTTCTTGTAGAAAAATGTTATAAATGTGTGCGTAACTCTCTACCATGGTCTGGGATACCATAATTTGTGTCTTACAGATGTATATGTATATATTTTTTTTTGTGTGTCACCAGTTGCTCTTGTGTATTTTTGTATAATAGAATTAATATGTGTTTTACAAATTTCATTGACATTTACAGTGTTGTAACTATGATATTACTAGTACTTATTTACATTAATAGATAGTGTTGTAAGATACTGTGATGCCAATTATTGAAGTTATGTATATAAGCAGTATAATGACAATTAATCAGTGGGCACTTCTCTTCTTTTTCGGCTAATTTTTTTTTTTCAAAATTCAATTTATGTATTGTTTACAGTTTTGTTACCAGAAATTTCAGGTAGGATGCAGTTATGCGTAGGAATGACAGTAGTAGGGAAGTGAGGTTTCACAGTCAGGTGGAACATGTGTTCTTTTACAGGTGCAGAAAATATCTTGGTCATTTTAGTGGTAAAATCAGCCTTGTGGTCCCTCCTCTGGTAGTACTCTTTTATGGTCATGTTTCAGGTAATATTTTAGGTAATGGTTTCTACGGATGTGCGAGCTCTGGTTGTATATATCCGGAATATATTGTCAGGGTGGTATTTCAGCGGTGAACTCTCTGGATCCCGTCCCGGATCGATGTATGATCTGTGTTTGTGGGTCAGTTTTTTCAGTGTTGAGGTCCCAGCATGCCATGGGGTACCCAGTTACCTTTCAAAAAAATAATTTGTTTTCTCAAAAAAATTTTTTTTTAATTAGCCGGGGGGAGCAATCTTGTTACGGTTGGTTTCAACAATTTTTTTTTAATCTACATTAATTATTTAAATCACTTTCTCAACATTTATTTAAAAGCACTCTTTTTTTTTCTGTTTCTAATAAAAATTTAAATAAATAAAAGTAATTGTAATAATAATAATAAAATCAGTTTTTATTTTTTCTTCTTTCTTTTTGCAAAGTAAATTCAACGTTTTTAGTCTAGCATAGCTTCCTGTTTTAAAATACGAAAGATAAGATAGCAGGGAGGGAGGTTTCTCAGTAAAAGACCACACATATTGTATTGGGCAGTCGTGTACGTTTTCTCCCATACCCTTGAGTCATGTGTTGTAGTCACCTAGTCTAGTTTTGGTTAAAAGAAAGACCGTCCGCCCTGTATAGGAATTACGTTATCTTATGAGTGTACTATATACGCAATTAGGCTTTGTAAGCTTACGACAGGCTTCAATGGGCTCTGCTATCAGGCGGATAGCTGGCGCCCAGGTAAACAGAGGCTCACAGGACCCCCTTCAGCACACGCCATGGGGGTGAAACATGGCTGCCTTCCCCCATGAAGCGGCTAGCAGAGTGGAGCGACAGGCTGGTGCCTTCAAGGAGAGTCCATTTTCCCTTTTGTTTCCATTCCCATACCCCTTTTGACAGAGTGGTTCCGGCCAGTTTTTGTGAGCAGCGCGGGAGAGAGAATGTTTACGAATTATCACTTGGCTCGTAAACGGACTTGTTGCTGGTGCTTCGTTGAGACAGTCATGACTTGGTTCGTAAATTTAGTAGGTGTTGCGTAGCGGCGCTCGAAATGATGTATTCTGTGTTACTGAGTTGAAGTAACATTAGCAGAGACATGGTAAAGGTCTAGAGCCATGAATACTCGAGTTTGTGATCGGCATTTTGCTTAAAGAGAATGATCGTTGTCTTAGAATAGAGATGAGTCTCTTACCAGGACCACTGCTAATACCCTATAGTCTCCAGTGTGAAGGGCGAAGGAAATATTGTTAAAAGCTGAGAATATTAATAGTCCTGCTCCAAAAATCAGACTTCAAAAGTCCTCATCATGAGACTATTCTGTCCTTATTAAGACGAGGGATTCCAAGTATTGTTCGATATTAGAAGGCAACTAAATGTACGGAGGCTACCCAACCCGTTGAAATTAGGTGACTTATCATCTCCTATTATAGTGTAAGCCAAGAACGAAAAGAAACCTGTCAGCTCGCCTGCTGGTATATATTAATAGTTTTTCTCTCAAAACAAAGAGAAAAAAAAATATGTTATGCAACCGGCTGCAACATTAAAAGAGGAAAGGGAGGTATAATAAAAACCTGCCCACTGATTCAACCATTGAATTCTTCATACCCTGTAAGTAAAATTTACATAGTTTTTTATTTACATGTCTCCCTGATGAGGGAATATATATATATATATTTGTGTGATTTAGAGTTGGAGAGTAAGATGTAAAATAAGCAAAAAAAATTTTTGTAAATTCATATATATATACATTAATATTATAATATGTTAAGCATTACAATGCGTATTTGAAAGGTAATTAATGACTTATCTCAGAAAAGTTGATCATCCTTTAATTTATGTTGTTATGTTAATCTTGAGAATTTTAATATTTGATTTAAAGACATTTAATAATCAATATTAACCAACTTTTATCTGGTGTTGTTATAGTAAATTTTTTTTGGGAATTACATTGCTTTTTATAAATTTCAAGTATTCAAATAAAGATTGTTTTTTTTTGTTCATTCTTAAATATGGTATGTTCTTCTTTATATGATCTTTAATTAGTATTCTTATATCTACAGCAATCCTATAAGAAAGGCTTAACCTCTCAATTACTGTGAGTAAGGTTATGAAGGCTATGATCTTACTAAATTAATATATTTTTTTTTTCTTAAATTTTTAATTCATGGTAATAATTTATTTGAAAATTAATTGAGGTTTACGCAAGGTTATTAGATGTAATTATTGTTCCTATCTCAGTAATGGATATACTGATAATTGATGCTAAAGTAAAATTAAGTCTAATTGATTAATTTAATTTTTAATTATCCTTTCTTTGAAGTATTATTCAAAACAAACAACAAAATGGTTGTTTTTTAACAAAGTAAAAAAAAAAAAAAAAAAAAAAAAAAAAAAAAAAAAAAAAAAAAAAAAGTTTTTAGTTATTATATAGCCACTATACGATCCTTGGTTAACCGATCTGATCTTGTTCACAATCTCCATAGTTGTTCTAAAATTTAGTACATCATCATATCCCTACTCTATTAACGGATTTAACTCTTTCCCCTTTTGGTCCTCATATTGGAGGAATTTCAGGTTGTCTGCATTTTTCCAAATTATATGATGATTACACTTTTGTTAATTTAATGTGTATGGAGATTTGAGCTTGATCGGGTTGGAGTGGAGTTGGGTGTTCTTTATGCAATCCAGTATGCTACTTGATTTAGAAATCTGTTGCCCCTTACTACATTTAATACTGTCTTAAAATAATGAGTTCAAAATTATCATTGTTGTATTAACCTGTGCGGATTCGTAAGTTTTGATATTTTGATTAGTTTAATATAATTTGCTCCCTTTTCCATGGCAACAGATTTCAGTGGAGCTAATCAGGGTATACTTATTTTTTTTTAAATATTTAATTGTCAAGTGAAGATTGAGTAATAAATGTGCTTTTTAAATTTAAATAAATTATTCTAGAAAGAACCCCAAAACACCACAACATATATATATATATATATATATAACCATTAATGAAACATTACCGTAACACCAACATAAACTATGAAATTATGAATTAGTATGTAATAATTAATTGACAACGATAGTGTTCCCCAACACTCTTAATATAGATACCATATACTTATTTAAAAGAAGAAGAAATTAAATTAAAAATTGAATGAATGAAATTTATGGAATTTAGACAGAATTATCAAGTCCCAAATGCCTAAATACCACAAATAAAATGTGTGGTTTCATCATCATATTAGCCATAACATTGCTAAAGAATATTATTTTGGGACTACCACATCATAAGCAAAGAATAAAACCTGTGAAAAAAAACTTAAAGTTCAAAAAATAAAAACAATATTAAAAAGGAAAGAAACCTTACCCATAATAAAGAGATAAAAACAGTAAAATTTATTCATAAAGTACGAAATACAATTGGATTAAAAAGGATATTGGTGCACATCAGTAACCAGATATAGGAGCATCTCTAAACAGAGGCAATGAATTGCAAAAAATCTTTACATGTTGCCAAAATAAGTTTTAAAAGATGATTTGCCATGGAATATTATTGTAAAGCAACACAAACCATGGTGCTGCCATCTATATGAGAAATAGTGAATATGGTATGAATTAATAAAAGCAGTGGAAGAAATTAATAGTTAAAAATTAAACCAAATACTATCTAAAGAATGATAACAATTTGTTAAATAATATATGTGTGTGTGCGTGTGTGTGTGTGTGCGTGTGTGTGTGTGTGCGTGTGTGTGTGTGTGTGTGTGTGTGTGTATGTGCGTGAAATAACCTCTACCGAGATACCCACGAAAACTTTCTTTATCTTTAGAAACCCCAGAAAGCGATATATTTTCGAATATTACAGAATCATTTATAATAATAAAGTTTCTTTTGTTGCAACTGATTTTCGGAAACGTTTCGGTGTAGTTTTTATAGTGTATTAATAAGTTTTGTCAAATCAGAATATTGTTTTTCAGAATGCAATCAATTCTAAATTATACATTTTTAGCTGCGTAACTGAATTTATCTATGTCAAGAGTAACAAAATAATAGTAATTTTAATGCCAATGTTAATCCTGTTAATTTAACATGTTTGTCTGTAAAACATGTTTTTTGAACATAAAAATGTTTATTTGAGAATTGATATCATCCTAAAAACCGATATTCTGATTTGAGAAATCTGATTAACACATTATAAAAAGTACTCGGAAACGTTTTCGAAAATCGATGGCAGTTGCAGCAAAATAAATTTTGTTTTCATAAATGTGTCTTTAAATCTCTAAAATATATTGTTTTCTGAGGTTTCTAAAGATAACGAACGCTTTTCGGAATTGTGGATAACTTGGGGAAGGTTACTGCATAATTTCGTTCATGATTATATTATATTTTCCTGGGTTAAGGAACGTTTGTCTTTTTTTACAGTGCGTAGTTTAATTTCAGCGTTTCACTTAAATTATGATGATAAAAGGAACATGAAAGAAAGCAATATCATTTTTAAAAATTATTTTATTACAACAAATATGCTGTTCTATTACAAATAATAAAAGAAAATGAATGAATTATAAGTTCTAAAAAAAATATGACAATTTAAATTATTCAAAACTTGTGTTTAATTTTTCTGTTTATTTTGTTTTTACATTTAATGCGATATCTAAGTTTGATGTCTTTTAGAATATCTTCTTTCAAAGATAAAATTTTTTGATAAGCATATTTTTTAATCTTCTTTGAAAGATCTAGAAGATATCTATTTTGTTTTTAAATATTATTCAGTTCAGAAAAGCTTATTTCTCAGAAATATACTGCAGGGGATTTTTGGAGAAACTGCTAAATTCCTAATTGAGAGAAAAGCCCAGCGATTATAACACATGTCATGGAATCTTTCATTGCAATCTTTTATATTTTATTATATTTCTTTTTACTCTTCCTCTTCTATAATATTTAAAATTGCTGACATAGATGCACACGCACTTCAAACAAAAGTATTTCTGATGTAATTCAGTAAAGCTGAATCAAGTGTGGGTGGGTGGATGCATTCTTTAAAATCTGTGTACAATAAATCTAAAGTTCGTAAAATTTCTTCCATAAGGTTTTTATTGAGTAGTATATATTTTCAAAAATTGTTTCAGCTGCATTTTCTATTTCAGCTTTTTACTCCTAGAGAAGAGTGCAATAATTTTGTCTGAAGATGTGAAATCGTTTATTTATGTCCCCCCTCATTTCCAGTATTAAAACACTGAAATAAGCCTGTAAGATAAGAGACTATATTACACTAACCTTCATCACAAATTAAATCACATTATTTAGATTAATGCATTTTAAAAATATATTTTATAAATTTTAGAGATTCGTGAACTTTAACAAAACTTCTGCAAGCAATATTTTGATATCAAGGTCTATATTTAACTTTTTTTTTATTATTTTAACGAAATTTGTGAAAATACAAATGCTTTTTATCCTAACCTTCTATCACAGGGACTGCCCATTATAATATTTTTTTTCAGGAACGAAGGGGATTGCGTTCTTGAGGTCAGTTCCTTATCATTTTTAAATATAAGGGAAAAGACACTCAGAGTGAGCTGCCATTAAAAATGTAATATCATATCCAAACATCTGCAAGTTATTGTCAACGATAATTATTTTTTAAATACTTGATAATAATAAGCTCATTATAATTTTATCATGTTGGTCAATTGGAACTTTTCCGTATGTCACATTAGAAATTTTTGCTTGATATTATTTTTAATGTTATTCCAGATATTCACTATATTTTTTCCTGCCTACTCTATAAGAAAACTCGCAGAAAAACAAACAGCAAAATCTTCTGAAAATTGTTGTGGGAGCTTTTTTTGCTGTACAATTCTACATAATTACAGTAGCTTTTGCTGGAGACGTATAAAGAAATTATAGCAAATTTTTCTGATCATTTGCAGCAAAAAATTATAGCACCTAGATTTCCAGCCGATTTTTCTGTAATTTTCTTCCTTTTTTCTTACGATTTATAATCCACGAATAATTCGTTAAATTGCACAATATTTTAACGTGCAAGAACGGAAAAATTCTTATCACGAATCTCCACTTTGCGTTTGCTTGGCTGCTATGGACACTTGATTTCTGCCTCTCTGAAGATATTTAAAATACTCAGGTTATGTGTCGAATTCACAAAGTGCGTTTGACATGAAACACACTTTTAAACGTGGGGTTCTGTGGATTCCATGCAATGATACACATTTCATTGTAGGCTAAACATTCTCCTACGTGTAATGCATCATCGCCTGTGAATGCGACTACTTGGAAATTTTGCAATTGAAACAAATTGTTTTCAATTTTTGTCGACTCTCGTTCCGTATATGTTAACAAACATTATATGTGTGAACAAACCCACTGCTCTTATTTTGTCTGTATTGTAAGACGGCATCTTTTGTTCTACAGATACTATTGTAACGCCATATGTATGGTTTCGCATTGTGTTGATTTACTTTGCAGTACGAGAAAATTGGTGTTGTCATTTGAAAATTTTGAAAAACGGTTACTAAAACCATAAACGTGAGAGTTAGAATACTTTTTGTTCTCACATTCTCGAACGCTTATCTGAAATTACGTACATCTCAAATTTCATTCTGATTAATTGAACGCTTCAATCGCTGGGACATCATGTAACGATGAAGTTTTTTTTTTCTGCCCACCCTATATATTCAACTACTATGTGTTGAAATTATTACAAATTCATATATTTAAATACATCAATAGTTCAAAGTACATTGATTTCGGTTACTTACAGCAGACTTTAAACAATAAGAGTTTGTGATATAATCAAAATTGATTAAATAAATGCCATTAAAAGTATTATCAGATCAAAAATTCAATTATTTCACAAAACATTATAAATAATAAAACAGTTAACAACTTGTAAGTTAAATATTTGAATAATTAATAAACTAAAGGCTGCCTTTATTTAGAAAAATTAACGGCTAAAATTTTACATCTTCAAGTAAGGAGTCATTTCATTTTTTTTTTCAGAAATATATATTTTTTGAAATAAAATTCTGAAAAATTGATTTTACATAACTACCTAAAACAAGAATATTATGTTACATTTTTTGTTACCCATTTTGTTATAAATCTTTAATAGTTATTTTAAACTTTTATTTTTAACTCGGATTTCCTAAAATATGTCTGTCTGTTTCTAAAATATTTTCTGAAAATTCTTTCTATTTCAAAGTGTCACAGTCAGCACATTTCAAAAAATTTAGATTACAATCTTTCAATACAATCTCAATGAACTTTCCTCATATCAGGAAAAATTACTTCATGATCATCCTCCAAAGAAATATACTTTTGATTCTTTTAAATTTCGCAATTTCCCTAAGTCTCAGAGAATACCTGGAAAGGAGGATTTCAGGTTTTCTACTCATTTGAATGTGGTAATAAATTTATTCCGTTCAACGTGAAGTCAGATCATTTCGTAAAACAGTACTTCTTTTATTCCATTTAAAATCGCTAAAATATACATATATTAAAGAATTTTCAACTTATAAGCTGAATTAATTAGATAGTAATTGGTGAATTTAAGCTATATTTATGTACAAAAAGAAAATTTTAAATTTTCATTTGAAAATACATTGCATAATATATTTATACATTGATAGAAATTCTGAGGGATAAATTTAACATAAGTATCTAAAATTTTAATATTTTGCTAAAAATCTTGAAATTTTTATTACAAACATTTTCTTTAAAGTTTGTGTTAAAATCTTTACATTTTTTATTCATTTTTTTAAACGATTTTGTTTTACAAAATTCAAACTATAAAGTTTAAACAAAAGTCTTCTGAAAGAGATGAAATATACCATTTTGCCTGAAAAGTTTTCAAAGTGTCGCAGTCAGCACATTTCGAAATTTTGAGATTACAATCCTTCAACAAGTCTCATCTCAGGAAAAACTACTGCATAATAATCCTCCTAAGAAATATACATTTGATATCTTTTAAATTTCACAATTTCCCCAGTCTCAGAAAATACCTTGAAAGGAAGATTTCACATTTTCTACTCACTTGAATGTGGTAATAATTTTATTCCACTCAGCGGTGAAGCTAGGGGGATTTCATCAAAAAAGTACTTGAGCATGAAAAGAAACATTTCTGCATGCGGACATTTCCTTCGAGTTACTTACATTTTGCTCTTATCTCTATGTGCTCAGTGAACTCAGGCAATGTAAAATCTAGTGAAATATCATCCAATCCCAAGTATTTTCAGGTTTTGTGACATTATTCCTTACTTCTGCAAAAAGTTTTCCGGGAGATATTGAAATGGTTTTGTTAAGAGATTTGTAGAGCTTTTATACTTAACTCAGAGTGAAAACATTTTTAAAGTATAGAATGTCGTTTCATTCAGTTATGATGTTAGATGTGGAAATGCAGTTGAAATTAAATACTCAAAGAGCAGTTTACGTGTTGTTATTTATTCATTTTATGATATTTTAATTATAAGAGTTTAAATAAAACGGGTATTCTGCGTTATAATTTCGAAGGAGCAAGACGCTTGTTATGAATTTATCAAGAATTGCAGGTGGTTGGGGAGCGACAATGAGATAATAAGAGGCGATCAAAGCATCACTAATAATTATAAATTAAAGTTTAATAATAAAGACGAAAAGTACCATATTTTTTTATACCATTAATCACTTGAATAACAGTAGTCCAGTCGAGATAGGCCAAAAAAGGGCCCTTGCCTTGCCAAATGTAGGGTAACTCTGATTTTTGTGTTTGTTCTATAGGGTGACCCTCTAATGAAAATACCGACAAAAAAGTTTTCGACCTTTTAGACCTTGTACTTTTTTCACCATATCGAAAAAACCAAAATACTTCGGCACTTTTATTGAATTTTCTTGCGTAACTCGGTTTCATTTCATTTTATGACAAAAATTACTGTCCCCATTTTGTAGAGGATAAAATTCTCTACAACATGCACTATTCATGTTTGTAAATTACCCAAACAGGAAGTGAAATACGGATCCGGGAAAATGGGGTAAAACTTGCAAGAAGTGCAAAAATCCACAAATGACGTTAGTTTTTGCTTAATGATCCATTTTTAGTACATTTTAGAAACAAAAGTATCATAATAAACTTTGTAAAGTATGACATAAGTTCATAAGTTTAATTCATTAGATCATTAATTATCTGTAATAGACTGTAAAAATCTGAACAACACGATTTATTGATAAACAGGAAAATACCGCCTGGCAAGTCACTAATTTAAAAGCGAACTTTTATTTTTAAAATTAAATAAATGATGTAATTAATTAATTATCGTTTGTATAATAAAAATTTATTGGGGAGTAGTTGAAAGGGGAGGAGAGCGAAGTTAACCAAAAAACTTAGTCGGTAGATATAAGCGTATCCTAGATATTGGACCAAGAATTTAAAGTCGAAAGTAAAATTAAATGATGGCATAATATAAAAAAATACTTCAAAGAGAAATAAGTGATAATTTAGAAATTTTAAAAGGGAAAAGGAATTTCCACGGCTGAAACTAGGGAGTGGCGGTGGGGGAAAAGGGACATGTGCCCCGGGGGCTGGAATTGAAGGCGAAGAGGGCGCCAAATGAAGATTAGTTTTGTGGTCTCTGTATTAATTTGTCACACATATTTTTGTTAATCAAAGTTTACATTGATAATAAATGTATCTGATGTTGATAATATTAGTCCCAACAGATTGAATACGAAAAATTATACCTGCTAAGACGGAAACCTGTATAAATCGGAATTGTTTTCGGAGATTTTTTTAAATTCAGCTTTAAGTTTTAATATAAAGCAATGGGTATTAATTAGAAACTTATAAAATTCTGTATGTAAATGTACTTTGCGGAGGAGGGATCCATGTTTGCCACGGATGAAAAATAAAGCAATTTCGGTCCTAGGAGTTTCAAATAAGAATAGCTGTTAAGAATGAGTATGTATGCGTTAAAACCCTACCGAGCGGTAAGCCAAAAATGGCATGATTCTATACGTTTAAAGAAATGTCGGAAGAAATATTGATAATTAATCAAGTATATGAATAATATTAAAAAGACTTTTCTGAGAAAGACATTATGCCAGGAAAGAAAAGTAAAGCATTGTTTTCGTTATTATTTGTTTAAATTAATAATTTAGAAACCTTGTGGACGAATTTAGAAATTTTTACACCAGAATTTTATTAATTAGTAGCACGCTACGCTGGCCAATTTCTTATAACGAACTTTTAATCCAACAAAATATTGACATTTCATAATTCACTTTTATATTTTAACAGAATAATAAGGCTGCTATAATTTGTGACTCGTGCTATAGCCAATATACACGCCAGGACACGTCACCCTTATCATTATCTTTTTACGCATGAAGGTTTCGCTATGGTACTCCATTGTAAAATTTGGTAATTTTTCAAATTCAATATTTGAAAAATGGCATAATCATTAGATTTGAAATTTATATCAAGAAAAATACAATTTTTTACCTTTCAAACGCAGTTTGCCTAACATTTTTCTGCCAAATACTTTTCGAGCTACTATTTTTTTCAGTAACTTCAAATGTTTCATTTTCCGAGATTAATCTGTGGCAACAATTAACGAAAAACCCAGTCGTCAGAAACGCATAGTTTTTTATTAAAGAGGCTGTTGAAGCAGGGGTTATCACCATCAATTTGCCACCATCACTTTTGAAATCGGTTCGGTAGTTCCAGAGATTACCCCCTACAAACAAACAAATAAACAAACAATCTTTACTCCTTTATAATATTAGTATAGATGGAAAAAAAAAAGATAAATTTCTTGATACTCACAATCCGGAAATGCTTCTTTAAGACTGTCAAGAACTCTGTGGGTAATACCGATAGAGATGTGGGGAGGGGGGATATATGAGATACTTACAGCATCATCACAGTGAAAATGCAGTGGTTGTCTTTGATGGCTAACCTGAACATAATGAAAAAAGTATAAAAAGTGCAGATAGAATTCGTCGCTTGAAGATTCATACTTCTTCTGAGGTTCAGTTAAATGAGACCATGTTACCACAGATGCCACAAGACAAATTGTTGGGGAATGAAAAAAACCAAGCACTTTTCATTTCTTTGCTTCGAAATGAATTTAGAAAAGCACAAATGGTCAGTAAGCAGGCCACAGAAAATGCAGATGGGCTAATAGTGAATACAGCTATATCCTTGGCCTAAGATTACGATGGTGAAGACAATGACTTTCTTGGTCTTATGGCTTCTCTAGCTCTGGAAATGTTTATTTCCAAAAGGCCGCGAGAGTGAAACTGTCTGATGCTCTCTACTCCAACAAGTGTTTCAAGTTTAAGGAAGTTGCACATAATATTTTTTTCTTCAGGCTGTAAGTGATTGCGAAACCACTTCTACGCTCTTCAGCCATGAAAAAATGAAGTATTACAGAATTCTTCAGAACCCATCCCTGAACCAAAAAGTTCAATTCTTTAAAGACCCAAATGCAGAGAGGCACAAACTTGTTGAAGCCACAGAAGCTTATTTCATGGTCTGTATAGAGGTGATCCCAGCCAAACTTAAATGTATACGATATGTCATCTATCGGTATGTCACCTTCGCTAGAGCAGCTAACGGTATTAAATTTAATTTAGCGTGACTAACACCTATTCGCGATGCTACTCATGCGTTCCGGAATTACCAACAAGTTCCGACATGGCTAGGAAACGCAAAAGAAACTCTCGAATGTGGCTGGAAGTGGGATGGAGATGGGCTCTTTCCAGTCACCATGATAAACGAAACAGCCCCTAAAACCCTACATAATTGCATATCTTGCCAATGCAAAATATGTTGCAATACGAAATGCAGTTATAGGAAGGCAGGCTTGAAGTGCTCAGTTATCTGTGTGAAGTGACACAACTAACTATGTGGCAACGCTGCTGATACTATATTGGACCATGAAGTCTTTGACGACCTAGAACACCAAATTGAGTCAATTACAGAGACGGATGGTGAAGAACCTGAGAAGATGGTATCACTACCAGGGCCAGACAGCAGAAAAAGGAAGCATATATAAAATGATTATACTTACTATATATTTGTTGATTAATTTCTTGTACATGCTATAATTAATTAATTACATCGTGTTTTCAACATCAAAAATAAAAGCTCGTTTTTTAACTTGTTAACTTTCCTGTTTTCATCCAAAATCTTGTTGCTGTGGTTTTCAAAGTCTATTATAGATAAATAATTATCTAATAAATGAAACTATAAAATATTTCATGCTCTAAAAAGGTGATTATAAAACTTATGTTTCTAAAAAGCACTAAAAGAGAATTATTAAGCAAAAACTAACGTCATTTGTGGATTTTTGCACTTTTTTGCAAATTTTACCTTATTTTCCCTGCTCCCTTTCTCTCCCCCTGTTTGGGCAATTTACAAGCATTAATAGTGCATGTTGTGGATAATTTTACCCTCTACAAAATGATAAAATGATTTTTCTGTAAAATGCACTGAAATCGAGATAGTCAAGAAAATTTGTAAAAAGTGCCTACAAATGTTGGGTTTTTTCGATATGGTAAAAAACGCAGAAGCTCTAGAAGGTTGAAAACTTGTTTTTTTTCTTTCTTTAGAGGGTCAACCTATACACTATATCAAAAAATCAGAATTACCCGACCTTTTGCATGATAATAATGACATAATGATAAAAAAAAATCCCTAGTAATTATAAATAAAAATTTAGTGAGAAAAACGAATAGTACCATATTTTTTATATCATTAATCACTTGAATATTAGGTAAATTTAAGATACATTTAGCAATAAAAAAATCGATGTTTCCATTTCCAAAAACAAAAGTCACATCAATCCAATTTAAAAAAAAAAATACGTATATTTATTTTTTTTAAATTTAATAAATCGATTTATCATAAATACCTACAATTTAAATTACGCTATAAATACTTTGTTACAAACCTTGATTATTTTGTTATAAAAATTTCAAACAGTAAACTTATATTTACTTTTTACAAACTTTTCAAACTATTTTCAAACAAAAAGATTTAAATTAGTAATTTTAAACTCGAGTTTTCTAACATAGATGAACTATACCATTTTATCTATAAAATTTTCAAAGTGTCTCAGTCAGCACAGTTAAAAAATTTTTATTACAATCCTTGTATATAGTCTCCCGCATCTCAGGAAAAACTACTGCATAATCATCCTCCTAAGAAATATACATTTGATTCTTTTAAATTTCGAAATCTCCCCAGTCTCAGAGAGTACATTGAAAGGAGGATTTCACATTTTCTACTCACTTGAATGTACTAATAATTTTATTCTACTCAACGGTGAAGCTAGGTTGATTCCATCAAAAAAAGCACTTGAGCATGAAAAGAAACTTTTCTGCATCGGACATTTCCTTCCAGTTACTTATATTTTGCTCTTATTTCTATGTCTTCAGTGAACTCAGGCAATGCAAAATCTTGTGAAATATCACCCAGTTCTAAGTATTGTCAAGTTTTGAGATTTTATTCCTTACTTCTGCGAAAATGTTTACAGGGGATATTGAAAGGTTTTTGTTAAGATATTTATAGGGCTTTTGTATGTAACTCAGAGTGAAAATATTTTTAAAATGTAAAATGTCGTTCCGTGCAGTTATAACGTTAGAAATGAAAATGCAGCTGAAATTATATACTCAAGGAGCTGTTTAATTTTCCTGCTATATTCATTTATGATATTTAATTTTTATTATAAGAGTTTAAATAAAACGCGTATTCTATGTTAAAATTTTGAAGGAGCAATACGTTTGTTGTGAATTTGTAAAGAATTGCATGCAAGGAAAAGTGTGTTAGAGGCACGGAGGGGGGATACTGTAATAGTAAGAGACGATCAAAAAATCTCTAGTAATTATGAACTAATGTTTAGTGAGAAAGTCGAAATGTAACATATTTTTTAATCATTAATCACTTGAATAATCGAAAACTTTCAGCTATATTTAGTAAAAAAAAATCGATGTTTCCATTTCTAAAAGAAAAATCATCGCATGGAATATTCTATTTTTTTTATTTTTGAAATACATATATATTATAAATTCTGAGAAATTACATTAACATATGTACCTATAATTGAATTAGTTCGCTATAAAAAAATTTAACAAACCTTGAATATTTTGCTATAAAAATTACAAAGAGTTAACTTATATTTACTTTTTATAAATTTTTTAAACAATTTCCAAAGAATAAAATTTTAAATCGGATTTTCTAACATAGATGAAATATGCGATTTTACCAGCAAAATTTTCAAAGTGCCACAGTCAACACATTTTCTTATTTTAGATTATTATCCTTGAATACAGTCTCATTGGAATTCCTTCATCCCAGGAAAAACTACTGCATAATCATCCTCCTAAGAAATATACATTTGATTATTTTAAATTTCGCTATTTCCCTAGTCTCAGAGAGTACCTTGAAAGAAGGATTTCACATTTTCTACTCACTTGAATGTAGTAATAATTTTATTCCACTCATCGGCGAAGCTAGGGAGATTCCATCAAAAAAAGTACTTGAGCATGAAAAGAAACATTTCTGCATGCGGACATTTTCTTCGAGTTACTTATAGATTTTTCTCTTATCTCTATGTGCTCAGTGAACTCATCCAATGTAAATTCTAGTGAAATATCATCCACTCCCAAGTATTTTCAGGTTTTGTGACTTTATTCCCTACATCTGCAAAATGTTTTACAAGGGATATTGAAATGGTTTTGTTAAGAGATTTGTAGAGCTTTTATACTTAAACTCGGAGTAAAAACATTTTTAAAATATCGTATGTCATCTCGTACAGTTATGGCGCTGGATGTGGAAAAGCAGTTGAAATTTAATTCTTAGGGGACTACTTCACTTGTTGTGTTTAATCGTTAATACGTTTTGCGTTTTAATTATAGGTGCTTAAATTAAACGAGTATTCTGTCTAATAAATTTGAAGGAGCAGGACAATTTTTTTTTACATTTTCCAAGAATTGTAGGCATTTAATTAGAATGTAAGGATGATTTCAAACTTTATTTTCCTTTATTGAAATGTATTTTAAAGTATTTATCGATATTGAACTACAATTTAATTTTATTAATTTTTGTATGCAATTAAGTAACGAATAAATTGGTATTAATAAATTGTTTATAATAAATAGAAGGAATTAAAGATTAAAAAATCTCAGTGTTTTTTTTTTTTTAAGTAATAGAATTGAAAAAAGTCCTTCCGGCCTGGTACCGAAAAGAAAAGGTAGCTTCCATATTCCATGTTTTTAAAAAACCAACTCATTTTACTGAAACACCCGAAGCTAAAATGCTTGGAAGCCGATTTGATTATAGAATATTCAATCCCTGTCCTCGTTAATACAGAATTTGAATGCGAATTTCATCATAGGGGTTGTAACCCCTATGATGAAATTCGCATGATGCAATTCTATGATGCAGTTCTATGATGAAATTCCGCTATTTTGAATACGTAACAAAACTCAGATTGTTTCAAAATATCAGCCACCCTGGAATTTCAAACAGCTATATCTCAGTCATTTTTAGAGATAAAGCCAAAACAAAAAATGCTTCGGAATCCTTATATCACGAACTAACACTTAACGGAAATAAATTTTTCAATTTCTACTTTTTTATACATCTTTTTGAATTTTTGAATTTTTTTTTAATTTTAACTGGAAACCATTTTGAAACAAGATGAAGCATGAAGCTGGCCAACGAACTCGGTCGAGACCTTTTTTATGTCCTGTGCACATGATCAGTCACATTCATATTGGTTCCTAAATACGAGAGTTACAGCATTAAAAAAATCAGATTGTTTCAAAATGTCAGCCACCCTAGAATTTCAAACTGCCATATCTCAATATATATATATATATATATATATATATATCAACATTTGAACGAAGGGTGGTTTTGGAGTCTGGGGGGTCATGATCGGTGAAAATATACCAAAACTTTCTGGAATTGCTTCCCTCTGAATGGCTGCAATAGGTAGCTTTTTACTTTTTGTAATGAAAGCTACCTAAAAGTTATAATGCATTAATTTTATTGCATTACGAATGCATAATGATGGTTTATTTGTTCTCAGTATTATTTGAAAAAATATTAAGCATTTTAGAACTGAATTTTACAAAAACAATTGTTAGTTTCTATTTTATACCTTTAATGTCTAGTACATGTAATATGATAGTGATCAACTCTAAAACAAAATTTGCATATTTTTAACTTTTATACTGTAATACTCCATATCTCCCTATATTTGCGTAAAAAAACAGTTTTCGCATTTCATTTAAAATCAACAAGAAGAGAAAAAAAAATCAAATTGTTTAATCAAATTGTTAGATCAATAATGTACAGAAATATATCAGATAATTCAAAGTAGATGCAATGACGATTATCTCTTAAACCGATGATGACAGAAACAAACATACTTCCAGTTACAGAAGGTATACAAATCAAATATGGCTTTCAGACATGGTATTTGTTTTCCATGGGGCTGTATACATATTTGAAAAAGAATATTTTATACAGTCCCCATTTCCTACACTGCAAAAATAAATTGTTGATTTTACTGTATAATACTGCCATCCCAGCTGCTAGTATTAAACCGTAAAATTAAAAGTAATACACAGTAAAATAAGCAGTAATAAGCACTAACAGTAAAATAAGCAGTATAACAACAGTATTACAACTTATTTTACTGTTTATTACTGTTAATTTTACAGTATAATATTAGCAGCTGGGATGCCAGTATTATACCGTTAAATCAACATTTCGCTTTTTTTTTTTTTTTTTTTTTTTTTTTTTTTTTTTTTTTTTTTTTGCAGTGTACATTTTATACACTGCAAACAAACAAACAAAAAAAAACTAGCTGCGTATATTTCATGAAGTCTTTCGATTGTTTGAGGGAAAAAAGAAATCTAGCTTTATTATACTTTTCAAGTTTCTGGCTCTAACAATTCCAAATAAATCGCAATTTAGGACTTTTTGAGAATGTTTTCCACCCATTTCACCTTTTTAAATTTCGAATTTTCAAAAAACCAATTTTATTGAGTATTTACTTCTTAAAAGTAACCAACATGCAAAATTGGAAGATTTTAGCCTCAGCAATTCACACACATAATCACATTATCACACACAGAATGTTCCCCACAATTCTAAATAAATCATATTTTAGGACTTTTTGAGAACGTTTTCTACTCCTTTCACACTTTTAAATATCAAATTTTGTAGAAATTATTTTTATAGAATATTTACATCTTAAAAGTAACCACCATGTAAAATTTGAAGATTTTAGCCTCAGCAATCACACACATAATCACAGAATCCCACAAAGAATGTTCCCCACAATTCTAAATAAATCGTAATTTAGGACTTTTTGAAAACGTTTTCTACTCCTTTCACCTTTTTAAATTTCAAATTTTCTAGAAAGCATTTTTATAGAGTACTAGCTGTTACCCGTGACATCGTTCACGCAACATTAAAAGAAGAATAAATACATTAATTAAGCAAAATATCCCCCCTCCGATAATTAAAAATGTTAATAATTAACTATTTATCACATTTCATAAGAAACAATACGGTATTTATTATTATACCGCCTTGACATAACTCAGTCTTAAAAAAGTGAAATTTTGTGCCAAATAATCGCGAAAATGAAATTGCAACCAATGCAAAAAGGAGGGCCAAATAAAATCGTGGAAATAGACGAATTGGGTAAAAACAAATGTCAATTTTACCTGAAAAACAATAAAAAAAATAAATAAATAAATAAATAAAAAATATTAATTAGAAATTGTATATGCTTTTTCTTTAAATTGAATTCTGCCTCCTTGGTTTAATATATAGTTGAAACAAATCTTGTTTTCTAAATGACAGTATATTGGCAGGCAATTTTTGTTCTCCAGAATAAATTGATTCATGAAGGTTGAATATGTGAAAATATGTTTGTATTTTTCGGATAATTTACTGAAATCAAGATTTTGTTTTCACCATCTATTCAAAGTGAAAATAAATTCTGTTTTTCAGTTTTAATGAGAAAATGGTGTAAAAAATGTACTGATCTGTTTTATTTCTCCTTTTTTATACACAAATAGGGAGTAAGTTACTTTCCGTTTTTAGAGAAACTTCGTTAACAAAAAATGGTATTTAATTTAATTTTTTGAATTCTGAGAGTTTGTGTGACATCCTCGGATCAATTATAACCGGTATTCGCTAAACCGGTAGTAAACTAACCGGTAGTAAATCGCGTTGCGTTCGATAGTCTAGAAGTAGTTGCGAAATACAAACACACGGTCAGATTTTAATAGATTCGTGTTCATTTTCCTTTTCTTAAAATTATGATGTGATTTTTAGCAGAAAACTCGGATACTCATGCGGAACGGAATAACGGATACTCATGCTTAATAATCAGTATAGATAACAAAACATTTAAATTTTTCGTTATAAATATGGCGTGAAACTCATCTACTTTCTATACTTATTGATCCTTGTATTATTAATGTAAGGAATTGATTCACACTCATTTTAAAACATATTGGAAAATTCCCGTTTTATTTCAAATATGACGTCTCCTTTTTCCCCAGAGAAATCCCTTTTTAATGACATAATTCTTGTTAATTTTCTTTTCCAGGCAATTAATTTCAATACTGACATAGGGAAAATTATGTTACTTTAACGAAATAATATTAAATCTTTAGGTTTTATCAACAAAAATGGAACTATTAACATTCGTCATTTTTTTTTAGGTAATCGATTTATTTCTTTTAGTTTTAAGAATTAAAAATCACTATTTCTCGCTATCCATGACATCATTTACGAGATGGATAATTTTGCGGAGCATATTATTGACATTTGCTAACAATTTTCTTTTGAAACTTCTTTTTACTTTTTTAAAATTTAAATAAAAAATACGGTATAGTTATATTAGCCGTGAGCAGACGGTAAAACGGCAAGTATTGTTACCATACAAAAGAAAAAAAAAGAAAAAAGTGAAGAAAAAACCCCAAGATCATTTTATTTCACCAATCAAAGCATATCCGCTTTATTTTCGATACACGACGTCATATTCGCCTGTTTCCCATGGTTACGCATATTGAAACCTAGTTTTATTATCAAAAACTAAAAAAAGTACGTTTTATTTCTAATAATATTATTTAATCTTCTTCTTAATTCTTTAATTTTTTTAATTTCATTTTCATTTTTCCCGTGAAAATTTTTCAATTGAAACTAAATTGTTGAGTAAAAATTATTTTTTCGGGTTTTGAATTAGTTTTGGCAACGATAAAGTATTAGCAACAGTAAAGTAAATTTAACCATTTTAAAATGCTATACGAAAAAATGTCCATTTATTCTCAATGAAAATAACGAAATTTTGAATTATTAAGAAAGTTGTTTGAATAAAATAAACAAAAACCAGCCTATGTTCAAATGAGGGTTATAAGCAGCCTATATGCAAAGATACAGGATCATTAAATGCTCCATTTTGACGCTGGCTTCAGCCTAACATTTGCACACAATCAGATTTATAATATTATTAGGATTTACATCTTAAAAGTAACCACCATCCAAAATTTGAAGATTTTAGCTTCTGTAATTCACACACATAATCACAGAATCACACACCGAATGTTCCCCACAAATCTAAATAAATCGTAATTTAGGACTTTTTGAGAACGTTTTCCACTCATTTCACCTTTTTAAATTTCGAATTTTCTAGAAACCATTTTTATAGCGTATTTACATCTAAAAATAACCACCATTCAAAATTTGAAAAATTTGGCCTTAGCGATTCACACACATAATCACAGAATCACATACAGAATGTTCCCCACAATTCTAAATAAATCGTAATTTAGGACTTTTTGAGAATGCTTTGCATTCATTTCACCCTTTTAAATTTCGATTTTTCTAGAAACTAATTTTATTGAGTATTTACTTTTTAAAAGTAACCACCATGCAAAATTTGAAGATTTTAGCCTTAAGACTTTTTGAGAACGTTTTCTACTCCTTTCACACTTTTAAATATCAAATTTTGTAGAAATTATTTTTATAGAATATTTACATCTTAAAAGTAACCAGCATGTAAAATTTGAAGATTTTAGCCTCAACAATCACACACATAATCACAGAATCCCACAAAGAATGTTCCTCACAATTCTAAATAAATCGTAATTTTGGACTTTTTGAGAACGTTTTATACTTCTTTCATATTTTTAAATTTCGAATTTTTTAGAAACCATTTTTATAGATTACTAGCTGTTACCCGTGACTTCGTTCACGTAACATTAAAAAAAGAATAAATGCATTAACTTAGTAAAACATTTCACTTGATAATTAACAACATATATAATTAACCAAAGCTTTATCACATTTTATAGGAGACCATACGGTACTTCTTTGCTATAGGGGCCTTGACATAACCCAGCCTTAAAAAAAGGGAAATTTCATGCCAAATAATATATACAATCGCGAAAATGAAACAGCAACAAATCAAAAAAGGAGGACCAAGTAAAATCGTGAAAATCGAGGAATTCCTCTTCGTAAAACGAAAAACAACACTGGCAGAACTCTTCTATACAACAGTGCATTTTAGGTGATATTTGGTGTACAATTTGTATATGTGTGCATTGCTAAATGGGCATTATTATATTATTTATTTGCATAGACATGTTATATATTTCTTACTACATTATCCTGTTTATGTATATATTAAATTAAGTGCTTCACGCTAAGTGGTGTAAATAGTGAACAAACTGCTTGTGGATTTTATAAATTGATAGATATTTCACAAAGATATAACAATCTGATGCGATTCTAAAATGTAAATAAAGGTTGCTAGAAAGTACTTTAAATTCTGCCCAATTTAACCTCGATATTTTCTCTATCGCGTCAAGAACACTATAAGCAAATAAATACCGACGACACAAATCTGATAATCTAAATTTACATATTTTTGTTAGTATATATAGGATTATTTTGATTTATTTCATGCGCTTGAAATTTTTTACGCTTTCTCTAGGGTTAGGTGTCGAATAAATGTACTTTCTTGTTATTTTATTTTGCCATTTCTATTTATTCTGTTTTCCATTCATTCCATTTATGGATATTGATTTCATTTACATATTCGTGTCAAAGAATATTCTTTAAAGTTATTATCAGGATTAGGATAGGATTCGATTAGGGTTAGGATTAGGAATAAAAATTGAACGACAATGGCATGACCGATTCAGGTTTAAAGTATGAACCAGGAAGTATATTTACATCATGAAGCAATAAGAAAATTAGAAAATTATCGGCTAATATTTTTTAATATGTTTTACAGTCATAGTTGGCATCAAAGGTGAGCGGGGAAATGATCATCTAAAATATCATTAAGTGTTTACCACGCAAAAAACAAATCTGGTTACAACAATGTATTTAATTTTGCGCCAAATTTCACTTGATTAAAAAAAAATCAAATTGACTATGGACCTAATTACAGACCCCTAACCTTCCTATCCTCACAAATGTTCTACCTATATGTAAAAAAATATTCTACTGTATAGAACGCGCTTTCACGTTTATAATGTTATGAATTGGCACGATCGGCTTGTTCAAGTTTACACAATTTGGCTGGAAGAAAAGATTCATTACTTTTTTATTTCTTCTTTGCTTTTGCATTACGCGAATTTGTTGGTAAAATCGATTTTCTTCTCGATAACATTGTTGTTTTTTAAGTTAAAAAAATATTGTAATTTTACTTAAACATTGCTTTAAAATCTATGCAAATTTTCTTATCCTGCAAGACTTTTACAAAAATCTATTATGAAACAACTTTAAAAAAAGCTATATTTAAAAAAGACAACAAAGTTTTTCCTATTTTAAAACTAAAAGAAATGTAAAATTAAATTCCGGTTCGAAACGACGATTTACAAATGTGTTTTCGATTGTGTGAAAATGATAGAGGAAAAATGCTGTTACTTCAACACAATCATATTAAATCTTTAGCTTTTATGAGAAAAGCAACTTTCTTTTAAAAAATATAGTTATTTTTATTAAGATTTTCTGATTTTCGATACGGATAATTTTGCGATGCATATCATTGACATTTGCCATCCAATTTTTTTTTAACTTTTTATAATTTAAATTAAAAATAGGGTATCTTTATGTTAGCCGTGTGCAGACGATAAATCGCCAACCTAATTGAATTCATTAAAAATATAAATCTTTCACACATTTCATTTAAAACACAGAACTTTAATTTACAACACATACATTTAAAATACATATATTACGTACATTTAAAATAATTCCTTTCATGTGAAAAGAAAAAGAAAAAAAGAGAAATTAATCACAAATAATTTGATAACCCAAGATCATTTTATTTCAACATCAAAACAAATCTGTTTTATTTTTCTATATATGACATCATATTCGCTTTCTTTCCATACTTACTCGTATTTATGCACTTTGTATTATTATCAAATATTTGAAAACGCACGTTTTATTTCTAATATGACATCATTTCATATTCTGTTTAATTCTTAAATAATTCACTTCCTTTTCATTTTTCACGTGGAAAATTTTCACTTGAAAATAAATTGTTGATTAAAAATTATTATTCAGGGGTTTTATTTTATATTGGCAACGATAAAGTATTAGCAACGGTAAAATAAATTTAACCATTTTAAAAAAAGCTGCAAAACCGGGCCCTTTGGGCCAAGCCAACCAAACCAACCAACCATTGTAAAATATACGAAAAAATGTCCATTTATTCTGTATGAAAATAATGAAAATTTTAATTTTTAAGAAAAATATTGAAATAAAATAAACGAAAACCAGCCTATATTCATTTGAGGGTTATAATCAACTTATATGCAAAGATACAGGATAATTAAATGCTTCATTTCGACGCTGGCTTCAGCCTAACATTTGCACACAATCAGATTTATAATATTATTAGGATTTACATCTTAAAAGTAACCACCATGAAAGTTTTGAAGATTTTAGCTTCTGCAATTCACTCACAGAATCACACACAGAAATCAGAATTTTTGAACGTTGTTTTTTTCTGCAAAATTTATATTTTAATTTGTTTTTAAATTGTTCTGTTGCGAGTAGTTACGTGTTAAAAGTAAGAGTTATGGCAAGTTTCTAGTCTTAAAAGTTCCAATTTAGTTGTAATGTAAAACGTTTCTAGAACATTTTCCACTCAGTTCACTCTTTAAAATTTCTAAGTTTTTAGAAACCGTTCTTTGGGAACATTTACATTTTAAACCATGCTAAATTTCATGTTTTTCACCCCAAGAGTGGAACAAAAATCGCAATTTTAGAAAGTTTTTGGGGTTCCGTACTTAAAAAGTAAAACGGTCTACTGGTACGTCAAATATGATTTACAGGTTACTTCTCCTGAGCATCTCTGGGACCTCTTTCCGAAGCGTGGTTAGCACTCTGCTAAGTTTAAACTTTGTGCAAGGTCTTTGTTTTAGAATGTGAAATTTTCATCGTTTTCATTCCAGTAAAATTAAACTATGACATGTGGTTCTGTTTTACGTAAACGAATATATTTTCTTTGAACAGTTTTGATATATTTTTTTTATTAAGATAATTTTTTTAATGTCTTGCGTTCTACCATATTTCTGTCTCTTAGACATTACTAGATATGTCAATTTATGTCAAAATTTAATTATCGCAGATGATTTCATTGTCATCTACAAAAACAAAACTAGAAATAAAATGTCGGAAATTTTTTTAACTTTTAGAAGTCCATTCATTCAAGAATCTACAACCGGAGAAAACACAATTATTAACAATGTATTCACCAACATCCAGGGTTGGCATGATTTTGCCCCAACCCGGAAAAACCCACCCAAGTAGGATTTTTTTCAAAGTCCTTATTTAAAATTGCAATTATCTATAACTACAAATAAACATATTTATTTAAACCAAACATAATATGCATATTATATCATACATGTACGGTTTTCAGAAATCCTGAAGAGGCCCAAACTGCTCTATATGACAAAAGCTGGAAAAATTCTCATGGGAAAGTAATTATCTCATTAAAACCTATAGAAAAACTAGTCAGACATGCTAATCCCAAAACTTTCTTTTATCTCACGCAGGTTTCGCATACACTAAAAACAATCAGCACCAATTTATATCAAAGTCTAACTGAATCTAAAGTTTTATTAAATTCCATACATTAGTGCTTGAGATATAACTATTGCTAAAATCGTGTAAATCCTGCAAAATGTAGCATAGCAGCGCCACCTGTTGGCAAATTTAGACCAAAACCTAAACAACAACAACTTATGTCAACGTCTAATTGAATTTGAAGTTTGATGAAAATAAGTGCATTAGCTCTTGAGATATAGTTATCGTGATAATAATGAAAAATGCAGCACAGCAGCGCCCCCTGTTGGGATATTTACACCAAAACCTAATCAACAACAACTTATGTCAACGTCGAACTGAATATGAAGTTTGATGAAATTCCGTGCATTAGTTCTTGAGATATATCTTTCGTAAAAATCATTAAAAAAGTAGTACAGCAGCGCCACCTGTTGGGATATCTACACCAAAACGTAATCAGCGTCCATTTATCTCAAGGTTTAAATGAATGTGAAGTTTGATGAAAATAAGTGCATTATTTCTTGAGATAGAGATATTGCGGAACTCTCGAAAAAGGCAGCATAGCAGCGCCACCTGTTTGGCGACTTACACCAAAAATTAATCAGCACCAATTTATATCAGGTACTAACTGAATATAAAGTTTTATTAAATTTCGTGCATTAGTTCTTGAGATAGAGTGCACACAAAATTTTTGTCACATACAGACAGACAGGCAGAGTCAGAGACTCGAAGAAAGACATTTTCTAAAAATAGTCAAATCGTGTTAAGAACCTTCTAAAACGTATAAATCCGTCGAAAACCGGAAGTTGAAAATTTTCATGAATCCAATACTTTCTTCTTCTAAAGATAGAAGAAAGTAATTTGTAAAGTAGCACAATATCAGGAAACAAATTGAATAAATTTTCTTCTTCTTTAGTAACTTTTCAAGTTCGAAGTAACTAGTCGGATGTGTCAATCCCAAAACTTTCTTCTATCTCACACAGGTTTCGCATACACTAAAAACGAATCGCAGCACCAATTTATATCAAGGTATAACTGAATATAAAGCTTTATTAAATTCCGAGCATTATTTCTTGAAATAGAGCTATTGCGGAAATCGCGAAAAATGCTGCATAGTAGCGCCACCTGCCGGGCGATTTTTACCAAAAACTAATCAGCACCAATTTATATCAGAGACTAACTGAATATAAAGTTTTATTAAATTCCGAGCATTATTTCTTGAGATAGAGCTATTGCGGGAATCGCGAAAAATGCTGCATAGCAGCGCCACCTGCCGGACGATTTTTACCAAAAATTAATCAGCACCCATTTATATCAGAAACTAACTGAATCTAAAGTTTTATTAAATTCCGAGCATTAGTTCTTGAGATAGAGCGCCCACAAAATTTTTGTAACATACAGACAGACAGACAGAGTCACAAACACACATTTTCTAAAAATAGTCAAATCGTGTTCAGGACCTTCTAAAACGTATAAATCCGTCGAAAACCGGAAGTCGAAAATTTTCAGGAATCCAATTCTTGTATAGATAGAAGAAAGTAACGAGAAAACTGGCCATGCGAGTTTACGAAAGGATAAATTTGTGTGAGTGGGTCAAAAAAAAAGTATAAAAGCTTCATTGGGGGCAGTAGTCAATTACGGTTGCCAGCCTGCTCGTTTTCCCTGTATGTTATGTTTTTCAGGCTTATTGTACATTGTATTTTTAAACAATTTCTTCATTCAATTTTGACAATTTCTTCTGTTTTTTCCAACATATCTGACTTTTAATATTTTTGAGTATTTTTCTAAGTTTACATTTTAAATTTGTTTCAAAAGTTTCACTTTTTTATTAAAAAACCTCACTGTTGGAGACACCATTTTGCAGCACAGTTGCACTGTATTTCACTCAAATCATGACGGGAACTAATGATAATATTTATTACTTACCCATCATACGTAGTATAGGGTAAGTCTGGTAATCGTTTTGAAAATCGAAAAAAAAATTTGACGGATTTACACGTTTCAGACACTGAAGATTCCGAAAAACATATTTTTAGAAAAAAAATTTGCCGTCCGTCTGTGTGTCTGTGTGTCTGTGTGTCTGTAAACGCTCTATATCCTGAAAAAATTGAGATAGAGACTTGAAATTTGGTATGTACTTAGTATGTAATAATGGGAAGAAGCCTATTGAGTTTCAGTAACCTCGATTATTCGGAACTATTTTTTTCGGACTCTTGAAATATTCGTTCTGATAAAAGATATATAAAAATTTTCGAAATTGTTTATTTTAAGGAGTGAATGTAAAAGACAATAAAAAAACATAAATTTTGCATAAAGCATGAAGTCCATCGGATAATGAGTTGCCGAGATATTTGTAATCCTATTTTCCACACTCTTCGGTTTTTCATGACCCTGTATTTCATCGAAATTTCACTTCAAAGATATATTTTAATTGGAAATGAGACGCTTCATCAGATGCAATAAACCGCTAGTTAATAGGATTATTGTTTTTGGAGTTATAAGGATGTTTCTTTAGCAATTAAGTAATCGAGCCTTTAAAGCGAGGCTAACGAAAAAGAAAGGCTACACGTATATTTTTTCACAGAGCGCCTTAGTCACGTGATGCTCGAATGCACCAATGCAGGAGTACGAAAAGAGCATCACGTCACTCTAGCAGTCTGTAAAAAAAAATATAAGTTAAATGCACCGCGGTAGCCTATCTTTTTCGTTAACCTCGCTTTAAACGAGGCTAACGAAAAAGACAGGCTACCGCGGTGCATTCCACTTATCTTTTTTTACAGACCGCTAGAGTGACGTGATGCTCTTTTCGTACACCTGCATTGGTGCATTCGAGCATCACGTGACTCCGGCGGTCTGTAAAAAAAGATACGCGTAAAGCACCGCGGTAGCCTTTCTTTTTCGTTAGCCTCGGCTTTAAAGTTTATGACGTCATCAAGCCACGATCTTATTCGAATTGTAATGCATTTTATAAGTAGTTTACACATTTTTTATTTTAATATTTTATATTATGCATATCCATGTTGGGTAAGTATTACGGTGGCCCCCAACGACTAGTTTTATTGTCTTGTTATCTAAACTTGACATTATTGTAAGCTAATAGCATCTTTAAATTGTAAAATGTTTAATTTAGAATTCTTAATATGTATTTTTTGTTGTTATTGTTGTTCCCGAATTACAGACCTAACTAGATCATTTTCTCGTACTTGAATTCGTATAGGAGACACGTTACGTATGAATCGTTTGGACAGTTTTCAATTTATACATTTATAGCGCTGAGTTTGTCACCTGTCAAGTTGAATAATGCAGTATACAATAATGGGGGGGGGGGGGGTGCTTATTAATTTTAAAAAATCGAAAACAAGCGACACAAAATGTGTTAATTATTTGTTAAGAGCTAATTTATTATTAAATCTCTGTTTTCAAACAAAAGGGGACACTCACTCTATTGAAAGTCTCTGGTGCATTGATTGCTTGCTTGCATTTTTACAATTATATATTCCTAGATATACCACAATGTAAAATGTTTCAGAGGATTCGATGTAAACTGTCTTACACTTACAGTCTCACAAAGCATAAGCAACCTCTTTTACTTTCTTCTGTCTTTACAAGAAGAAAGTGTTGGATTCATGAAAACTTTCGACTTCGGGTTTTAAACGGATTTATACGTTTTAGAAGGTCCCGAACACGATTTGAATGTTTTTAGAAAATGTCTGCCTGTGAGTCTCTAACTGTCTGTCTGTATGTATGCATGTGACAAAAATATTGTGGGCCCTTTATCTCAAGAACTAATGCACGAAATTTAATAACATTTTATATTCAGTTAGTCCCTGATATAAATTGTTGCTGATTAGTTTTTGGTGTAAATCGCACAGCAGGTGGCGCTGCTATGCTGTATTTTTGGCGATTTCCGCAATAGCTCTATCTCAAGAACTAAGGCACTGATTTTCATCAAACTTCATATTCAGTTAGACGTTGACATAAATAGACGCTGAATACGTTTTGGTGTAGATATACCAACAGGTGGCGCTGCTACGCTACTTTTTTCATGATTTTCACAATAGCTATATCTCAAGAAGTAATGCAGAGAATTTCATAAAACTTCAGATTCAGTTAGACCTTGACATAAATAGATGCTTGTTACGTTTTGGTGGAAATAGCCCAACAGGTGGCGCTGCCATTGTACCTTTTTCATGACTTTCACGATAACTATATCTCAAGAACTAATGCTCGTTTTTTCGTTAAACTTCAGATTCAGTTGGACGTTGACGTAAGTTGTTGGTGTTACGTTTTGGTTACGGTTTGGTGAACTCCCAACAGGTGGCGCTGCAATACTGCATTTTTCAGGATTTCCACGATTTTAGCGATATTCCTATCTCAAGAATTAATGCACGGAATTTAATAAAACTTTAGATTCAGTTAGACCTTGGTATAAATTGATGCTAAGATTAGTTTTTAATGTATGCGATACCTGTGTGAGATAGAAAAAAGTTTTGAGATTGGCATTGAGATTGGTTCGACTAGTCTTTCTAATAAAAGCTAAAAAGTGTTTTATTTTTTTTTAAAGTAAAATAGGCGGAAATAAGGATACAAAACACGCCCTCAGCCCATGACTATTGGTTCAATAATCACGAGCATGCACGTGACCGGTAAACAAAATGTTAATGGCCTGAAATAAATTATGCTATTTTTAGCATATCTGAAGAGGAGCATCTTACAAATGTTTCAAAATTTGTTACAACTGTTACTATTCCAATCGCGTAATTATTATTTTTTTTTAATTCATTCATTTCCATCTTTCTCCTGTGTACGTATTTTCTATAAAGAGCTTTTCTATCGTGATGAACAAAAAGAAAATAATTCTAAAAATATTTTACACATGAATGCTGCTTCTGATAAATTTTTACTTCCAGAATTTATTGAATTTATTGAATTTAGAATGAGGCAAGTGAGATTCGAATTCTACAAAGAAAAATATCCGAGAACAAAAATGTTTCTTTTCATGCTCAAGTACTTTTTTGATGCAATTCCACTGGTTTTGCTTGAGTGGAATAAAGTTATTACCACATTCAAGTAAGTAGAAATATCTCAATTCTTTTACTTTAAATGCTTTTTAAATAGAAAAAGCCATGAAAAATTGAGGCAATCAACAATGACGCTTATTTGTGACTTTCTACAAATTAGGTTCTAAAGAGGTGGACAGCAACGAATTTCGCAAAGAAAGATAGCCACGAATGGAAAATTTCAACTAAGAACTTCGTGTTTTGAATATTTTGTATCGAAAATGTGTAAAGTGTTTAATCTTTTACTTTAAAATGGGATATCGAGTTAAGAACTTCTAGAAACCTATTATACCAGTAAAGAAAATGACTTTTTTTAATCATAAACGGATGAAAAGAAAAGTTAAACATATGAAAATAAGTACTTTATTCTTATACTTTTTCCTGATATTAAGACGTAAGACAAAAGCTTTACTACGAAAGTATACTTACCGCGATTTTAAATTAATGAATTTTCCAAGCACGGTAAGTACGTATTCACACTTCTTGGCAAATATTTATTTAAAAATTTTCAAATTATCGCAATTTAGTTTCTTGTTATTAAGAATGAATGCCTTAAATATATTTTTAAAAATATATAAAACATAATCTTTCTCAGTTTTTCAATTCGTTCAGAATTATCCATCTAGTCTCAAAATTTAGTCACGAAATGAAATCTTATTAGCCCGAAATTAATTTGGGTTTAAGTTTCAAGTGTCTGCTTCAAAACAAAATAACGAAATGCTTTACATATAAACGAAATACTCATATGATAGCAGATTTGCAGTTTATTTTTCATTTAGCCAAATTTCGCTTGAAAAAGATATATTCAGGAAAAACTTTGAAGAACAATATTTACTGAAAATGTCTTTGTTAAAGGATTAGAAAAACATGCTACAGCAACAAATAGTAATTTATCACGTATTAGAAATTTAGATTGACTAAAAGGATTCCAATAAATATATGAACTAAAATTGGTGCATAAAAATTGTAAAAGTAAAAATAAAGCAACCAATAAAATAAACTGAATTGTTCAAAAATGACCCACCCCCTTTATAAAAGAATTATCTTTTATTTAACCCTTAAGAGCTTACGCTAGTTATCCGAAGAAACTCAAACGCTAATGTTAAGTCTATGGGAAGGTTCTTGACAAATTTCTCGCTTGCACTTTAATATATATATATATGTGTGTTTTTTTTCATAGGATAGCTGAGGCCAATCCCTAACGTTCTTAGTTTTTACTTTTTCGATTTTAGTTCCAGTTTATATATATATATATATATATATAAGGGTACTTTCACTTTCAGAAACTGTTCCAACCGGTTCCAAAATTAAAAATATACGCTTATAAAAAAACTGTTACCAAAATCAAAAAAGTAAAAACTAGAGATATAAAATTTCCGAAAATTTTGAAGTGGCGGAAAAAAACCAGTTTTTTCCGGGGTTTTTCTGGAAAAATTAATTTCTTACAAATGTTTCTCAAAAATAAGTTACATTTTCTTAAAAGATATAAAATAATAAACATTTTTTTTTAAATTTCTGCATACTAAAGAAAATACTTTTTTTTCCACTTTACATGAATATATTACAAAAAAGAAAAAAAAGCCAGCTTTTAAAAGTTAGCCTTTCAGTCTCAGAATTTTCACAGTAGCTTTTCTTGCTTAATTTAACACCATTGTTTGTAATAATATCATGTCTCTGTTGAAATGATCTTTCATTTGCATTTGTTCAATTACCAGTAGAGGTAATAATAATAATAATAATAATAACCTTATGAGTTTCAACCAGTATCACTGCATTTTGTAAGCAAATTTAAGTCCCCTCAGCATAGTATTGCTTTGTATATAAATGATGATATTTTAAAGAAACAAATTATTGTGGTTATGACATTATAAATATTATCATTTTTATATCTTCTATTGTTTAAAAATTGATAATAATTCACAATATTACAATTTTATTTTCATACAATTAGAATTTTCATTTATTATGTATTTAGTTTTGGTATAGCTTTTCAGTCTAAACCTAAACCAACCCTATGTTTTGGTTTTAGTTTAAGTTTTAAATTCTTAATATGAAAGTAATATATATATGTATGTATGTATATTTCTTTAGTGAAATTTATAAAACAGGTGGATTTTTTAATACTCCGAAATATTTACATTTTATTTGCAAAGTTTATTTGTATGCATTTATGTTAAATAAATAATAATACAATTAGACAAGTCTTAAAATCTATATTTAAGAAAAAGAAAGAAAAGAGAAAAAAAGCTTGAAAAGACTAAATAATTTCAATTGCATGTTATTAAAAAATAACTTTTTTCTAAAAATAGTAAAATATTTCTGGCAATTATTATCTGATTACATGAAAAATCGCAGCTATACCAATAAAAATAAATGCATGTTTAAAATTTTATATTATGTTTTGGTATATTATTGAAATAATTTTGCACATTAATTTTCATTTTTAACAAGAGAAGTTGCATGGGTCTGCTTACATTTTTTTCACGCGATCCTGTTTTTGTGAACATTTTGTATAAAAAATATTGTTTTATTAAAAAAATCACATAAAATTGTCATAAAAAATAGAATCAAAATTTTGTGAATTAGAAATTATCGTTGTATTTAGGTTCTTATTTAGATATTTTTAATAAGGTCCTTCATAAATACAGTAGTGGCCAAAATTGTGGAAACCTTTTGGAAAAAATGCTTTTTTGAAGTTTGATGGCTCATAACACCCAATATTTCTTAGTAAAACTAAAAAGCTATATACCACTGGATTATAATTTACTCAAGAATATCATGTAATACAGTTTGATCAATTATAATTATTTTATCAAACGTTATAGCCCAATAATCAGAAAAAGGCAGTAAAACCTGGTTAGGTTGGTGATAATTATTTTTCTTTTTCTTGAATGTAGCCAATGCATATGAATGTTCGGAGTATCCAGACAGATTCCATTTTATTTGGTAATGTGTCAATCAAAGCTAGGGTAGGATTTAAAAAAAAAAAAAAGAAGTATGCCATATTTTGGTACATATAGGAGGACTTTTATCACTATTTTTTATGATTGCTATCAAGTTGCTAAAGTTCTTTGCTACCTTTCAATTTTAAACTAGTAAAGCATAATAAAATTAACAAAACATAATAAAGAGTTGATTAGTTACCCAGTGTAACAATATTTTTAAGTGTAGAAAGCAATGATTATGAAGAAATTTGAAGTAAAATTATAAGTAAATGAACAAAGGGATGTCTAAGTCATGCAAAACAAGACTGGTAAAGGCAGGAAAAGGTGCAGGAGAGCAATTGACAGTAGAAGAGTAAGGTCCCTGGTGTATAGTCACAGAAAACCATCATCTCGGTATGTGCAACACAAAATGATGCACTGTAATGGAGAGCTGAAACAAAGTACAGTTCTGTACAGAGTGCAGTATTTTGGTCTAAATGCTCGAATTCATAAATAAAACATTACAAATCCAAATAACATGACCCTACTATTTCTCTGTCTAGTAAACATGTCTTTTAGCTCAGTTTAATATTTTCAACCTTTATTTGATTTATAATTTGTTTTTCATGAAATTCTAACATTTAGACCAAAATACTGCATTTTCTACAGAACTGTACTTTGATTCAACTCCACATTTCAGTGAACCATTTCATGTTGCATTCACCTACATGTTTTCTGTGACCTATACACAGGGACCTTCCTCTTCTACCGCCAATTAATCTCCTGAACATTTCCTTGATTTACTAGTCGTGTTTTGCTTGACTTAGATATCCTTTTGTTAATGTACTTCTAATTTTACTTCAAATTTCTTCATAACTATAGTTTTCTAGTCGACACTTAAAAATATTGTTGCACATTGATTTCTGAGTAACTAATCAACTCTTTATCATGTTTTGTTAATTTTATTATGCTTTACTAGCTCAAAAATTGAAACGTGCCAAAGAACTTTATAAACTTGATAGCAATCATAAAAAATAGTGATAAAATTCTTCCTATAAGTACCAAAATATGGCATATATATTTTTTTGAAATCCTATCCTAGCTTTGATTGACACATTAAACAAATAAAATGGGATCTGTGTCTCACTCCAAACATTCATATGCATTGGCTACATTCAAGAAAAAGAAAAGCCATTATCATCAACCTAATGAGATTTTACTGCCTTTTCTAATTATTTGGCTATAATGTTTGATAAATTAATTAGAATTGAACAAACTGTATTGCATAATATTTTCGATTAAATTATCTTACCAGTGGTATATAGCTTTTATGGTATAACTAAGAAATATTGGGTGTTATGAGCCATCAAACTTCAAAAAACATTGTTCCCAAAAGGTTTCCACAATTTTGGCCACTACTGTATATACAGCTAGATAAGAGATTCATTGGCGATTTCAGCTATTATGTGACATGTTTTGTTATTCTAAAATCATCACATTTCTGGAGGATTCAGAATGGAGATTGAAAAATATTCCGAATTTTTTGAAGGATCCCATGTTTTAAGGTGAAAATATTGTAAAGGATCCTTTAAAGGACTCAAGTTCTTCCTAAACTGCTTACAGATCGTATTTTCTATGTTAACATTTTCATGGGAGACACTGAACATGAAAAAATATAAAGAAAAAATATCAGAATGCAGTCATAAAGCATTTTGAATATATTATTTTATAAATTAAATTTCAATTTTTCCAACTCGGAAAAATTGAAAAATATCTCTTCAGAAAAAACGGAAAAAACCAGTTTTTACCCAAAGTTTCCGGTTTTTTACCGAGCATTCCCATCTCTAGTAAAAACTAACAACGTTAGAGATCGACCTCAGCTATCCTATGCGAAAAAAATCACTTCAAAATATTAAAATGCGAGCGAGAAATCTGCCAAGAACCTTCCCATAGACTGAACATTAGCTTGAGCGTTTCTTCGCGTGATTAGCGTAGGCTTGCGAAGAAACTCGTAATCTATTGTTAAACCTATGAGAGCGTTCTTTTCAAATTTCTCGCTTGCATTTTAATATTTTTAAATTATTTCTTTTGCAGAGGATAGCTGCGATCGATCTCTAACGTTGTTAATTTGTACTTTTTCGATTTTGTTACACTTTGGATCTGAAAGTGAAAGTATCCTCATTAAAAGAAACTGGAACCAAAATCGAAAAATTATAAACTAACAACATTAGAGAACGACAACAGCTATCCAATGCAAAAGAAATCAGTTAAAAATATTTAAATGCAAGCGATAAATTGGAAAATAACGACCCCATAAGTTGAACATTAGTGTGCGAGTGTCTTCCCATGACTTATGCTCTTAACGAACGAATGGTCCCGCTACAGGGACATCACTTTCACGACGAACATCAATTAGACTTCTTTTATTTTTGAGACACCACTTTTTCCGACAAACTTTTCTGCTTTATTTAATTGCTGACATTTTGAGATTAGATAAGGAGAAATTTTCTGTGTAAAAATACTGGTGTCCAAATTAAAGATTTTACACGTACACGTACCATGTAGAGTGTGCAAAATCCTTGAATTTGGACAGTATTTTTACACAGAAAATGTCGTCTTATCTCGTTGCAAAATTTCAGTAGTTAAATAAAGCAAAAAATGTTTGTCAGAAAAAGTGGAGCCGAGACATTAATAATTGGAAGCAAAATATTTAGACAATAACTATTGGTTGTCGCGAATATGGCGACATGCGTTAGCTAAGGGTTAAAATATAAGTGTTCGCATAACAAAAAAAATTAAAGATGGAAATATTTTTAAAAAACTAATTTAATACTCATCATAATAATTTAATAATGCATGCTAAATATTGTAATCTATTCTCACTTATTTTAGTTTGATTACACTTTCAAATGCTAAACAATCCAATGCTAAGTAATTGATTTCATACAGAGCAGCTATTAGAAAATCCATTTAATATTGACACCAGTATTCCCATATTACAAATAATTCTGTATTTTACAAATTCTTAAAATTTAGGATGATTTTACTTTTTAACACTTGCACACAATAAATCATCATATGAAAATGCGTGTAAACAATACTGATAATTCAATAAATAAGCACTTTAACAGAAATGAGTGCATGTTAAATTCATTAATGAATTACTTATATGCGTATCTATGAAACATTATGTTCAAATATTCTAAAAAAAGACATATTTATAGGTAACAGAAACTCAGGATAAAAAATAAATGTCTGAAGGTGCCTTATAAATTTTCATGTCATAATCTCTTGAATACATAAACATCCTAACGCTCTTAAATCATATTTATAAAGCTACTTTTCGTATCTAAGCTTAGAAAATCTAAATCGATATGGCAAAAATGACAGTATAAAAAAGTTTAAAAGACATATAATAAAGTCATGAAAAGGCTATAAACATAGCTTTTATGCTGTACACTATTTCTCGTCACGAAAAAATGAAATTTTCGCGTCGTTTCAAAGAATAGAAACCAGTTTTAAAGTAATTTATTTATGAAAAAATATTTCCTTAAAATTTTTGCCTTTTTTTATGATTTGGTAACCTTTTCTTACAAATTATTCAAGAAAAGTTTCACATTATGGTATAGAAAAATTAAAGTGATATAGATGAAAAAAAAATGTTCTTCTTCTGCAGTTTTATGAAAGTACTTTAACGTCGAACATGTAATTTGTGAACGCTAAAAAAACTTAATCTTCATAATTTCAGCGCTCGAATACACAAAAAAGCAAAAGGACTTTATCAACGACATTAATTCGTTCCACATTGCAGGAATGATAGATCATATTTAGACTACTTATGAAATCAGTGAAGTTGCCAGGCAATTTTTTTGATCTGCAATGTTTTTATCTGAATTTGCTGAAATTATTCTCCTGAATAAAATTAGAAATTTATGATAAATACTCGATCACTAAAACCGATGCATTTCTTTCTCCTTAATGAATACACCAACTTCACACTTTAATCGTAGGATAAAAAGGGTTTATAGTTTTCTTTTAAAATTTTAAATTTACAAAAAATAGTAATTCTTCTTTATCTAATATACAAAAATCAAAATTTGTCTGTCTGTCTGTGTGCACTTCTCTAGAAATCAACAGTTTGGAAACCAGAATTGTGAAATGTTACATAGAGGTGTATTAAAACAAGGCCGATGCAACTAAAGTAATCCGGAATCGAAATAATGTATAGTTAATTTTTAATTAACTAGGGCGCTCTGCCCCCTACGAGCTACGCTCGCCAACCCCCGTTCTGACACCACAAACTTTAAAAACACTCTGATTTGATCAACTCTAAAACGATTGCGGAAGATTGAATTATAATTAAACGACCAATGACTATCTGCTGTAATCGGGTTTCCATTCATTTTCCTTTGACTGAGGGATTTTAAGGCCGGATCAACTGCTGTCGAGACAGCTAAAAACTGTTTTCGTGATTGATAAAATAAGGTTAATTAAACATTTGAAAATCAACTTGTGCAAAATGGTTAAGTAAGCAATGTCGCTGGATCGGGAAAATGTATAACGATGCTATAGAAAATTGGGTACTTCTCCATTATCCCGACTACTACTTTCTATAAAAGAAAAGAACTGTCGCCAAAATATAGGATTTAAAGCCAAAAGTGCATATCTGTGGCGTCGCATTCAATTGACACCAGATGCGTTACGCGTGGCAGTTATGTCATCGAGTGATTAATTCAACGTTTATCTGTATTTAATTATATTTTACCAATTTATTAGTTATTTCGTTGATTTAAACGTAATTATTAAACGTAAAAATATAGCTTTTAGTTGCAGGGAAATATTATTAATTACACTGTTCTAAAATTTCCAATTATAGATAAAATATTTTGTCGAAATAAATTAATCTTACTCTACTTAATGCTTTGAAAACGCGTAATAATTTAATTATTTCTCTTTTTAATATTCACGCGCAAGTATATTTTTTATTACGTTATTTTCTACATTTACTGCTTTTAACACGTGATCATTTAATTATTATTTTAAGTTTAATTAAAGTTTTATTTCTGCTTTTAATAGTCACGTGTAAATACATTTCTTAATTGAAAGGGAATATTATTATGTGCGCTATTTTACAAATTGGCAACGATTCAAATAATGGAATTTATGAAGTATGAAATAAATCTTCGTCAAAATAATGAAAATTTTGAATAAAAAATTGAAATATAACCTAAAAAAATTACTCAAATTAAAAAAATAATTGCAGTCTGCACACCGCAAACTTGTCAACTATATCCTTATAAATTATGGTTGAAATCCTGTGCATAGTTTTCGTTTTTATAAAACTTTTTTAAGACAACTATTTTGACCAACTTTAACATTAAATATCTCTTAAAATAATTCTTCGATTTGAAAACTGTCTGCTTCAGCGTGTTTATCGAAAATTCCTTTATAAAACTACCAAATTTCTTATTTTTATATGCAATAGTTTTCTGGATATTTGTCCAGAAAGACTTCAAGGAACAAAATCTTCATTGACACAGCGGCTGCGGCTTCGGCTGCGGCGGTGGCGGTGGCGTCAGTTACTTTTTTTTAATATAGAGAGATAAAAAACCAAAAATCTAACAGCCTTTTCCTATCAAATTTAAACATTTTTCGTTCTAGCAGTTACGAACAATTAAAAATCCACAGTAAAATTCTTTCTACAATCATTAATTTTCTGTTGAAAGATTTCCACGTGAAAAATGAAAATGAAATAACAAGTTTCAACAATTGAAATAAAGATTAATATGACGTCATATTGGTAATATAACGAAAATTTTCAAACATTTCTCAATAATACAAGGGGTATGAATATGTGTAAGCACAGAAAGCAGGTTAATATGATGTCATTCTAGCATTAAAAATAAAATTAATATCACGTCATATTGAAAGTTTAACGAACTCTTTCAAACGTTTGAGAACCATACAAAGAGAGTATCAATAGGAGTAATAGAGAAAGCAATATGAGTAATAGGGAAAGCAAGTAGATATGACGTGAGAAGGTGAATATAAAGTCATATGGGTTTGAGGAACATATTGAATCATGATAAAAACCCGATTATTGAAATATTGACATATTTTAACATTTTGATGTTCGCTGTACAACATGTTTAATTTTCAAATTGATTTTTTTACACAAAGATTCTTACAATGCTTTTGTACACACCACATATTAAGCTAAAATGCAACTTAAAACTCACTCGCACCAATTACCAACCGTAAGCGACAATGTATCTTTTTCTTTGCGTAGCCCTGTATATGAATTTATTTATATTTCACAAAATTCTACATATTAGACTACTAAATATAGTTCAGCAAGAAACTGCGTTACAACAATTAAAAAATACCCTTGAGCAATTCACTTCCATAGTCTGTAATACTTACAGATTCCCTTGTATAGTCCTGTATATGAACAACCGAGTTTATAAATACACACGTACTACGAAAAAAATTAGTTAAACGTAAAAACGAAAACCAAGGTTGAAAACACTTATCACACATAGACTGTAATTATTGTTCGTATACTGCAACCGATATATTTTGTGTGTCCCTGTAAATGAACGATAAACGAAATGCACACCATTCCTTTAAGTGAGCAATTTATAGTGCACCTCAGTAATGCATATAATTTTCATTATGTTTAAAATAGTGAAATATCACTAAATTACACTGCAAGAGAGTTTTCCCCATACAATAATGTGTAACAGAATTCTTTTGTTTAACCCTGTAAATGAACAATAAATGCTTTGCATCCCATATTCTACAAGAAGCATGTTATAATGCGCTTCATAATTATAAATCAATTTCATCATGTTTTAAATAACGTAGCATCATCAAAATTCACTTGAAACGATTATTTCCCATTGACTGTAATGTAACGGAATACTTTTGACTGTCCTTGTAAGAAACCTATAAGTGCTACACATTTCAGTTCAAATAGGGAACATGCTATAGTAAACGATAATAACATACAAAAATTTCAGGACAATCCGAGTAGATTTACGCGTAAATCTACTCGGTACACGGACAGACGGCAGACGACGAGACAAACCGAAGTCATAAACACTTTTCAACTAAGTTGGAAAGTGTTACAAAAACAGTTCAATCTGACATTGATTGTACCTAAAATTTCCATAAAATGGCACGAAAAAGCTTAAATTTGCATAAACTTAAATATGCAAATTTCTCAAAAACCGAACAACCTAGAGAAAAACTGAAAATATATTTGGACTCAGCTGGACTCAGAAACTGATTTTGGATCAACTAATTTCAGTTCTGGAACAGTACCATTGTCGTCCAGTGCTATTACAGTTAAAAATGGTTTTCACCTTCGTTCTGTACACCGCACAGTATAGTATCAATAATCTTGAACCCAGGAATCCCGGATCGCCTTGTGACTTTAAACAAAGACATAGATAATTAATACTAAGCCCTTAGTTGAACTTTGGTAAATTCAGTACATTTTTGTTAATAATATAACATGAAGTTCTTGTTATTAGTAGTCAGTTAAAATTGCGATCGTCATCATGCGATCTCTATAATAAAACCGTAAGTCATGTGACTGTCATCAACAGTTCCGGGATGCCCGCTTCACTTTTTCATATGCCAGGCGGCCATTTTTATTCAAAATTATTTTTTCGAATAAAACTGCATAAAAGTTACATTTTTAGAAAGATCGTTCAAAATAAATTAATATTTGAGAGATGACTTACGTTCAATTATGTATACATTCTGCAATAAGTTCAGTTTAAATTAGGTTCGCAGTTCAAATTCTCTATCCATGAAAGTAAACAACAAAAAAAAAAAAGATTCATTCGTTGTGAACGTTTAAAATATTAAACTATGAATTTTTTGACCGCTGCCTGGTGTAAAAAAAAATAATCCGCACCAGTGAGACAGTCAAAGTTTACCATAATTCTGTTCTGTACAACTCAACTTCCTTCCGGATCTTTTCTTGACGTAAGTTGAACTCATGTAATAATATTTAATGGATCAAATTTCGAAACGAATTGTCAGCTTTTATTTTTCGCGTGTGCAAATTAGAAACGATACTTTAACTTTGAAATCAAATGTTTTGATTTATGATATTATTTCTTATTTATCTATTTTCTATTTTAAAGAAAAATGTGAATGTCATGTATTTTAAATTGGAACAGCTGTCACGGACGCACTGGGGTTGGCGCGATTTTTGTTTTGCGCCATTTTGGCGAGAAAATCCCATTTTCAGGTACCTATTAGAGATTACTAAAACAGCATGTACTTTTATTTTATTATGAAATAGTTTATTTTATATCAAAAAACACACAATTTTATTATAAAACACACACAATGATTAATTTATTATAAAGTGGGTTAAGCGGTTTTTGTCAAGAAAGATGAAATACATAACAACAAAAAATATGCGAAATGCTACCACGATCGCAAAAGTTCTTGATTTGTCTATTAGATTTTTCCGGTTTGGCGAAAGATTAAGGAAAAAAATAAATTATGAATAAAAATAATTTGTTACAATGCTTAATATACATTTAAGTGCAACCAAACTGGTCGCCAGTGGCGGCTAGTTACCAAATATTTGTGAAAACAAATTACTTTAAAAATCCACTTAATGTATTTTCTTACTAAAATATATAATTTTGATATTATAAATTGTACAAATTGTGTTATAAAGGCAACTTAGTTGCCAAGTATGTGGACTCATCTAGGAATATTTTCTTTTAATCTTACTTTAAAATGAAATTAAACATTATCACAATTGTTTTGTTAAAAAAAATTATGATAGAGGAATGAGATTCCACACAAACTTAAAATGAATCTAAATTATCAACGTAAAAATTTCAAATGAATCTGACAAGTGGTTCATGGTGTGCTGTGTAAAAAGTTAAGAGATCATTAACGAATTGTTCATACTTACATTACGCTTGAAAATGGTCCGATTCTATACACATCTTTTCAAAATTTCCAACTCGTTCCATATTTCAGAATTTGTAAGTGGTTTTTCATTAAAATTCCTCTCGCCGTCTTTCTAATCATCATCTTTTTTTTAGGTGCATTCGTAATTATATAAATACCTAGCACTAATAGTTGTCGTCTGGTCCGTCCGTCTGTCTGTCCGTATATAACAGCGCAAAAATTACCCAACCGAATGGTTTGAAATTTAATATATATAATCATTGCAGAATGTTATCGTGTCATTTCAAATTTTATTAATCAAAATCAAAACTTAAAAAGATATTAATAAAAATATTTATTAAGCAATTTGATTTTTCTTTTAAATTGGTACTTCCTTGTTATAGCAGATTCCGAGAATTAATCGTCAAGCGAGAGAGATGTACCGCCAAGTTCTCTAACGTGTATGACGTTATAGTCATATATGACGTATATGACATTTTATAACATCTATGGCCAAGTTTTAGTCACATTATTCTTCATTCTATTAAATCCTATCAAACGTAATGAATTCAGTGCTATCCCATAATAGGTAATGGTTCTAGGTTGCCATGGTGATTACGTCCTATTTAAGATGGAGTTATATTATTGCTGTATTACTGAATTTAAAAACCGAATTTGTATACTAAAATTGTTTAATTATAGCAATCCTATAATCTACCGAGTTTTTTGGATATAGATGTTTCCGGAGAAATAAATATTAAATGGAAAAATAGTCTAAATATGCATTTCAAGTTCTGAAATTTTCAAAGCTAGGCTTAAGTTTCCTATAGGAATTTTCAGTAAATGTCAACAAAAGGTAAAATGTTGCCAACTTAAAATGTACTATTTAATACGGAAATTAATCATATAACAATAACAGACGATATAATTCATTTGACTGAAATATTAACAATATGAACGCACCTCATTTGTCGCGTTTGACGTACAATTTACAACTTTTTTTTTCGCAAGCATTTTAGCAAATACGTATTTCTGTGAGCTTCGTATCTACACAAATATGATTGTCGATCATCATCGTGGTCTCATAATCCTAATTCGTTGTATCATTGGGGATTATTTCCAGAATCTCTAAAGTTTTCTGTTAACTATCTTTTCTCAACTTCACAGAATCTTGCACTAACAAAGCCGTTTTTAATTGTTAGCAGCAAATTCGTTTCCATACATTGATTGAACTTTAGAACTAAGAGAACTTCACTTTCAGTTTCAAAACTTTCATGAACTTGTTTAACAGATATTCGAGATTTGAAGAAGCATTTTTGAAATAAAAATTTCTTTTGCTGCCTGTAATTTTTGGAAACCTTTCGCAGTTGTTTTTATGGTGTATTAATCAGTTTTATGTACCCGGAATATATTTTTATTTTATACTATCACCTCTCAATTACACATTTTCAACTGCGTAACCAATTTAATACATCCATGAAGAATGAGAAAATAATGTTAATTTTAATTTTAATGCTAATGTTAATGTTAATACTGTTAATTTATCATCTTTGCTACACATTAAGATATTTACTTGAGAATTAACAGCATCTCAAAAAACATTATTTCGGTTTGAGAAAATTGATTAATACATTGCAAAAACTACTCGGAAATGTTTTCGAAAATTGTGGGCAGCAAAATAATTTTTTTTTTTAGAAATGTTTCTTCAAATCTCGGATTTTTTTTTTTTTTTTTTTTTTTTTTTTGATAAGATAAAGAAACTAAAGATAAAGAAACTATTTTCGGAATCGTTGGTGACTCGGAAGAGGTTATATTATATTTTCGCAACCTTAGGAAAGGTAGGAGCCAAATTAGAAAACATTTTTTTTTTTTTTTTTTTTTTTTTTTTTTTTTTTTTTTTTTTTTAGTGTAGGTACCGGCAAGATTTCACGATCGTATGAATACAGCTACTACACCACCAAAGATTGGTTGAACCCAGTGCCAAATTTTTAACAGGGTAACATAAAATAGAATATGCATTTCATGTATAAAATATTGTTATGAATTTTGTAAATATTTCATTCTTTTTAATTTATTTTATTTTATTATTGTGAAAATTGCAGCATTATTAATGTATTTCCTATTGAGCATCATGTAACTCAGTGCTAAAGGCCTCAGGTGGTTTGCAAGGAAAACAACCTTACAGCATCGGTTTCTATAATGGAAGTCTATGGTAAAATCGCCAAGTTGGCGATGGTTTTGGCGACTTATTTTTGTCGCCAAATTTGGCGATATATCGCCAAATGTCGCCAAGTTGGCGACGGATTTGGCGACTTTTTGTGCAACCACCCCCCCTTATACCTGTACATTGGGATCCTTTCTCGCTTTGGTTCTCTATCGAAAGTTAAAGCACTTTCTGGTAATTTCTAGCATCTGAAGGCTCTGGAATAATCTGGAAAGATCTCTGAAACCTATATAAGGACCTCCATCAGTTCAGTTAGTCAGTTGTCTGTCAACTGCGATTGAATTCATACGAGAGGCTTTGCATTGAGAACTGTGTTTCTCGGATTGATTTTGTCGTTGATACGTCGTATTGAACGCATTGTTTGTGTGAAATTTTGCTGTGCTTTTATTGGATTTGAAGATTACTGAATATCCTGTAATTTTCAGAAGATATTGGTGTTCGTATTGCACTGTTTATAGTGAATAAAGCCTTTTTATTGTTCTTATATATTGGCATCAGTCCTTTCGAACCCCGAGCTCACAACATTTGGTGTCAGGAGTGGGGTTGAATGCCGATCACCAGAGCAATGGAGGGTGAACTGAAACAATTATTGGAGAAATTAGCTGCGAATCAGGCTGAGATGTCAACCAACCTTGGCGAGATGAAAGCTGAAATGAAGAAGGATATGTCAGCGATGGATGAGAAAATGACTGCCAACCTTGGCGAGTTGAAAGAAGAAATGAAGAAGGAAATGACTGAGATAGATGAGAAAATGACCGCAAACCAGGCTGAAATGAAAGAGATGTCGGAAGAAATGAAGAAGGATATGTCAACCAACCTTGGTGAGTTGAAAGAATTAATAGATAATAAAATAACATCTTTAAATGAAAGAATTGACAGCGTGGAAAACAAATTTGAAGGAAGATTTCTGGAAATAGAGGAAAAAGTTCAAAAGACAGCCAATACCGTAGAAGAAAGGATAGAGAGTATAGAAAAGGAGTTGGAAAATGTGAAGAAACAAAAGATAACTGCCGAAAACTATCCCGAAGATGTCAAGTATCAAGATATGCTTCCCCGGGCCTCTATTAAACTCTCGACCTATGACGGAAAATCCTCATGGCCAGTTTTTAAGACACAATTTGGGATCGTAGCGGACGCCAATGGATGGGATTCCCAGACAAAGGCTTGCCAGTTAGCTGCTTCTCTACGAGCTGATGCTGCCGACATCCTACAGACTTTGCCTGCAAATGAACCGCTGGATTTTTAAACGCTCGTCAGTGCCTTAGAATTACGCTTTGGCGAGAAATGCATGAAGGAATATAGCAGACTCCAGCTCAAATCTCGACAGCAGAAATCCACTGAATCCCTGCAAGAGCTTGCTACGGATGTCGAGAGACTTTCACATCTTGCTTATCCTGACTGTCCGACTGAAATTAGAGAAAGCTTAGCTCTGCAGCATTTTATTGATGGTGTGCGTGACTCTGACATCCAGAAAGCACTCCGGATTGCAGATCTCAGTGACTTAAAAGGGGCTTTAGTTTATGCCCTGAAATTCGAGGCAGCCCAGCAAGCTACAAGGAAAGATCGACACTTTGTGCGAGTAGCCAACATGCCTGAGACGTCGGATAGAGCTGTGGAGCATTTACAGCAGCAGGTGAAGGACATGATGAGGCAGATGAACTCCTTAATGGCCAACAAACCTTACAGGAAGATCAAGTGCTGGAAATGCAGTGGAGAAGGCCATATCCAAATCGACTGCCCAAGACGACCCAGCACCGAAGGTAATAGCTCACCCGCTAACGGAGGAGCAGGAAAATTGATTAATGGCCATCTTGCGGGGCGGAGGTTTCCAGATCTTAAGAAGCCTCATTTTCAAGTATGTGAAATTTCTGCAAGAAGTTGCGGCGAGAACGGAGTTTTTCTAGTCGGAAGTGTGAATGATTTGCCCTGTAATATGATCATCGATACAGGAGCCAATGTGACCATCATTCGGAAAGATCTAGCTCATCGGCTGAAAGAAAAACTCTCCTGGACCCCACCACGTGTTATCCTTCAAACTGTGACCGGAGATAAGATCGACATATTTGGAAGAATGACACTGGAAATAAAGTTTGGGAACGCCGCTTACCATCATACAGTCTATGTGGCCGATATTTCAGATCCTTTCATACTAGGACTGGACTTTTTAAAAGAGCATGGATTTACACTGGATTTTAAGAATAATGAGTTACGCTCTGCTCAAGAAGATGTCACTATTTTCAAACTTGGAAATGAGTCCGGGTCCATTCAACGGATCACAGCCAAGGCAGATGTTACCATCCCTCCTCGAACCGAAATGATGATACCTGGAGTAACTGGAAACGAAAGAATTTTCCAGTATGGCTTGACTGGATATCCTGAGAAGAGCCCAAAGGGAGTGCTAATAGCATCAACACTGGTAGATCTGTCGAGAGATGTCATACCTGTGAGAATTGCGAACGTAAGTGAAAAATCTAGAATTATCCAGAAGGGTGAAGTGCTTGCAACTTGTGCTCCAGTCACCTGTGTTTGCAAAGACCCGAGCTTGACGTTGTCGGAGCCGCCTACAAGTTTAACACCTGAAATTGGACGAAATGAAAATTTATCTCCTGAACAGAGACATGCCGCAGAAAGACTGTTCCAGGAATTTAAGGATGTGTTTTCTCAAAACGGGAGTGATATTGGTCGCACTTCACTGACACGGCATAGAATTGATACTGCCGGCCATCCACCGATTAAACAGCATCCCAGACGTTTGCCGTTCGCTAAACAAGAAGAGGTGTCTAAGCTCTTACAACAGATGCAGGATAGTGACATCATCGAACCGTCATCAAGTCCGTGGGCCTCTCCCATCGTGTTGGTCCGAAAGAAAGATGGCTCCACAAGATTTTGTGTGGATTATCGTAAACTTAACGATATCACGAAGAAGGACAGCTATCCTCTACCAAGAATAGACGACACGCTAGATACTCTTTCAGGACATAAATGGTTTTCCACGCTGGATTTGAAGAGTGGATATTGGCAAGTAGAGATCCATCCTGATGACAAAGAGAAGACCGCATTTACTACTGGACAAGGACTTTGGCAATTTAAAGTTATGCCGTTCGGGCTCTGCAATGCTCCAGCAACGTTCGAGCGCCTCATGGAGACAGTGTTAAAAGGTCTGACTTTTGAAGCTTGTCTCATCTACCTAGATGACGTCATCATTGGTGGCCGTACGTTTGAAGAACATCTAGAGAATATTCGAAAAGTGTTAACGAAACTAAGAGCGGCGAATTTAAAGCTGAACCCTTTGAAATGCAAGTTCTTCCAACGAGAAGTAAACTATTTAGGACACATCATCTCAGCTGAAGGTGTTCGAACAGATCCTGAAAAAGTGTCTGCAGTAAAGCACTGGAAACGTCCGGAAAATGTCCATCAGTTGCGAAGCTTTCTGGGACTATGCACTTATTACAGAAAGTTTGTACAGGGGTTCTCCAACATCGCAAGACCCTTGCATAGGCTCACTGAAAGCAAACAGAAGTTTCTATGGACACAAGAATGCGACAATTCCTTCCAGCGGCTGAAAGAAGCTCTCACATCCTCTCCAGTCCTTACCTATCCGCACCCCGAGAAACAGTTCATTGTGGACACGGATGCCAGTCATGAAAGTGTCGGCGCTGTACTTTCCCAAGAAATAGATGGCCAAGAACGAGTCGTAGCATACTGGAGCAAATGTTTATCGAAACCAGAGCGGAATTATTGCGTCACTCGTAAGGAGTTATTAGCTATAGTGAAAGCCATAGAACACTTCCATCACTATCTCTATGGCAGGAAATTTCTCCTTCGTACTGATCACGCATCCCTAACATGGCTGATGAATTTTAAGAACCCAGAGGGCCAAGTAGCCAGATGGATACAACGGCTCCAGGAATACGACTTTGACATCAGGCATCGCAAAGGCTCATCGCATGGAAACGCCGATGCCCTATCAAGAAGACCGTGTCCCGAGAGCTGTCGCTATTGTTCCAGAGCGGAGAGCAAGTATAATCCCGAATATGTCATACGCCAGACGAAGACTTCACTATTGACGCCACTAGATCCCTGGAGTGATGGGAAGATTCGAGAAGATCAAATGGCAGACTCTGAGATCAAACCAATCTTGGAGTTATTAGAATCTTCTAGCACGAAGCCCAGTTGGAAAGACATCTCTACTTACAGTCCTACGACGAAGCAATATTGGGCTCTTTGGAACTCCCTCCACGTCAGGAATGGTGTCCTGTTCCGAAAATTCGAATCGGAAGATGGGAAGACATCTCGGTGGCAGTTGGTACTTCCTCGATCCCGAATACCAGAGGTCCTCAAGGAATTACATGGCAGTCCCACTGGTGGCCATTTTGGAGTCATGAAAACATTACATAGAGCCCGAGAGCGCTTCTTCTGGGGAAAAGCGAGAGCTGACGTCGAACGATGGTGCAAATCTTGCGATGCATGTGCAGCTCGAAAAGGACCAAAGAAACGTAGCCGAGGAAGATTACATCTCTACAATGTAGGAGCACCTTTCGAACGCATCGCCCTTGACATCCTAGGTCCTCTGCCAAGAAGTGCTGATGGCAACAAATACCTCCTTGTTGTCATGGACTATTTCACAAAATGGCCTGAAGTTTATGCCATCCCTGATCAAGAAGCTTCTACGGTTGCGGATGCCTTGGTACACCAGTGGATATCAAGGTATGGAGTCCCCCTTCAAATGCATTCTGACCAGGGGAGAAATTTCATCTCTGCTGTGATTGAGGGTCTCTGTCAACTTCTCGGAATGGACAAAACTAGGACGACGCCTTTACATCCACAGTCGGATGGCATGGTTGAGAGGTTTAATCGTACCATCCTCAACAACCTCTCACTGCTAGTTTCAAGAAACCAACAAGACTGGGACCAAAAACTTCCCTTGTTTCTCCTCGCCTATCGCAGCGCCGTCCATGAAACGACCGGCTATTCCCCGTCTCAGATGCTTTTCGGTCGTGATCTTCGTCTACCTTGTGATCTGATTTTTGGTCGCCCTCCAGATGCGCCTTCATCGCCAGAGGGATACGTGCAGAATCTCCAGGCACGATTTGAAGACGTCCACAACTTGGCTCGAGAGCGGATCAATATACAGACGGAGAAGATGAAGACCAGGTACGACACGAAAGCCACGGGACATCAATTCAAAGAAGGTGACAAGGTTTGGTTTTATAATCCGACTCGACGTAAAGGACTTTCTCCCAAACTGCAATCGCACTGGGACGGTCCTTATACAGTCCTAAACAGACTGAACGATGTCGTAATTCGGATCCGAAAGTCACCAAATTCGAAGCCTAGAGTCGTTCATTACGACAGGCTAGCTCCATACTATGGCCATAGTACATAGTTCCCATAGTACTTAGTTCATTGATTGTAAATAGTGTAATGTAAATAATGTAAATTAGTATGACCATGGTCTTGTATATAAATTAATGTAATTATTTATTTTGCTTAGCATTATCATTATTATTGTTATTATTATTTAAATACTTGTATGTAATAATGTCTATGCTTTAATTTTATTTTATTTTTAAATAAGTGTATATTTTGTATAATTCAGCATTATGAATGTGTTAGCATTTGTTGGTAACGGGTTTGCTTTCCGATCAAGGGTTGAACTGCCCGGGACGTGCAGTCCTTGAGAGGGGGGCAATGTTATGAATTTTGTAAATATTTCATTCTTTTTAATTTATTTTATTTTATTATTGTGAAAATTGCAGCATTATTAATGTATTTCCTATTGAGCATCATGTAACTCAGTGCTAAAGGCCTCAGGTGGTTTGCAAGGAAAACAACCTTACAGCATCGGTTTCTATAATGGAAGTCTATGGTAAAATCGCCAAGTTGGCGATGGTTTTGGCGACTTATTTTTGTCGCCAAATTTGGCGATATATCGCCAAATGTCGCCAAGTTGGCGACGGATTTGGCGACTTTTTGTGCAACCACCCCCCCTTATACCTGTACATTGGGATCCTTTCTCGCTTTGGTTCTCTATCGAAAGTTAAAGCACTTTCTGGTAATTTCTAGCATCTGAAGGCTCTGGAATAATCTGGAAAGATCTCTGAAACCTATATAAGGACCTCCATCAGTTCAGTTAGTCAGTTGTCTGTCAACTGCGATTGAATTCATACGAGAGGCTTTGCATTGAGAACTGTGTTTCTCGGATTGATTTTGTCGTTGATACGTCGTATTGAACGCATTGTTTGTGTGAAATTTTGCTGTGCTTTTATTGGATTTGAAGATTACTGAATATCCTGTAATTTTCAGAAGATATTGGTGTTCGTATTGCACTGTTTATAGTGAATAAAGCCTTTTTATTGTTCTTATATATTGGCATCAGTCCTTTCGAACCCCGAGCTCACAACAATATTCTTTTTAGGTTTCCGTACTTAAAACGTAAAAACGGAACCATTATAAGATCACTCCTGTGTCTGTCTGACCGTCTGTCAGAGCCCTTTTTCTCGTAAACTATGCGATGTGCAAAGTTCAAACTTCGAAAAATTATAAAACATTTTTAACCACACATTTTCAGATTATTAGCCATTCACAAATATGTATAGGAAAAATCTAGGAGACTAATTAAGTTACTTGAAAAAAAAAAGTTTTATTTTTGTCTATCATGTGGGATATCGTGTGAATGATCTCGTAATACCAAACTCAAAAATATATTTGTTTTAATTTTAGATATTATATTTTCAGAGATATCGTCGAAAATGCAATGCAAAAATATGTTTCCCTCCCTCTATTTCTGAATCTACTGAAACTAAAAATATAAAAACATTAGGAGTAGTAGAAGTTTATTTAAACCTTGAAGGAAAACTATATAGATTTTTCTAGGTTAAAAAGTTTTTGAGAAAAAACGCATTTTTACTTAAACTTTTACGCAACTTTACTTTTCGGGCGGTCAGTTTACGGGCGCTCCAGGTATCTATTGACGCAGAATCCTCCAAGGATATTCGATAATGATTTTCGAAAAAAATTGTCGGAATTAGCCGATATATTAATAAAGTTACTTTGTGTGTGTTTGTCGCAAAACACACTTTTTTCTACATAACTAATCTTCCTCACATTCAATAACTATAAAAATTCTTTTCGTAAATTAACACATTTTGCTCTTCTTACCCCCCACTTTTTATTAAGTTTCTTTGTCTAGTTTTCCTAAATATAAGCATTTTTCATCATTTGTTTATACTCTTTTTTTCTCACGAAAATATGGCTAGGTATCGCAATTTATTCCTTCTTCATACTGTTATATACCGTTTTTTTTGTCCTCTCATATAAACTTAAGTGAATTTATGTTCTCTAGCGCTTCTATTAAATTTTATCATTTTTTACACAATCCTGAAATTCTCTTTTTTTTTTTTTGGGGGGGGGGGGCTTGTTTTTCATCAGATTCCATTTCCCTCTTTCACTATCTTCTTCAAATTAGAATACCTATCTGCGGACTTTAACATTTTCGGACCATATAACCAATTCTAACATCTAACTGTAACCAAACTTATTTTTACATTTTTTTCCCATTTACAGGTTTTTTTTTGTTTTTTTTTCCCACATATTTATAAGCTTTAGTGTGTTTTTTTTTTCCTTTGTTGTATTAAAGTCTTTTTTTTGTTTTATTTTTATTTCTTTTTCTTCATTTTTCTTACACTCCTGAGTAGAATAATAATGTTTTTATTTACTTTTTAATTTACTCTTGCATCAAAGTACGTTCTTAGACTTTCTCAGACTCCCCTGTGTTCGCAAAATGCCACAAGACTTTTCTCTCTTGCTTTTTGCACAGCATTTCCCCTTTACCACTCGTCGGTCGGGGTGGCGCGCTGCGGCTGGCCTTGGCTGGCGCCTGTGTCTCCCGTCTCTCCCTCCTATAGCAATCATCATCAACAACAATCCTCCTCGTCTATCGCAACAAGTTCTGCTCTACCCATATTTAAACATGTTCTATTAATAAGTTACATAGCAAGGAATAGCAATTTGTCTTTCAACACCTTAGCGAGCCCCAATCGTTTCATTTTCTCTTCCCTCTCTCACCCAACAATTCCTTAAGTCTAAGCTTTTTGATACTGGTCAATCATTATTCTTTACCCTAAAGTCGAACCTAATAATACCAGTCTAATTTTCAGCGCAGTCACGAGTTTTTGACAAACGGCAAGCTTTTGTTCCTACACTTCTCCATTTTGAAACATGCTGCGAGACCTGTAGAGCCATTCATGGGTTTATTCAGTCAAGTGGCGTGAATGCCCAATGACCTAGTTTTTCACTTAGTATAATTTTCTTTTGTTTATCGTTTCGTAGTAGAAGCTTCTCATCCTGTTCCTTCCCTTGCTAACATGTCGCCAGGCAACGGAAGATTTCCTTCTGACAAAAACTCTAGCTCTCAGTCAGCAGCTCGAAAGAGCAGGTCATCAACTAGAAATACCAGAGCAAAGCTGTCTAGAAGCGTCAGCCACAGCTCAGCAGCATCCACAATACATGAAAACACTGATGCAGAAATAGAAACATATACGATGGCAGAACTTATTACGATGGGAAAGTGCTACGTAACAAGAGCTGAAAACAGCATTGCTACAAAAGAACTCCCCACAGAAAAAACACTAAAAAATCTGAGATATGTATTTGAGTTCCTTCAAAATACAGAAGAGGCACTGCAGTCCAGGATACGTCAACTAGAAATAAATGAAGCAAGCCTCCAGACAAGCTGCCAGCACCTCCGAGAAAGCCTAGTTCACGCACGCCAAACGAATGAGAAGATAATTGAAAGGATCCCAGACACCGTCACACTTATAGAAGCAGTCAGATCAACACTAAAACAAAATCAAGCAGACCAAGCAGCGGCAATAGAAAGCACCACCATTTCACCAACAGAAACAGCAACACCTCAAGTCCCACAAACATACAGTCAAACAGCCGCACAACCAGCCAAAAAGTTTGTTCTGGAAAGCTCTAACCGCAAAACCCTCATCATTAAAGGTACATCAATAACACCGGGAAAAGAAATCGAAATAATGCTATCTAAAGAGGCAATTGCAACGCCAATACACGTGGATAAGGTGGCCCCCAGGAGAAATCACGTAGAAGTTACCTGCAAAACAGAAGAGGACCTAAAGCGCCTACAAACAGAGCTGCAGCACAATCAAGTTCTCAACAAAAAACTTAATTTTCTGCAGAAGGCAGTTCCAAAGCATAAAATGATTCTCCTGGGTGTCCCAGAGGCGCTGACGAAGGAGGCCCTCACTAATATTCTTGGCAAAACATACCATATAACTGAAGAAGACATCATCGTCCTCAAGGAGTTACCTAATAGACACAACGAGGCGACAAAAGATTTGATTCTTCTGCTGCCTAAGTCACTTGGCATAGAGCTCATAAATGATGGAGGCATCGTCATCGGCCTAAAGACCTGTCGCCTCCGACCACATACTACCATCCTGCGCTGTCGCCGCTGTCAAGGCCTTACCCACCACGAACGGAACTGCAAGGCGGCCACGTCTGTGTGTGCATGCTGTGGCGAAGCACACCATGAAGAAACATGTGCAGCAGCTCCACGATGCATCAACTGCACCAAACATAACACACAACACAACACACATTTTCCAACAAGCCACAAAGCATCAGATTCTGGTTGCAGTGCCTACCGCTCAAAATATAGTTCAGAACGGGAAAGACTTAACCTGCTTTTCCAAATTGGTAACAGTTCGCAAGTTCACCTAACACCAGAAGAACCAAACAGACATCAACAATTCAACACACAGCACCCAACCATACAAGAGGCAACACCAGCAAATAGCCCCTATCATCACGATGAATGGTATGGTAATCGCTCATATAGAAATGAATACCACCCACTCTATCAAGGAGGCCACAACGGGCATCACCATGACTGGCAAGGTAGGCCCTTCTATTGATTCTAACATAATTTTTGTTACTAACTTAACCAAGAACCCTTTATTTAAGTACCTTTTAATTAAGTACCTTTTCAGAAAACCAATATGTCTCTTCTAGCACCTTCGGACCCCCCTCCATTTGGCCACATCAAAATCATTCAGGTTAATTTAAATCACTGCAAGGCAGCTAATGTCAGCCTAAAAAATTACATGATATCAGAAAATATAGACATTGCATTGCTGCAGGATGCCTACTGTGGCAATGATGGAGCGCTGCTGTCAATTTTTCCGAAAAATTGGGCGAAGTTCGCGTCCAAAGATAACAGCGCTCATCTGGTCGTCCAGAATACGGATCTGGCATACTCACACCTATTCACAGGAGACAACTGTGTTTTCATCACTATAATGGCGAAGGAAGGAAAACTAATTATAGGCTCTACCTACGCAGCACCGCGTTTCAATTTTGATGAAACCCTTATGGAGTGGCAACACTTAATAACTCATAAGCAGTACTTCATTTGCGGAGGTGACTTCAACGCAAACTCCACTGTTTGGGGTTGCCCACAGGAAACCATCCGCGGAGACAGTCTCATCGAGCATCTCGCAGTCCATAATTTAACCATTGTTAACATTGATAACAGAACACACACATTTGTCAGAATGAACAACACAGGTATTATAACACACAAAGGATTCCCAGATCATACGCTGGCGAATCCGAAGGCGGCACAAAAAATCAGGGACTGGCGAGTAATGGACATCCACAATGCCTCGGACCATAAATACATACGTTTCGGCTTTGACATTACACCACTGACTACAACTAAACGACGTTTCAACACAACCCGAGGAAATTTTAAAAAGTTTACACAAATCATCAAAACACACAGACCACTCCTTGCACAACACCTAAGGGATGCAACAAACATCACCGACATTAACTCCTTCACAAAAAAACTTATTGCTTCCATGCAAGAGGCGGCACGAGCATCCTTTAGACTAAAAAATACTCGGAGGACTCCAGTCTTCTCGTTCTGGACCACCGAACTAAAGACACAACGAAACAAACTCACAGCGCTAAGGAGAAAGATTAAACATCTACGAGAAACACACGGAAACACACCTTATTTTGAAAACCTTGGCGCTCAGTACAAAATACTCTCATCAAAATTCAAGAAAAGTGTTCAGGATGCCAGAGTCAAAGCCTGGCGGAATTTCTGCAGCAATCAATCAGAACCTTTTGGCACGGCACAAAAATTTTTTACAGGAAATTTCTTCACACCAGACGAAATTAAACTTGAGCTTCCACCCTCCATTTCATCCAGGCAAGCAAATATGGAGCACCTAACTGCAGCACTTTTCGGACCATCCTCGTATCCCAACAGGGACAATTCAGACCTCAATTTTTCGACACCTAATGATAAACCCTTTTCTAAAGCTTTAGTAGCATCTGCTCTACATACATTTAATGATAAAAAAGCCCCTGGCCCAGACTGTGTGGACTTCAAAATTTTAAAATTAACTTTCAAAATCATCCCAAAGTTGTTCGCCAGATGGGCCAATCTGTGTCTCAATCACAATTACTTCCCTCAAACACTGAAGCAAGGTGAGGCCGTCTACTTCCTGAAAAAAGGAAAGAATGCCTCAGAACCCACATCCTATAGACCTATTTGTCTCCTACCAACTCTGGGGAAGCTGCTAGAAAAACTACTAGTCACACGACTGGTGCACTTCATGGAGACGAATGGGATCTTGCATCATAGGCAATATGGGTTCAGAGAGGGTCGGTCATGTGACAAGGCCCTTTATGACATTCTTACCACTTGCAATGAAACCATCAGCAAAGGAGACTACACCTCACTTGTTTCACTAGATATTAAAGGTGCTTTCGATAATGTAGAATGGAGGGACATTATCCAGCAACTAATTGAAATTCGCTGCCCGGCTAATATAGCTGGAACCATCGCATCCTAATTAAGCCTTCGTAGCATAATGATCAATTGGGGTTCAGGCACTTCGGTACATCAGCTCGAAAAGGGCTGCCCCCAAGGCTCCTGCCTTGGCCCAATACTTTGGTTACTGATAGCTAACATAATTCTAAAAGAGCTAGAATCTAGAGGCTTCATTCTCTTTGCATTCGCTGATGACTTCAGCTTTATTTTCTCGGGCAGGCGGCGCATGGACTTGGAGGCAATGGCGGCTCAAGCCCTCCCCGTATTCTGCCAACTGCTAACAAACCTCAACCTCCAGCTATCAAGCCAAAAATCACAAGCAGTCACATTTTCCAAACCACGCAAACTTGAACGTAAACCAATCATAAGAGTGAACGGGGTTAGTGTCGAGCATGTCTCACACCTCAAACTTCTTGGCCTCACCATAGATGAACACCAAAGCTGGACGGAACATATCAACACCCTCAGGATTAAAGTAGGAAAATTACACTTAAACGCACGTAAACTAACGTCAAAATCCTGGGGAATAAAGCCAACAATGTTAAAAATCTGGTACCACACAATAGTGGAGCGGATAATTTTCTACTGTGTGGGCGTCTGGGGAGGTAACCTCACGCAAGCCGTGAAGGACAAATTGACCTCGATGCAACGGCTCTTTTTGCTGCAAATTGCTCGAGGATACAGGACAATCTCAACGGACGCACTCACAGTAATAACAGGTATTCCTCCCATAACAATAACACTCCAATATGAATACCAGAAAAACAGGATCACACACCTAGAACATGAACCAACGTGTGCAGCACTTTTTCCACAAATACAACTACAGAGGAAGGTTCCCAGTTGGAGAATACATCCCGCAGAAGAGACATCTCACTTACAGATAAACACAACCAGGCACGGTTTTGAACACAGCTACTCTCCCCGCTGTCCGACAATTTTCACTGACGGGTCACGCACGGAGACTGGCGTGGCAGCAGCATTCTGTGCCATGAAAGGCGAGGTCGTGACCCATAAGTGGGCCTGCAGAATCGGTGATAACAACACTGTCTTCCAGGCTGAGCTGTTCGCGATTCTGCGGGCATTGGAATGGATTGTCTCTAACCCAACAGTACAATTTTACAGGCTATATTCAGACAGCCTCTCCAGCCTACAAGCAATCTTTACTCACCGCACAAAACATCCCATTGTACTCCAAATAAAACTACTTTTAAAAGACCTTGCACGGCGAGTAGCCCTGGGCCATGTGAAGGCACACATTGGCATTGCTGGCAATGAATTAGCTGATAAATTGGCAAAAGAAGCTACGGGAAGCACAAATATTGATCTTTCCCTCCCTGTTCCCCCATCCTACATTAGAGGGTTTTTAAATTCTAAAATCATTCCTCAGTGGCAGGACCACTGGGATTACTCGGATAAAGGTCGACATACCCACAAATTGCTCCCTTTTGTCTCCCTAAACCTGCTTAACCTCGCCCCCCACACCTCAGCGTTCCTCACAGGACATGGTCCATTCCCTACTTACCTCAAATATTATAAACGTGCAGCCTCCAATGTGTGTCCATGTGGCCAGCGGGGCTTGCCTTCTCATTACTATTTTGACTGCCCACTGACCGTTGCCTGGCATCTCAGATCTCCCGAAATTCCCCCACCCTCTTGGCTAACCAATATTCTAACAAGACCAATCTTACTAAAAAAATTAAAAAATATTTTTAATTTCTTAATGGATTTATCGAACTTAACAAATTGAGTAACCAACTCTAGCTTTTATCAAATTTTTAACTAAACATATTAAATTCTTCACCACCAATCAGTACTGTAATTGATCTTCCTACCCTCCTTCTCCTGACTTTTCCTTATTTTGGCTGTACCTTGTCAGTGTTTGAGCACCTTGCTGTGCTCCCTTCGCAGTCTTTAGCAGCGGTCTCATCTCTCCAACGCAACAACTTGTGGCGCCATCTGTCGCGTGGGAACTGAGTTCTCAGATTCCGGCGCATCATTATTATCCAAGGACCGCCTTGGCCGCGAACTGTGTGTCATGACGCAGGAGCGTTAAGGACTGTTCACCTACAAGTTCTTCATCACTGCACCTGCCGCTGTCTGTCGCGAGGGAGTGCAGGCTCCAGCGGTTCAGGCTTTTTTCAGTTTATTTTTGTTTTTTTTTTGTTTTTAGCTTTCTTGCCTGCCCCTTGTCGCGCTTATCCTTGTCCTGGCAGTGCCGGCCTTTGGCCTAGTTTGTATTTTCTTTCTTTTCTTTTTTGTTGTTGTTTGGGCCGTTTGCGTGTGCGCTGGCGGTCTCGGCGTCGTGCCTTCCCTTCCGCCTGTGGCTGGAATCACCCAAAACGAATCCCCGCGTGCCGGGGAACATCCCGGGGGAGGTGCTAACGCTCTACGGCCTGGCTTTGCTGGGCCGAGTGGCCCCCCTTAGGCATTCAATAAAGTTACTTGAAAAATTTATTTTATTGTTTTTTGTATATCGTGTAGGGTATTGTTCGATAGATCTCGTAACATCGAACTCAAAAATATATATTTTTTTAATTTTGGGTATTATATTTTCAGAGATACTGTCGAAACTACTGGAAAAATATACCCCCTCCCTCCAATTTCCGAATCTACTGGAACTAAATTATGAAAAAAAATTAACGGTAGTTGGAATTCATTAATTAATAAATAGTAATTAATCAGCGGGCCCGTGCGAAGATTTCGCACTACAATCTAATATTTTCTATCAATATGTAATACTAGCTGTTACCCGTGACTTCGTTCACGTAACATTAAAAGAAAAATAAATGTACTAATCAAGCAAAATATTTCACTTCCGATAATTAAAAACGTAAACAATTAACTAACTCTTTATCATATTTCATAGAAGAAAATACGATATTTCTTTGTTATAGGGGCCTTGATAAAAATCAGTTTAAAAAAGGTAAAATTTTGTGCCAAAAGAACAGTGAAAAGGAAACTGCAACCAATGGAAAAAGGACGGCCAAATAAAATCGTGTAAATTGACGAATTGGGTTAAAACAAATGTCAATTTTACCTGATAAACCATTTTACTTTTAACGACTTTGAGAAACGTTTTAACAGCCATCATTTAAAAATAATTCATTGGAAATAGTATATGCTTTTTCTTTAAATTCAATTCTTGTGAATAGGGAGGAATAATTCTACACCTAAATGCAAGGAGCTTCAATTGCAAAGCTTTTTGCAGCCCAAAATTACATGCAAACGTAACACTTAAATTGCAAAGCTTCTTACAACCCAAAATTATATGTAAACATTACTTTTGCATGTAATTTTCATTGCGAATTAACATCTATTACGGTTCAAATTAAAATTAAGTTGGGTGCAAATTACATGTAAATGTTACGTTTGCATGTAATTTGGGGTTACAAAAAGCTTTGCAATTGCAAGTGTTACGTTTGCATGTAACAGCAAATTTGTGAAATTGGTTTGATCTATAGCTGAAATAAATCTTGATTTCTTGACAATTTGCTGACAGGCGATTTTTGCTCTGCAGACTAAATTGATTCATAAAGTTTGAATATGTGGAAATATGTTTTTATTTTTCGGAAATTTTACTGTAATTAAGATTTCTTTTCACCAACGATTCAAATTGAAAATAAATTTTTTTTTTTCAGTTTTAATGAGAAAATGGCATAAAAATATATTAATCCGTTTTATTTCTCCTTTTTTATCCACGAAAATGGAGTAATTAGTACCATTTTTAGAGAAATTTCGTTAAAATTTACAAAAATATATATTAATATCTCGGAATCTAATTCAAAATTTAAAATTCTCAGAGTTTATATGACATCCTCGATTCAATGATAACCGGTGTTAAGTAAATCGCGTTGCATTAAGAGGAGTAGTTGCGAAATACACACAGTCAGATTTAGAACTTAATAAGCTTGTGTTCAATTTTCTTTTCCTAATAATCTTACTGATGCTTGTATTATTAATCACAGAGTTCAGAGAATAAATAGAGAAGAAATGTTCGTGTTTGGCGTGATGGTGAAAATGCAACCCTACAGTCGGCCCAAACAACTGGCGGTTTGCTTTGAAAACCTCTCCCCGTCCAATGAATCCAGTCATTGTTCCACACGTGCAGCCTCTCTCCATTCAATGAAGTCAGCCCTTGGGCCTAATGATTTGAACGATAACCGGCTTCATATTGCAAGCCGATTTTACGGTTCATTACCTCTCTATTCTTTCACTGTACTCAGTGATTATTAATGTATGAAATTGATACACGCTCCATCCATTGACTAGAAATATAAATGGACAGCGGACTCCTTTCTTTTCTTCCGACAGACTTGAAGAATATATCTTTCCCCTTTCATCGCCAAAAATAGGCGAAAGGGTGCCGCTTTCTGGCGGTAATCCCTTTCTCAAACTTGACAAACTCAAACGCAAGTGAAAAATCTCTGTTTCTTCTCGGGAGCTGTGGAATTTCCGTGACAGTTTGGCGCGAAAAAAAACCTGTTTGGCAGAATATTCTTCCTCCACACCTGCTGGAGGAAAGGACATGTTTTCTTCAAGAAAGGGTTGCTAGTCCGCTGTCCATTTATATTTCTAGTCAATGGCTCCATCTATACTAATAAAAGAAATTTCGCTCTCTGTGTGTGTGTGTGTGTCTGTGTGTCTGTTGGCGATGGCTAGGAAAATCCAGCCCACCTAGAAGGCTGCAAATTTAGATATAGGTAGTCCAAACCCTCTCCTGGTGCACCATTACGTCAGAATTTTAATATTTTGAAACTTAAAGTAGTTATTAATTAAAAACTGATCAAAGATCACAAGTAAAAACGTCATTATTCAAAAGCTAGCTGGCGCATGTGCAGAAACCAATATCCGTATCTTCCGGAATAGAAGAAAGAAAGCACAACACATCCCGTTTTTGTTTTAAGTTTTTCTAAATTCGCCATGGGCAAACGGTTAGAAATACGGAAAAACCGTGTACATATTCTGAAAGAAAATACTTTTACGTCTCAAACGATCTGGTTGGTTTGAAAAAAATTTACATCTAACCCTTTCAAAAAAAATAATCGAAAAGCATCGAATTCATGTTTTTTATTTTCTCCCGTTTTCCGAGCCATGCATCCACCGAAATACAAAAAATACGGAAAAACGAAGGTCACTAAATTAAAGAACTAACTTTGTCCTTTCCAAAGTCCCCTTTGGTTTTAAAAAATACAAAAATTACCCCTTTTAAAAGAGTATATTTTCTGTATGCCGTTTTGTGATTTTTGCGATTTTGGCAATTTTTAAAAATTCGCATCTGCGATTCAGAGAAAGGTACGAAAAACTAAAAATACCAGACAATATCTACATTTATTCCTTTTTCGACATCTGTATTAGTTTTTGAAAAATACAAATATTAACCCTTCAAAAAAAATTCGTGCGCAGGACTCTCTTTTGCGAATTCCGATTTTCTATTATATATAAAATCTGGCATCGGCTTTCTAAAATAACCAAACAAAAATCAAACACACTTAAAGACATCTACGTTCTGTCGGATTTAGGCAGAAACCTTTAGTTTAAAAATAAAATCACGTTAACCCTTTCGAAAACGTTTTTTACCGTAAGTCAATTTCGCTTTTTTAACTATTTCCCCTATCTTTAAAAATCCGAATTGGCATTTATACACAAGATACGAAAAACTAAAAATACCTCAACTAATCTACATCCCTTTGTTTTTTAAAATCTGGTATCCGTTTTGAAAATTTTTAATTTTAACCCTCCAAAAAAAAAGTCCTTTCCAAAACTCCCTCACGCGATTTTCGTTTTTCGGTCCAGGTTTAAAATTCAGCATCGACTCAGGAAATGTGAGTACGGACAAACAGTAGACTCCAGATTATAGACGCGTTCATTTTCTTCAAAACGCATGATTGGGTTTTAAAAAATATCTACCTTAACCCTTTAGAAACCGATCGATTACATAACCAACTTTCGCGATTTCCGCTATTTTGGCAATATTTACCCGTGGTTAAATTTCAATTCTACTAGGAAATTTGGTTGGGTCGAGTGTTCTGAAAAGGTCTCTTCCAGAACAGACTGCGCCTCCTGGTGGTGGAAGGTGGAACTATGGACCCGATTACGACGGGGTTTGGTTTAAGTTTCGTATAGAACAGATTATTAATATTTTTGGCCCGTGCAACGCCGGGCGGGTTAGCTAGTTTGAAATATATTTTAAAAATCCCGTTTTATTATGACGTCACTTTGATCCCAGAGAAATCTCTTTTCAATGATATAATTCTTGTTAATTTTCTTTTCCTGGCAATAATGACGTGAATTTTAGCAGAAAACTCACATCTGTTTGTAACTGATATTCAAGCTTATTATTAATCAGTATTAAAAAAAGTATTTCAGTTATTCATCTTAAATATAACGTCCATTATGTATATACTTTTATTATACACTGACAGTCATGCTCTTTGTAATATTAGGAATATTTGAAAATACATATTTTATTTATGACGTCATATTTGTTCAAGCCAAGAAGGATCCTTTTCATAGTTCCATGGTTCAAGCGAAATATTTTTCTTAATAATATAATTATTAGCCGCCCACAGGGTGGCTTATTCTTTCAATATCTATCATTTTTCATGTTTATGAAAAGTCACAGCAGTCCATCGTTGCCACAAGTTAGTCTCGGAAAATGAAACATTTGAAGTTACTGAAAATATTAATAGCTCAAAAAGTATCTGTCACAAAATTGTTAGACAAACTGCGTTAGAAAGGTAAAGAATTGTATTTTTCTTGATGTAAATTTCAAATCGAATGATTATGCCGTTTTTCAAATAATGAATTTCAAAAATTACCAAACTTCACAATGAAGTACTATAGCGAAACCTTCACGCGTAAAAAGATAATGATAACGGTTATTGCTTTCGGTCAAGAATGGACCAAACGATGTTCGCATTTTAATATTTTAACCGTTTTTAACGAAATTCTATAATTTCAGAAGAATTTTTAAAGCGTTTTTAACGAAATTCTGTAACTTCAGAAGAATTTTTAAAGCGTTTTTAGCGAAATTCTGTAACTTTAGAAGAATTTTTCTTTGAATACGCAATAGAAATGCATAAAATCCTTTCAAAAATGTTAAAATTACAAAAAGGATAGATGCAAATTATCAGATATGAAAAATAAAGAAGAAATTTGGTACTTTCGTGTTATAGCAGCCACCAAGCATGAGATATTTTTGTTTCTGTTTTCATTAATATATTGTAAATTTGGTACTTTCGTGTTATAGCGGCTTCCAAGGATGAACTGCCAAGCGGCCAAGATTTGTCGCCAAATTATACAGCATGTATGATATTATAATAATATATGATATATTATATATATATAACATTTCTTGACGTATGTGGCCAAGTTATAGTCATATATGATGCATATATGATGTATATATATGACATGTGTATATGATGTATAAACGACATATAATATCAGACATAGATAATATGTGTATAATGACGTATATGGCACATATAGGAGCGTTTTGAATATATATATATGCGTATATAGGATGCATATATAAGCTGTGCGATGATCTTGGCGAAATAATAACTGCAACCTTGGCATAATCATAATTCGGGGGCCGCTATAACACGAAAATACGGTTTTTTTTTTAGCCACACACAGGCTTAATTCTTTCAGGCTACAGTAAAATTCATGTTTATGAAAAGTCACAGCCTCTCCATATATAAAGAAGGACACCTTTTATACGTAGCTATACAAATGGTTGTTACTGACGGTATTAAAAATCAAATTGTCTCTCTTTATTATGCCAATACTTCCGCTTGTATTTCCTTTCTGAGTACCTAATTGCCCTACAGCGCTCGCAGACCCCATTTAAAGGATCCAACGAAGTTAAACTCGTCGTGGTGGACATTTCTAAGGTGGTCCCGTGGCCCTATCTCCCACACGAATGAAGTTAACCCCCGGGGGGGTAAGTTCTTGTAAGTTCCGGGAGGGAAAGGTTCAGTAAGACATTTTTGGTGCTCCCCCTCATGTAAACCCCGTGTAAACCCCTTCATGTAACATATCAATAGATAGATCTCAGCAAGCACTATGGTCTGGTCCCACTCTCACCCTCTCACTCCTCACCTCCCTTAAGAAGCATATTTCTCTGTTTCAACTCTTTTTAAATTTTAGTTTTCCCCATCTTTTTCAGCCTCTTTAAGCCCCACAGAGGGCGTAGGCCTCTTCTAAAGGATCCAACGAAGTTAAACTCGTCGTAGTTGATATTTCTAAGAGGGTCCCGAGGCCTATTTCCCATAGGACCGGAGTTACCCCCCCCCCACGGGTGAGTCATTCAAGGTGTTCAAACCACATCATGTAACATATCAAAAGTTTGATCTCATCAAGCACTTTTGTTTGTTTCTAGTCTCTCCCTACTTCTCTCCCGTCTCCTGTCAAGAGCACTTTTCTTATTTATTTTTTTCAATTTCTCATAATTATTTTAGTTTTTCCATTTTTCTCTGTTTCTATGGGCCGTACAGCTCCAAAATTTCACCAAAATTAGCTGTAAACCACCTAAAGGTATCCCCCCCCCCGCTTCTTTTGGCGTCCTCGGTTTTCACGTATCTCTCGAGGGGGGCCCGTCAGAGGGGTGCAAATAGGGGATCCCTTTTAAAGTCCCATTTCTCAATTCAAGTGAGGATTCATTTTAAAGGTCTCGTAGAGCACTTGTGTTTTGTATAGCTCCCCCTCCCTTCCCCCCACCGCTCTCCAAGAGCCCGTCAATTAATGCTAACTCATCATTTGTTAAACAACTTCTCTTACCTCCATCATAAAAGCTGCTATTATAGAACTTTTCATAACATTTTTACTTTCTTCTATCTATAATAGAAGAAAGTATTGTAATCGCAATTTTTTTCGACTTCCGGTTTTCGACGGATTTACACGTTTTAGGGATCAGAGATTCCGAAAAACATGTTTTTACAAAATGTCTGTCTGTCCGTCTGTCCGTCCGTCCGTCTGTCCGTCTGTCCGTCTGTCCGTCCGTCCGTCTGTCCGTCTGTCCGTCTGTCCGTCTGTGTGGCTTTTTTTTGTACCATCGAAAAGAGTATGAAGTTATGCTTCAAATTGAACCACATTTTGTTTCTATGTTTTTGGCTATGGCAAGCCGATTCTATCAGAATTTGGGGATGTTTCGACGAAAGGGGGCTCTGCGATCGATATTTTTGTTCCATTTTCACTATTGTACCATCTAAAAGTGTATGAAGTTATGCTTCAAATTGAACCACATTTTGTTTCTATGTTTTTGGCTATGGCAAGCAGGTTCTATCAGAATTTGGGGACATTTCGACAAAAGGGGGCGCTGCGATCGATATTTTTGTTCCATTTTCACTATTGAACCATCTAAAAGTGTATGAAGTTATGCAGATAATTGAACCATTTTTTTTACTTTCTTCTATCTATAATAGAAGAAAGTATTGCAATCGAAATTTTTATCGACTTTCGGTTTTCGAGGGATTTACACGTTTTAGGGGTCAGAGATTCCAAAAAACATGTTTTTACAAAATGTCTGTCTGTCCGTCTGTCCGTCTCTGTGTCTTCATTGTATCATCGAAAAGTGTATGAATTTATTCTTCAAATTGAACCTAATTTTTTTTCTATGTTTTTGGCTATGGCAAGCAGGTTCTATCAGAATTTGGGGATGTTTCGACGAAAGGGGGCTCTGCGATCGATATTTTTGTTCCATTTTCACTATTGTACCATCTAAAAGTGTATGAAGTTATGCTTCAAATTGAACCACATTTTGTTTCTATGTTTTTGGCTATGGCAAGCAGGTTCTATCAGAATTTGGGGACATTTCGACAAAAGGGGGCGCTGCGATCGATATTTTTGTTCCATTTTCACTATTGAACCATCTAAAAGTGTATGAAGTTATGCAGATAATTGAACCATTTTTTTTACTTTCTTCTATCTATAATAGAAGAAAGTATTGCAATCGAAATTTTTATCGACTTTCGGTTTTCGAGGGATTTACACGTTTTAGGGGTCAGAGATTCCAAAAAACATGTTTTTACAAAATGTCTGTCTGTCCGTCTGTCCGTCTCTGTGTCTTCATTGTATCATCGAAAAGTGTATGAATTTATTCTTCAAATTGAACCTAATTTTTTTTCTATGTTTTTGGCTATGGCAAGCAGGTTCTATTAGAATTTGAGGATATTTCGACGAAAGGGGGCACTGTGATCGATATTTTTGTTCCATTTTCACTATTGTACCATCTAAAAGTGTTTGAAGATTATGCTTCAAATTGAACCACATTTTTTTCTATGTTTTTGGCTATGGCAAGCAGGTTCTATTAGAATTTGGGGATATTTCGACGAAAGGGGGCGCTGTGATCGATATCTTCGTTCCATTTTCACTATTGTATCATCGAAAAGTGTATGAAGTTATGCAGATAATTGAACCAATTTTTATTTTCTTCTATCTATAATAGAAGAAAGTATTGTAATCGAAATTTTTTTCGACTTCCGGTTTTCGACGGATTTACACGTTTTAGAGGTCAGAGATTCCGAAAAACATGTTTTTACAAAATGTCTGTCTGTCCGTGCGTCCGTCCGTCCGTCTGTCCGTCTGTCCGTCTGTGTGTCTTCATTGTACCATCTAAAAGTGTATGATGTTATGCTTCAAATTGAACCAAATTCTTTTTCTATGTTTTTGGCTATGGCAAGCCGATTCTATCAGAATTTGGGGACATTTCGACAAAAGGGGGCGCTGCGATCGATATTTTTGTTCCATTTTCACTATTGAACCATCTAAAAGTGTATGAAGTTATGCAGATAATTGAACCATTTTTTTTACTTTCTTCTATCTATAATAGAAGAAAGTATTGCAATCGAAATTTTTTTCGACTTTCGGTTTTCGACGGATTTACACGTTTTAGGGGTCAGAGATTCCAAAAAACATGTTTTTACAAAATGTCTGTCTGTCCGTCTGTCCGTCTCTGTGTCTTCATTGTATCATCGAAAAGTGTATGAATTTATGCTTCAAATTGAACCTAATTTTTTTTCTATGTTTTTGGCTATGGCAAGCAGGTTCTATTAGAATTTGAGGATATTTCGACGAAAGGGGGCACTGTGATCGATATTTTTGTTCCATTTTCACTATTGTACCATCTAAAAGTGTTTGAAGTTATGCTTCAAATTGAACCACATTTTTTTTCTATGTTTTTGGCTATGGCAAGCAGGTTCTATTAGAATTTGGGGATATTTCGACGAAAGGGGGCGCTGTGATCGATATTTTTGTTCCAATTTCACTATTGTACCATCCAAAAGTGTTTGAAGTTATGCTTCAAATTGAACCACATTTTTTTTCTATGTTTTTGGCTACGGCAAGCAGGTTCTATTAGAATTTGGGGATATTTCGACGAAAGGGGGCGCTGTGATCGATATCTTCGTTCCATTTTCACTATTGTATCATCGAAAAGTGTATGAAGTTGTGCAGATAATTGAACCAATTTTTATTTTCTTCTATCTATAATAGAAGAAAGTATTGTAATCGAAATTTTTTTCGACTTCCGGTTTTAGACGGATTTACACGTTTTAGAGGTCAGAGATTCCGAAAAACATGTTTTTACAAAATGTCTGTCTGTCCGTGCGTCCGTCCGTCCGTCTGTCCGTCTGTGTGTCTTCATTGTACCATCTAAAAGTGTATGATGTTATGCTTCAAATTGAACCAAATTCTTTTTCTATGTTTTTGGCTGTGGCAAGCAGGTTCTATCAGAATTTGGGGATATTTCGACAAAAGGGGGCGCTGTGATCGATATTTTTGTTCCATTTTCACTATTGTACCATCTAAAAGTGTATGATGTTATGCTTCAAATTGAACCAAATTTTTTTTCTATGTTTTTGGCTATGGCAAGCAGGTTCTCTCAGAATTTTGGGATATTTTGACGACAGGGGGCGCTGTAATCGATATTTTTGTTCCATTTTCACTTTTGTGCCATCTAAAAGTATATGATGTTATGCTTCAAATTGAACCAATCTTTTTTTCTATATTTTTGGCTATGACAAGCAGGTTCTATTAGAATTTGCGGATATTTCGACGAAAGGGGGCGCTGTGATAGCCATTTAAAAATTTAAAATTCAAAATGATGTGCAAATAAAAATAATTAGAAATCCTAAAACTTTTTTTCTTTAAATATTCGGCCTTGATCCGGAGAATCCTGAGCAATTTTTGTTTTGCTTCTATCTTAAAAAATGGCTGAGATAGAGTGGTTTGAAATTTTAGGGTGGCTGACATTTTCAAACAAAACAGCAGAATTCATCCATAAACGGATTTAATTTATGAGTTTTAGTTAACATGCTTTCGGCAAATTTTCTTTCATTGTTGTAACCATTAATGCTATTATATGCTTATCACTATATATTTATATTCGCCAACATCAAATTCTCGCCAAACTTGTCGACAGTTGGCGGAATATCGCCAAATTTGGCGACCAAAATAAGTTGCCATAAATGAAGCGAACTTGGCTGTAGAGGACTAATTTGGCGATATTCTCATTCAAATTCAATGTTGACGAGAACTGGGACTGAATCTTTTTTATTTAGGTTCCACGATTTTACCTTCGTGTTTTCCAGTAAAATTAGCTGAAATCGTAAAACCAATGAATAGGGAGGCTATCTGTTCCTGCACAGAAAAAAATAAAACCTAAAATGGGTAAAAAAAAAGCCCAATTTGGGTTGAAAGATTCTTAGGTCTGGGGTAACCCATTTTGGGTCCATACCAAATTGGGTCATGACACATGCCTGTTTTGGTTGCCACTGTGTATCCATTTTGGACACTGTTAAGGACCCATTTTGGGTATATTAAGACCCATTTTGGGCATGACTGAGAATCCATTTTAGGCAGTATTTAATACCCATTTTGGACACTGTTAAGTACCCATTTTGGGTATCTTAAGACCCATTCTGGGCCTCACTGAAAATCCATTTTAGGCAGTATTTAATACCCATTTTGGACATCACTGAGAATCCATATTAGGCAGTATTTAATACCCATTTTCGATATCTTAAGACCCATTCTGGACACTACTGGAGAATCCATTTTAGGCAGTATTTAATATCTAATTTAGATATACACCCAATATGAATACCACTAATTACCTATTTTGGAGAATATTTAATACCCATTTTGGCCATGCTAACACCTATTTTGCACAATCTTAAATATCTATTTTAGAATACATGAATACCCAATTTGGGTGCCTTTAAATACCTGTTTTAGGATGAATTCAACATCCAATTTAGATAAATTTAAATACCTTTCTTGACACATTTAATACCTATTATTTTTAACATTGCACAATCATCCCAAATGCTGGATACAGTATTTATGAATTTATTTTAAATGTTTATTAGTGTACAGCTTCATAACTTAGTGCTTTTATTAAAACATTACAGTAAAATTTTAAAGTTAAAATAGTACCTTCAAAAATTATTCATATTTGAAATATAAGGCAATTAGCTCAATTTCGATGAGATTCCAATAATGAATAGCTGAATAATTTTCTCAATATTTAGAATCCTTCTTCTCGGGATCTTGATTTGAAACAAAATTATGACTTTCTTATGGGATACACTATCAAATTAAATGTGTTATGCCACCAGCTTTTATATGATTTCTTTCATTTGTCACATTAAAAGATAATTAAGATATTGATTTGTACTAATTTTTGAAATTTCTTAGAATATTGATAGAATATTATTCTCACCACAAGCAGTAGATTTACTTTTAACATTAGAAAGACCAATTGGGGTTATTTTGACTGTCGAATAGTGAAATCATAATTGTTATTTATCACAATACATAGTTTTGTGATATTTTATATATGAATATAATATTCAGGCCTTGTGTCGACGTTTAAAATGGAACTGAGTTAGAGTTGATCATACTTTTAAAGACTATAGTACCCCACGTTTACTCTAATATTATTTTCAAATAATTATATGTTTTATTCTTGCTGATGATCACATTTAATCTTCAAATCTTTGTTTAAAAAACAGCTTTGAATAATGTAATAATTATTCTTAAAAAATAGAAAAAAAATACAGTCAAATATATTATTAGGTACATTAGGAAATTTTATTGTCCAGACATTTATATTCAGCTATTGTGTATTTAGCACAGCTTTAAAAAAAATAAAATAAATAAATAAATAAATAAAAAAATGGTGGACTCATGCAAGAATTTTGCACTGCAATCTAAATTTTTTAGCAATATAATATTTTTTATTTATAGATTTAAACTTCTAATGAAACAAAACCATAGTGGTACAGATGTCACAGATGCACCGGGGTTTCTTTTTGGCACCAAAATGGTGATTTTTTGCTTGGTGTGGTAACCTGGTGACTTTTGCATCATATGGAAACTTGGTATTTTATAACAAAATGAAATGTGTATGTAAATAAATTAAAAATAAAATAATATAAAAATAATTACTAAATAAAATTAAATACATGTGTATTAAAAATAATGCGTGTTTTAAATAAAACTATGTGTAATTATAAAATTAAATGTGTGTTTTTTTAAAATAAAATTATAACACAATTTTAATATAAAATAAAACTAACATGTTTGTACAAGCTAGGCCGCCTAACAGGTATTCGAAAATGAGATTTTCTCGCTAAAATAGCAAAAAAAAAAAAAACGGCAAACCCTGCGATATCTATTTCATAAGATTAGTCAAGCCAGAATATCAACTCATTCATCCCATCAAACTTACAAAAAGGCACGCGCGAGAAAAAACCAAAATAACAATCGTATTTTAACTGCATTAGAGGAAGACATCATTCCCTTAAGAAAGGGGGGGGGGGGGGGGAAACATGGACAACCTATTGTATTTTTTTCTCCTAAACATTGAAATTCGAATTTTGCTTTTTTATCATAAATATAAAATAAACACATGCAGAGATATCACACTTTATCTTTTTTGTACTATTTATTTTTTTATAATCATTGTGAGCGTGATATAATCCAGAATTTAATTTTTGTGGTAAGACAATTTGAAGAAAACATATCATTTCATTTATGAAAACAATGCCAATTTAATTTTTAATTAACAGCAATCTTTAATCAAGAAAGATGTTTTAGGAAAATGTAAGTGTATATGTCAGAAGCCGCTTTAAAAACCTTTTGAATGATACTTCATTCGTTATTCTGCGCTTCGTAAATTCATAGAAAAAGGGATGTTGACAATAGAAATTATATATATGATTGCCATGGATCACCACTTTGTTAAATTTACCTGTGATGATGCTTAAATTAAACTTAGGAAGTTTTAATGGTCATACAATATTAAATTTGGTGCCACTTAATCGGACATTTTTCAAGACAAACAAATATTAACACAGCTTTATAACTGTTACTTTTAAATATAAAATGTTGTGTTTTACATTTAATTATTTAAAGGGAGTGGAGAAAAATTTAACTTGATAATGGCAATGAAAAAAAGTAATATGAAATCGTAAATAGCTGCTTAACTCCGCAGTACATAATACAACAATTAACACATAAGGTTTAAAAACTACATGATGATTAAAAATTTGATTAAAAAAAATATTTTAAAACTTACTTCAATTTTCTTGACTTGTAGTTCTTGGCGCAGTACAGACAATGTTCGAAACAAAAAAGATAAAAGCAAATATGGTGCTCATAATTTGCTTTATGCCGCACAAATGTAGGAATGCTGTTAACAGCTAAATTATACTCTTAAAACTGTATCTCTGATATAAAAGGTACATTTGGAATATTTGCGTCCCTGAATATTCAGAGACACATGGTGCCCTTGAAATTAAGAGGCACAGAATGCCTTTGAGATTAAGAGGCACAATGTGCCTTTCAATTTATACGATAGTGCTTCTTACGTAAAAATATATTCTGTGCCTCTAAAGATACTGGTACATGTTTTTTTTGTGCATCTCATTTCCAATATAACCCAAGTCAATAAATTAATACTTATACAGGGTGTCCCTCTTATTTTTTTTAATTAATTTTTTTTTTATGACAAAACTAACAGAATTGGGATACTTTGAATTTTATGAATATTCAGTGTTTTCAGGTTCTAAAAACAAAAAGACTCTTGTACAGAAAAATATTGAAAATTAAAAGAAATCAAGGTATAATAAGTCAGTAAGATTTTGCCGTAACGGAAAGGACTTTTTTTTTTTTTTGTACTTGTAAGGAAATGCAGGAAAATTTTCTACATATAACTCTAAAATGCAGGGAACACACAAATAATTTAAATTTCTAATGTTTACAAAAAAAAAAAAAAAAAAAAAATGTAAACAGTTTTTAATATGATAAAGAACATTTTGAAACATTTTTGCAATTAGAAATATAATACTTATAAAGCTGCTTAGGAACTTGGTATGGGACAACAATAAGAGGAACAGCTTAAATAAAAGAAATTAGATGCATAAATAACAAAAGTAAAAAACCTTATGATGTACGTTTATTTTCACAACTTAACATTTATAAAACTTTTTTTCTTTTACATAAAAATATAAAGTCTTTAATTTACAAATTAATGTTTTCCAGTTTAAGATTTAATCAAAAAATGAGTTTAAGAGCTTATATCTTAACATCTTATTTTTACTCTTCTATCGTAACAAATCACTTTATATCAACCATCTACTTAAATTAAATAATTTTCATACCTCATTTATTAACTCTCTCTCTTTCAGTTGGAAATATTCATTATACGTGTAAATAATTACATTTTATATTTATACATTTACAGTAAACTCTGTCTACCGCAGAAAGATTTTCAAGTCCCAGTGAATTTATAGACATAGAGTAAACTTTGCTGAAGGTAAAATAGTACGACGGAAATTTTTAGACCCAATCAATTTCACATTAGACATAGAAGAGAGGTTACAGTATTTAATACTATTTCTCCCGCCGTCAAATTATAACATTTAAAGATTTGATTTGTTTATTTTATACATCATTTTTAAAGCTAAGAAGCATAAAAACAATTCTGCAATATATTAAAAATGATTTGTGGTTGATTTAACCTAAAAAAAGGGGGTGGGGGAACAGTGAACTGGTGTATCAGAGGTCACATTTACTCATTTGATCAAATTATGCTGGATGTCAAATAGTTTTTTTTTTATATATATACTCCCAGCATTTTATGTTTATTTTACCATTTTCTCCCATGTTTTATTTTATCCCTCAAAAATTACATCAAAAGAGAGAACATAAAAATTCTTGTCATTACTGATGCCTAAGAGCTTAAATGCTTTAAAAGAAATAAAACACAATAGATGGGAAAACAAAAATATGACATATAAATAAAATATACTTTATTTATTAAATTTACTGTAGATGCAATAAAATTTTAAATGTAACACAAAATCTAATAAAATAGTTGCACAGTCTAATTAAAAATTATATTATACAAGTTGGTCAAAACAGAAGTTGCCATTTCAAAAAACTTGGAACAGGTCTCTTCTGTTGAGAAGTAGTATATTCACCCTAGGGAGAAATTTAAAAGAAAATAATTAATATTTAAATATTTAATATTTGATCATATCTACAAATTCAAACAAATTCTAATACCTGTTTTTAAAAAAAAATTCTAATATTACAGTAGATTCCTGACTAAAATGTGTTCAGGTTGAGAGTTAAACTTGAAACCTTTCACTTAAATTGACAACGCTCTGCCTATTGAGCTACCTGGACAGACAACTGTTGGCAATAACAACTGTTCTGTCATGTAGACAGCTCAACAGAATAAACCACAAGTAATGGAACTTAATTAAAAATGGATGCTAACATAATCGCCAATCAGGTTATCTAAGTAAAATGTGTCTGCTGGCTATCGGCCCAGGTAGCTCAACAGACAGACAATTTATCCAAAGGTCTTGATTTCGACTTTCGGCCTGGACGTATTTTCATTCAGTTAGAAAAATGTCAATTCATATATAATATTTTTATCAACCAGTTTGAGTTAAAAATAATAATACATAATAATGTACTGCTATAGTTTTTGATGTATTATTGTTAGAAAATACATATTACAGCTTGATTTGAACGAACCTTTAAGAAAAGTATCCAATTTCTATGAACTTCCATTAACATAAACATGTGAGCTAATTTAATAAGTACTCACAATCGAGAAATGTTAAAAAGTCAATTTTAATTTTGCAATACTACAATTCTTTACGTTATGTATGTTACCATATTTAAGATTAGTTTAATCTTTATAAATTTGATATATAAGCTATTGTAATACAATTTGATTACTTTAAACTTAATTTTTTTGAAATTATTTAGTTCAGGGTCGGCAAGTTTTTGCCGCAGGTGGAAAAAACCTCGGTAAAAACTGTCCTGGCAAAAATGGCAAAAACTGAATTTTTACATATAAATGCACATTTTATTTCTTTTACTTATCTTAAATTAACAAGCACAGAATAGTAGTACAATGCATTATGATGATAACTTAATATACTCATCTTAATTACTGAGAAATTATTAATTTCATCATAAAAAAAATTTAATTGAAAAAAAGCCATTGTTAGTCTGATTTTTATGCTGCAATAAATTAACAATATTGCAAAATCTACAGAAATTATAAACACTTCCAGTTTTAAAATAAAATGTATCAACCTATCAATCAGCATAATGCAATAATTCAGAGATGTAAAATATAAGCAATAGTAGTAAGTACATGTATTAATATATTGTGTTCAAATAAGTGAAATCTTAAATTTCTTTTAAAAAATTAAATATTTTAATAACAATAACATAAAAAATTAAACATCCAACATTAAGCGGCACTTTCATCACCATCATCATTGCAAAATAATTTTTTTTTTCAGCATTCCATAACAAAAAACAAGTTTGGAAACATTACTTATTGTCAAACTATTTCGAATTTTTGAGTGGACAAAAGAGAAGTTGGAAATTATTCTCTCGATTGCAGCACTACTGGCTGGGCGTGCTTGCAGGTGTGCTATTAACATACAAAATTCTTTGGAAATTTCACATGACTTTGCGACACTTCTTCACCACTTATTGGAATCAACTGTCATAATTACTTGTTCTGAAAACAATGTACTTTGGAAAGGTTTTTCTTTTAGTTCAAAGTTCACGGCATATGATAGGAAAGATGGATTTATTTTTTGTAGCCATTCTCTGGCCTGTTCTTTTTGTTCGTAATTAAGGTGCTCACCCTTATATTTTGGGTGTAACAAATAGGCAAGAAGATGCCAGGGCAAAATTGCTTTTTCAAACCTTTTTTTAACTTTTACAAAATGGGGTTTCAAATTATCTTTCAGCAAATTGCACCATATATGGCAAGCATCTGCTATTGTTGTTGAATCAGCCTACAAGATATCTAAAGCTGTTGAGACTGGTTTTAATTGCTTAATGAGATCTTTTATTTGTTGCAATTTAGTTTAGGTGAAAAGTTATTAATTGCCAATCGCACAGTTTTCTTCATTTTGAAATACATCATGAGGTAACACAGTTTTATTTTCCAATCCACTGTGCACTTGCATAATTCCACTGATGTCTGTGTCTATATTTATCAAAAGCTGTCTGAGGAATTCTAATTTTTGAAAAGTTTCTTAGAATTATTCAATGTTATTTCTTTTTTCAGCATTTTTTGCAAGTCTCATTTTTAAAAATTTGTCTCTATCTTGCTGGGAAAAAAAGCCTCACCCATTTTGTGCTTTGTACATGAATCTCAATTTTGCCCACACTAGTTGAGGGAACATCTAAAAATTTTTATCACAGTATGAAAGGGATACTTCTATAAGTAAATAATGCTTTTGATCTTCGTGAAATTTTCCATTTTGAAAAATTGCTGTGATAAACCGGCTTACTGCTTTCCCTATATATAAAAATATTAATATTTAATGAGTATTAATATTAAAATGTGATTATAGTGCCTAATTAGAATTATGAAGGTAGTGCCATGTAATGTAACAACATGAAATATGTAATATTATAGCAACACTACACAAATATTTAACACATATATGCAAATCAATTTAAAAATACCAATTGTTATTGCACTCCATGTAGCTCTTTCTGGCTCCATCAGTTTCTCTAGTTACGAAGAACTAAATATGCAGAATTTCCTTCTCATTGGAGTAACTTTAACTTTCATAATATCCAACTGAAAAAGATTAGATAATTTATCATTAGTTTATAAAATAGTAAAGACACATGCTGAGCTATAAAGCCACAGGAAAAAAAAAAAAAAAAAAAAAAAAAAAAAACACTGCAATCGAATTTATGTTAAAATCTAATGCCTTATCTAATTTATGTAAAAAAAAAAGAGGTTGTGTGGCCATTATTCAATGACTGATCATAAGTTACCTAGATTTTTAATGATTCTAAATGTTTGTTTTTGTACATATGAAACACAAATGTTCTCTGAGTAATTAAATGAATTATAATATGAAACCAATATAATTAAACATTCTTTAAATCAATAACTTAAAAGAAGATGGTTTGTTATTTTAAATATTTACATATCTAATATCTTCATTTTATTATGTTAAATTCATTTCAATCATTTAGAACAATGCTTATGTTAAATTTTATTTTTATAAATTATAAAAAAGTCCCCGCACCCCTTCTTTTTTTAGCATATTATTTCACGTTTGTAGCTTAAGTCTAGCCTTAATCCTTAGTTTGTAGAATGTGCATTTGCAAGCAAAGAACAGGTAGCCTTTTTACGGTACTTTTGGGTTAGCTGGGTACCAGTGATACATATACATGTATATAATACACACACACACATATATATATATATATACTAGAGATGAGACTGGCTCAGCCCGAGCCCAAGCCCAGGCCCGACATGGACTCGGGCTCAATTTTTATATCAGTCTTCGGGCCCGGGCGGGCTCAGGCTCATTCTTTCTGAAACTGACAATTTTATTTATACTCATACAGAAAAAAAAAATCTTTTTTCCCCCCTAAAAAATTACATATTCCATTTTAATGCTATTTTGATCAGAATGAATAAAAGGGGAAGCAGGAATCTCATTTTTCTTTTCCAGTTCTAGAATACTACTTTAAAAGAAAATTTGCAAGTTTATGTGCGGCATTGATGCAACGACGACCGGATGATATGGCGCGAATAATTTCGGTTTTTGTTTGTAAAAGTATGATATTTTTCAATAGGAACATTTATTTATTTATTTTTAGATATCAAAAGCAAAGTGAATACTTTTTTTGTTTGTAGTTAATCAGCATTAGCTTAAGATTTGGAAATTTTTAGTCTTCTATTGTGTGCGAGTCATAATGGCTCTTTATATGAAAATAATGTTAGTGATTCTATTTTTCATGGCTCTGAACATTTACAAAGTCAGTCCCATTCGTAAGTATAATAATTGTCATACATTGTTATTCTGATAAGAAGGCAATCGAAAAGTGTTTCCGCACTTTGCCTATAAAAGCATAGGATCTTTCATATAACGGTGCCAAATTTTAAACTTAAGCTGATTTTCAGGAACAAGAAATATTGCTTTAATTAAGGAATCGATTACAATTTACGAAATTCACCTATTATACAAAATAGAAAAATGACTTAGGAATAGTAATTACTGTAAATTTCATGCATTTATTCATAAAATGTACTTCATTAATGTGTCCATCAGGTTTGCTTGTTGGGTGAGAAAATTATGAGAATCTTTTAAGAAAGTATATTTTTATTTCATACAAAACTTCTCTTTTGAAAAAAATTAATGTAAATTCGCATAAAGTTTAATTAAGTGCTGGAGATTAACAATTATTTTCATGTAAGACATTTTTTAAATATGAGATATTACTTTTAAAACATTTTTTAAATATTATGAATTTTTTTCAATATTGGGTTCGGGCTCTGATGACACAAAATGTTTCGGGCTTGGGGGAATGGGGGGGGGGGGGGGGGGGGCTCGGATTTTAAAATTGTATATAAATACATACACACATATATATATATACACTTATATGTATGAATATTTATATATATATATATATATATATATATACCTACACTTACATATATATATATAAATTTATATATGTACATTATATCACTGGCACCCGGCTAACCGAAAAGTACCCATTTTTTTTTGTTTGGATTCTATTAAGCTGTACCTGCAATGGTAGGTGGGAAGGCTTAAAAAACCAATATAACAAGTTAATTCGTACAACTCATGGAGTGTTTGCATTCCAGTTTCCAGTCCATACAGTTTAGCATCAATTGTGCAGATATTTTCAAATTTTGGACTTATCCACTCCAAATTGCAAAACAAACTTGAAGAACAGAAAGCATACGAACTAGTGTTTTGCTACATGTTCCACGGAAAAAAAGACTTAGAATGGGACTAACATTAAAACAATATAAAAATCTGTATATTATTTATATAGGGTAATTTTATACAATAAATCATACAAATATTTTCACAATGTACTTTCATTTTTAAAAATTAAAGTATTTAATAGTAGTTAGAAAGGGTCTATTTATATAAACCAATCCCCTATAATCTCCAAAGTTTAATCAAATCAAAAGTCGTGTAAATTATAAAATTTTGAAGATTATTGTTAATTACTTGTTATTATTTCTCTTTTGCACATGCAAAATGAGTGATTATTAATATATAAATGAATGTTTAATGACAATAAGATATTTCAAATATGTTTTGCTATAAAATATCTACTCAATATAAAAAAAGCTCACCAATTTCATACAAATAAACAATGTAAGCATAATCAAATATACAGCATTTAAATAAGCATATGTGTTACATTTAAATACACAAATCAAAATACACATTGACCAATGATTAGTTTTTATTTTATGAAACATTGATGTAATTGTTGTTTATTTCAATACTTTAGATTTCTGTTTGGAAATTGTATCTTGCAAGTAATGAAAATATGTTCAGAAATGAAAGACTGCTTCGATAAAATTGAATACAGTAGACTCTCTAAAATCCACAAATTTCTAAAATCTGCACATCATTACAGAAGAAAACAATGAAACTTACAGTTGAGATGTAGGGGAAAAATTCAGGATTTTTTAAATTATTATATCATTCCATGTACATTTTAATATGTAATTCTTATTAATATGGCTGAACATGCTTTCTCATCAAGGAAGTATAACTTTATTTCTGAAAAAAAGACAGTGCTGTTCTCAGTGTTGATTGTGATCTTTTTACAAAATAAATTAATGTATTAATCAAGCATTTTTGGATATTAAGTTTGGCTAAGCATGAAATAAAACTTTTGTTTTATGATTTTTATGTAAATTATTAGTGTAACTTTATGAGGCAAGTTTCAGAGAATAATTAAAAGAAAAAAAAATCTCATCATTATTATGCCTATTTTTAGTTATGTATTATTGTGTACTTGACCTTTACCTTAAAAATTTTAATCATGCTTTAAATTTTCTTACTTTACTTAATTATTTTAATATTTTACTTTATTGTAAGCATTCATTACAATTTACAGTGCATTATTACATTCAAATTACTGTTTAAAAAATGTAAACAAAACAGTGACCAGAAATCCATAATTCTAAAATATGCACAATCTCTGGTTTCAAGCTATGCAGATTTGAGGGACTCTACTATATATATATTTTTAAACTGTTGATTTAATTATCTTTTAATTTATGGTTCAGGGAGAAGCAAGGATTAAACTGAAATTTTCACTGAACTAATGTTTAAAGAAATAGCAGTAACTTTCTGTAAAAAATGGTTAAAAAAGTTTCTTGCTGCCTTTTTTGTTTCAATATCTTTACTTTCAATTTTATTGTTTACATTTGAATATACATTTGATTTTTTGATTTTAATTATATTAAAACAAATATATTATTCCAAGAGATTCCTATATTTATGAAGTTTAAGATATGTTTAGTTTTGAAATTTTAAATAATAACAGGCTATAATAATACGTTTAACAAATATTATTTGTTTCTTATTATGCTAAATATAAAAAATGAGCACCCATTGCTGAAAAAAAAGCAATGAACATTTTAATTTAGTTTTCAAAAACACATTTGTGCAACAAGATGTTTTCATTTGTTACAGCAAAAATAAAAAAAAATAATAATAATAACAACTTGAAATAAAGACCACTTTCTGTTTTTCTGCAACATCATGGGAGCCAAAACCAATCAGATTATTTGAAACAAGCCAGAGCAAATATTACACTAAATATGCAATTCTTAAATAAGCTTCAATTAAATTGTAATAAGTAAACAAATTTTATTACAATTAAATAAACTTTAAAGATTTATGTTGCGGTTAAATAAGAATTTATAATTTTGTTAGATATTAAACAGATGCATTTTATTTCTTAAAAAATGGCAGTTCTCTGACCGTTATAGTTCACAAGCACTATTTTATGTTCTGCAAAATATCATCATAGTGATCCGCAGAACTAAAAATTGTAAATTTACTGGTCTGTGAGATTTCAAAAGGTTGGCGACTACTGATTTTACATTTTTAGATGACTGATTATTACTTAATAAAAAATTAAAGAATTTTAAACTTTGTGTGCTGGGGGGGGGGCTAGATTTTCTTTAAAAAAACAGACATCTGTAGATATGAGAAAGATTCAGAATCCTGAACCTGAAAGGTATGTGTAGTAGTAGTTTGCTACAAAATATATACTTTTTCCCCAACCAGTGACCATAAGAAATAATGACAATCTGTAGCCAGGCCAGCAACACAGGTATTATAGTATTATTATTTGATGGTTTTTACCATTGTTTGAAAAAACTATAATGTTTCATTCAAAAATGCTTAGTTTAATAAAAAACTAATTAAATTTTTGTCAAAAATATTTGTGTATTATCATTACTTTGAAAAATATTTTAGAGTTGGTAATACCAATTAGAGTCCTGCATCGGGTCGGTTTACCCACTTTTACCCGCACCCAACTCACGGTTCATTTTGAAAAATATAGTGCCGACACGACCTATGGTTCAGGTCGGCTTGACTTCTAATTTTTTTTTTTTTTGCAGGTCGGGTTGCGGGTTCGGATTGACCCGCTTTTCCAAAAGAATGTACATAATATTTTTGCAGGTTAAAAATATGTATACAATAAGACCTCCATAACGGACACACTCGAAAACCAACCTTTTATGTGACTTGGAAAGGAATAAAAAATGCCATTCATCTGATCACTTGATCATAACTCGTTTTTTTTTTTTTTTTACAAACTGTGTTCTGTGCAATAATTTGCAAATGTCAGCGACAAATCTCAGTTGCAGTGTCAGATTTTTTCATTGACTCTTGCTGATAAAACAAAACAAATTGCTAACTCACGAAAAAAATTAATTTTCTTGCGGTTATACTAACGTATTATTATATCTAATATTTTAATACTGGGTATCTTCTTTGTGGACTACTTTTTCATAATTGTATTGAAATATGCATTAATTTTCTGTTCCTTCAGTTTCAGGTTAGTTCGGGTATTAATATTTTGGGGTTCGGGTCAGTTTCGAGTTGACTTTAAGCAAAATTTTCAAGTTCGGGTCGGAAACACAACCCGACCCATGAAGAATTATAATTCCTTGTCCTCAATTTCAAGTGTTGATTGAATCTTTCAACAAAATCTAAAAGTAGCGAAATAGTGGACAACTTTTGAAAAGTAGTTTGTAGTCGCTACTTTTTAAAACAAGTAGTTATAGTTGTAGTTTAACTACATTTTTGATAAAGTAGTTGTAGTTCGCTATTAAAATAAAGTAGTTTTTCAGACCCCTAACTTATTCGCATTCAAATTTATTTTCATAGTTCTGTTCAAACTCTTTGTGAAAATCCCAACAATCGGACATGCTAAAACCTAAATATGAGCCATAATAATTATTCAAGGTTGAACTTGACTCGCAGAAAGAAAATAAGTCATACCAACACGAAAAAATAAATAAAAGCAACCAGATCCGCTGCAGGATTCTATTCAACGATCTTGAGGTGTCCGCTATTGCGAGGTTTCACTATATTTGAATATTAAAGAATATAGATTTGTCCATTTTTCTATATAAAATATAAAATTGGTATTAGAGATATTATACATTATTTTTCATTATAGCAATAAAACATGATTTATTGTTCTTTCATTGTGGGTGCGGGTCGGGTGCAACCCGACCCATATAGGACTCTAATACCAATAACAAAATGATAAGTATTGTTTTATCATAATTAACAGAAAGTTAATTATTAATTTCATTTCTTTTACTACTTCTTTGAGAAAAAAAAATTTTGCTAAAGATTATATACCATATTTTTTAAACAATCAATACAGTTTTAAGGAACTTTTACTTGAAATATGCAAATAATTTTTTAGAGTTCAAAATCAGTTGGATATGATAAATTGCTATATTTTTATTTAAAAAGAAAGGCACTGTAGCTTTAAAATTTACAAGGTACTGCCCACACACACACACAAAATTCTGGCTATGCTTTTGCAAATACTAAATAAATATTGATTAGTACAGAATGATTTACAATATAATATGTACTAATTGCACTCTTTTAAGCAAAATAAACTTGAGTCATGAAAAGCAACACTCAATTGAATCAATATACCTCTGTACTTTAATAATTATTTAAAAACAACACAAAATGTCACAAAACATGTATGCATCATTTAATAAAAGCATTTACTTAAGGTGTTTTTTAAAAACATACAAAACTGTATTTCACATATGATAAAACCTAGCGGTTTCGCTCTTTTAAGATTGCGTATTAAAAAAAAAACTTAGCAGCACACACAGAATACACAGATATATAAAATATATATACATGGATGTATGCAGGAGAGTTCATTGTAGTGCTGTCCTCCCCTAGTTTTGCGTGTCTCTATGTATTGAGTTAATTTTTATTTTATCATTCTCAGAAAATAATAGTAAATCAAATATACTACTTACTTATTATTCCAGAGGCCAGACTCATTGTTCACTTCATCTTGTTATCGTCGTCAGTATTCTTGTTATTGTGGCCGTATCCATATTTTCCGCTTCGGCTTTTTCATTGAGAAGATAATAAAGATTAATTTATACAAAGTTTGGGTGGCTGGTTACGTTTAAATCGTAACAATCTGAACATCAATCTGCTTTAAAAATACGAAAACTTAAACAAAAATAAAATCTAACGTCCATGCGCCGAATCATGAGGAACAAAACAAACATCCATTCGCCCCAATGCATGACGGTTAGTCGGCTGTTACGCGTGCGCGTGTTTCAGTGTGCTGTGCTGCTGAACTTGACAGGCGGATTTGAGCTAGGCTGTAGCCCAATTTGGGTTTCACCCTATCCCATACTAGGTATCGTATAGATGTGGCTATGAATACGTAACCGTTTTCTTCCAATTTGGGGAGTATTGAGACCCGTTATGGGTCTGATACCCTGAAATAGGTATATTACAACCCATATTGGAGTTTGAAAAGCTAATATGGGTGTTATTTCATTTTGGGTAGCATCCTAAAATAGGTTTCCTTTTTTACTGTGATGTCGGTTCAGGCCAGAAGGACTTTTCGTAGTTTAGTATACATCAGTGGATCGCATCCCGGTAACCCGTGATTCGCAGGCAGCTGACGTAAACAGAATGACGAAAAATATTGATTTTATTGGCGATGTGATAGCGAATTTTGAAGTATTAACATGACTGAGATAGAAGAAAGTTTTGGGATTGGCACATCCGACTAGTTCATGTTTATGAAAAGTCACAGCAATCCATCGTTGCCACAAGTTAGTCTCGGAAAATGAAACATTTGAAGTTACTGAAAATATTAATAGCTCAAAAAGTATCTGTCACAAAATTGTTAGACAATCTGCGTTAGAAAGGTAAAAAATTGTATTTTTCTTGATGTAAATTTCAAATCGAATGATTATGCCGTTTTTCAAATAATGAATTTCAAAAATTACCAAACTTCACAATGAAGTACTATAGCGAAACCTACACGCGTAAAAAGATAATGATAACGGTTGTTGCTTTCGGTCAAGAATGGACCAAACGATGTTCGCATTTTAATATTTTAACCGTTTTTAACAAAATTCTGTAACTTCAGAAGAATTTTTAAAGCGTTTTTAACGAAATTCTGAACTTTAGAAGAATTTTTCTTTGAATAGGCAATAGAAATGCATAAAATCGTTTCAAAAATGTTAAAATTACAAAAAGGATAGATGCAAATTATCAGATATGAAAAATAAAGAAGAAATTTGGTACTTTCGTGTTATAGCAGCCACCAAGCATGAGATATTTTTGTTTCTGTTTTCATTAATATATTGTAAATTTGGTACTTTCGTGTTATAGCGGCTTCCAAGGATGAACTGCCAAGCGGCCAAGATTTGTCGCCAAATTATACAGCATGTATGATATTATAATAATATATGATATATTATATATATATAACATTTCTTGACGTATGTGGCCAAGTTATAGTCATATATGATGCATATATGATGTATATATATGACATGTGTATATGATGTATATACGACATATAATATCAGACATAGATAATATGTGTATAATGACGTATATGGCACATATAGGAGCGTTTTGAATATATATATATGCGTATATAGGATGCATATATTAGCTGTGCGATGATCTTGGCGAAATAATAACTGCAACCTTGGCATAATCATAATTCGGGGGCCGCTATAACACGAAAATACGGTTTTTTTTTTAGCCACACACAGGCTTAATTCTTTCAGGCTACAGTAAAATTCATGTTTATGAAAAGTCACAGCCTCTCCATATATAAAGAAGGACACCTTTTATACGTAGCTATACAAATGGTTGTTACTGACGGTATTAAAAATCAAATTGTCTCTCTTTATTATGCCAATACTTCCGCTTGTATTTCCTTTCTGAGTACCTAATTGCCCTACAGCGCTCGCAGACCCCATTTAAAGGATCCAACGAAGTTAAACTCGTCGTGGTGGACATTTCTAAGGTGGTCCCGTGGCCCTATCTCCCATACGAATGAAGTTAACCCCCGGGGGGTTAGTTCTTGTAAGTTCCGGGAGGGAAAGGTTCAGTAAGACATTTTTGGTGCTCCCCCTCATGTAAACCCCGTGTAAACCCCTTCATGTAACATATCAATAGATAGATCTCAGCAAGCACTATGGTCTGGTCCCACTCTCACCCTCTCACTCCTCACCTCCCTTAAGAAGCATATTTCTCTGTTTCAACTCTTTTTAAATTTTAGTTTTCCCCATCTTTTTCAGACTCTTTAAGCCCCACAGAGGGCGTAGGCCTCTTCTAAAGGATCCAACGAAGTTAAACTCGTCGTAGTTGATATTTCTAAGAGGGTCCCGAGGCCTATTTCCCATAGGACCGGAGTTACCCCCCCCCACGGGTGAGTCATTCAAGGTGTTCAAACCACATCATGTAACATATCAAAAGTTTGATCTCATCAAGCACTTTTGTTTGTTTCTAGTCTCTCCCTACTTCTCTCCCGTCTCCTGTCAAGAGCACTTTTCTTATTTATTTTTTTCAATTTCTCATAATTATTTTAGTTTTTCCATTTTTCTCTGTTTCTATGGGCCGTACAGCTCCAAAATTTCACAAAATTAGCTGTAAACCACCTAAAGGTATCCCCCCCCCCGCTTCTTTTGGCGTCCTCGGTTTTCACGTATCTCTCGAGGGGGGCCCGTCAGAGGGGTGCAAATAGGGGATCCCTTTTAAAGTCCCTTTTCTCAATTCAAGTGAGGATTCATTTTAAAGGTCTCGTAGAGCACTTGTGTTTTGTATAGCTCCCCCTCCCTTCCCCCCACCGCTCTCCAAGAGCCCGTCAATTAATGCTAACTCATCATTTGTTAAACAACTTCTCTTACCTCCATCATAAAAGCTGCTATTATAGAACTTTTCATAACATTTTTACTTTCTTCTATCTATAATAGAAGAAAGTATTGTAATCGCAATTTTTTTCGACTTCCGGTTTTCGACGGATTTACACGTTTTAGGGATCAGAGATTCCGAAAAACATGTTTTTACAAAATGTCTGTCTGTCCGTCTGTCCGTCCGTCCGTCTGTCCGTCTGTCCGTCTGTCCGTCTGTGTGGCTTTTTTTTGTACCATCGAAAAGTGTATGAAGTTATGCTTCAAATTGAACCACATTTTGTTTCTATGTTTTTGGCTATGGCAAGCCGATTCTATCAGAATTTGGGGATGTTTCGACGAAAGGGGGCTCTGCGATCGATATTTTTGTTCCATTTGCACTATTGTACCATCTAAAAGTGTATGAAGTTATGCTTCAAATTGAACCACATTTTGTTTCTATGTTTTTGGCTATGGCAAGCAGGTTCTATCAGAATTTGGGGACATTTCGACAAAAGGGGGCGCTGCGATCGATATTTTTGTTCCATTTTCACTATTGAACCATCTAAAAGTGTAGAAGTTATGCAGATAATTGAACCATTTTTTTTACTTTCTTCTATCTATAATAGAAGAAAGTATTGCAATCGAAATTTTTATCGACTTTCGGTTTTCGACGGATTTACACGTTTTAGGGGTCAGAGATTCCAAAAAACATGTTTTTACAAAATGTCTGTCTGTCCGTCTGTCCGTCTCTGTGTCTTCATTTTATCATCGAAAAGTGTATGAATTTATTCTTCAAATTGAACCTAATTTTTTTTCTATGTTTTTGGCTATGGCAAGCAGGTTCTATTAGAATTTGAGGATATTTCGACGAAAGGGGGCACTGTGATCGATATTTTTGTTCCATTTTCACTATTGTACCATCTAAAAGTGTTTGAAGTTATGCTTCAAATTGAACCACATTTTTTTTCTATGTTTTTGGCTATGGCAAGCAGGTTCTATTAGAATTTGGGGATATTTCGACGAAAGGGGGCGCTGTGATCGATATCTTCGTTCCATTTTCACTATTGTATCATCGAAAAGTGTATGAAGTTATGCAGATAATTGAACCAATTTTTATTTTCTAGAAGAAAGTATTGTAATCGAAATTTTTTTCGACTTCCGGTTTTCGACGGATTTACACGTTTTAGAGGTCAGAGATTCCGAAAAACATGTTTTTACAAAATGTCTGTCTGTCCGTGCGTCCGTCCGTCCGTCTGTCCGTCTGTCCGTCTGTGTGTCTTCATTGTACCATCTAAAAGTGTATGATGTTATGCTTCAAATTGAACCAAATTCTTTTTCTATGTTTTTGGCTATGGCAAGCCGATTCTATCAGAATTTGGGGACATTTCGACAAAAGGGGGCGCTGCGATCGATATTTTTGTTCCATTTTCACTATTGAACCATCTAAAAGTGTATGAAGTTATGCAGATAATTGAACCATTTTTTTTACTTTCTTCTATCTATAATAGAAGAAAGTATTGCAATCGAAATTTTTTTCGACTTTCGGTTTTCGACGGATTTACACGTTTTAGGGGTCAGAGATTCCAAAAAACATGTTTTTACAAAATGTCTGTCTGTTCGTCTGTCCGTCTCTGTGTCTTCATTGTATCATCGAAAAGTGTATGAATTTATGCTTCAAATTGAACCACATTTTTTTTCTATGTTTTTGGCTATGGCAAGCAGGTTCTATTAGAATTTGGGGATATTTCGACGAAAGGGGGCGCTGTGATCGATATTTTTGTTCCAATTTCACTATTGTACCATCCAAAAGTGTTTGAAGTTATGCTTCAAATTGAACCACATTTTTTTTCTATGTTTTTGGCTATGGCAAGCAGGTTCTATTAGAATTTGGGGATATTTCGACGAAAGGGGGCGCTGTGATCGATATCTTCGTTCCATTTTCACTATTGTATCATCGAAAAGTGTATGAAATTATGCAGATAATTGAACCAATTTTTATTTTCTTCTATCTATAATAGAAGAAAGTATTGTAATCGAAATTTTTTTCGACTTCCGGTTTTAGACGGATTTACACGTTTTAGAGGTCAGAGATTCCGAAAAACATGTTTTTACAAAATGTCTGTCTGTCCGTGCGTCCGTCCGTCCGTCTGTCCGTCTGTGTGTCTTCATTGTACCATCTAAAAGTGTATGATGTTATGCTTCAAATTGAACCAAATTCTTTTTCTATGTTTTTGGCTGTGGCAAGCAGGTTCTATCAGAATTTGGGGATATTTCGACAAAAGGGGGCGCTGTGATCGATATTTTTGTTCCATTTTCACTATTGTACCATCTAAAAGTGTATGATGTTATGCTTCAAATTGAACCAAATTTTTTTTCTATGTTTTTGGCTATGGCAAGCAGGTTCTCTCAGAATTTTGGGATATTTTGACGACAGGGGGCGCTGTAATCGATATTTTTGTTCCATTTTCACTTTTGTGCCATCTAAAAGTATATGATGTTATGCTTCAAATTGAACCAATCTTTTTTTCTATATTTTTGGCTATGACAAGCAGGTTCTATTAGAATTTGCGGATATTTCGACGAAAGGGGGCGCTGTGATAGCCATTTAAAGATTTAAAATTCAAAATGATGTGCAAATAAAAATAATTAGAAATCCTAAAACTTTTTTTCTTTAAATATTCGGCCTTGATCCGGAGAATCCTGAGCAATTTTTGTTTTGCTTCTATCTTAAAAAATGGCTGAGATAGAGTGGTTTGAAATTTTAGGGTGGCTGACATTTTCAAACAAAACAGCAGAATTCATCCATAAACGGATTTAATTTATGAGTTTTAGTTAACATGCTTTCGGCAAATTTTCTTTCATTGTTGTAACCATTAATGCTATTATATGCTTATCACTATATATTTATATTCGCCAACATCAAATTCTCGCCAAACTTGTCGACAGTTGGCGGAATATCGCCAAATTTGGCGACCAAAATAAGTTGCCATAAATGAAGCGAACTTGGCTGTAGAGGACTAATTTGGCGATATTCTCATTCAAATTCAATGTTGACGAGAACTGGGACTGAATCTTTTTTATTTAGGTTCCACGATTTTACCTTCGTGTTTTCCAGTAAAATTAGCTGAAATCGTAAAACCAATGAATAGGGAGGCTATCTGTTCCTGTCGGTTCAGGCCAGAAGGACTTTTCGTAGTTTAGTATACATCAGTGGATCGCATCCCGGTAACCCGTGATTCGCAGGCAGCTGACGTAAACAGAATGACGAAAAATATTGATTTTATTGGCGATGTGATAGCGAATTTTGAAGTATTAACATGACTGAGATAGAAGAAAGTTTTGGGATTGGCACATCCGACTAGTTCATGTTTATGAAAAGTCACAGCAATCCATCGTTGCCACAAGTTAGTCTCGGAAAATGAAACATTTGAAGTTACTGAAAATATTAATAGCTCAAAAAGTATCTGTCACAAAATTGTTAGACAAACTGCGTTAGAAAGGTAAAAAATTGTATTTTTCTTGATGTAAATTTCAAATCGAATGATTATGCCGTTTTTCAAATAATGAATTTCAAAAATTACCAAACTTCACAATGAAGTACTATAGCGAAACCTACACGCGTAAAAAGATAATGATAACGGTTGTTGCTTTCGGTCAAGAATGGACCAAACGATGTTCGCATTTTAATATTTTAACCGTTTTTAACAAAATTCTGTAACTTCAGAAGAATTTTTAAAGCGTTTTTAACGAAATTCTGAACTTTAGAAGAATTTTTCTTTGAATAGGCAATAGAAATGCATAAAATCGTTTCAAAAATGTTAAAATTACAAAAAGGATAGATGCAAATTATCAGATATGAAAAATAAAGAAGAAATTTGGTACTTTCGTGTTATAGCAGCCACCAAGCATGAGATATTTTTGTTTCTGTTTTCATTAATATATTATAAATTTGGTACTTTCGTGTTATAGCGGCTTACAAGGATGAACTGCCAAGCGGCCAATATTTGTCGCCAAATTATACAGCATGTATGATATTATAATAATATATGATATATTATATATATATAACATTTCTTGACGTATGTGGCCAAGTTATAGTCATATATGATGCATATATGATGTATATATATGACATGTGTATATGATGTATATACGACATATAATATAAGACATAGATAATATGTGTATAATGACGTATATGGCACATATAGGAGTGTTTTGAATTTATATATGCGTATATAGGATACATATATAAGCTGTGCGATGATCTTGGCGAAATCATAACTGCAATCTTGGCATATTCATATTTGGGGGAGCCGCTATAATACAAAAATACGGTATTTTTTTTTTTTAAGCCACACACAGGTTTAATTCTTTCAGTTTACAGTAAACTCGTCGTGGTGGATATTTCTAAGGTGGTCCCGTGGCCATATCTCACATACGAATGAAGTTAACCCCCGGCGGGGGGGGGGTTAGTTCTTCTAAGTTCCGGGAGGGTTCAGTAAGACCTTTTTGGTGCTCCCCCTCATGTAAACCCCGTGTAAACCCTTTCATGAAACATATCAATACATAGATCTCAGCAAGCACTATGGTCTGGTCCCACTCTCCCCCTCTCACTCCTCTCCTCCCTTAAGAAGCATATTTCTCTGTTTCAACTCTTTTTAAATTTTAGTTTTCCCCATCTTTTTCAGCCTCTTTAAGCCCCACAGAGGACGTAGGCCCCTTCTAAAGGATCCAACGAAGTTAAACTCGTCGTGGTTGATATTTCTAAGAGGGTCCCGAGGCCTATCTCCCATAGGACCGGAGTTATCCTCCCCCCCACGGGTGAGTCATTCAAGGTGTTCAAACCACATCATGTAACATATCAAAAGTTTGATCTCATCAAGCACTTTTGTTTGTTTCTAGTCTCTCCCTACTTCTCTCCCGTCTCCTGTCAAGAGCACTTTTCTTATTTATTTTTTTCAATTTCTCATAATTATTTTAGTTTTTCCATTTTTCTCTGTTCTTATGGGCAGCTGGTTCCTTACAGCTCCAAAATTTCACCAAAATTAGCTGTAAACCACCTAAAGGTATTCCCCCCCCCCGCTTCTTTTGGCGTCCTCGGTTTTCACGTATCTCTCGAGGGGGGCCCGTCAGAGGGGTGCAAATGGGGGATCCCTTTTAAAGTCCCATTTCTCGATTGCAAGTGAGGATTCATTTTAAAGGTCTCGTAGAGCACTTGTGTTTTGTATAGCTCCCCCTCCCTTCCCCCCACCACTCTCCAAGAGCCCGTCAATTAATGCTAACTCATCATTTGTTAAACAACTTCTCTTACCTCCATCATAAAAGCTGCTATTATAGAACTTTTCATAACCTTTTTTAAGTTATCTATTAAGTGCTAAAGTGTCTTGAACTATTAAAAATAGTTTAAAGGGTGTCATTAAGCCAGCACATTTGTAAACAACATATACCTCGCCACGTCTCAGCCCATTAGAGCCACATTTTTTTACTATTATATTTATTAAAAATACTTCTATTCACCGAATCTTTTTAAAACTTGGTGTATTCGTGCCTAATATATTCCGCCAGCCTCACAAAAAATCTTAGAACACTAACTAAATTCTAAAGTGGAGAAGCTGGCTTATGCTAACAAACACCTTTTTTTTTGACGAGTTAGACTTGGTTGAAAAAATCTCACCGATAAAAGCCGCGGGTGGCCAATCTATATTCTGCCGTAAGGTAGAATTTTTCCCGCTTGTTTTTTATTATTTTTACGCATAAAAAATAGTTAAGATCTCGAATCTACGCTGTAAAATAAAAGACAAATGTTTCTTAATCTAGAAAAATACAATATAACCATGAAAGAAAATATATACAATAACCTCTATCGAGATACCCACCATTCCGAAAAGCATTCTTTATCTTCAGCAAACTCAGAAACAAATATACTTTCGAGATTTAAAAAGGTATTTATAAAAACTTTTTTTGTTTGTTTTTTTCTGTCCGGAAAGATTTACAAGTAGTTTTTATAATGTATTAATACGTTTTTTCAACGCGGATATTTATTTTTCAGATACATTTTCAAGTTCAACAAACACGTTTTATATACAAACATAATAAATTCACAGCATTAATCTTAACATTAAAATTAATATTATTTTGTTATTCTTATTTTATTGACATAACCATTACAGTAAGTGTTCAAATGTGCCACCACCATAATCGATACAGCCCTGGCAATGTCTAGCAAGTGATTTGCGTACGCTCTCGAAGATTACTGGTGTGGCATCTACGAGATACCAATTGACTCTAATGAGGATCTCATTGCATTACTTTCAGTCGTTGCTGCAATTATTCGTGAAACACCTCGAATCTTTGAAAGATTTGAACCAATCATTTACTAGACACTGCCAGGATTGTATCGATGATGGTCGTGTCACATTTGTGTACTTACTGTAATTGCCATGTCAATAAAACGCTTGTTTTCATTTGCTCCGCATTTCTTTTTTTTTCGCCGACACTTTTCATTTCCGACCCCACATTGCTATACCAAAATTGCTTCTTTATGAGTACTTCACCTTTTCTTGCAGTTTGACTCATGAGTTCAGGGAGACTCTGTACATATTCAATTATGAACTGAAAATTTTTACTTAAGAATTGATAGCATCCAAAAAACCGATATTCCAGTTAAAGAAAACGGATTAATACACCACAAAAACTACTCGGAACCGTTTCCGATAATCACTAGCAGCAAAAGAAATTTTTTTTACCATAAATGCTTCTTTAAATCTCGAAAATATATTGATTTTGAAGTTTCTAAAAATAAAAAATGCTTTTCACTGTCATGGGTAACTCGGATGAGGTTATTGTATATATTTTCGTTCGTGGTTATAATATTTGTATAGATTAAGAAACATAGACTAAGAAACTCTTTTTACAGTGTAGTATATACGATAATAATATATAATAAGTGATCCCGTTCAGTTCTCCATGTATTTGAAACAAATGTAAACAAGATTTGTTTCTCTACAGGATTGACTTAGTATTAATGATTTAGTAAAAGTATCTTTCAAAGTCGATTTAATAAGTAAAGTGAATTATTTAAACTATGAATAAAGAAAAATTAATATTTTATTACAAATATCATGTTTTCCTATTAAACATTACGCAGGCAACTTGTTAAGTTTAAACAATATCTATATTATAAAGAAAAAAACGTGTCCGTGAGTAACGCTGACGTCACATTGACTGTGGAAACACCTGACCAATAAATTTGTCGTTTACTGCAATTTTTTAACTTCTAAACATCACACAATTTTAATTTTTACGCCTTTAAATAAGAAAACAAGTTTTTTTAAATGCAGTTTGTTTGATAACTGTATCTCAATTTGCTGAATTTTATGATTTTTAGGATATATTTCGAGCATGATTTTTTTTAAAATCCACCCAATTAAATGAACCTGATTGCAGAATGTTGACAAAGTTTACACTATTTAATGTAGATAATAATGTAACAATAATGTAGTAATAAGATAATGTAGACACTCAAGAATTTATTCCGCCTAATATTCCATAACAATTTTTTTTTCACTAAATAAATAATTAAAACACAAGCTTAAAAGATGTGTAATCCAACTACTCTCTTCAACACTGAAATAATCGGAATAAAAAAAGTTGCTGCAAATAGAGAAATATTTGGCAATTTCCTTGACTGCTAACCGCTGGCATGCGGCTAATACGAAAGAAATAATTGTTTTTACTAACTTTAAAAATTTTATTATTTAAATGCATAATTGATATTTTTCATATAAATGTTTTTTGATCTAACTGTTGGGCAATCTAAAAAGATATACATTAACTATAACAAATCTATTAGAGACTTGAATTAAACGTTATTTTCACCTATGTTCTGTACACCGGGTAATATGTTCTGTAACTCGGGAAGTCCGGGTTGTGTCCCCTAGTTTTCTTAATGCACAAATTATTTTTAAGTATATTCAGTGGTTGGAGTATCATAGTTGAGATTTAGTCCAACAGAGCGAAAAATGCCGAGACCAAGACTCGAACCTGGGTACTTTGGCTTGCCGTGCCAACGTTCTTCCTACTAAGCTGTCCCAACGATATCCTGGCTGGCATATTTCACTCTTATTTGTTGGACAAGGCTGCGAACTGCAGCGCTAATTTCATTCATCCGAGATATAACTATAGCATTTTACACGATGAATATGAAAATAACACTGAAGCTCCTGTATGCCATGTAATTAGGTCATAATGAACAGAGGCAATCATAGTTTAGATTTAATCCAACAGAGCAAGCATAGAAATATTTAGATAATATAAAGTTAATATAATATAAATTTTAAAGTTTTTATCAATGCATCAAGTTTTAAGAATTTTATTACTTATTTTTTTTTAATATTTTATTTACTTTTTGTAAATAAATATTTTTTATGATAAATATTTTTGATTTAAATATTTTCAGATGCAAATTAAATATTTCTTTATAGAAATAGGGGCGATTTCTGATTAAAATAATTCAGTTATAAGAAGTTCGCTGCAAAAATTTCGGCAAAAATAATATCTAGCGTCCAATAAGTTTTTGCCCGACACTCATATTAGGTGTAAAGAGAAATATAAATCAAATAACTTCTTCATGCAAAACGTATTCAGTTCTTCATCGCAGTATATCTTATTTGAAAAAAAAATGGTATAGTTTCTTGAAATTTGCCGAAACTTTCCTGCCATATCTATTATGGAAAGATGGATACAAATTTTTAAAAAGTTTAGAAAAATTTAGAAAAGTTTTATGAGGAGGACTTGAAATCATTCCACTGTTCTTAACTTTTAAAAGAATTAATAGGCATATAAATTCAACAACATTTAGATTTTTTTTCGAGATGCTTTCGCAAATTTAAAAAATATTGCATGAAGTTTCTATTTTTTAAAAAAGAGAAATATTTCTTAATCTAGGCAAATATAATGTAACCCCGAACGAAAATATAAAATAACTTCTTCCGAAGTAGATTCCAAAAAACGTTCTTTATCTTTAGAAACTTCGTAAACCAATATATTTTCGAGCATTATATAATCATTTATAAAAACAAAGTATCTTTTGCTGCCACTGATTTTTGGAAATGTTTCCGAGTAATTTTTATATTTTATTAATCAGTTTTATCAACTCGGAATATAGATTTTTTGGATACTATAAATTCTTAAGTAAACATTTTCATGCTTAACAAAATGTTTTACAGACAAACATGATATATTAACATCATTAACAATAACAATAAATTCAATATTATTTTGTTACTTTTGCATGCGTAAATTTCATTACGCAGCTGAGAATGCTTAGTTGAGAATTGATAGCGTATTAAAAACCGATATTCTGGTTTGAGTAAACGGATTAATATACTACTATAAAAACTATTTGGAAACGTTTCAAAAATCAGTGGCAGCGATAAATAGTTTGTTTTTATAAATGGTTCTGTTAATCGCAAAAATATATATGTTTCTGAGGTTTTTAAAGATAAATAACGTTTTTTGGAATCGTTAGTAACTTGATTGAGGGGATTGTACAGGGTGTTTTTTTTAAACTGACGCTATTCAGAGTCGCCTGTAGCTCGTTCTAATAACTGGAGTGATACAAAATTTTGTGAGTGGACTAAGAAAACCATGGGAAAAAAGATTCCAACAAAAAAAAAAATTAGTTCCAATCACCGCCGATAGGGGGAAATGTGGCGCTGTACATTGAAAAAAAAACATCAGAAACAGACAAAATTAATAATTTGGATAAAATGCCATGTTTTATTCATCATTGACACTTTCCCTTTCGTTGATTGCAGTTGAAACATCCATTATCACTTTTTCTGCCGCCGGTTTACGTCCTTTGCCTGACCGAACTGCTAGCGAGCCTGTTTCTTCGAATTTCAGAATCACTGCTTTCAATACATTAACGGATAAAGGTCCTTTGCGCAGTTTATGGCGTGTTCTAAGTAAACGAAGAGCGGCTGGTGCATTGCACTGGTTACAATAATAGAACTTCACAAGTAACGCGCGCTGCGGTAACGTGAGATTCATTTTCAATTTGAGCTGAAATTGTTTCTCGGTGTTTTTCGCATGCATTTATAACTTAAACTATTGGCGCTACTGTCGCTTGCGTAAGTAAAAATTTGCATTTTCATTCATTGCCCGTATTTTATGCTAATTCTCAGTTGCATAAATTACCACAGCGCCACATTTCCCCCTATCGGTGGTGATTGGAACTATTTTTTTTTTTTGGAATCTTTTTTCCTATGGTTTTTTTAGTCCAGTCACAAAATTTTGTATCAATCCAGCTATTAGAACGAGCTACAGGCGGCTCTGAATAGCGTCAGTTAAAAAAAAAAAACACCCTGTACATTATCGTTCGTTGTTATATTATATTTTCGTAAATGAAGAAACATTTGTCTTTATTTTACAGTGCATGTAAACACAAAGTGTCTAAAACATACCCCTTTCAACTTCCATGCATTGAAATATGAATAAACAAAAAACAGTGTTCAACAAGATTACCTAAGTAGTAATGAATTAGTAAATGTACCTTACTAATTCATTAGTACCCACTGATTTTCGGAAACATTTCCGAGTAATTTTTATATTGTATTAATATAGTTTTATCAACTCGGAATATAGATTTTTTGGATACTATCAATTCTCAAGCAAACATTTTCATGCTCAACAAAATATTTTACAGACAAACATGGTATATTAACAACATTAACATTTATCATAAAGTCAATATTATTTTGTTACTTTTGCATGCATAAATTTCATATCCTAAAATCCGATATTCGGGTTTGAGAAAACGGATTAATACACTACTATATAAACTATTTGGAAACGTTTCAAAAGTAAGTGGCAGCCAGAAATAAATGGTTCTGTAAATCGCGAAAATGTGTATGTTTCTGAGGTTTTTAAAGATAAATAACGCTTTTCGGAATCGTTAGTAACTCGATAGAGGTGATTGTACATGTACATTATCGTTCGTGGTTATATTATATTTTGTTAAGGAAGAAACATTTGTCTTTGTTTTACAGTGTATATAAACACGACGTGTCTAAAACATACCCTTTTCCAACTTCCATGCATTGAAATATGAATAAACAAAAAACAGTGTTCAACAAGATTATCTAAGTATTAATGAATTAGTAAATGTACCTTACAAAGTGATATTATTGAATAAGACCAACGACAAATAAGGAAAATTCAATGTTTTATTACAAAATGTTTGTATTCTTATTAAAGAGTTACAGTACTTTTGAGTCTGATGAAATGATCATAAACATGGCCATATCTCATGAAACTCAAGCAATACGTTAAAATAAATAAATCGGTTAAGTGCGAGTACAACTCGTGCTCAAAGGGTTACGTACATTGAATATCATATATATTATTTCTCCTGTCAACATCCCTTTTACTAAGAAAATACGAAACCCAGAACGACGAATGCGATAGCATATGAAAGGATTTCGAGCAGGCTTCTGACATAGCACACTTAACATTTCTATAAACATGTTTTTCGATTAAAATTTGCTGATAATTAAAAATTAAATCGGCATTGATTTCATGAAAGAAATGAAAGGTTTTCTTCAAATTACTGTTGCCACAAAAATAAAATACCACATTATACGATGCTCAGCAATGATTATAAAAAACACCGCATTGGTTTATTTTATATTTATGATTAAAAAGCGAAGTTGAAATGGAAACATTTATATTTATATTTCTATGTCCCATGTTTTTTCCGAAGCTGATGACGTCATCCTCTATGCAGTTAAAATACGATTGTTAATTTTTCTTTTTCTCGCGCTTGCCTTTTGCAATCTTGGATCCGTTTCTACTCCAACTTTGATGGAATAAATTAGATGATATTTTGGCTTGACTAAAAACATACATGTTGTTTGCAGATATTTTTATCCTCACTTTTTCTTTAGAAGTTTAAACCTGCATCTAATAAATCCTAATCCTAATCCTAATCCTAATAATATTATAAATCTGATTGTGTGCAAATGTTAGGCTGAAGCCAGCGTCAAAATGGAGCATTTAATGATCCTGTGTTTTTGCATGTAGGTGGATTATAACTCTCTTATGAACATAGGCTGGGTTTTGTTAATTTTATTCAAATATTTTTCTTAATAATTCCAAATTTCGTTATTTTCATAGAGAATAAATGGACATTTTTTCGTATAATATTTTAAAATGGTTAAATTTACTTTACCGTTGCTAACACTTTATCGTTGCCAAAACTAATTAAAAACCCGGTATAATAATTTTTACTCTACAATTTAGATTCAATTGAAAAAGTTTCACGTGAAAAATGAAAATGAAATAAAAAAATTAAAGAACTTAAAAGATTAAATAATATTATTAGAAATAAAAGTACTTTTTTTAGTTTTTGATAATAATACAAGGTTTCAATATGCGTAACCATAGGAAACAGGCTAATATGACGTCATACATGGAAAATAAAGCGGATATGCATTAATTGGTGAAATAAAATTATCTTAGGTTTTTTTTCTTCATTTTTTTTCTTTTTTTCTTTTGTATGGTAACAATACGTGGTGTTATACCGTCTGCGCACGGCTAATATAAATATACCGTATTTTTTTATTTAAATTTTAAAAAAGTAAAAAGAAATTTCAAAAGAAAATGTTTAGCAAATGTCAATAATATGCTCCGCAATATTATCCATGTCGAAAATGATGTCATGGATAGCGAGAAAAAAATATTTTCATTCTTAAAACTAAAAGAGCTACCTCGATTACTTAAAAAAAATGACGAATGTTAATAGTTCCATTTTTGTTGATAAAACCTAAAGATTTAATATTATTTCATTAAAATAACATAATTTCCCCTATGCCAGTATTGAAATTAATTGCCTGGAAAAGAAAATTAACAAGTATTATGTCATTTAAAAGGGATTTCTCTGGGGAAATATATATTTGAAATAAAACGGGAATTTTCCGATATGTTTTAAAATGAATGTGAATCAATTTCTTACATTAATAATACAAGGATCAGTAAGCATATAAAGTAGATGAGTTTCACGCCATATTTATAACCAAAAATTTAAATTTTTTTTTATCTATACTGGTTATTAAGCATGAGTATCCATTATATACAGATGAGAGTTTTCTATTAAAAATCACATCATAATTTTAAGTAAAGGAAAATGAACACGAATCTATTATATTAAAATCTGACCGTGTGTTTGTATTTCGAAACTACTCCTAGACTATTGAACGCAACGCGATTTACTTAATACCGGTTATCATTGATCCGAAGACTTAACTCTAAGAAATAAAAAAAATAAATTAAATACCAAGATTTTTTTTTTTTTTTTTTTTTTTTTTTTTTTTTGTAAATTTTAATGAAGTTTCTCTAAAAACGGAAAGTAACATACTCCATATTTGTGTATGAAACAGGAGAAATAAAACCGATCAGTATATTTTTTACACCATTTTCTCATTAAAACTGAAAAACAGAATTTATTTTCACTTTGAATAGATAGATGGTGAAAACAAAATCTTGATTTCAGTAAATTATCCGAAAAATAAAAACATATTTTCACATATTCAAACATATTCAAATTTATTCGGGAGAACAAAAATTGCCTGTCAACATACTGTCATTTAGAAAACAAGATTTGTTTCAGCTATACATTAAACCACGGAGGCAGAATTGAATTTAAAGGAAAGCATATACTAATTCCAATTAATGTTTTTTTGAAGGATGGCTGTTAAAGCGTTTCACAAAGGCGTTAAAAGTAAAATTATTTATCAGCTAAAATTCACAGTTGTTTTTATCCAATTCGTCTATTTCCACGATTTTATTTGGCCCTCCTTTTTGCATTGGTTGCAATTTCATTTTCGCGATTATTTGGCACAAAATTTCACTTTTTTAAGACTGAGTTATGTCAAGGTCCCTCTAACAAAAAATACCGTAAAAAATACCGCAAGTAACTCCTACGAAATGTGATAAAGAGTTAGTTAATTATTAACGTTTTTAATTATCGGGAGTGCAATATTTTGCTTAATTAATGTATTTATTATTATTTTAATGTTGCGTGAACAAAGTCACGGGTAACAGCTAGTAATATTATAAATCTGATTGTGTGCAAATGTTAGGCTGAAGCCAGCGTCAAAATGAAGCTTTTAATGATCCTGTATCTTTGCACATAGGTTGATTATAACCCTCAAATGAACATAGGCTAGGTTTTATTTATTTTATTCAAATATTTTCTTTAATAATTACAAATTTCATTATTTTCATAGAGAATAAATGGACATTTTTCCATAAAATTTAACCATATTACTTTATCGTTGCTAGGGCTTTGATCGTTGCTAATAAATAAAAACACGGAAAAATAATTTTTCCTCAACAATTAATTTTCAATTGAACGATTTTCACGTGAAAAAGGAAAATTCAAAAGAAGATGAATTTCCGTGATATTTGAAACAAAAATATTGAGTATTTGTTATTATACATGAAGTATGAATATTGGTTACATTAAAAAGATCTTTTTCTGTCGAAAATTGCGTTATAATTAGAAGGAAAAATGAACAATAATTATATTATTAAAAATAGATTTCGCTTGGACCATGGAACTATGAAAAGGATCCTCCTCGGTTTGGACAAATATGACGTCATAAATAAACCATCTAATTTTCAAATGTTCGTAATAATACAAGGAGCATGAATATCAATGTATAATGAAAGTAGATAGAAAATGGACGTACTATTTAAGATGAAAAACTGAAATATTTTTTATCGTTACTGGGTTGATTATTGACGGCCAATTATCTACACTTGGGATATAGGCCCGGGGGGAGTGCCCTTCGTGGGGGTCTTTCTAAGGGAACCTAACCCGTATTTACGCATGGATAAATCCACCGCTCGAAGAAAACCACGAAAACTCCGAACGATTAGGCCGACGGGCGCGATTGGGATCGAACCCAGCACCTCCCGTATACCAGCTTCGAGAGCAGAACCTCTCAGCCACTGGTGGGGCTTTTATCGTTACTGATTAATAATTAGCTTGAATACCAGTTATATACAAATGTGAGTTTTCCGCTAAAATTTACGCCCTGATTGCCAGAAAAAGAAAATTAACAAGAATTATGCCATTCAAAAGAGATTTCTCTGAGGAAAAAGTGACGTCATATTTGAAGTAAACGGGAATTTTCAAATGTGTTTTACAAGGAGCGTGAATCAATTCCTTACATTAATAATACAAGGATTGGTAAGTTTTGAAAGTAGATGAGTTTCACGCCATATTTAAAACGAAAAATTTAAATATTTTTTTTATCTATACCGATTATTAAGCATGAATATCAGTTACATACAGATGAGAGTTTTTTGTCAAAAACCAAAACGTGATTATTAGGAAAAGAAAAATAAATACGAATCTATTATATTAAAATCTGACCACCTGTTTGCATTTCGCAATTACTCCTTTCAGGTTGTCGAACGCAACGCGATTTACTTAACACCGATTATCATTGATCCGAGGATGTCATAACCTCTCAGAATTTAAAAAAATTATTTAAATTCAGATATTTTTTTTTTTTTTTTTTTTTGTAAATTTTAACGAAGTTTCTCTAAAAATGGCAACTAAATTATTCCATCTTTGGGGATAAAAATGAAGAAATAAAACAGATTAATATATTTTTCTCATTAAAACTGAAAAAAAGAATTTATTTTCAATATTGAATAGATGGTGAAAGAAAAAAAAAATCTTGATTACAGTAAAATTTTTGAAAAATAAAAACGTATTTTCACGTATTCAAACTTCATGAATCAATTTATTCTGGAGAACAAAAATCGTCTGTCAACATATTTTCATTTAGAAATAAAAAAAAAATTTTCAGGTATAGATTAAATCAAGGAGGCAAATTTAAGCTCCTTGCATTTAGGTCTACAATTATTGCTCCCTATTCACAAGAATTGAATTTAATGAAAAAGAATATACTATTTCCATTATCTTTGAAGGATGCTATTAAAACGTTTCACAAAGGCGTTAATAGTAAAATAGTTTACCAGGTAAACTTGACATATCTTTTTACACAATTCGCCGATTTCCACGATTTTATTTGGCCCGCCTTTTTTTATTGGTTGCAGTTTCCTTTTCGTGATTATTTGTCAATTTTTTTTAAAAAAAACTTAGTTATGTCAAGGCCTCTATAACATAGAAATACGGTATTGTCTCCTATGGAATGTGATAAAAAGTTAGTATAAAGTAAGAGTTAGTATATTTACGTTTCTAATTATCGGGAATGAAATATTTTGCTGAATTAATGCATTTATGCTTCTATTAATGATACGTGAACGAAGTCGCGGGTAACAGCTAGTAATATTATAAATCCGATTGTGTGCAAATGTTAGGCTGAAGCCAGCGCCAAAATGGAGAATTTAATGGTCCTGTATCTTTGCATATAGGTGGATTATAACCAGGAAATGAACATAGGCTGGTTTTTGTTTATTTTATTCAAATATTTTCTTTAATCATTAAAAATTTCATTATTTTCATAGAGAATAAATGGACATTTTTCCATACAATTTAACCATTTAAATTTATCGTTGCTAGGGCTTTGATCGTTGCCAATAAATAAAAACACGGAAAAATACGTTTTCCTCAACATATAATTTTCAATTGAACGATTTTCACGTGAAAACTGAAAATTAAAAAGAATTCAAATGAAGATGAATTTCCGTGATATTTGAAACAAAAATATGGAGTATTTGTTATTATACATGAAGCATAAATATAGGTTACATTAAAAAGATCTTTTTCTGTCAAAAACTGCGTTAGAATTGGAAGGAAAATGAACAATAATTATATTATTAAAAATAGATTTCGCTTGGACCATGGAACTATGAAAAGGATGCTCCTCGGCTTGGACAAATATGACGTCATAAATAAAACAAGTATTTTCAAATAGTCGTAATAATACAAGGAACATAAATATCAATGTATAATGAAAGTAGATAGATAATGGACGTAATATTTAAGATGAAAAACTAAAATATTTTTTATCGATACTGATTAATAATTATCTTGAATACCAGTTACATACAAAAGTGAGTTTTCTGCTAAAATTTACGTCCTGATTGCCAGAAAAAAAATTTAACACGAATTATGCCATTAAAAAGAGATTTCTCTGCGGAAAAAGTGACGTCATATTTGAAATAAAACGGGAATTTTCAAATGTGTTTACAAGGAGCGGGAATCAATTCCTTACAATAATAATACAAGGATCGGTAAGTTTAGAAAGTAGATGTGTTTCACGCCATATTTAAAACGCCAAATTATTATTTTTTTTATCTATACCGATTATTAAGCATGAATATCAGTTACATACAGATGAGAGTTTTTTGCCGAAAACCACACCATGATTATTAGGAAAAGAAAAATAAATACGAATCTATTATATTAAAATCTGACCGCCTGTTTGTATTTCGCAACTACTCCTTTCAGATTGTCGAACGCAATGCGATTTACTTAACACCGGTTATCATTGATCCGAGGATTTCATAAACTCTCAGAATTTTAAAAAAAAATTATTTAAATTCCGAGATATTATTATTATTTTTTTTTTGTAAATTTTAACGAAGTTTCTCTAAAAATTGCAACTAAATTATTCCAATTTTGTGAATAAAAAAGAAGAAATAAAACGGATTAATATATTTTTTCTCATTAAAACTGAAAAAAAAGAATTTATTTTCAATTTAAATAGATGGTGAAAGGAAAAAAAATCTTGATTACAGTAAAATTTTAAAAAAATAAAAACGTATTTTCACACATTCAAACTTCATGAATCAATTTATTCTGAAGAACAAAAATCGTCTGTCAACATATTTTCATTTAGAAATAAAGATTTTCTTTTCAGTTATAGATTAAATCAAGGAGGCAAATTTAAGCTCCTTGCATTTAGGTCTGGAATAATTGGTCCCTATTCACAAGAATTGAATTTAATGAAAAAGAATATACTATTTCCATTATCTTTGAATTATGGCTATTAAAACGTTTCACAAGGCGTTAAAAGTAAAATGGTTTACCAGGTAAACTTTACATATGTTTTTACACAATTTGCCGATTTCCACGATTTAATTTGGCCCGCATTTTTTCATTGGTTGCAGTTTCCTTTTCGTGATTATTTGTCACAAAATTTCACTTTTTAAAAACTTAGTTATGTCAAGGCCTCTATAACATAGAAATACTGTATTGTCTCCTATGGAATGTGATAAAGAGTAAATTATTTACGTTTCTAATTATCGGGAATGAAATATTTTGCTTAATTAATGCATTTATTCTTCTTTTAATGATAAGTGAACGAAGTTACGGGTAACAGCTAGTAATATTATAAATCTGATTGTGTGAAATGTTAGGCTGAAGCCAGCGTCAAAATGGAGAAAATAATGGCCCTGTATCTTTGCATATAGGTGGATTATAACCCGGAAATGAACATAGAATGGTTTTTGTTTATTTTATTCAAAGACTTTTCTTAATAATTAAAAATTTGATTTTTTCATAGAGAATCAATGGACATTTTTAGAAAAAAAATTAACCATTTTATTTTATCGTTGCTAGGGCTTTGATCGTTGCCAATAAATGAAAATGCGAAAAAATAATTTTTCCTCAGCAATTAAGTTTCAATTGACCGATTTTCACGGGAAAAATGAAAATAATTCAAAAGAAGATGAATTTCTGTGATCTTTGAGACAACAATATGGAGTATTTGTTATTATACATGAAGTATGAATATCAGTTACATTAAAAAGATCTTTTTATGTCAAAAAGTGCGTTATAATTAGAAAGAAGAAATCTTCAAAAACAACTTTTCAAAAGTAGAAAAAGCCAAGCGTAAAAAAAAAAAAAAAAAAAAAAAAAAAGTTGTGGCTAAAAAATGGTGTGATATCAAATTTCCAAGCTATTATATTACTTATTTAACTTTTTCCATTAAATAAGTTATCATATATATAAGTCGAGTGCCTACGTATATGTTAATAGAAATCGTTTTCTCCTGTACTAAATACATCCTAACGAGTTTCTGAAAATTCAATTTTTTTCAAATTATGCATGATGGGCTTGGCGGCCATCTTTGCATATTATTCACAAAATTCTAAACACTCAAATCCATAGTTAAAATCCGAAGTTCAAAATTATTATTTAAGCAAATGTTTTAAGCGTTTAATTTATAGACTTGTATGCTCTGAAAATTGTGTCTTAAGATAATGATGACTTACCTTAAAGATTCATCTTATGATTTATTTTTTAGAATAATTAATATTTCAAACTAGTAAAAATCAATTTCTCAAACTATCAGTCTTATCTAATTTATCTGTCCGTAGTTAAAATCTGAAATTCGAAATTGTTATAAACATATTACAGTGCAAACATATTACTCTTTTACTTTAGAAATTTGGATGCTTAGAAATATGCAAAGATGGCCGCCAAGCCCATCATGCATAATTTGAAAAAAATTGAATTTTCAGAAACTCGTTAGGATGTATTTAGTACAGGAGAAAACGATTTATATTAACATATACGTAGGCACTCGACTTATATATATGATAACTTATTTAATGGAAAAAGTTAAATAAGTAATATAATAGCTTGGAAATTTGATATCACACCATTTTTTAGCCACAACTTTTTTTTTTTTTTTTTTTTTTTTTTTTTTTTACGCTTGGCTTTTTCTACTTTTGAAAAGTTGTTTTTGAAGATATCATTTCTTTTTTTTTAAATAGATTAAACATAATTTAAATACTCTAAACATGAGAAATAATTTAAAATTACATTTTACTTTCAGTCACTGTTTAAAGGGTTAACTAGAAATACCAGTAGATTTTTCAATTAAACTAAATACACACTTAAAAACAACATACTAAATGTGGCTTGTTATAGTACTTGTTATCCTCCGTTAAAAAATATCACTGACTTATCCATGAAATGAATAAAAATGGAATACGTACATAGCGTGTCAGTGCTGCATTTGATAGGAAACGTGATATCACGCTCTTTTATTATTAGAACTAGCTGGCTTCGCCCACTAGCGGGCCCTTAATTTACATCAGGGCCTCGAATCTTGTAAAACCTCGAATAAGATAAACCTCGAACCGAACGAACCTCCGACCAGGTTCCCCGCTGCCTTCGGCACCGGATAATCCAAGGTTAATCCATTAATTTGCACATCGAATAGTATAAACCTCTAACCGAACGAACCTCCGACACGGGTGCCCACTGCCTTCGGCACCGTATAGCAGTCGTGCTGCGCACGCTCAAGTTCCATCTTCCACCACCAGGTAGCGCAATCTGTTCTATATGAACCTCGGGCACTGAAATCGTTAAGGCTATAGATGTCGAGTCGAATGAGCTATACCCCGTCGTGATCCAACCCATAGAACCAAAGATAGGAAAGTGCCCCCTGGTGGTGAAAAAACGAACTAAAATCAGAAAGCTCTATCGATGTCGAGTCGAATGAGCCATACCCCGTCGTGATCCGACCCATAGAAACAGAGATAGAAAAGCGCCCCCTGATGGTGAAAGCTAATCACGTTTAGGGGCAAAGTGGGGGGATGAACACCGGAGATGCATAATAGGTTTAAGCGGTCACAGACCTTTCCAACGATGTATCACATGAGGAGTATGTGCAAAATTTAGAAATCTCCCCCCCCCTCCCTGCATAGTATGATTAAGCGTTCACAGACCTTTCCAACGATATATCACATGAGTAGTGTCGGGGGGGGGCGCAAAATGTGAGGGTGACACCTGTGATGCATAACAGGAATAAGTGGTCACAGCCCTTTGTAACGATATGTGACGTGACGGATATCGTTAAAATTTAGAAAAGTGTCCCCCCCTTGTGTAGGAAAAACACGCTCCGCCCCTCCCTATAATTTTTGACGCGGCTTTATTTTTAAAATTTATGTATGTGTTATAAAATATCGTAAAGTTTCAAACAGATAGCCTTATTATACTTCCTAATTTTGTTCACGCCCCTCCCCATCTCCTCCCCGAAATGTGACGCGCCACTCTTTTTTATAATTTTTTTATCATGTCTTATAAACTATCTTAAAGTTTAAATCAGATCGCATTGGAATTTAATATATTTGCTGAAATTACTATTATATATAGAATAATATAGAAATAATCCCTCCTTTAGCTTGTAATTAAGATATACGAACAATTTTTAGAATTTCTGAAAGCTGATTTTTATTTATTTATTTATCTATTTATTTTTTGTTTATTTATTTATTTATTTATTTTTGCGTTGCCCTGTGCATGTTTGGAATTTCTTAGCAATTTCTTAGATTTACATTATTTTATTCAATTAAACATTGTACCGTTACAATAAATTTAAATGGAAACTTCACTTCTAAAACAAAAATAACACAGGCCTACAAAATTTAAATTTTTATCTGGGGTTTTCATGAATTTAAGTAAATTGTAAGAAATCTGCTATGCTTATTTCAAAATAATATCCATTTTTAGCACTTTCCAACCTAGTTGAAAAGTGCTTATGACTTCGGTTTGTCTGGCCGTCTGCCGTCTGTCCGTGCTCTAACTCCCGTAAATATGCTCGGATTGCTCTGCAATTTTTATATGTTATTGTTGTTATCTATAGCATGTTCCCTATTTCAACGGAAGTGTGTAGCACTTATAGTTTTTTTACAGGGATACTCAAAAGAATTCCGTTACATTGCGGTCTATGGGGAAAAATCATTTGCGGTTTATTTAAATAATGTTTCACTATTTTAAACGCATTGTATTTTATATATATATTACTAAGGTGCATTAGAAGAAGCTTAATATGGAACAGAGTGTGCATAGCACTTATAGTTACTTTACAGGGACAGTCAAAATAATTCCGTTACATTACGTCTATGGAGAAAAATCGTCTGCGGTTTATTTAAATAATGTTTCACTATTTTAAACGCATTGAAATTTATATAGATCACTAAGGTGCATTACAAGAGACTTACTACGGAATATTGTGTGTATAGCAGTCTGGAAGTGCGTTTTAAGTTATTGAACGCGATTTTAATTTTAACTTGCTTTTTGTCTATTACGTGGTGTGTATAAATTCTGTAGATCCTATACAGGGCAGCACAAAAGTTCGCGAACACATTTCTGTTTATTGACAAACTCCAGACGGAGAATTTTAAACTGTGCTACGCGTTTCCTAACTGAACTAAAATTATCATCCTATGTAGTATATATACAAATCTATAGATCCTATACAGGGCTGAATAAAAGTATTCGGATATTTTTCCGAATATTGTATATGTTGGAAATTCCTGAAATTATGTTTTTAAATATGTTATGCGTTTTCTAAATTGTTTACTTAGATGTTAGCTTTTAGCTTATTAAATGGTATGATTTGTAAAATTATTTTGGAAGCGTTGGAAAGTGCTATATAATCTATGCTTGACGCATGATTTTTCGTTCTTGTTATGTATCACGTCAGGATTTCTTTCAATTAAGAAACTAAGAATTTGGAATTTGAGAATATACAATTTACACAACATTCATTTAAAAATGTACAAAAAAAATCAGATAAATAAATAAAATCATATATACATATATAAATGTGTGTGCATGTTTTATAAGAAATTATATTCTAGTATATACAGTAAAATTACTTTTCTTTATCATCAAAAGAACGCTTGTATCCTTTAGATTTTGAAGCTGGTTTAGTGTCTCTTTTTAGCCCCCAGCAGTAATCTGCCAACATATTTACATTCCAGTGTCCTTGATAGCGTTTTTCCATGCATTTTATGTCCTGGTGAAATCTCTCACCTTGTTCTTCACTCATTTCACCAAGATTTTCAGGAAAACATTCAAGATAGGGGTGCAGAAAATGCATTTTTAAACTCATGTTACAACCTAGTTTTTGAAAGTTTTGAACCATTTTTTTCAATGATCGTTGCGTAGTTAGGATCTTTGTAATTTCCTAAACATTTCTGAGTAACGTGTTTAAAACTAACCCATGCATCTTTCTCGATTGATTTAATTTTTTCCTCAAAATTTTCGTCCTTCATTAACCGTCTTATATCTGGGCCAACGAACACATCTTCTTTGATTTTACCTTCCGATAAATGTGGAAAAAACTTCATTTAAATATCGAAAACTATCCCCTGTTTTATCTAAGGTTTTTACGAATTGTTTCATTACACCTAATTTAATGTGCAGGGGAGGCAAGAGGACTTCTTTTGGATCAATTAATTTCTGCCGAATCACTTTTTTTCAATATCCTGGATTTATACAACCTCTTGATGCCATATTGCTATAAGAAACTGACAAAACAAACGTAAGATATAAATAAACGAACAAAATAAATGCATGTTCTCACTACAAATGCGCGGGAGAAAATTGTGCCTTCTCAGGCAAATATCAATACATAAAGTGGAGCCATCTAGATTTATATTTCACATCCTTTAGTGCAGTATTGTATTTTAACATTTATTAATGTCACTTTACTAAGAAATTAATTTTTGTTTTTATTAAAAATGTATCTTATTTAATAAATATTACACATTGATTTTATTAAGAGGCACCCCCTTCTTTTTTGTTTTGTGAAAAAACTGTGGGTGTTAGAAAAAAACTAATGTCATATTTGTGATCAGCGTGACTGATTTACTAAGAAAAAAGTGCCATTCTTCAAACCCCAGATTTGTGTTGAACTGTGTAATTTAACAACTGGATTTCATTAATTTATAGGAAAATGACGTGAAAGGTATTCCTGCGAACGAAATGCCTGTCCTTTACCGTGTTTTTTTTTTTTTTTTTTTTTTTTTTTTTTTTTTTTTTTTTTTTTTTAAAGAAATAAATGAATCACATTTAATTCATTTCAAAAATTTTGTTTACGTTTGGAAAGAAATTTTAAATGCCGATAAGTCTTAATGTATACATTTTAGAAGGTACATCTTCCCTCAAAAACTAATTTATTTTTAAAGATCTTTCTAAAAACGTAAATTATATATTAAAAATATTTTTTAAAGCATAAACACTACGCCTGATTACTTTATTTTACAATATTATAAGAACACGCATTTTATCAGACAATTAAATACAATAAACAAACATGAGTGAAAAGTTAACCGGGGGCAGGACTCGAACCTGGGACCTTGTGCATGCCGTGTTGACGCGCTGCGACAGAGCCACCCAGACCGATATCCTTGAGCGGCAATTTCTCATACTTATTCATGTTGGAAACAGTCATCTGCTACAATTTGCAGTCATATTTAATTGTCTGATAAAATGTGTGTTCTTATAATTATGAAGTTTTATTTTTTTTTAATATCTTCAAAAGAAAATCGCCGACTTGCAGATGAAATTTGATGTGGTTATATTATAACCTGTAACTGATTTGTGCTATTTTAATACAGATGGTACATGGTCGTTGGCGGGTTTTATCTCTGTTTTGGCATAATTTTTTAATCGCCAAGTTAATTAACAGTTTTTTGCTAATTAAGAATAAAAAATAATTCTTTTTTACACTGAATTTTATAAAAGCACATAGATTACGTAATTACTTGTCCAAAAATGCAATCCTTTTTTTATTCTGCCCAATATTAAGGCCTGTAGCTTGTTTGAAAAAAAAAAAGTTTGACGAAGAAAAAAAGTGATCATTTTAAGTAACTCGACGTTTTTAAAAAAAAGCTATATCTCTGTTTATAAATCACTTATGAAGATAAGTTTGGTCTTAAATTGAAGAAATTCTTCCTTAGATTCTTCTAGTTTTCGTTTTTTTTTTCTACGACGCTTGGTTTGTTTGATATCTGATATTTTAATCTGGCATGTTTTGTCGATTTAACATTGCGAAGTTGCTTTCTGTATATAAGCATTAGCGGTCTTTATTCCAGTTCTTGGCGTTGTTTGTGTGGCGTTTTTTTTTTAAGCTTGGCTTGGCAGAGCGACCGCCCTGCTTGATAACAACAAGCGGGAAAAATTCTACCTTACGGCAGAATATAGATTGGCCACCCACAGCTTTTATCGGTGAGATTTTTTCAACCAAGTCTAACTCGTCAAAATAAGGTGTTTGTTAGCATAAGCCAGCTTCTCCACTTTAGAATTTAGTTAGTGCTCTAAGATTTTTTGTGAGGCTGGCGGAATATATTAGGCACGAATACACCAAGTTTTAAAAAGATTCGGTGACTAGAAGTATTTTTAATAAATATAATAGTAAAAAGATGTGGCTCCAATGGGCTGAGACGTGGCGAGGTATATGTTGTTTACAAATGTGCTGGCTTAATGACACCCTTTAAACTATTTTTAATGGTTCAAGACACTTTAGCACTTAATATATAACTTAAACTAGTCGGATGTGCCAATCCCAAAACTTTCTTCTATCTCAGTCATGTTAATACTTCAAAATTCGCTATCACATCGCCAATAAAATCAATATTTTTCGTCATTCTGTTTACGTCAGCTGCCTGCGAATCATCGGGTTACTTGGATGCGATCCACTGATGTATACTAAACTACGAAAAGTCCTTCTGGCCTGAACCGACAGGAACAGATAGCCTAACTATTCATTGGTTTTACGATTTCAGCTAATTTTACTGGAAAACACGAAGGTAAAATCGTGGAACCTAAATAAAAAAGATTCAGTCCCAGTTCTCGTCAACATTGAATTTGAATGAGAATATCGCCAAATTAGTCCTCTACAGCCAAGTTCGCTTCATTTATGGCAACTTATTTTGGTCGCCAAATTTGGCGATATTCCGCCAAATGTCGCCAAGTTTGGCGAGAATTTGATGTTGGCGAATATAAATATATAGTGATAAGCATATAATAGGATTAATGGTTACAACAATGAAAGAAAATTTGCCGAAAGCATGTTAACTAAAACTCAAATTAAATCCGTTTATGGATGAATTCTGCTGTTTTGTTTGAAAATGTCAACCACCCTAAAATTTCAAACCGCTCTATCTCAGCCATTTTTTAAGATAGAAGCAAAACAAAAATTGCTCCGGATTCTCCGGATCAAGGCCGAACATTTAAAGAAAAAAAGTTTTAGGATTTCTAGTTATTTTTATTTGCACATCATTTTGAATTTTAAATCTTTAAATGGCTATCACAGCGCCCCCTTTCGTCGAAATATCCCCAAATTCTAATAGAACCTGCTTGTCATAACCAAAAATATAGAAAAAAAGATTGGTTCAATTTGAAGCATAACATCACACACTTTTAGATGGCACAAAAGTGAAAATGGAACAAAAATATCGATTACAGCCCCCCCTTTCGTCGAAATATCCCAAAATTCTGAGAGAACCTGCTTGCCATAGCCAAAAACATAGAAAAAAAATTTGGTTCAATTTGAAGCATAACATCATACACTTTTAGATGGTACAATAGTGAAAATGGAACAAAAATATCGATCACAGCGCCCCCTTTTGTCGAAATATCCCCAAATTCTGATAGAACCTGCTTGCCATAGCCAAAAACATAGAAAAAAAATTTGGTTCAATTTGAAGCATAACATCACACACTTTTAGATGGTACAATGAAGACACACAGACGGACAGACGGACAGACGGACGGACGGACGCACGGACAGACGGACAGACGGACAGACAGACATTTTGTAAAAACATGTTTTTCGGAATCTCTGACCTCTAAAACGTGTAAATCCGTCGAAAACCGGAAGTCGAAAAAAATTTCGATTACAATACTTTGTTCTATTATAGATAGAAGAAAGTAAAAAAAATGGTTCAATTATCTGCATAACTTCATACACTTTTAGATGGTTCAATAGTGAAAATGGAACAAAAATATCGATCGCAGCGCCCCCTTTCGTCGAAATGTCCCCAAATTCTGATAGAACCTGCTTGCCATAGCCAAAAACATAGAAAAAAAATGTGGTTCAATTTGAAGCTTAACTTCATACACTTTTCGATGATACAATAGTGAAAATGGAACAAAAATATCGATCACAGCGCCCCCTTTTGTCGAAATATCCCCAAATTCTGATAGAACCTGCTTGCCATAGCCAAAAACATAGAAAAAAAATTTGGTTCAATTTGAAGCATAACATCATACACTTTTAGATGGTACAATGAAGACACACAGACGGACAGACGGACAGACGGACGGACGGACGCACGGACAGACGGACAGACGGACAGACAGACATTTTGTAAAAACATGTTTTTCGGAATCTCTGACCTCTAAAACGTGTAAATCCGTCGAAAACCGGAAGTCGAAAAAAATTTCGATTACAATACTTTGTTCTATTATAGATAGAAGAAAGTAAAAAAAATGGTTCAATTATCTGCATAACTTCATACACTTTTAGATGGTTCAATAGTGAAAATGGAACAAAAATATCGATCGCAGCGCCCCCTTTCGTCGAAATGTCCCCAAATTCTGATAGAACCTGCTTGCCATAGCCAAAAACATAGAAAAAAAATGTGGTTCAATTTGAAGCTTAACTTCATACACTTTTCGATGATACAATAGTGAAAATGGAACAAAAATATCGATCACAGCGCCCCCTTTTGTCGAAATATCCCCAAATTTTAATAGAACCTGCTTGCCATAGCCAAAAACATAGAAAAAAAATGTGGTTCAATTTGAAGCATAACTTCAAACACTTTTGGATGGTACAATAGTGAAAATGGAACAAAAATATCGATCACAGCGCCCCCTTTCGTCGAAATATCCCCAAATTCTGATAGAACCTGCTTGCCATAGCCAAGAACATAGAAAAAAATATGGTTCAATTTGAAGCATAACTTCAAACACTTTTAGATGGTACAATAGTGAAAATGGAACAAAAATATCGATCACAGTGCCCCCTTTCGTCGAAATATCCTCAAATTCTAATAGAAGCTGCTTGCCATAGCCAAAAACATAGAAAAAAAATTAGGTTCAATTTGAAGCATAAATTCATACACTTTTCGATGATACAATGAAGACACACAGACGGACAGACGGACAGACAGACATTTTGTAAAAACATGTTTTTTGGAATCTCTGACTCCTAAAACGTGTAAATCCGTCGAAAACCGAAAGTCGAAAAAAATTTCGATTGCAATACTTTGTTCTATTATAGATAGAAGAAAGTAAAAAAAATGGTTCAATTATCTGCATAACTTCATACACTTTTAGATGGTTCAATAGTGAAAATGGAACAAAAATATCGATCGTAGCGCCCCCTTTCGTCGAAATGTCCCCAAATTCTGATAGAACCTGCTTGCCATAGCCAAAAACATAGAAAAAAAATGTGGTTCAATTTGAAGCATAACTTCATACACTTTTAGATGGTAGAATAGTGAAAATGGAACAAAAATATCGATCGCAACGCCCCCTTTCGTCGAAATATCCCCAAATTCTGATAGAACTTGCTTGCCATAGCCAAAAACATAGAAACAAAATGTGGTTCAATTTGAAGCATAACTTCATACACTTTTAGATGGTACAATAGTGAAAATGGAACAAAAATATCGATCGCAGCGCCCCCTTTCGTCGAAACATCCCCAAATTCTGATAGAATCTGCTTGCCATAGCCAAAAACATAGAAACAAAATGTGGTTCAATTTGAAGCATAACTTCATACACTTTTCGATGGTACAAAAAAAAGCCACACAGACGGACAGACGGACAGACGGACAGGCAGACATTTTGTAAAAACATGTTTTTCGGAATCTCTGATCCCTAAAACGTGTAAATCCGTCGAAAACCGGAAGTCGAAAAAAATTTCGATTACAATACTTTCTTCTATTATAGATAGAAGAAAGTAAAAATGATAGATATTGAAAGAATAAGCCACCCTGTGGGCGGCTAACAAGAAAGTAAAATCAGGCATCAAGCATAGATTATGAAACACTTTCCAACACTTCCGGAATACTTTAACAAAACTTCGCTGTTTAATAAGAAAAATAAGATACCTAAGTATACATTTTAGAAAACGCAAAACCCATTTTCAAAACCAGATTTCAGCAATTACAGACCATAGCCAGAAAAGTACTTCACTTCATTTCTGTAGCCCTGTATATAATGTGTAGATCTGTATATACTCTATATAGTATGCTACAATTTAATTTAGTAATAAAACACATAACTGAAATGAAAATTCACCATCAGCATTTTCTATCAATAGACGGAAAGGTATTTGAATTATTTTGTACAGCCTTGTATATTACTTTAAGATTTTTATACACACCACATGTTAAGCAAAAGTTTAATTCAGGCAAAAAACACTTTGTAAACTACTGAAAACACACTTTCAGAAAATATCATACATAAGCGGGCATGTATCCAGTTCTTTGCGTGACCCTGTATACGTTTCTGTATTATATTCAACAAACATCTCTTAGTATACTAAATATATTCCACGTTCAAAACGCATAACTCGATTAAAAAATACATTTAAGCAATTTATGCTGACACACAGTAATGTTTACGAATTCTTTTGTGTAACCCTGTATATGATCTACAGAATTTATACATACCACATAGTATACAAAAATTTAGTTAGACACATACCTAACTGAAAGCGCACTTCTGGCAATTATTGTTTATAGACATTGTTTATAGACATATAAGATAGTTTCTTTTATAATTCTTAGATGAATATTTTCCTTCTTTCTATTTTCTTTTCTCTTCTTTTTCCTTTTTTATGGGGAAAAAAATCCACATATTTTTCTTTACATTCTTGATAACGGTGATACAAAATATAACAAAAATTGTAGACCATTTCAATTTATTTAATCGATAATCACATGCAAAATTTTAAAATTTAAATATTTTAATACAAAATTAGATATTTGTAAAAATATTCTTTTATGTTATATTTTACTTAATTATTAAGCATTCGAATAATAATAAAAAAAGTACTTCTCCCCCTGAAATAAAATATGACTAATTATAACAAAATATATTCCAGAAATCATTCTAGCAGCAGCAGGAATAGAACTCATTTTCTATGGAGATAACCAGTTCGTAAACCGACGCTTTAAACGACTGGGCTATCGTGACCTCGGTCTGTTAATCTCGAAAATTGAATAGGTTCTATATTTGATTTTACTCATATGCAGTTTTGTTCATTTTTGCGCTGAATAATTCGTACTTAAATTTTTAAGCTTGTGCTTTAATATATACTAGATAGTACCCGTCAAGATTTGACGGTAAACAACTTAAAAAATGCATTAGTAATATGTTTTAATTTTTAATTACGTTGATTTAACTTAATTAAGTATTGAAAACTTGATGAATTGTTATACTGTGTAAGCGATTCCTATAGATATAAAGCGATAGATGGTGCTGTCAGTTCAAACTACTCAACTAATGAAGTGAAAAAATTTTAAGCTTGTAATTTATAACCTATTATGCTTGCTTTTTAGCAGGAATTTAACTAAAAATATTAATGGAAATTTTCTATTGTCTAAACTTTTTTTTAACCTATCAATATTTAGTATTTTCTAATCTTTTTTAATTATGCGACTTTTAAATTTTTTCATTACTTTTATTTTTACCAGCCTGTCTTTAAACGGTGATTTCTTTTATAGTTTTTATATGAATATTTCCCTTCTTTCTTTTTTCTCTTCTTTTCTTTTTTTACGGAGAATAATCACATACTTTTCTTAGTATATAAACATATCTTCTTGATAATGGTCAGACAAAAAAAAAAATAAAAAAAAAAATAAATAAAAGTTTAGGTCAATTTATTTTATCGATAACACATGCAAAATCTTTTAATTTTAATATTTTTAATATCAAATTAGTAATTATTGTAAAGTATTGTCTTAATTGTAAATTAGTAAAGTATTGTCAGGTGTTAAATTTTACTTACCACAGTCGCAATAAAAAAAATAATAATAACAATACTGCTGAGTATTTTCTGAATATTTTTAAATCATGCAACCTTTATTTATTTTTGACTATTATTATTTATTTATTCTTTTTTATGAGTCTTACTCTAAAACCACGAACTTAAAATTTGTTGTTTGCAGCTAACGATTTATAATACATATTATTTAATTATTTGAATTTTATTTTACATTTTTATACATTAGCCACACTCAGCCATCTCGACCTCACGCTGTTCTGCTCTAAAGCTGGATATGTTCTACATTTAATATTATGCATCCGCATTTGTGTCTTTTTTTGCACTGAAAAACATTGATCTTAGCTTTTCGTTTTAATATAGAGGATGATACGATGATTGATATATTATTTTATTATTATTTTATCAAGAATGGCTTTTGTGGAAGGAGGGGGGAAGGGCTCAAGGGGGAAAAAATACGTATTCCCACAACAATTACATACAGATATTTTAAAGGGTATAAAATAAAGACGAACAGATGAGAAATTAAAAAAAAAAATTAAGCTTTTTCATTATCTGTTCTTTATAGAGTAAGGGGGGCAGCTTTTCTTATATGCAAGTTATTTATGTACCGCTTTGAGATAATCTATAGATTGTATTTTCTTTTTAGCCAGTTCTCCCTGCTGGCTCATCATCCTTTGAAGAAATAAAGCATTTTTTTTTTTTAATTCTGCCAGTAAAGTATCATAATTGGGTGTTCGTTGATCAAACCTGAATATTTTATAGATTATTTTTCTTTTCTGTTAGAGCCCCCCCCCCCCCCACAGACACACACACACACACTCTAAAAAGGTTAGACAGTGAAAAATATTATCTTTTTAAAAGTTTCTGCTTTGGTCGTCTTTTCCATTTTTTTGCTTTTTCATCCTATCAAGTATAATTCCTGCAGTGTCCATTCCATTGGATTTTATATCGTCTTATCCTTTGTTTTTCACATGTGTTTTAATTTTTAAATATATATCCAATCCATGTAGCGAGTTGAAAAAATATCCATTGTATTACCATTTTAATCCACCCCCCCTCCAGAAGCTCCTTTTCTTCAAGAAATTAAAATTTCTTCTGCCAAATATCAAAATTGTGCGTTCTTGTGTTAAATTTCAGAGTTTTATCTTATACATTTCAATTATCCCAATCTCAACTCTGCCTCCCCCCTTATCCTAAAAAAGCCACAAAAAAAAAATAATAATAATAATAATGGAGAAAGCTTTCCATTTTGTTCTTTATTTCAATCTTTTAAAAATCTCTCTATGTATAATTGTTTAATTTTCTTGCCCCACTTACGCCCCCCCCCTCCAAAGGTCATTCTTGGTGAAAATTAACTATTGAAAACAACAATAACATACTTTGTAATATATATGTATATATATATATATATATATATATATATCGCTGTGAATTTAGCGAATTGAAATAATGTATATATAGTATTATCTTTTTAACCAGCCTTCGCCTACCCCCCCCCCCCTCCTTGAAGAAAAAAAGCAACTAAAATTTCCCTTAGTAAAATGTCAAAACTGTGCCCCCCCCCCCCCCACCAAATTTCAGCATTTTATTTTACATTTTCTGTTAGTCTATAAATGAACCCCCCCCCCCCATTTACCCTGTAAATAATGAAAATTCTCAACTTTATAAAAATTTCCCCCTTTTTGGCGGGTGTTTAAATGACATTGACAGGCAAACAGTGAAAGTCAAAATGCGGTTACAGTTCAGCATTCTTTGCATCGGTTAGAAATAATAATAATAATAAAAACAGAAAAAAACTGTTTTTTCTTTTAAACAGCTTTCTTCCCTCTAAAAAATAATGGATTTTTTCTGTAAAAATTACAAAATCCGTATTTTTTACAGAAAAAAACTGTTTAAAAGAAAAAAACAGTTTTTTCCTGTACCATTTTTTTTACAGAAAAAAACTGTTTTTTTTTTTAAACAGTTTTTTTCTGTAAAATTTACAGATTTTTTTTACAGTGCAGTACTTCGGATACAGTACTGCTGTATCCGAAATCTTTTCTGTGTCCCTGTAAATGAACGATGAATGCTGTGCGCGACATATTATACAACAAGTATCTTGTATTAAACCTCAGTAATGTATAGGAATTTCATTATTGAAATTGAAATAGTGAAACATAATTAAAATACATTACAAACAGTTTTTCCCGATAGACCATTATTTAACCGAATTTTTTTGTGTGGCCTTCTAAATGAAAGATAAATGCTTTACCCTCCATATTCTACATAAAGCATGTTTCAGTGCACCTCACAAATTGATATCAATGTCATTATGTTTGTAATAATGTAACATAAGTAAAATGCACCGCAAACGATTTTTACCCGTAGACCATAATATAACGGAATTCTTCTGAGTTTCCCTGTAAAGTAATTATAAACGCTATATGTACCATATTCGATAGTAAGCATCCTGTAGGGCACTTCAGTGATGTATATCAATTTCAATATATTTGAAATAGTGTAACATCATTAAAATACACTACCAAGGATATTCCCTATAGACCGTAATGTAACGGAATTTTTTTTAATGACCCTGTAAATGAAGAATAAATGGTACATACTTTGTTTTCAATACCAAACATGTCATTGTATATTTCAATAACATATATAAATTGCATGGCAATTTGAGTGTATTTACGTGAGTTAGAGCACGGACAGACAAACCAAATTCATATACACTTTTCAACTTTCTTGGAAAATGTTAAAAAATGTATCAAAAATAAATTAAGAAATCTCTGTTTTCTAGATTTAACTTTTAGTTTATTTTTATTAACACTTTCCAACATAGTTGAAAAGTGTTTATGAATTCAGTCTGTCTGCCGTCTGTCTGTATATATGTCTGTCTGTCTGTCCGTGCTCTAACTCGCATAAATATATTAGGATTGTCATGCAATTGATATATGTTATTGAGGTTTACTATGGCATATTCGGTATTGAAAATGAAGTATGTAGCACTTATAGTTTTTTTACAGGGACACTCAAAAGAATTCTGTTACATTATGGTCTATGGTCAAAAATCATTTGCTGTTTATTCTAATGATGCTAATGGTTTTAAACGTATTGAAATTGATATATATCACTGAGGTGCACCACAAGAGGCTTACTATAGAATATGGTGTGCATAGCACTTATAGTTCTTTTACAGGGACATGCAAAATAATTCCGTTACATTACGTTCTATGGGGAAAAAATCGTTTGCGGTTTATTTTACTAATATTTTACTATTTCAAACATATTGAAATTGATATATATCACTAAAGTGCTACAAGATGTTTACTATATACTATTGTGTGTATAGCATTCATCGTTCACACACAGAAAATAATTATGTACTTCTAAAGAATTCTAGAAAAGAATTGTGTAAGTCTATGTACAATAAATTGCTGGAAGTGCGTTTTCAGTTGCTGAATGCGTATTTAAATGTAACTCACTTTTTGTCTATTACTTGGTGTGCATAAATTCTATAGATCCTATACAGGGCAGCACAAAAGTTCTTGAATATACTTCCTATTATTGGTGGAAATTTCAGAAGGGGAATTTTAAATTGTGCTACGCGTTTCCTAACTGAACTAAAATTTAGCATTTTATGTAGTATATATACAAATCTATAGATCATATACAGGGCTGCACAAAAGAATTCGGATATTTATTCTAATCGTGTTGGTAATTCCTGAAATTGGATTTTTAAATATGTTATGTGTTTTCCAAATTGTTTAATTAGATATTATCTTTCACTTTATTAAACGGTAAAAATTTGTAAAATTATTTTGGAAGTGTTGGAAAGTGTTACATAATCTATGCTTGAAGCATGATTTTTCGTTCTTGTTATTCTATTTTGAGCATAATTTTGTACAAAACCTGCCCCTCTATAATGAAGTAAAACAAGAACGAAAAATCAAGCGTCAAGCATAGATTATATAGCACTTTCCAACGCTTCCAAAATAATTTTACAAATCATACCGTTTAATAAGCTAAAAGCTAAAATCTAAGTAAACAATTTAGAAAACGCATAACATATTTAAAAACATAATTTCAGGAATTTCCAACATATACAATATTCGGAAAAATATCCGAATACTTTTATTCAGCTATGTATAGGATCTATAGATTTGTATATATACTACATAGGATGATAATTTTAGTTCAGTTAGAAAACGCGTAGCACAGTTTCAAATTCTCCGTCTGGAGTTTGTCAATAAACAGAAATGTGTTCGCAAACTTTTGTGCTGCCCTGTATAGGATCTACAGAATTTATACACACCACGTAATAGACAAAAAGCAAGTTAAAATTAAAATCGCGTTCAATAACTTAAAACGCACTTCCAGGAATTATTGTTAACAGACAGTAGATAATTCTTTTGCGTGTCCCTGTAAATGAACGATGACTGCTATACACACAATATTCCGTAGTAAGTCTCTTGTAATGCACCTTAGTGATCTATATACATTTCAATGCGTTTAAAATAGTGAAACATTATTTAAATAAACCGCAGACGATTTTTCTCCATAGACGTAATGTAACGGAATTATTTTTACTGTCCCTGTAAAGTAACTATAAGTGCTATGCACACCCTGTTCCATATTAAGCTTCTTCTAATGCACCTTAGTAATATATATAAATTACAATGCGTTTAAAATAGTGAAACATTATTTAAATAAACCGCAAATGATTTTTCCCCATAGACCGCAATGTAACGGAATTCTTTTGAGTGTCCCTGTAAAAAAACTATAAGTGCTACACACTTCTGTTGAAATAGGGAACATGCTATAGATAACGACAATAACATATAAAAATTGCAGAGCAATCCGGGCATATTTACGGGAGTTAGAGCACGGACAGACGGCAGACGGCAGACGGCAGACGGCCAGACGGCCAGACAAACCGAAGTCATAAGCACTTTTCAACTATGTTGGAAAGTGCTAAAAATGGGAAACTTGATGTAATATTTCTGAAATTCACCTAAATCACCTTGAAAAAAAGGGATTTTTTTTTTATTTAAGTGTCGTTGAATTTTTATGCCTAATAATTCTTTTAAAGAAGATATCATTTTTAGTCCGCATAAAACTTTTGAAAACTTCATTTTGCATCCATCTCTCCATATGAGAAATGGCAGAAAATTTTTGTGAAATTTCCAGAAACTATACCAATTTACTGTTTATAAAAATTGGATAAACTGCTGCAAAAACTAAATGCGTTTTGGATGAAGTGCGGCTTATTTGATTTATATTCCAAAAATTTATTTGGTCGTTAGATAATTTTTGTCAAAATATTTTGCTGCCAACTTCTTATTACTTCGTTGGAGAGATGAATGCTTTAATCAAAAGTTGACTGTATTTTCAGAGAAAAGTATTTAATTTGCATCCGAAAATACTTTATCAAAAAATTTTATTATTACTTACCCATCATACGTAGTATAGGGTAAGTCTTGAAATCGTTTTGAAAATCGAAAAATTACTTTTTACGGATTTACACGTTTCAGACACCGGAGATTCCGAAAAATATATTTTTAGAAAAAAAAATTGCCGTCCGTCCGTGTGTCTGTAAACGCTCTATCTCCCGAACAAATCGAGATAGAGACTTGAAATTTGGTATGTATTTAGTATGTAATAATGGGAAGAAGATTATTGAATTTCAGTACCCTCGATTATCCGGAACTATTTTTTTCGGACTCTCGAAATATTCGCTCTGATAAAAGGTATATAAAATTTTTCGTAACTGTTTATTTTAAGGAGGAAATATAAAAAACAATAAAAAAACATACATTTTGCATAAAGAATGAAGTCGATCGGATAATGAGTTGCCGAGATATTTGTAATTTTTTTTTCCACACTCTTCGATTTCTCATGACCCTGTATTTCATCCATATTTCAATTCAACGATATTTCTTAATTGGAAATGAGACGCTTAATCAGATGCAATAAACCGCTAGTTAATAGAATTATTATTTTTGGAGTTATAAGGATGTTTATTTTAAGCAATTCAGTAATCGAGTCGTTAAAGTTTATGATGTCATCAATCCACGATTTTATTCGAATTGCAATGCATTTTATAAGTAGTTTACACATTTTTTATTTTCATATTTTATATTATGCATATCCATGATAGGTAAGTATTACGGTGGCCCCCAACGACTAGTTTTATCATAAATCTATCTGTTTGTGATGAGCAAAATTTATATGAAACATTTTATATTTTTAACCAACTTTTAACTGAAGTATTATAACTTACTCATAAGTCATTTTACTAAAAGTGTCACACTTATTTATGCTAATATATCGAGCGTTCTCTAAATGGACTGACTGATTTTAACCTCTTAAGCATCATATTAAATTGAATGCTAATATGCTAAATACCAGATATATTAAATTTCCTCAAAAAGTAGTTTACGTGATTATTTTTAATTACATGTAAATAATTTAATGACATGTAATGTAAGGAGATGAAATAAAGATTTATTTATATTATGCAAACACAGGAATTAAAGTTCGAAGCTATCATCACTATCGTCTATGTGATCATCAAAATTAGGAACATAATCACTGTGCGTGTCTGACATAATTATTCCATAAAATACACTATCTATCAGAGTTGCAAACAAAACCGAAAGCGAAACACTACAATAATTTACGAAAAACAACTAAACAGAACGACCAACGCATAAACAGATGAACGACGAAAAAAGAAACAAAGAAGCGAGAAAACTAATGAGTATATATACATACATACTAGTGGGCCCGTGCGAAGATTTCGGACTATAATATTTTCTATCAATATATAATATTTATTAGATGCAGATTTAAACTTCTAAAAAAAATGTGAGATTAAAAATATCTGCAAACAACATTTAGTTTTTAGTCAACCAGAATATCATCTAATTTATTCCATCAAAGTTAGAGTAAAAACAGATCTGAGATTGCAAAAGGCACGCGCGAGAAAAAAAAATAACAATCGTATTTTAACTGCATTAGAGGATGACGTCATCCGCTTCAGGCAATAACATGGGACATAGAAATATAAGTCTAAACGTTTCAATTTCAACTTCGCTTTTTAATCATAAATATAAAATAAACCCATGCGGTGTTTTTTATAATCATTGCTGAGCATCATATAATGTGGTATTTTATTTTTGTGGCAACAGTAATTTGAGGAAAAGCTTTCATTCCTTTCATGAAATCAATGCCGATTTAATTTTTAATTAACTGCAATTTTTATTCAAAAACATGTTTTAACGAATTGTTAAGTGTGCTATGTCAGAAGCCTGTTCAAAATCCTTTCATATGCTATCTCCTTCGTCGTTCTGCGTTTCGTATTTTCTGAGAAAAAGGGATGTTGACAGGAGAAATAATATATATGATATTTTGGACACGTAACGTCATCTATTGGGTGCGAAAACAATCATTTCTATAAACCACGTACAAAACTAATCAAAATAGAAATAACGACGCAAAAAAACAGACGCTTATGACATTGAAGTCTGGACTTAAAATGAGGACGTACGCACATACGTCCTGGTATTTAAAATAGAAAAGTTTATGACGTACGCAGGTACGTCGTGGTGCTTAAGGGGTTAAAATTCAATAACTTGCAGATGGTGACAGATAGTAAATAAAATTCTTGCAAGAGGGTTTGTCAGGAGTTATTTTTTAAACTGCGATTCCTGATTTTAGTTCGAATTACCAGCAATAGATGGCTCTGCGAGCAATAGACGTTCAATAAAGGCCAAAGCAGAAATCACCCAGCACTGATGCGAAGGAAGGATGTTAAACATATGGAGTAGGTCTCATTCACCAATACAATCTTGTTCTTAGAGACCGCCAAAGGAGTTGGATTATAGTAGAAGAAAAGCAAGGCTGTGAATAGCACTGAAGTGCGCTAGGACTGATGGGAAAAATGGACCCCTTACCTGCCTACAATCCTACTGCTGTTGGAGAAAACTTGGCAAAGGTCCCTTTGGGAGCGGCTGGCGTAGGGGGAGAAAGAATAGGTAATTGATCAGTTTCAACTGACGTCACACCCTATCAACCACCTTAGCAACCAGCTTTGTTTTTTGTTTGCCCGCCAAAAATGGTGGATTGTGATTGGTTGGCTCATAATACAGGCTACAAATAAATGATTATGATTCGTTGGATAACGCTTGATGGGCTGGTGATCACGTGGTTGAAACTGATCTATTGGTGGCACTGAATAGGGTGATTGACTCACCCACGGGATTAAAAAGGGGAACTTCATATATTAACAAAGTAACAATCAATCAAACATTAAAATAAAGAAAATTTAAAAGCCGCACTATCCCCCTCTTCTCAGGGGATTCATGATAGGTCCATCAAAGAAATCCGACGGCACCTAGTCTCTGTGCACTTACAGCGTAAAACAGCTTTGTTTTTCTCTCTAGTTAGACTATCCTACTTCTATGGAGCCCGCTATAAGATTCACTCCAGATATTTAACCTCCTTCCTTCGCGTCACTGCTGGGTGATTTCCGTTTTGACTTCGATTGAGCGCCTATTGCTTTCAGCGTCATCTGTCGCTACTATTTGAAACTAAAACCGGGAATCGCAGTAAAAACTTCTGACATCATACATTGCCCTCTTGCAAGATTTTTTTTAAATATCTGACACCGTTTGCAAGTTATTGAATTTTAAAATCAGTCGGTCAATTTTAGGACACCTGGTATATCTGAACTTATAGAATTAGCGTGTGCATTTAGTATTTTATTAATAAATGCCAACGGATTAATTTTCAGTTAGTTGCATTAAAACAAACGTTCAAATTCAAAAATATTTATAAAATAACTATAAAAGCAAAAATAGTTTTTGTTTTAATTAAAAATTGAACAACTGCACCATAATGTATACTTAAAATAATGTATTCAAATCAAATACAACATGCTGAATGGTACGCACGAGAAAACAGTGATTTTACAAACACATTTAAAATATAATTAAAATCTACGTTTCGTTTCGCTTCTGCGAACGTCATCAGGATATGATGTTACATTACATACAAGCCTAAAATTTCGAAATGAACATAAACGTCTAATGCTCGTATTCACCATCTACCCCAACTCCCGGTTAAACGCGAGTACCTCAGTCGAACACTCAAATGCTATTCATTATTAACCTGATTGGACTTCGGCTGACATCAGGTCCAATCAGGTTAATGATTAACCCCTTGGTGACGAGCGACACGTTAATCATTGACAAGTGTTGAATAACAATCATAACAAGTGTCATAAGTGTAACAAGTCATAGTGTCATAAGTGTCACAAGTGTAATCATAACAAGTGTTGAATTATCCGATTTTAACCCATTGGGGACGAGCGACACGTATACGTGACGCATAAGATGCTCAGAATCCTCAATTATTCCCACCAGTTATTTTTTATTGCAAGCTTTGCCTTATGTAATCCTAGCATTTCTGCGATTCAAGTAGGCGAAAATTTCTGTTTTGAAAAACCGGCGGTAAAAGATTAAAAATTCTGTAAAGGACGCTCGTCGCGAAGGGGTTAATAACATTTGAGCTGTTGATCGAGGCTCTTGTGCATAACCGGGAGTTTAGGTAGATGGTGAATACGAGCGTAAGAGTCCTGGAGAATACTTGACCGGAGAGAGCGCAAACGTCACCAAATCCCCATAAAAACCAAAAGGAATTCCTGCATGGGATTATGATTCTAGCCTCATCAAAGCCAACTTTGCTACCTTCATTTGAACAATAAAATCTTCCGAGAGCTTTACGCTGTTTCGATTGTGAAATATCTCTCTTGTGCTTTTTTAATCTTTCTGAAAATTTTCGTTTTGTTTCACCGATATAAACTGCAGAATATCACGAAAGAAACATTTATCTTTTCTTGTGTGTACCATTTAGCATGTTGTATTTGATTTGAATACATTATTTTAAGTAGTTTTTTTTTAACACCCTTCTATAAGCAGTCAATGTTTATCTTAAAAATCACGCCTAATTTAATGAGTGCAATTCATGTTGTTCAAATAACTCTTAAAATATTTCAATTTTGCAGTTTCACAGCAAGTTAGCGTATTTTGGCGACCGTAGTTTGGCACATAATGAACCTCGTTGTTTCTGTAATTCGTACACAATTGTAACTAGTGTTGCCAGGTCCAGTGTCAAAAAAAGTGGGACAAGAAGACAAAAAAACGGAACATTGGCTTCTAAATAAGAACATAAAAATTCAGTAATCACAATGAAAACAGAACCTGTCTATAACGGAATTCTGTTTTAAATATAAAATTTTCATTATCCTTACAGTAGGAATGCCGTACAATTATACCTGCTAAGACGAAAGCCTGATAAAACGGAACGTTTCTCCTGCCCTTTGCGAGTCAGTGTTAGCAAGGTTTTATTATTCTAAAAAAACACAACAATTTTATGAAGGAAAACCTGTGAAAATGGAATCACTAGAGGCTGAAATAAAATTATAATTTAGCAACTATAATTCTATAGTATTTGTTATTGCGTTTTAAACTATACACCCACACTGCTGGTTCTTAACTAAAAACACTTAACTAAAACTAATGGACTGTATAAAAGCGGATTTATTCACATAACAAACAACAGAAAGTGAGCCATCACACGGCTTATTCTATAACAACCTTTTTCACATTCCAAAAAACAAGAAACAAAACAGAACACTGAGTGTTGCCAAACGCGGAAAGTAAGAAAAAGAAACTTACATAAATTCGGAGGCCATGAAACCAAGGAGCATGCAGCTTTAGCAGACGATACTTACATAAACATTCTGCCCCCGTTGAAATCCCCTGGGATTTCAACAAGTGGTTAGTTGCTTACAATTTCTCCCTATAATGAAAAAAAAAACAATTAATAACACAAACAAATTAATGCAAAAAAATAGAAAAATATTAAACAGTTTTCAGTTCACAGTTTTTAGTTTCTATGGAAAGAAGACACAGTTTCACTATTGGACGACAAAAATTTGCGAATTTCTTCATTCTGCTTGCACTGCAAAAGATATTTGTTAATTTCTTTTTCTGCATCTTTGAAGTTGGTTCCACAGTCACTAAAAATCTCAAAAGGTTTTCCTCTTCTTGCAACAAATCGTTTTAATGCACTTAAGAATGCCTTTGTTGAAAGATCTTCGACGACATCAAGATGGACTGCTTTGATGACGAAGCAGACAAATACACACACATATGATTTAAATGATTTTACTCCGCGTCCTGCACGATATTTATTCATGAATGGTCCTGAAAAATCTGTTCCAACTCGATGAAATGGTCGTGATTGTGTTACTCTGGATGCTGGAAGATCAGCCATTATTTGTTTTGCAGTTTGAGCTTTATATCTGCAACACGTAACACAAGCTCTTACCATTTTCCGAATAACAGACCTAGCAGTAATGATCCAAAATTGCTGTCTAATTAAAGAAAGAAGAAGTTCTGGACCTGCAAGTAAGTATTTTTCATGATAATGTTTAATTATGATCTTAGTCACATGGTGCTTTGGTGGTAATAAGATTGGGTGCTTTTCATTCTCCGACAGCTGTGCGTTTTTCAATCTTCCTCCTACTCTTAATATTTTGTTATCATCTAAAATTGGACACAAGCACATGAGACTGCTATTTGCAGGTAGCTCTTTTCCAGCTTCTAAACACTGAATTTCCTTACTGAAGTTCACTTGTTGAACTATCCGAATAATGCAGCGTGTTGCGGCTTGAATTTCACTGCTTGATGAAAAGGATGTATTTCTTTCTACACGTGTTACCTTTGAATTGGAGATAAATCTCAATATCCAAGCAAATATGCGTTGCAACTTGGAAAACAAAGATATTTTTGATATAACATCAAGTTCTTTTACAGTTTCAGAAGCTACAAATGATAAGGTGTTACGTGTTTCTGGTAATTCTTCTTCATTTAGGAGAATAGGTTCATGCATGGGAACCTCACTGCTTCTTAACCATAGTGGGCCGTTCCACCACAAGTCATGGGACAGTAGTTCTGCAGGAAGTAACCCACGTGATGCACAATCAGCAGGATTTTCTTTTCCGTCCACATGGTTCCAATTCTCAGCTGGTAAAATGGATTGGATTTCAGATACTCTGTTGGCTACAAAGACTTCCGATCTTGTAGGATTTGATCTTAGCCATGACAATACAATTTGTGAATCACTCCATGCGTGCACAGAATCAGGTTTTATATGTAATGCAGCTCTGACTGCCTGTATTAAGTGTGCCAGTAATACTGCAGAACATAATTCCTGTCTTGGAATCGTGACAGGTTTTAGTGGTGCTACGCGAGTTTTAGCTGTTAAAAGTTTCACATCAATGTTAGAGCTATCACAAGTATTAACGTAAATAACTGCTGAATAACCCTTTTCTGACGCATCACAAAATCCGTGAAGTTCACATCGAGAATAATTGGGCAAGATTACTTTTCTAGGTATATATATAGAATTTAAGAGTTTGATTTCTTGGCACAAAATTTTCCACTTTTGGTCAATATTTGCTGGTACTGGGTCATCTCATGATAATTGTAATTTCCACAGTTCTTGAAGGATCATTTTAGTTAGAATCACAAAAGGTGCAATCCACCCCAATGGATCAAACAGCGTTGAGACAAATGACAGAATAATTTTTTTAGTAGGGACACCTTGATAATTTATATCACTGAAACTACATTTGAACATATCCTTATCAGGATGCCATTCCACTCCTAAAACTTTTGTGGCCTTATTGCCCACTACACTATGTATATTATCGTTAATTGTGTTTGCTAACCCAGCATTTTTCAATAGTGATGGTTCATTTGTGGACCATTTATGTAGCTCAAACCCACCTTTTTTTAGCATTTTTTGCAAATCATATATCAATTCAGCACCTTCCTGACTATTCTCAACACCAGTTAAAACATCGTCGACATAAAAATCTCTTAAGACTATAGTCTTTGCTTTTGGGAAATTAAGACCCTCATCAATTGCTAACTGACTCAAAGCTTTAGTTACTAGATATGGAGCAGCAGCAGTTCCATACGTGACAGTATTTAAGCGAAAGACTTGTATTTGTTTATATGGACTATCTATCCATAATATTCTCTGAAAATCCCTATCCTTGTCATGAATTTTTACCTGCCTATACATCATTCTTATATCAGCTGTTATGGCAATATTATGAAATCTAAACCTTAATAAAATGCAAATTAAATCATCTTGTATTTTGGGGCCTACCATTAGAGTGTCGTTTAAAGAAACACCTGTTGTTGTTTTAGCACTCGCATCAAAGACTACTCTTAATTTGGTAGTTAAACTAGAGTTGTTTAAGACGAAGTGGTGTGGGATGTAATAGTGTTTAGTTTCTAATTCACGATCTGTATTCGAAACAAAGTCCATGTGGCCCAGAGATAAATATTCTTTCATAAATTGAACATATTGGTTGTAAATTTCTGGCATGGATATTAGTCTTTTCTCAAGATAAAGAAATCTTCTGTGCGCCATTTGGCGTGAATCACCTAAAATATCTCGATCCTGTTTGAATGGTAATGCGACTGAATAGCGGCCTGATTTTTCTCTAAAATGAGAACTCTCAAAATGTTTTTCACAATGTTTTTCACAATGTTTTTCTTCAACTGTTAAAGGTTGCACATTTGTAATTTTTTCTAATTCCCAGAATGAATTTACTAACTCGTCAGTTTTTGTACTTAAATGATTTACATGTACTGGATCAGTTGCCAGCGTTTCAAAATTTGTAGTACCCGAAATTATCCACCCAAGTCTCGAATTTAAGGCAAATGGAAGGTTAGGTTCACGTTTGACAATTTCACCAGTCATTAAATGCATAAATACATTTACACCAAATAAAATGTCAATTTTTTGTGACTTGTAAAACAATGGATCAGCTAACATTAAATCACTGAAATTATCGCAAATGACTGAAGGTAAAGACACATAGGGAATATTATCTGTCACTTTATCCATTACAAATGCTGATGTTGATACTCTAAGATCACTTTTGAAGGGAGAAGTGAATAATAAATCGACTTCCCCATTACTCACAGTATTAAATGTTCCCAAACATGACACAGAAATAGAACTATCTTTTACCTTTAATCCTAATTTGTTTACACATTCTCTAGAAATAAAGGACTTTTGAGAGCCTGTATCACATAAACATCTGCATTTTACAAATTCTTGTTGACAATTTTGAACTTTTATTAATGCGGTACACAACAAAATATGACTCTTTTGATTACTCTTTGCGTTTGATTCATAATGAGAGGCACAGGCTGTAGACGAAACATTATCACTCGTTGACTCAACCTTTTTAGGGATAAATTCTTGTGCGTGTGGGGACATTCTATTCGTCTGAGTCTTTTTCCTTGAATCATTTACCATGTGCAAAATACTATGATGTTTCTTAAAGCAATGATGACACGTATTTAGACTCTTACATTTATTGAGAAAATGCATATTAGATAGGCAATTGAAGCAATAATGATTATGTTTTACGAAATCTACTCGTTGTTGAATAGGCAAATTAAGAAATTTCGAGCATTTAGCTAAACTATGTTCTTCTTTACAGTAACCACAACTCAAAGTAGCTACAAAAGCATTACTCTTATTTGGAAGTACAGATTTAGGTACCTTATTTACCACTAACTTGCTATTTTGAAGAGTTCTTGCGTAATTCTTAAGAAATTTAATTAAGTTCTTAAGTTTCGGAATTCCATTGCTTTTAAGCTGACGTTCCCACCACAATTTTGTAGAAGGATCCAATTTTTGCAAAATTAAATAAGTCATTATTGTATCCCCAAATTTGTCAATGGTTTGGTTCAATACTTCTAACGAGCAAATAACTTCATTAATGTTATCAACTAGATTTAAAATAGCAATAGCTGATTCTGTTTGAATTGCTGGTAAACTTAGAAATCGTTTAATATATGCAAAAATTTGTTCTCTCTTATTTGAATATATTTCGTCTAGTAGATTCCATGTAATTTCAAAATTAGAATCCGAAATTTGAATGGACTGAATAACGCGATACGCTTCACCTTTCAGCGAAGCCTTCAAATACTGCAATTTTTGAGCATTAGATATAGTCGTATTACTGTTTACGCATGCACTGAAAAGATCTTTAAATGCTATCCATTCAGTGATATTGCCTCCAAAAGTAGCAATGATAATCTAGGTAATTTAATATTCTCAAAAATGTTTTCTAAAATTACACTATCAGATTTATTTTCACTCTTACTTAACTTAGCATTTTCGATTTTCAATACTTTCTCACCTTTAAATTTCCACAAATCAATTTTATCTGAAATTTCCTGCGCGCTATCTACCTCACTCTCTAATTGTTTAGAATCTGTAATTAAACTTTCGATTTCCCTATCAAGTTTTTTCTGTTTTAACAGTTCAATATTTTCTTCTAATTCTGTTAAATTAATCTCACCATCTGCGATTATACTTTCAATTTTCTTAATATAATTCGTTACACTTCTCCGTAGAGCAGTTCTTTTCGTTTTAAAAGTTGTTAGTTCACTCATTTTTACTTAAATCAAACCCAAAACTAGTTCTAAAATATGTCAATACGAAATTTAGTTTAAATCTAAACTAAATTGTGATTTACTAAACTACTTGTGATTTTTTTAAGTATCACAAACATTACTTACATGTTTAAATTAAATAATTTCGATTTATAAAATTATCGCTCATCAAAACGTTTATTATTTTTATTTTATTTTATTCTTTGTATTTTATATAAATCAGTAACAGATTTTTTCTTACTTTTCGAAGTGTCTGTATTATTTTCTAAATAATAATAGCCATTTAAATTCTTTAACGAACGATAATATGCGGTCGCCAAGAGAGGAAAAAAAAATACCAATTGCAACCATTAAGCCCGAAACAATGAGAAAAACCATTTTTTTTTAAGCCAAAATATATTAGTCAATTAAGATACAATTTTCAAACAAATTGAATTTGAAAGTAGATTTTTTATATATATAACTGTGTTAAAATTAAAAATGTGCGATATTTAGAAATTAAAAAAATTGCAGTTGGCAAAAATCGCAAAACCGAAATTTCACCGTCCAGTGTTGCCATTCGCAAAATGACGTCAACGTTACGCACGGACACGTTTGCTCTTTATAATATAGATAATTAGTAAAATTAGTTCAGTAGAAAGCTTAGTGCAGATGACTTAAGAAACAGCCTTGTGCTTTAAATATATAGATGTCTTTTAATATATAATTAGGAATCACTAAACAACGGCACGTGGTACAAGATCAGCCAAAATGTACTGGATCGACCCGCGAGTGTCATAAATAGGGGGCAAGACTACTGGCTGGGCTTGCCTTGGACATCTTGCCATTGCATCTTCCAATCTGATTGAGCGTCATATGCATATGTCACATTTCTCTGATAATAGCATTCTAAATTACAGTGAAACGCTGCTGAGAATGCGACTTCAATGACGTTATTTTCAAAGGTGGCAACATTTGACAAAACATTTCGTTCTTTGAAATTTCATGAAACTTCTTGTATGAAAATGTGAACAGTTTTACACAAAGAAAAAAATTTCAGTTTTAAGGGGTAAAATACCTGATTAATACTAAATATGATGGGATTTTCCCAAAAATAAAACATTCCAGTTTTAGAATACTTTTGGAGTGAAAAACAAGTGGGTAAGTGTGATCGAAGATCGCACAAAGGGTTTCGTTTAATATTCCTTTAAAAACACTTTATCCTTTAATTAATAAATCCAAACAAATTTCATTTTACAGAAAAAAAATCATGCATTTTTTAAAGTAAAAATTTACCGGTCTATTTTTCTTGTTATTTTCGAGAATCTGAACCGGTCCGATAGCGGGCGAGGCCCGCTATTACACTCTGTCATAATAATATATGTCATGTGGACTAAATGCGGTATTAAAAAAAAATCACTTTCAAAATTAAACATGTTGTATAGAGACCTTCAAAATGTTAAAATATCCCAATATTTCCATAATCGTGTTTTTATCATGATTCAATACGTTCCTCAAACTCATATATTTACTATTCTCTATTACTCATATTGGTACTCTCTTTGTACTAGGAGTTCCCTCAAAGGGATTAGTCTGAGTGATATTGCTGAGAACATAGGGTTAACAATTACAATATAAAGAAAAAGAGCAAATTAAATGATAGAATTACAAAATATCATATATAAATTCATATACACTGTTAAAAAAATAGAAAAGAAGTACCGTTCATCAGATGTGTTGTCATAATTTTTTTTAACATGTGGCAAAGAATCTCATTTTCTTAAGCGCGTATTGCGCAAAACGTGAAAAAAAAAACCCGGATCTTTTAAAACGCCAAGCTTTTTAAAGTTACGTAATTGGATTTGCAGCCAATAGATTATCCTATCAAGCGTGGCTTAATGCAAATTTAATTTCATTGTTGCACCTTTTTTTATGTGTGAATTAAAAAAATTTCTTCCTTGATTACATATCTATTATTTGTATAACTGTTTATAGTAACTCTTACACTTCAAACCACGTTGATAGCATGCTTTGCTACAAACCAGATTGCAAAATTATAGTCTAAATTACTATTAAAGTAAACAAAAAATCTTTCGATGACTTCTGTAAAATAACTTTTACATTAAATCTCCATATCGGCAAAATTGAAAATTATATATATTTCAAAGTTAAGCTTAACAGATACTTCTTGATTATTCTCTAGGAGGCTCTGTCCCTGAGTCTTTACTGCGCCAATCCGCAGACTTTTCTTGTGCCTGTCTGTTTCTCTCTCCACAATCTGTCTGTTTCCCTATCCGTTCTTCTGCCCGTCTCTCTAACAGATTGTCTATCTCTCTACACGTCTCTCTACCCTGTCTCTATATTTTTCTCCCGGTCTCGCTACCCGCCAGTCTATTTCTCTAACTGTCTGTCTATCCGTCTAACTACTTGTATGTCTAGCCGTGTCTCTATCCACTTCTCTACCCATTTGTCTATCTGTCTCACAACTTGTCTATCAGTCGCTCTACCCGTCTGGCTATACGCCTCTCTACCCGTCTGACTATCCGCCTCTCTACCCATCTTCTTACCCATCTCTGTACCCATCTACTGTCTCTCTACTCGTCTGTATACCCGTCTCACTATCCGTCTGTTTTTGCACCCGACTCGCTACCAATCTCATTACCCGTCAGTCAACTCGTCTCTGTACTCATTTCTCTACTCGTCTCTTTATCTACCACGCTACGCGTCTCGCAACCGTTCTCGCTACATTCCTGTCTACCGGTGTCGCTACCCGTCTCGTGACCCATCTCTCTACCTCTCTGTCAACCCTATTTTTACCTTTCTCTCTAGCCGTCTGTCTATTCGTTTCGCTACCCGTCAGCCTACCTATGTCGCTACTCGTCTCTCTACCCGTCTGTCTACCCGTTTGTTTACTCGTCTTTCTACCTCTCGCCACCTCTTCCCAATATTTAATATACAGAAGCCGTTTATCAGTTATTAAATGCAAACAGAAGTAATTTATCTAATAAGTGTAATCAGATGCAATTTTTTTAAATACATACATAAACCTGGATAATAATTCATCAGTTTTGTGTTCATAGTTGTTTATATCATTTGACAGTAAATCTCAACTTCTTAAACCTGAATTGTCTCAAGCTTTTTAAAAAATTCCACAAGGTATGTATTACTGCAAAGTACCCTGAGGGCTATATTAGCTACATGTTATTAAGTTAAGTGAAAGTTTCGTTATCGCGTTTTCAGCCAATTGCTTATGTCAGAAAGCGTGGCTTAACGCCATTTTAAATTCATTACTGTAACTTTCTTTTCTTTTCTTTTCTTTTTTTTTTTTTTTGGGGGGGGGGGGGTACGGGGGGAAGGGTTTCAAATATATACATTTAAATTAAAACTTTTGCCTCCATGCTATTAGTGTTGTTTGTATTATTAACTAATACCTTGTAGACCGAGCTTCATTTGAAACAAATGTAAAAGACTTCTTCTACAGTTTTTTTTAGGAGAAACTTTCGTAATTGGGCCCAAAGCCAATCGGAGCATTTAATATCATTATTGTAACTCTTATAGAGTTAAAACAATATTGTTGCTAGCTTTACTCTTGTTTGAGACCAGCCTTGCCTGTGTATCTGAATGGGGAAAAGTTTCGTATCCTAAGTCGGTTGGCGAAAAAAATTTAAAATGGTGCCAAGAGGTAGATTTAGCATCTTACAAAATTTTTCAAGAGAGCGGTAAAACATGTTTTTCAAATATTTACAAACATACGTTTATTAAAGCATGTTTTTGCACCATCTTAAAAATTTAAGCACGATGCTAAAATAAAATTTTATCGCCATATTCGATATTTTAATAAGTAATGAAAATACATAAACAAACTTATTTAACAGACCTAAGAGGCATTTTTGTGATAAATAATTGTTATTGTCAGGGGGGTAAATTGTAAGCAATTAATAAACGGCTAGTAAATAATAAATAGCATTTAAAATCTAAAAATGGAGAAGTGGTCCGTATAAAAAATGCAAAACATAACATTATACGCTTGATATATGTAAATCTTTTTTTATTTTTTAATATTTCCGAAGGCACAGATAAAAAGGTAAAAATCTCTTTTCCAAATGCCAAATAGAAAATACACAAAATAGAATGCCAAATATACAAAATAGAAAAATATCTGTAAAAAAATATATTTACATAATACTACATCTGCAAAAAAATAAGATTTAGAAAAAGTAAACCAAATCCTGCAGATCCCAACAATCACATCGAAAAACTTATCACCAAAAAAGAACTCGACAAATCTTACGCACAGGAGATGGATTTTTCCCTCTGAATGCAGAATATTAGTTTTTTTTCTTGTACGATGGGCGGTTATAATATAATTGTTGCATTTCGCATACTACACACCGTTTTATATATTGGTACTTTTATGTTATCCTGGCGCAGTTGATAAATCGCCAAATATTGTTCCTATAACATTTTCATATTGAATTCATTTCATTTAAATATAAACCTTTCACTCATTTAATTTAAAATACATGCCTTTCATTAATCCCATTTAAAATGCTAAAAAGAGAAAAAAAAATAATGCCATAAATCGAAACCTTTTATTTAAACACCAAAGAATTTTTTTTTATTATTTACACACGCGAAATAAAAAAAAGCTGCTATTGCTGAGATTTGCGGCAAATCTCTAATACCATGTCTAACAAGTTATTGCGGGGTTTTTCTTTCAAACAGAAAAAAATCCAGATTAATTTTCGATTTCTACTAAATTGAAATATATTTTATTGTGCTGAATATTAGTGCGTGCATATTTTTTTGCTCCATGTACTCCATGAACTTTTCAATTCCGATTGTCTACGAAAATCTCCCGCCGGTGAAAATGACGTACGCACAAAATTTCGTGACGTATGTACTTTAATTGTGCTTTTTTATCTATTTTTTTAATATAATTTCCGAACGGTTTGACATTTATTCTTGGTAATAAATAGACGTCGTTGTCACCTTTATAGGTACCTGCTGTAAAAATTTGAACGAAATCCGTTAAATATTTTTTGAGTTATGCTTGACGAAAGGTTTTAATATCCATCGTAGCTACATATGGGGTAAAGTAATACTGCGCTGTGTATGAGTCTTCGTTGCACTCAGACAATTATTCTAAAACATTTGAAAAATCTGTTAAACTTCCAATATGACGTCAGATTAATTTTCGTTTTAATTCTCTTATGACGTCATATTAAGCTGCTTTCTGTATATACACATACTCATACACATTGTATTATTGAGAAATGTTTGAAAATTTCTTTTTAATTACCAATATGACGTCATATTAATCTTTTTTTTTTCAATTGGTGAAACTTTTTATTTCATTTTCATTTTTCACGTGGAAATCTTTCAATAGAAAATTAATTATTGTAGAAAAATTTTTATTGGGGATTTTTAATTCTTGACAACTGCTTTAACGAAAAAGTTTAAATTTAATAGGAAAAGGCTGTTAGAATTTTGGTTTTTTATCTCTCTGTATTAAAATAATACGATTTTTTCAAATTTTATGATTTTGAGCTTCATAATATGTATTCAGCTATAAGTACACAAAATTCCATGCCTGTAAGTTATATAGTTTCTGAGAACCGGCTCTGTGACAGACAGACAACGAAGCGGGAGTAATATGGTTTCGTGAGATGAACGAAACCCTAAAAACACCTATAGGCAATATGGAAATGGCATCTGACAACGGAATTGATGCACAAACTCAGGGAAAAGTGGTATCTTCATCCAAGAAACTCTCCCCATATCAATCAGACAACAATGATGGTACATGCTTTCATTTGTTTGTATCCTTCGTATCCATATAGTGTCTAGAAGAATAATAGCATCGAGTGTAATGGGTGGGAACGAAGCCGCTTCGGTCCGTTCCTAAATATTAAAAGCCACATTCCTCCTTGCCCACTCTTTGATGTCTTTTTTTAACGAATACTCATTTTAAAATTTTACGGTGGGGAACTTCAGTAATCGGGTTACCTCTCCAGCAATCATACAGAGTTTGGGAATATTGGCGTTTATTGAATATTGGCGTCTTTCTTCTAGACGCTGTAGTATTGGCACTGAAAGCTGAATAATTTACAACAGTTTCATGTTCTATCAGAGACCATCCATCTACATTTTCTTCAAATTCGGAAAATCACATTTCATATGGATCAATAATGTCACAATCTGTCAGCTTTTAGTTAATAATTCCGAGAATAAGTCCCATGAACATACTTTATACTGTTTTCTCAAAAACTATTTTAGAAAAAATACATGCATTTAAAAAAAGGACATATTGTTTATATTTTCATGGAATAAATGGCAGCACTGGGGTTATTTTGTAGAATTAACAAGGAATAATGCGTTGATGTATATTTTGTCAAACTGTAACAATCTAAACAACAATATTGATTATGAAAAGTTTGATGAACAGAAATATCGGTAAGTACTTTAATCATTATTTATTTGTTCTTAAAATTAATTTTAAAAAGTTTTTTTTTTATAGTACTGACATTTTAATAGTAGTAGTAAATCTCTTGTTTATTGCTTACAAAATGGTGATATCAAAAACATGTAAGGATCACGATTCCGATTTTTCCCGCGATTTAATTTATGTTTAAAAAATCCCATTGTCCTAAAATATCATAAATCTAATATAATTCATATATATTATTTCTCCTGTCAACATCCCTTTTTTCTCAGAAAATACGAAACGCAGAATGACGAATGAGATAGCATATGAAAGGATTTTGAACAGGCTTCTGACATAGCACACTTAACATTTCATTAAAACATGTTTTTGATTAAAATTTGCTGATAATTAAAAATTAATTCGGCATTGTTTTCATAAATGAAATGAAAGGTTTTCCTCAAAATATTGTTGCCAAAAAATAAAATACCACACTATATGATGCTCAGCAATTATTATTAAAAACACCGCACGGGTTTATTTTATATTTATGATTAAAAAGCGAAATTGAAATTGAAATGTTTAGATTTATACACTGCTCAAAACAATTAAAGGATATTTGAAGTTTTATATAAAATAAAGATATAAACGAAATTTTTTTTTTGCCGAAAATAGAAGAAGAGAATCACAAATGCAAATTTTTCTGGTTTTCAAACTGTGGAGTATGCAAATTTTGAGTTCGACGTCAAAAACGTCGCTTCAGCGGCAGCGAATGAAATTTGACTTTCAACTGGATAAAAGAGAATGAAGACAAGGATGATCGGCATTCAGTGATTGCTTTGTTTCGATGAGTACGATGTCTCAGCGAAGTCATCTGACAGACTCAGAAGCTTGGAGAATTGTTGGTAGGTTAGAAGGGGGCCAAACTCAAGCCGAAGTAGCGCAAGCCATTGGAGTGTCACAAAGTGTCATTTCCAGGATCTGGAACCGTTTTTTGGAGAGTGGATGTGCAGGCCGAAGACCAGGGCAAGGTCGTAGACGGACAACAACGCCCAATGAAGATCGGTATTTAGCGTTAACAGCTCGGAGACAAAAAACATGAACGCTACTCTTCTACAACAA